>JAGSMS010000018.1:5000000-7500000 GCA_029286595.1 Bhutanitis thaidina
AGGAAATCGAGAGACATAAACACGATTTAGCATATTACGACAATTCGTGTTGAAAATAACCAGACACTTTCGGCGCTTCCTCTGATCCTGCAAGAATTCGCCAATGCTCAAACTTTGTAAACAGTAGTCACGAACAGTGACATCATTATTATTTACTAACAATTCATTTAAATCAAATATAGATTAATATAGAGGAGGCGTTGTTCAAGGACGCTCAACTTAAATATTAAAAGAAACACTTTGCATGTACTTCCCTTTATTGTATTTATTTGAATCAAGGCCGATAAAGTCGACGGCGAAGAGGGTTCTGCATTATTTTATACCTCTTCTACAGATGAGCGCATAGCCGGTACCCGATAGAAGTGGTTCCAATCTGTAGGATTTGGGTTAGGCATATTTGGATGGATATTTCGGTATTGGTTGGTCGCTACAGCCTCATCTATTATTTTATATAGGAGGTCACAAACTATAAATATCTGAAACTGGTCTAGCGAACTCGGAATAAAACATCTATTCTGCAAAATTATACACACAAGTCCGCTCAGAATGGCTACAAGGGTTGGATTTTCGCATGTTCGAACAAAGCAAATCGTTTATGATACAAAACGACAAACTTTTATTCTGTTTTAATTTTACGTGGTGAAGTACCTAATGTCCACAAGGGCGGATGATTTATCCGCCCACCGGCAGAGCTAAGGGAACGCTCTCGGGACACTTCTCGGGAAAGTAATACTACTCTCCTTCTCTCTCTAGACACGGAGCGCAAGAGCCGCGGAGGTATAGAGAATGGTGTATCCCAATACCAACTATTTTGATGACCGAAACATCTATTCTGATGAATGATAAAATTGTACGCTGTCAGTTCAGAATGGTACACAAGTATTGAATTTTCGAGTGTTCGAACCAAGCAATAGCTTATTACAAAACGGTTTAACTGCGTTAACTTAGTTTAACTTCACATTAACCTTAACTACGTGTTTTATTTAACTTTACAGAGCTTTCTCTTATGTTGGAATCCATTGTCTCCCAAACCAGGATTCATCAACTAAAGCTTTTGGCACACAACATACAGTGAAGGGCAAAGCAAGTTACACTTGTAATAATCATTATTATTTTCTACTAATTTGAATGCAGATTTAGAATAAATGTGCCAATACAATTAAATGTTAATGGGCAACACTTGAATACTTGGGTTTTCTCAATTACACTTTACTTTAATTCAACTGCTACCTACACCTGAAATGCATTAAGAAAAATGTATCAATAATTTATCGAAATTGGATATGATATCTATCTAAATTTGCCGAATCCAAATCTCACAGACAGATGGGGAGCAGTATCACTAATGCGAGGTAACCTATGAACCCAGCACTAGCGTACACACGGTTTAACCCTGGGTAATGCATCACAAAAAGTTACCAGCAAAAAGTTACCAGTAGTTACCGGCTCGACTGTGCCATTTTGCCTATACGGTATGCATACCACTGGTGCCCAGCGTAATCTAAAAAAACATTGACTAAATATATTGGATATTATATTTTTACGTATAATGCTTTAAGCACACTTTAAAATATACTGGAATTAACATATAATACCAATAGTAATAAAAATAAACAAGAGCCACAATGTGATTTGATTTCAATTATGACGCTTTCTAGCTTTAATAGTTCAGGGTCGTGCATATTGACTCACCTTTGTGACACACAGGGAACACCCGGCACTCTTGGCACCAACATTCACCTTCATTCATGTTGTGATTTCAATGATGCAGACTGTATCAGCTACCACTGCACTTTTATTTTGACCTAAATAAACTCTAAGTACGGTGCATCTGACTTGCTCGAGTTTACAGAGAACCTATGTTTAAATGTTGCCTTTTTTAAATTCTTTGCTTTCAGTTGCCTATGGGACTCAGCCTTTTTATTTTTTATGATATCGTATGGATTTAGTTTAAAAAAATAATATAATAATGCCTCAAAGTCGATACCTAGTATAGCCCTAGTTTCGTTCGCTTGTTTCTTCTCCGTCACCTTCGTAACCTCATTACGAAACGGTGGTATATTGAAAGAAGGTATTGACGTTTGACAGACTTATTGAAATTTCTTTAATCGAATTCATATTTTATTATTCATAAATTAATAAAAATTCAAAAAAACAACTAATTCTGGTCAATGGGAAGCCATTCACTCCATCGAGACCGCTTCTATACTTCTGAATTGACTTCGACTGGGATTCAAACCCATGACTCAGTCACGCTAACCACAAAACCACGCGGTTGTCACGTCGATTTTAAGGAAGGCGCGGTCCCGCTGATATGTGATGAAGGAGGAAGACCGTGAAGTTTAGTCGATGCAAGTCCGATAACCCACCCTTGTGTCCGAGTCCGAATGAGCGGACATGTTTAGGTTCCCCCACATATACAAAAAAAAGGATTACTGTCACAGGTGTGCGTAGACGGCAAACCTCTTCGTCATTATTGGGGTTCCCCTGTGATACTGCCCCTTTCTCTCAGTAGTCGATCCATGCACAGACAGGGAGGGAATTTTTTAGACTTCTTAAAAAAGGGGCCTAGGCGGTGCACATGGAGGTCAATCGTGGACGACAATTTTTCCTATACACTTCTGCAAGTCATTTTGGGCCCGTTAAGGTTACAGGCAGGGAGAAGTAAAATACACCTGATAAATAGTCCTGGATGAGATGTGCGTGTTGTTTCCGTGAGCGTCTTAAAGGAGGTGGATACCTTCACTTCCTTCGGGTGAATAGGCTTATCGAGGGATAACTATTTTGAAAAATATGTAAATAAATTTCAAGTATATATATATATATATTCGAGAATATTATTTCACATAATTATGAATTTATAGAGAATGATCGAGATTAGTCAAGAGTTAGCATTAACGAATTGGGTAAGTACACAAGAGAAATTAAATTCTCAGAACATTATTACTATTTAGATTATGGTGTCTTCTTTGGGTACTTGTATAGCCAAAGGAATATGCAATTTAAATTTGTATATTGCCTGCATAACACATGAGAAAATCTTAGTGATAGCAATGTCTTTAGGTTATAAACAGAGAAAAAGTTATATACTAAATAAGAAACAAATTTGCAGAGTCGATCAAGTAGTTTGTGATTTCTCTTCACCACAAGTTTAAAGCCATTGTATTGAAACATACGTTGCTAGTATTATTATGCACATAGGCCATTGGAACTGAAAACTGAAAACCGACCAAACACTTATTAAAGCATTGAATCTAATCTAGTGATGCAACTTACACAATATAAAATCGAGTTACGTATCAAAGTAGTCATGCAAGGTTTGAATTAAACACATTTGGAATATTAATTACAATACATTTATAAAAAAACATTACAAGAACCGTTGGGTTATTGTCTTAATCCATTAATTTAAAACGTGATATTAGGTACCATTTTTTTAGCACAGAATCGTTTCTGGTATACAAACGGTATGAAAATAATATTTACAATTTTTAACATGTAGGAGCACATGATGAGAAATACAATTTGGATGCCTTCAATATTATCGGTTTAATTGCAGTTGTGCATTTGCCGCACTTCAGGACGGCGTAACAAATTAGTAAATATAGTATTAGTCGCGCGTATATTCAATAAAATGTGCTACACTTGAAGCCATCCAACTTTCTCTAGCATTTAGTAAAGGCGATGGTGGCGGCGCACACACTCTATAAATGTATTCGCACTCACATCCTCCACCAAGGTATAATCGTAGTTGTTCTACCAACGCTAACATGGTTGGCATACGTGCTGCAAGCCACGCATTACACCATCTGGAAAAGCTGTCTCTATCAGGATACTGTTTACAATTCATGCGTTATTGGAAAAAATCTTATCTGAGTTTTAGTAAGAGCTATTCAACTTATAAACTACAACATCATCATTCATCATCATTTCAGCCTATCACAAGTCCACTGCTGAACATAGGTCTCCCCCAAGGATTGTCACGAAGCTCGGTCCTGAGCCACCTGCATCCATCGACTTCCCACAATACTGCACAGGTCGTCACTCCATCTTGTGGGGGGTCGTCCTACACTGCGTTTGCCTGTACGTGGCTGCCACTCGTAACTTTTTTTTCCCAACGGTTGTCAGTTCTGCGAGCTATGTGGCCGGCCCATTGCCATTTCAGCTTGCTGATCCTTACGGCGATGTCGGTTACCTTAGTTCTGCTGCGGATATCATCGTTGCAGACTCTATCACGCAGAGAAACACCAAGCATAGCCCTTTCCATAGCGTGCTAAGCAACTTTGAGCTCCCTCATACGGCCTGCAGTAAACTCAACACGCACTGGTTGTATACTTTGCTCTTGAGGTTTTGCGGTGGACTCGATGAGAAGATATGACGTAATTTCCCGAGCGCAGCCCAGCCGAGTTGGATTCGTCGATTGACCTCTGGGTCGAAGTTGGACTTACCTAATCGGACAATTTGTCCCAGGTATACGTACTCGTCTACAACTTCGAGCCTATTGTTTCCAACAACAACCGGTATTGGTGTGACATGGACGTTTGACATGAACTTCGTCTTGTCCATGTTCATCTTAAGACCAACCTGTTGGGAGACACTATTGAGGTCATTGAGCATTGTGCTAAGCTCCTCCAGCGATCCTGCCATAAGAACTATGTCGTCGGCAAATCGAAGGTGAGTGATGTATTTGCCATTGATGTTGATACCGTATACTTTCCAGTTCAGCTGCTTGAAAACATCTTCCAATGCAGCGATGAAGAGTTTCGACATCACCCTGTCTTACACCTTTCTGCAGTTGGATTGGTTCCGTACTCTGATTCTGTACTCGGATAGACATTGTAGCCTCATTGTACAGACACCTCAGCACTACGATATACCGAGAGTCTATCTGGCACCACTGGAGAGACTGTAGTACCGCCCAAATTTCGACTGAATCGAAGGCGTTCTCATAGTCCACATACGCCAGACATAATGGTAAATTGTACTCCTCGGTCTTTTGTACAATCTGGCGAAGAGTATATATGTGGTCTATGGTACTACAGCCTTTTCGGAATCCGGCTTGTTCGGGAGGCTGGAAGTCGTCAAGTCTGTTTACTAGGCGATTTGAGATGACTCTCGAAAACAGCATGTAGACGCGGCTTAGAAGCGATATCGGTCTATAATTCTTCAAAAGGCAAAAGGATTCCACGCTTTTTGCGTATGTCTTGCCTCATTCATACATTTGGAGATCTGTCTATTCAGTTTCCGATATGCTGACGCATACGTTGTAGACTGCAGCTTCATCTTACGCCTGGATTTCATGAATTTAAGAGTGTGACCGGAGAGCTTTTGGGGCTTGTTCGTGCAGGTCCTGTAAAATTTAGCTCCTTCCGCATGGACCGTTTCCAATAGCCTGCTATTCGTATCGTCCACTGTAACGCAATCTTCTAGGCACTGAAAGCGATTATGCAATTCGAGCTGAAAGCTCTCAGGGTTTTGGATAAGGGCTCGTGGTGGGCGGAGCGTAGACTTCAACAGACGAGACTGCTCGAGACTAATGTTAAGGTTCAGTGTGCCTCTTACTATTCGGTGATCACTGCCGGTTTTCACCCTAGTGATCACAGAGATATCACTGAACAGCTGACGCTTGGTCGTCATGATGAAGTCAATCTCATTTTTTGTGGTACCGTCCGGGCTCATCCAGGTCCACTTCCTGTAGGCCAGCTGTTGCCCTCTTGGGTTCCGTTGCCCTACTGCAAAGTTCCCCACTATCAGCTCATCGTCTTTTTGTACCTTGTCTTGCGTTAAAGTCTGCCATCAACACCGTGTAGTGAGTCTTAGAGCAATGCGTGGCTCTTGAAATATCCTCATACATTGCCTCCACTTCATCATCAGGGTGTGTTGACTTTGGTGCGTATACCTGTATGACCTTCAGCAAATACCTTTTGGTTATTTCGAGTATAAGGTACGCGACCCTACTCGACACACTTCCGATCTCGATCACGTTGTTGATGAGAGACCTGTGGACGATAAACCCGACAACTCCTTGGGAGAGATGGTCACCCTGCCGGTAGTAGAACAAGTTATAGGACTTTAGGATTATCGCGTCCTCTCCCTGTCTTCGGCCTTCAGACAACCCTATAATACTCCAGTGCAACTTGCTTACTTCTTCTTCCAGTTCTAGTATCTTCTCGTCGGCTCTCAATGTGCGCGCGTTATATGTTACCAGATCCAGTCCAGTTTAGGTCCAAGCTTAGGTTGGCAGCTAGAATCCAGCCGGTGTTTCTTTGCACCCCGTGCCTCGCCGTTACCATGGCTGCCACCACAGCCAGGACTAGCGAAGCCGCCGGGGACTGGGGGCCATGGCTTTTTTCTACCTCTCATCATGGGGGGGTTTGCCTTAGTTGCCAAGCCTGGCGAGCGGGTTGGCAACCGTAGTTTTTTTTTGTTATAATGCAGGAAGAAGATGCTGCCCATCTCCTAATGTAAATTTTTCCCTCTGCGACTTTTCCGACACCCACGGGACGAGACGGGATGGCAGATTCTCTAATACCGCCACAACACAATATCGTACAGATGTTAGACATTTTTACCATTGCCTTTTACGACACCCATGGTCAGACAGTGTTGGCGCTATTCTTTACTTCCGACAGCCACACGGAAACTGCAACATCACTTAGTGTAATTTAATTTGTCCTTGAATAGATTAGTCCTGTAATATTACCTACACACATCTGATAATAATCTACAGTATATAAGCTATATAATCACGTCTCGCCGGGATTCCTACCAGGGATGCTTTTCTCTTAATCGGTTCTATGACTACCAAGGGAAAAAAGCGTGGCATATTCTTACACCCCTACTCCACGACAAGATAATCTATATATCTATCAAGTACTGTCATAATAGTGTAAAATGGCTATGTCTGTACTGTGAAGTTGTACTGTAATAACATATCTAAAAAAAACTCTGAGAATAAATGCGAAGTTAAAATAAGATTTCTGGAATTTCAATCTGTTATTCTATTTGACTGTCTGTTCAGACAACACTCAAAAACTGCTGAATCAATATGAATGCACTTTTCACTTTTCAAATGCTTACTGGCTCAACTTAAAAGCTACGATACTTTTTATCAAAATAAAGTATTTGTAAGATAATAAAGAGAATATAAAGTATTATATAAATTTAAGTTTTTTAGGCCTCATAATCATTCATATTTTATGAACTTTTAATACACATGTAAATATCTTTTGGTTATCTTTGAAAGTCTTGTTTCAGCTTGTTATAATTTAAATCAAATAAATAACAATTTTTATTAAATATATGGACAATTGTTATTTCTTCATTCCGGTCACTTTACATTAATTACTAAGAAAACTCTTGTAATGCAAACTTAAATATTCTATTGTTATGACACTTTAAGAGATAAGCAAGTTTGTGACATTTGTCTTCGTCGGTTCTAACGATATCGATATGAGGTTTCGATCAATAAGTTTTAACGTGTTGTAATAATTGAAATTCAAATGTTATGACACGAAAAGGGATAATCGTTGATAAACATATCCCTTCATGTGTCATAACAATAGAATTTCTATTCTTCCGCCACACAGTACTTACTAGTTTGGTATACTAGTAGGGTATGTGTCAATTTCAGCTGCCGCTTGTCATATGTAAATTAAATATTAGAGGTTAATAACACGAAATTGCAGTTTTACATTGAAAATTATAACTTTTTTTTTTCCTTGAAGATATCCAGGTTAAAGGTTTCCGGAAAAACTGACCTCGGCAGAGAGTTCCACTCCTTAGCTGTCCGCATAAAGAAAGAAGAGGCAAACCGCTTCGTGCGTAATGGAGGAATGTCTACAACATAAGGGTGGAACTGCTCGCCGCGTCTAGTCGTTCGGTGATGGAAAGGGGAAGGGGGTATTAGGTTATGCAAAACCTCCGCACACTCTCCGAAATGGATCCGGTAAAAAACCGAGAGGCAGGCCACTCGTCTACGGTGTTCGAGGCTTTGAAGTTTTGCCTCTACTAGTGAGTCACTGCCTATGATCCTCTTCGCTCGGCGCCGCAACGAGTACAAAGCATGAAGCTGATGTTTAGCTGAACCATCCCAGAGGTGGGAACAGTATTCCATGCAAGAGCGGACTTGAGCTTTGTATAGATTTAAGAGCTGCTCCGATGTGAAGTACCGTCTCACCCCCGAGAGGCAGGCCACTCGTCTACGGTGTTCGAGGCTTTGAAGTTTTGCCTCTACTAGTGAGTCACTGCCTATGATCCTCTTCGCTCGGCGCCGCAACGAGTACAAAGCATGAAGCTGATGTTTAGCTGAACCATCCCAGAGGTGGGAACAGTATTCCATGCAAGAGCGGACTTGAGCTTTGTATAGATTTAAGAGCTGCTCCGATGTGAAGTACCGTCTCACCCCCGAGAGGATACTAAGTTTTTTGGCAGCAGTGTTTGCTATGGACTCGATGTAACGACCGAAATTTAGATTAGAAGAGAGATCTAGACCTAAGAGCTCAAGACGGTCATTTACCGGAACGGGGACATTCCGGAAAGTCGGAGTCAGTTGGAATGGACTCCGTTTCGCCAACAACGCATGCTCCTCTATGCACTTCACCACCACTTAAATCAACGTTATTTACCTTAGTGTCTGGTTTTCCTCGTGTGCATTTTTCAGGTCGAAGTTACACAAGCGATTAAACCAATCACCACATAATCGATTAAACCAATCACTACATAAGCCATTAAACCAAAAACGCGAAGAGCGTTCATTAGTCGTATCCTCTCCAAACGCATTGTTATTCCGCGTTAGAACCACGTCGAAACTCGTTTTAGAACATTTCTCTAATTTTTGTGGTCTATTCTCAAATAGTGAGTATAAAAACAATTGAAAGTCACATAATCTTTGAATTAAAAATGTTAGTTTTTGTGTAAAATCTTGAACCCCTGCATCCAGCAGGTTTAATTTTAATTTAAAGTGGCCACTCTATTAAAACGGCAACCTCCTATTTTAAAAACTCCTCCTCCACCGTAACTCCATTTTAGTTGCAGAGTGCAAGAAGAACGGTAACAAAACAATTACGCTGACACTCACGCAGTACTTAACCAACTCAAATGTGTAGTCGCCTCCCACACATGGCGATTATAGAAATGTTTTTATCACAGAGGTCGAAAGCTGCCACGATGAGCACGTCACCAAATAGGCATACATAGTGGCGGCATAAAAAAAACTACCATCACCTTTCATCCCGATGGTATACAAGAGCCCACTAAGTAAAGGAAAAGCCATGACAATCTCATGACATCCGAAAGATGGCGGGTGAGATGACATCTCCGAGGCTTAACCGAAAATACACATACTGAGCAGCAGCGTGCGAGCTGTCTAGTACTACGATTGTCAATTTGAATACCAAGCTTGCCGATTATGGCTAAACGGGAAAGCTTCCGGACACGTTAAAAATAGAAACATAGAGAGCACCTGGAGATATCATGGTAACTTACATATAAGCTAAACATAGACCTTTCTGCGATGGCGCCAACAATAGCTGCCCTGCATGTAAGATTAGCCCATACTCACCACGTTAGACAGCCGAATTAATGGTGAGCGCTGTGCCGGTACCCAAGCACAAAAAATGCTTACTCCCCGCCACTAGTCTGGACTTTATAATCTGATGTATTTTACGCCATCTGTCGATCGATTAATGCCTTTCGTATAGCTCATAGTTTTTATTGTTGGCCAGAACACTAAACAGCGACAGGCTCACCACCTGTCACGTTGTTCTAAATAACCTCTGTTGAAAATTGTGTTGTTAAAACTAAAATAAATATTCACAAAATTAAATACAAATTTCAGTCTACCCCAGTAATGGGCATACGGACACGAATACTAATATTCGTTTAAAGTTTTGAGGTACTCGAAGTTATAAAAAATTAAATACACAAGAATAGCAAAGATTGAAGGCAAGTCACAACTTGCTATTCTGTGCAAAGGCTGTCCATAGGGGGATCACCGCTTCTATGGAACATGGTCATAAATGACCTCTTTAAAAAGCTCAATGCAAACCACTTCTATACAATAGGGTATGCAGATGATCTAGCAATACTAATCACAAGTAAATCCGCTAGTGTGGTATGATCTTACTCAAGCAGCACTACACATTGTAGAACGTTGGTATAGAAAGTATGGATTATCAGCAAATCGAAGTAAAACAGAAATTGTGATGTTCACACACAAACGTGCGCTGGACAGACATCACCTACCCAGACTATCTGAACTGAACTGAAGCTGTCATCACAGGTTAAATACCTTGGTATTATCTTGGACAGCAAACTGAACTGGAATAGCCACATTGATCACAAGATCAACAAAGCCAGCATTACGTTCTGGCAATGTAAAAGGATGATAGGCAAACGCTGGGGCTTGTCACCAAAGATCATCCGGTGGCTGTACAAGATGATTATTCGTTTAATGATCACATACGGCGCTCTACTGTAGTGGACAAAAACCAGACGCACCACAACTACAAATAAGCTTCAGCGATGTCAGAGACTAGCCTGTATGGCGGCCACAGGCTGCATGAGAACCACCCCCACTGCAGCTCTGGAGGCTATGCTGGATCGGCCGCCGCTACAACTGCTAATACAGAAGGAGGCGGCGTTGGCATGCTGAGGACTTTGAATCTATGGAAATATTGCAGGGTACCGCATACAACTATACTCAGAGATCTGTTTCCAGAAATGCCAATCCTTCAGGCTACGTATGACAGGATCCCAAAACAATTTGTTTTTAACAAAAAGTATAAAATTCAACTCCACGAAGACCATCGTACAGAAGGTCTAGTCACTCCTACCCGTGCAAGTTAAAGTTTTTTACTGATGGATCCACAACGGATTTAGGTACTGACTGGGACTTTCTCGGAAGATTCAAACATTAAAATATAAACACCGCTAGGAGCCTACAACACCGTATATCAAGCTGAATGTTTGAGCTTTATCCAGGCGGCTATTGCAAATGCCAGTAGGGAAGTAAAATATCATAATATTAGGATACTTTCCTAAAGCCTGGCGTTTATACATGGATAAAAGCTCACAGCGGTTCACAAGGTAATGATGCGGCGGATGAGCTTGCCCGGGGTGGGTCGGGTCGGTGCCCTATTGGACCGAACCCATCATCCCTCACAAATACGAAACCGCACCAGGAACCAGCATGCGCAAATATGGACAAACCAGGTAGAATGTATAACAGGCTAGAGAGGGCCAATGGAAGGGCATTGGTTAATAATCGCATAACCAAGATGCTACTATGCCTGACATGGATATTTTAAAATCTGTTTACTATAGGTGTTACAGACAGCCCTGTATGCATGACATGCCGAGCGTGTATGGAGGAGGAAGAAACGAAGGCCCACGACCGGTTGCAGTGTCGGACGGTCGTGGAATACAGGGCTAAGTACCACGGTTCGCCTAGGTCGCTCCCCGAGGTCACCGTTAAGGGTTACTGAGTTTCCTTGAGGAGCTTAGTTGGCTCAAATAGATCATATTCCTGCCCACACGCAAAATACGCCCAGTCATGGAGTTGCGAATACCAGCCTGTCATAACATAACATTGTGCATAATGATGTAATACACGTGCAAGTCATTTAAAAAAAATGTATTGATATAAAAAAAAATTATTGATATACATGTAACATTGTACTGATTTTATTATAAATTGTAAATGATAAAAAAACTCCCGATTTTCTAGCCTGTTTATCTCTTTGAGGTCTTGTTTTGTAAACTGGTATAGATTTTGACGTTCATAAGAGCACATACAAGCCTAAATTAACAACCTAAACTATCAACCTTTTACTATGTTCCACAATTTGTACTGCATAATTAAACACGCTAGAAAAATTTGAGCTAGATTCCACAAGGTGTTCTAATCTTTTATAATAATCCATGGATTTTGATTAGAAAGATAATATCAAAAATCAAAACAAGCTTCAATAAGAAATAAAAAATTTCACAAGCTAATAATATTGTCAACTATGAGTCCAGATCTAACCATAACAAAAAGAATATATTGTTTAAACTTTACAATAAATTGCCACCAAAGTTAAAAGAAATAAATTCACTAGATACTATCAAAATCGAATTTAGAATCTTAATTAAAAATTCAATACTGCAATTCCAAAAACATACCAGGAAGTTAATTAAAACCATTAAACAAATAACAACTTTGAATGCAAAGTAGGTAACAACTACTATATATTACTGCTGCATGTTGAAAAATAGTGTTGTATACTATCCATCCATTTGTTTTGTTTTTTTTCTACATGTTTTATGTGTATGTAGTAAATCATTTAGATGATTTGTATTTTTAGAAGTGTAATGAATTGTATTAAATATTTTATGTTATATATTTTCTTCAATTTCTTTCTTAATTTTTGGCTTCTCTTGATAGAATTCTACCAATGTTAAGTCAGTCAACTTATATATTCTGAGATGAGTTATTTGTAGTCTTTTAGAGAATAAATATCATAATCTATATAGTCTAAATTTGGTACTCATTATAATAACAATATCCTCCCTATCTTAGGCAGATCAAAATTTTTCATTAAATTTTCAAATCATACTAAAGAAAAAAAAACTAATTTTGTAAGATATAAATCAACTGCAAATTTCAAGAATATGTTTACTACTAAGTATTCAAAATAAAAAATATAATATTGCTTAGTCCGTTGAAGAGATATTTAATAGAAATTAATATAAATTCGCGCCGAATAAAATACCTATTCAAAATTTCACTCAATTTCAAAAAAATATAATTCGTTTTTGTTGATACGTCAAAATAGGATAGTTCGAGTGGTAGTAAATTTAAAATGCAAATATGCTACAAATCTAAAACTGGAAAAGACAAAAGCTGAAATTACCATAATTTTCTTGAGTTTTGTCAGTTACACCAGAGCTTCCTGTTTCTGACATGCCCTTAGACAATTCGTCCATCTTGCGTGCCACTGCCACTGATTCGTTACATCAATCACACACAAACCACAATACTATTCAAAATAACCTATAACGCTCATTGAACCACCTCACTTTATTCAAAAATCAGTCTTTTACAAATACATACAATTTCCTTCATTTTATACATATTTCCCAATTTCAATAACACAAATGAAAACGAACAATCTAATCTCTAATCTATGAAGTAAAAATAAAATTAATGCCACCAACAGATCTACAGATACCAAAACCGTATATACATAGAACACAGATGCTAATAGCTAGTACGCCAAGGCTTATTTAAACTACACTAGAAATTATTGTACTCGATACTTAATAAAGACCGGTTTGTAGACCTTCGTAGTTTTTTTAACTCTAACACATTTTCTGCAAAGCTACCATTACAGAACAATTAACCTCCGGGATGTTCCTTAATTGCATCAGCACACATCAAATGAATTTACTTACTTCATGAATTTTTTAGCTATTGTAGATTTTTAGTCTATACAGGACTTAGTTAGTAAAGTTGTTAAAGTAACATATCACATGTTTCATATTTGTTGCAAGCTTTAAACAAAATTTTGTTTATGCTTTGAATTTACTTTATTACTAGTATCTAACATTTTGAATAATAATGGCATCTCTGCATGACTTAGATTTTAAATAGTGCTGGTGGAGTACTTGAGTAGAGTATGTCATATATGCTTAGAGGCCTTTGCTTATGGTGCTGAGGTGTGGCGGGTTGTCCACTTTCCTATAACATTGTGGAAGAGGTGGATGTGGCTGATTTTGTAGGCTGTTCAGCACGAGAGGATATCTACAGAGTTTCCTTCGCCTATTTCTTCTCCGACCGATGAATCGCATTTCGAAACGGAGGTAATATTATATAATGGCCATTTTAACTAAAGAAAATATCTTTATTCGTCTTCAATAAAATGAGTATATTTATTTTGTTAAAAAATATCATGTTTTGTTGATCTTGGTTTCTGATAATTTTAATGAAGTTGAAGTGCAAGTTTATTAAGTCACCCTTTTAAAAATCTTTATTTTATATTTCATTCCTTTTGATTCGACACCACGATTTTTTTCTCATCTGTCTTTTTAGGAAAGTTCAATATGGACATTAACAAAAACCACACATCACGTAAAATTTTATGTATAAATTGACTGATTACATTGATCTGATCTAAAATTCTCGGATCAATTATTACCTGAACGGAAATATAACTTGTTGCTGCTCATGTAAGAAAAACTGTCAAACTATGCATTGTTATCTGTGTCAACTTCTGGGAGCGGTAGTATGAGTAAAAAAGATAGCCCATGAAAGTTTGGCAACGTCACACTGTGTGTGTAGTTTGTGTCAGTGCATGAGGCTTAAATACCCAGAAATATCATAGTAAACGTAATCAACAATTTTATCGTTAACTACTGCAACTTTAATCTCGAAATCCGATAAATATTAAAGATTTACATGTTATCAGTATGCTTATGTTATATTTATAAAAATCTAGAATTGAAATTTGCATATTAAAAAAAATGGAAAGCATTTGAATCTTTCATACCTTCCAGTGTAATAAAAGTAATTATAATGTTTGGTCCGAAATCTAGATATATTTACCACTTCAAAAGTATATTCAAAGATGTACTGGCAGTTCCATTATATATTTAGAAATGTATAATTATGTATGTACATAATGGGAGTAATATTTAATAACCCAGAATCTATTGAATATCACTAATCGTTAATGAGTAATGTCGAAGCTAATGACACTAGAAGGAACAAAGATTTTTTGTGGTATAATATAACATTTCAACTAACGCGACACAGAACGTACGGCTCGTACGGCGCGCGAGCTTATCACAACAACAGACGGCGAACTGCTATTCTATATGTTACTTTGATCATCTTCCGAATAGGTAGCAAATAGCAGGACGAAACTGCGAATATTATTGTCGGTAAATACACATTTGATTTTTAACATTATCCCAATATTGTAACATTTGATATAAGTATTACATCGAAACAACGACATGTCTTGGCTATTAAGGAACAAAATATATCCGTGTCATAATAGATGGCGTTATATGATTTTAGTCAAGCTAGTGCAAGAATAAATAAAATTGCTAGAACGCAGATAGCAAAACACAGTAATTATGAAGAGCAGGCTGCTTTAACTGCTTCATTTTTTTACTGCACCTAAATATAAGGAGCCGTGGTAACCTAGTAGTCAAGGCCCTCACTTTAGTTTCATAGAACGCGAGTGACCTGGATTCGATCCGAGTGCTGTATTTACCACGTGCTCGGCGGTGAAGGAACATCGTGAGGAAACCAACTCGGCTCCAAAACCCTCACCAAAATATATTTGAGAGGAGGCCTTTGTCCAGCGGTGGGCGCTTACAGGCTACTACTTTACTTATTTTTACCTAAATATCCTACACCGAGGCCAATCATGGTCATGCTTAAGAAAGATACAAAAAACGAAGAAGTAATTCAATGTCATAATTTCGATCGTCAATTCATCGTTGTTATTGCCAGTTCCAATGGAGAATATTTGTTTCTTGATTTGAATCGACTACATCGGTTCAACGGCTACAGAACTAATAAATAAATCTAACTAATTAGTGTCTAATTACGACTATGTATATATATGTATAAGTTATAAACTCTTTCTTATTCATCTGTGACTCTATTGTATGATCTGTGGTAAATAAAATAATTATTGTGTTGATAAAGTTCTAAATTAATTTTATTCGAAGTTCATCTGATTTGTTGGATAAGATAAAAATATAATGAATATGAAGGTTCCATTTACATAGTGATAAAACATTACAATGGGATAAGTTACTAGCTAATAATTAACTCTTAAATTGTGTTATTTTGTTCCATCCATGATGGAACATTTTGGCCTGTCTCACATATTATACGAGCCAGATAAATATAATCCGGATACATTGGATTTGTTACTTGACGAAGAAGCGAGAGAATACTGGCTTAATACTTGTGAAAAACTTGTAGAAAAATATGTTAATTTTGCATTGTCTAATAATGACGATCCTACTGTGGAAATAAGAGCTTTAAAATTTAAGACTTGTTACGTGGAGGCATTAAAGGAACTTCGTGTTAATCCACTGTAAGTAGAACATTTTGTTTCTTATGAATCAGTCTATGCTTCCACATTAAAAATATCATCGTTTCTTGTCTAATGCAGTAAATGCCATTCATTGTTCATCTGTTTTAAATTTATTTTTGGTGGACGCGTTTTAACAGCTGTTGGACAAGTTGCTACTTTACTTTTTTATAAAATGATATGACTTGGGCTCGGCTTTAAGTACCATACATCATGTTAAAGTTGATAATCTTTTTTAAAATGTGTTTCTTCATATTAATATACTGATTTAGTTTTAAGATCTGACCAAGACAAATTTTATTTATCAATGCATAATGAGGCTTCTATGTGCAATAAATAGCATAAAAACTTGTATTGTTTGTGATCCAATATCAAACAATTTTGTTTTCAAAGTAAAAGAATTCATCTTTAATTTAATTGGTGAAAAGCTAGTAAGCCTTCAAACCCATGCGATACAAGAATTAAGATCATTACTTTATGATCATAGTTTGAACAGCTAAAAGGAAAGTTTTCAGATTTATGTATATACAAGATACATGCCTATCAGGTGTAGGCAAAGATTACAGATTTCCAATTGACTCTGCCAAACAGGCTTCTGTAATCCACTACTGGATTATACCTTTCAGGGATATAGAATTGGCTGGGTGACATGCCTTATCTTTGGGTTGGCTCCTAGAGATGTCCATGACAATTAAAAGGCTTTATGCTTAGTCAAAATTTGATGTCAGATTCTTATGCCACTACTAAACTGCAAATAAATTTATTTATCTATTTTTATTTATTATGTGCATGTTGCAACAAAATATTTAGCTTTCTAACACCAAAAGGTGATAAACTAATATAAAACGTTTTATTAAAAGACTTGTCTGAATTGTCGACTCAGCTTGTGAAGTGGTTTATCTGATTTATTATTTGCAAGTTATTAATTTTAATCTCTACTCGAGTCTATGTCCTTAACATTGTTGTAAGAAAATTTTTGTGTGAAGATCTTTAACATTACATGAATTGTCAGAAACTGATGTTTGACCATTCCATATGAGCACTTACAAGCTTGGTTGCATACTAGTTAGACCACATACTACCTAGAGTGTGCATGTTGTCAGCAACTATGTAATTATGGATCAATAAATCTCTGTTTATCTCCAGCAGATATATGGAAGTTCCTCTATACTCTACTGATCTAATACTCTTGGGTATGCAAAACCCCAACCAGATTCTTGTAGCACCTCTTTTCACCTGATGATTTGAAGCATCATTTCTTGTCAGCAGAAATAATAACAGACAGTTCTAGAGCTAATACTATCTTATTTTAACTTATATGCCTCCTTATGCACTTTCACTTTTTGTCCTGTTGATGAAGAAGAGGTATGAAAAACACTTTTCTCTATGAAATCCAAAGCTGCAGGCTGTATTGTTGAGTAGGACAATAGTTTTACATGTGCTTGAATCTGTTCTACCTATAACACATCATCAATTTTTCACTGAAGTAAGGTACTTTCCCAATATCTTGGGCGTAAAACCTTTGTTATTCCTTTTTCTAAATCGACCGACTGCAGCTTTCTCTCCCATTTTAGGCCAATTTCTATACTATATTTATTTTAGAAGTAAATTTTTTTGGCACGATTGGGTAAAATGATGAGAGTGAATTTTTACGATGCGCGCCCTTGTGGGTAGTTGTCATTGTCGACACATAAAAGCGACCCATGAAGTTGGTTGGTCTCTCAAGTTTTCATGAGAACTGATAACTTTATTCAAGGTCGTTATTCAAATATACATGAATCTACAACATGTGTTTTGTATCATATTCGTAGATATATGATCATAATCACAAGCATATTTCATTATCTTCCAACATTTTGTTTTCTATTTGAATTAAAAATATATTTGAATCTTAAAAAAGATTTCGAGGACAAGTGAGGTCTTTTTTCTTTTTTTTTTATGAAAAATAGGCTTGCGTTTGACCTCAATCTTACCCGATGGAAGGCGAAGATGAGGCCTAGGATGGAACACGCTTGCCTAGATGTCTGTTCACTTTAAATGGTGAACAGACAGACAGAAAGGGGACAGTTAGGCGAGGCATAGCTAAAACGAATACCAAGCGGTACAATCATAGTGATGCACTGATGTGAGACTGGTCTGGAGCGCGCGGGGACGTCCTTACCAAAGATCCAAAAATGTTCACCGGGTCTGCCAAATAGGAGCAGCATGGCGAAGTTTCCGGCTCTCAAAAATTATTGTGTGTTCGCGTGGGACATCACGCGGTGTTGGCAAACTAATCTCCGTGGTTCAGGTTCATACTCGTAGAACGAAGAGCAACATCTGCGTTGGGGTCGTCCACGGTTCCTCGGCAATGTTCCCAGGGGATTACGATGATTTGCGCACGCGTCCATTTTCCAGCAGTTCGTGATTTTACAAGTATGATTTCGTACGCGTGGGATGTAAAAAGAGCATTGAATGCAGCTGAAGAGGGGAGAGGTCCGCCGACGTTCGCGCAGTGAGTGGACGACAGGAGGTTCCTAACGCTTTCTGATTGGCCAGTTGAAACGGAAATACTTTTTACAATTCCCACTGTTATTGGAATTATTTAATTTTTTTTTGTATAATAGGATGCAAACGCGAGAGCGGCTCATCTGATAGTAACCGAGTCCTACGATCTTCCGCAACACCAGAGGAGATGCAGTTCCTTCCTTAAAGGAAGTAATAGGCTCTTTTCATGAAGCTGATTCTACAACCTGGTGGATTGTCGCAAGGCTCAAGTCGATCAAAGAGAAGATGGTTGCCGATGATACGAGCTGCTGTACATTGGATACGGTTAAATATATGGAGCTGGTTCTGGATACTGGGGCGCCCCTGTCCAGAGTTGATAATAGAATTCCTTGTGGAGCTGAACTTGTGTCTTTTAAATTTGCAGTCGGTGGTACGGCATGAAATACTGTCCCGCTCTGCTAAGTACAACAAACTTTTTACAGGCCAAATTGACCCTCTGCAGGTGACCGTGGAACTGAACGTCGCTCGATGTCTCTCAACTCGATCTGTTCTCAAAAAGGGCGGAAACGACCAAAGGGATTATTTTTAGCGTAAAAGCGCTAACATGTACCTTAGGGTGGAATTGCACTAGATAGACGGTCAGCCTCATTCCGAGACTATGTCTTTGTTACAAGTTTGTTTCGGCACTCTGCCACGTGTTCTAAAGAAGTATACACACGGCCTGTGTACAGGGCATCATCAGTGCTGTCGTTTGTATAGCAATGTATGCTGCTAATTTGCAGCATGTCATAAAATACAAGGTAGGAGACACACAGTCTTGTGGAACACACAGCATTCACGGGTTTGGTCCGTATCTTCAAGACTATCGAGGCATCGAGAACAGATATTCTCTCTGACGTATACACAAACTTCGGTTCGAGGCACAAAGCCAGTTTATAGCCTGGCTAGTGGAGATAAGAGGTATCAGCCAGAGAAGATACGCCGTTTCCAGATAATAACGAACGGCGCTAAGGTTAGAGTTGAGTCACATGATATTGCGGAAATTCACGGCGAGTGCGGAAGGTGATGCCGTAGTTTCTTTGCTACGTTTTGCTACGCGTACGTTTGCCTGCATTACGTTGTACATATAGCGGAATTTTGCACCTGCGAGGGTGCGTTTTTAAGTTCGCAGAATGGCGTGGTTGCGCCCCCCAATAAAGGGTAGTTAGTTTTCAAACTATCAACAACCAAGCAACTCAATTTGGAAGAAAGTTTGGATAATGAAGAAAATCAAGTATCGCGCCGTCATCAAGTTTCTTACCAAGCAAAGTAATTTGTTATTTGTGGAAGAGCTTGCAGAAATGGTTCGATTATCCAATACAACTATTTTTAAAATTATGCTCGAACATCTTGGCACGACTGAGGTCAGCACACGGTGGGTGCCGAGAATGCTCACGCTGCCGTAAAAACAAGTCTAAGCAAGACTCAAAAAGACGCAAAAAGGGTGCAACACCTCTCAAGAAAATTTAGGAGTTACAATCAGCCGGAAAACTCTTGGCGACTGTTTTTTGGTACTCGGAGGGATACTTGTTGATCGATTATAAGGATAAAGGTGTCTCTATAACCGGAGAATACTACGCGACAATGCAGTGGTTAAAAAAAGCTATTAAAGATAAAAGAAAAGGAACATTAAGCAGAGGTGTCCTGCTCTTACTCGACAATACGGCCGTCTACAAGAGCCGTGTGGCACTGGCTGTGCTGCGTGCTGGTGGGCTTCGATATTTCAAATCACCTATAGTCCAGACCTAGCTTCGAGAGATTATTACCTCTTACTTAAAATGAAAAAAGAGATTCGTGATCATTTTATGAATGCTCGTGAACAAACAACAAGTTGCCTTTAACTACCGAGCCAGGATTATTTTTACTTGCACATCCTTTTCTGTCGCAGCCTTAAGGCAGCCGGGCCAACAGTGTATCTTTAATCCGGAGGAGAGTTTAGTCATAGCACTTAATGCTACAAGCAAGGCGGACGGTTATTATGCATGTGCAATTTGAGAGTGCTCTATGACCTATTACTATATAGAATATTTGAATTTGGGAGATTTTAGTAAGATTTTTGTAGGTAAAACCTTAAGTACCTAGCAATAAATAGATTTTCGTCACTATTGAACCATCATGTAGTAATGAAACCCGGCGAAACTATAAAATCCCTTTCTTTGAAGTTCCCATAGCAAGTAGTTTCCACATGAGAAGCGGTGCCATACCAGCGTAAAGTAGGGTGACAGATTGAGTATCGCGAGGTGTATTACAGGACCTCTGTCTGGGTGACACTGACACTGATCAACGATTGCGAGACGTCTCAGGGAGCGATCGGTAAAAACATTGTGGCTGTCGAAAAAGACGACGAAGTAAAATGATGAACTAATATTTCTGATTTGTGTATCTTAAGACAATAAACTATTATATTATTAATAATAATAAATGTCAGATATCTTGTGGCGTCTGCCGGAGAAGTCCGGGTTTTTGACTACGAATCGAGTGACGGCACTTGCTTATAAAGAGATTTAATAAGACAGACCTAGTACATTATTATTTATAATTTTAGTGCTCACGGGCAGTTGACCATAAGATTACTTCTTGACGTCAACGAAACATGCCTTCGTTCTCAGGGCTTCTTTGATTTATGGAAACAACAGAAGAAGTATGAAAATGAAGTTGCACTTGCCAGTCTTAGTTCACGTTTAGGAGAAATAGATGCCCTAGCAAATGACAGGAAGAGATGGACTGAGCTCTGTCGGGGAGTTCTTGCGGGTAAACAAAATTAATTACTTTTTGTGATATGATTTTTTTAAGGTTTTTGTTAATTATTTAATATTATTCCTAAATAGGTAACATGTTTGATTGGGGTGCACAGGCTGTTACAGACATACTCGATTGTGGACTTTATGATGCCTTACAGAAGATACAAAACAGGCCGTGGTTGTATGATGGTTTAGATAAATGGCTTGAAAAGTTAGAGGTAAAACCATCAAAATATAATTCTGGCAACTGAATGCTAAAAGACATTACTGAAATTATTGTTTTATTATACTTATTTTAAATTTTGCAGAAGACAGTGCACCACTGTGCAGCTGTATTTGTAGACAACAGTGGAGTTGATATTGTTTTAGGTATTTTACCATTTATAAGAGCATTATTACTCAGAGGTACTTCAGTCATACTATGTGCGAATGAGTGGCCAGCTCTCAATGATATTACTAATGTAGAACTGGAAGAAGTTCTACAACATGCATCCCTTATTTGTCCTGTCTTGTCAGCTGCCATGTCTTCTGGAGATTTAGTTGTGAGATCTAGTGGACAACGAGGGCCATGTCTTGATCTTAAGACAATTAGTGTAGGTAAGTTGGGCAAAATATAATATATCATCTTTACAAATGATCACAAAATAAATGTCGTGGCCTTTGACCACCTGACTACTGGTTAAACGGTTGTGAAAACTCATTTTTTTTGATAGATTATCACATAAAGCATCTGATAGTTGCGATAATATCTTGAGTAAAAACTTGAGACTTTCTGACATCCTTATCATACTGAATATTGTAGATTCATGTACAGTTGACAAAATCAATGATTGGGGGTAACTGTTTAAAATCATTAACAGTCAATTGATAGTAAGTGGCTACTGCTGCCCATGGAAAACAAACACCTCAATTGGTCACAGATGCAAGGTTACCCCTGAGGACAAAGATGGAACACAATAAATGTTTGGCGGCAGTTACCTACCCAGACGACTCCTGGGCGGAGAAGGAACTTACCACCAGGCTGTCTTTAAGTATCTTATGTATTTTGATTTTTTTTTTCATAAATAATTATAATAATTCTTGTCGTGTTAAAACAATAGAAATTTGTATTTTCAATATCGATAAAACGTCGATTCTTGTTTACTTCGGTTAACATTCGTGGTCATCTAAGGTAACATTTTCCCGAGACCATTTTAAACCCCAAAATTTTTGGTAAAATGAAATTCACACTTCAAAATTAAAGAGTTACAGTCTCTGAAAGGTATATTATATAAATTGTTCTATCTTGAAGAACTATTGAATCCACTTTTCTAGCATTTTATTGGAACGAGAATCATCGTCTCAGCTTAATCTGCCTCTTTTGACTTCAGCTACCCAATTAGCGATCGTAGAATAAGATGACATTAGCGGTCAGTTGAATGTCTAAAAAAATATCCTTAGTGGACATTTCTTCAGTTATTAATACTTAATCATGTAATCACACGTAACTTTTTTTTCTTTATTTCGATGACTTATCAACTTGTTATGCTAAATAATTAATAAAGTTCAAATGACAAGACCGAATCTATTAACACTTAGCATAAATACTAAGCGATTATGACACTTCGAAATAAAAAGTTAATACCTTTAAAATGGGTTTTCTACAAAGAAAATATACATATAAATGCATTTCTAAGAACTTTTTCTATCAAACTTTTCTGCATACCTTTCGGTTATTTTTTGATTCATCTGCTGGGAACATTGGTATTAACCATCACGCATAACTTGCCCGGCGAGGTGAGTATGGGTCACCCTTCAAAGGAATTTATGCAAGATTTTGCTGGCGCTTGATCTTGAAAAGTCCTATGTTCAGCAGTGGAGAGGCTAGAGCTAAATAGTTTGATGTAATAGTAGATATACATACATATTCTTTTTGAGTTTTACAATCACATCATGTATTTTACAGGTTTATGCACAGAAATGAAAGTACGTGGAGTAGATTTAATTATATTAGAAGGAATGGGCAGAGCTCTTCACACAAACTTTAACGCTCGACTCGCCGTAGATTCTCTGAAGATGGCAGTAGTAAAGAATGCTTGGTTAGCGCAACGTTTGGGCGGGCCACTGTTCTCCATTATCTTTATATATGAAGACAAACCAAACGAAACATAACATTTAGAGCAATATTTACACATCAGCCAGTCAAATTATGAATAAGTGTTCTATTATGTATTTATTGTCTAAATCGTCTTGTAATTTGGTAATGTTTACTGACATTATAATTTTCAATCATGCAGTTTAATGATATGTACCAATATGTTGATGTCTTATGGCATTTTATGAAATATATTAAGTGTTACCCTGATAAGTTTTTTACTTCAGTTCCTTTATGACGAATATCCTTACAAATAATAAAAAATTAAGAGGGGTCTCTATATAAGTAACGATTTTTTTTTAACATTTTTGTTCTTGCTCTATCATCACAACGGTAATACATACAAGCGTCAAACTTGGTGTGATTAGAGCAAACTCTAAAGCAAAACAACAAATAATGAAAACTGGCCAAGTGTGTAACAGCTTTCTTCTTTTGTACTTTTGGATACAGATTCTTTGAAAGGAGTGTTATATCTAGTGTTAAAAAAATCAAGTCTTTTTATTAAACTTTCTACACCGTTTGTCCTCCCGTTTATAAGTTATCTTACCAATTTTTGTTACCAGACAGGTATCTTTCCAGTGCCTTTAAGTATATATATATATATACATATATACAAGAGTGGCTACAGAGATGATGTCAATAATTAGAGGTTAATATAATACGTTTTTTACAAAATGATTGTAAAATTTCGATTATTATTCGAACTATAAACGAGCGACTTACTAAAAGTCTTGATACATTTAACATTATTTCTATCAGTATAAGTTTCGGCGTGGAAAATGACCAGAACATGCCAGTATAGGTCTTTATATCTAAATTTGTTGATGATGATCTACTGTATCACTGATACTGTAGTGATCTGTAAATTTCTATATATAAATTTAGATCAGGGTAGTAAGTGCTTAACTGTTTTCTTAGACTTAAAAAAGGTCTTTGTCACCGTCTCTGCTCCCATCCTTTAAAAAAACTTCACTTATTTGGTGTAAGAGGGATTTCAATGAGGTTTTTGGAAAACTACTTGCAATACCGTAAACAGCAAGTCTGAATTGAATTGGGAATTACATTAGCGAGGACTCGGTATTACATTCGGTGTTCCTCAAGGTAGTGTCTTGAGCTTTACCTCGTTATTAATATATATTAATGACCTAACTAATTAGACAATGTGTGTTCCATATGCTGAGGACACGGCATTTACAGACACAAAATAGCTAGAACTAAACTCTCAACACTAAATGCATGTTCTGTGATTGCCAGAGATGATTTAACTTCTACAAATCACATACTACATAAATATTTGGGTATTATCTTGTATCAACGACCGAGGTGGCAGTCACACGTTGAGTTTAGGTTGGATTTTTAGAATGTGACTTCCAAAAAAATTATAAACCAAATTTACATTGCACTAGCTCAATCAGTGTTACTATGCAGTATTTATGATTGAGGTGGTGCAACTAAAACCAAATACCTAGAAATTGAAAGATATCAGCGCTGTATATAGCTGATTCTTAAAGTAATGTAAATTTTAAACCATTTAGATGTTATCCACTGATGTAATTTACGAATTGTGTGAGCTCTTGTCAATTTGAAAGCTATACATACATGTACGTACTCGCACGGGCTCTTAAATTACACACCATCTTCTACTTGAAATAGCGACTAGAAGAAAAGGGACTTCGTTGCCAATACGCAACATACTGAAACTAAATTTGCCCAAAGACAGTTCATATCATTATCCATGCATATTTATAGTAAACTTAATACAAAATATGAATTTAGCAACCATTTAGGTTGAATACAGAAATATATAGAATACAGAAGTGTAAATAAGGTTTGGTGAACTGGCTTTTAGCCAGAACGAACGATGAAGCAGAACTATACCCCATCCACAGACTATCTGCCTCACCATCAGATATATCTGCAGTATTTATTGGTATTATACAATATAGGCATGTATGTTTTATTGGTATATACAATATTGGTAATTGTTATCTGTAATGGATGTACTGAAATCCTAAATGGTAATCTTGTTCCACCATACACAGTCAAAGGACAGTATATTCTCTGCAGATAGCCTTACCGATCCCAAGATATAATATTGTAGGATTAACTGTGTGTGGTGTCCCCACTATCTCCATTTTCATACTTTGAACAACTTCTGATGTAATCAGTGAAGCACAAGTCGCAAACAAAGCTAATTGTAAAACAATTATATTATTTCACCAAGCGCTCTTTCCTTTTACAGTATTAAACTTACACACGTTAAGAAAGCAGATTTTTTTTAGTTTTTTTTTCTCTTTGAATTTGTACTTTTTGAATTTAAAAGTTAATTTCACAATAGTTAAGATATCATTCATTTAGGAACAGCTAGGTCTCCTAACACAACCATAATATGATACTTAATAGGTTGACCCCAACCCCTGTATATGTTAGTAAATTTACACTGTTGTGAAAAAAATATTTTTCATTATAATATAAAATAAATAAATAAGAAAGAAAAGACAAAAATTAATCCAAATTTGCACAGAATTTACGAGTTTGGTTGGAGGAAAAAAGAATGAAAACCGCTGGTTAAGATCCTTATATACAACATGTAGGAATCGCCTTCTATATTACATGGCGTTGGGCAAAGGAGCAACGTGATGTTGTAATGTATAAAGAAACGAAAACATATTTTAGTTTTATTCTATCGTTTATTTAAATAAAAAAATCACCTACAGCAATCATTTCATATTTTATGACTTTGAAAGTAATTCATACACAGTTCATGAAATATGAGGTTTTCAAACAAATGTTTACGTTCACTGTACAACAAATCGCAGAAATGTACATAAGTTATAAAAAGGGCTACCTAAAGACTAAGAAATCATAACTATTAAAGAATTATTTATAACATTATCCATTTTGCAACACTGTGTTAACGGCAGTTCTAAACATCATGCCACATTTAGAATGGCTTAGGCTTAAACCAATGGTTTTCATAACGTCAACAATTCATGAAATACTTCATCTTACGATTAAGATCGATTCAGCCAAGCGATCATTTTGAATAATAAATAAGCGATTCCGATAGCATAAGCTATTTTTTCTTTTTGTTGTCGTTGTAATTGTTCTGCTTCGATTGACATCACACGTCGATTCAATTTGACGATTTGTCTCCGTAAATGAACCAGTTCCTCGGCAGTAGAAAGACCTTCGCCATTACCCATTGGGGGAGTCGGATCTCTAAAATACGTAAAACTTATTAATGATTATATATAAAGTAACAACCTACATGCATCACACTTCTAGGATAGATTGTGGACATGGGAAGAGTCCGCCACGCTACTTCAGAGAAAGTTGGGTTAGCAGTTTTCACAAGTAAATATTTCTTCATCATTCATCATTTTGGCTCATCACAAGTCCACTGCTGAACATAGGCCTCTCCCAAAGATTGCCACAAAGCTGCATCCATCGACTTCCCGCAACACTGCGCAGGTCGTCACTCCATCTTTTGGAGGGTCTTTCCACACTTTATTCCCCAAAGGTTGCCACTTCAGCTTGCTGATCCTAATGGCTATGGCGTGTATTCCTATTACCTAGTTCTGCTGCGGATATCATCGTTGCAGATGGCCTGCAGTGAAGGACCAAGTCTCAGTTCCGTAAGCGATCATTGGCAGCACGTACTGGTTGTATACTTTGCTCTTGAGGTTTTGAGGTATACTCGACGACTCGGCATGACCCAGCCGTTATACGCGTGTGCCATGTATGTTCCCGCCCGACAAAAGGCTATAAAAGACTTTTGTTAGGCGCGCAAAAAACAAGTCGCGAATCGATTGTTTCATGTCAGCCTCATCGATAACTATGTTTTGTGATATACCCAGGTACCGGTATGTATCAGCTTCGGAAAGGGACCTAATGTTAACGGGCATAGGCAAGTCTATGCCTTTAGAATTAGTGAACTTTCCCCTTTCGACGTGGAGGACCGCACACTTATCTGTCCCGAGCTCCATTCTGACTGAACTGCTAAAATCGCAAGTGATTTTCAGCAATTCCATCAGATGGGAGCGATTGGTCGTGAACAACTTGAGGTCATCCATATAGAAAAGGTGAGTCACTTTTGTCCCTCCCCTCCGAAGCTGAAATCCTCTCCCAGAGTCCTCCAGAAATGTGCTCAGTGGGTTCAGAGAAAGACAGAACCAAAGAGGGCTCAAACAGTCACTCTGGAAAATACCCCTTCGTACCCTTATCCGGTTTTCCGCAGCCATTATCCGCTCGCCTAGATGACAGAAGATCGTGCTCCAGTGCCCCATACACTGCCCGAGGAAGTCTCTTACTTTACTTTAGTTCTATTATTATTAAAGCATGTTTTTTAAATTTTTTTTAAATTTCATTTATTTTTCCTTTTTTAGTTCAATTTAAGTATCAATTTAACCAGCTTAAAATTATTAGAAATTGTTGAATTTATAATTATTACCAATTCCTCCCTTATCGGCTGTAGGTACAAGGCTATGCAGCTTACCAAAGACGATAACGCAGGCTATAGCGAGAAAAGTCTTCACTCTATTATGCCGAGCAGAGTGCTCGAATCGGAGAGTAGGTCCGAAACATAACGCATGCACAGACCGCGAGCATGCTCTATCTCTCTCACTCTCACACAAAAGATCTGTGAGAAAATTATTAATCCTGGCGATCCTAATCAGGATAATGAGATAATCTTATCGAATTATTGTTTTGCCAACGGTCCTTGATAAGTCTACAAAGTTTAAATGGAATCTGACCGTTTAAAATGGGTCAAAATTGAGTTCAAAGAAGTCAGTTACAAACAAACAAACAAGCAAGAAAGCAAACATACAAGTGAAACTAATAAAAGTGTGTTAAAACCAAAACTAATGAAGAAAAAAGCCTAAATGTAGTTAAAAATATCGAATAGTCGTGCTTGCCGCAATACAACCGTTTTAGTAGCTATACACGTCTGCTCAAGGCAGGAGCGAGCAGTGGAAAAAAATTCAGCGTGTCCCAATGGAAAATGCGAAATATTGGTTTTAGGAGTCGATTTAGAAGAGCACCCAACTGCCTGAGTTGCGTCGAAGTGCGAGCCGGACAGAAAAACAGTGTTTAGATTTAGAATTTCGACTATTACTGAGTTCAGTCCATTTCGTGGTCTTATGCTGCAGCAATGACTGAGTTTTGTTTTTATATGATATTTTCAATAATTCAAGTTATTACGGTAAAGGCTAGATTTTTAAGTTATTTCGGTATTATGTGTTGAATCTACTTCGACCGTAAATGAACGTGATATTTTCTAAATTATCTTAGAGAGAATATAGCTCGAAAGCGGATACATATCTACTAAAAGTGTGTACAGTCTGATAGTAGCGGGCAAGAGATAAAAGGCATAGAGGGTATGGAAATTACCAAATAGTGATAAATTAAATTATTCAGAAATATTATAGTGTTTAATTTAAGTAACAGTTCGCAACACTGCAAGTTACGTCATAATTAACTATCAGTGTTGCAGGACATACAAGTCAAAACCACAAATGGCTATGAAGCGGTGGCGGCAGGTCATTCCAGCACTTGGAGGCAGCATACTTAAAACTACCACGGAAGGCGATGGTACGATGGTAGGGCACGGCGAGAGAATAGCTTGATGCACGAGTAATTTTTGATTGTACGTCGCGCGACCACACCAATTTTTGGAAAAGATACGGCGGCACATTGTATTTAATTAAGCCAAAGAGTAATGTTGCTAGGTGATGTTCTCGACGGTACTTCATTTTTAAAATGTTGCCCTCGTTCATGTACGGTGTGACATGAGCGCGTGGCGGCATCTTAAAACAAAATCTCGCACAGGCGTTCTGCACCCGCTGAACTAGTTTTTGACTGCGTACAAGTAAACGAGGGCCGTACACGGTATCCATATAATTAAATTTAGAAAGAATCAGCGAGTCGCAAAGTTTGATACGAGTATCCGTATTTAGGTAATTTCTGATTTGATATAATACTTTGAGTCTATAAAAGCATTTCCTAGCAGTGTCTAATATGTGACTTTCGAATCGTAAACAATCATCCATTATCAAACCCAAATTTCGGGCCTCAGTCACGCGTTCAACTTGCTCGCCTCTTATGGTTACCCTAACTGCGAGTTTCGCTATCTTTGGATTTGTTTAAATGTCCTAAAATCATATATTTAGACTTGCTCCCATTTAGAACTAATGCATTCGATTCTGACCAAGCGGCAATACTTTCTAAGTCTTTATTTAATTTTTCCACAGCTGATTTTGTTTCCTCCGGCTTACAAGGTATATAAATCTGTGTATCGTCGGCGTAAATATGGTATCTGCAATATTTAATGTTATTTGTTATATCTGCACAATACACAGCAAACAGAAGAGGTCCCAAAATAGAACCTTGTGGCACGCCATGATTAACCGCCTGAAAGTCAGAATTCATCTGTAAACCACTTTGGTCAGAAATTTGTACTTGTTGTTCGCGATGCCTAAAATAACTCTCGAACCATTTTACTGCTGATACATCAAAACCATAGTGAAGCAATTTTGACAGAAGCAATGGCACATTTAGACAGTCAAACGCCCTAGAGAAATCAAGCAAGGCCAACACAGTACCTTTACCGCTATCTTGGTCTGATAGAATGTCATCGACTACTTTTATCATAGCGGTGGCCGGGCTATGGTGTTTCCTGAACCCAGATTGAAGACTAGGAAGTATAGCATTTGTTTCCAAGTATGCCATTACCTGCTCAGCCACTACTTTCTCCAAGATCTTGGATGCGCATGGGAGTATACTGATCGGGCGTATATCCTTCATGTGAATAGGATTCGAGTTTTTAGGTATAGGCCTGATCAGTGCACGTTGCCATTCAGCGGGATATGTATGGGATGTAATTGACTTATTAATTATCTTTGTTATTATAGGTATTGTTTTGGGAAAACTCATCTTCAACATTTCCAGGGAAATACCGTCTATACCTACCGCATTTGATTTTAGTGACTGTGTTATTTTCAAAATATCGCTTTCTTCAACTGTCTTCAATTTAAATATATTTGAGACTTTGACATGAAATGCAAAGAATGTCGTGTAAGACATGGGCACTTGATTATTTCCGGGCACATTTAAGAAGTTCGCATTGATCAAATTGGGGTCATTGTAAATGTGATGCGGCAGGTCAGTTTTATTTTTTAACCTTACATTTTTTTTTATGTGGGACCATATGATGCGAGAATCTGTTTGATTATTGATATAATAATCATAGTAAGCTTTTTTCTCTCTTATCAGTGCGTGAGCAACATATTTTTTTAGCTCCTTATAAAAGTTTTTTTGTGTTACTGTGCCACACTTACGCGCCGCAAGACAAGATTTATCCCGGAGTGTCATCATTTTTTTTATATTAAAAGTAATCCATGGATATTTAACGTCTTTTATCGCTCTTGTACGTAGGGGCGCATGAAGGTCAAATAACGTTATCAACATTGTGTTAAACAGTGTTACCATGTCATCGACGTTATCTATGGTTTTAAATCTTTCCCAATTTAATGAATTTAAATCTAATAGAAACTGTTCAGCATCAATAATATGCAAGTTTCTACGTGACACAATAATCGATTTTTGCTTTGGTTTTTTTAAATTAAGTTCGCAACAAATAAAAGCATGGCTACTTAGATCAGGTATGTGGTATACGGATACAAAGCATTTTCAATGTCTGTACATACAATGTCTATTAGGGTTTCGCTGTAATCTGTAAAGTGAGTAGGTTCAGTAACTTGCTGACTCAATTTATAACATTGCAAAAACTTCTCAACTTTTTACAGCTGTTATCCGTGTCATTCCAAAAATTTATGTTGAAATCGCCTAATAAGACTATGTGATTACACCATGTAAATGTCCCGAGAGATTCCGACAATGCATCGAGAAATATGTCAACATTTAACCACGGCGGTCTGTATGCGGTACCAATTGCTAATTTTGTGCCGTTAACTGTGAGTGCAAGCCACATTTGCTCCACAAGCTGGGCCGGGGGGTGCGGCAGTGTACGGACAGCAATGTCTTGTCGTATGTAGAAGCCGACTCCGCCACCGCGCGAGCGCACGGCGGCAGGCCGGGGAACGTGCCGCAGTCGGTACCCGGGCACCGCGGGCGCGCGCCCCTCCTCACCCTCTCGCAACCACGTCTCGTTTATCGCCATTATGTCGACAGCGTAGCGATCCATAGCTACTAAGAATTCGTCGTGGCCCGTGCCCAGTGAACCCACATTTATCAGGCCTAACTTCAGATTACGTTTAGAGTTGAATTGATGAAACAATAATCACAAATAATACGATTGAGCGATAATGATGGTTTAAATAATGCTTATAGCGAATTCTCTTAGTATGATACGTTACTGTAATTTTTTTTATGATTAAATATTATGAAAAAAAAGATGTTATTACCAACCAATAAAATAAAAACATTATAGATAGAATATAAAATATATAAAATTATTCTCACCATCAGATATCTAAAACCTAAATATATATCATTTAGTAATTGTAATTGTAAAAACCTATAAATAAGTTTAGAAATGGTTATCACACCTGCAACCGTTACCATCGTACCATCATATATATGACTAGAATAAAGAATGTTATTAGTACTATAAACAATAAGAAATAAGGACATAAAAAAGCTTAAAATCAGAGAACAGTATAGTCTTTGTGCTATGGCAATCAAACAAATTCGGACCCAAAAACCTTCACAATATCTGTATCGAAACGGATACGGTTTACAGGAGCTCCTTGGTCCCGACGTGCAAAGATACGGCCACCCTTCGACCAAATATATCGCCACCCTTGCCGTCGACCCGTTTCGCGAGCTTGACGAAACAGTTGCCTGTTTGTTTTCGTCAGACGCTCATTGATGTAAATTGTGTGCGGCGCGGACTTAAGGCCCAAACCTTCGGAAGTGAGAGACCGACGAACGCGTGCCGCGCGCAGCACCTCCGTGCACAGGTCGCGCCGCGCCAGCCGCAAGGCGATGGGACGGGGGCGGGCCTCTGTCTCCCGGCGGGCGCCGCCCACGCGGATGCAGCTGACCAGTTGGCGTTCCTCCACTTTGATGCCAAGCTTTGCGACACATGTCAATATCAAATGCGAGGGATTCTCACCATCTTCCTCTGGAACACCGCTTATTTCAAGGTCGTTTGAGAGCAACTCCTGGTCCCTTTCATTTATATTTACTTGAAGTTGGTTGACGGTTGATTCTAGCTTCAGTATTTCATCTTTAAAACCCTCAGCGCGGTTGTGTGATTGCGACTCCAGAATGGTCTGTACCGTATTTTCCAGCTTGTCCAGACGAGCGTCACAATTACTGACAAGGGCCCTAATCTCATGAAGTTCTTCCCTTAATGCTCGAAATTCTTCGCGAGTCTGGCGCATCTCTTCGCGGAAAAAACGTAATTCCTCTCCTAGGTTCACTATATCAATCGAACTTGCAGCGTTGCTTGTTGTGGGCTTAACCGGCGCAGTATCCTTATTACACCGCTTTTCCTTTACTTTGCAGTCAGAACAGGCCCACGACGGCATCGGCGAGGCGCCCGCTGCTATACCCACACACGCCCTATGCAGCTGTTTGTTGCACTTTGTGCAAATGACGTTAACGCCATCTTGTGGCGACATGTATTTGCCGCATGCACTGCATTTAACCGCCATAATCTCGATGTTTAGTCCGATAGATATCTATGTAGCAAATAAGTTCGCATAGGCGGCGCTAGAAGACACTTAGATTATTGCTACTGAAGGACGGTAGAATGTTATTTTGTTTTATTGTATAACCTTATCAAAATAAGTGTGATGTAATTTTTAAATGTTTTGTCACTTTTTATTCACTAATCACTGTTCACTTTTTAATGTCCACAATATATAATTCGTTCTATAGGTATATCTTTAACTTTTTGAAATAATTTCTTATATTAACATACTTTAACCCAGTTTTAATTTGATTTAACTTTCCGGGTCAATGACTATGTGTCTCTAAGTAGACGTCCGTGACAACACTCCTTTGCTTCCTTAGTCGTCTACCATGCCCATACTATTGGCACAGAACACGGCAAGGCACGAGCATTGTACTGAGCTGACCGAACCCTGAGTAGAACAAGGGCTCGTAAAGCTCGAGGACCCTAGGTGCTTTAACACATACTGCCACGCCCTTACTTGGCAGGATTGTTGTAAGAGTCGCTTGAGGAAAACTGACTGATAGCGGATTTAATTAATTTCAGACTGAAAATACATGACCGATGACGTGCAATTGAGTCAAGCTGCGAGGTCTGGTACTTCGATCGCAAACCTGCCGGCCAAGGGGTGTGATAATGGTAAATTCATCGCTTGGGGCCTATATTCAGCAGTAGATTATTGACAAGTTTCAGGGTGAAAAAGATTTATATTTAATCAAGTGAGCAACATATTATACCTTAAAATGAGTCGAGACTCTGTCATCGTAGACTCATTGAAATTGTCGCAACGTGGTGTAACGGCACGCGCCCCGTCGCCCTGTGACCGTATGATTCGCACATTCCTTGGTGGCGAGCTGGCCATGTCTGGTTGAAAGTCATCAGCCGAAGGAAAGTAGTGCTGGTCGAGGGTTATCACACGCGGTGGAGTATTCACACGTATCATGCCTGGGTCAGTTGGAAGTACCGCATTATCCAGTTGAATTTCCCTCGGAGGAGCCTTTGTACCTAGAGAAAACGGTTTCTATTATGTGTTGTTCTATTCTTTATCTCTTTTGGTTATAGGGATAAGGAGGATGTGACATTATAAGGATGTTTTCATAATTTTTAGGTTATATATAAGCATTGCGCTGTGGCCAACACCGTGAAAAACTTACGATTACCGAGGCCAAATGCGTTTCCGAATAATCGCAATCAAGTCCGATACATTGATACATTCAACGACGCGTACGTGCAAATATCATTAAATGGTATGACAAAACCACAGAGCTTCAAGGCGAGCATATTAATCATAAATAATAAGTGATTTACATTTAGGTAATTGCGTAATCTTACGTAATAATTGGACGAACCAACATACTAAAAGTTCATGACCTCAGTCGCTGGAGCAGCTACGGGCCCGCGCTCTGGCTTCTTGTCATCGATCGCAGAGACAATAAACTTTTTACTTTCATTTTACACATAATAATGTTTTAATATGTTATGATTATTTTTATTAGAGTTTTCTCAAATGACTTGTTTTCTTACGTTTGACTATCGATTCTTATATTGATTAACAAGTGTTTTTGTTACACATTTTATATAAAAAGCGGAGATTCTTTATTCGATGATATAGAAAGGTCAACATTGTCCGAATATGGGGTTAGTAGGAGCCTTATTCTAGCATTGAAATCCCTCTATGAGGAATTCAGAGCATGTGTCAGGAGAAATGGAGCATACACCGGTTGATTCAGCATAGCATTAGGATAGATAGGAAAGCTAAGCATCGTCATAGCTGTTGAAGCATGCGAGTGATATTGTAAGGAGTGTGAAAGCTTCTATATAGACTAGTTAAATAGAGTGATATGCCCTTTTACGAAAAAAACCAAAAAGTTTGTATGGGGGATTGGAAGGGCATCGTTCATTATGAGCTTTAATCGCCAGGCAAAACCTTCGACTCTGATCTCTACTGCCAACTGATGAGACTCAAGCAAGAAATAGAGAAAAAACGGCCGGAATTGATCAACAGAAACGGTGTAGTTTTCATCATCATAACGCCAGACCACACACGTCTTTATCAGCAAATATTGAGAGAGCTAGGTAGTTTAGGTTAGCATCAAGAGAGGACTGTCGGAACTACCTGTCGCAGTTTTTTGATCAGAAGTCCCAAAATTTCTACAGAAATGGGATTATGGCACGCACATACGTATTTTAATTAAATGTTAATAAAGTTTGATAAAAACATCTTGAATTTGTATATAAAATACGAAAAAAAGGTATAGAGAGCCAGTATAAGTATAGGCTGTGTGGCATGATAGTCATCTTAGTCCTCAGGGGTGACAACGCATCTAAAACCTTTTCTATTTAAGTTATATACAGGTTTCCATGGGCTACAGTAGTTGCTTACCATCAGGTGGACTGTTAGCTCGTTTTACACCCCATCCAAAAATAAAAAAAAAACAAATGTTTACCCTTAGCTTCGAAGGCAGGATCACTACCACCTTGACTATTGGGACGTATCGATTATATTATATAATTGTACTGAACATTGTATCAAATTGTTTATATTCTTGTGTTATATGAAAGAGCCATTTAAATAATGACTGAAAAACGAATTGTTTATATCTATGCCTGTTTATATCATTGACAATTCTATTTATTTTCGCAACCCAATTTTCGCTGCTCCGGGAGATAGAACGTGACAGGTGACGAGTATCGCCGGGTTTGCTCTCGGTCTCAATATCTAATTATTTAACAATTTCGAATAAATAAAACGAGCCTTTAGTATAGCAATAAGCCTCGATTTTCGTTGGTTAGGGGATTTGCCTCGAATCAGGGGACCATAGTTTGATTACCTTTGTGAAGGATTTGTATGAGTTTTTCGGAACTTATGTATGATTTTATCATAGGCTTGAGCACTAAAACGGCGATAGTGTTACATTGTTCATATACAGTGTAATGAGCTACTGTGAATCTAATAGTAAGTTAATAACATACTATGCAACTTCGCCTGCACATGGTGCACCCTGCCAACAACAAACGAGGCTCTTGTCTGAATAATGAAGAAAAATTCTTCCGAATTTGCCTAACCCAAATCCCCCCGACTAGTGCTAGGGTGCCGGCACTGTGTTCCGACAATCTGCATGTCCAGCATGGTAAGTAAGAGCCAATCGTTCAAGAAATGTATTCCAGCTTTTGCTGGTACTTTCTTGTTCAGCTGTGAAGGAGGTGAAAATAAAAACAAATGCCAACTTTAGCCAAACATATTTACCTAGTGAAAATAAAAGTTTTTAAGGCCTTCTAAAAAATTTCTAACAAGCTTCATGCAAGTCATGCTTCAAATATTTTTTTTTTATAAAATTTCGAAAATGACCAATGAATACAATACAACCAACACCTGCATACAACTTCAAACGTCGTCATAATATCAGTCTGTAACAGAGAAAGATGCCTCACAGCTTGTAATCTAATGATATACTATATTCCATTCAAAGTAAAGCACATTTGTGGTTGTACTGCTGTTTAGACTATCTTGACGGCTCTTAGTCAGAGAAGGACTCCTACCCACCTAATAATTTTTATTATGTCTATTATTATTTACCTATATGCTGGTCCTGTCCCATAACTAGTATCCGTTCTGGTACTTTCATATCAAACTTTTCATTAGCATAGTCCCAACCACTTACTAACCCATTAGGTGTATGTTCATCATCAACTATGTCACCTGTTGCCTGTAATAAAGGAAATATAAGTTATTTTCTACACAATACATAACACATAAGGTGATGGTATAAAGGTATCCATTATACCCATTGTGGAAATAATATCGCCATTATTGTAATTTTTACATGAAAATCAATTGGATAGTCAAAGTTGGAAGTATAGCCCACATAACTTGAAATTAGTGATCAATATACTCTTAAATAAAATTTAAAGTGATATTTGACATGATGTCAGCTACATACCATTACCAACAGCAACAAAATAGAGGAAGTCTGTCTCTGAGACAAATATGAGAAAATATAGTTTGTTTAATTTTCTGAAAAATACCACACAATTATATGATATCACCAGGTGAAATATTGTGTACAAAAAATATACCTGAAAACGGTTTAAAGTTGCTTGGTGGCCAAGAAAGACATGTTTGACTGAACATCCGGGGCCCATACATGAAGGCAAATTAAGGAATAATTCATGAGCATGAAAACTTTTAATAGATGTCAGAATTTTACGACATATAGCAAATCATACTGATACTAATGCAATTGTCCTTTTAAATATTAGAATTGCCGCAAGAAATAGCATAATTTAATCAAAATCAGAAATCTTGTAAGAATACTAATAAAACCCTCTTAAACAGTAGCATGTTTTTGAGCCCCTTGAGTTGTATAGAAATTCATAACGTCATTATGTCCCAAAATAACACATACTCTGTAGGATATGATAAAATATGGACTGATATTTTCAAGAAATGTATTTGTCCCTCAATTTATCTTTTGAAATTGGTGTGTTTGCAAGTATGCTCAAAGAATCAAATTATAAAACCACTCTTCAAAGAGGGATAGGACTGACATAAATAATTATAGACCTATTACATTGATCCCCATAATATCAATTTTTTTTAAATGTCTTTTAGCTTCTCACTCTTTGGAACATAATGTTCTTTAAAATTTTGGGCAAAATATTGCTCACTTCCATGTGCATTTTCGAAATAGCAGTAGTTGTTCATAATCATTGATCTGATCTGATGTTTGTCCACGTAATACAAGAAATGGACAGAGACTTGTTCTCAGCCACTGTCTGAAATTGACCGTGTCATAAAAATTGCAATTTTTTTTTTTTAAATAGGAATACTAGCAATACTATTTAACTAACATTACTAATATTCGTATTAACCTTCTAACTAAGCATTAGAGCTTGTATTTGGTGTGGTTCACGACAATGATCGAATGGTGGGCTTAAACCTGCAACCTCATGTTTCACAGTCCGCACCCTAACCCATTAGGCTATTGGCGCAAATGCGTATGCCTAATGGGTATGCCGCTATGCCATAAATATCACTGTTTATAATGAACTATCAACATTGCTGAAGACCTTCCATAAGGAATGTCCCAGAAAAAACTAACTTAACTTAAGATGTGGTTAATCAATAAACATTTTCTTTATAGAAGTTATAAGTCTCGCTAAATTGTTATAGCAATTATTAATCAACCATCAAATTCAGTGTAATACTCTATTTTCGGTGAATAAATTTTATTTAAATTTTTTGCATTCTGTATAATGTTGTTGTTATCTAACTCATATATCTATGAATAAAAAATGTTTCTAATTGTGAAAATAAAACCAAAAAAGTGTGCTTAGGCAAAAAGCCCTTGTGACCCTATTATTATTTTAATACAATAAATCAAGAACTTTTATGACTTAACTATAAATAATATAATTGCTTTATGTAAATTTATTTAAAATTACTAACACTGATTAATCAACGCCATATAAAAAAAAAGACTTCTAACAAGATACAAGTCTAAATAAATAACTATTATTAAGCACATTCCCACCACAGAATACTCATTTATAAACTGGAGGATGGTATTCTGGAATGTCTATTCTTTATCTGCCTTAGACACTTTCTCTCCTCAACACACTACAGATCCTGTATATTTTTAAGTTCCTACTGTCTTTTTATCTATACCCTTTTTTTTGTGTGTTGTTAGAATTTATTGTTCCTTAGTTATTAACAGTAGTCAGTGTTCAAGACACCTCAACAAGTGCATGGTTATAAACCTAATTTATATTTGTGATACTTACTTCCTCAATTGACTTGATTATGGCTCATCAATGCATGTAGGAGAACTAAATTTTGATTAACACACTTTTGTACTTTTGTATATTTTATAAATTACCTTGATTCGCTGTGGCACAGTCATATTGTGGCTAATGAGCCGAGCATAGGCTTCTTCAGATGTAAACTGCATCGTTTGGAACCTTAAAACAATTTATATATATATAATATACATAAATCAAAGTCAAGTGATTGAGATATTCGATACCGATTTGATTTCGAATGAAATAGGTACGAGAAAAGTTTAACTGTGATGTTTATTTGGTGGTATTAAAACGGCAGGTCACTATTGTATATGAAATAAATATAGACAAATATTTTTACCACAAATAAAATGAGATAGTGATTTGTGTTCTGATAAGATGAATATAGTCCTTACTTACAATAATGTCAAACTAATTACGATTATTCCATTTGTGACAAATAATTGCTGGAAGAGTAGACTCGAACTAAAATTGATTGACGGAAAACGGAAATAGACAGACAGTGACACAGGCAGATAATAGACAATTTGAAAGTGCCCGTTATATTATACAACAGATTAAAAAAATATGGCACATAGTACCTGCTACTTATTTTTGAAATAATACTTTTTTTTCGGCGTTTGGGAATAATGATGTGAGTGAATTTTTACGATGCGCGCGCACACCGACACCTAAACCATGAAGTTGGTTGGTTGGTAATTGTCTCTCAAGTTTTCAAATATATATGAATCTACAACACGTGTTTTATATCAGCGGAGATGAAAAAATATATTCATACATAAATATACATATGAATTGGTCTGTGATTTTAAATTATATATGGTGATGAATGAGAGAGTATTCGTGATAAAAGTGGTTTTTTAATGTTATAAACTTTTTAGGTGGGTTATAGATTTGAGAATAATTGTCGGTATGTATTATTTTTATTTCTTTACAAAATCATTACTATTATTAATTATTTTTGTTTTGTTATGTTAAAGAAGTATAACTTCTTAGGTGCATACATAAGTACACACACACGTTTTTTTCTGCGGTCTGCTATCTACATCGTACCAATTGCATTGATTCATCCGAATGCTCGACTATAGTCATATAACGCAATCCACTAGTGAGTGCTGTCTGCCAGGGCTCAGTGACCATCAATGGCCTCGACGACACACCATAGTTTGGACTATTTACTGCCGGGTGTCGCTTTCGACAGTCCTAATCGCCTTGGTAACAAGTTGCTCCACAGTCTGACAAACACGGAGTTAAATATTTGTTTCTACACACACATTATATCCTTATGAAGTTATGTGTTATTTCATGCAAGAGCCATACATTAAATTGAAATCAAAGGGAACCATTTTTTAATTCATACTTTTTATGTTTACACATGAACTGTCTCGACGGCAGTTCAAATCTATCTAGCAGTTATATTACAGTACAATTACAGTCTTTAGACTTTGAACGAGTTCCTATCAACGATTTGTGTGGTTCGAACGATGGTTCACCTGATGGTAAGTGATTACCGTCGCTCACATACATATGCAACACCATAGGTGCTGCAGGTGCATTTCCGGCCTTTAAGAATATTTAGGAGATGGGACGGATTTTCAAAGTGGTAGAGCCAAGCGGCAGCTTTTGCTGCTGCTGCAGTGCCACACTGCAGGTGGCAGATTGGGATGGAATGCGGTCTTTCTTTGTTTCCTACCCATGGGGGCAGGTTTGCTTCTCGCTGGATGATCCTAACGCCGTTGCAGATTCTGTCACCGATGTGGTACTTCAGGAAATGGAAGTTTTTATTCCATTCTCTGCAGTGCCTGTCGGAGTAAATCCCAGCCTTGGTTTGGTCGCACCTGCAAAATAGCGTCACGCCGAAAGCGGTAGTGCTACCAGGCCTAGGCCGATGCATCGGGATGCAAAAACCAGCGCTCTTAAAAACGAGTACAACTCTGCCTCCAGGTACTTCAAAAGAGTTATCGCTGCGGCAAAGTCAAAACACATGGGCGGAATTGGCGAGAGACTAGTTCGCCTCCCATCGGGAACCCACGCATTCTGGTCTCTCGCCAAGGCTGTCCAGGGGAATTTCTGTCAGCCATCTCTCCTATCTCTGCACAAGGAGGATGATTCGCTGGCCCATACTGCAAAAGACAAAGCCGATCTCTTAGACTCTCTTTTTGCATCCAACTTGACTCTTGATGACCGGGGATCCCTCCAATTGTGCTGAGGATGTGTGCACCTGAGTTGGCCCCGGTTCTCACGCGTCGGTGAACACGTCGAAAAGTGCCGGAATAAACTTGTATCTGATGTCGAGACCATTTTAATCAAAGTCCTGGATTGGGGTCGAGGTAATTTGGCCCTATTCAACCCCAAAAAGACACAGGTTTGCGCGTTTACTGCTAAAAAGAATCCCTTTGTCGTTTCTCCTCTTTTTGAAAACATTCCCCTTATTGCCTCAGTCAGCCAGCAAAATCCTTGGCGTCGATATATCGAGCTACGTTCACTTCCGTGGTCTCCAAAAAGGTTGCTGTGCTCTGCAGAGCGGGACAGTATTTCATGCCGGTCCACCGATTGCAACTTTATAAGACGCAAGTTCGGCCCCACATGGAATACTGTTCTCCGTCGGTACTGGTACCCTCCTGGGGTAGCTCAAAATTATATACCGCTACCATATTTGGGGAGGGGAGAGGGGGGAGAGGGCCTCCGGTTACCTCACTCACCGAACGAAACGCAGAAGCACAAAATGCCTCTACTTCACTCCGGTATTCTGCGGGGCCGTGGTACTACCCCGGTCGAGCCGGCCCATTTGAGTAATGAAAATCAAAAATCAAACTCCTATTTTCGTGGTGTCTACGTGACCATGTGATCAAATTCTTTAAAGGGCGATCTGCGATGCTTTAGGGCGCCGCCTCATGATATGTATTGTTTTATAAATGAGCAATTGATACATGAAAACTACGCTCATTTAAGTATAATAACAAAAAATTAATTACTTAAAAATATACGAGTACAGTTGTCAAACTAACGTCAAACCCTGACGTTAATTAAAACCTAGTTGTTTGATGAATGATTGATTTCCATGGTCTTCCTCGTGGATGAACCATCTTGAAGTCGAAGTTTCCACAAGGAAATACGCATAGTGCGTTCTTTTGTTGTGTCTTCTCCAAACGTAGCATTCATTTTGCGAGCTGCCTCTGCTGCGTTACGACGTCGTTCTACGTCGGAACTCGTATCCGAAAATTACTCTATTTTTAAGGTCAACATGTTTGACTCAAATACTGAATGTAAAAAAAATTATTATTATTAAAAAAAAAGTCAAACAATAGAATGTAACACAACTTTTTAATTTAGATTGTTTTAGTTTTTGTTTGAAAAAATTTTAATCAAGAATCTTGGATCTTTATGGATACAGGTTTAATTATAATTCAAAGTGGCCACTCTTTTAAAACGGTTACTTCATATTTTAAACCCTATTACCAGCGTTCCACATTTGCCTTAGAAGGACCTTTATATAAATTTTATATTGACGATTCGTATTTTTTCGTGTAAATAATAGTATTTTCAAAATAAATTATAACTGGCTAGTGTTTCCTACAATTAAATTCTCAAAAAAAAAAATTCTGCTTGGCCCGGTATGGATGTATATTTATTACGAATTGTATTAACCATAGACACTTATCGACAACTCTAATGGCAACTCTTGACTCTGATTTGCCGTGTTCTTCTGTCATTGGTGGTTAGAGTTAGAGGCAGCACAGGCAGATAGAAGTAGAATCGTTGTTATTGCATAGTAATGGGCTTATTTCTTAGATAATGGATTACCAAAAATGAATTAAACTCAAAAGTATGAATGTAATTGACATTTCTTTATTTAACAACTTCTAGAGTAGAAGTTATTGCAATTTACTGTGGTTTACTTTGTTGTACACAATGAAAGTCACCGGTCAAAAAATTTGTGTAGTAATTTTAGCCCACGTTTTTGTTTTTGTTTCTTCCGATCCTGATTTACCTAAACCAAATGAAAAGAAAGCCAAAGGTGTAACAACTTTTGTAACAGCTAAGTGGGAATCTACTCCAATAGTTTTAGAACTTGCTGAATATCTCTCTGGAGAAAGTTCTGATCTGTTCTGGTCTTTTGTTGATGGAGTAACTTCCTTGAAAACTCCTCTTGACAGTTTAGGTAAGTTCTTTTAAATGTATTAAAATTCTACATGTTATAATTTTCTGTTTATGTAATTGATGCTTATTCTCTCTACTCTATGTTCATAAATCTTTTTCAATGGATATTAGCGTCATTAAAAATTATAAGTGTGTAAGTACTATAAGTAATTGTTCTAAAGTTATACCTTGCAGAGAGCAGGTTGCAGTACAGTTTTAAATTAAATCTAGACAATATTAATTAACAAGTTCAAACATTAAAGGGGAATTTAAGCTCTTTTAGTGTAATTGTTTAATGTGTTTAACATATTAATTATATAAAACATTTGTCTGTTTATTAAACTCTATTATACTCAAGAAACTCCTACTACGTAACTACTACTTTATTTTGTGATAAAATAATTGCAACTGAGCTTTGGTGGAGGTTACAAGCTATTTTGTTACATCTAAAGAAATTATTTGATTTTTTGAACATAAATTAAAGGTGTAATATTTGAATTATAATACAAATTCCAATTGTAAAAGTAAATCAACATTGGATACAATTGATTTATAGTAACATAATAAAATTTATCAATCATCTTTGAAATGCCTAACTCATTGATGGTTGTAGTACAATATAATTATAATGTTTTTATAAATAATATGTTATGAATCTATTTAAGAATCTGTTTAAGTAAAATTATCTTTACAGAGACAGACAAACAAGTTTATGATGCATGTATTGGTATTGCCAGTACTCTGTTGGCACCTGCACAGTTACGAATGGCTAAACTAGCTTTGTCCATGCATTTGACTTCACCTACCGTTCGTATGTTTGATGAAATTGCTACACAAAATGGAGCTAAGGATGTACAATGTGATGTATATGTTGCTATTGCTTCTCGGAAAATTTGTGATACAGATCTGGTAATAGATATCCTGACTGCATATAAGCAGTATGATGCTGTAAGTGTAAATTCTAGACCACTTAATTTTTATATGTACAGAAGTATCAGGATAAAATGACAGCCAAGGGAACTGATGATATTAGGTTATAATAGCCATATGAAGTAAACAAATAATTTTAATTTTAGTTTTTTCTAATTTATATATAAGAAACATGTACAGAGGGTACCAGGAAGAGGCTACCACGCTGCACCAGTGCTCGAAATAATATTTTTATTATTTCTCAGACATGCAGGTTTCATCACGATGCTTTCCTTCACCATGGACCATGTCGTAAATATAGCACTTAAAATTGCTGTTAACAATTTTAGTGGTGCAGAGACCAGGGATTGAACCCAGATCACTCGCACTCTACGAAACTAAAGTGAGTTTCCTGACTGACCTGACTAGGCTTACTTAACTTTTAAGAATTAATATAGTGTACTTATAGGTTATCATTAGTTTTTGTTCAAAGGTCTGATAGTTTGGTTGAATGCTAACCTGATTTTTAGCTATTGCTATAATTTTAGCCTAAACTGAAGATGTAAATTTCATACCTAGATAATATATTTAACCAGCAGAATGCCTACTGACTTGTACATTTTATAATCAGGTTTGCCAGTTGCACTTGGCCTTAACATAGACTGATGAGTTATGGTTCTTCTTATCCAATTTGTTCCTGGGTTTCTATATTAGCAAAAAATTCCTTTCTGCTCCTATTCATCGTACATCAAGACTTTAATTAAATTTTTTTAAGTCTCATTCCTTATTAGTAGACATATTCATTACCCTATTTGAGGATTAATGATCTGGACACATTTACTGGACACACTTCAAAACCCAACATCTAGCTGTAAGAGTCTTTACTTTTCTTCTATGACTGTTGTATCATCCAATCCATCTAGTGTACAAAAAGTAAAGGGAAAGTGGAAAGAATCAGTTATTTCCTTTCACAGTTTAGCTTTCAGATCAGGTAACCCACAAACAATAACTATATAACCCTTTCGGGCGCTCATATATTTATAGTTATATACCGCTATTGTTAGCTGCTTGTTCCTCTTGATGACATTCCCATTCTTCCAGGTTGTGTGCTTTATCTTTCTGCTAAGCATGCCATTGTTCTTCCGGGTTGCATGTTTGTTTTTTGCATGATGCGGAGTAGTGTCAGAAGTACCCCTTAATTTTGCAATAAACAGCCTTTTTATCAGGAGTTTATTCTTAATAATTCTTACTAAATAAAATATATAATATAATATGCCGACTTGCCAAATGTGGTTATTATAGGCAAATTTTCTAAGAAATGTAACCAATAATGTAAAGGCGATAAACCAGCTATAAACTTGATCATGCTGATAATGAATAAGTATAAAAAATAGTTACATATGAGGGTGCTTTTTTAAGTTCGCGGATTGGCGGGTTAGAGGGGGAAGCAGGTTCGTTATGGGCTTAACATGTTCAATGACTCATAATGAGTATAAATGTAAAGTTTATTATTCCATTTATTTTAGTTTTTATTTCCATTCACTTCCTTTATAGAAAGAACACAGCTTGGAGACATATTTATTAGATCACTCTTACCCTAGTAGTGATAATGAAAGCCTTACAGCTGTTTTATATGGAGAGCTTGGAACTGCTGAATTTACAACCAAGCATAAAATACTTACCACATATGCAGATAGGGGTGCAATCAACTATGTTGTAAGATGGAATATAAAGGTAAAGGTTTTGTTTTCTCATTACTCTATAACATTTTTTCTGCTAAGTGCAAACACTCCTTGATTTAAGCCTTATGCTTCACTGTTTAAAATAAGTTTAAAGCAGATTCTAATACAGATTAAGTATTTAATAAGTTTTGAAAGTTATATAATATGTGAATTGCAAATAACTGTAAAATAAATTACTGCAGTCCCATGGTAAACCTAAATTGCGCCTGTCGGGGTATGGAGTAGAATTGCAGCTGAAAAGTACTGAGTATAAAAGCCAAGATGATACTACACCCAAAGAGTCTGATGCTGGAGACCCGGCTGTACCATCTGTAGAGGAAGATGAAAATGATCCTCAGAATCAAATAGATGGATTTAATTTTGGAAGACTCAAGTAAGTAACTTAAGCAGTTGTAAAAGAAGATAATTGTAAGTGAATCCAACAATTATTTTTCCCACATTTTCCACAGTGTAATTGGATTAAGCTAGCAGAATATAAATACTTATGTCTTATTCATTTGTGTCAAGGATACTTATTCAATAACCCTGCCAACTATATTTTACAATATTTTCAACACCGGTATTAATTTAAAAGAAGTGTGTAATATCCTACTAAGAAATTTTTAATAAATGTTGTGTCTGTGTCCTAAATAAAGTCTTATTCACAGAGACATTAAATTCTTGATCTGCTTTATACATTGAAAATAAGTAATAATAATATGTGTAATATATAATAAAGAATGTTTTCCTTATTTATATTTAAAGTGTTTTTTGATAGAAACTTATTCCCTGCTCTGCAAACTCCCTTGGAGCGATTTCGACGTCATCTGTCGGAGTCTAGCGAGGAGCTCGCGCCTCTTAAAGTGTGGCAGATGCAGGCACTTAGTATGCAAGCGGCTGCTGCCGTTGTGGACGCGCACGATGCTGGAGGAGATGAGGCCCTTAGAGTGCTAACTTCCATTGCACAAAACTTCCCAATGCAGGCAATTTCCTTTTTTTTAAATACAGTTATCAAGTCTCCTTGTTTACGTGATTACTAAAGTTCTATTATGAGATTTCATCAAAAGTTAGACATTACATATCATCAGTCTGCACTGCAGGTTTTTAAAACTAAAATATACCGTCATACTAGATTCTTCATGATACTGCTTATTTTAATATATGCTACTGAACTACCGCAGCCCTCGTGGGTTTGCAGGCCGAGTAGGTAGGCGCGTCTGTGTTCCGGCGCGTCTAGCCAGGGCGGTGTGATAGAGAACGTTCTCTCCCGAGAAGGGGCCGCCTACAGCGGCCGGCGCTGGTGGGGTCGTGGATGTGTGCGAAAGCGTTCCCTTGACCCTGCCGACATGCGGCGAAGGTGGAACACCATGAGGTTTTAGTTGGTGCGAACCCGACATAACCCGACCTTGCCCGCGAGAGGGCGGGTATGCGTTAGGCATTTCCCCATATAAATAAAAAGTCTTCCTCTCCCGACTCTACCATTTACACTCGCCTCATGTATTTGTTTCGTCAACCTACTTTCATTCATCCTCTCCACATGTCCAAACCAGCTCAGCATCCCTTTCTCCATTCGTGTCACTACATCGTCTTTAACGCCACAACGCTCTCTGATCACATTATTTCGAACCCTGACAGTTATCTTCATATCGATCATACTTCTTAACACTCTCATTTCTACTGCATTTATCCTGCTTTCATGCCTCATCTGCCATACCCAGCTTTCGCTTCCATATGTTAGTGTTGGTACCAATACCCCTCTATGCACAGCCAAACGAGCTTTGTGAGATATCATCTGGCTGTTCATAAATGTATGCAATGCCCCATTTACCATATTACCTACCATAGCTCTGCTTTCAATGTCACATTCGTACCGTATCTCCTTCATCTCTCGTAAACATTGGTCCCAAGTAAACAAACTCATTCACTTGCTCTAAACTATCTTCCCTAATCTTGATACATACTTCCGTCATCCTCTCCTCTCTTTCAAACACCATAACCTTTGTCTTAGTAAAGTTCACTTTCATTACCTTTCTTTCCAGTACCCCATTCATTATTGTCACCATTGCCTCTACTTCCTCAGTCGATGACGCAAGTAAGACTTGATCGTCGGCGTAGAGCCAACATTTAACAAGCAACTCATTTATTCTTAGTCCACAATCACTCTCCCTCTCTCTCACTCAAATCTGTCAAAGAAATATCCATGAATAAATTGAACAGCCATGGGGATGCTACACAGCCCTGTCTAATAAAGGTTTATGGATATCAAACCAGTCCGTGTACGCCCCGTTAATTCTGATACAAGATCGGGAACTCTCATATAGGGATATCAGTGCTCGAATCAGATCACTGCTCACTCCATGCAAAGATAGTGCTGACCACAATTCATCCCTCCCCACTTTGTCATAGGCCTTCTCCAGATCTATGAAAGCGCAATAGACTTTTTGGTTCTTAGCCAAATACTTTTCAACTATGCACCTTAAGGAGAATACCCGATCCGTGCATCCCATTTCCTTTCAAAATCCTGCTGGCACATCCCATATATTTTCATCAGTTTCGTCCATGACTCTTTCTATCAAAACTTTAGCATACAATTTTCCGACGACACTGAGTAGGCTAATACCTCAGTAATTTTTACAATCTTGTTGCGACCCTTTTCCTTTGTACAGTGGCACGATTACAGCCGTGCACCAGTCTCCCGGTACTAGGCCCACTGTCCAACACAAGTTGAAAAGGCGATATAACTGACTAGCTACCACGCCCTGTCCAGCTCTCAGCATTTCGACCGTCACCCTATCATATCCCGCTGCTTTAATAATCTCATCCATACTTATGTCTCTGTCTGATTCACTTTTATTTGTTGCTGGCGGAGGCGTTCCTGCATCTGCTGGTGCCTCCACTCTTTCAAATAGACTTTCAAAAGACTCCTTCCATCTCTTTAGTACACATTCTTCTTCTTTTATAATATTACCATCCTGACTTCTAATTTTAAAAATCTCTGAGATTGCGGACTGTCCTCGGGCTAATCTAATCGATTTCCAGAACATTTTTATGTTCGAACGAAAGTTCATTTGCACTTTTATTACCAAATGTGACAAGAACTTTTTTATATCCATCACGATTTACAGCCACCCATCCATTAAAATCTCCTAGCATAATAACTATTTAATTTCTTTTACATAACTTCATAATGTCTCTCATACTATCCCAAAACTCCTCTCGTTCCTTTTTCGCTATTGTGGATCCGCTTGAACCAACGTCCGTGGGCGCATAAACGCACAGTACAAAAATACGGGTAAGCCCGACCTTTAGCTTTAACCTGAAGAGCCTAGAATTCACGCATTCAAATTCAGTAACACAGTCATCCATCCGCGCATACAGAAAGTAGCCGACACTCTGACTATCACGCTGGTGACTCGGTACACCAGACCAATATGCTGTGCAGGTTCCATGTTTTGAGGGCTCCATTTTTAGTTATATTATTAGATTATTTTAGTTACCAATGCTAATTATTTCTACATCAAAATTAATTCTCGCATTTCATTTGTAAACTGTCTCATTTTTATTTTTTTTATTTGTAGTTGATCAGCGAATAGCTCATTACGAAATAATTTGTGTTATACAGTAATTTTCATCATATTTTAAGTTTATGTGATAAAAAAAATATGGATGACATGTTATTCAGTATTAGTACAGATTTTTTTTAAAGAAATATTGTACCTATGTAGATGCGCAGTATCAAAGACAAGTGTTTCAATGCAAAGGCTAAAAGCCACTATTATTACAAATGAATGTCGATGATTTAGAGAGAAGACGATTCTGACTAATTTGCTTTGTTGTTTGCAGACGAAGTCCCTAATTCATGTGAACGTGCCTCGTTCGTTCCGCGACGAGGTGCTATATAATCAGGACGTGTGGGCGTCATCACTAGGCCTGCGGGCCGCCGAGCCGCTGTTACTGGTGTCCGGTGCTCAGTACGACGCAGAGGAAGTCGACGTCATGGCGCTGCTCGACGCCCTCCGGGAAGACGTTGGTCCCATGAACACGCTACATGCTCTTGGTTAATTTAACACGGTTTATAAATTAAGCTTCAGTTTATTATTGGTTATTTAATTTAGTCAGGGTGTCTCAATGAAGGTGTAGTGATCTGAGTATCTGCCACCCCCTTTTCTTCCTGGGGCGGATGTAAAAGGCACCTAAGGAGGATCTCCGTGATCAAACCTGGTGATTAGATTCGCCACTTTCTATCTCCCGGATAAGCGAAATATGGGTTTTGGCTATGGTGAGCCGTGCCAAATAGAAATCCGTAATATTACTGAGAGTTAAAGGCGTGAATGCTTATAACTCTACGAGGAATCTAGATATACGTGGTAGTGCCAAGCGGGGATTTTTGTTGCTGCTCGAATGAGCTGGTTCGCCCGGGGTAGTTCCTCGGCCTCGAAGACTACCGGCGTGAAGTAAATCTCATGATTCTGCGTTTCGTTTAGCGAGTGAGGTAGTCAGAAGCCTACTCCACTATCCATTCATTACTTAGTAGTCTTTCACTTCGGTAAGGTTAAGTACCGAAATGAAAATTCGCTAATACGTTAGACAACGATTTTGTTTAATCGCTTTGTAACAAATACTTTTAGCTGGTCTTTATACGCCTTATGTTTTTGTATAAATTTTGCCTTTTTTTGAATCTTATTTTTTTTGAACAATCTTTTTTCTTTTTTTAAATTTATTGCTATATTGTATTGTACTCTTTATTTTCACAGGATTATCGAAAAAACTTATAAATACACTTATGTCATTGGAATTGGGCGAGGCTTACACGTGGGAGGAGTACGGTCTGGATATACGCGACTCTTCGATCACATGGCTTAATGATCTGGAGACTGACGATCGCTATCGCCGCTGGCCGTCTTCTTATATGGAGTTGTTAAGGCCCACATACCCAGGCATGCTGAGAAATCTTAGAAGAAACATCTATAATTATGTTAGTATTTTTTGAGAAATTATGATGTAATGATGAGAAAAAAATAATTTCCTAATTTTAACATTACATTTAATTTTTAAATACCTAACTTTCAATTACTACATATACACAAAATATACGTATGAACGTGGGAACGTGGGCCCGAATGCGTGGCCTCATTGCATTTAACACTGCCTTTATAATGCCTAAAATACTATTTCTGATAAAATAATGAGGTTTTCAATATTGCTATACAGGTGATAATTGTGGACCTGACTTCGTTGGCGTCTGGTCCGCCTCTAAAACTGGGCGAAACTCTACTACAGCACGCGACACCAGTGCGTGTGGGATTAGTGCTGGCTCCCGGCAGCGATGCGGTCCTGTCAGCCGCTGTGCGATCTGCTTTCAACTATATCGCACAAGATAAAAACTCTAATAAGGAAGCGTTCTTTTTCTTAACGCAGGTAATGGCGTTGGGTTTAAATAGATTTTTTTCATATTCTAAAGATTTAGGCTACAACTTTCGCTTAGTGACCTTTGTCTGCGCAAACATTATTTTTCGGACAATTATTTGCAATTTGTAAGCGCATAAGACATCAAAGTGTGACCACATCAACATGCATTACAAAGGTTATTAAAAAACTCAAGCGCATATTGACAACGCGCTTGAGCAAATTAAACACTAAAAAAGGCCACTAACAGTATTTCCTCTGTGCAGGTGTAGTAACAGTTGCAATGTTACAGTAAACGCAACTACAGGCTCAGAAAAGATTTGATTAGGGTAATTGATGGAGTTGCTATGATTTTTTTTATTTTTTATTTCAGTTAATACACTCTTCTCAAGAAGAAAAAATAACACTAGAACATGTGAAAAATCAATTGAAGAAATATGTAAGCCCTAGCACCAATGTAGATGAAATTGTTTCCGACGACTCTGAGTACAACTTTGGACATCAATTAACTGAAGAATTTGTATCTAAGCTTGGAACTAACAAATATCCTCTGGTAAGTTTTCATATCATACATTTTGCTCTATTTAACCAGTTACCAAACAATATGGCCTCTGTATGTCTGGTATGGTCGTGTATCGCCCAGTATGGTTGTACCAGTAATATCGCCTGCTGGACAATTTGTGGCTTTCCTGCTTCTGTTTTGTCTCTCTTATGTGACTTTTCGACTGTATGGCATAGCAGGCCAGACATGCTGGGCATAGCAGTGAACTTAATGTTCCCCGTTTAGAAACCCTAGTTAGGTGCGAGCCTAGTACTATGATGGCATAATCCTAGTTTCTTCATAGTAATGCCTGGCATGTTTTAAGCGTTTGGCTGACGTTAAATGTTCTTATCATCGGTGAGGACTAAGTCTAGCCCACACGGCTCCAAAATCCAAAATACTCAACAAACCATACAAGTAATACCTAACAGAGTATTTGGAGGTGCTGATACTTCCAATTGTCGAGGGATAGTAGGGAGAGTATTATTTGCTGAATGTTAGAGCACCGATATGACGAAAAATTGTAAGATGGCTGTACTTCTACAACATTTGTAGTACGACGTAGGTGCATTATTTTCTTACTGACAGCAAAACGGAAGCCAGCACCTTGTTTGTCAGCCAACTATACAACGGTACAGCAGGGGCTGATGAGATTGGCACTTTTTGATTTATTGCTCCCTTGTATCCGTGATTAATTTTTCTTTACTCTCACGTGTTCGTCCTACGTTCAGCAGTGATGACCGCGAGGTTAAGTGGTTATAGTACCTGACTGCTGAACCATGGTTCTATGGTTCATAAGTCAATATTCGTGCAAAACAAATTACTAGTTTTAGGGTTTGATTTTGTTTTGCGTCCCGTATCTCTGACATTGCATGTGACCCTTCCTCCGATCTTATGCCATAAGCGTTTCATCGGATATGGAAAGGTAAAGACGAGAGTGTCTGGTTTTGGGCGTACACTTACGGCAACACAATATCTCTTGCGCATAGTGTATTGTATTCGAAAGTTGTCGTCGTGTTAGAAATCGGCCAGGAGGTGATCATCACGCCCAGCAGTAAACAACTTACAGGCTGATGATGCTGATCATTATACGTATCACCAGGTGCTGATCAACGGCGTGCCATTGTGGGACGAGGGTATCGCGGGGGCCACATCGTCAGTGGAGCTGCTGGAGGAGGCGCTGGTTAGTGCGCTGGCGCGCCACACTGGCCGGCTGCAACGCGCCGTATTCCGCTCCGAGCTCGCCGACTCCGACGACGCCGTCGACCACCTCATGAAGCAGCCGCATATAATGCCCAGGTACTTCTGTTCCATTATACGCAATCTGTGTCAGGATTTTGGCTGTTAGCCATGTTCAATTATGCCTATTAAAATGCCTCCACCACAACGGTAAAAATCCTAGGGGACTGACGTATTATTAATAAAAAATGTCGCATTTTCAGTAAAATGTATTATATAATTTATAATAATAGACAATATATTTTATATTTCCCCCAAGTCACGGAATATCCTAGTTTGGAGGACCAATATAATTTTAAGAAAAATTGTACGTATTCTTTTTGGAAGAAATAAAGTTTTTTATTATTATTATATTTTGTTGTGTAAAATGTACTAATTATTATTTTTTATCACCTGTTGCAGGTTAAATCGTCGCGTTTTAGCATCGGAACATAGCCAATTCTTGGATCTTTCTGGTGTCCCTTCGTCGCCTGAACTTTTTAGTGAAAACAAATTGCATAGACTATTACACTTGACGGGTGGGTACCTACATAATGTTCAATATTTATTAACATTTTTTGACAATGCAGTCATTTTTGTTTATTCATTTCATTCTATACAAATATTCAATGGCATCACCTAAGTGATAGAAGTCTTACTAATAAGATAACACAAAATTATTTTTACAGGACGTGACGCCTTGGCCACGGCTTTACCAATTTTGAAATATTTTCTAAAGCCTGGAAAACCTGACAAAATAACGCAGACAATCTGGGTAGTTGGAGATCTTAACACAAAGGAGTCTAGAGAGCTGTTGCGGAATGCCTTAACATTTATGGTATTTATGATTTATAAACAATTAACTGATGGAGTAATTTCATTACTTTTTGTATTTACAGCTAAAGTGTAATATAAAGCAACATTTTATGAATTATATACAGGCTGGATGCGACGTTACGACATTAAAGTTAACCTCATATTTTACAGGTAATTTCTAGATCATACACTAAATATAAATACTGCAGCTTTTTAGTCACATGATACTTTTTATTATTCGTTATTTTGACTCAAGGTATTTTTACCTTAATAGTTAACTAAGCGACGAAACCCAAGACAAAGAACTTGTAAACTGTTAGCGACGCGCTAACAAAGAAATCCTGCGAGATCACCACGTTTGCAGAGGTTTCTTACTTTTCCAAGTGTATTCAATAATTAAGCTCAAAATACACAAGTATTTATTCGGCAGTATTTGAAAATTAGGGAATCAAAGATTTTTACTTTTATTTAAATTTTTATTTTTTTATTTTATTTTATTCTTTGTTTTATACCTGCCAACTACCTTTCACCATAACAAGGGTTGACTGGTAGAGAATGCCACTTGGCATTAAGTCCGCCCATTGTAACCTTAAGCTTAAGGCAATAAAGAATAAATAAATAAAATAATAGCCGAAAATTATTTCTTGTCAAATATTTAGTGTTTGATTTTAATGAATGTCTATCAGTTTTATTAGTATAATAGTAATGGACAGAATATATACATTTTTTAATCCACTCTTTCACCTTTCGTCTATAAGTATTACCCATTCTGAACCTCCTCTGCAAATTTGAATGCATCTTGCAAAATAACACCGTATAAGTAAGGTAGCTTATATCACAGGATCCTTTTTAAGATTTTGTTACGTTGGCTCCAGATAAATTTGCGCCGACAGTTACCTAAGTTACGTCTGCATCTGCCCGCGTTTTAAGTCGCCGACGCGTGATCTTTGATCTGCGAATGCGGCGCTCTTGCAGAGGACAGTAAACAGTAATTATTCATGTGAAATGGGACTTGCGTTTCATTTAAATAATTAGGCCGCTAAGTCGTTTGAATAAAGGTTCCTTTTATTTCTTTGGTTTCTTTTACAATTTCTGAATAATTATGAGCTCCAACACTAACCAAGTTTCTATTAAATGTTATTAACATCGCATCCATCCTGATCACTTCATTTAGAGAGAATCTGGAGGTGTCCGTGTAGCGTTCATACCGAACGTGGAGGGCGGGGCAGTGGAGCAGTCGCTGAACAGGGCGGTGCTGGCCGCGCTGGCTGCGCTGCAACCGCCGCAGGCCACTCAGTACGTCGCCCGCCTGTTGGACGATGAGGGCTGCCACGAGCGACGAGACTGCGAGATATTGGTATTTTTTTGTACCATTATATTTATTAAATTCGATGACTGGTTATCATCAACCTTTACTCTCCTATCACGTTACGAAACGTAGGCCGGCCGGTAAATCGGTCGATAAAGATTGTGATACCAAGTGAGGACATTTATGACAGTACCACTATGAACCCCGCGTACTTTAATTTATTACGTATAGTAATTATGGAGTAAGTCAGAAATTCGTTTGTATCGTTTTTAATGATGGTATTACTTTGCTTACTATTAAGTATAATGATACCACAACATTGTTAGCAAAGATATAGATAAACTACAATAAAATATTTGTTTCTCCCATTGAACAAATGCCTCATGTTATTTTATAAGGGTCAAATACGCCATTTTTTTTTTTTGTGACACGTAAGATATTTGTACTTACTGATATATATTCTTTGTATGTATGTTTGAACGGATTTAACTTTGAAAATTGAAAGTAAATTATAAAAAAAATTCCATCAAAATCCGTATGTTTCCCGAAGTGCTATGTTTTATCATATTTAATTGAATGACTAACATACAAATAGAAAAGTTTGTATATTAGTCATTTAATCACGCTTAAAGAAGATTAGGCAGATATCCATTATGTCATGCAATAGAATATAAGATTTTTTTTTATATCAACTAAGAGAGATTTTCCTAGGATAGATTTTGTGAGAACGCGGGCGAAGCTGCGGGTAGACGCTAGTTATGGTATTTTGTAACAGCCGGAGTTGGTCCCGTTGTTGAACAAGCAAGAGTGGGTGCTGAAGGCGGCGCGAGTGCTGTGCGCTCGCGGGCTGCGGCTGCGTGCGGGCGCGCGCGCCCTCGTGTACAACGCTCGCCTACTGGGACCCCTCCCCGACGGCGACAGCTTCTCTCTGGACGACTTCGTCTTGTTGGACAGGTCGGTACGATGTACATTATTTAATTTGACTATTCATCATAACTGACTGCCCATTATAGATATCAACAATTGCTATATTAATTCTCACGCTTGGTAGGTGGATGCTGTCGCCAATTTTTTTTTATGGGAAAAGCGGCAAACGAGCATAAGGTCCACCTGATGGTAAATGATTACCAAGTGATGGGAAGGGGGGTGTAGGCCTCCGGTTACCTCACTCACCGAATGGAACGTAAAAGCACAAGATGCATCTACTTCACGCCGGTATTCAGCGAGGCCGTGGTGTCAATCCGGTCGAGCCGGACCATTCGAGCAGAAGCAAAAGCCGCCGCTCGGCTCTACCACGTTAAGAACGGCTACGCTCCGATTCTCGATTGTCTCCTTTGTTGAGATTTTCTTTGGCCACCAAACAGTGTTGCACGTCTAATGCCTAAAATACTAAACTGAACTAACTAAAAACTTGTTATTACTAAAGAGTGATTTAAACAATGAATTTATCCTCCTTAAAAAAAATATTGTGAAAGTTTAGACGTTGACACTCACTCTCATCCAATGGATTGTGGATCTATTATTGTGCACTAAATTGTTCCGTATTTAGATGTTCCAAGTAATTAATCGAAAGAAACATTAACATATGTGTAGACTGTTTTTTTAGATATAGCAATCAAGTTTATGGAGACAAAATAGCTGAAGTATTTCTCAAGAAGAAAACATCGAAGAATGATATCTTTGATGATGATGTTCTTGGTATGTTTTTATTTTGCAATATTCTAAATACTTTAATAATTATATTATAGCCGGAGTATACTACAGAAGGCTTTGTGAATGAGTATATTATATAGTCAGCTGTTAGTTGTTAGCATAGTTGTTCGCCATCCATGTGGTGGTAAATGACTGCAGCATATCTGTAGTACATATGCTGGTGTTGGATTATAACATAATTCAATACTTAATAATTGTTCAAAACGAATTGGTTAATAAAGGTGTTGCAAAAACCATTGAGCCAATTTTTACATCTACTTTAGTAAATGTCAGTCATCTATTTAGATATAAATGTTGATATAGACGAAGACACGCCGGAGCTATCAACGGACAACTACTTGAAGGTGATATCAGTGTTGGCGGCGCGCAGCTCGAAAGTGAGGACGCCGCTGCCTACGGGACTTCGCTCCGAGCACTCGCTTGTGGAGCTGCCGCCCATGTACGACGACGAAGCGGCTGTTGAGGTACAATATCGAGTGCAAATCAACATAGATGACTTTTACATGAACCATGCCAGGGCCACGTTAAGAATCCCTGTCGACTTTTGTCTACTATCGAGTTCCTTAATTATCGACACTCGATATTGTATTTATACAAACATAGTAATAAATAGAACTACTACATCTGTTTATTTTAGTCCACTACTGAACACAGGGCTCTCCAAGAAAGCGCCAGCAAAACCGGCATATATTTGGAAGGAAATGAAAGGTTTGTCCATACTCGCCACGCAGGGCAAGCTGGTTGGTGAGCGCAGTGCTGATACCCAACCTCGCATTAGTGTTTCTCTGTGTGTGCTCCCCATCACTAGTCTGGGGGATTTGAGTTCGGCAAAAGCCTCGCTTGCTGGCTAGCGGGATGCACTTGCTGGTGAGGTTGGCTTTTTGGGGAAAGCAAAGGTATATAAAATTTCCTGCTAGCCGAATTAAATAATTCGTAATAAGCGAGAAGAAATAAATTTTCTCACACTAAAGACATCCGTTCACGCCTATCCCTGTGTCAAATCAACATCTCCAACAATTTACAATTCCTATCCAAATTGTACATAGAAAAGAGATAAGATTTAATAATATAGGTATAACAATTACATTGTAGTTACTGTTTACGTAAATTGTTAAATAGTTTATATTTTGTATAGTTATTAGTCAACTATTAAAATTGCAACACCTTTTCTGGGTCTGTACTTGCTTAAAAGATGTATGTATATATTCACGCCTTGTTCCCCACGGGGTAGGCAGAGTCAATCTTCTTCCACTTGCTACGGTCCTGACATACGACTTTCGCTTCTTCAACTTTCATCAATCTTCGCATGCATGGTCGTTGGTTTAGAGTACTCTTGACCTGGCTTTTCTTCAGAACGTCTCCGATTTGATCGTGAAATGTTCGCCTAGGTCTTCCTCTCCCGACTACGACTGTTATAAGATGGAAAAATCTAAAACGTATTCTCTCCAGAGTATGCACATATGCAAAATAAATAAATTTTCCCGTCTTCGTACGCGTAGAGTTTTTAATTGATTTAAAATTTCTCAACCTTTAAGTGATAAATCTTCTTAACCATTCTAGTAATTCGTTGTCCATAACCCATAAATTTGAGCTCAATCCATCGAGTGTCATTGGAGTCTATAAGTGTGCTGAAACGCATGTTTGACTAACATTTGATTTTTATACGCATAATGAATAAGAGATTTGTCTTTTAATGTCATACTTCTACTGTTCCTATATAGGTCGTAGCAGTGCTTGACCCAGCATCGACGGCAGCGCAACGACTGGCGCCCTTACTACTGGTGCTGCGCCGTGTGGTCAACTGTCGCCTAAAGCTGTTCCTCAATCCCCAAGACAAGAACTCTGACATGCCACTGAAAAGGTGGACTTTTTTTAACAAAAGTTTTAATTCAACTGTCCATTATAATGTATGTTCACTAACTCTGGACTCTATACTCGGGTATTTCTGAACTTATTAAGATGATTCTTTTTTTTTCTCCAAAAGGACATACTTACAATGAGCTTCAATTTAAAGACTCGAAGATATAATTATGCAATTTTAAAATACTGCGGCGCGTTTAAATTATGTTCGAAATGGCTTGTGTTATATAATACATTCCGTAGGGTTTAAGGGGGGATTATTCCAACACATATGTGTTATGTTATTGTTAGCAGGCACCGCTTGTATATAAAAGCTAGCTAACAAACGGACGAGGCGCTGCCGCCCGACTGAAAGTAAAAAAATCCTCTGAATATGCCGAAACCCATATCACACGGACTGGAGTTGGGAAGAAGCATCTCTAATGCGAGGATACCGGAACTGCGCTCACCAACCCGCCTGCCCAGCGTGTTGAGTACGGGCAGATCTGCCGGTTTATGTTGGCGCTTTTATAGAAAGTTCAATGGACAATGTCAAGCAGTAGACGTATACAGGGTGGCATAATAATGGAGTTGTTGTCGGCACGTTCCAGTTTCTACCGCTACGTACTGGAGGCGGAGCCGCAGTTCAGCGCGGCGGGCGCGGTGCAGGGCGCGCTGGCGCGGTTCTCTCGTCTGCCGCATGCGCCGCTGCTGTCGCTGGAACTGCGCACGCCGCCCAACTGGCTCGTCGAGTGCGTGCGCTCCGTGTACGATCTCGACAACATTCGTCTCGCTGACGTCGACTCTCTTGTGCACAGGTACAGTAATAATAACAAGACTTCCTGCGCGAGGACTTCAGAATTCATGTTAGTTACTCCAACAAGTGTTTGAGATATTACAATTAAAGGCTAAATTTTGAACAAGTTTCATGTAAACAAGTAGTACTTCAACTACTAATAAAAAGAACTAGACTGCATAAAAATGTTTATTCATCCTTTTGTTTTGGTTCGGAGATGTCTTATTTAAATATTATATCCTATGTCACTCCCACAATGAGCATGAGTCTAACGACAATATTATAACTACATATGTTGAAATCGATCAAGCAATTAAGGCTACAGAGCGTGCCAAAGAAATAGAAATACGTACCTACTTACATTCATACATACATACATAAATACTTAAATTAACAGAAAATTAATAATTAAAACATTATCCTCATTCAGGGGCAGTCGTTTAAAAGGGTCATATCCCTTTAGAAATGAAGTACTTGTAATCTTTCTTATTGCTTATTTAATGTATGATGGTGTAAGATGGCTGTACGGCAGCACCGTGCACCACTACGCGACACGGCGAGCGAGGGGCACGTGGTTATAACATATTCTGGATCGCCCGAACCTTTATATTACATTTGATAAACCACGTATCCTCGCAAAAGAAAACCGATTCCTCCCAAGGATGATTCGCGAGTCTATTGAAATTAAAAAAAACTTTCTACTGTCAATAGAGAAGATGGATGCTTCTACTTGCTTGGAATTCGGTAATTAATAACACTGCATACCGCTGCACGGACCATACTGTAATACCCTGAGCTCATTATGCGTAAATCGGACCAAAAATTTACAATTAAACAGCTAAAGGTTGGCTACCTATGACATCAGGACGTTAAACATCTCAGTTTCTCTGTGACCACGGGTGCTGTAAAGCACCTGAAACGTCGGAATTATAAAAATTCATATCAAATATAAAGTTTACATTTAATATTGACCTTGATCCTACTTTATTATATATTTTGTATTGTAAATCTCAGTTTGTTTTTTTGGATGTTTGTCATTTAATCAAGCCTGGAGAAGGACATAGGCGATTTTTATTACAGGAAAGCCGTGGAAAGATCCTCCACGCGGGCGAAGCCCAGGGCGGAAGCTATTTACACATTAAATGACAGTGAAAATCATTCAATATATACACTAACTAATCATTCATATCTACAGCGAATTCGAACTAGAGTACCTATTACTGGAAGGCCATGCATGGGACACTACACTGGGCACGCCTCCTCGCGGACTGCAACTGATCCTTGGCACAAAAGAGAAGCCGGAACTCATGGACACCATAGTGATGGCCAATCTTGGCTACTTCCAGCTGAAAGCTAACCCCGGCGCATGGACTCTGCGCCTTAGACCTGGACGCTCTGAAGATATTTACGAAATTGTTGGGTATATAAATAATTAATTATTGTTTTTTTTTTTACCTTTGCATTTGTAATATGTATCAAAATTTTGACATTTGTATTAATTATATAGAGAAGTAAAGTAGTATGTATATATCCCACTGCTCAGCTAAGGACTCCTCTAAATATTAAAGGGTTCGGAGACGGAAAGGGTCCGCCACGTTGCTCCCGTGCGAGATACAGACTTCACATGATCTCGAAAAAAAGTATTTAGTATTTCATTAACAAGTAGGTTTAATATTGTCTAGAAAGTATTTATGTTTAGACCCTAAAATAGTTTAAAATGCAAACTTTCCCCAATTACAAAAATAGGGTGCTGGCTGCTAAGCCATATAAGTTTACTAGGATGCCAGCCTAGTCTCTGGATTACAGCAAATTCTTATAGGATTGTTGCATTTTAGGTTTGGTACTTATTGTATTGGTGATTCTGTAATGAGATTTTTGTTATTTGCTTCGTGCTATTGTTCGCATAGCGTGAGTCTAGAACTTTACTGTAATGTATTCTTCAGAAATGATGGTTAAATTTGTTTTAGAATAAAATGGTAAAAGAGGAATTTGGAAAGTAGTTATATTTAATGCTGTATTTATACAGATTTTCTATTCAATCGTCTTTTGTTATTTGGAGTAATCTAGAGCAGTCACTACAACGTCGGTCTACACTATACAATCACAGAATTCATGTTAGATATTACTAAAAATATCATCGTCAAATTTAAAGACGTTAATCACGGATCGATGGGATGCCAGATTTTCTTGAACTCATTCATTCATTTGTTTAGGACGCTGCCACGGTGCGTAATTATTGTAATGAAATATTGCCTTTAGTCACGAGAACACGGAAACGACGGCAGGCAGCGCGGACATCCAGGTGCTTATGGGTTCGTTGCGTAGTCACGTGATCAAGCTGCGCGTCAGCAAGAAACCCGACAAGCAGCACCTCGACCTGCTCGCCGACAACGACGAAGCCAACACCGGCGGCATATGGAACTCTATCGCCAGGTGAGCACCGTCATACTTACAGTACTACATGATAATACATATTTGAGGATGTATTTGTGAAATATATTTCAATTCATCTCTTTTTGTTTGCGGAATTACTCATGACTTGTCCATACCATAGAAATACTGGTATGACCGGTAAAGGGTTAATAATACATTTTCTTAGAAATAATATGAATTATTCGGATTCGAAATAATTGTCATAACACCACGAAGGTAATGGGTGCTACTTCCAATGAAATTTCACACAATTGCTTATAAGTCGGACCATTCACTTAATTTGCTTAACGCTTTAGAGTGCTGCGACGCGACGAGTACTTCGCATACGTTAATACGTTAGAAAGGTATCATCGCTTACATAGACAAACGTTACATAGTCATACTTTAATATTTCTCTTTTTTGTATTAGCTCATTCGGTGGAGGCGATGAACAAGAGGCCCAAGATGAGACCATCAATGTTTTCTCGGTGGCCTCCGGACATTTGTACGAGCGCTTTTTACGTATTATGATGTTGTCGGTGCTGAAGCACACCAAATCGCCCGTCAAATTTTGGTTCCTCAAAAACTACCTGAGTCCATCGCTCAAGGTGATATTTTGTTATTACTTTTCAATAATAAATATCTTATTTTTTCTTTAACAGATTTAATAGTCTGCTGCTGAGCATAGGCTTCACCAATTAGGAGGATTTGCCGTAATCGCCACGTTTGGCTGGTGGGTTGGCGATTGCAGTACCCGTCACTGCTCCGGATAATTTAGATTTGGCATATGGATCATGCTCCGAAATAAATTATTATTATTATATCTGTGATGGTTATACCACCATCTGTCGAGCGCAATATGACATAGCTGGCATTTCCCTTCGAAATTTGTGATAAGTTGGGGAGAACCCATCTCAGGGAGATCCAGTGCCAGTATGTAGAGTACTCTGGCGCTAATCCGCCACAAAAAATGAGCGAGAAAAGTTCGATTTTTTTTTGTCTTGACTATTAAAACGGTTTTTTTATTTATTGAAGAATCATTTTGTGGACGCTCAGAATAAATAAATATTAAATGTATTTTTTATATAAATTCAATATTGGAGATTGCTCTAGACTGCATATTTGATTATACTTTAGGTACATATATATGAGAGCTCCCCGCAAATCGCACAGTACAAGGAGTAATACGTACGTGCGATCATGATTCCTGCAAAGTTTTTAAAACGATTGGCTTTAGTTTATTTTCGACGTGTGAAAATAAGTAAAGTCTAAAACACGCGATAGTACCAAAGGTGTAAGTGGGCGCGCAAGGTCGAACTACTTCGACGCACAGCGTAGTACTTACTTCATGCTCGCGAACATTGTTTTACAACGCAAAGTGCAGCTTAAGAGGTTTGAATATCGCGTAAGCCTTATGACCGTATTAATGCACAGCGCTAAAGGTCATAATTATTAAAACTTATTGACTATTATCTAATAAAATTAAATATTATAGTGCAAAAATCGATCAATTTTGTAAATGTCTCTGATAGAAAAAGGTCTGCTATTGCTGTTTTGATGAGTGACGACAACCGATATAGTCAGCAGCGCTGACACAGACAACGCCGCAACATCTTCAGATTCATAAAAAAATGTATTTGTATTGTATTGCTCAATTTTAAGGACATACTGCCATACATGGCGCAAGAATATGGATTCCAATACGAACTAGTCCAATACCAATGGCCGCGCTGGCTTCAGCGGCAGCGGGATAGGCAGCGCACCATCTGGGGCTATAAGATTCTTTTCCTCGACGTGTTGTTCCCTCTCCATGTCAAGAAGATTATCTTTGTAGACGCCGATCAGGTATTTATAGTACACATTTTATTGATGTACTATTTATTTTACTATTGTTTTTATATTGTCAAACTATATATATGTTATGCAGTTGCTTCAAAATTCATAACTCGAATGATTACTAAAATGACGTAAATATTTCAGATTGTAAGGGCAGATTTGAAGGAGTTAGTGGAACTAGATTTGGGAGGGGCGCCTTATGGATATACTCCTTTCTGTGATAGCAGGAAGGAAATGGAGGGTTTCAGGTAAGCTAATTATGCCGTCTAAAAACGATGTTGCGTTATTTCTCTTAAAAGGTTATTCTATCAACTCCTAAAACAGACTATATGCAGTCTTCTGCAGGGACTAAAGCTACAGCAACTTCCACTCCTATGAGGTAAGCTTTTGGCAATAGAATAGAGGGTTTGACATAATTGCCTCGTTTGCCGTTTTGTTTGGTCTGAATATTTTTGGATTTGTATTGTTTATGATGTCTAGTCTATTTCACCATAAAATTTTTCATATAATTTCTTTAGTCGACTTTACATACATTTTTAAAAATAGGTATTTCATTATCTATTTTTAGTACATTATACCTACATTTATTCTATATATTTATTTTTTTACAAAAACGAACGATTCTCTTGAATTACAAATTATGGCTTTTTCCATTATTTTCATATATATTATGATGTGCATTATCCATAAATATACTGCACAATGTCTTTAGATCTGCATTTAAATCATAACTATTGTCCTATGCTCTGTAAGGTTCTGGAAGCAGGGCTACTGGCGCAACCACCTGCAAGGTCGCAGCTACCACATCAGCGCGCTGTACGTCGTGGATTTGAAGCGCTTCCGACGCATCGCGGCCGGAGACCGACTGCGAGGACAGTACCAGGCGCTCAGCCAGGACCCCAACAGTCTTTCTAACTTGGGTAAGCTTACATATTCGAAGCAGAGTCGACCTTAATGTAGTTGTTTATCTCAAATACGTCTAAATCCATCCGATTTGCATGTGCGTTATCAACACTGAAAACTAAACGGGAATGCTCTCGTCCTAGTGTTTCACTCTCCCCTTTAGACATAGAACAAAATACATCAGTGTTATGGTACTTTTAATTAGTTAGTGCGTTCTTTTAATTGTTCATTTTGTGATATCACTTTTTTTAATACTGAATTATGTCTCTTAGATCAAGACTTACCGAACAACATGATACATCAGGTAGCAATAAAGTCACTGCCCCAGGAATGGCTGTGGTGCGAGACGTGGTGTGACGAAAATTCCAAGGAATACGCAAAAACCATTGATTTGGTAAGAAAAATTTTATGAATTAAACATTAAGGCTAAAATGTCAGTTTTACATAATATTTAAATAAATCTCTTTTATACTCTTTAAATAGTATAAAACAAAGTGCCTATCCGCTGTTTACTGTGTATTCGCTTACAACTTCTAAACTCATCTAAAAAAAATTACGTGAAAGTTTAAAATAGGATGGGGAATTTTTTTTTTTGTATTTTATATACATATTCAAGATATTCTTTACCATTTGATTATAATATATATGCCATTTTGTTCGATAACTTGTTGCCATTTTGTGTGTGACATAATTCCATTGTATTGTAGAAATTTTACGACTTCCGGCGTTAAAAGCTCGTAACGAACGATGCCCTTCCATACAGCATAACCTTATTGCGAGTTAATCCGGGTTTCGATATAGTTTGTGGAGGTTGACTGCCCTTGCCCATGATCTTTTTTGCACGTTATTGTATAGGTAATCCACTTTTGATCACCAGTGATCAATTTTTTCATAAACGGTTCGGTTTGATTACTTTTCAATACAGAATCACAAATGGTACACACGATTCATTAGCTTTCTTTCAGTGAGCTCGTGTGGCACCCTAATATCGAGCTTTTTTGTATATCCAGACTATTTCAAATGGTTTAAAAACTGTTATATGGTCAACCCCTAACTCTTCAGCGATGTCGTAACTACTAATAATGCCGATCTTGCTCCACTTTTTCAAAAAAGGCATCGACTTTATCCGTAACAGATCGACCAGAGCGAGCTTCATCTTTGACATCAAAATTCCAGGACTAAAAAGCTTGAACCAATTTTGTGCTACTCTTACTGACACAGCGATAAGTCCATAAACGGCACAAATTTTTTTCGAGATTTGTGTCGCATTTTTCCCTTTTCTGTAAAATAAAACTTCAAAATGTATCGAATTTCTTCTATAGATTCACTTATTTCGGCGGACAGAAAAACAATAGAAAAATGGCGGGGACCGTTTTTACTTTTTATTTTTCTATTGTCAATGTAAAATGTCACCTATTTAATGGTATCAAAACCAGCCAGATACAACCAAAGAGATTTTACTGCAACTTTTTACTTATAAAACACAGAAAAACTTATTCCTCGATCAAATATGTAACGTAATATACATACTTAAATATATCTCTATAAACATGAAAAATATCAATATTTCGTCAAAAAAACACTTACATGGATTACGCTGACTAAACGCTTTTTAAGGGTAGTTAATACCTTGACAAAAAATGGTTTATTTGCGAAGCAATTTTGACAGACTTTGCATTAGCCCCTATCCAATTAAATGTGTTTACATCATGTCATTTAAACGAATTCCTTAGACGATATTACAGCGAGCGTTAGGGGCAGATGTGCAGTTATACCAATACAAAGCTTAATAAAAAATTAAATTAATATTAAATATTATTAATTTATTACTTTTATTGTTTATTAAAGAAAATTTATTTGTTCCTTTTAAAATGTTGTTCTTAGGTCATTTTAAAGTAAATATTGCAATATTTTTTTTTGATTGCTGGTAGTTTTTTTTTTTGCATTAATTTGTTTTCACTTCTTTGTAACGTGTTTTTGGAAATATTTAGGTCATTTGTAACGTAAACATTGCAGGGAAAATTTCAGGTTGCTATTCATAATTTTAATTTAAGTTATTTCTTTCACTTCTTTTTGACGAGTTCTTTAAATATTTAGGTTAAAAGTAGTTTCTGCAATGGTACACAATAATTAAAAACTAATTGAAAAATTATTAAAATCCTTTTTAATTCATTGATTGCACAATTCTGTCCGGGTGAGGTATTGATGAAACTGATTTGATTCCATAGATTCCATTAATACCATCAGATCTACCATTACAATTCAAACTACTCCAATTTCCAGTAAAACTTTTTTTATCAATAACTATAGCGTTGAATGCTTCTCATGAGCAGCTTTATGTAGTCCTTTCGCGTGCGACTTCTATAGAAAAAACGTTGTTTATATAGAAATTCTTTAAATATGTATTCCACATCGTGCGAAGCCATCGTGGGAAGCATTTGTCTTTGTTTATTGTTTGTATATTTACTTTTATTTTTGTTCTTTCACGAACATTAGAAATCTTGTATCTACAATATTTCTAACAAATAAATATACTGATTATATTTATCCGATTGTTTTTCCGACACTACACGTAATCACTGCCGCATAACGCAGTTCCATAGCGTCCTATAATAATAGCATTTACAACGAGTAATACTTTATAGCAATCGTTGTTTCTCTTGTAGTGCAACAACCCCATGACGAAGGAGGCGAAGTTGTCCGCTGCGATGCGCATCGTGCCCGAGTGGCGCGAGTACGACGCTGAGGTGCGGGCGCTGCAGGCGCGTGTGCGCCGTGGACTGTACCAGCACACCGACCACGAGCAGGAGCACGACGCTGCGCACGCGCACATCGGTACACATTCTACCCTTCTAGTTGCAGATAGACCCTTTCTCATATCATACATCCTGCGCATGAAACATGCACACAAGCGTCAATAAAGATGATATCAGACTGTTCATTTTTGTTCATTTCTCTCTTTCATTCAGCATCTTTCACTCGAATTGAAACGTCTGTACACAAAATGAATCAAAAAGGACGAATGCATTTATTAGGGAAACTAATTCAACAATTTCGGCATTCGGCATCATTCGATCGCGCTCCAAATTAACAAAAAGTTAAACGCCTGAACACATAGAGAACAATCCAATCAGAACAATCCAATCAGAACAATCCAATCAATGGCGTTCTTGACTTTATTTTTGGTTGGATCAACTTTGTCTAACTGCTTCTTCAATATTTTAATAACTGCTGAACATAGGCCTCTCCAAGAAAGCGACAGCAAAAACCAGCGTGCATTTCTAGAATTTTTTCCCATACTCACCATGTTAGCCAAACTGGTTGGTGTCGGCGAGCGCAGCGCCGGTACCCTCGTACTAGTTATGCTATGATATTCTTACACGCCCAATAAATTCTTATAACTTTTAAACCACATAGGAGAGGGGCTAAGTGTGTTCATATTTATAATTTTTTAAACTCTATTCTATTTCAGGTAAAGAGCATGAGCACACAGAGTTATGATAAACTAAACATTTTTAAAAGTAGAACTGTTTGTTATTCCAATTTTTGTTTAAAATCTGTAAGTGTATAAGAAAGTTGTGTTTTATGATTTAATTGAATGATCACAAAGCAAGAAGTGTATTAAGACTTCAAAAATTTTCTTCAAAAGCCGTTTATATATTTCATGAGACACTAACAACAGTATCGCTAGTGCCTTTACTTTTGAACCTGTGTAATATCTTAAGCATCCTTTAATTAAGTGTAAGTGATGTGATTTTTAGCAATTAAGCGCCGACCAGTGTAATTATCATAAATTTAGCGAAAAGTTTTTTCTGTTCTTGTACTTTGTATGTTCAAATGTTCTTTTAGATCTTTGTTCGAAAGTGCTAAATCAGAACAAAAGTTAATTCATATGAACAGTATGTATCGTCAAAATTATTTTTAGAATAAATTTTGTATATTTTGTTTCAATTTTGCTTCCTTTTGGCCGGATACACACGAAAACTCACTTATGTAATGATGAAAGAAATAAAAAACATTTGTCAAACTAAGTTATTTTATTTCCAAACCTACAACTCTACACAAACCCTATTTTATACCATAAAGTGCGTTTCGGCTTCACGGGTTTTCATACAACCTTTTAAATCCAGATCATTTAAATGAAGCAAAACAAGAATGATTTAAGTTTTCCGTAATGACGGATAAAATCTTCTTTGTAACTAGACATTACGAAAACATCTACTTACTTTTTAGACTTAATTATTTTGCTAATTTATTTCAAATTGTTTTGGACTTCAAAGTTTGTATGAAAAGCCGCGAGGTGTAAACGCACTTAACATATTTTGAAAATAGTACTTGGGTAATAGAGAACACCATTGTTGATAAGTACTGGTTTATGTACAATACATGTTGTTTCTCTGAACTGCTAATAAACACTAATGACTACTATATTTTTGTAAGTAATTATGATTGTTTATGTTACATTTATATAATTTAAATAAAACTCGGAATATAAAGCCTACATTATATACAGAATGCTTATAACTGTAATGATCAAACATTAAAATATTTTGTACCCAACTATGACTACAAGTATTTATAACTCTACACACGTAACACATTATTGTCAAAATATTATATACTAAAGATTAAGGATTATCGGCATTAATAATTTAAAATGCCATCATTTATTATTTATTAAGGAGGAAATAATAGATTATGTAAGTACTGAAATTATCTCAGGAGGCACATGCTGTCAAAAACCTTAGGCTATGACAAAAAAATTAAACTGTATATATTGTGCTTTCATAAAATAAAACAATAATTGACTAGTATTTAATGTTTTTAATTAGACTTGTAACATTTCTTTGGTAAAATACTTCCATAAGTATTGACATAGTTTACGATTGATCATAAGTCGTTAGTGGTATTAACAACAAATTTAATGAACTATACATTATATAGTTATATTTAATTCGAGCCTCGAACCCGGCACCGCTGATATTGTTACTTGCAATATTACAAACCTTGTGAAGAAAAAACGATGTTTCGGGCTATTACTTTTATTTCGTAAACAACAATACTAAAAATTTCAAATTTATCAAGGATACTATTTATTAGACAAACCTTTTTATCTTCATATTATTTGATGTATGTAAATGCGAGGCCGTCGCCTGCCTTAGCGCTCGGTATTAGCCATCCTTCCATAAAATACTAGCCGTCTTTTGTAGGCGCATTCTAAGAGAGGCCTTTGTCCTGCAGTATATGCATACATAGTAGAATAACTTACGACTCTAATCAACAGGTCTACAGCGAATATTTTAAGCGAACGCAATTATGCAACATGTTTTATTAAAAATTACGTTTATTTAATTAATTGTCTACATGGTTTACTTGGAATGTTTTAGCTGGCTTTATCTGTATTATGATTTGACAGCGATGTTAACAAGATTACTGTCACTAATAAAAAAAAATCCCGGCCAAGTGCAAATCGTTTTTACGTAATACGAGTACATAAAGCGAGTTGCGTGTCTGAACTGGTCGCTGAATACTTGTATATAATTCGAATCAGCCTTCGCCTTAATAACACCAAGCTCTTTTAATTTCTGGCGTGTAATATATGAGTGTACTCAAATGGTGAAATACGGTCTTAAGAATAGATCCTATGGAAAACTTGGTATATTATTATAAACAAGAAGAGCCTATGTCTCAATAGAAACTTAAAAAGAGTCTAAATCGCAAGAAGTGTCAAGTTGCGTCATTAGTATAGTCTAAACTGTTAATTTAAATATAACTGCAGTAGCAGGTAATTGTGTTGAGGTTTATAGCTCGAGACGGCCATATAACTATCATACAACTGTGATCGCATTGGTATTCAGGGGTAGTATTTCCGCGTTCGCTTCAGTTGCAGTAGTGTTCCTCGGTGACGATGCGACAGAGCTGGCAGTCGACGCGGCAGCACCAGTGGTACCGGCAGCGGCAGCGCTCGAGGCGGCTGGAGCGCACGGCGCGGCGGCCGCGGCCGCAGCACAGCCGCGCGCACCCGCCTGCCGCCGCGCCCGCGCTCGCGTTGCATCTCCTAATGCGAATATCACGAATTACTTTTTTTTATTATGAATAATTCTATGCCTGCTTAATCGCTGTATATTCCGACAACGAGCAACAAGAATTGTTTACAAGAAATAAGTTACGAAACGCTCGAACAATCTAGAATTATAACTGTCAAGAAGAGCCTACCTACCTTATTTTAACTAGAACGTGGACCTCTTTACAAGCTAAAGGGGCAATGGGCCGACGATATAGCTTGCATAATTGACAACGTTTGGAGAATAAAGGTTGTCGGGTGACCAGATCGCAGAACAGTACATTGATACGGCAAGTCGATGGATGAAGGTGGCTCAAGATCGTGCTTTTCGCAATCTTCGGTATAAGGTCTATATCAAGTAGTGGACACATTCATTAACATTCTGATGCAATTACTAATTAAGTATGGAGTTTGACCAAGTGTCAGCCATAGCTAGTACTAAATTATAGTTTTAAAATTTACGTTTGCACGTGCGTGAGAGAGTCCAATAGCCAAGTGCTAGGAGTAATTACCTGCCGTGAGTGCCGAGCGAACCCGCGGCCGGTTCTGGTTCGCAGTAATCGGGGCTGGGCGTGACGTAGCGCAGTCGCGGGCGCGGGCGCGCGCGTCGCCGTGTATGCGCGCGCAGCGGGCCGGCGCGAGTCGCCTCGCCCGCCAGCGCTGCCACCACGCGCCCCATGGACGGCAGCGCGCGCCAGCACGTGCGCACCGAGCACGACCCCGACACCCCGTGGCACGTGCACTTGGTGCGCATGCCGCTCGACACTACCTGCAGCCGACATAATACTCGCATTATCGTTACTTTTTACATGTGTCTCTTGCTAAGTGTATTGGTCACTTTTGATATACAAGGTTCCGGCAACCAAATTAACTCCTCTTACTAAAGATCCAGGCATTGGGCTATTTTTACTAAACCAGCCTATATAAGCCCACTACTGGTCTTAATTTTTCCATCAAAGCGGCAGCAATAGTTATCATGCCATGCCTGGATGATTTTATCTGTTGATCACCAGTGGCTTGCATAAGGTTGTGACCCAGGGTTGTCAGAAGAGATAAAAAGGAAAGTATTTGTATTACAAAAAGCGTAGTTACTCTTCTTAAGGAAATAGCTACTTTGAAACAAGCCGAATGGCATTAAAGAATAAAAAAGTTGCGCACCTTCCTCCCGAATCGCGCGTTCATCAAGTTGGCGGAGGCGATGAGCGGGCGCAAGGTTTCTAAACGTGTGTGCAGGTCTACCTGCGGGTCGAAGCGCGGGTCGTCTGCAGCCATACGGTATTCGATGTTGCGGTAGCGGGACCCTCTGTTCTCGTACCTAGTAATCGCAATTATTATAAATACCTTAACCCATATTTTTATTTAATGTGTGTACTCATGAACGCATTCGTAATAACAAAATACAAACACGCTATCCCATAAAAATTAATTGGTTTACAGTAAAAAAAAGGAAGTTACAGCCTATAAAATGCCTTTCTTTCATTTGTGTGAAGTATTTTGAAGGCTACGTGCTATCGGACTCTCATGTTCTCATTACCATAGAGCTCGTGGTGCCACATAAAGTTCAATTGTCTATTTTAGTAGTCCTAGTACCGGGCATCGAACTCAGGCCACACGCGTACCTTAAAATGAAAGACGAGCATCCGGCTGTGATTTGCAGTACCTAAATATTATAAATTGGATTAAGTGGCAATTGAGTAGACAGATATAAGCATGATTGATAATATAGATTTAATTTTCGATTTTCTTGCACAATTACCTTGATCTAAACCGTTTCCTTGTTGGCCTGCCTCGCCGTGGAGACCTAGGAAGCCTTTTTCGCCCACGACGGCCTTTCCTGGGTCTTGGAGCGGTGATATTTCCCGGTGCCGGTTGATCGTCTACTAATATCACTACAGGCGGTGCTGTGGTCGTCTCCACCGTGGTTGTGGTTGTGGTCGTGGTCGTTTGCTTCTCTGTCGTCGTAGTTTCCGCTTCGATAATATTTTCAATGTTGCCATCTCTTACGTCGATTTCGTGGGCATCGAGAAATTGTTTTGCAAATCTGAAAGAAATGATTCTGCTTAATAAACGAGAATAGTTTTTACTACGGAACTAAATTAAATTTACAATTAAAAACATATTCATATGTGTCCCCCTTTCTAGGTTTTATATAGTTAGGTACTTCAACGTGATTGATATGAGAGTGTTGGTGAATTAAATTGATTAGCCCAAATTTAAGTCTTTAGCAAGCACGGTTTCTGAGAAAATCGAAATAGACAGACAGAAATAGAGGTGATTATAATGTGCTCTTTTTCATAAACATGGAACTTTAACAAACATCACAATGAAAGTTTTTCGATATTGAAGAACATTTGGAGTAACGGTAATAAACAAATATATATGTCATATAAATATATCAGTACCTTTCAGCCCACTGAAAGTTGTCCCCGCAGCCGCCCCACTTGAAGCGCGCGTGCGGCTCGGGCGGCGCGGCTTCGCGCGGGGGCCGTGGCGGGGCGCGGGGTGGGGCAGCGCACGAGCACGCGGCCAGCGAGCCCGCCGCGCACGCTCGTGCCACTGACCACGAAAGTGCCGCTGCCGACATCGCGTACACGTACGCCTGTTCTCGCGTACCTGTGAAATACACATTGTTCTTAGATATGTTGCATTAAAAAATTGTCTCTTATGAGAAATAATTCAAAGGTGTGATGTGTAAAAGATATCCCGAAGAAAGACAGATCGGAAAGAGGCTTTTTTCACATTCGTCCACGATCTCCTATATTAAGTAATTCTGCCCCCGAGACTTTTATGAAATCCACAAGACTAGGGAATGGGAAAGAAAGATAAAGGATATTTTTCTTTTTACGCCTCCAAAATACGGTGATGTAACTATGTATCTATTTAACATAGTAAATTTAACATCAGAGTATTCCTCTCGCAGCAAAGCACAGTCTACCTTCCATTGCGAGAGGGGCGACAATAATCTGTAGAAAAAAAAATTGTTTAGGAGGCTATGTGAGTGGTCAAAAATGACCCAAGTGCAATGCGATGCAAACACATTTCGTACTTAATTATAACAGTTCGTATGATAGGTCAAGCGTGAGTAGGACTCGCGATGTGAGGATGCCGTATCTTTATATCACTACGTTATCATGAGGCTTAAATGTGTTTACATAAAATCAACTTATAATGTAATTATCTTTACTCCTGGACTAACATAAATTCAGACATTGAAACAGTCAGTCTGTCATTTGGAAAAATCAGTGGAATATTCCATACGGAGTTGACTAATCTCACCTTCGTGTGGTGCCCCTTGCTAGCTCACAAAGAAGGATCTGGGTCTAGATCTTCCATGTGGCTTTCGGTTTAAAAGGATTGCTTCACCCTATTAACCTAGACTCTTGAAATTTCGTATGAAGGTCTACCACAACAACAAAACATTATTAATCCGGTGTCTGTTTTAAATGAAACTATTAATTACGGATTTAAGCGCGTTTAATTTTGTTTTTATATTCCCGACCTTTCTACTGTTTCCAGCAGCCGTGGTTCACGGGGGGACTGAGAAGTTAGACGTCCAGATGTCATAATTTTTGGCCCTTTTAATTAAAAATGTGTAGTGTTCGCGTAAATACAAGAAATCATCGGTGTCTGTGTCAACGTATAACACTTTTATTCGTCGTCAGATGGAGCTCCCACACTTTGCTAAAAGAAAATGTGTAAAGTGTCGAAATGTGACACCACCGCTTTTCTATAATATAGAAAGATGACTTGGTTTTCGGGTTTGGTGGTGTTTTGTGCCGTGTCTCTAACACTGCATCTGACCCATATCGCGATCTTATTGTATATAAGATACGACTGAATGGTGGGGTCGTGCACAGTTGAAAATTGCCGATAATGTTCGAAAGTTGTCGCCGTAGTCGAAACCATCCAGGAGAACGTTATACGAAAACCTTGAGCATACTTGCCATTAATAATATTTTACGAAACCCATGATCATTCCCTGATACAATTATTATTTCCGCCAGCCACATGGAATGGTTTATTTGTGTGGTGCGATAGACCTTTCAGAGTAACGTAAATATTAGCCTGGATGTCTTTTTTTATTGAGCCACTCGATGATACGACTTATTACTCACCACAATTGGTGAGACGAAGCAGAATAAATAAAATAATGATCAATAAAATGTCACCAGACTTTTTTTTGGAGAAAACCTTCATTTACAAAAATGTGATTAAGATTTTGTGACTTGATAGCCATGTGATACGGTAAGAGTCTGTCACCCCCTTTCTTCAAGTGGATGCCGTAAGATCCTACGATATAAGATAAGGTAGCCCTATTTGGCTACACAGAGATGTGCCAAAAATAAATCTCTGACCTTCTGCTTACCCTTATGTATAACAGGCCTAAGTAAGCATATACATTAATTTATTGATGTTCAGTCTTAACTTAAATTCTTTTTTGTGACTGAGACTTTTTTACCTTCTAAGGTACCTAATCGGAAAAAAAGTCTCATTGGGTTTACACTGGCGCGTATATCACTGTCATAAAGTTTGTTGATACGCCAAAGCACCAAAAGCTACAAAAGGCCGCTTTCAACTCGGTGTTAACATAAGCCGACTGGCTTTAAGCTTAGTTGCCTTTATTAACGAAGCAAAGGCGGCTTTCGTATCCTTTTAATCTACAAGTTCATTAGTTCTTTCCTGGATAAAAATACGAATTTGAAATGTTATACCTATTTTAATAATTTATGTTTTAAAGATATTGTATTAAAAATTCTGTTTTTGAATTCTTTTATACGTAGTTCATAACTATAATATAGGTAATATAAATGTATAAGAAAATGTGTGAGTAGAGTATTCACTAAGGTATGCTCTTTGTTGACACGACAATTTCGCCTGCGCAGTGTACAATTGCCGATAGTAATTGGAATTTGTCGTGGCTGAAATCGGGCAAGAGCTCATCATCATACTAGGTATACGTAAGAAAATCTGCCACCCTATCTCACCCTGTTGCGGCCGATACATGTTTGGAAAACTTCATAGTCTTCTTGAAAAATGTGGTATGCGATCGGCAATCCGCTCGCCAAGCGGTGCGATTACAGTAAATTCCCTATTGGAGGGGCCAGCAGTGGATAGTTTGCAGGCTGTTAAACATGTAAATTCACTTTATGTACGTAGTTCTACATAACATGCCTGCGAAAATAAATCGGATATCAAAAGAAATATGCAATACTATTTTTTTTTAATTCTGTTCCCAAAATTAATTAAAACAGCACACAAACTCCATAACTACTGGAAATTGGAATTCGAAGTTGGAAGCGGTTTGTTTTTGTACTCCTGTACTTCTGGTAACAGCAATCTTCCAGCGAAATCTCGATAGAGCCCGCACGCACGGTCTTCGTCCGCTTAGACAATGGCGGTCAGGCTTATCGTGCAGCCATCGCGAGTGTGCACTGTGCAGAGCGCGCGTGAACGCACCGCTTAAGGTTATCATTAAGGTCCCCTCTCGGCCGCCCCACGCCTTGCCTCTTTGATTCATGCGTGTAATTAAATCTTTTGTCAATCGCTGTAGCCAACCCTCAGCAATCGTAGCGCTGTTTAAATCCTTTTATTCCACAAACTTAAGATAACTTGATAGACAAGTATCATTACATTAAAAAGGAATTTTCCGTTTGGTACATTTTTGATATATAATACTTTACAGATCAAGATTAAGATGAACTGATTGTAAATCTAAATTGTATGAATATGATACATGTAAAGAACTGTTAACTATTTTGCACAGATTTTCTAAATCTAATAATCCTACTACTCCTATTTTTGACGGGATTGGTCACCGTCCATCAACCCTTCCTTGTTGATGGACGGTGACCAATCCCGTATATCTGTCCGGGAGCGTTCCCCCACATCCGCTACCCCACCAGCGCCGCCCTCCTGGGGAGAGAAGACATCCTCTCCCTCTCCATCCTAGCCCGGAGGCCTCCTAGTTCAGGTTAGATATAAGCTCAGATAAGATATTCCCATATTATTTAAGCTATATTAAGATATTCCCATACATCACGCACACACTCTCTCTCACACACATACACACACGCGAGCGCAAATTACTTTTGATTAATTTTGTTGGTGTGAAAGACCATAAATAATAGTAATGGTTCTATAACGACTATAGTAGACTAATGCTTAGTACCTGTATAATATATCTAGTACTAGTATTATAGCTAATAGTTTATTATCATTCCGTTTATTTGTGAAATAACATTTAAAACAACATATACAGAATAGCGGGGCATCCAGGCACATGGACACATGTACTTTAAAGGATAGGGACATTCGTTTAAGTAAATATGGACACATCCACCAAGGATTTATTTTAGTACATGTTTTTGATGTATTTAAACTATATATAATATATTCTATTCATAATCGTCCATATCAATCCATTAACATAATATATTAACATCTTGTATGTGATGTGATGTAGTAGTAGTACTCGAGACCCTACCAAAATTTGTAATAATGTTAGCTCCTAGCGGGTTTTAACTCGCGGCACATAGCTTCGACGTTAGGGTCAGTACCAGCTATCGGGCCGTATTCATTAAGTATTACATTAGTTCTTCATTTTCACTGCTTAATATAGGCTACCCCCAAAGATAGCCTTAAAGCACGGTCCTGAGCTACATCCCGCAATATTATGTAGGTCTTCACTCCATCTTGTGGAGGGACGTCCTACAATGCGTTTCTCTGTAGGAGGTTTCCACTCGAGAACCTTTCAACCCCAACCGTTCGCAGTTCTGCGAGCTGTGTGGCCGGCACATTGCCACTTCAGCTTGCTGGTTCTTACGGCTCTATGTCGGTTACGCTACTTCTGCAGATTCTATCACGCAGAGAAATACCGAACATAGCCCGCTGAGCAACTTTGAGTTTCTTCATACGGCCTTCAATTAAAGACCAAGCCTCGGTTCCATAAGTCATCACTGGCAACACGTTACTGTTTACTAATAAATTTTTTATTGAAAGTTTATGAAAGCCGCCAATTTGCGATGATACATTGGGACAGCATGACTGGACTGGATATTACAATAATATTAATTTAGTAAATCATGTTGCATACCAAAATTGTGCAACAAAGACATCATGGGCAAACCCCGTGAACTAAAAGAGGTAAAGGTGATAACGGTCTATTGTAGAATAGAATACAGACCGATAGCGCTTCTAAGCAGCGTATACGTGCTGTGCCGAGAGCCATCACAAATCGTCTAGTAAACAGACTTGACGACTTCCAGCCTCCGGAACAAGAGTCGCCACATTGAACAGAAGACCGAGAAGTACAATTTACCATTAAGTCTGGCGTATGTGGACTATGAGAAAGCCTTCGATTCAGTCGAAATTTGGGCGGTGCTACAGTCTCTTAGTGACAGGTGGTAAGTCTGTCGCCGACTTGGAGTTCAGGCCATCGATTATAATCATATATTAGTTTCGAACAACTGGCAAATAATTATTTGCAAGGACAATAATATTTTTAACAAATATTTTAAATAATAAAATTAATCACGGAACTGCTAAAGCACCTAATTAAAAGCGTCCAAGTCGGAAAGAAATTTTATTTTCTGTTCATTAGCGCGGGACTGCAGACGTCGTTCGTTTAAAAAAACTTTTAATTAAAATGTGTATCAAGCCCGAAGCACTTCAAAGATCCCTTACAGTTTTGTTTGCAAGAGATGTTTCGTGTCAATTAATTTCGTAAAGTAAGTAAGCAGACACTAGACTATGACGGTGGCGACCAGAAACAACAGTTCTTATTTCTAGCTCGTAGGCGGCACCCGGCTGTCCTTTGGGCAACACTGCCAACTCCGTAATATTGCAAACCATACTAAAACTAGAAAAACATCGTCTACTTTTCTATTATCTGAATCTGTACCTCATTTTCTCGATGTTGTTTTTCATAGTCTCTTAGAAAAGCAAACTGTGAGATGTTATCGCAAAAACAATGCAACATCGAACGATCTTTCTAATTGTTCTACGTGTATCTAGTCCGCTGCAGATAAAGTTGACTGCCCTATTAATTATATTTCTAATTCTCTAGAACTTATCATAATTAAATTAAAACTTGTTAATATTCAGTTTAGTTTCATTCCTGTAATCGCTTCAATTAAACCTGCTATACCAGTTGAAGATTCTTGAATTTTAGAAAGGAACTCATTTGAAATTGACAAATCCAGAAGTCAAGTTTAGTAAGCAAATCCAGGGGTATTGAAGCTATTGAAATCGGCCATTAGTAGTTTACAACTGGCTTTATGTACAATGTAGAGCTTCTGTTATATTGTACCACAGTCAATAATATATCTTTTCTTTCGGGTACGAAATTTAATAGTCAAATATTAAATTAATAAGTATTGATTTATTCTACTTACAATGCAAAGGTAGTCCGGGTCTATTTCGCAGACATGTCGCGCAGATAAGTAACTTTATTGCCTACTAATATCTACACAACGAGACAAGTCACGATGCTCATGATATAAAAGGCACAGTTAAAACGTTGCGACCGTTGCCAAGAAAAATGTTCGTGCTACATTCGTATTAGGAAATGATAGCGTGATTTATAAATAAAATAGAGTTGTCAAATTGTCGCAACACACGTAAGCTCATAGGTCAAATGTGTTTGTATACTGGAGAACGCTTGAATTGTGGTGACGGCGTAAGAACATTCCCGCCTTCCCTTGGGACACTCGACTGTGACAAGAATCGACTAAGACGATAAAGACTGAAAAACTTTCTTTCAACACATAGTAGAGTATCTAGAGTAAAAAATCATGGCACTAGATTGAAAAGGCAGGCAGCTGCGACTGAGGTGCGATGTGTCTAAGACGGTCCAGATTGGGCGCTATGCAATATCGTTACACCCAACGGACTCCTTATTTGTATTGTGAGGGGAGTCAGAGGAAGTAAAATAACACAAGAGCATCATCTCATGCAGCATTCAGCATTCTTATGTTCAAAACCTTGATTTGCTGTCGTTAACGTGTGTAATGGTATTTGGTAACCATAGCCAAATTTATGAGAAAGTAATATTTGTGAAAGTATGTTGTGTGAAGTGAATATAAGATTATATAATGATAATACATATACTATTAATGGAATATTAAAAGTAATCTTTGTTTTTACACACTTTTATAAAATTCACCTGTATGTATGACTGTAGAGCAATCTATAAAATTAATTTTCACCCACTTCCAGACATTTTAATAATTTAGAAATTTAATACGTATTATACGTACGCATACGTATTAAGAATCGACACCAATAGAATAATATTGTACCATCGAGCTGGGCTGATGATGAAGCTGGAAGGTGGGTAATGAAACCCTTGAAAGACTACTAGTAAACTTATCGAGTTTGGGCTCATTAGATTTGTCTTTACGATATACAGGACATACATTTAACCTAATGACAAAGCCCTAAAAGGAGGCAGATAACAGCGTGTTTCAATCATAGTATAGTCTATCCTCTAATCCTTAAGACACTATCTATTTAATCTAGTTATTAGTAACCCTAAGTCTAGTCTAATCCTCATGATTTCTAATCATTGGAAGCTTAGTCTGTTACCGTGGAAATTTTAGTTACGCCTTTAATTTAACGTTAATTTTCCTCGTCAGGTGCATGGAATGTTTGATCAGAAGAGTCAGTTATGTTAAAAAGGGCAAACGTGCACAGATTGGGAAACATAGATATAATAAAACAATGAGCTTTCTCGAAATTAATTACCCGAAAAGAGATAAACCAAATACTATCATATGATGTATTTAAGTAAAAGGTACTTGGCGCGGAACGGTCGACTGTGCGGAGCGGAACAGTTGACAAGGCGCTGGCGTCACGCTGCCCGCGTCCACACAAATACTCGTCGCCGGGCTGCCAGGTTGTCGGGCAATGGAACGAAGGGTGTTAGGGGGTAGTTGCTTAGGCCATTTCTTTTTACAGGCCTAGCTCTACAAATATTTGCTAATGTTCTGTCCTTAATCACTCTTTACTACATTCCATTTTTTTATAATAACTTTTATATATAATATCTTTTATTAGGCCTTGTGGTTGAAATGTAATAATCTGCCACCGCAAAGAGTTGGGAAGAGGTCGACTTTGTGAAGAGACCTAGTGGGCTGCGGAAGCTCTACCGTAGACGCTGAGTAATAGTGGTTGAATGCTTCTCTCCTGTCTTGAGCTCGTGTGTAACGTATACTTTACTGAGGATCATTATAATGACGTATTCGAACTCTGTGCTTGATAGATAACACTGCATTCAATGTATAAACACTCTCACCTGGCACGACTCTGCGTACTCTAACTCGCAACTCACCATTCGCTTCACCGGGTGATAGAACTAATCGGGTGGCAAGCCTCATCTTTAGGGTTACTTTCAGAGATGGCCAAGAGATTTACAAGTCTTCCCTTAGAGGCCCATTACGACACATACGGGAATAAAGGGGTGGATGATTTTTACGCCGCTATCACAATATTCTATAGAAAAATACAGATACTTATTAAGCCCACAACATTTAAGCTTAGGTACCTGTAAGTAGATCCGGTGTGAATTTTGGTGCGAGTTCGATGGAGGAGCAGTTCCACCTTTCACCAGCGTGTGTGTTGAGACAGGTGGTCCTTGCGATTCGCGCGGCGGCTGCCACGTGGGGCATAGCGCCCGGCTGCCGGCGACATATTCGCGTCTGTGCACTCCACAACGCACCGTTACGACGCGCCTCGAAACAGTCGCTCTCGGTCCAGTTGCCATCATTTTCGTGAAGGGCTCTATAGAAACATTATAAGTATAAGATACATTGGAGAATGGTTAAGGCTAAGTATTAGTTACAGCCAGATTATGCAGTAGCATTTTCTACTGTTATTTTGTATAGTCATCTTTATAATATGACAGTCCATCTGTAAGGTACCACTGCAGCGCAAAGAAGCTGGAAATGGACTATGATCGATTACCTCTAAAGGTCTTGTCATTTAGCATGAGTGGCATTTCTTATAGACTGCTATTGTCCGATAAAAATAAAAACAAAATAAAAATATGCAGTACGAATGTTATATAGTTTATGGTGCATTACCTGTTTTTACAAGAAAACAAAATATTGCAGGCCTTGCACGCCATGCAGTGGCTGTAATATCGCAATTGTCGCGGTTCTCCATTACATGTATGTGGGGTTTGGGCTCGCAAAAATCACAGACATTAAATCTAGAAAGGGATCAGCTTTAATCTTGTATCACACATTTGAGTAAAAAGATGTGTATACCGAAAATAATATATTACACTAAAGGAAAATAGGGTATTGTATGATAAGGAAACTGAATTTGCAATGACAAATAGTAAGTAGCTAATCACAAAACATTTAACGTGGGCATAATTTTATTTAATAATTACAATATTCGTTAAAGATGTTTCGTCAATAATAAAGATGTTTAAATATATGAACGTAGGCAATTACTCTGTTGTACTTTGTGGTTTTAAATATATTAATATAAAACATATATTTTTAACACGCCTAGCTATTAAACGTATTACCTGCTTTAAAAAAACGTTACATTTACATGGATTAAAATTTCTACACTTAATACTTAAAAGTTATATGGGTGAGGAATGTCTATTAACATTTTTATATACCCTAATGCATAACTAGGTATATAAATTTAAAAAAATATTATTTTTCTACACTGCATGAAGCCTGAGAAGCTTGATGTCGTTGTCCAGGTTCAACACGACGGCCATGTTGAAATGCTTCACACATTTCAAACAAATAGTTAGGCAAGAAATCAGCGGCTTCGCCTTCTCTACGTCGTAGCAATCTGTAAGCCTCACGTAATGTCGGCTTAGGCGACAGGCGCATTTCAAGCTCCACCGCGGAAGGAAAGTGAGCTGCCAGCGAATAAACGATCTCCAAGTCGGACGGAGGGGGCGTCAGATGTTTAAAATGGGTAACTTTGTGCAAAAAGTACTCGGACATACACATTCGCGACTTTTCCTCGTCGTATTTACCGAGCTTCATATCGTAAAGAATCAATTTTTGCCGATCGGGGCCCCAGAACTCTTGTTCGAAAGCCTCATAAAACGTATCGACGTCTTTAAATTCATTTCGAAAACAACGAGCCCACATTAAAGGTATCCCGTCTAGACAAGATATTATGAAAGAAAGCTGTTTATCAACCGTAACATTTAATTCGGAAATATAATATTTAATGTTTTCTAAGAAATCCATTGGGTGAGTCTCACCGCTATCGTCGAAATGCGGACGTCTCTTCAACGAAGCTAATATCCAGTCGTTTATATTGTCTGCAGATATTTGCAGTACTGGTTTACTGTTATTACAGTTACTCGTGCTCTCATCGTCGATTTCTACTATTTTTGGATGTTCATCTCGGCGTGCACTAGGCATCTTATCCATTATCTCATCAGCTTTGCCTAAATTTGGTAGCGACATATGACTACGGAGACGTGACGATGGAATATTGTGATAAACATCATCTTGACTTTGTGAAAATCGCACACCAAAACCTAAAGTCGTCGGTTTGTAAATTGACCCGCCGTAAAAAGTGCTATCAATGTTTTTCGTGCGTTCATTTTTAGCCTTCTCTTTGAAAGCTGAACTTGATATCTTGTCCACCATTTCAGATAGATTTATTACTGAAGTCTTGATTTGGCGTAGATCAACAAATAAGCTCATTTTAATAAGTTGCTAATGCATCAGGATGCAAGAGATTGCCGCATAATTAAGGTTGCAATAAATGTACTTATCTGTAACAAATTTGTAGAATTAGAAAATTACAACAAAATGATCTGTGACATCGAAATGGACGACATACCTTTCAATTATACATACAGCATAATAAAAAAAATTGCGAAGTATAGAAAATAAAAGATTATTTATAAACATATGTTTGTTCGTCCTATATTGCTTATACTAAGAAAAATTCGGTAAATAGAAATTATACATTTCTTTTTTGTAAATGGGTTATAAATTTACAAATGGCCTAACACACTGATTCTTAACGTGTGCAAAACAATAAAAAATATTAAATTATAAAAAGCAATACCTACGTGCGTAGCGTATTCGTAGAGGTGAAGGAAGCTTACGTGCGGCAACGACGGGCGGGTAAATGGTACTACCCGCTCCAGCAAGGGGTTCCGTGTCCCGTACTCGCTGCTTTTTATAAGTCGACATTATGATAACTGGGTTATTCTAAACGGAATATTTGATTTCATTGACTTTTACACGTCAAGGACACACGCTGACAATTATACTAATTCTGTCTTCAATATTGAAAAAGATGCGGCTAGGGAGAATTTAATTATACTGCATAAAGCGTATTGTGATGAACTAGGCAAGAAGGAAGTTTACAGTCAAAAGTCGTCTGTAGCAGAAAATCCTCTTTTTATATTGGATATGTTTAAAACGGATGTGGCATTAAACGAAACAACGCAAACGAATGTAAGCGGATAAAGTTCGTTATCCCAAATGTACAGAATATTGTTGATTCAGCGCTTTACTATCAACAGTCGTGAGTTTAACGGAATATGTATGACATAGATTAGATTTATTTATTTTAATAAGCCACCACCGCCCACGCAACCTAAGTCTGGTATATATGAACATTTAAATGCATTAAATTGGTTTATCTATTATATATTAATTTTACTACAATAATATCCCATTTTAGTATTTACAACCGCTATAAGTTTACAATTACAAATCAATTTCCGGATATTGCAAATGTGTATGGAACTAATGGCTAATACATTTAAGCTGGTGAAGTCGTATGTAATACAGTTACTTGTATTAATAATTACATTGTTTCGCATGGAAAACCGATATCCCTGTCTAAATGCTAGGGGGGAAATGTAGAGAGCGCGCACGCGACGTCAGGACGTCACGAGCGAGCGACGCGCCCGTTGCATGCACTAAAACGATGTCTAACTTTATAAGCGCAGCGCAAAGACGCGGCACATTTTTCTTGTGTTTTAAATTTGCCTATTTCATCGACCTAGATACATTGTGCGGACTCATTTTGACCTAATTCTTAAACATTATCTGCTGTTATTTGTTATATTGAAACTGTGCCAATGACTTTTTTGCGTAGACGCTACAATTCATTCATAACTCGCGGGATAACCATATCAAATATGACTGACCCAAATTATCCAAACCGGTGACGATGCGAAGTACCAGAGTATAGCGATCGCATATTTACATATTATTTTATTTCCTCATATTAAAATGTAATGTACTTATAGGTATTACGAACTTGTAATAAACTATATACCTTATAAACTTAATCCTTATCTATACTAATATAATAAAGACGATTTGTATTTTTGTATGTTTGTAACGAATAAACTCAAAAACTACTAGACCGATTACAAAAATAAAGTTATGTCATTATAACTACTTTTTTACATTTTATAACTTGATAGAAATGCCAACCAAAATCGGACCATGTTATCCATACCTTTATATTAATCCTTATCCAAATAAATCATTTTCATACCTGTAGATTTCTTTTTAATTATTTAAATCGGAGATAAATGTCAATCTAAACAAAATAAAATACATAAAACTAAAAAACAATATAAATAAAAGGGGAAAACAAAAAATAATAACTTTGAGAATAAAAATAGGTTTATGGATAAAAATATAAAATTTTATAAGAAAAATACAAATAGTAATTTGAACACAAAAATTATTTAGGTCCTGCATAAAGATACATTTACTCTCTTTACGTTTATCCCAAAATTTTTAATAAATAAATGTCCATCCGTGCGAAGCCGGGACAGGCCGCTAGTCATATATAATATGCCTAAGTATGAATTATTACATGATTAGGATTAAGTTTAATACCGTGAAAAATTCTGAAGAGAAAATATTCCGATTTTTATTTAATTTTTCAGTTACTGTTACCGATCTTTTATTTCTCTCATAGTCTAGTTCCCCTTTTAGCACAGTGCACGGTTTCCAGTAGATCCTTTATGCATAGTATGGGACGCGATCCCGGACACCGAGTCACGGTGCTACGAGCTCAAAGCTTCCGTAGCCGTGTCTCCATTATGGATAATTCATGTGGAATGCAATTGTTCCGTTGTTGGTGCCCGACGCCGGGGACATTATCGTATTCGTCACGCCGCGCACGTGTACGTACAATGTAATAAAATAATTCCCGTATCAAATTTTACGCGCCTATCTCGATCTAGTAGACAAAGAACTATGCAGAGGGGCGTTCGGTTTCGCATTGTCATAACTGGTCGCGCTTCATAAAAGACCACCGAGCTTTACGGGCATTCCGCTTTGTACCATGAATAAGAAAGATAATTAAAAAAATAGGTTACGATTTTATTATTGTTACAATAAGTTAGCGTAACATATTCAGTGCGCACGTATTACCGACGGCTGCGTATTTTTTATTTGCAACTGCGCGACTGCACTGTCTATATAAAAAGTAGTATTTTGATTGTATTTGTATTTGGAAGGTTGAGAAGTAAATGCCTAAGACAGAGAGAAGAAAAGTCTCTGTTTCTTCACCCAGACTGTGTGCTCGGAAACTGGTACGACTTTGAGCTACGCGAGTATCAAGAGTTTATGTTTATCCTTCTTTTTCTTCTTCTATTTAATGATTTTCCCGTCTTGTGACGCGGTCCGCTTTCCTACTGCTGCTTCCACTTCGCCCTCCAGTGGACATTCTCTACTGTAAGGTCACAGTTATTCATCTGTTTTTTTAACGACACTCAACCAACGCTGCTACGGCCTTTTCATTCACCGTTGATAGATCGCTCCGTCTCCCTGACACTTCCACGCTTCAATAGGAATGCCATCTGGTTATATAAATGTATGTACATATGTGTATACATAAGCCTACAAAAGAGTTGCTGTCCATCATTCATCTCTAAGCAGTCATACAGCCTTATTCTAGTCTTTAAGGACTTTTGAACAAGTTTTATACCCTGCCATGTTTTTTACGGTGTTCGCTTTACACCTTCTGTTTTCTTAAGTACTTTGCTGCCTTGAGAAAATTCGCTTGCAGGTGCACTGAACCTGCGTTCACGTCGTTATCGATATAGTGTGGAATCATAAGGTACTCCAGCTCATTACAGAACTCTCCATCTTGCTTCTCTTCAGCAACCACCATCTCGTAAGCTCTGGTTCTTATTCTTGTCTCGTCGTACCTTTATCCTAAAGTTCATATCCATTATGACAATTATGTGCTGTGGTGCAACGCTTTCTCCACAGGTCATTTGCGTACTATGTAATTAAAAAGAACGCTCTGGCACCACATAACACGAATTTTAATATTAAAAAATGCCCAATATCAGCCAGAAACTTTTAATGAACAAAATATTTTTCAGGCTCACTTCAGTTGTTTTTAAATTTACTTAATATTGCAAAATTGATAGCATTTCTGTGGGTTTTAGCTGTTGTATCTTTAAATAAAAGAAACTTTATTCTGACTGAATTTGAATTCTATTTAAATTTTTAATGAAACAATGCTTAGGAATGTACAAAAACAATACAGACAGGGAAACAGCTGACGCGGCACAACGGAACGTCACTGATTTCGCTTTAATGATGATTAAACGCTGTATAATAGTGGAAGCATGCGTGTCGCCCCGAGCCTCCCCTCGAGGGAGTTGTAAAAGAAAACCAAATTTAACTTTATAAAATTTTAAAATATTGGAAATTAATTTTAAATTATACTCGCAATTGCTTAAAGGTTTTAATTATTAATTAAACAATAAAACAAATGCATGAAAATTTTTTCCGTGTGGCTGTCGGAAGTAAAGAATAGCGCCAACCCTGTCTAACCATGGGTGTCGTAAAAGGCGACTAATGGTAAAAAATTATATAGGAGATGGGCAGCAGCATCTTCCTGCACTAGAACAAAAAAAAAAAAAAAACTGCGGTTGCCAACCCGCTCGCCAGGCGTGGCAACTAAGGCAAACCCCCCCCATGATGAGAGGTAGAAGAAAGCAATGGCCCCCAGTCCCCGGCGGCCTCGCTAGTCCTGGCTATGGTGGCAGCCATGGTAACGGCGAGGCAGGGGGTGCGAAGAATCACCGGCTGATTTCTAGCTGCCAACCCAAACGACTGGACCTGGCAACATATAACGCACGCACATTGAGGACCGACGAGAAGATACTAGAACTGGAAGAAGAAGTAAGCAAGTTACATTGGAGTATTATAGGGTTGTCTGAAGTCCGAAGACAGGGAGAGGACTCTATAATCCTAAAATCCGGTAACTTGTTCTACTACCGGCAGGGTGACCATCTGTCCCAAGGAGGTGTCGGGTTTATCGTCCACAGGTCTCTCATCAACAACGTGATCGAGATCGGAAGTGTGTCGAGTAGGGTCGCGTACCTTATACTCAGAATAACCAAAAGGTATTCGCTGAAGGTCATACAGGTATACGCACCAACCTCGACACACCCTGATGATGAAGTGGAGGCAATGTATGAGGATATTTCAAGAGCCATGCATTGCTCTAAGACTCACTACACGGTGTTGATGGGAGACTTTAACGCAAAACTAGGTACGAAAAAAGGCGATGAGCTGATAGTGGGGAACTTTGGAGTAGGGCAACGGAACCCAAGAGGGCAACAGCTGGCTGACTTCATGGCAAAGGAGGATTCTTTATGATGAACTCCTATTTCCAGAAGCGGCCCCACAGGAAGTGGACATGGATGAGCCCGGACGGTACCACAAAAAATGAGATCGACTTCATCATGACGACCAAGCGTCAGCTGTTCAGTGATGTCTCTGTGATCACTAGGGTAAAAACCGGCAGTGATCACCGAATGGTAAGAGGCACACTGAACCTTAACATTAGGCTCGAGCGGTCTCGTCTGGTGAAGTCTACGCTCCGCCCACCACGTGCCCTTATCCAGAACCCCGAGAGCTTTCAGCTCGAATTGCATAATCGCTTTCAGTGCCTAGACGATTGCGTTACAGTGGACGATACGAATAGCAGGCTAGTGGAAACTGTCCATGCGGTAGGAGCTAAGTTTTGCAGGACCCGCCGCACGAACAAGCCCCAAAAGCTCTCTGATCACACTCTTAAACTCATGAAAGCCAGGCGTGAGATAAAGCTGCAGTCGACAACGGATGCGTCAGCGTATCGGCTACTGAATAGACAGATCTCCAAATGTATGAGGCAAGACTTACGCAAATTCAATACAGCCTGTATTGAAAAAGCGATAGAGCGGAACCAAGGCTCCAAAGTCTTCGCCAGAGATCTGTCTATCGGAAAGAGCCAACTGACCAAGCTGAAGACCGAAAGCGGCGCAGTCATTTCCGCTGGAGCCGAGATTTTGAGTGAGATCGAGAGATTTTACGGACAGCTGTACACAACGTCGTTGAAACCACACACTGATGTGAGTAACGACCCAAGAGCCAAGCTTATCCGACATTACTCCGATAACATCCCGGACGTCAGTCTGAGCGAGATTAGGATGGCTCTCAAACAGCTTAAAACGGCAAGGCGCCGGGTGAGGACGGAATTACAGCTGAGCTTCTGAAAGCGGGTGGAAAACCGATACTTGTTGTCCTTCAGAAGCTGTTTAATTCCGTCATTCATGGCGGTGTTACGCCGAAAGCGTGGAGTAGAAGCGTGGTTGTCCTATTCTTCAAGAAAGGGATAACTGCCTTTTGAAGAATTATAGACCGATATCGCTTCTAAGCCGCGTCTACGTGCTGTTTTCGAGAGTCATCTCAAATCGTCTAGTGAACAGACTTGACGACTTCCAGCCTCCCGAACAAGCCGGATTCCGAAAAGGCTATAGTACCATAGACCACATACATACTCTTCGCCAGATTGTACAGAAGGCCGAGGAGTACAACTTGCCATTATGTCTGGCGTATGTGGACTATGAGAAAGCCTTCGATTCAGTCGAAATTTGGGCGGTGCTACAGTCTCTCCAGCGGTGCCAGATAGACTCTCGGTATATCGAAGTGCTGAGGTGTTTGTACAATGAGGCTACGATGTCTATCCGAGTACAGAATCAGAGTACGAAACCAATCCAACTGCAGAAAGGTGTAAGACAGGGTGATGTCATATCCCCGAAACTCTTCACCGCTGCATTGGAAGATGTATTCAAGCAGCTGAACTGGAAAGGATACGGTATCAACATCAATGGCGAATACATCACTCACCTTCGATTTGCCGACGACATAGTTCTTATGGCAGGATCGCTGGAGGAGCTTAGTACAATGCTCAATGACCTCAATAACGTCTCCCAACAGGTTGGTCTTAAGATGAACATGGACAAGACGAAGTTCATGTCAAACGTCCATGTCACACCAATACCGGTTGTTGTTGGGAACAATAGGCTCGAAGTTGTAGACGAGTACGTATACCTGGGACAAATTGTCCGATTAGGTAAGTCCAACTTCGACTCAGAGGTCAATCGACGAATCCAACTCGGCTGGGCTGCGTTCGGGAAACTACGTCATATCTTCTCGTCGAGTATACCGCAAAGCCTCAAGACGAAAGTATACAATCAGTGCGTGTTGCCAGTGATGACATACGGATCCGAGACTTGGTCCTTCACTGCAGCCCGTATGAGGAAGCTCAAAGTTGCTCAGCGCGCTATGGAAAGGGCTATGCTCGGTGTTTCTCTGCGTGATAGAGTCTGCAACGATAATATCCGCAGCAGAACTAAGGTAACCGACATAGCCGTAAAGATCAGCAAGCTGAAGTGGCAATGGGCCGGCCACATAGCTCGCAGAACTGACAACCGCTGGGGAAAAAGGTTCTCGAGTGGCAGCCACGTACGGGCAAACGCAGTGTAGGACGACCCCCCACAAGATGGAGTGACGACCTGCGCAGTGTTGCGGGAAGTCGATGGATGCAGGTGGCTCAGGACCGTGCTTCGTGGCAATCTTTGGGGGAGGCCTATGTTCAGCAGTGGACTTCTAATAGGCTGAAATGATGATGATGATGATGATGAAAATTTGAGGTGTACAATAATGCATATATAATAATTGTAAGTAAATCATGATGAGAATATACATAACAAAAAATCTAATTTGTAACAATAACATGAACAATTGTCCGCTTAACGCGGCAACTTAGACAAATCACCCTTGTATTGAACAATTTGTTGAGTAATCCTAACATTAGTTTCAATTATTTCCACTTCCTACTTAAGAATGCTTTTACCTATATTTAAATGGAAATGGGTTTTCCAGACGCGTGGTCGGAATGTACATGGAAAATAATGCTTTTGTGGCTGTAAAATGTTTTATTACGTTCACATTTCGCCATAATCTGACAAGGAGCCTAACCGCACTTTGGATTAATATTACAATATTAAAATTAGAAAGGTGTGTGGCAGGGTGTGTAAATGCATAAAATTAAGGAACTTAAAGTACGCGTCATTACAGTTTGGATAAACTTTTATCACTAGATCTTTTTAATAATATCGTAGGAATATCATACTGCATCAAAAAAATTTCATAACTTGAGAAATTATTATTTAAGTGTCTGTAAAAACAAGGAATTTAATAATTTGTTACAATAATTACTGCTAAACCATGCCGATTTGACACCAACGGGATTGCCGTTGCTATAAAAAAGTATTATATTGCACTTCACTGGAGCATCAAGCAGCACCGTGATTTAAACTTACGAGTAAGTCACTCGCGAACTATGAAATTAAAGCGAGCGTTCTGACCACTAAATGACCACTGCTCTCTACGCTAACACTTGTAAGTTAAATAGCGGCATGTGAACAATGAAATTTAAATTTTAAATTATAGTTTTATTAACAACTAAAGTAAAAGTGTTTTTTTAGTTGTTACCGTACATCCACTTTTCAGAACAAATTATTTCTGATACTTGTAGGGAAACTTCAAAGATAAGGAGAGATAAAAGGAGTATTTTTTAAACTTACAAAAATACCTGTGTATGAAGCTTGGCAGGGTTCAGCTAGTACATACAATTAGAAAAATCAACGTTTATTTGTTTTTTTGTCCCTTATAGTCTGTCCACAAGTCTCTCCGATCGCACTCTCTCTACTAGATCGATTCAGCTCAAATTTATGAGTTATGTTCGACTCATTAATGGAAAGGTTTAGACTAAAAAAAATGTATTCAGTACTTACAAAGATTCTTCAACTAGTTCTGTATCAATCATATCATAAAAATTGAGTAATACCGCCTTTGCGTCTATATATTGTAACGAAATCCTGATAATATATTGTCAACTCTTACGTCTTCGAATTACAAGTCAAAAGAAATAATGTTTTATAAATTACCAGCCGATCTTATAAAACTCTTTGATGGGTAAATAAGGCCATTTTCTGCAATAAAAATTAAATGCTGTAACGGGAATATTCTGGAATAATCGAAAATAAAAAGACCATCGTAATTCGAGACTATAGAAGGAGCACTGGAGCGGGCTAAGGAGTTCTATAGTGAATTCTGAAGCAAGTGGAAGAGGATTATCACGGAGAAAAGAACAGGAAAAGGAAGAAACGAAAGAAGATTGGTTACTGTCCGTAACCCGTGACCCGTGGAACAATCAAAAAGAAACTCTGCTTACTCGTTTTGTAAGTGTTAAAAATAAATAGAAGTTTAAGAAACCGGCCTTTTTATTCCAATAACGCAACCCGTAGCTCGTAACAGTATCTCTGCTGGAACGGTTTTGCTCGTAGGCAGAATTACTAACTTAAAGGATCTCTGTATATACTCCCGCGCATTCTTTGATCAATATTTTGGAGTAGCACGCCCGTATAGTGATGTTTCCGTGCGGAGCTGCGCGTGTGTAGCGTCCAAAGTCGATTCTAATCAACTAGATTCCATTTCTTTTTTTAATTAGTAAGAAATCTAAAAAAAGTAATATGTTTTGGGTTCGTTTTTTCGTACTAAACGAATTTGTATAAAAATGTCAATGTGATATATATATTTTCTATGATATTAATTGATAATATGATAATTAAATTCTATCGATGTACTTTTTTTACTTTCATATTCGTTAATAGCCTTTACACATTTAAATTAAATGTAAACAGTGCCTAATTATTATTTAAAGTTCCTTCACAGAAGCAGAATTGATTGAACTAAATGGCCGCAGTAGATCGTGATTAATATTTGTCATTATCTAAGTCCCCGCTGTAAGTGCCTGTGTCGAATGGTTCATAATTAGAGTATCATTGTTCGCTTGTGTAATGGAGCACGGCGACTTGCTGCTACCCGGCGGGATTCTGTCCCTTGCCGTTGATTGTAACAAATTGTGATTTCTTCGGATAATATACCTAATTGCCTTAGTCAAAGTAAAGAAAGCTTGCACAATAGCATGGGGGTTCGAAGATGAATTTTTACTTCTCTATGCTTATTTAGTTACAATTTGAGCAAAATTACGCACGTGTATATTTATTTTGTTTTGGGGTATAATAGAGTAGTAGGGGTATTTTATAGGGGAGCACAATAATATTAGAAAAGGTATCTTATTTTATTAGTTCAAGAGCCGTGGTAGCCTAGTGGTCAGTCAGGCTACTCGCTTGAATGGCATAGAAGGCCAGTGACCTGGGTTTTGAGTTCCCACCATGGACCAGGACTTCTAAAATTGTTTAGTGCTGAATTTTCCACGTGCTCGGCAGTGAAGGTAAACATCGTGAGGAAACCTGCGTGTCTAAGAAATAATTGTAATGCTTTAATACCAGGTGTCGGTACCAGGTTTTTGGTACTGAAAACGTCACTATAAAAGCATTATATTTGACATGCTTATAATTAGCATAGTCTAGCTCTTGATCTTGGTTGTGTTCTTACACAACACCCTGGGTAAAAATAGCATACATCAATTAATTTAAATTTAATCCAAATACCGGCTAAGTACAAGTCGGACACACGCCCTGAGGGTTCCGTACAATTACACAGTATATCTTTATTCTGTACTAAATTGTGTTTCAAAGGGTCCATTGGTCTCGACTGCTTCCATCCCATCGACGAGTCAGGTAGCCTAGAAAACCACAAGCTGATCGACACCAACGGAAATCATGGCCTGGAAGTGGACGTATCTGGTCGGTTGCCTTTTTTAGGGATCAGGTGCAATGAAGCTGCACATGGAGGCACGTGACGTAAGTCAAACTTACTGAAAAGGATTTTTAACCTGAAATTTGTGTTTTGTTTTGAATCCCGAAAGTACCGGGAATCATTTGCACTAGTACCTAGTACTAGGTGCTAGACACTTACGAAATCCACGGGGAATCCCGGTATTTCCGATAAGGGGAATACTCTCGGGCATATTAATACGTTTGCTTCAGACGTACTAAAATATATTTTTCAAAAATAATATAGGTTCAAAAATCCGCTCATAATTGAGAGGTCTGTGTAAAATAAAAATACATTTTCTGATGAATAAGTAGACAAAATAATCAAAACAAAATACCGTAAATTACCATAAAAACCATTAAAGTTACAACCAAAGATAACAGTCAAAAGATAACAAAACTCCTACATCAAAGAACCAAAAAAAGTATATTTTTTTCCTATTCCTGGCTTCTTATAAAGCTATTTTTAGTTTAGTAGCTACGCGTTAGTTCATAGTCGAATATATTTAGCTTCACATCATTTTAACTTTATTACCAATAACTTTAACACAAACGAGTAGCAAGTATTATTCGTTTTCAAAAAGTTTTAAATTTATTTTTATTTATGGAAATAATTTTTTTTTTTATTAGACTAAAAATTACTGAACTCAAGCCCTAGAATGGATGAGGTGTAACGTCATCGCAACACCATCGTGAGAGTGTCGAACACTACGCTTGAAGTTGTCGACAAAAACGTATACCTTTTTTTTAATGAAAAAGGGAGCAAAAGAGCTAGCGGCTCACGTACCTTACCGTCGCCGAAGTACATCTGCAATACCAGAGGAGCTGCTGGTGCATTGCCGGCCTTTAAGGATATTTTGGGGATGGGACGAATAGGGAGCTGGGGCAGAAGGAGGGGGGGGGGGGAGAAGAGGGCTTCCGGTTATCCGGTTATCCGGTTATGAAACGCAGAAGGACAAGATGCCTCTTCTTCACGCCGGTATTCAGCGAGATCGAGGACTACACCGGTCGGACTCTACCACGTACAGAAATGGTGAGAATGATGAAACCGTTCCATGAAGCTTGTCACCCTTGCAGCGGCCCAGCCGCTGGCTGTTTAAAAATGTTTTTTTTTTTATTTGATATTAGAGATTACATCAATGATGTTTTGTTTAATAATAGGGGGAGCAGCATCACTGGTGCGAGGCTATCGGCACTGCACTCAGCAACCCAGCGTGGTGATTATGTAATATATAGCTTCTTCCATTGTTGACCTTTTGATGGAAAGACCTATGTCCAACAGTGAACTTTTACAGGCTGATAAAGTAAAATCCACGTGATCATCACGTAGGTATAATACATACAAGTGGTGGTCGTATAATTAGAAACACTACCAACGATCCTTGACATTATGTAAGATACTTCACCGCAATCGTTTTTATTTTGAAATTAAACAATAAATAGCACCAACAATATGTTGAACGATTTATCATTTATTAGAAAAACAATGTAAATTACACAAGTGCAGTTTCAATATTACATTACGGACAAACATTTGAATCAGTTTTAAGGTATGAACAATAATGGTAAACTAATTAGAAACAACAACAAAAAAGTATAAAAAACAATTTTTTTTTAAGTATTAGTTATTAGTATTGTTATTTACGAAATAGCTACTATCCACAGCCTACCAATAGTTATAATTAATATTTAGTGGCGTATCCCTTATTTTCAATAACAACACTGCAACCACGTGGCATTGATTCAATAAATTTCATACATTTTTCTAGGGGTTTGAATTCCATGCTTCAACAAATGCTTCATATAGTTCGTTTGACTGGTGTTACGTTTGTTTGAGACTTTCTTTTTAACAATATACCAGAGATTTTCTATCGGGTTTAAATCCAGACTATTTGCTGGCCAGTCTAAAACGGATATACGCTTTTCGCTAAGGATACATTTGACGCTATTGGTGGTGTGTTTAGGGTCATTGTCATACTGAAAGATCGTCCGAGAAGGGAATCATTGTGTGCTCTAAGATATTTTTGTATTGCCATTGATCCATTGTTCCTTCAATCTTCCGAACGGGTCCAACTCCACACCCGGAAAAACACCCCCAAACTTTAATAATACCACCGGGCTTGACTATACTCCTCGTGTATTTATAATTAAAAGCATTGTTTACAGGACGTCTAACATAGCGCTTTCCATAGGAATTTACCATATTTATTTTTGTTTCATCTGAAAATAACACTTTTTTCCATTCTCGTACCGTCCAATTAAAATATTTTTTAGCGAATAATAATCGCTTCTCTCGGTGTTGCTTGGTAAGAAGCGGTACCTTTCGAGAGATTCTTCCAAACAATTTAGCTTCCACTAATCTTCGGCGTATCAGTCTTGACGAGATGTTTCTCGGGTCATCAGGCAAAAAACTTCATTTTTAATCTGGATGGAGCCTTTGCTTGGGTCTTTTTAGCAACACGAACGATTAGCGTATCTTCTCTGTGAGAGGTTTTTCTTGGCCGAGCCTTTCTAACAACATTTTCAATAGTTCCATGTGTTTTATAATGATCAATTGCATTAAAACTTTCTTAACAGAACAATTTAAATGCTCAGCTATTCTTCTGTACGCTCACTTATGATCTATATGTAAATAAACAATTATTTGCCTAGTTGACGCGTCACGACTTTTGACATTTTGAACAAAATAAAATTCAGATTAAATTTTGAATTTCCGCCAAAATAATAGAAAAGACAAGAAAGAAATGTTATTCTCCAATTTCCAAAAAAGAACGAGCTATGGATGCTTTTTTAAAATGTTTCTAATTAGGCGTCCAAGCAGCCAGTAACAGAAATTAAACTCCTACATGTGTAAGACTCATTTTTTAATTAAAAGTAAGATATGTTTTATATTTTAAGCATTTAATGAGTTTTTTATTTGAGTGGCTATATTACTGCATAATTATTAATTATTGAATGTGTATATTTTTTAAGCTTGCTTCTAAGCCGCGTCTACGTGCTGTTTTCGAGAGTCATCTCAAATCGTCTAGTGAACAGACTTGACGACTTCCAGCCTCCCGAACAAGCCGGATTCCGAAAAGGCTATATATAGTACCATCGACCACATACATACTCTTCGCCAGATTGTACAAAAGGCCGAGGAGTACAATTTGCCATTATGTCTGGCGTATGTGGACTATGAGAAAGACTTCGATACAGTCGAAATTTGGGCGGTGCTACAGTCTCTCCGGCGGTACCAGATAGACTCTCGGTATATCGAAGTGCTGAGGTGTTTGTACAATGAGGCTACGATGTCTATCCGAGTACAGAGTCAGAGTACGAAACCAATCCAACTGCAGAAAGGTGTAAGACAGGGTGATGTCATATCCCCGAAACTCTTCACCGCTGCATTGGAAGATGTTTTCAAGCAGCTGAACTGGAAAGGATACGGTATCAACATCAATGGCGAATACATCACTCACCTTCGATTTGCCGACGACATAGTTCTTATGGCAGGATCGCTGGAGGAGCTTAGTACAATGCTCAATGACCTCAATAACCAACAGGTTGGTCTTAAGATGAACATGGACAAGACGAAGTTCATGTCAAACGTCCATGTCACACCAATACCGGTTGTTGTTGGGAATAATAGGCTCGAAGTTATAGACGAGTACGTATACCTGGGACAAATTGTCCGATTAGGTAAGTCCAACTTCGACTCAGAGGTCAATCGACGAATCCAACTCGGCTGGGCTGCGTTCGGGAAACTACGTCATATCTTCTCGTCGAGTATACCGCAAAGCCTCAAGACGAAAGTATACAACCAGTGCGTGTTGCCAGTGATGACATACGGATCCGAGACTTGGTTCTGTCACTGCAGCCCATATGAGGAAGCTCAAAGTTGCTCAGCGCGCTATGGAAAGGGCTATGCTCGGTGTTGCTCTGCGTGATAGAGTCTGCAACGATGATATCCGCAGCAGAACTAAGGTAACCGACATAGCCGTAAAGATCAGCAAGCTGAAGTGGCAATGGGCCGGCCACATAGCTCGCAGAACTGACAACCGCTGGGGAAAAAAGGTTCTCGAGTGGCAGCCACGTACAGGCAAACGCAGTGTAGGACGACCCCCCGCAAGACGGAGTGACGACCTGCGCAGTGTTGCGGGAAGTCGATGGATGCAGGTGGCTCAGGACCGAGCTTCGTGGCAATCTTTGGGGGAGGCCTATGTTCAGCAGTGGTCTTCTGATAGGCTGAAATGATGATGATGATGATCATGATGATATTTTTACGAACACTTGTACGTTGAAGTTATACTTTCTTTGTTCATAAGAAGTGTTTCTAATTATATGACCACCACTGTATATGTAATTTTTGGCATGTACACGTGTGTTAAATTCTCACTAAATTAGATAATGGAAAGTGGATACAAAACGACAAATTTCACTAAATGCAGACTTGTAGATAAAAATGGAAACACTTCGATTTTAGCTATCTTAAGTCTTTTTGAATTACGTCGCCTTAATATATTGCAAGATGCTAACAGCTGTTAAACCCATCGCGTGTTTTTGTTATTTTTAATGTTTTGAGGAGGATTGGTATGTTTCATTTCATAAGATCACTCACATCTTTCATTCTGTATTTAAGAGAAAGATTCCCTGTGACGTACTATTCCATTGTTGTGTTCAACTGTAATATATGCTTAACTACATATTATTCATTCGTAGATTACTAATTAATTTTTATACCCAAAAGAATTGCGAAATCTAATCAAAATGCTTTATTTTGATTATACGGGACACTATAGTAATGCACACGAACTGAAAACGTGTATCCGCAGTCTTCGTAACTCCGCGGCCAGAATACCGGGCTATCGAGTCACTTGTCCTGGGTTGGAATAAGAGCCGAAGACCTTTTTGTAGCCTAAAATTTAACAATATTGAATAATTCATCTCAAAATTATTTCTCTGGTAACAAAATGATATATTCTATTCTGGTAACTAATATTATAAAGAAATACTTATCTCGCTTCAAAACTTGCTTTGAAGTAGTTAGTAATAGAAAAAACAAAAGGCATGATTACTAATGAATTAGATATTGCATTCTAGATACTTACTTACTGTAAAAACATGTTGTGCGCACTTTCTTTGTTATTTTACTTTCGTTTATTCTAAAAGGAAGCTAAGTCTACAAGCCACCGTTTGTTTTCTGAAGCCGGCATCTTTTATGTTAAAACAAACTTACAAGCTACTGCTAAATGTAGCTGAGCAATTGCTATGTTTGCAACACTTACTTCTTAAAAATGAAGATTTTCGATCTTATTTTACATGTGAAATAGTTTGTTCATGGTAGAGCCAAGCGGCGCCTTCTGCTGTTCGAATGGGCCGGCTCCACTTGCGAGAAGTAGAGGCCTCATGCACTTCTACGTTTCGTTTGGTGAGTGAGGTAATCGGAGGCCCACTTCCACACATTCCCCTCCCCTTAAGCTTAAAAGATTTCATTTAAAGTTAACATGGTTTTTAATATTGCAAATAAATGGGTATTTTTTTTACTGTTATGAAACTTAATAAAATGCACATGACTGAATTAAACTCATTTGACATGACATGATTATTATGAGGTATTTTGTAGCAACGGCGCAACAAAAGACAATAATTAGTATATTTGCACACCATGCGAGTTCTAACATAAGAATAATTAATTTAATTAATTAGGCTAAGCGTTTGGCAGCGTCGCTATGGGTCCTGGATTCGATTCCCCCACTAGACAATAATTGTATAGACTACAAATAATTGGCCCGGGTGGATGTTCATGTGCATTTTTATCCACATGGACAAATACTCAGACAAGAACAAGCACCACCACAACAAAATATAACATCGTGCAGTGTAAATTAGAAAAAAAGTTTTTAATTAGAAAAAGAAAATATCCAGCCGAATTATTAGCAAATGCGCCGAATGTCGGATACAAAACGAATATTCAACCCATTTCTGAGTAAATATTATTGTTGCCTTCCCTTTTACAGCCGTTTCCTTTATACTAATTCAATAAGTCTACAAAGCAGTCTACTCTCTTTAATCATGTTTAATTACCATAATAGTTATTTGCAATATTGTAAGATATTAAACAAATTTTAATATAATTTAAAGAATTATCTTTTAGTCGTCTTGTTACATTACGGTATTGACATTGTATACGAATTCGTGAGACACCGAAGTACAAATTAAAATTCCACAAGTTCAAAATTTTGTAACAATAAAAGTAAGTAAGCTATGTGAGTATAAATACAATTGAATTTATGACTGTAGCATACTACAGTTTAACTACCTTGCGTTGAAGCCAAGGAAGTTAAATTGGCCGCAGTCACCGCGGCTATCCTAGTGGGTACACATTACCCGCAAGGGGGAAAGGTGACAACGTGCCCTATCTTTTTAAAGGGCGTGTTTTATTAATACACCGCATTGCAAGAAAATTACATAAAAAAGCGAATTTGCAAACCGTGTTACTAAAGCATAAAATTATCTAGAACTCTTCGAAACGAAAGTAGCCCAGTAAATAGAGATATACTTCAGGTGTTTGATTTAAAAAAAAATGGATAATGATATATAATTACAACATTTTTTAAATTAGACCTGATCTTTCTGTTTGATAATAAGGGTTTCTAGATTCACGTTAATAAGTAATTGAATAAATATTACTACCGATTGAAATTAAGTGCGATCAATACAAGCGTCTTTTTTGATGGTGAAAATTAACATGCACCAGAAAAGTCTTATGCAAATTATGTACAATAAAAAAAAACATGTAAATTTTGGAATTTTTACAATTATTGTTATTTATTGCCATCCGCGACTTTGGAGCCTCATTGTCGACTGACCAATAGCCAAGAATAAAGAAAAATTTCCTGTCCAGTAAAATTTACCTTATATTATTTTCAGAATTAAATTAGAAATGCAAATTTATTTGTTAATTCAAATGGTCTTTTTCTCTAAAGGCGCATCTATCTGCTTTCTACACCAGTCAACCTTCTGGCTGTTAATCGGATAATTATCAACGTGAACGATGTGGATAGATGAAATCAAGACGACACAACCTTGGTATTAAATAAAATTGGCCGCTGAAAACTTAACGTAAATCAGCATCCTGTAAATGTCCAACTGCTGGTTAAAGGTCTCTTTTCTATATTGGAAAGGGTTTTGTAGACGGGAAGGGTCCGCCGTGCTGCGGGTTGGCTGACTTTACATACACAAATGTTTCTCAGACATGTAGGTTTCCTCACCTGGTAAATTCCACACTGACATTTCAATTAATACGCCTACTTTAAAGTTACAGCGACCGCTAAGCTACTTCGGTTCTGTATGAAAATCTATTTACAATTATTTTAAGTAAGTATCTATCGATACGTACAGACAAGAAATCGGTGACTAAATGTGCCCTCGCGTTCAGGATGTCGGTAATTTATGAATTTGTCAGGACAAAGTGAACGTCGTTGTCGGCGGCGTAAATAAAGGGCTCCGAGGCGCGGATAAATTTGTGTCAGATCAAATGAATCGTGCGAGAGCGGCTTGTTGCGCTTATTGCGCGTGACACCCGCTCCTTACAAAAAACAAGATCTACGACAGCAAAGAATGAAGACCGTAGTATATTAGCCGCTAAGATTAATTGCAACGCTGTCCATAGGTCGGTAAGCCAACAGAATGAAACAATGAACTATTTATAGCAATCCATCGACTTTTAGGTCTGTGCCTATTTATGATTTTGTATTTACGCAATTTGCACGGAACTCTGCGAAGTTTTACCCCATTGAAGCCCTTTCCGTTCTTTAGACGTTACCGCGGTAAGCAGTGAAGTTACTCGTTCCAACTCTGGAATAGGCACTTTTAACTTGTTCTTTTGTCGTACAAATTTTGTTGTTGTATTTAATTTTTACTCTCTTTTTAACCCTATATTAGTTTAAATTTATATTAGAGATTTTAAATGCGCAACACAGAACATTCAGTGCGCGTGCGAAACAATTTAGCGTAATCCGTAACTTTTTAATATGTTATTATTTTTAAATATACGAAAATTTTAAATGTTTATCAAAAATAATTAGGTACATATCAAAAATGTATTTAAAAGTAGAAAGAAAACTTCTATCCTTTGTTTAAGATTTTACCAGAATTAATTATTACCTATACTTATTTTAATAGTATATATATACTTATTGATATATAAAGAATAATGATCCTGGCGATGAAGTGGTATGGGCATAACCATTAAAATATGCACATAACTATCATCAGTAAATTTACGTCGGTTTAAAAGTAATTGCGTAGTACACTTCAATCGAAATAGTTCCCACAATGCATAATATAAAAAAATATTCTCAAAATCTTTTTTAATCTCCATTACTTGATTACATTTTATTTGAAAGATATGTTTTCATGGGTGCATTTTGTAAACTGCAAAACGACGCATACTACAAAATGTACATCACAATAAAATGCAAATGTCTCCACACGAAAATAACAGAAACGGCAACAAAGAATTTGTCGTCCCACTTCTTATATTCATAGCAAAAAAGTTTCTATAGATAGGCATACATAAAATGTTGTACTTAACTGAGATTACAATATATCTTACAAATTTAAAAACTGTGTAAGAAATATTGGACCTTTACATTTTTCCTGTAATAAGAAATTATAATTTTACTTATAACATACCTAGTAAATGAAAATAAACTTGGATCTTAATGAAAGAAATTATAAATATTACACAAAAGAAAAAAAACATTAAATTGTCTTTGTCTTTGAAAAGAAATATTATAGATATCTCGTGAACTGTGTGCGCTAGCTAGAGTTAGAGCAATAAAATAAATTTCTTAAAGTGCCTCGTATTTCACCTTCACCTGCAGGCATATCGCGGGTTCTCTAGCAGGGATGTACAATTCAATAAAAATCACAATCATAAAAACGAAGACGGTTGCTACATAAAAATACCTAAGGGAGCATTAAGGGCCGTACCCTAATAATAGGTTCCGCCAGATGCACGGGACGGCCGCCTGGAAAAGTCACTGTGAGAACTCGAGCGAGGGAAATATTTTTTTTCGGTCTACCACACACGGCCCTGCCAACTCGGCAATAACTGAGATCGCTCTTCTCACGAAGCGATAGTTTACTTCAATCTCTGCAGACGAAAATTATTTATTAAAAGTATATTACACGGAAGGACCCTCTCGAGGATACTTTTTTTTGTGTATTAGACGAAGGAGCGCTTCATGTTTGTCAAATTAGTTACCAACTAGTTGTATTTACTATTGAATTTAATGGTGTGGTAATTGTACACGTCGGTTTTCATTTAACCTTTTTAATATTTTTTAACTATCATCAACATTATCGTTGTCTGTCTTCTACTTTAGTATCGTCATAAGCTTTGTTACAAAATTCATGTATTTTTTTAAAGAAAATGTAAAAATAATAATAAGGATTGAAAGGTATAGAGAGTCGGTATAATTACGGGACTGCCTGACTGACTTTATCCACTGCTAGCTCTACAGATTTCTTGAGAGACTCAACGTAGTTCTGACCAAAATTTGGAGTCCAACGGGTTCAGATCTGGACTGGACGAGGTCAGTTGTTGAATGTTGAACTTTTCCATCAGGTTATGAGGCTTCTTTATAGCTGTAAACATATCTATTTGTCATTTAGCTTTTTGTAGTGCTCTTCAATTGTTTACATTTTTAAGATGATCATTCTAACATCTGTCCGTGGCCACAACTTTGAAGAGTCCTATGTGACGAGGGGGGTGATGTAATTCTCTTACTTCTTCAATCTCTTACGCCACCACATCTATATACATACAGTATTTTTTAATTTAGTTAAACAAATTACATTCAGCTACGATTCGCGGTGTATTATCAGTCTGTCTTTACACCATAAGTATACGAGTATACTACGATGGGCGTAACACGTTCATTCGCATAATTCCCGTGTTAAATAGGAGCCAGAGAATTATGCGTCTTTATTAGTTTTTAAAGTTTCAAGTTTCTTTATTGCATTAATAAGTTCGTATAATTGCAGTAGTGATTGAAAATGGAGATCCCGGGCAAAAGGCTGGTAATCGCAGGGGCGAATAATTGCGGGATGCAACGAACAACGCAACTCATTAGTGCAATGTTCAATTAGGGAGTGCCGATGGACAGGGGAATCGTATAGGACACAGCTTCGGGTATTCGCTAGTAATTGGGTTTTTTTGGATCTTAAAGGATATCTAAACGCGAGTGAAATCCATGTACGTATTTTATTTTATAGTCGAATACATTTATTTAATTAAGTTTACATTTCATGCATATGATTCATAGGTACTACAGACATTCTGAACTTTTACAACTTTCTAATATCATAAACGATGTTTTATACATAATACGTACATGTACCCGCATTTATGTAGTTTCCGATATTCCAGAGCTATCAAGGCTACACTAACACAGTTTAAAAGGTAAAAGATTCTGTTGTTAAAATTTTTATATTTAAGTTAACATTATTTTTAGGAGCGTCATGGCAGACAACAAGTCGCCCTTTTTATAGAATTATACATAAAAAGCAACTGTGTGAGTGAGACTTATGCATCGTAGCGTTAGCACAAAGACATTGAATATATAATAATAGTAGGTTTTGCATAATAAATTAACCTTTGTTATTACAATGTCAGCAAAATGTTTGATAGGGGATTAAGTACAGTCCTAGAAAATAGCACATTGTCACCAAAATGGCGTTTTGCGTACTATAGATAAATGTACACACATAAAGCCAGTCCCTGAGCAGGACGACGAACAAGCTCTAGTCCGGCAGCTTTTACGATACCACTAAGTAAAGTTCGGGTTATGAATTTTCATTTATAGCTGCTACCCGAGGTTTTTACAACCCTTATTTTTAATGATATGTTTACTTAATGATTAATAATATATTTAGATTTATAAAGTGCGAAAAACCAACGTCAGAAACTTACTTTTAAGATTGACTTATAAATTTCAACTAACGTAGGTCTCTAACATTATTAGGTTTTAAATTTTAAAAACAAATTTAAAAAGGAATATAATTTTAGCATCAAGAAATTGTATCGTAGATTTAGATAAGAATTAATTCTTGGTGAGTTGAAATTCTTTTGTTAAGACACGTGAAATAAATCGTGGTAGATAATAACTACGGGTAAAAATATCTTGTAGTGAACCTTCCTCCAGAGAATACTAAAAAATTTACACTGAAATGTATTTTAGTTATTTTACTTTATTTCAAACCGTAGACGCTCACCTTCAGGTTCAATTTATCATGATATAAAATCGAAGTAGTGGCAGCAGGTGGTGTCGGCCCGCTTTACATAATCTTTTATTTATGTTTTCTTATGGACACCCTTCAGTAAAAATCAATTTAAAATTCTTGTATCTTTGTTTCTTTATATTTTATTTGTAGAACAATAAAATATAAAGAAACAAATTTGTACGGACGTCTTAAAGGTTAATACGGTTAAAAGTTTCATAACATTAATTAGGAGTTAGAATGATGTTTTCTTTAATGTTAACATAAAAGTTTGTGGTTTATTTCTGTTTGACGCAGCGAAGGATTTCTATTTGGTTAGTTTCGGAGTTGCAAAAAAAAAAATTGTTCCGTCCAACTGAAATTATTACAATACTATATATTACAGTACAGTTGGTAACCTTACCTGTGCCTTACAGTGGGGCGTTATAGAGCTATAGCATCTAACATTTTATTAAGTTAATTAAATTAAGAATACTTAAAAGCATACAGTTTTTACATTATGTAATGACTATTTATTCATATTTTTTTTGTTCTGAACACATTTTTTTACATTATTTCGGTAGTGCACTGTTTTCCTTTTGTGGTTGGGTTAAATATTTACAGAAGAGCTTCTCATTATTCGTCATAACACATACCAAGAAAATTTATTACATTATGAGAAATTTTAATGTTTTTTTTTATTCTGTTTAGTAAATTAGTAGTTTTCAAACTAATAGTATAAAGTACTAGTAGTGTTGCGCTTATCAATAAGGTCCGCAATAAATTAACGGTGTAGTAGACTTAAGAGGAAAAAAAATATTTACGCTAATGCTTAAATATTGTTACTTCGATTAGCTAAATAACTTTGTAGTCATTTAAATCACATCTTTAAAGCCTTACGTTTGAGTATGTTCAACTTACAGCCATCGAATCGCCTCAGCCCGTCTTGGTAGAAACACAAAGAATAAAATAAAAATCACGAAAAAACTACGCATCACAGAAAATGTTTATGTGGAAGAAATTAATCACCGTCTAAAAAATAAATCAAATCCACTAATTGAAACACACGCAATTTTTGGCGCGAAAATATCGAATATCAGAAGCAACGAAACGTTTGCGACGCGACGTCTGTCGATGAGCAATTGTCTGCGACAGACCGACAGAATCAGAGTGGCATCCATGCGGTGCACGCCTGCGAATGTGAACACCGCCCGCCATCGCTCGCCAGTGGTCAGGAAGACGCGCCGCCCGCCACTAACTCGTTACCAAAGATTATAAAACGAATTTTCAATGAAACTTTATTGTAAAATTTATAGGTAGGTACATACATTTTGAATTAGGCCATAGATAGTAATTTTACATAAGCATTAACACCATTTGGCACAACACAGCGTAGTCAACTAGCCAAACGGGCTTCCACATCCCACTTTTCGTCTCACTGGGACGAGTGGCAAACTGCGCCGCTTGGTTTGCTCCTGGAGTTCGTTTTAGTTATTACTGTTATTGAACTTGTATAAAGTAAGAAAGGTTAGTAATTTATCCATAAATTTAGGCTCTCTAGTCTGGTCAGCATTAGCCAAGTTAAAACGGCACTATATTAATATAAATTAATTTTACGTTGCGTGCCAATCTTACGACGTTTTTTTTCGTAGGTATTAGATACCAAACACAGATGGTTAAACATTTGCAGGGGTTTCGCTGGACTTATTAAGCATGTTATTGGCAAAAGTTTATAGATTTCTTTAAAGTTGTTAATCATCTTGGATAGCTACGGTAAGTTCCATGTCGTTACTTCAGAGGCTGATATTAGGACAACATGCCTAAGCTTAGACTAATAAAATAGAATATATACTTGTTGCTATATAAAAGAACTTAACGTGTGTCTATAAAATTTAGTACCCAATTCTTAATAACAGTTATAAACAGCAAATTAACGGCTTTTTCGCAGCCATACTCTGAAAGCTTAAAAAATAAACTATGGTAAATTTAAGGAAATATCACTTATAGAGTCTTTGTATATGTCTCACAGAGGCTCAAAAAGTGCGGGCATTATAGGATCGACTTTGTTCCATCAAAGCGCGTGATAGACCGGGCGGGCGGGCGGACCCGCTCCCCACGCGAGCGGCACTGCCCACTTATCAATTCAGTCGAGTGGGCATTCGTTCATTGTGAAGCATTGTGTCTATTATGCGCGGATTTGGTGCTTATTTGCCCGTTCACATCCCACTAGAGCAACCGTTAGCGTAATTAAACCCATGAATTATTTTTGAGATGATACAATGATCTTGATCTATTATTATCTTTCCACTTGATGCACGCTTATCTGGCCTGGTTTTATGGATGTTTACAAAAATATATAAATACTGAAACTTTAAAAGTTTTAAACAATGTACACAATAGGTCGGGAAAAAGGTTGTGTCTTATTTTATTCAGCAAATTCAAGATATTTTTTAACATAGTTTCTTTACATTTAAATATAATATATATGTGCCATTTCGTTCTATAACTGGTTGCCATTTTGTAGGTAGTAACATAATCCCATTGCTGTAGAAATTTTGGAAATTTTCTGTCTGAATCAAAAAACTGCGTCCAGTAGTTTTTTTTGACAGTCTCTTGATGTTAACCTAACATTACCGAAAGAATTCTGAAGAGACCGAAACTGGTAAAAATCTGAGGGTGCAAGGTCAGAGCTATATGGTGGATGCATTAACACTTCCAAACCAAGCTCTCTCAATATTTGCTGAGTGGCTAAAAATGTGTGTTGTCTGGTGTTATAATGATGAAAACCATACCCTTCCTGTAAATAAATTATTTCTAGTTTGAGTCTCATCAGCTGTTGAACGATATCTATAATGAACGATGCCCTTCCAATCCCACCATACACAGCCAAGTTGCGAGTTAATCCGGGTTTCGCTATAGCCTGTGGAGCTTAACTACCTGATCATGATTTTTGCGCACGTTCTTTTCTTAGGTAATCCAGTCTTCGCCACCAGCGTCCAAAAACTATTCGGTTTCATTACGTTTCAATAGAAAATTGCAAATGAGTAAACGATTCACTTGGTTTCTTTCAGTGAGCCCGTGTGGCACTAGAATATCGAGCTTTTTTGTATATAAGACTTATTCAAATGGGTCAAGACTGTTTTGTGGTCCTAGCACTTCAGCTAATCAGCGTAACTTACAATATGCCGATCTTGCTTCACTTTTTCAAACATTGGATCGAGTTTATCTGTAATAGGTCGACCAGAGCGAGCTTCATCTTGAAACAATTGTGTGCTACTCTTATTAACACTGCGTTAAGTCTATACACGACACTATATTTTTTCTCTTTTTTTAATAATAAAACTTTTAAATGTATCGAATTTCTTTGTAAGAAATACTCATTGCGGCGGACAGAAAATCAATAAAAAAATGTCTGGAAACCGTTTTAACTTTTTTTTTTACTTTTTTTTAAATTAATTATCTATTGAATGGTACCAAAACCAGCCACAGAGAGTGCAACCAAAGAGATTTTACTGCAACTATCTACTTATAAAATACGAAAAAACTTTTTCTCCAACATAATATTTCAAATTAGTATATTATGCATGTGATCAATTTCTGAAAATATAAAATTGTCCTGAAAAATTTGGCGTATTATAAATGTAGTAGAATACTAACTATAATTTAAAATTGACAATAATTAAAATGTGTGTGTAACTAATACAAGAGATAATAATAATTGTGACAACAATCGGAATTAAAAGTTAATGATAGTTACTGACGGATTATTACTACGATTAGTATCGTAGTCCTTTACACTAATGCGACGACAGGCCGTCACAGACAACCTGTTACGTTGTTCCAACTAAGCTCTGCTGAAAAGTGTCTAGAACCAAACGAATGATAAATTTTACTTTGGACCGCCCCCATTACTTGGTAAAAGGTCGTGAGATCTAATTTTTTTTAAGAATTCTCTGGCTTCTTTGAAGCAACAGAAACCATTACATCAATTATAACTCCATAAGTACTACTTAGCGAACACTAGGTACATTCTAAAAAAAAAATCCGTATGTCTTGTAAAATATGAGAGTCCCATAATTCAGTCTTTGTGTTTGTGCGAATACTAACGGCACTATCCATATATTTCATAAATTTCTGGGTAGAACAGGAAGACTAGTTAGTTGATTGGTCTCCTTCCTTTGGTCTCGGGCGTTAAGGAACGCTTCGTGCCAAATGGAAATCAAAAATCTCTGTCTACCCCTCAACCCATAAGTGTAGTACTATTAACAACTACTACAAATTTGAGCATTTATTGAAAACTCGTTTTCCACGGAGGCCCTTTTTCAAAACTGATACCGCAGACCCCGGTAGCCAAATTACTTTAAAATACCTATCGCTACTTTTTTTCCTATTGATACAATATATTACTAACTTAAAAACTGCGGTTGGTTAAGCGAGTAAACTTGATATCATTTTTTCATCAAATTTCACATAATAAATAAAATACATACATAAAATTCGGTAAATATCAAGTGTAATTAATAATTATTAATACAAATTATGTAAAAATACTTAAGTAGGTAATAAGTTTTTTAAAAAAAAATTAAAATCGCAAAGCAAAGATAAAAAAATAAAAAATTCAGTTTGATGGATGAACCTGGTGACTGGTGACCTTCTACCAATCTAGCTAAATCCGGTTCTATATTGGTGAGTGCAACTCCACCTTAAATTTCCGCGTTCATTGATTTTCAAGCGGTTTCTTTGTGTTTTCAAAATTTTTGTAACCACATTGAAGCCGTTGAACTTGGTATGATGAACCCGAGAGCCAAGCATATCCGGCATTCTTCCGATAAAATCCCGGCCTTCAGTCTGTGCGAGATTAGAGAGTTCCGGGTGAGAACAGAATTAGATGCAGAGCTTCTGAAAGCGGGTGGAATTCAGTACTAGTAGTCCTTCCTTATTAAAGCTGTTTAATTCTGTCATTCATAGAGGTGTTACGCTGAAAGCGTGGAGTAGAAGCGTGATTATCCTATACTTCAAGAAAGGGGATAACTGTCTATTAAAGTACCATAGACCGAGCCGCATTAGCTTCCAAGCCGCGTCTATACGTGCTGTTTTTGAGTAACAAATCCTCTAGTAAATTTGACGACTTCCAATCTTCCGAACAAGCCGGTTTCCGAAAAGGCTATAGTACAATAGACCACATACATACTCTCCGCCACATTGTACAGAAGACAGAGGAGAACAATTCACCATAATAACTGGTGTATGTGGACTATGTGAAAGCCTTCGATTAAGTCGAAATTTGGGACGTGCTGTAGTCTTTTCAGCGTTGTCAGATACGACTCCCGGTATATCAAAGTGCAGAGGCGTTTGTACAATGATACGATGTCTATCCGAGTAGGAAACTAATCTAATTGCGGAAAGGTTGTAGACGTGGTGGTGTGATATCCCCGAAAATCTTCACCACTGCATTTGGAGTTTTCAAGCTGGTGAACCGGAAAGGATATACTATCAATATCAATGAGGAATACATCACTTAACTTCGATATACGGACGGCATAGCTTTTATGGTAGCATCGCCGGGAAAGCTTGCCACTATGCTCCATCACCTTTAATAGTGTCTCCTAACAGGTTGGTTTAAAAACGAATATTGACAAGGCGAAAATCACATCTAACGTCCATGTCCCACCAATACCAGGTGTCGTTGGGAACACTACGCTTGAAATGGCTCTACTAATGGCTCACCTGGTGGTAAGTGTTTACCGACGCCCACGTACATCTGCAACACTGGAGGAGCTACAAGTGCGTTGCCATCTTTTAAGGATATTTGGGGAGGTGGAGGTGAGAGGGTTCGGACCACACTTAACGAACGAAATGCAGATGCACAAGATGCCTCTTCTTCACGCAGGTATTCTGCGTGGCCGTGGTACTCCCCCTGTCGAGCAGGCCGATTCGAGCAGCAGCAAAAGCCGCCGCTTGACTCTACCACGTACACTCTGACAGAATTCCTTACGCCGCCTCTACAAGGTTTTTGTGTTAAACGATACATTGAGAATAAGAAATAGGATATTATGTGTCTTACTACTGAGTCATCGTGGTAACTCTGTGGTCCTGAGCTTCCCTTTAATCTTCAAGTATAAAAGCAATCTAAGTTCGAACCCACTTGCGGGAATCACTATAATTGTTATTAACAATTTCAAATCCTGAATTACCACATACATGACAGGGAGAGAAAACAATAGTCTATGCACAGCACTAGTACGTATAACGACTATTATAACTACTTAGGCTAACATTATATGATTTTTCAATTATTTCGATACCATGCACTATTGCGTGGGTTAAATTAAACAGTAGTTAAATAGTTTTTTTTTTATAGAAAAACAAAAAAATCTGCCAAAACCACCTTTATTAGATTAATTACACACTATGTTATACATAATGATATAAATAGACACCTATAACTTTATTGGATGTCACTTAACTAATATTCTAGATACTCGTGATAATTATATTATAAGAAATGTATTATTTATTACTAACTCTCACATTATAGTGGCGTATACATTTTGATTATATCTATGTCTACAAAAAGAAAATTGAAAAATTCAGCTACTTAGTGGTGCTTTTTGGTGGTTGAAAATAGTCAAATCGTGCAAATTATTTTTCGTTATTGGGATTGAATTAACTAATATAAATAACCCTATAAATTTGAAAGAATTGTGATTATATTGTAATGTGTAATATTAGGACTAGTGATACTAGAAAGACATTGTCAATGCTATTTCGATAGACAGGTGAGTGATCTTATAAGGGGTGTTTCCTTTGGATATATAAAAGGCACAGATTGCTTAACCCTCCTCGTGGCGTTACTATATAATTTCAATTGAGACTTAAATAGTTTTCGTGGAAACGAACAGCGATTTATATTGCTGGCTTGGAAACTGAGATATCATGCTCACCACCGGTCACACTGTCTAAATAAGCTCTAGTGAAAAGTGGGTTAAAAGGACTATAAATGTCTAGACCTCTGACCACCTTTTTCATTAAAATGAAAGCATTAGCTTCCTCCTGTGCGGTGTATATTTAGGTTAAGTAATCTATGAATAGCTGATAGATTTCGACGTTTTCTCATGCACGTTTGAAAATCTAGACATGGATATAATCAAAGTTTCCCAATTTCTTTCTTTAACTTTAACGAGTTAAAGATATGCAATATTATTTAACAGTAAAATCTAGATCAGAAATGATTAAGAAGAAACATTTAGAGAAATATAACTAGTACTAAGGCTCTTTCTTACACAGAATTTACTTCTCTGAGTGTGATAGTCTTTAAATATTATGAATCTATATCAAAATAAGGAATGGCTGTTCCCTTCATTACATCTAAAGCAATCTGCTTACCATTAGCAATTACTTATCACTAATATTTCTGAGACATCTTTGCCACCTTCTGGTTCCGTCTATCCCGTTAAAAAGAAATGTAAATGCAAACTGCATTGAATACGTTACCTTATCATATGTATTTGTATGAAAATGAAGGCAATATGTATATAGTCAATTATTGTACCACGGCCTAAGCAAATCACGAGTGGACTGGCTCACGGGTCGACCAGTGCGACGTGTTGTTAGCTTTCTGTAGAATGTCAGGCAAGATGCGACAGGTCGTCCAACTCCGGCGGCGGTTGGGACGGCTGGCCGCCGCGCGCGAATACCGGTTTCGTCATCAGCGGCACCGGAGCCTGTTATAAAATTAAGTAAGTCAATATTATATTTTTTTTATAACATTTGGATGATAAACGACATCTCAGTCCACCTGATAGTAAGTGCAGCCCAAGAATTTACAAACAGATGCGACATCGCCTCTGAAGACTAAAATGGAATGACTAACTTTATGTAATTATAATGAAAATACGCAGACCGTGAAAAACAGTAGTGTCAGCAGTGTTAGTTGTGAGGAGTCTGATAGGGACCAGAACGTCATCGCCCAGCTTGGCCTTGGTGAACTGTTAGCGGGCTGTTATAAAAGAATAAGAATATGGCGGGTGGGAAAAAAGCGATCGTAGTGCGAAACTAAGGTGTTTGGTACTATGGTCTGGTGATATCAGCAAATATTTCTAACTTGTGAGATATATAATCTATAAAGAACTCATACAGCCCGGAGATGATGATCAATATGATTATTTTTCTATCTATTACATATCCCCCATATACATATATATTCTTTATACACTTTCTAAATATTTTAGAATAGCATTCCGATTACTTGACCACATAACGAATAGAACTTAACACTATAAATGTTTGTAAAAAAAATTTGTATGTATGGATGTTTGTCGTTCTAATACGGTTAATACCTAAACTAATTTTAATGAAATTTCGCAGTGTGGTCGATTATCATGGAAAAGGACATCTTATATTTTGATCTCGATTCAAGCTAGTATAAAAATCAAAATCTTGCGGGCGACGCTACGATCAGCAAGCTGAAGTGGCACTGGGCCGGTCACATAGCTCGCAGAACGGACAACCGTTGGGGAAAAAAGGTTCGCAAGTAGCAACAGTTACAGGCTAACGAAGTGTAGGACGACCACAAACAAGATGGAGTGATGACCTGCATAGTGTTGAGGGAAGTCGATGGATGCAGTTGGGTCGGGATCGTCCTTCGTGGCAATCTTTAAGGGAGGCAGTTGTTCAACAGTGGACTTGTGACAGGCTGTAATGATGATGATGTTAATTAGCCCTTGGACAGCAGTATAACAGGATTACATAACACATAGCTGCCTGTACCGACCTGGCTGTGCTGCGGCGTCAACGCGGCGGATGCGGGCGTCTGCTGCGGAGGTACGCCCACCACCACCAGCTTCTGCGGCGCGCTGCTGCCGCCCGAGCCGCCCGCCGGCCCGCTCGTCACCACCACCGACTACGCACACCATGCACTATGTACTACTACACTGTTCACGACACGACATATTAAATAAACTAGGTCAATAAACCTTACATTTTAAGGCAACATACACATGCTGATTAAATCACATCGCAGTTGTTAATTTCTCTTGTCGTTATATGCCAGTCAGCCACTTTCTTAATTAGTAATTACTTAGTTGTATGTATTATGTTTTTTTACTTTTCTTCTTACATTAAAGTGCGTTTGCAGATTTGGCCTATGAATCATCTAAATCGATTCAGAAATGCCCGAGATATCAATGAACATACATATAACAAAAATACAGACGAATTGATAACCTCTTCCTTTTTTGGAGTCGTTTATGTACACGTTTTATATGTTATTATATTCCATTGATTGTTGAATTTTTATTGAGCCTGTAAGCCATAAAAATCAGGTACGACATATAGTGTGAACATTAAAAGCCGCCCGCCGGCCCACGACTAAACCGTCGGTCCGACCTAATGTTAACCTGACTATGTTTAGCTCCCTAGAGATAACCATAAATTACACATAACAACGAACTAAGGTGTGAAGCATAACAAGTTTAACAGTGCGATTGAATTACCAAACAAGAGAAATTTAAACACTAAGGATTAAATTATAACATTTTATAATAACTCACGATGTATTGGAAATGTAAATTCTGTTGTTAAGACACGTTTAGGGTTTTAATAAGCAGAGTCCGCGACTTTTTACGCATAGGCTCTCTCTCTCTGACTCGGTCTCTCATTACTAACTTATCATACCACTTCAACTCTCATATTACTCTCGAAATGTATGAGATATAACAATGAACAAAGTCTACATTGGTCCCAGAGTTGCTGTCTGTTATATGCGCAAGTTTGATGTATGTTGTAGTTTTTAAGTTAAATCCAGACAGAGTAAAAAATTCAAAGTATATTAAAATGTATTTACGAATTTTTATCTCTTCTTCAGAAGTAGATAATTTCTAAGACGTTCTCGTGCTATAAAGCGGCTACACTAAGACTTGCATGCTAACACTTACGTCTTTATATATGTATACTTACAAATCATGCTAGTCGTAAGTTTAAGCAACTGTAACCAGTATTCTTAACTCGCATCTTGTTAGATAGTTTAAAAAGCTGTACCTGTACGTTCTGGCTCCGCACTATTGTAGGTTGCGAACTATGCACTACATGAGAGCTGGCAGACGTTAGAACCTGAAAAATTCAAGAATATTGATTATCATGACGAATTATTTAAAGGAGATTTTACTACATCGTCTTATCGTCTACGTCTCCCGGGGGTACCATAATTTACTAAGAGAAAAATCTGGTATCTTGCTACCAATGGTGGAATAGTCAGCTAACTGTGGTAGACTTAGACCGTGGAGGGTGAACAGGGTGTGATATACAGGTATCTAGCACAAAGATCGCCAAGCCACCAAGCGCGGCAATTACGGCACATAACCAAATTAAGGAAGGCGTAAGCCTAAGGACTGTTTGCGGCAGCAGCCTGTGAATATAATTATAACGCTCAACATTCTGAATTAAAGAAGCGGATTAGTGAAATAAAAATATAATTTTGAAAAAATTCAAAGTTTACGCAAGTTATTATTGAAAGCGTTAAAATTACGTCTCAAAAAGGGTAGGGTCACACACTTAAAGCATAGCAACCAGCGTCAAACCGTCCTTAGGGGTGACAATGTATCTGCAAATTGATTCTTAATCGAGAATAGACGCAGGTATCTAACTCGACAACTTACTATTTGATGTACTGTGTGCTCGTCTGTTACCCTTTTTTGAATTAATAAAAAGTAATATAAGAAGAAAACGTGCTTGCCTGGGGGGGCTTCTGCTGCGACACTATGACAAACTTCTGTGGCGGCGGTGTGGACGGTGCAGGTGACTGTGGCGCTGATCCTGTGCTAATTACCACGTTGCGGGTTGGTAGCGTCTCTGTGTTACAATGTTCGTTTATTTTACATTACGCACGACGGTATTTTTTTCACATATTTAGCATTATAAAAAATCTTGAGCCCTGTCCTTCACATAAACAGAAGAAGATATTTTGCAGCACAAGGCCATATTATATTGGCGCGTAAAGTCCAGTGAAAAAAAAATCGGATCATCGGATTTTGCACCTGCGTCCTGAAGGCCGCAAGTCTTTTATAATAAAGTAGGTGTACACGTGTACATCTACCTTTGTTCGATAAACTATCTATGGACCGTCCAAGGGTGGTTCGGACCTCGTCTCGAAAGGTCGAGATTTGTCGTTAGCTCTGGGCATTAAGAACCCCTCTTATACGCGGGTGTATGGTGTGTACGCGGCTGTACTTTTCGCACGATATGCTTTTAAGCGTCGGCGGGGGATTGCGTATGCGTTGCTACAACTAACTGATTGTATAATGTTACTTTGTTCGGAGTTAACCGAGACTGGGTCGGCTGAATGATATAATAGTATGACGTCGTCCGGGTCTACTAGTACGTTCGGCGGGCTATATGTGTTGGTGTTGACCACCAACGGGTAAGGGTTCTGGTTGGCTGACGTGAAATCACACAGTGACGTATCCCTGAAATTTTCTTTGATTGTCGGTATTTTGGTCGGTTTGTAGTTCCGCGATATGGGATGGCGCCGCATGAGCGTAAACAAGGGAAGAATAGGCCGTGATAGGTCTTGTATAAATGTCAAAGTGACATTTTTCTGGAGGAGCAGATCATTGCATGTAGGTGGCCTGTGACGTACGCGGACATGTGCCTAACTGTCCTAATGTGAGGACCGAATATAATCGCTGCGTCAAGAGTTACCCCTAATTATTTCGCCTTCCTTTTCCAAGGGAACAGGCGGTCGAATAGGGTGATCGTGTCAAGTTGTCTGTATTCGTAGTTGTGATTAGAGGTGTTGGTCGGCTTGGGGATCGCCCCTACTCGATAGCGAAATGTGTGATTGGTCAAGCAGGCTCGTAGGATGTGCAGGAGTCTGTCTAGGACTGTGAGATTGTACAGTTTGTAAATTAAACTGTTGTGTCAATCGCCTTTGCGACATCGAAAAATAGTGTTCACGGGCTTGAGGAGCGGATCAGATTGTCTAGAATATGCTCCGTTTAGCGGTGCGGTTGTTGGAAGCAAAAGTATTCGGATCGAAAGCCGAACTGCTTGTCGGGAATTAAATTGTTTTTGAAAACATAATTTCAGAGCCTTTTCAGCATGATTCGCTCATAGAGTTAGAGGTAATGTTACGAGGTTTGCCGGGTTTTGGTATAGCATCCGGGAAAGAGCAGGTGGAGAGGAAGATGTTGAAGATGTTTACTGGTAGGCATAGTTGTAGGGCTGTGAGGAATTTAAACACCCTGTCGATTATACCGCCAATTCCGCGTGAGACCGGTTTTTCAGGTTACTAACGACTTCAGAGACTTCTTTGGCTGTCACTGGCTCTAGTGGTTCGTCAACTGGCGGTAACACGTCCCTACGTGCTACTTTCCCGTCTGCTGTAGGTGGTCGGGGTCAGCTGGTTCCAGCGAGAGAGTGTATTGGCTCTCTAGACTGTCCGCGTGACATTCGACCGCTGGCGTCTTACGCTAGGGTGTTTCTATCGGGTCGTATTAGCGGAGGCATTGTTGCCATATTCTCTACTATGAGAGATCGGGTCTGGTAGAGTTTTGGTTCTAGTCGTCGCCGGATTATCAGTGAAGACGGAAGAGTAGTCGCGTCGAAGATAAAAGATTTGTTGTATCACCGTCTCAACTGTCGTCGCGCCGAATAAAAGAAGATTCGTCGCCTCTCCAAGTAGCTATCGCCATCCCAACTTACTTGTTTCATATAATGTCTAGGACCTTTCTTGTTTCTATACTGGCTAGATCGTTTCTTAAAAAGACCAATGTTCAGGAATGGATTTAAATAGGCTGATGAAAAAGGAGAAAACTTTACCGGTGGGCTTGCTCAATGGTGGCGCGGGGGTCGAGGCTTGCGGCACGAGAGGTGGCGTGCACGACACCACCGCCACGGCGCCGCCGCTGCTACCGCCAACTGGCGACAAGCGCAACTTGCTTACCATCTGTTGCAAGCTTGGGCCCAGGTAGCCGTAGTCACGTCTGAAATAACATGCATATGTTTAATATTTTCTTACTTCCGCTTCCAATTATTGTTCTTGTTCTATAAAGAATATGAATTAATGTGCCAGAAATGTTATTATTTTCTGGTTGGTCACGTGTTAAATAAGATGTTAATACAGAGAGCGAGTAACCGCCGAAAGAGACACGAAATTCTTGCGTAAATAAAAATATTTTACTTTCGGTAAACGTATTGTGATGCTTTTTGTTTAATCAAATATCTTTTGAAATGCTGTCATACTAGAGCGCGATTGATGTATTTTTTATTAGATCGATATTAAATGACATATTCGATAATAAAAAGGATAAGTCAGGAATAAAACCACATTGAATCTTTTTTCACAAAATTTGTAAAATAATGTTACGCCGATATAATCATGAAGCAAACCCGGCGTCGAAACTCTCCACCCTTCATTTCCCGGTTTGGTTACGATGCGTCGTGCCCAATGGAAATGCGTAATACCTACGTACCCCCAATGGGTGACAAGCGTGAGTGTTCTTATTGCATAATATAATAATTACATCCGCTTCAACGTATCAACAATTAAAATAAAGCGTTGACCAAATTATAAAGCCCGGATAGTTTATATACAGTGGTGGTCGTATAATTAGAAACACTACCAACGGGTCCTTGACATTATGTAAGATACTTCACCGCAATCGTTTTTATTTTGAAATTAAACAATAAATAGGACAACAATATGTTCAACGATTTATCATTTATTCAACAACAAAAAAGTATAAAAAACATTATTTTTTTAAGTATTTGTAATTAGTATTGTTATTTACGAAATAGCTACTATCCACAGCCTACCAGTAGTTATAATCAATATTTAGTGGCGTATCCCTTATTTTCAATAACAGCACTGCAACCACGTGGCATTGATTCAATCAATTTCATACATTTTTCTAGGGGGATTGAATTCCATGCTTCAACAAATGCTTCATATAGTTCGTTTTGACTGGTGTTACGTTTGTTTGAGACTTTCTTTTTAATAATATACCAGAGATTTTCTATCGGGTTTAAATCCAGACTATTTGATGGCCAGTATAAAACGGATATACGCTGTTCGCTAATGAAACATTTGACGCTATTGGCCGTGTGTTTAGGGTCATTGTCATGCTGAAAGATCCAGGTTACAGGCAAATGATCGGCCGAGAAGGGAATCATTGTGTGCTCTAGAATATTTTTGAATGGCCATTGATCCCTTGTACCTTCAATCTTCCGAACAGGTCCAACTCCACATCCGGAAAAACACATGTGTTACCGCCACCGTGCTTGACTATACTCGTTGTGTATTTATAATTAAAAGCATTGTTTACAGGACGTCTAACATAGCGCTTTCCATAGGAATTTACCATAGTTATTTTTGTTTCATCTGAAAATAACACTTTTTTTCCATTCTCGTACCATCCAATTAACATATTTTTTAGCGAATAATAATCGCTTCTCTCGGTGTTGCTTGGTAAGAAGCGGTACCTTTCGAGAGATTCTTCCAAACAATTTAGCTTCCACTAATCGGCGTATCAGTCTTGACGAGATGTTTCTCGGGTCATCAGGTGAAAAAACTACATTTTTAATCTGGTTGGAGCCGTTACTTGGGTCTTTTTTAGCAACACGAACGACTAGCGTATCTTCTCTGGGAGAGGTTTTTCTTGGCCGAGCCTTTCTAAGAACCTTTTCAACAGTTCCATGTGTTTTATAATGATCAATTGCATTAAAACTTTCTTAACATAACAATTCAAATGCTCAGCTTTTCTTCTATACCCACTTATAATCAATATATAAATTAACAATTATTTGCCTAGTTGACGCGTCACAACTTTTATTTTTGCCCATTATGAACAAAATAAAATTCAGATTAAATTTTGAATTGCCGCCAAAATAATAGAAAAAGCCGAGAAAGAAATGTTATTCTCCAATTTCCTAAAAAGAACGAGCTATGAATTCTTTTTTAAAATATTTCTAATTAGGCGTCCAAGCGGCCAGTAACAGAAAAAAACTCCTACATATGTAAGACTCATTTTTTAATTAAAAGTAAGATATGTTTTATATTTTATGCATATAATGAGTTTTTTATTTGAGTGGCTATATTATTGCATGATTATTAATTATTGAATGTGTACATTTTTTACGAACATTTCTACGTTGAAGTTATACTTTCTATATTCATAAGTGTTTCTAATTATTTGACCACCACTGTATGTGACCTGAAATGGCTGGTAGCCGTAAATAAAATACCCTATGTACTTAAAATATGAATTTTGTATAATCTGTAATTTTTACCTTAGTTGTACAAAATTTTTCATGAGGACATTTAATTTAATTCCATTGTTGTAAATATATTTTACATATTAATACTTAAGGACTTTTCTTTTTGTGGTTAAAATATTTAACCATAACTATTGCACGTTTTTTTAAAAAAGCTTGAATTTATTTTTCAGTATGAAATGTGTCAAATTTTTTTTTTTATTGTAAATTTTAAAATAATATCTGTTTAACGCAAATTTTAAAACGGTATAACTCATCACTGTACTTATTAAATTATTGCTAATACTGTGAAAAAAAGGATTAAATCGGACTAAATGACAAAACTAGTACAATTAGAACATTAGACATTAACAATCAAATTTTGAATTGCTACTAGTTTTATATTAATTAAGCATTTCGAGAAAGATACTCTCGATGAGTCACATAGAAAAAAAAAATCTCACTTATAATCATCGGGCACATCAGGTGGCTGACGCAGTTGACGCACAACCGGCGCGAGCACCTTCAGCAGCTGATGCTTAAGGTTCCCGGCCGCCAGCCGGTCCGCGCCGCCCAGCCCGCTGAGCGCGCCCTCTACGCGCTCTCCCAGCCACCGCACGCGCGGTAGAATGAACACCTGGACAAATATTATCGTATATTTTATTAAATCTCGCAGTACGGTCCTGATCCTAAATAGTGTTGATAAGATTTCATGGCTGTTTAGAATAAAAATTAATAAAATAAAGACTTTGTTTTTTTCAAAAATCTATAAGTTGGCTAACTTTGGCGCAGTTTGTCCAAATATCATGATCATTTCATACGTGATACGTTAACGTGAAAAAAAGTAGGAGGACTGGAAATTAAAGGTGATAAAATTAGTAATATTGGTTTTATTTTAATGTGTAGTATTCGCATAATTATAAGAAATCAATAAATACTGCAAATGTTTAAAAAAGCTATTTACTTACTTTAACAACTTCGGGGCCAAGCTCAGCTAAGCCTTGAACAGCTCCATAGAGAGAAGCAAGTGGTGTTTTTTCAGACTCTTTCATGGTGGTGACCATAGACGGCCCATTTCCGGTTTCATTATTAGTTTGAGACGGACATTGTAATGCTTTTGCAAACAATCTATAAACAGAAAAAGAAATTTCTCAATTATTATTCATAAACAGTACGCTTGCGGCCTCAAGGACGCGAGCCCAGAGAAGCCAAAAATGCCTAACAGCGATTAATTAGGCGTAACTGTAGAAAGTTTCAAGTTCGTAAGACAATTTTATTTTTTCTGTTCTGTTCTGTTCTGTAATGTTCCATCTAATATTCCCATCCATCTAATAAAACCATCTAATATCCCCACATACATTACTATCTATAAAAGGGTTATTTAGAAAATATATACGGTCCAAATTATTACCATTAAAAATAATAACATTTGTTCTACAAACACTTGATATTCCCTACCACTCGGTTTCCTACAAAAACCCCATCATTGACTCGCGCAAGTACATGAGTCGGACGACTGGTAGTAATATTAAGACTGTGGTAGCGTGTTTCACCGAGCCTACCCATTCTCGCTACTGCAAATTACTAACTGCAGCGTGGCACTACTACATAGACAGTTTTGGTAGTTATAATTCTTGTATTTGAAAGCGGCAACATATTGTCCTTATTGATTTGCCGGAATCGACACGCTATGCAGGCTAGTGATCCCCGTGCCAGATGCCTTATACCCCTTACGCCAGCTGCCCGTCATCGGTTTATATATTTTCAGTGTAGCATTTTGTGATTTGGTTAATCCATCTCCTGTCGGACGCCAGGAGGTCAAGTCTTTTCCCCTAAGCGACTGTTGCGATACTCACGAGAAGTAAGGCTCTTCTGATCTAATTCTATAATAATTTGTCAGCAAGCAGGGAGCGCACATGCGTTTTAAAAAAAGAGTAGCTTAATCATTTGATTATTACCGAGTTACTCGCGTTTGCAGATTATTAGTAGAAGTATTGAAGGTTTTGCATATTTGAGCCATTAGACGCGCTGCAAAATCTCGCAAAGCCCAATGATTGTCCATTTCTGGACGCAGGCATAGTTGCCGTGACACTATGCAGGTTGATACAGATGGAATTAACTCATGTAACTGCAAAAATATTACATATATATTTTAACATTAGAAATCTGAAAATTGACTATTTGGATGTTTATCACTCAATCAAACCTAAACAGATTTAAATGAACTTTAGACTTGGGAGATTATGACATCTAATAAGACATAGGAAACTTTTATCTAGACCAAGAGTTCCTTTGCAATAAAATTAAGATTATGCCCGCGAAACCGAGTGTTCTGATTCATACTTATGATAAAATTTGCCCATATATAAGTAATTTATAATTATCAAACTTAGGTATCTGTTTTCCTATTTATCAGCCTGTAGTCCACTGTTGGACTACAGGCAAGATTCGCCGTAATCGCTACTCTTATGAAGCGGGTTGAAGACCGCAGTAGCATACACCTTACACTTTCGACGGTGCTGCCGTAGTTGGTCTCTTGTGTGGTATTTTCTGAGATTCCGTGAAATTGTTTAAGGTTTTTCTCTTACTTCTCCAATGACACACTGGACGAAATGGGATGTATACAGTGTGGATGCGAAGTTACAACATTAAATTTAACTTCACATTTTACAAATCGTTTCCAGGTCATTCACTAAATATCAATAAAACAAGTACCAAAGTTTGTTTGTACTGTACATATTGAGTATTTATTACTTTCACCCAAGATATGTTTCAGCTAGAAGTTCACAAGACCTACGAAACATTACATGTCAAAAACATTATTGTTCTTCAGCTTCGGCACCCGCGTTTCAAGTTGCCAACTCGCCAATGAAGAAATCCTGCGATCTTGTCGCTCTTGCCGAGGTCAGTTAACTATTATTAGACATTTATACGAGACATTCTCTACCAAAATGTCTCGTACGAATATAGGATTTAATGCGCCTCTAAATAGAATGGTTAGAAAATATAACGAGGAATATAAAAAAGTGGACGTGGACATTCTCTCAACGAAAATTTCTGAGCTTAGGACTAAAATGCGGAGGGCATTATACAATAATTTATAGAAGTAAATCGTAGGTTGCTTAATTATTTCATTATTTTTGTTATTACCTTTCTTTGTTATAGTGTTACTTTAGATAAGCAATAGATCTGCTTAATATTAATATTGATTTAACTTTACTAGACTGTGTCTACTGGCTTTCCGTGGTTGCCTTTAAGTAAGGTGGCACATGCCTTTTTTTTTTAAAAACATTTTTATATAAATAAGAATTTCTTATGAGTTAGTATTCATTACGAATGGCGGTAGTTTTATTTGGATTATTTAACTATTTGAGTAGTTGAAAAAAGTTAGCATTAAAAAAAAATCAGTAATTCTAAATATACCAATAACATCGCATCTACCCAGTACATATCAAAAACTTTAAAATTACATATTTATTAAATTAAATCATTTACAAATTAGCAAATGGTTTACTATTGGTAAGTTGTAAGGTACAAATGTTTTAATATTTTATGGAGATGTATTATTTTATAGAAACTTACATATTTTTCCAGATAAAGGGATTGGTTGTCAAGCAGGGCTTTTACCATTCTCATTAAGTAAATTAAAAGAGCAAGATTATTTTGCACAACATTTACTTTGACGCCCTCTGAAATAAAAGTGCACATTCTTGGCAACATCTCATGTAAACCAGGATCGCAGGCTAATGACTGTAGTGCTTCCTGAAAACAAATGACACTTTGTTAGAAATACTGATGTAACTTTAATTACATGTAAGACTATACTACTACTTTGAAGTGTCTACAGTGGCATTGAAGTTTTTATTTTAATTTGTTTTTAATTTTTTAGCAAAACCGATAGTTCGTTTAGTAAATAGTGCAAATTGTGGTAAATATTTGGTAAACACCAAAAAAAATTGTGAGACGTGTAATACCGATAAAGTATTTATTTACAATTCTAAGTAGAAAGATAGTGCTCCGTTAATCTTTGCCGGAATATTTCACGAGAACAACTAGCACGTATGTCATCACGTATGTCATGTGGTAGTAAGTTCCATAACTTGACCGCTTTTATAGTGAAGGATTCAACATATCACTTTGAAGAATGAGAAGGTGTTTAAAGGAATAAAGATTTAATGGTTCGACACGGAACTCCGCGAGGTTCAAGATATTCAAAACGTTCACAGAGATGGAAAGTAAAAAGTAAAGAAAAGCCATTTCTATTGAGCTCTATACTCAGATACGTGATCAAACTTACGTAGCCCAAAAATAAAACGTATACAAAAGTTCTGAAGACATTCTAGTTTGTCCAGCAGTTCTTCCGAAGAGTCCAGAAAATAAGTGCTAAATTTACCTTGTATTTAAAGATAAAAACATTTGAAGACGTTTGAGAGATTGAAAGGAGTAGGTTCTTGTTTGCCATGTCAAATTTTATAAGAACTCAAGTATTACTAGAAACCTAAATCTAATTGAATCCACTTATTATTGATATCTAAACCTGGTCTTCAATTATAAAAAAATAAATACTTATGTGAAATGAAAACACTTACTGCACGTCGGCCTTCATCACTGCCAACACAAGCCTCAGTAATCTCTTTATAATAGAGTTGCTGCTCCACACTTAATTCATGTGTTGCCAGTTGCTTTACATGAACAGATTCAGAAGCTTTCAAGCGAGCTGCCTTTCCACACACAGGTTTTCCTAAATGACAAAAATAAGATAGGATCAAACAAGGACATGTCAAAAAATGTAGGATTATAAAAATCAAATTTTTGTTAAATATGAAAGCCATTATTACCTGCTGCATCTTTGTTTGTAGGCTTGCTAAGTTTGGTAATTGGATCAACAGATTCAAGTTTTTGAGCTTCCTTAGATAATGGAGGAGGATTTTCTGGTACAGCTGGTTGTACACCATCTACACTTAACCAATGTGCTCTGACAGAAACATCCAGTGGAATTTTTGGTGGAGGTGCTGACAAAATTTCAGATAAATCAATTTCTTTTTCTTCAACAAAATGAAGTTCCCTGCCTCCACCAGATGCAAATCGAAACGGTAATGAATCTGGTTGTATGAATCCATATTGACACTGAAACACATAAAAAAAATACTTGAACATAAATACATGAGAAGAGACATCCATTCCTTAGTAAGCACAAAGGAATGATAATACTTATGAGAACTAACATGTTTGAATCAAAGGTAAGCCTGTGTACACAGTTTAGATATGAAAACACACCTATGTACTATTTCATTCCAGAGTAAATAATTGGTCATTCTCACACTTTTAGTAGCAGAATAAATAGTAAAATTTGGCATTAGGCTGTTACTCCCTTCCTTTTTTTTCTTGTATTTTATTAAGGACCTTTGGCTCTTTAAGAATAAGGATCCAGCATTAGCTAAACTTAACAAAAAAAAAACTGCAAATCAACATATTATTTAACTGTATTTAATAAACAAAATAATCATTGGTCCATTTCTCCTATAAATTTTACTGCATTCTATGTTGGTTCTACTTGTATACTTAAAAAGGCCCCTTAATCAAAGCTTCTGTCACCCTTTGGATTTTAACACATTCTATAAGTATGTGCTGAACATCATCTATTATACCACACACATCACAATTAGAGGAATTAACTTTTGTCATTAAAAATCCAAATTTTTAAGGGCAATGTCCAGTGTCCGGTGTATTGTAATGTTTGCTTAACTTAATAGCTTATTGGCTATAAAAACAATGTTTCCAGGGAGGCTGGCACTGAATTGTCAGTAATATTTATCTAAAGATCTATCAGTAAATAATTTTGAGCAGCCAGAGTATTTAGTGGATAACTCATCCATAATATTAAATTTAGGAGAAGTTATGTCACAGCAATTTTTGAAATGCCTTACAGATTCTAAATTAATTTCTATTAATGTTTAAGAACATGCTACTGCCCCTCTCTTGACATGTCGGCTTTTACGATACCCACGTGTCAACACAAGATGGCAGATTCTCTTATACCACTACCATATGACATGAAGTACAGATACAGACTTTTTGACCATTCCTTGCCATCTACGACATCCATGGGCAGAAATTCCAATATGGGTGCAGAAAAGGAAAATTGATACCTGAACCTGACCAAGGCCAGAAATGCATGGAAGAATTTCTGGACCTGACTAAGGCATATGATACTGTCTGTATTCCCATAGTGAAAGACAAACTGGATAAGATCAACTACAGAGGTACTCCATTGCTAGTAAGTCACCTCATAAATAGAAGTTAACAGATAAAAATTGATGATGCCAGAAGTTATGCATCAATTACATATGGTGTACCACAAGGTTAGTGTTCTGGGACCTACCATGATCTTAATATATATTATGTTTAAATGACCTTGAGCTTATTAATCTAAATCAGTGTCTAAGTCAGACGAATTCATTAACAGATGATAGTTCCCAGGTTTTTTATGGTGACACTGGAAGCCAACACATAGCTTCCCTGTACATTTAGATCAATAAACTCAAAAATTGAGCCATATTTTACCATCAGAATTATTAAAAACTATGTATATTACACTGGGCCAAACAAATTTAATGTACTGTATTTCTGCTTGGGGTAGTGCATGTAAGTAAGAAGCAACTCATACAACTAGCACAAAGATCCCTTCTAAAAGTTATGTATATTAGGATAACTACTAAGGATGTATACTAAGGAGGAAGATCAAGGACTCTATGTAACACTAACACAATACAATTTGTGAACCGATACATATTCAAACAATAAATTTTATTAAAATTCAAGAACAGTCTACATTATGTTAATCTAACAAGACCATACTAAAATGTATTATCAACAAATTGCAATGGATAAATAGTTACCTCAATGTTTTTTATTTTTAAAGCATGATCCATGTCAGTTATAGACAGCTTTTGTCGCTTGGAATGATGCATAAATTTCATAGCGTCTTGGACAATGATTTTTAGTCGGTATGATACATCATCAGCCAATTCTTTTGCAGCATCGTCACCAAGACTTGCAATTCCTACACTTTCAGCTATTACTTTGATCGAGTCTACTGTGAGAGCAGATCCATAAGCTAAATCAGAATCTCCCATCTTTATAATTTGCTATCGTTATTCAAAGTAAATTAAATCAAGGCACAGATTATTCACTTAATTCTTTCATTTAACTGATATTCATTGCTAAGAAAAGATTATTTTTAGGTTAACAATTATTCACTAAGTATAACAAAATCTAATTTCCAAACAATCCATTCCTGTCATTTATGATAATATACGTTGTTATAATTATAAAAAATAACAATTTGACTTGACAGAGGACAGTAGAATAGAGTTGGGTAACATCGATTCAGATCGCACCATAGTGCTCATAAATAAGAAGATTTAATACTAGAAAATCTTTTATTTCAGGAACATGCGCATGGTTAGACTGCATATGGAATACTTACCCGTATCAAAAAGAGATGACTACATTAATGTATCCCGATTTAACTTAGCTGTACCTAAGAACCACGGCTTGCAAACATAGACTAATATATACAACTAGAGCGTCTCGCGACAGTTACGACACGGCTGAATAGACCAATGTGACTAGCCCTCTAGCTGCGAAGAGGTCTGTGGACTGAGCGCATTACATAACAATTACGATGAATAGCGTATTTAATAAGGTGAAAATAAAACTTTGTTTGGACAAGTTTATTCTGGTGCTGCACAGGCTGCTAACGCGGCATACAAGCTTCGCTGCCACGGTTTAGTGCGTTGTTGTCACTATTGTGACCTAACCTAATTCACCAGTATAAGATTTTGTTAATTTACTAAAAAAAAAAAAGTTTAATGTATTTATCTGGGGTTCAACCAAACAAAACTAATTACTAATTACCTTAAATGTATTCTTTTTATGTAAAAAATATAAACAGTGTAGTAAAAATTATATGTGAATGAGAAAGGAATTTTGTAACTTCCTTTTATTGCTTAAGTTAAATTATTTACATCGTGTTGCAGAGAAGCACGAAAGAGAATTAAAAGTTAAGAATTAATGTTAAACCATATTCTTCTTCTTTTTTTTCTTAATGCTTAATCACATATGCGATTAAGTCGCCCCGTAAGTTTTATACATTAATTGCTTACTGCGTAGAAGTAACCAGTCTATATAACAATGCAGCTACGTCTGACAAGGGCTTCGCCAAAATAATATTACAATCGCCCAGTTCCGAAATCAAGTGAATAAGGGATCTCCTTGTATTTTCATTTTGGGCACATTCCATCAGTACATGGTAAACATCATCAATCACACCACAGATAGTGCAATTGGGTGATGGCGCTTTGCGCATTAAGTGAGTTTGTTTGATGGAATGTGTCCAGCACGCAATCTCATTGATATAACGGAGATGTGTCTGTTAATACTAGCGTTATCCATCCAAGGAAACCTTTGTGGGTGTGGCTGGATCGTTCTATACCAAATTCCTTTTTCCTTAAACCTATTATCGAAATATTCATCCCATAATATATAACACTGCTTTTTGAGTAAGCGTGTGTAAGCGATCCGTATATGTTGAGTTCATTTTTAAAGATATACCATCTGTGACGGCTTCTCTCGCTAGTCTGACCTTCTCGTTACCTAGCAAACCAACGTGAGATGGAATCCACTGAGGCACTATTCGTTTTGTGCTGGCCTGTAGTCTATGAATCTGTTCCAGAATAACGTAGGCTATCGGTGCTCCTCGAAACATCGAGGTGCAACGAGTCAAGTGTTGAAGAGAGCTTTTAGAGCCTGTCAGTAGTACGATTTTATCATGACCAGTGGACTCTATTTAAGATAGTGCCTCAGCAATTGGTACCAACTCCGCAACCATTATAGAAACTTCCGTTCTAATTTTAAATTCCATATGAGTATTTAATTGAAAATCTGAATCCTATTTTTCTTCTGATTCGTCGGTGTATATTTTAATAAAGCCAGAATAATTATTGTTAATAATTTTTTGACAAATATTATTTATCTCTAAAGAACTATATTGACGTTTTGGTTTACAAGCAGATTCTATTTCCCACTTTATGTTTTGGCGTATATCTATACTGCTTACCCATGTATCTAATGAAAACATTTCCAATTTGTTACTGCTAAATATATTTAATGAATTCAGGGAATGGTAAATGGATACTAGAGTAGGTTTAGTTTTATTGGCCCAATAACGATTTTGACACAAATCTGATAACTCTTCAATTAACTGGACTGAGAGATTATTTTTGAGTGATTTGGCTTTCAACCAGAATTTTCCAGCCAAATAACATCTACAAAGATGTAACGGGTGTATACACAGTTCGCTCTCCACCACATGAATTGGTGTACTTTTGATAAAACTACCTATTACTCTCATCGCTTGGTTTTGAATCTTGTCCAATTTATTAAAGTGTATTGCAGCACAAATATCAAATAGGAAACTAGCATAATCAATGCGACTACGAACTATAGTAATGTATATTCTTCTCAGATGTTTTGGATGTAAACCCCAGTATGAACCAACTAAAATTTTTAAAATGTTAAAATATTTTGTTACCTTTTGTGTGATCTCTTTAATATGATTACTCCATCTTAGTGAACGGTCCAGCCACATACCCAGATATTTTACTGTATCTACTATTTGCAGGGAAGTTCCATATACTAGGATATTTACTACTTGTCTACTAAATCCTCTTTGAAATATTCAAACTATGCTTTTTGATACAGATATAGTTAGATTTAGCTTATCAAGTAAATGACAAAGTACGTTTATACCAGATTGCAACCCTGCAGTATGAAACACGTCATTCGATGTTACGTACATGACAAAATCAGCGGCGTATTATGATATACAAATATTAGACAGCGTTTTACAAATATGAGTGGTTGCTATATTATACAACAAAGGTTCACATCGCGAGACCAAGCACGAATCTTCTTTGGATATTTATCTCATCTGCGTATGTTCTTCACTCACCGAACGAAACGCAGAAGCACAAGATTCCTCTACTTCACGCCAGTATTCTGCGAGGCTGTGGTACCATCCCGATCGAGCTGGCCCATTCAATCAAATAAATTGCATAACTTGAAGATACCGTAAGACGAAACTGGTCGATTACTTATATAAATAAATAAATTGTGTTGTGTAACTAGTTCAAGAGATAATAAAAATTGTCTAAAAGACACAAAGCCCGTTTGCGTATCGATCAACTCCAGCATTAGCTCTGGTAAGTAATTTTGTAGATAAGATACCAAGATAAGAAACTAGAAAAAATTGGTATGGTGATTATTTTCGTAGTAAAGTTCAATTATAAGTAATTGTTGCTTTTTTTTATTTTTATTGGCCTTGCACTTTTCTGATAGTCCTAATATCGAGTAAATTAAGAAGGGAAAAAGAACCTATGTGTTATACGATTCATATCGTAACGTAATAATAATAATAAAAAGTCCGTCTACAGAAAAGGTACATGGCCGTAGTCGAAACTAGGGTTAAGGCTGATGACAGCGTGGGTGCGGTAAATAAATAAACATAATAAGAAGCGTTTTACCTACCATATCCAATCAATGACCTAGTGACTCGGTAAAGAAACAACTGCGTTCGCGCTTGCTTGCCTTTCGTGACTAGTCGTGTTCAATACGGTTATAAACCAACAACGTATAAGTACCGATATGCTAGATTTTTAGCACATAATAGTTTTAATGTGTAGCATTACAACTGTGTATTACACAGTTTATAGTGTGCTTATAGCAACAGCAGACAACGGATTGCACATTGCTGCTCATGAATTGCGATTCTGTATGTTGTTTTGATCTGCTTTATGGCATAAGTGGTAGACAGACGTTCAACCGGGGTCCACCGACTTCAAAAAAGGAGGAGGTTATATTAATTCATCTCTATTTCTATATATGATACGCGATATCTTCGACAATAGTGATACGATTTTGATGACTATTTTTTATTGAATAGGCTACACTTTTAGGGTAGTCTCATTTAAATTTTAAGAAAATATTCCACTCTCAAAGTTTGAGAAAATTGGGGTTTAAGCCAGTTGTTTCTCTAAAACTTTGTTTTAAATTCACTTGCGTTACCGCAAGATTTTCGATGTATATTGGCTATTATTTATTACATCTATTGATCGTCGCCATTTTATTCGCTCAAATTGTCACGCATTTTTCTTTCTTGCAATTATTTAATTACATTAAATTTAACCTCATTTTCAACAGGTTATTTCTAAATACATACATCAAATATCAATTAAATAAGTACAGTAGTTAATACAAAGAATTTTGTTTTTGATTTTGTGAGATATATTTGTGCAACTAGTTACTAGGCCAACGACACCCAAGTCAAAGACCTTATCAACCGTCCACGCCGACACGCCGACAATGAAACCCTCCGCGGACGCCGCTCTTGCAGAGGTTGTGAAACTACTGTTCATGACGAATTATTTGAATTATTAAGCTAATTAATTTGTTTGAAAAATAGATATCTTTGTTTCTTTCGCAATAAAATTATTCCTCTAGGACCAAAAAGTTCGCATCCACATTATAGGCCTGAATATTTGTATCATATTATTTACATGACTGGCAATCTTTCCCTTAGTTATTTTTGTAATTAGTTAGTTAACAAAATAAACTAATTACAGTTTATTTTTGTTTTTTGCTAGAACGTTGTTGGTTAGTTACTTGGATTCTCTTTGAATTTTGTTCTTTTCTATTACAGTTTATACTCTGTGATCTGTGATTCTCTTCAATAATGACGACCAATACGAAGTGTAATAATTACAATTTGCCATTTTTGTATCCACGCTTTTAGTTTGCAATTTGCATTGAAAATTGAACATCGAAATTTTAAAATCGTGTGGAAATAAGCATATTAAAATGTATAGAAGTAAAAAAGACGTTGATAAACACGTGGAAAACTTAATATCAAAGTTGTCATTAAAAGAGGTAAGTCAAAATTTTTTGTAGGATAATGAATCTAACTGATAACCATTGAATTTACTATTTTCTTGCAGTTTAAAACTCGTGCATATTCTGTCGCTCGATTATATTTTGATGTAGGTGACTTCGTTAGTTGCCAGAAATATGTCGAGCAGTATCTTGCATTTAAAGACAACAATGCCGCCGCGCATAAACTCCTTGGTCAGACCTTTCAGAAATTAGGACAAAAAGAAAAAGCTCTTGAGGAATATAAAACTTCACTCGATATTGATCCATCACAAACAAGCACCGTCTTGGACAGTAAGTAATCAGTTTTTTATTTTATGTAAAATACAGATATTCCTCGTCCTAATGCACACATTTAGTTAATTTAATTGTTTTATAACTCAATATAACTTGTTTACTTGTAAAGTAAAATAGGTAAATATAGATACAAGTATAAACTTATATAATTATATTATGAACTAGCCTTTGGTAATTCTGGAAATATTTATATCTTAGGATCAGCAAGAAATAACCATATTCGATAAATAGATAACCATATAAATAGATACCTACAATATTTTTTTCTACCTAGTTAGTCTTATTAACTGCAAAGCATGAAGATAAATCTGTTATGTTATAATGTCACTCATTTACCCTGAATGCTTGGATTCAGTTAGTATGTTTTTGGTTATAATATTGATAAATGTTTCCAAACATTGATATTAAACCACTTTGTGTTTTGTATATTATGTTCTTTATACCTACATATAAATTTGTTTGATTATACAAGCTGGATACAAAGAGCAATCATATCAATATCATTAAATAAGTCTCAAATAAGTCTGATTGATCTGTCTACCATAATTTTTTTTTGTTATAAATGATGAAAAAAATTATAAAATTTTCAAAATCGCCCTATGATATATATTGATTACTTTGTTGTTTGCACCATCCAACCCTTTACACTATGTGAGTGTGAAAGTGTTACATTTTTACTTTTGTATAATATCACATTTTGTACCTCTAAAGCAGAGGTTCACAGACTTTTTTTCCTTTTAGACCACTTCCAAAATTTAGCTGGTTTCAGTGGACCCTCTGTAGCTCCATTTCTATCTTGTTCCCAAAACTCAACAAAAAATGTGAAGATTAGATCTAACTATGCAAATTTGTGCTTCGGCTGAGTTCCAACCACAAATTAATAGTTTTTGAAAAAGTGAGAATTGATTGGTTAATTGATTTTGTTGTAGTTGGCCAATCAAAACAAGTGATTCCATTCGACTTTACTTTTTTCACATCTACTCACAGCACAAGGAACTAATCAATTCTCACTTATTTCACTTAGACAACTCCCTGAATAAGGGTAAAAATAAAAAAAAATTGTATATTTTTTTGTGTTGTATATATTCAAATATGTAATTATTACACTATTAATTATTATTGTAACAGTTACAATATAATTAAAATTAAACATTAGTAACATAACGTAACTTCTACAATGACAATCACAAAATAGTCATAATTTTAATGGGAGTGATGTACTTGATAAATTGACAGCAAATAATTAATATTTGGCTTCAGTTTTGTTAGGAATAATCACAAAGTTTCTTCGACAAGATATGACAAGGGAAACGCTATCAAAAGCTTTCTCACTATTCCCCACAGTCCAGGATATTTTTCGGGTATTTCTGCCTGCAGCCAAAATGTTTGATACCCTCTTTTAAATTTCACATTCAGCTCCTCATTAGTGCTAAGCTCGAGTAGCTTCTCTTCTAATATCACATTCTCCACTTCTGTTTTATCAAATGGATTTATGATTCATTGTGGTATTTCCATTGTCAGAATATCTTCAAATCTGATTTTGAAGTCATCATGTAGGGCAATTAAATGTTGAACGTATGTCTGAATATTCTCATCAAGGCATTCTACCTATGACAAATTTGAAAACGGAAAATTCGTGCTCCATAAATTTAAATTTTCCAAGATAAGCTGAAATTACACCCTTTGTTTTTATTAAAGTGAGGCTATCCTCTTGTAATTGTAAGTTTATCTAAGTCTATTAAATTTTTTGAACAATTCAATCAAATATGCAATGTCTGCTTTCAAATTGATTAGGTTTTCTTTTAAATGTGGATCTTTACTTTCCAGAAACTCTAAAAGTGATTCAAAAAGTGAGTAAAATCTTGATAAACATGCACCTTTCGATAATCAGCGTACTTCAGTATGTAAGAGCAATCTTAGAAGACACGTATTCAACGCATTGCTTTTTATTTTGTTAACTGCATTAATCACAAATTGAAGTGATTGGTGCAATCTATCACTCAAATTTTTCGCTACTAGGTGTTTTCAGTGGTTGCCATAGTGAATTGCAGATACCTCTGGTATAATTCTTTTAAAGATGGCTTATAAACCCTCGATATCGCTCGACCATGCCAGGAGCTCCATCTGTTGCCACCGAAATTATCCGTCTCCAAAGTTTCGCGAACAGTAGCTCTTCATGAATTTCTTCGACAATAACAAATCGAACATATGCCAATAATACCATTTCATTACCAGGTAAAGTTGTTTCGTCCAGTCGAAAAATTTGTTGTTTGCAGATAATTAAAAAATAAACTTTCAATATCAGAGCTCATTTCATCAATACGTCTTTGTACAGTGTTGTTACTCAAAGGAATTCTTTTGAGAATGGAAATTTGTGCAGAACAGTTTTTAAAAGCTCTTCAACAGCGGGTAAAATTAACTGTTCTCCAATGGTGTTCTCCAGGTTTTGCTATAACTAATGAGATATTGTAAGATACCTGCAATCATCATTACTTTCAGATGTTAAAGCGAACATACTGTGTCTTTTCATATTTTTCCTTCAATGTTTGAAATATTTAAAATCTTTACCTATTTTATCAGGATCACATCTTCTTAGGTGATCTTCGAACTTCCATGGTTTCATAAAGTCATTGCTCAAAACATTGTTGCATAAAAGGGATATGGACAATCGCTTATCTGCCTTTGATGGAAGAAAACCAAATTTTAAATAATCAACACTATACTGTCGACATTTCTTTTTAAATTCAGCCATGTTTCATGTATCAGTTACCTACCATTAATAAAAAACTTTGTTTTAATAATCATAAGGCGGTCTTTCTCAACAAGATATGGCTATTTTAACAGAATAGGATTACCTAATTAATTATTGCAATGAAATAAACAAAGTACCGACGGCAAACTGATTCTAATTATTAAAAGAAATAAATACGGTATAACCGATTTTAATGTAATGTAAAACATATTTTCATAAATATATTTTGATATCAAAACTCCGCGATTTTAATTATTTATTTATTACTTTGATGCACGTTACGGATACGTAAAGTCGCGTACAATTTATGAAAATATATTTAATTAAATCATTTAGCATTAGGAACCTGAAATATTTACAATCATGCAGGTACAAAAATTACTAATAAAGTAGTGACAAAAAGTTCAACCTTTCTCGGCTTTCTGTTTATTTATGGAAGTATCTAATAATTACTGTTCACTATTTAATTTTTATCTGTACCTACCACACGCAAACATTACAAATATACTTATTACACCATAAAATAAAAATATGTATAACAAATAGGCAGGTAAGTACTTAGTGTTTCTGACACTGGCAAACACTAATATCGATTAACTTTACTTTACTTTTCAAATTCCGGAAACAAATGAGTAACGTTTATCCTTGACATTCGTATTTATATTGATAAAGAATCAAACAAGTTCCTGCAAAATTTTACCACAAGACATATTTCACCCCTTTGCACGTCTGAACAAGCATTGCGGACGGCGGCAACGCTTTCCAAGCCTCGACAGTTTTTACGAGTGCCGTCACTCACTGAGCTTCTTAAAATATTATCTGCCTACATTGATAGGTGAAGTCAAGCCATCATTTTAGTTCTTCACTATCGAAAGCAAATAAATAATAAAGAATAATTAATAATGCCATATTATTGCAATAATAATATGCAACTTGCACTTTCATATATTTATATGCAGTTTAAATTGCCACCCATTTTGCTACCTATTTTTCTTGTTACAAAGTTAGTTAAATTAACTTTCACAAAAAAATCCATTAACCCATTTATGATTGTAATGGACCATAGAATTAAGTAATGTTTACATTTATTTATTACAATACCTAACAAGTGACCTCAGTTGACCTGACAAGACAACCTGACAATGGAAATACTACCACGGATCATAAATCCACAGAAACGGAAGTGGAGAATGTGATATTAAAAGAGGAGCTACTCGAGCTTAGCACTAATAAGGAGCTGAACGTGAAATTTAAAAGAGGGCATTAAACATTTTGGATGCAGGCAGAAATACCCGAAAAATGTCCTGGACTGTGGGGAATTGCGAGAAAGCTTTTGATAGCGTTTCCCTCGTCATATCTTGTCAAAGAAATATTAATTATTTGCTGTCAATCCATCAAGTACATCCCTCCCATTAAAATAATGACTATTTTGTGATTGTCATCGTAGAAGTTACGTTACGTTACTAACGTTTAATTTTAATTATATTACGACTGTTACAATAATAATTAACAGTGTAATAATTACATATTTGAATATATACAACAAAAATACAATTTTTTTTATTTTTACCCTTGTTCAGGGAGTTGTCTAAGTGAAATAAGTGAGTATTGATTAGTTCCTTGTGCTGTGAGTAGATGTGAAAAAAGTAAAGTTGGATGGAATCACTTGTTTTGATTAGCCAACTACAACACAATCAATTAACCAATCAATTCTCACTTTTTTTTAAAAACTGTTTTTCATCATAAGATACCATTAGAAAATCATCAAAAGCTAAAATTTGGAAAAAAAATGCAACAGCATGTAAGTGCCCACTGTTAGGCAAAGGCGTCCTCAAATATTTTGAGAGGGATTTGGAACCGGGAAGGGCCTGCCACGCTGCTCCAGTGCGGGTTGGCTTCACATCCTCGAAATAATATTTTTTATTATTTCTCAGACATATGTTTTCCTCACAATGTTTACTCCACCATCGAGAACGTAGTATTTACAGCACTTAAAATTGCTATTAACAATTTTAGTGGCGCCGGCATCGGGGATCGAACCCAGGTTACTCGCGCTCTGTGAAACTAAAGTGTGTGCAAGTGGAGAATCTATATTTAGTACCATGCAATAGTTTTTTCAAGATAAAAAAAATTCTAATTGTAATATTTTGTCTATTGCTACTGATAGTGCTCCAGCAATGTCAAAATTTGTGCAAATTGAACAATTACACAAAAAAAAATTATCTTTGACTAAAAGGCAGGATTACATTATTGAACTGACATATCTCGGTTAAGTCTCGCTTTATGTTTATCAGTAATTATTATTAAAAATTTAACAACAACAACTTTCACATAATGATTCGTGGCCTTTAGTATGAGGACTTATCAAAGATAAAGTGCAAAATGATATTTTTTTAAATATGAAGGCAGCCCTTTCGAATGATTTCTTGATTGAACTGTAGTTAATTGAATTGTAGATGATTACATTGTATCTACTTTTTTGTTTTAGTACCTGTAGGTAATTAGTTTGAAGTTCAAAAAGTACTAAGTCAATAAATCCCAGTATAGTAAGAGAGCCTCAAAAGTAAGATTTTGAAGATAATTTTTATGTCTTAAACAACTGAATCTTAACATCATCATACATTTGACATATATTTTAAATTAAAGATTTAATCTGCTGGACATACTTATTGTTTCTACCTTGTATATGCTATTATACTTGATAAGTTTGGTATTGAAGAAGTTTCAAATTAATATACTTTTTATTAAACTAATTAATTAACCTAAGTGTCTTTGTTCTAGTCTGCGAGCTATTAACTGATGATGAAATTATAATTGACTCTGGGCATGCAAGATATTGGTGTGAAAAGGCTGAAGCTATTTTCCCAAGACACCCTGTGACTTTTAAACTGAGAGAAAGACTTTTGAGTACAGCAAATCCTGATCCGGAAGCTCTTGCTAAATTACTTAATGCAGAGCTAGTCGTAAGGCCAAAGGATGCTTTACTTCATGGTCGTTTACTTAAACATTATCTGAATACTAATAAAATTAAGGAAGCATTTGAACATAGTTGCAATGTGGAGTATGACAGCAAAATCTTCTTAGAAAACTATGATTGGTATGAAATTGTTTCCCAGGTTCTCAAACACAGTACTCACATTATGAATGATTGGCAATATCAATTACTTCTGTTAACTGTAAAAGAGAGAATATGTCTTTTAAGCCTTACAGAAATTCCGAGTGGCTTATCCAAGAGTTTAATTGAATCTAATGAATTACTTTTTGCATATGATCAAGCAATAGAGAGTGTAGCTCGATCAGGTGCATCACCTGGACATGCTGAATTCCATTCTAGTCTTTTGCAACATCATAGAGGCCAGTTAGCTTTTCATGCTGCAACTTATTTACTCAAAAAGGCTAAGAAGGATCAAATAAGTTGGCGTGAAGCTGTAAAAGTGGCTGATCTGTTGATGTTAATTGCTTGGCAAACAGTTCCACTTGATACTAAAGTTAACTGGCTTGTCCACACTTCAGAAAAGCAAAAGAATGCAGTTAATCGCTGGTATTTTGAAGGTAGCTATAGATGTTCTCAATCTGGTCATTATTTGCTTTCAAATTGTCAAGATAAAAGTCAATTATTCTTGGACCAAGTTTCTCAGTATTCTTGTGGTCCTGAATGGAGAGCCAAATTATTTGAAAAAATTTACACAAACCGTGAACATCAGACTAAAATAAAGACTTCCCACATTGTGAGTTCACTTAATGTTCCTACACTGAGATTACCACGAAGAAGTGAAGTAGAAGCTTATGATGGTGATGCGCAAAGAGAATATCCAAACTCACTACATCACATTGTATGGATACTATTGAACTACAAAAATTACGTTGATTTTAAGTGCACTCTGTTTGATATGCTGATGCCCACGGTAACAAATTGTGGACCAGAAGCTCTAAATAAGATGGATATTAATGCATTTGCTTATTGTGCAGCTCTGACTGCGGAAAAGCAAAAACGTAATCAGCTATTCTATGTGGCTGGTGATAAGCCATATATTCTCCCAGCAAATATCACTAACTTACTTTGTACTCTTACACAAATGAAATGGTGGGACTGTGCTTATAAATTTTGTCAAAATGAATTAGGTACAGAACTAACAGATATCAGAGCAACATTAAGTGTCGGTATTGAGGTTGTAAGATGTGTAGACAATCATGGATTGGACCCAGAGCTTCTTTGTATTCTTGGTCGCATTTTTAGTGAGCAAGCTAAACTAATGATGGTGGAAGATGAAAGCAATAAATTAGAAATGAGATCATTTCTCTATTATTCAGCAGCTATACCGCTTTTGGTTCAATTAAAGAACAAAACTTTGATTAAGGTACCTGATAAAAGAATTTTTGATTATTCCCACATGGAACTGACTTCCAAAGAACTCAATTCATTGATTGAAGAAAGTAAACTTTATGTGGCTCTTATCCATCTCCGTGATTGCGAATTTGATAAAGTTGTTGATTTATTGTCTTATATAAAAACACCTAAGGCATATTATTACCTTGGCGAAACATATAAAAGAATAGCTCTGGAAGAAATTCCTACTTCGAGAGAAATAGCAGTTGATGTCAAATGTATCTCTTTATTGAATAAATCGAAACATTTTGCTTATAAAGCTCTTGAAAAATTAAAGGAGTCTGAAGCATCTAAACACAATCCTTTATATTCTGACACTCAAGAGTTAATTGAGGAAATAGAGGCATATATAAACAAAATGGACGCGGACTTTTCTTGTGCTGTTAACAACACGGATGGTAAACATTCATCAGATGAAAATATTTCATTGGTAGGAAGTGAACAATTTCCTCTGAGATCTAACCATCATTTCCGTAACATAAGTTCTACACCCAAGCACCAATCACAAGGTAATATATCAAACTATCGAACTGCAATAGATTCACAGTTGATTGAAAATCATAGATTGGATCATCAATTTTTGCAGAGAATTGAAAAACAAATAAAAAATTTGCAGAAAAGGGATACTACGATTAATGAATTTATGGAGCAAACTAAAGATTGGTTTAAAGAAAATAGTAAATTAGGAAATCAAATTATTAATACCATACATTCCAATTCAGAAAATGCAACTGAGCAGTTTAAACTTCTTAAAATTTCAGTTGATCAGGTAAAAAGTCAAATAGATGAATGCAGATATGAATGTAAAGATGTGGTAGAATTGAAAAAACAAGTCGCGGAACTAAAAAAAGAGGTAGTAAAGTTAAAGAAAGTGTCTTCAGATCAGACGATAGATGAAAACGATTTGTACAATTTGGATGAAAACTACAGGTCAAATGATAATACTTCTACGTTTACTCAACACATACCTTTTACACCACCCCAAGTTATTCCTCCTTTCGCCCAACGTCTCGTTCCACCATTCCCTGTACCTTCTCAACCTTATCATTTATATGGACAAAATATATACAGTCTCTACAATCAATATTCTCAATTGTCTCAACAACAATCTGTCACAGGTGCTCCTCCTATTTTTGATCCTACTAGAGCTCAAATGAATTATCCTAATGTATATCCAACACCAGATCAAATGTACCTTGATGTAGCTCATCTGATCCCACCAAATATGTCAGCTTCGGTACAGGGTGCGCCTACCATACCAATTGTTCCTACGATACCAGTAGTACCCTCAACATCCGTGATTTCTTCGACCCCTAAAGTAACTACAGTTAATGCCTTGAAAAACACACATTCAAAGGAAGGAAAAGAAACTTTAAGGTCCCTACCAGTTAATGTAGTAATAACGTCTTCGGATCCATTACCAACTTGCACAACTACTCCGGCCCCAATTTTAAGTGTGACAATTCCACCGCAACATATTAAAGGAAGCCCCCATAATTATCAAATACCAATGCCTTGTACTAATGAAAACAAGGCTTCATCTCCCCCCAAGTTTAGTTTTGCACAAGCTGGAAATAAGCAATCTGCAACTAAATCTGCACATTCGTTATCCATTTGGAATCCCACAAAGTTTATTGATTCTGAACCTAGTAATCTTTTGAATAATTCCATGAATCATGATAATTCAAAGAAAATTATGGGTCTTGCTGAATCTTCGCTAAATACTAGTATCAACAAATCAAGAACATTATCAGAAAAAAGCAATACGTCAATTGAAAACTATGACCCCTGTCCTGACTTTAAACCAATAATACCTTTACCGGCTGAAGTAAAAGTGACTACAGGAGAAGAAGACGAAGTTGTTATATTTAATGCTAGAGCCAAATTGTATCGTTTCGTTGACAAACAGTGGAAAGAAAGAGGTTTGGGTGAAATGAAATTGCTACAACATAAAGTAACTGGAAAGGTACGAGTACTGATGAGAAGAGAACAAATACATAAGGTTTGCGCTAATCATATAATTTTGCCAGAAATGGAAATTAAACCGGTGAAAAATGAAGCCAAAGCTTATTTTTGGGTAGCGAACGATTTTTCAGAAGAAAATGTTATTCTCGAAATGTTTAGTATAAGGTTTAAATCTGCTGATATTGCAAAACAGTTCTATGATACTTTTGAAAAAGCGCGACAAGAAGCCGCGTCTACTGCTATTGGGAACTTAGCAACAAAACAAACAACTCCTGACTCTTCTCAGCCAAAAGGTATCCAAACGAAGGCAGTATTTTCTGATGATCAAAATAATAAGACCGTTGTAGGAGGCTTCACTTTTATAACTACACCATCGTTTAAAACTATTACCGATAATGCTAAAACTGACACTTCTACCACTTCAGACACTACTAAAAGTAAAGTCAATATCTTCAGTGGATTATCATTTAAAAGCAATACTGAAACACCATTTAGTAATTTGTTTGATTCCACAACTAAACCTACGGATATTGTTATTAAAAACGACCACAATGTGGAAAATAATAAATTGAACACTTCTGACGTTGTTGATGAGTTTGAACCAGCTATTGACTTTAAACCAGTAGTTCCGTTACCTGCTTTAATTGATCAAAAAACAGGTGAAGAAGATGAGAATATTTTATTTCAACATCGTGCCAAATTGCTAAGATTTGATGCTTCTGCAAAAGAATGGAAAGAAAGAGGACTGGGAAATATTAAGTTACTTGCGCATAAAGACAATATTCAAAAAATTCGGCTTTTAATGAGAAGAGAGCAAATTATGAAAGTTTGCTGTAATCATGCTATTACTAAAGAGATGACATTCCAGAAAATGCCCAAAATGCATAATGCTGTAACATGGTGTGCTAAAGATTTTTCCGATGGCGAATTAGTGGCTGAAACTTTCTGTTTACGATTTAAAACAGTGCAGGTTTGTAATGAATTTGTAGAAGCAATAAAATTAGCTCAGTCTAGACTTGGGTATGATTCAAAAGCAGCTAAAGAGGAGCAAAATGCGGCAAAACAAAGCAGCCAGATCAGCAGTCAACAGTCAAGATCAGAATCCGAATTAATTGCTAACTGGGGTGAAAAATTTAAACCTAAACCAGGCTACTGGGAGTGCAAAAAATGTTACATACATAATGAACCCAGTACTGAAATCTGTTGTGCTTGTGAAAATCCAAGAGAGTCAACTGCAAGAGTTGAGTCGAAACCTGATTCTAGCAATGATAGCACAACATTTAATTTTGTAATGCCTGCGAAATCAGCTGGTGGTGTATCTGGTTGGGGAGATAAATTTAAACCTAAACAGGGAACATGGGAATGTAATCAATGTTTGATAAGGAATGAAAGCAACATTGCTCAATGTAGTGCCTGTAATAGTCCAAAAGAGCTTACTTCTATGAGCAAGGAATCAACATCTAAATTTGTAAATAAAACCTCAAGTCCGAAATTTACCTTCGGTATTACCCCTAATCCGAAGAATGAGCAAAATGTTAAAAGTGACACAAATTTGTTATTTAATACAGCTGGTTCACAAAAATTTACTTTTGGAATTCCGGCTGCCAATTCAACAAGTGTCATTTCCTTTGGTGACCAAAAGTCCATTTCTAGCTATTTTGGCATGTCTAAACCAATAGATGAAAGGGAACAGCCTATTAATTTAATTTCAAAAAACAATGATGACGATTGCAAATTGCCTACAGTTCAGAAAACATTTACTTTTGCTACAACCAATCCAAATTCCTCAAAGAGTTTTGGATTTACTTTTAAGGCTCCAATAAATGAAAATGAAACAATTAACGATAAGCAATCAGGCGAAAATAACAAAAACGAATTGGTGTCTGCTGATAAAATAAAACTTCCTTCAAGCCCATTATGTTCATTAAAAGATACAGTAAGTATAGTATTAAAAAAATCTAATTATTTTGTATAATTGTATAACATATCAAACTTTTTTTTTTTTTACTACAGATTGAAGTTGTAATTAGTGGAGAAAATAATGAGGATTTGGTTTTTGGACAAAGGGCAAATTTATACAAGTTTTCCTTGGGTAAATGGGAAAAACATGCAGTTGGAATAGTTAAAGTGTTAGAAAATAAGGTGAATGGCAAATTTAGGTAAGATTAGTTATTACTAAGATTATAATAATGACTCCGGTATTTGTTCTTTCCTTTATAAACTTTTCAATCATATTTTCAGAATCTTAATGCGACAAGAAGCAGATAAGATTTGCCTCAATCATTCTTTGACATCAGAAATTAAATTTGAAAGAAAAGATGAAAATGTTTGGCATTTTACAACTAACGATTTTAGCGCAGAAGAATCACGCTTACAACATTTTTGTCTCAAATTTCAAAATGCTGATATTGCATTACAATTCAAGAATGCCGTTGACAAAGCTACTTATATACGATCAGAACAACGTGTTGATAAAATAGAAAAAGATACTGACGACGTTGTTTTCGTCGGAGAAATATTAGCTTCTAATGAAGAGAAAGAAAAAGCTATTGAACTTAAGTTACCTGAAAATTTTTATACCTACAGAAATAAGCCACCATGCCTAGGATGTCGAGGATGTAAAGATGAAGAAACGGTAAATGATGCCGGTAATAATGCCGAACCGAAAGTTAAATCAAAATCATCACTAGTAACATCGGAATCTTCTGTTACTACTCCAATTAAAACGTCTATTCAAAATACACTAAGCCCTTCTAATTCGCTATATGGAACTCCCGGCAATTTTGAGAAAACTTCTGATGCTTCTTTTTTCCGCACTCCCTTGGGATCTTTGGGTTCCACTATAAAATGTCCTTTAATATCGTCAAATAACATAGAAATTGATGCAAATAACAAAGAAAATACCGAATATAAATCCAATACCTTTACTGACTTTTCTGAACAGAAATCAATGTTTGGAACATCAAACATTCAATCGAATATTTTCTTACCTCAGCCTACAATACTTTTTAAAAAGTCTATTTTAGCGGCACCGAAGCTAGACACATTAAGCACAAATGTAGCGACTCAATCTAAAATAGTATTTGGCGAGAACAAGTCAATATTTGCTAATTCAGGGATTTCTACAAATGCCGCATTTGATTTTTCTGGTAAAATTAAAAAAGAAGTTTTGCAAAATTCCGAAGTCAAATCTATATTTGGAAATGATCAAAAGCCTGTTAATATCTTTAGTGGCACATATCAAGGAAATATATTTGGTCCATCTGCTTTAAAAGAGAACATAACAGAATTAGGTGAATTTGACAATTTAAATCAAGATCAAAATATTGAAAGTAATACAAATTTTGAAAAAGTATCAAATGAATCTGTTTCGTCCAATTTGAAGTCAACACTAGGAGATAGTTATGTTACACCTGAAACTGCTGCAATATCCCTTGCAAGAAGTAATAATGAAAATACTGATTTGAAATCTGATGTGAACAAGAACAAAATTGAAGCACCTTTAAACATTGATAATTCTCTATCATTTGCGGCTTTATCAACAAGTGTCTCTGGATTTAACATTCAAAGTAAGATTATTAGTAGTATTTACTAGGACCGCTTTACAACTGCTCATTTATCTAGCAGAAATAACTATTCTGAACTTCTATACAAGAATATTGAGATGTTGCTCCATACTGCAAACTTATGAAGTTAGTATAGTATCTGAATAAAATAACTTTCATATTATTTTATTAATATACTATAACTTAATAACTGCGGGCGAGACTACATCTAAAATTGAAACAACTTTCAGACAGATATTTTTATGATATTGTTTCAATAACCATGTAAACAGTGCTCATCGACTTTCTACCGTGTTTTCGGTTTATATTACATGACTGTCAAAACAGGCCTGTTAGATGTCATGTGTAAAGTTTATTTTTGGAAATTGTAAAATACAATTCTTTTTCATTTTTTAAACAGAGAAAGAAGATTTTAAATGGGAAGGCGCAGGGCAGCAATTGTTTACCAGTAAGTCTCATAAGACTACAATTCAGAAATCAAAAGATCCTTCTGCTAGCGAAGACACTGGTACTGTTGTTGGCGCTGATGAAGAATATGATCCACATTATGAACCTATTGTTCCATTGCCTGATAAAATTGTAGTAACAACTGGTGAAGAAGATGAAGTGAGCTTTTTTTTCTTATTATCTAATTTTTTTTATTCTGGTTATCTATGAAATGGACATGATAATTATAATTTTTTTAGGAGAAACTATTCGGTGAACGTTGTATGTTATACAGATATGACGAAAAATCGCGTGAGTGGAAAGAGCGCGGAGTTGGAGAAATTAAAATTTTGTATCATTCTAAACGTATAACTTATCGCCTACTACTACGAAGAGAACTGGTAATTTTTTCAGATATTATAGTTGTTACCAACAACTAATATTGTTGTTGTTACTGATATGTTTCAGCCTCCTCAGAAAAACTACCACCAGTCCTTAGCCTATGAATGTTGTAAATGTCGACTAAGGGTAATAATTTTTAGTCTCTGATAGATGGTGGACTACTCTTCATATTACTTATGAATGACCCAGAAAATCCCAACAAATCAAGCAGACATGCCTTGCATGAAAGATTTGTCTAAACAATGGATTATCGTGTCAGTGAGCGCAGTGCCGAAACCCTCGAATTAGTATTTGGGTTCAATGTATTTGGATAGATCTTCCGCTTTCAGTCAAGTGCCAGGGTCTTTTCTGACAGTCGGTGGTTTGCAAAGTGTAGGGAGAGTGGACAAACACTCAGAGCAGCCATGGTTGACCACAACTGACAGCCACTAAGCCTCCCCCATGCTAACCTGGTACAAGTTGTTTTTTTTTTCACTTTAATAAGGAATTTCTCTTTTAACATTTATTAAAATAAAAGTTTGTCTTTTATTAAGTTTTCCAGACATTATCACATAAACAATTCATCTCCTGTCTTACATAATAGTTAATTTCATTATTAATGTTCTAAAATTAAAAGGTGCATAAAGCTGTGCTCAACATGCTGCTGTTCATGGACTTGGAGTTACTGCCATTGAAGAATTCAGATCGCGCATGGACATGGGCTGGAATCAACTATGCTGAAAATGTTGCTGGTGAGCAAGAGACACTTGCTGTGCGCTTTAAGTCCACCATGCTCGCGACAAATTTCCATGACAAAGTGGTACAATGTGTTCGGGTGAGTGAATAATAATTACATTCTTTTACACAAATTATTTATTTTTAGTGCAGAACATACAGATTTTATAAAATTTTTGATAAAAATATGATTTTTAGATTATTTGTTATTAATTATTAAAATTTTAAATTTGTTTGAAAGAAGTTAGTTATAAACCTTTTAATGCAAAAATTTAATATAAAAATATTTTTCAGAAATTACAAGCTGCTGCTGCTGAAGCAATAAGAAAACAAAATGAAAATACTGAAATTAAATTTGAAAGTGTTGCCCCACTTAGACTTCCAAAGCATTTGGAAGACAGTGCTAGAGTAGACGAGGCCATGTCGGCGAAGACCAAAGACTGGATCGGCATAAAGGATGTGTCGGTGACAGATACTATTAAACAAGACTCTAGTGCAGGAAATATTGAGGCCGACAAAGATTTAACTGGAACAGAAACAAAACAGGTCCGCTTTGAAGAAACTGTAGAAGATGATACAAGGGAAGATGATGACCATGATTATGACCACAATGATGACTCTTATGAGAATTATAACGATGTAAGTAGTCATAGTAATTACATTGTTAATTGTCTACCACTTCTTATGATACCCTGGGATGAGAGATAGTAAATAATTGACATCATCATCATCATTGATTTACTTTATCTTGTGGTCAATTTCGTTTCCAGAACACTTGGTCTACTTTACAAAACATCAATATAGATTATAGTATAGGTTAGTTTACCAAGTAACATATAATCAAAAACGACAAGTAATTATTAAGATGAGCAAAAACAGAATGTCAAATGATAAAAATATATTTAAATAGATGTGTTTAAATAAATTGTGAATAATATCGGAATTTGTCAACTCTGCAGTATACATTATAATGCTGCAAATAATAAGTTGTTCACTTATACCCAAGTGTCAAACCATCCAGCATCAGATTTTATGTCAATGAAAACAACCAACAAAAAACCCCATTATTAATCATAAATCACAATACATCGAGTCCGGATTTCCAATATTAATTTGTTGCACAAATATTTTTCTGGGCTTCATTTAACCTAAACCTCACGACGCGAACTTCTAACCCACCACTGTACCATAAGTCAAGGGTTGTACCTTTACTAGGTGGTAGGCTCCTTCATGGCTGCCAATCAGCAGTGCAACTACTGTAGACTTCCGGTTTTAAAGGTATACTGAACCAGTATTATTACAGGTTCCATGTTGTCCTAAGGGGTGACAATATATTTGTGACATACTTCGACTTAAGTTGACTCCTAAGAGCCTCTTTCCATCAGGTAGACTGTTGGTCAGCCAAATAACGGCATTATTAATCTAATAAAAACCTAATCTAATAAAAATAAAACAATCTAGCGAAATAATTAAAATATACTTATGTTTTTGCTTCTTATTTGGATGATGATGATGATTATATTAACAATGAGAATCTTCCTGGCGATCATTATAATACATTTATGTTCAATTCAGGAAGAGGAAGATGAATCAGGGGTATATTTCTCCTGTGAGGGAGAAGCGATTGTACAACTGGGCAGCGAGAAAGCAACTTGTTCGCATGCCCACATACAAGTCGTTTTCGATCAGGACGTCTACTCGCCAAAGATTTTCGTTACCGATTCCAATACAGGCGAGGTACTCGCCGACATGCTTATTCACACTGATACAGAATTTCAGGTAATTAATTTTATTTCACTGTTTATATGAATAATCATCCCGTGTTTTTAGAATGAAAAACAATCCATTCATATGTACATATATTCGCACACATACAATTTTCACATGATAAGAAAAGTTTACTGACTTTCACATGATAAAAAATTCTTATGTTAAATTTTGCCTAAAACTCCTGTATACTACTCTTGTATATGAGGTAATGGAGTTACTCATCTCTCATTAATCATGTTATATATTATTTCACAAATGTATATATATAAATAAATTTCTTCTCTAGATATCGGGTGACTCATGTACATGGTCAGGCATGGACTATGATTCAGTCAACAAAATGGTGACCATTAACTTCCTGGATAGTGAAACTGCAATGCATTTCTACGACAGCTGCGAGGTTAGATTTGTTTTACCTTATAACAATAGGAAGTTTTTTGTATTAGAAATTGTAGGTAGTTAAAGTAAGGTGTAGAGCCAAGCGGCGGCTTTTGCAGCTGCTCATATGGGCCGGCTCGACCATCTTGGTATCACGGCTTCGCAGAATACCGGCGTGAAGTAGAGGCATCTTGTGCTTCTGCGTTTCGATCGATGAGTGAGGTAACCGGAGGCCCACTCCACCTCCTTATCCTCCCTCTCATCTCCCAAATACCCTTGAAGGGCGGCAACGCACCTGTAGCACCTCTAGTGTTTCAGATGTACGTGGGCGACGGTAATCACTTACCGTCAGGTGAACCGCTTACTCGTTTGCCGCCTTTGCCATATAAAAAAAAGGTGGTAAATGTTAATGAAGTTTATGTATGTATTTTAAGTACATGGTTTGATTATTATTACATTTTGTATCACATTATTTGACAACCATGTTGATCAACAGCTAAAATACCTTCCTGTTTGAATTATTACTCAAGTTTTTGGTTACTGTAATACGAAAATTGTTTTTAATCAACTACATATAATTGTTCCGGGTCAGGGTGTTAGTCCATGTGCAATTTATTTATGTTAACTGCTATTCGATAGTTGAGGTAATTTTTTTTAGTAAATACACCTTCATTCTTACACAGTCTCCAATACTTTCACAAAGGGGGTGTTAGTCAACTTTTGTACATATGTATTATTAACAGGACGCACAATCAAGGGGATGAATGACATCCTGTCATACAGAAGGATAGACACGTTTTCCATGGAACCCTCACCCAAACCACATTCACATAAAGAACTATGTTTAACTCTAATGCTAGTTTACTAGACAAACTAGAAAGAGACATGTCCAAGACTGTCTTTTTTTATGGAGGTGACTTTTTGTGGAACCACGGTTTGACTTGCTAAATTGGGCTGAATGCTCAAGAAAAAGATAGCCAGCCTTAGTTAGTGAAGATGATTGTCACATATTGTCTTTGATATGCTTGACTTGTTTCATAGTGAATTTTGTCAAGCATTTATTAACATTTTACTATTTAATAACAGCGCGTAGTTAATTTGTTTTCGTTTTCGCCAACCCACTACAACATAATGCAAGCGATATTTCTATTAACTAAAGATAAGCTTTTTTACGTATCTACAGATGTCCCAGCTTTAACCAGCTTGTTTTTAAATTTTTGAAATCCAGAGTTTGTACCGCATTGTAGCTTTTCGGAACGTGTCTCGTATTTATTAAAAAAATATGGTTTTGTTTTTTATTATATGTTAGGACTATCCCCAAAATAACACATATTCTGTGAAAATTTCAACCAGCTAACTATTACGGTTCAAAAAAGACAGCCTTGGAAAGGTAGGACGGACGGACAGACAAACGACATAGGCTTAGTAAAAGAGCTCCGTACGGAACCGACAAAATATATTAATAAAATAAACTGTTACAACCAACTATTAACAACTGTCACAGAGGTATCGGTGAGTCTGTTGCCATCTCAGTGTCCAAGCCGACGATACATATCGTACGTAAGTTTCGAAAAATTCATTGGTATGAGCTCTCCACGCGGGATCCAACTGTGTCTCCTGATTCGGAGACAGGTCCCGTTACCACTCTGCTATCGTGGTGGCTATATTCTGTAAATATGATACATACTTGTAGTGTAATAAATACATTTCTTTAATTTCAGACAAGCAAAGCTGCGACTTATTCGTCGACGGATCCTGAATCGTAGGGCCTTTTGTAGCTTTAGTGTTTCTGTGTTAGTTTTAATCAAATTGTTCATATTGCATTATTATTAAATATTACCAAGCGAATGATTCCTAGAATTCAATTCACGTTACCTATTGTAAATAACTATTGCTAACTTAAGTCATCCTTTTTTGTTTTAATCGAATATGTACAGGAAATTTCAATTGTTGTGTGATAACGAACTAAAATGTTTTCACATATACATACACAAGACCTTTAGTTGAAAGCACTAATCAGAGAAAAAGTAAATAAAATAAAGGAATATTATTTAACATTTCTGATTGACACAGGCAAGTTATTTTACACATTTATACTGTCAAGCTGAGAATTACGTAAGATATACATTAATAAATTAAAATGATTGTGTTGTGGACTAAATATATTAATAAGATATAATATCTTACTAATAATAATTTAAAATCACTACATGTCGCATGTAGTTCATAGCAAAATTGGTCCTTATTCATACTTCAAGGAAGTTCAAACTTTTAAAACAATGGCCAACAAGACAACTAAATAACAAAGTTCGAAGTTCTACTTTATGCTTTTACGTCAAGGCATAATTTGTTCACGAAAACGAAATTTAAAAGTGTCCTATTTAATTTTATTATTAGAGTAACATATATATTGAAACATGCGAATTATTTGGAATCAAAATAGAGGCATGACGTTTGTCATGCCACCAATTACACCAAGACATTTTGGTTAAATTTCAATCAATTCGTCAATAAACAACGTCAACAACACGAGAACGTCTCGTGTAGACAATTACTACTGAATAGGCTGTAAATATACCCTCGAAAATTGAGTGATTATTTTAAACTGGATTACTTTCTCGACTTTACCATACACAGAATCCGTTATTCGAACCGATATCCGAACGGTCATTTCATAGTTGGTTTGTAATCGTTCATATTAATTGTAACTTGTTATTACCAATACCAGAATTGTGCGGTGGTAAAACAGTTGTTAATTCTAATATTATGTTAAATGTGTATCATGTGGTCTGCATGAGATCTGATCAATACTCTTTGTTTTATTATATATTGGTAACTCAATTCAAAATGTTAATTTTTTTTAATTGTTGAAGTGTAATGTGATTGATCAGGTCTTCATATAACATAGTTCATAATGCTGCGAAGATGTATCGTTACTCCTAATCGCGTAATTATTTTAGTGCTTTGAAAAATTCATAAATGTCAGTAATTTTAATATAAATTAATATTATTATTCTCCCATTGTGTTGGATCCCAGTATTTTCGTTTAATTGTACGAGTCATGTAAGCTGTACATTTATGAATTTGTTATATTGTGAATTAAGATATTTTCCCCATTTTAAATGAGAAAGAGATGAGTATTCGTTTGATATTAATTTCTCGATTGTCGTTATAGTCTCAGAAAATATAGCGAGAATAGCTAGTTCTGTTTCTCATTTAACTTTGTGTGACATTCTGAACTTATTATATTATATCAAGTGAATTAAATAATTAAGTACCCAATCACAGTTTTTTATTTTTAATCTAATCCTACTCTTACAATAATCCATTGATTTAAATAATAAGCTCTTACGAGTTACTCATTTGAGGTGGCGTCCATGTTGAGGGGGTCTCGGAGTTGTTAGGGATTTGCCTTAATTAAAAAATTGGTTTACGTCTTTCGTAGCGATGGTAGTAATCTTATAAGTTCTCGCCTCCAGACAAGCGCCGAACAACCTTCGAAATCAGATCCCTGTGCTTGTAGATGCTAGAAGACCCATGTACGGCCAGGAATGCCTTCAGGTTCCGTAGCACTATTTTGTTTTTCTCGACCGACCCATCTCCAGCCAAGAGATTCAAAGTTTCTACGTCCGCTGGCATGACGCATCTGTCTTCTGGGATGTGGAAGGTTATGATCAATTATTTAACTAGAGAACAGATAATAACCGGAGAGTATTTCGCATCATTGTTCAAAAAATTACGTGAAGAAATAAAAAGTAAACGACGAGGAAAGTTGCGTGCCGGAGTGCTTTTTCATCATGACTATACCTGCACATTATTTGAACCGCAGCGTTTCAGTTGATACATGGAAACTTTGCTGAAATATCCACCTGCAGGTAAATAATCACGTCTATCGTGTAATTCTTGGTATAAGGAAAAGGTATAAGCTGGTAAAATGAATTCATCAATTATTCTTTTGAACGTGGTAGAGCCAAGCCGTAGCTTTTGCTGCTGCTCGAATGGACTGGCTCGACCGGGGCTATACCACGGTAATACCGGCGTGAAGTACGGAGATATCTTGTGCTTCTGCGTTTCGTTCGGTGAGTGTGGTAACCGGAGGCCCACTCCCTTCTCTCCACTTCCACCCTTCCGAAATATCCTTAATGGTCGCCAACGCTGCTCCTCTGGTGTTCCAGATGTACGTGAGTTACCATCAGGTGAGCTGCTAGCTCGTTTCCCCCATTTAGTGACCTTAAGTAGTAAAGGGTACCGATTACGAAAATGTCATCCATTTTCTGAAATCTTCATAGATGGCAACCCTAAATGTAAATTCGCTGGACATTTTCCAAAATTTATATTAACTAAATTTATTTTTGAATCAATATGATTCCGAATGCAAATTCCTACTACTCGCGAGAAAGTAGTTATATATAACCTTATCCGCAATTCCAAAAAATATATGTTTCCTCGATAAAATGTTAGTGTTATTTTTCTCAGCTTTCAGACATGGTTTCATTTATTGGTTAGCATGTCTTGGATAAACGAAACGGTTTCGTTTCGGTAATCTTTCAAATTCGTTCGGTATGATCTTATCGGGAAATGATGACACATAATTTATGTGAAATTTTTTGTGGCATAACGGATAAAGCTCCCGAAGCCTAAGTCTTAAACTTCATGATTCTTACTTCAAAAATTACGGAGCTTCTTCAGAAACTTTCATCCTTTACTTAACCCCTCAAGAAGAAGATTCAAATCCTTTTTTTTAGGCCGTTACAAAAGCAACCTACTTTCCAAAGGACATGATTCTAGTTTCAGTAGTTTAGGCTTTGCGATAATGAATCAGTCAGTCAGGACATTTCTCTTTATCAATATAGATAACATTGCTAAACTATCTTGTATTTCCGTTTACTCATAAACGAATAATTTAATAGCCAGTGAGAAAATCCATTGTAATTGGAGTATTATTTTAATTTACCTACGTTTTCAAACCGTTATAATATTTAGATTGTTTGCATATTTTTAATTTCTTTGGGTGCTTTTACACCCAAAACAATATTTACAGCACATCAAATTTAAACTTTACGTGTCAAGAGTCAATGTGTCACTAAAATTTTACAGGTGTTTCAAAGGTGAACATACCAGTTCCCAAACGTTTTTAATTAAGTAGTTAATCCATTTAGAAGTATTATATAGATATTCAATAGATGTGAATATAATGTTACAGCACGAAACGTTTTTAATAAAACGAAGTGTTTCTTCTTAAAAAGAGTTTGTCCATAGATAAAAATGGAAAAAAAGAATAAGGTTACAGTTTGTCCGTTAAGCCAATTGAGATTTCCATCGACGATATTCTTTTTGATCTCTCTATTGACAACTTAAAATATTTGAATAAATATAATACATAGCCATTGTAGTAATTTAAGATATAAAATGTCAGTATTATGTTTTAATTATTTCCTTAACAATGGATTAATGTCAATATTTACGCTGAAGAATAATTCTTCTGACCTTTATTTTCGTAAGTCAGTCAAATTGCTGCCTGTCGACTTCAAAGCACATGATAAAAGGACGTAAATTGTGTAATATAAATATTTTTTTTTTGAATTATTTTAGGAATGTTATTGTACACAACGCTATTTTCACTAATTAATTGTAATATCCCACATATTAATAATGAAGATTGCTCTCATGTTGAAGTCAGGGCGGTATTCATTGATTGCGAGCTTGACGTAAGTTTTAAAATATGGTTAATTTACACTTTGTTAAGTAATTAATTGTTACATTTTTATGGTGTTAAGTGTAAACAAAACGTTCAAACAGTGTATAGTCCTTCTTGCAGGTAGAAAGTGTCTGTCTGAGTCGCAAAATGGAGGACGAATAACGGTTATTATTACGAAACATTTCCAAAGCACAGTCGCTGTCATCGTATCACAATTTCTGAATAATGCAATATTTATATTGTATTGGCATTCGGACTTTATGTATTCTTTTACGAAATTGATTGTTTGTTCCTCACATCCAATTCATGTGTACGTACGTGTAGACGGTCATGCTGTTAAGTGAAAAGTGCCAGTGCGAAGTAAAGTATAAAGAAGTTTCTGTGACTTTACTGTCTTTATCCTGAAGTATAAAGGCCTGTCCGCACACATCAGTGCCGACTTGTGACGTTCAGTTCCGTACCGTACCGTACAGTATCAGTGAATATTGTTTCATACATTTCTCATGACACCATTCGAGCTTGTCAGTTCTTCACCAGTGAACGCGCATTCCCACTGTAAGCCGTGAGGCTTCGTTTGTTGTGAGGCCCGGCCTCGTTATGCTTTTGCAACGGGTACCTACATTTATGAGCAACCAATCAGACAGAAGCAATAAATTAAAGAAAAATAGGACGCCTTTTTAGCTTCAGCGGTTTTATAAAATTGTTATGAACTACTGCACGAATACAAAAATAGCCACAATGACGACGATTTCGGATGTGAGCACAAGTTTAATTTTTGCTCAATTTACTTTATAAAAGGCGAAATAGTAGCGCAGCAACCTTTTAAGTAGACCGACAATAGTTGGTTCAAGCGATCATAATGTATATGCTGCGTATGCTACGTAGCTTGGCCTCACGACGGCACGGTGTCCTTGTGAGGACGCGGCATGACGTTAAGTGCCATCAGAAACGCTCTCTTAGAGTAATCAAAATACGGAACGTTCTTATGCTTTCAGAGTTATTATATTTTATTTTAAATGTTTGTTGCAATGTCACGGATACAAAATCCGAAGATACTTTCTGTATTCAAAAGAATGCTTCTAAAAGTGCTCAAGGTCATAATTTCAATCGAATATTCGAGTATTTGCGCTATCAGGTCAACCAACGCCCACGCTCGTTTAAGTTTCCTAGCTTTTCAACATAGTGCTTCGCTAACGGATTAAGATAGGCCATCATTATCAGCAAGAGGGGGTAGATCCAGAGGACGCAAAGAAGAAAAAAAACAGGTTCAGCAGAACTTTTGGATTATTTGATTCGCCAAAGTGACCATCCGGTTGACGTGCTACTAGCATCTGTGATTTATTTAAAATGAAATCTGATCAAAAGAGGGCATGTGTACTTACTAGTGACACACTAGTGTGATTAATTGGAAGCACAGATTGTTTTGGTAGTAAATTTAGATAACATTATTGTAACAACAGCTGAGTCCCAAAAAACAAACACACTTCAGGAGTTTTACAACCAATTGAAGTAACACTGGAATATTTGTGTATGAAACCTATGTTAATTTAAAATAAATTTATTGATTATAATATCTTCTTTTATTTATATACACCTTTAACAAATTGCTGGATGTTCTTTTGGTGGTATAGCTTTTCTACAATAATTATCTTGTTTTAACCCAATCTTCATCTAGTATTAAAACAATCACTACTATTTGTGCTTTTGAATATCAAGGCATTCTTCAAACACATACGCTTAAATAGCAATATTATGTGTGCGGATGAAGCTTAAACCATCGTTATTATCATATTTTGAGCAGTTGCTGTAACACATCGGTAATTTCCAAGTATTCCACCAATTCCTACGCTTAGCCGGCGACCGGGACGATCGTTCTGAATTAGGTCGAGTAATTTTAAAGATAGTTATTCTGCAATCTATTGGTGACCATGACATTTTTCTAAATTTTCCCTTCTTCATCGGCCTTTTCAAGTCCACAACTGAACTGAACAACAAGAAAGTGCCAGCTAAAGCCGGCAAACATTTTGTGAAAGGTTGGTCCATAGTCATGGCGCTAAGCAAGCGGGTTGGTGAGCGCAGTGCCGGCACCCTCACACTAGTGATGCTTCTCTGCGTCATGAATTTACGGGATAAGGGTATGGCAGATTCCGATGGATGTTTCGCCATCAATCGGTCTTCAGCGCCTCGTTTGTTAGCACCACATGCAGGTGAGGTTGGCATTTGAAGAAAAAGATGGTGCATTCTCCCTTACTCATTTACCTTAGTTGCCTTTTTAATACCTACTGGATGGAATGGGTTGGTGATGCGATGAGTTGATGCAACTACTGGCAGCTCACCCGCGTCGTCATAAATTTTGGCGAAAGGGAACTCTTAATCTATAGTCTACCTCTTTGTTCAATTTCATTTAAATCCGTTCAACACTTCAAGCGTGATTGAGCGACACACATTTATAATATTAAGTAAAATGATGCTCGGTCATGAAATTTTTGTAATTTTGTTAATTAGTTTATGTAATAATACATTTCTTTTTCGTAGGAAAGAATAGAAGATGTATCATGTAATAGTGACAATACACGGTTTCAACGTGAAGAGTTATTTAAACATAATATTTTGCGTGAATGTAAGAAGAAATTAGCTCTAACTGTGAAGATGATTAGTGAACCTGACGTTAGTTTTAATATGTTAACCAAATTTCTTAAGAACTATCTTATTTTATCGATATTGTCGACTTCGTTGCCAAGTGCCCACTAGTAAATTTTTTCTTCAAAGTGCTAATAGAACGTGGTATGTAGAAGACAGAATGATTAGAAACTTAGTACGCTGGACACTAGTGTTAGTAGGCCCTAGTACCAGGGTACTAGTAATTGTGTTTACTATTACAAGTCTGTGGGGTGTGAGTTCTGGGTTCGGCACATTCCAGCCATCGTAGCCGGAGTCTTGTCCATCAACAAACAGATTGCATTTCGTGCTGAAAGGATCGGTATTTGTTCGGCTTATAATTTGCGACCCCACTAACACTTTTATTTGTTAGTGAATCATAAAAAATTAAACAGTGAGCTAATGTGATTCTTTTTTCCCACCCATGGGGGTGGAATTTGCGGTAAATCGGTTACAATTGCAGAAAAAAATCTGCCTCAGCGCCTGCCATGGCGAAAATCCACGAATTACGGTTTGAACTGCTTGGTCACCCCTTTTTCTTTGTTCCCTAATCTTATAATTACGTTCGGAGGACAGAGATTATAGTCAAATAAGGAGGCCATCACCTTCGTAAACAATTATTTTGCAGAGAAAGACGCCGAGTACTATTTGGACGGGTTAAAGAGATGGGAGCACAGAGACTATACAGAAAAATAAATTTAAAGAAAAGAACGGTTGTCTATGTTCTCTTGCCTTTTATTCTATGACATTGTATACATTACAATTATAGAAAATACAATTCAAACAGTTTATTTCGCCGGTTTTTTCTCCGTCAGAGGAACCTCATTACGAAACGGTAACGCAGGAACTTCAGTACTAAACGGATTGTAAAAAAATAAAAAGAAATGACATTTGAGGAATGAAAGAATTTTCATTTTATTTCACAACTGATAGAAAGAGTTTATATAAACGTTGTAGATAAAGTGAATATGCTTTTTATGTCAGGAATATAGGGAACAAGTTTATGCAAGTTTGTGCGCGTTGATAGCTAGTACTAAATAAATAAATAAAAGTGTTTTTGGTAATCTGTTTCTTTTAATATAAGAATTATATTATAATAATTATATATAATATAACAATCTTTTTCAGAAAAGTTCTGGCGATGAATATATTCCAATAGAACACGTATTCGATGGGTCCAAAAAAAAGAGAGTGCGGCTACTTGACCCATTTGTTTTGCGCTTACGCCGAGAAAAACCATTACAAGCCTATAAAATTCGCAGGATCGATGTAAGGGATTTGTACTCCTATACTGTCTTTAGTAATTTTTTTCTCGTGTCTTAGTTGAACAAATAAAGTAAGAAACAAACACATTGTTTATTCGATGCTAAAACACAACAAAGAAATAACAGATAATACAATATGTTGGATTATAGCACCGAAGGGGCATTCGACTCAGCATTATGCTGCAGCAGTGTAGCTACAGCGCTGATATTCTGCCGCTGCCCTTGTTGAATATTAAATCTCGGGAACTGTTAAACAGACACAAACAATTAACCAAACCTCGTTGAAACAAAAAGAAAGAAAATAACAAACAGCTAAATAAAGAAAACAAATATTGATTTTAAGAGAATACAATTTAAAAGTAATGACTTTACCTAATAACTTTGAAAAACAATTATCTGCTAAATATGCACCACAGAATAACATCTTATCACACAACACTGTTATATCTACCCTTACTCCTAGCTTTCTTTAAGGCCTAAAAGAAATGATTTATACTTTATATTAAAATTGTAGCACGGTGCAAGTTGCTGCACCGTGCATTTCTCACCAACCACAGGGTTGACTGGTAGAGGTTCCCTAAAGGCATTAAGTCCGCCTTTCGTTTTATTTATTTTTTTAAATACTGGCCTTCCAGTATGCGTATGTATAACATAATAATGTAAAATTTCAAAACAGTTTCTGAAAAGAGGAATAAATGAGAAATCATTCAAATGTAAAATTAAAATACAAGAAAAATAACCAACTTCAGATGCGAGTTAGTGGATTGTGAAGAGAGGATTAGCGTCGTGGCGTACACCGCTATCCCTGTGGTCCGTTAATAGGCGCCTCATGTGATATAGTGCGTCTTACTAGGAGGTAGAAGGAGATGAGGTGTCCTCTCTCAAAGATGGGTAGCCAGCATTAATGGGATATATGTGTTCCTATATGCCTGCTGATCGACGAAGGTGGAACACCGTAAGGCTCTATCGATATAAGCCCTAAGCCGACCTTGCCTCCGCGGGATTGGATACGCATAAGGCATTTCCCCATACCTCAACAAATCCATGCAACACACAACTTTATGGGTCAATCGATCGATAGCTTGAATTTTTTTCTTAGCTAAATGCTTAACTTACCAAATAATTATCTTGCCGCTTCCAGTGATGCCTTACAGAAGCAGGTTTTCATGTCCTCCAGCATTGTCTGTGAACATCTGTGAACCTATAAATGGCCTCTCGATAACTGAATCTAATTCAACTCTATCAGAATTCAAACGCAATCATGAGTAAATTTCGCTTTCAATGCTTCAGCTTGCGCTCACGAGGTATAACTTTATTCGTTGTAGGATAAGGTACAACAATTTTCAACGAATTTTCAATCTTTTGTTCATTCTACTCAATATATTTTTGACGTACTTGTAGGTGGTGCCCTTGGCCGGCCAATTATTTGATACTATATCGGTTATACTAATCATACTTCGGTGAGGACCACGTTTAAGTTCCGTAAGTCATCACTGACAAAACGCACTAGTGATATTTTTCGTCTTGAGCATTTGAGGTATGCTCTGTTATATATACACACTGTATATATTAATGCTTAGGGTCAGCCCTAACACTAGTCTTGTCAGCATTTCTGATTGTTCTCGCGTTCATGATTACACTAGAGAAAGCCAGTTCCATTCCAATATCCGCGCGTGACACTTGCCATCCATTTCTTGCCCAATTAAATACTTTAACTAAATATAATTTCTTTTTAAAAAAGCCCTTCGGTAAATACCGTATAACAGCTCGATGAGTAGAAAAAAGTCATCGAGTCTGGTTTTTAAACGATTCGTGATGACTCTCGTTAACAACACGCGTCAAAGCTTACTCAAAAAATTTACTCATGTTGCTCACTGTACTCACATGGTGACACATCTGTCTCAGTAAAATTTACAAATTTTTTGTTTCAGACTGTTAGCGGAATTTTAACAAGTTCGGAAGAACATATGTTTCATGAAATTAACATAAATGTATGTATAATTATTCACAAAACTTAATTTTTAACATGACTTGTTGCACCTAGTTTGTAAAGAAATCTTAGAATTCCATTTTAGTCGCTACTTACTATCAGATCGATTTGAAACTTTATATCAATAATTATGAAGACAATACAAGAATGTGGTATCAACAAGCAGGTCTCATTATGAAACCATTAGACCACACGTCTAAACTACTCATGTTACTTAACGTAATCACACTTATACCATACATAGTTTGATTTATTTTAATGAGATCTATTCAATGCCGAAGGTGACATAGGCGTGAGATCTTTTTTAAAGTTTTTTTAAACGAAGTTTTTCATTATTGGTAAATGACAGAAAATAGCATTGGATTTTTAAAAATGCAATAATCAATTTTTTAATAACTAAATAAACTTTTCTTTTTTTTTCAGAATAGAATACGACGTACAACGCAACCATCTGCGCATAAGGCCGATGATTACACATTTGAAACTGTGCATAACCTGGAGCGAAACAAACGTGATTATCAAAGTTATTCCATACGGGATAATAGTGCTGATGATACGTCTAATATACCGCCATGTTCCCATGGTAATGTCACAGTGTCCTATCAGTAGTTCGACTTCTTTGTTATAGAAGGTATGTCGCCACCTCGTAGGCTATTACATCAATGTGAATATTTAAATTTTGATTTTACATACATTGGAGTTGTCAACTTTGTGGATTGTGGAAGCAAGAAAATATATTATTTTTTAATTTCAAATGAAAAATATTAGAATATTAATTTGTTACCGGTTTTCTTCAGAACTTAATTGATGACTTGAAATCTTTAAAAACCGAGTTACCGCCTATGTTTTTTTACACCGCCTATGCCTTACCAGCCTTATGTTTTTTTTTCGTCATCTTATACGTCGAAAATTTATTTTCGCAGAAGGTACATTCTCATTATTAGATACAATATCGAGACCTTAGTTACGAGTGTACCTTAAGTTTAATTTTTTTTTACTTTGGTGCAGTTTTCCTACCCTTTCCATTCTGTCTTTTCTTATTAAGTCCTTTTTAAGTCGTTTATCAGCTTCTTTCTTCTTTGTTTCCATAATATTTTCTCTGAAGAGCGGTAGAAAAGCCGTTTAGGTCAGGTAGTTTTTATGGTCAGAGGCTGCCGACAGAAACGGAGGAATAAGAGATAATTAGGGTAAGGCTTAATCTATAAGCAGCTCTAGTGCGACTTTTTAGACTGGACATATCCACGAAAAATATATTTCACTAACATATATATATATAAGTTTATGATAACTACTCCAAACAACATATATTCATCATTACATATTAAATTAGTAGAGAAACAACACATTTTTTGATCCCTTTCATTTGTCGACCACAAATTATTATGATCGTAAATATTTTCGCCGGCTTAATTAATAATACAAAATTGGAATGAAAACGATCCATAAAAGAAATAAAAAAACAATATTACTTATATTTATAACTTTGGTATTACAATGACATTTTGCTATTGCTTTAGTTTAATTAAATAGGGCGAATTCCGTCTTCGACCACTGATTTTCGACACAGTTTATTAGTAGTTATGCTAAAGTTTAAATTCATAAATGAGACAGTATAATTTTTCATATACATTTACATATCAGAACTTATGCAGCAAAATGGTCGAATATCATGACTTAAAAATCAGGCTTTTTTACTAAGTCGACTCTTACGATACCCACGGTAAGAAGTTTTTTTTTATCCTGCCGCCATAACGTCACATATCTGGATGATGATATAAGATATTTTTTTTTAGATCTGATGTATTGAAGATGGTGATTCCACCATCTATCAAAGGCCAAGATATTTTTATGGCCATAGGTATCCTCAATCAGAGGCAATACGGGACGTGACTTGCACCGACTAAAACTCCAAGATGTTCCACCTTCGCCACTTATCGGGTACATACATCACCACGAATCCCACGTGGTTATCAAACCTCATCTTGTCCGCTCTTCGAAGCGCACGGAAGCAGCATTCCTTCTGACCTCTAGGGCAAATCTGGTCCAGTGCATCGTAATACCAACAGTGCACAGTGTCGCAGAGGTCATAGCATATTAAAAACTCTTCCCCTGCGACTCCACCTCCTCCAGCTGAGGAGAGCAGGGAGAACGGTACAAAGCAGCTACACTAATTCGCTGGGTCAGCCCGCATCGTTGCAGTGTAGGTTGGTTCACCGAGGGTGACCAAGCAAAGAGTACCTAAGTTCACCCATTAAGGCCGGTACCCGAACGACATGCTGGTCGGCGGTAAATAAAAACATCGTAAGGAAACCTGCATTTCGGAAAAATGCTGTTACTTTTACTTTACTTATGTACACAAAACGTATTACACGCTCTGAGTTGAAATAAAATATAAGTGTCGTGTGCGTGAGTCAGAAGTTGACAACAATTGAGTGTGGTACAACATATATGTGGTACATACAACGATGTACTCGCATACAAAGAACTCGAGTAATGTTTCAAATTATAAATCTCGAGTACTGATCTACTATTCTGGAATGGGGAAACTACTATCTGAACTCTATTAGTATAAGTATATATTTTTAACACTTAATCGTAATCGTTGTCATAACTGTCTTCCGTATACGCTTCAGTCTTTATTTTACTCTCAATATTGTCATCAAATTCGGCCTGGTCATTCGTCGTACTGTCGCCGGTAACGTTGCTGCGGCTATCTTGACTTTCCTGACTCGAAAGCAATTCCTCTGCCTCGATTATAACAGCAAAAATTTTTTTCTTTACTTGTGTTTGCATCCAGTGCGGCATCGTTTTTGTACTTTTTAAAATGCAATTGAAAAACGACTCTAAAGCATCTGCTTCCTGTTGAGTGTCATTTATTTTTTCTACGCAACGGCGTTTGTTAGGGTTGCACACTTTATCAATTTCCGTATTGTCTGATGTCTCTGTATTCTGTTCAGTATTTTTAGCAGTAGGTATTATATCTATTTCTATGTTCTCCGTTATTCTATACTTCATGTGCGGTTCAAGAAACTGCATGGCTTTAACATATTTCCAAGTTGTAATTTGGGCGGGCAATAGTTTGTTTTTACCAAGTTTGGCTCGCTTCAGTGCATCTCGGTGGTTGTCTCGGAGTTTTTTCCATTCTGTTTTGGCGACTTGAACTGAAAAGAGACAATATGAATAAAAAAATGTTCCATAATACAAATATATACCGTAAGATCCCAGAGCCCCCTTGCCTACATCATTTTAATAAAGCCAAAATTCTTTGTGTAAATGTATTACTACCTACATAGTAAAACAACGTATGAGTATTTGCTAGCATGGACCAGAGTGCCTTTGATAGGTCTCAGGTATAACGCTGGTTTTTGCATATGTTTTAAAGAAAATTCTCGATAATATATTAAGTTTGTTATTTATGTGGAGGTATTATGTGGGTGGGTGGGAGATAGGACACGCTTTTGCGGGTTGTAACTTCTTCAGACTTATATATAGCTTGAATAAAAAGTAAGGTATAATGATAATGCTAAATTATAATATACATATATTATGCGAATGACAACCCTAAGATTTTTTTTCCTGCAATGTGTTTCGCAGTCCGCACTATTAAGCTATTGGCGCTTTAAATTATCCAATTCCATGAAACTTAAGGTGTTAAATAGTTTTAGAGATTTTTTTTTGATATATCAATTATATTTTAAATTAAACTATTATTTACGGATTTTATCGCGTTTAATTTCTTTTTTATATTCCCGACGTTTCGATTGCGTTACAGCAGCCGTGGTCACGGGGGGACTGAGGTGTTAGACGTCCAGATGTCATAGTTAAAATGATCAATTATATTCCAATGCGAAATAATAAAATTATTTTAATTTAAAATTTGGTTGAACTAAATCAATTTTAAGTTGGTTTACTTTAATAAAAAGTCAGTATCTCTTTCTGCTTAATGTAATAAAATAAAACGTCCAATACTAAATTATCAAATTATTTATTTCAATAAATTAGGTTCAATGTACTTTTAAAAAATTAAATATTTTATAAAATTTTTGTTCCAAATGTACATGTAATAAAATACACGGTTATTCTGAATTTTTTGAAATTAAACTCCCTGATTTTTATAGGTTTTCCAGATTAATGCGAAAAAGATTATTCTTAAATTTGAAAATAAATTTTTAAAAACATTAATAATATACTTCATTACTTTGAATCATGTCAAATTTTCCATTATTTTCTTAAAAATATTAATATTACTAATAAATATTTTTATATCTATTATTAAATTAATTTAGTCATTATTTTTGCAAAAAGCGTGTGTTTTACTTAAAAAACAGATAACAATAAAATAATGAATGAAAATATTTTTTTTGTTTCTTTGTCCGATTTTCCAGTTATATGGTCACCATGTTAAAGTATAAGTATTTCAACAGCAATAAATTCAATGAATAAACTTTAATGATTAAAACATGCAAAAACCAGCGCAATTAATTTAACGTAGAAAAGCTAAATTTTTGAGTATCCGTAAATACCTGTCATAATATCTATCAAAGTTAGCAAATACTCAGACGTTGTTAAACAAAGATACGATAATTAGACAGCTATCGTTATATTTCAAATTATTCAAATAAGTATATATGAAATACACGCTTCGAAATTCCACTTTCTGTGACTAGACTTTTTCAAACGGTTCTTTTGTTTTTTGTAATACAGTTATTGAAGTAAGTATATAACTTATCTCTTTGGCATATTAAGAAAATAAGAATTTTTATATATTAAGATTCACCTCACCTACACGACATGACCTATCTATATCTCTGCATTATTAGTATAAACTAGCTGTGCCAAACCCGCGACTTTGTTAGTGCCAATTTTAAAGATTTTGCGATTTTCGCACTGGAACCCTAAATATTTCAAGGGTAAAAGTAGCCTAAATCACTGCTTACAAAGTGCTGAATCGAAATTGGGTTAACCGTTCCAAAGATTAGCTTGGACAAATAAACAGACAAATATTTTGTAGGTGAGTCCGTATCTTTTCAGTTTTCGTATACTGCAAATGTGTCTGTCTATAGCTATACTTCATAGCTTAGTAACAGATAATTATTTAAAAATCTCAGACAGACAATTTTATTTCTATGAAAGTCGAGGTCATCATAGCAGCCTCCCGAGTAGTGGTTGCTGGATCCCTGTCCAAGCGAGTATTTGTGCACTGAGGACATTATTTTCGAATTTTGATCTACGCGATGATGACGTTAGCGCTCTTATGTTTGCATAAATACGAAAATTTGTGTGATATTTTATAGCGTTTTAATGTATATAAGACACAGATTCACTCATTTACCTTCTCCTTTCAGAGGACGTATCCGAGATAAAGTCACGGAGAGCCGTATCCGAGATAAAGTCAGAGTAAAGTTTTAGTTTTTTAGTTTAAAGTGCGGGCATAATATAGGCAGGTATAGGTACTGCGTGTTCTAAAACCAATAATTTGTCGTATACAGTGTTCGAACATAGACGGCTCACGGCTCAGCTTCAAACGGATGTAATGTCTATCAGGGACAAAAGGTACGTCTAACATAATTCAGGGCTTCTATTTGACTAGCTTGCAAGCTTGAGCTTGCAGTAGCGACAGCTCGGATTTGATTCTCGGTTGCAGCATTTACCACGAGAAGTGCACTGGACATCTTGAGGAAATCTGCGTGTCTAAGAAAAAATGCAATACCAACCTTTTAACCAGCAGTGGGACGTTGCTGCTCTATTTGACTTGGTCTAGAAAAAAATATCACAATTCTGTGAAATAAAGTAAAAAGTTTCAAGATAAAGAAAAAAACATCATTATTTTAAACTCTGTATTTAATGATTTCAGAGATGGTAAATAAAGGGTTAAGTATAACTTACACAGTACAGAAACGAGTATTACTTATTTATTAAAAAAATTAAACAGTATTTCTTTGTTGTTGCTCTGATAATTAACAATTTTGCCAAAAAGTATTATGGATTACTTTATTAGAAAGTACACCTATATAAAATAGCAGACTACTTTACTTTAGAGTACGGTTGGTAACCTTATTTTCAGGAACTTTTGATTACTCTTGATCGAAATTAAACCTCTTGTTGATTCATTTAAATACGTTTAGTCCTTTAGAAGTGGTTTAGCGACAAACATCCAAACTTTCTCATCGTATAATATTACCTAGTAATTAGGCACACCAGAAATTCGGCTAAAACGACATAAGTAAAATTATGATAATTCATCATTTAAATAACGACATTTACTTACATATTTTACCTACAGGTATGAATTTCTTTCCAGTTTTGTGTTATAAAATCCTTAACCTGAAACACGTGTGGACTTTGAAACAATTGAAATGTTATTGTTTTGAGTCATTAGGACTTATGAATCTTATGATACTGGAATGGTATGTTGTTTTGCAGAGAGACTTAATTGCTCAAGGACTTTGTATACATAGGTAATTGTAATTTTCACTCACTGTTTGGAATGGATTTGTTGTTGTAATGTTCCACTACGCGCCGCCATGCCTTGTCTTTTGTATGCATTTCGCGATAATCAGGGTGTAAAGGGTTCCAAAGACATGGGTGTTGACGGACACCTTCTACGAAAGTTTCCATCGCCGTGTTAAATCTTTGCTGTTTCGTATATTTTGCTCACTCACAATGTCAACACGTTCGTGCATCGGCCCAATGACTGGGGGTGACCGGCCTCGCACAGCCTCGCTACGCCTCGCGCGTGTTCGTTAACTCCGCTCCCTTCCCCCACCGTATGGCACCCGGCGTGGCGACGCTACGTCCTTGGACCGGTTTTATTAAACTTCCAAGTATTCTCTCTCCGCATCTATAACTTGCAGTTTTGTCGGAATGTTTGTTAATGTAATAATTTATGAATATCTACATTTTATTCTGTATGCTATTAATATTGTAAGGACGGTATATTTTATGACATGAAGTTATATTACATGGGTAATAATAATAATAACTTATCCAATGTTGTGTGTTGTGTTTTTAACACAATTAAAATATAGTCTAATATTAATGAGGCCTTCATCTAGCTAATTATCGTACCTAGGAAGGAACATATAGTTATAGATATAGGTATAGGGTGTAACGAGAAATATTAGTTCATCTCTTAAATATCACTCCAAATGCTAACCTCACCTGCACGTGGTGCACCCTACCAGGATACAAACGAGGCTTTGGCGACCGATTGATGGTGGAAAAGACTATCCAATATTGCACTGCGCTCACCAACCCGCAACCAGAGTGGTGTATATAGGCAAACTCTCCAAGAAATACATGCCAGTTTTTGCAGGTAATACAAGGTATTGAATTTATTATAAATGACACTAACACGACGTTGAAAAAAAAGACCACAGAGTTTCTTGCCGAGTCTTCTCTGAAGTCTTGTTTTTTGCGAATTGATGCAGAATTTGACGTTCATAAGAGCTTCAAACAAGCCTACATTGAACAAAAACATAAACGGCGGTACAGATTTTGATGAAATTTTCTTTGGAGATACCTTGTGGCCTGGGTACCTACGCATTAGGGTAGTACCCTGCCAACTGTACTATAATGTATATAGTATTCTACTATATTTTGTGTTTAAATTTTAAGTATATTTCAGTTGGATGGATCAATGCTTCTTTGCAACACCGAAAGTAATAAAAAATAAATCCTTTACTTTCTTACCACTTAAATAAGCAACAAAACTAAAAAGTCAAACGGATGATGCTGCCTTTGTGTTTTAACTCTATCCTTAAAATACCATACATGTATTTTCGAAGTGTGCTATTTTTTTAAAGTTTATTCTATAAATACTATGAATAATCTGATCTGTAATCTAATCTGCTATGTAATTGGCGACCCTGGGTAAAGACACAGGCTACTCTTTATTCCGGAAAAACATCGGGAAGATTTTGTATATTATAAAAATGTTAATATCGTTATTAGTCAGGGTACTTGTCTATAGCTGAGACGTAAACCCTGTACTGTATATGAGTACTGTACTTTCTTGTAGTTAGTGTAGTAGTAAATACCTTCCTAAGTAAGCTCCTGTTCACTCAAGCGGAGCGCTTGAGCTAGAAGGATAGTGTAGTGTAGCTTGCGTCTATCCTCTGGAGCGGAGCGGGAACAGACGGACGACACGTTTCCAAAGCAGAGCCGTACGGTGCGAAATTAGATTATATATAAAACATTTATTCACACAAGTACATATGAAAACAACAAATCAATGTAATGAAAAAAGACTAGAATTGTCGCCTGCGCCGAAAAGGGGTTAGTTCAGCGTTTACTATGTAACAATAAAGTTACTCAGCACTGATTTTAACTTTTTCTTTTAACGGTGATATATAGCAGATATCATTTACAAAAATTAACTCGGTCTTGCACCGTTTCCTCCAACCGCTATGTATTATTTACGTGCTAACAGTGCAACTGATTGTAAGTGGCTACTTCAAATGCGTTGTCATGCCTCACAGTCTGTAATTATACTGATTTAGAAAACACTGGTTGCAGACTTGATTACGTCAAAATGTTTAAAACTCATCTCCACTACGCTAGATCTATATCCATGGAAACTGTAGAAACGGGATGTGGATATTGTGCGATTCTTTTAGTTCAAAAAAATGCCGTAAATTGAAACTTTGAACTATCACAAATTGTGATTATATTGCACGCAAAGGTGACCATGTCGTGATTCTTATGGTGGTGAGGCAGATAAGTCTCGCAACTAGGCCACCATTCAAAAGGAGACGCAAATTATGAAACTTTCAAGTCAATACCTATGGCCATAAGTTCTTTCGGCCATAGATAGGTATTGACATATCAAAATACATATCGTTTTTAAAGAAATAACCTTATGTGTAAAATTTTACGAAATCTTAGCGATTAACACAAAAGCCGATAAGCAATGCTGTCATTGCTCAAAACGTTACTTCGGAGTCACGAACAGGCCATGACCTCTGGTACTGACGCAAATTTGTAGTCAGTTCAGTTTCAGTTATAAGGGTCGGAACATAGTTCTCGAGACAGTTTTTTTTTATTGCAATAGGTTGAAAAACTAGCTAACAGTCCACCTTAAGGTAAGTGGATATTCACAAATCGAAGAAGGCCATAGACGCAAGGTTACCCCCAAAGGACTAAGATGTAATGCCTCACTGAGTTGTTCGTGCCGTGTGACAATCTCGTTGGAAAGTCCTCGCAGAGATGTACTTTTCAAAAATGTATCGTGGACATTTTTGAAAAGTACTTCTCTGCGAGGATTTCACTACACGTTCAAAAACAGTCTCTTGATAAACTGTGGTCAAATTCCTTTTTCACAATAATGATGCAGGATGATGATGACCACTATGAACTTTTCCAGCAAATTGTGGGGCTTTAGAGCTGTGAGCATACTTTATAATTTTGCTTGATGTAGTGAATGCTCTTCAATCGTAATTTGTTTTCATCTGAGCACATTTCCGTGTCGTCCATCAGCGTAAAGCAATCATAGCAATTCTGTAATTCTGATTTCTTTAACATTCCACCTTTTAATGTAATTTAACAATCACTGTGAAAAATAATATCAGAAATGGCGGCAAATCGATGGAAGTTTCGGACATAATAAACGCAATCCAGATTTTAATTTAGAAAGAAATCGGCCAAGACTTGAAACTTTAAACATAGCTCAGAATTGTTTGACAACGCAATATTAACTTTCTTGTCTGTCTGTTAGTTTCTCTGTTTTAGTATGTGTCGGTGTCCGTGCGGAAATCTAATTCGCGACTGCTTAGCCGACAATATTTAAAATAACATTAACAAATTAATATCAATTGAAAATGTAGATTGGTTGTAAAATTTATGCACATTACAATTTCTAGCTTTGATATAATTTTTCAGCGAAGAACGTTTGTCAAGAAGAAAATGTAATTACATCGAAACGTTTAAAACAACAAAGTGAATTGTGGTCAGTTAACTCTGTTGATGGAACCCCAATTTCACCAAGAAGCAAAAATGACTATTATAAATTTTATAAACAAGATAGAGAAGTTCGTGATATTTTCAAAAAAGGACGTATCAAACATATTTTAAACAGAAATAACAACTTAAGAAACATTTATGAAGAAAAAGATGTCGACAGTTACGATGTTTCATCTACACTTGCCAATATAAAAAGCGTTAATAACAATTTAAAAAAATATATCTTTGATAAAAGGTTTAACGTTGAACTATTCGATCCTTATAAAATGGAAACTTCTAAAAATAACTATAATGCATTACATAGAGTTATCTCCAAAGAAAGTAATGTCGAAAATGAAGAAAAATTATCATCTGATTATTTGAATGCAAAGGAAAACGAAAAACGTTATGCTGTGTATGAAATTGGAAATCCTGATTTGTGGTACACAGTTCACGTACAGTTATACGAAAAATTGAGTACACCAGAAGGCAAAACGGTTTGGAATGATATTACTAAGGAAGAGATAGCGAGGTACACGATTTTATCCCAGTTTCGTAAATTGTCAAATTGTATTTTTAAGGAAACATGTTATAACGCTTAATTAAATTTTGTCGATCCAGCCTGCCAATCGTAGTGAGTTTGGATAAATCTTTTACGTATAGCATGCTTGTTACAACAACTGGCGGTTTCATGGAAATGCTTATGTCTAACAGGGGTAACTTTTATAGGTTGAAAATCATCAGCAACCGGACACATCCGGTTGCTGATGATTTTCAACCATATAGCGTGAATATAACACCTCTTTCTCCAAAAAATGCCAACCTCACCTGTAACTGGATTGTTAGAGGGAATTCAAATAATTCTTAGAGATAGAACGCCATTACAATAGAATTAAGTTTTCAATGTTTAACTTCAGCGTCAGCACTTTGCATCCGGAATGGAACAATCGAGATATGAGTATTCGATACCGCCCAGCGAAATGGTTGTTACGGGAGGAGTTTTTTTTGCCCCAGGCCGGCCTATGTTTGCTTGTACCCATACGTGGCACAGACTTAAACCCTCAGACACATGATGCTAATTCTATAATCGGTAAGTGATGAAATTTTGTAACACTTTTGGAAAGTAAAATGTATCCTTTATTATATGATATCAACCGATAAATATTTCATTCCAATGGTAGTTGAAACCACAAACTAATCACCATTAGTCTTGTGGTAGCGATGTAAAAATCTACCCCTCTCTTTCTTCCCGTGGCTGAAGTAAAAGGCGACTAATGGATAAAGCCCTGAAAATGTCATGGTAATCATCGAGTGCTCTAACCCTACGACGTGGCTATATCACGTTTTTTCTCCCGGAGAACGAAAAGTAGTGTTTATGTATTACATGTATAATACATACTACGCATCAAAATATGAATAAATTATCCAGAACTATATCTTTTTACCTTCCTAGGTACTCGCAATACTGCCACGCTCTACCATAAACGATAACTATAAAATTTTATAAATGAGCTGTAACAGCTCAAGTTTAACGTAATTATTCAAGTAAAATCGACTAAGCTGAATATTATAAATTATAAATGATTAGTATATTAAAGGAATTAAAAAATAATTTTTATCTCCTAATTACACTGACGAATGCTTTGCTTATTATTATGCTTACAAACGACTACGAAGTAATGATTTACGACGTAATTCGAAGAAATACTGAATATGGATTCTTTTTATGGAGGCTTTTACTGCAATCTTTTTATTGTTCAAAATATTTATTCCTTTAGAGTAAAGCAAGAATTTGTATTTAAGTTTTTATTTTCACCAGCTCGTAACATTTTGCAGTTCATTGCCAAACATAGGCCTCTCCTAATAGCACCACGCTTGGCAGGCGTACAGGTTTTCAGTTAGTTTCAATGTTATACGACTTGTGAAGTTATCATTCTACTAGGACTACTAGGGTATTCGGGCATGCCAGCAGCAATTAATATTTGTGCAACAGAAAATTATTGGGTTTCAGTTTATTTAAATTCTACTGTGTGGTGTCCCATGTCTCTGGAGTAGGCAAAGTCGCTAATATTTCCAATTATCAATGTTCAGTTATTTTTGTTAACAGTTAGATCACCCATAGTTAACAAATAATATATACTTATTTAATGCATTAAACCAATGGTCAGCGTACCTGACTATTAACCCACGGGCCCTGAGTTCGGATTCCAGTCAGAGACAATATTTGTGTAACACCCATATTATTGATTTTAGCGTCTCTTTGTGTTTTGTTCCGTCCCGTGTTTCTGATCTCAGCCTTCTTCTGCTATTTTCGTAGATGCGTTACTTGGGGTACAGGAATGTAGATATTTTAGTGCCTACATTTGCGGAACTATCATATGTTATGAGCAGTTGACAACTTTCAATAGTATTCGAAAGTTGTCATCGTGGTCGAGATCGACCAGAAGGCGAGGACATCAACATCTTATTATTATTATACTTAGTTACTTTGATAGTCTACTTTGATAACTACAACTATTCACTGTCAATTCCATAATGGTATTGAGTGTACTACACTACATAAACGTAATGGTAGTATGAAATCAGTGTTTATACAGTTAATAATGTATTTTAGACAAATTTGGAGAATTTCTAGTGGTGTCTACAGAAGATGTTATCTCTGTAGAAGACACAACAAAAGGAGAATACAATTCATCAGCGTCACCTAGGACTAACGTATCACAAGATAAGGTAAAATTTTTAATTTTCCACACTCACACTCACACTCAAAACGTTAATATAAATCTAATACAAACTGTTTATAATCAGTTTTATTGTATCCTCAAAATTTTTCAAAACAATGTAATCAACATCAGTATTTACCCTCGTTCTAAGTCGTAAGTAGACTGAGTCAAAACACTGACATACAATTACCTAAATATAGAAATTTAATTCCAAAGACATTAATGTCTTAATTGACGTATTCACTGATAGGTCATGGCTTCGGCTACCCGCTGTTCGCCCGTGGTCACAAATTTTGTCACAAGTTAACTCTCATTTGAGATTTAATCCTATATCATGGCATAATATACATCTATGCCAAGTTTCGTTCATATCCATACAGTCAAATGACTATACGGATATGAACGAAAGCATAACTGTAGGACAAAAGCACAAAGTTTCCCTTATGTTATATTAAGTACGATAAAACATTAGCCTATAGTACTTTCAGAATTATATTAAAAAACATTTTTAAAATATTGTATTATAAAATATTCATATTTAAAAGTATTTATCGAAATCCATGAAATTACATTTGTGTTAATTTTTCATGGGAAAGGCGGCAAACGAGCAAGCGGTTCACCACATGGTAAGTGATTACCGTCACCCACGTACATCTGCAACCAGAGGTGCAGCAGGTGCGTTGCCGGTCTTTAAGGGTATTAGGGAGATGGGAAGGAGGATTAGGAGGGTATAGGGTGGAGGAGTGGACCTCCGGTTACCTCACTCACCGAACGAAACGCAGAAGCACAAGATGCTTCTACTTCACGTCGGTATTCAGCGAGGCCGTGGTACCAACCCGGTCGATCTGGCCCATTTGAGCAGCAGCAAAACCCGCCGCTTGGCTCTGCCACGTTTAAAAAATATCCGTACAAACATACCTACATTAGCAGTCTGTACCCATTGCGCACATGCCTCTTCACAAATATTTGAGAGAGTGTTGGAGGCTGGAAGGGTCCGCCAATCTGTTCCTGTGCGGTATGGCGGACTTCACGTCCACGAGAAATATTTTTTATTATTCCTAAGACCTGTATTTTCCACATGATGTTTTTCTTCAGGGCTGATCACGTGGTAAATTCAGCACTAAAAATGGCTATTAACAATTTTAGTTCCGCCGGCACTGGGGAAGCGAAGAAGGGTTGTTGAAAGGGGGGTTTGTGATGTCTATACCTTACCCCTTACCAAGCCCGGCGACCAGACCGCTAGTGACAAAACAGAATAACTGCATTGGTGGCCTCAGAGTGTTTTATGTTTCTACTTAAAACATAATAAATAAAAGGTGTTAGTGACAGTTACAAATTAATTTAATTTAATAAATTGTGCTATCTTCGCATAATTTATTAAATTAAATAAATTTCTTTTTCTTATTCTTAACTACAATACACATTTCGAATGGAATTTGTAGTAATTATTATGGGTATAATAGGTTAGCTCAGCGTCAAGAGAGCAGTTTAAGGGTTCATATATTCTTATGTTCACAGTTCAACAAAACTGTTAGTCCCTAACAGTGTTATACCACCATATTAAATTTAGTTAAACACTGGTAAATTAATTTATGTAATTGTAAGTTTTATTAGAAAATATTTTTCCAATATTTCCCTATTTGCCTTAACTTCCTTAGATTGGTGAACGGTAGAATTCCATGAGTTACATTACGGATGGAACCTTTGATGGTTCTTCCCATATATTCATATTATTGTCATCAATACACTCAAAACATAAAATAAATTAAAGACCTTTCAAAACTCGTATGTATAACTATAATTTGTATGGCATCAATTTAACTTTACTAAGCGTTATATCTATATTTATTTTAAGTTTGTACGTTTCGGCATCAAAACAAATGATCAATATTTTTCAGTCAGTAAACTATTTCAAATATGCTATTATTTCAGGCTCCTCACCGCGTTGTAGTTCGCGCGTCAAGGGCGCTTATGGGAGGCAGTGCCGAAAATTTGATATTTGCAACTAAGGGCTTCGATCAGTACATGATGATACCACACCAGCGCCCACATCATTCGCAAATTGACGTCGAGTCACGGGCCGATGGAAACCAACTTGTACGTGTCGGGTGGGTAGTAGTAGTTTTGGTTTTTTTATTGCCCGTTCAGATAGCGGGTTTATATAACTAAAATATTACAAAAACAAATCTCTTAAACTATTTAAGTGTGTGAACTAAATAAAATGGCTTACATATAGATTAAGAACTCATAATATTAAATATAGTGTGTATGTATTATGTGTACAATTCAGGGTGTGTGTGTATTATGTACATAATTATTATTATTTATAAGGTATAATCATATATTTTAGTAATGGTGTAATTCATCATATAATTTAGTAAATCACCTTTAATGTTATTTTCTCCAACAACCAGAGTTGACTGGCGGAAAAAGACACAAGTCTTCTGCCTTATATAAGGCAGAATAAATATATAAATAAAATATTATCCCTTTAAGTTTATCAAAAGTTTTAAAACCGAACAAGATTATAGCACACGATATAATTACGGTTTTCGAATACTCCGTTATTACAAAACAATGTAACTCCAGGTCCTCTGGACGCATAATGACCGCAGTGTCGGATAACAGCCGAAGAACACGAACGGTGCTAACACTACAAGTGACTAACACAGGATTGGCCGCTGCCCGCTTCAGGTAGTACGTTCACTATTAAGTGTATTCAGTGTATAGAGTATTAAGTGGGTACCAGGAAAATAAATCTTACTAATAATTTACCTTTAGAGCGTCAATCTTACATTGGATACGTCACCGCCATGACGACGACGATGGGGTTATGCTGGGCTCCTACTTGTGGGTGGTGTAGGAGGTCTCGATCCCTTCATTATATAGAGGCACATGTGAAGACCGCGCCCGCCTCTATGAGACTTCTTTTTTTATACCCTTTGTCGGAAAATGACTCTTCTGATTTCTGGCGAGTTCCAACGCTAATGAACAACCTAGTTAGCCGTTTGAAGGAGTCAGGAAGGCGAGGATTTACCGTAATAACTATGCTTGGCGCGCGGTTTGACGATTGCAGACGCGATGCACCATAGACGCTGCTGCTTATCTATGGTCTGGATAATTTAAGTCTGGCATACCTGAGATGATTACGCCGCTATCTGCTGGAGAGCCGAAATTTTTATGGCACTTCCCGTAGAGCGTTTGTCCATGCCATCACCGTGAACAAGATACATAGCAGAAGAGGGCACGGTCGTCACCCGAGCGCTGTCATCTCGGCTGCCGAGAATGTGAGTAGTTCGGCGCAAAAGTTGTTCCAAGATCGTTACGGGCCGATCTCCCAGTAATGCAAAACACGTAAAGGCTGAGCTTGTCCACTATACCAATGATTTAAGCAGGCAGCGTACGGTTTGTCAAGTGTTGGATGTGACGTAATTTTATAATAATGGCTAGAAATGTAATTAAAAATTTTATTAACTGATTGAACTTGTAGAAAAGCTATGTATGTTTGTGGGATGTTCCAAATAACTAAATAAAATAATTCTCGGAGACAGCGACGGTACACAAACGCCCTTTGTCGTCTTTTACGAAACACAGGGTGAGACGGGATAACAAATTTGTCTGATGCCGTCGAGACACTGCAACTTATATTTTTAACAGATTGTAGAACACAGCTGGACATCATCCCGTAGGGGAAAGACATATGTCATGTCAAGTGCCATGTATATGGCAAGTCCCTACGGACTTGCTATAATCACCACATCACGAGTCGTAATTGCTTTTTGTCACTTAATAAGCTTAATTAGCTTGCAAAAACAGAGAATTTACTTTACTGAATTTACTTCATAGAGTGACAGCACGAGATTGTGGCCCGGGATTGCTTGATCATATCAATAATAAAGGCACTCAAGACCTTGTATCAAGTCCTGTTCTCTTGCCTCCAAAACATACCCAACGTTTTCAACTTGAATTACCTATCGAAATTCCTGGCGATATCGCTCATTGCTCGGGTACGTACCGTGCTATAATTTTTACGTTGTTGTTGGTTAACAACTTAGTTATGCGTCCGTATTTTATGCACAATCTGAAAATCTAAGTACTCTTCGTCTTATCTCAGCATTATGACTACGCTGTAGATTTTCTGGCATTTCCGTGTAGCTTTGTTGGAAATAATGAATTTCCCTTGGTGACCATAGGTTCCTTCTATTAATGCATATTGTGACTTGTACCTAATAGAAGAAGAGCGACGATTGACACACAATCGGTCAAGTATTGAGGCTGTGATGTTGCCCTGGCAGTTCTTAACTGCGCAGGATTTTATAGTGTCGTAAATGTACGCGCAAACACAGAGGCACACGCGTCTTTACCTTTCATATCCGATGTAACGCTTATGAAATAAAATCGGAGGAATGGTCAGATCCAATATTAGAGAGGACGAACACAACATAACCAGACCCGAAAAACTTTTTGTAACCTCTGAGTCACGCAGTCGTCAATAATTTGTCGTCGTTGTTTAGTCTGTATACAAGTATTGACAAAATTAGGTGATGTTCTGACAGTAGTCTGTCGAAAGTATTAAAACCTTCATATATTTCTGGTGACCGTATAGCATCTATGTACTAGGTGGACCAATAAGTATTTGGAAGCACAATATAACTTCTGGAAAAGTATTTTTAAATTGTATTTATGTTTCAACGTAATCACTTTCTAACCTAATACACCTTGAGAATGTTTGGAAAATTGCTAAATTCCTTTGGAAAAAATATTTGATCTTAGGTATCGAAAAAGCCTCTACAGCACTCATGACCATATCATCTCCGTCAAAATTTACACCACTTATGTCTTTTTCAAATTTGTAGTGAAAATCACTAAGAGCTAGGTCCGGCGAATATGGCGGCACCAGCCGTTCGGATGGCAGTGCCTGCAACAACGGACCGATGTGCAGGTGCATTGTCCCTCCGGCACACAACTTTCCCCGCCGATTACTTTTTATTTCTTCGCGTAGTTTTTTGAACAATGATGCGTAATAATTTTTATTTTAATACGTTATTAGAGTACGTCTGTCCTTTCTTTAAATAATCGATCATAATAATTCTTTCCGCATCCCAGAAGACCTTTACCTTGCCTGCCGACGCAGAGACCTTGAACCTCTTGGCTGGCTTGGAGGACGATCTCTCCAAGACCTCACTTAGTTTTTTCGTCTCTGCGGCAAAATGATGAACCCACGTTTTATTAACAGTAGAGAAACGTACTCGAGAAAATTCTCGGTCTCTATTCATTGAAATATCAACTCTTGCTTTCTTTTATGCGTTTGTTACCGTACGAGGAACCCAACGCGCGGCCACCGTGAATTTATAGGTTTTACTGAATTATCCCAAACGATAGCTTTAGATTCTCAACTGAATATCGAACTCTTCTCGTAGTTACAGACATATTTAATAACCGCACGATCTTCTTTATTTTGCACACGAACGATATTCCCGCCAAATGTCAATTACGAAAAAATTTAGCGCAATTAAGTTGCAACGGCTTCTAATGAATTTAAAATCATAACAAAATAGAATGCATTCTTATAATTAATTGTAAAGTATCTGATTCTAAAAACTTATGATCCAACCTAGTACAAGCGAGAGTTTTTATGTTTTTGTGTTCTTTAAATAATTATGGAATCGAATGTATGTTAGTTACAGATTCCTTTAAACTGTATTCGAAGCTCAGCGTATAATGTACTTAATATGGTATTGTTGATATTGTTTCAGTGTCATTAGTGAATGATGACGATGAGTTTGTGGCAGTAAGGGATGTTGCTATTAAGAAAGCCGACCGATGTTTCTGCGTTTGGTATTGTGAATGCGTTTGCTTAAGTAAATACTTTTTCATTTATTAGAATTGTTATCTTTAAGAGATTTAATTAAGAACATTTTTGAGGTTCTTTTTTCTACTTGTAGGCAGAATTAGCTATAATGAGATCAATATTCTAATAAGTAATATTATAATAGTAGGTACAGAGTAGTGCAAAGCGAGAGTATAAAGAACATAATTGGTTCAATTTAAGATAATAGGACGGAGAAAAAGTTTTTTCGTATTTTAATTCAAAATATTTATTACCGTTGTTTGTTTACATTTCATTATAATATATATGTGCCATTGTGTAAGTTGAGACATAACGTGACAGAAAGATGTAAAATTCACGATGTGATTGAAAGTACGACTTCTTTCAATTGAAAGGTATTATTAATTAGGTAGTTACCAAATTTTATTAAGCAACAATTTGCAGGTGATGATCCTAAATTGATATGTCAAGAAATGACAGAATCTAGTCAGATAGCCGCAGGACTATCTGTGCATGAGAGGCCACGATGCGCTCGCTCGGTCTGCTACCCCGATAATGTCACATTGAACATTGTTATTATTGTCATAGGCGTCCTTGCCGCTCTATTGATTCTTGGTAAGATGCCAATGATATGTGGTACAAATATATGCAGTAATAGTATAAAGTATTATGTATATGTGGTATATGCGTACACAAGCTCGACTGATGTCGAGGATACCACTCCTTTGGATGTTTCTCTGATAGTTGTACGTCTTAATAACCCCTCTGTATGGCACAGAGTCATTATTATTATCGCGTGTGTGTGATACTTGTCAGCGGATAGGCAAATTATCTGAAGCGCGAAGGTTACGGTAATAGTCACCAAAGGCAAAAACTATAAGTTTAACAGTAAATAACAGTTATTTTATGTTCACTGGGCAAAAGGCATTAAGTCCGCCTTTTGTTATCCTTTTGGTGTACACAATAAAGTACACAAAAAATATTTCGTTTCAAATGTAATCATTACCGTTGAATTTTTACGTAGTTAACTTTTTTGGTTAAAGTTAAGTTAAATTCAGGTATTTAAGTATCATAAAATGTTGCTATTTGGATATTCATACTGACTAATATTATACATATTTTGTAGGTTTTTTTAAAGCCATTATAGGCATGGCTTTGCAATGCGTAGCATCGTGGGGCTTAGAGCGATTTTTGAAGTTACCTCGAAAGATCGAGCATTATTACGAGACCTCCCTTCGTTACCGCCCTGTGGTTTATGACAAGGAAGGCTGGCCGATCCATCCCGATTCAAAGAAACGGAGTGTTCGATACATTAGCAAGTAGGTTGTGACCTTCACACTTCATACATAGGACAGCTATTTAATACGATCAGCGACACAACAATTAATTTGAAAAAAAACTTAAAAAGAATTTCGTATTTTTATCAAACTTTATCTTTATCAGCACGCTGTCCACTACGGAATATTGGCTTCTCTAAAAAAAGCTTCAGCAGAAGCTGGCATGCATTACCATCGCACTAGTAATGCTACTCCCCCAAGCCTCATTTCCGATTTAGCATGGTGCACCAACCGGCCTTTAGAGAAAATATGGATATTTCGTCACAGTAGAATTAAACGCGGTTTCTTATCCCTTACCGGGGCAAGACCTAGCCATTCATAAAAGATTAAGTAAGGTTTAGCACCATTTGATTCATATGAACAGTGAGTGATTAATGTCTTTCTGAACTGTTTTCGAAAACTTTCAATTGCTATTGTAAGTTGATAACCGCGCAGGATATACTAAAAACGAACGTGCCTAACATACCAATACTTCTCCTTTCTATTATCAATAGGAAGCTTAAAGCGATAAGACTTCAAGCGTTGTAAGCAATATCTGAGACACGGGACACGAAGCTAATGATAGCTCCATCCGCAGGCAATACGCATTATAAGCAGTCCCGAATAAAAATATTATGATTTGTGTGTTACATACAGTTCTAAGCCATGAGCCAGCAAGTAGTAAGAAATGTAACTAAATATAAGTTCCGCCACACAAAGTAAATTAAGGTAAGATAATTTAAGCCATTGCTTAGGTATTAATATTTATATAAGTAAAAAAATTTTTTAGGCACATGGAGTTTATATTGAATCTGATCTACTTTATTACTTTGCCGTGTATGATTATATGCGATGCATTGAAATTCTTTATTTCAAAATGTCGAAATTCGGAAAACAACGTTAAATCAAAATTAAAACCCTGTGATGTTAAGAAAACGTACAGTTCTCAAGATTTACAGGTATAATTACAGTACATTATTTATAAAAATCATAAGTAGAATAACAGCAAGGAATTGCACTTAGAAAGAGAAAGAAAACGTATTTAGTAGTAATTTTACCTTAAGTTTTATTTGTTAATTAAAATAAAGTACAATTCCTGGCTGTAGATATCCAACCATCGATGCCAGACTCTGCGCAAATGGATGAAGTCGCAAGCCGATGAGTTGTCCACCGACATTTGGCAGAAAGGATTAAGCATTCAAGAAGCTACCGATTTCAATTATGTAAGAGTTTTGTTTGCTATATACTAAACTTTATCTACCAAAATTTATTGTGTATGGTATAATTTACCCTCGTAGCTAGTTTGAAAATATCTCGTATCCGATATATTATTATCGTGTTTGATTATACTTTTAGTAATCTTGAAGTAAATCTAGGTGAAATTCATGGGTTTTATGTACAGTGCCTATACCATAATTGTGTTGATCGTAGTGATTTACAGGATTTGATGGGTTCTGCATATTTCATTTAGTCTCATCATCGACCATAAAGGTCGATATATGCAGTGCCGGATTCAGGCTACTAGATAATCTAAGTCTATGGTTTTTAAGCATTACACATCTATAGGCCCCATCAACCAACGTTGGTTTAAAAGACAGATTTATTACAAATAGTAAACTTAAACACAACAATAAGCCACGCTTGTAACCCTTCACCAAGTAGACTGAGGTGCAAATATTTCCAACTGACAATGGACAACGTGATTATTTACGAAACATGGAAATATACGCTACGTAAGGATGTGTCCTTCTTAGGGTATGCGGATACTTATTAGGTTAAACTAAGGCATGTTGTGCTTGAGATTGAAATTAACAAGTTATCTCAAATCTATTTACTTAAAGAGGTTTTCGAACCTTATATATTGATATTTTTTTAACTTTTGTCTATTTATCTGTGAGTTTGTTCACCCATGAAACCAAAAACTATTCAACGCATCTAAAATATCTCAACAAAAATTTGCACATTTATACCTGAAGACTAACACTTATCTACGTTTTCTTTTATCTTAATAATTATTTGCATGCAACCCCGAAATCGTCAGGCGAACAACGATGCGGACAGTTATTTTATCAATAACGCAACAAAAATTCCCCTCGCAGTCCTCGCTGTGATTTTGTTGTCTTCCCGAGGCGTGATGTTCTGACCCTTTGCTGTTGCATGCTTTGCTTAAATGCTCACCCGGCACTGCCTGTGCGCCTACGAATATCTCATAGTAACCTACTGTGTTATTTTAAAGTTTATGAGCAAAATTAAAATAATAATTGACAATGTTCGTAGATGAGGCCTCTCCTCCGTGAGGACTGTTGCCGAAAGACAGAAGATTTTTTATCTTCTTACGCTGATTCAGAACAAGATGATACAGAGTACGTGCTTATGCAGATGCAAAAGAGTAGGGAGTCTCTTGCTGTGAGTTTTCCAAAACAAATCAAGATATTATTTAGTAATGGACTCTTTTACGTTCTCTATTTCAAAATATAACCTATCCATTCCATTCCCATCTCGTCAACACTTATAGTTCAAGATCCCAGACTAAACGACCTTCACCTATCTGTCAACCGCATGAATAGAATTTTTTATCAATCATATATATATATAAAAAATCAACATCAGTTGAATCTCATCAGCAGACTTGAAATTTATATTATTTTGAAACAACTTTCTATGAATGATCACTTTTAAATACTTTTTATCACGAAGAATTAACAACAAACATTCAATTAGATAAATAATATTTTTTTTTGAGAATCGGTGGTGTGACTCACGGTCGTCACGGCCGGACAGCTTTTTTTTTTTTATGGAAGAGACGGCAAACGAGCAAGCGGTTCACCTGATGGTAAGTGATTACCGTCGCCCACATACATCTGCTGTTGTACAGTTGCTGCAGGTGCGTTGCCGGTCTTTAAGGATATTTGGGAGATGGGAGGGAAGAGGAGGGGAATAGGGTGGGGGTGTGGGCCTCCGGTTACCTCACTCACCGAACGAAACGCAGAAGCACAAGATGCTTCTACTTCACGCCGGTATTCTGTGAGGCCGTGGTACCAATCCGGTCGAGCTGGCCCATACGAGCAGCAGCTAAAGCCGCCGCTTGGCTCTACCACGCTTGAAATGCTATAAGCTACCCTAACATTTTAGTTTTGTTTTTTGTTTTCAAGTTTTCCTCTTATTTTTCTTACTATGTTGTAAATAGTAAAAATATGCGTCAGTACTCAAAAATAGTTTCACTGTGACCAGGTGATTAATGTGCATACGATATTCAAGATATCTCCGAAGTTTATTTTATTATATTTATTATTATTTTATTGTATATTTTCTAAAGACCAAATGTGTGTTAAATTCATTCTGAATATTGTGGTATTAACAAAAATTGTCATTGTGAAACGTGGCAGGGTTCAGCTGCAGTAAAACATAAACAAAAATACCGCAAATGGGTTAACTAATGAAATCAGATCAAGGCGACCTGCACAAAAATTTTCTTAACAAGCTAGAGCGTCTTCTCAATATATAAATATTTTTATATTAAACGCCAATTTTTTTATTAGTGTAAATGAACGTATTTAAAGATCCAATTGTTTAATTAAATAATAATAAAATCTTAACGTATACGCTTAGTACACCTATTACATTATTTCTCCATATCCCAGGTTGACTGGTAGAGAATGCAAAAAGACATTAAGTCCGCCTTTAGTAATAATAATAATCAATTCTCAAGATGGCGCTATTTACAAATACATCCTGCGCATAAATCCATCATCGTCATCGCACTATGAAAGCTTCCAAAAGTCTTTATAAACAGTGGTTGTCGTATAATTAGAAACACTACCAACGGTCCTTAACATCTTACATAAGATACTTCACCGCAATCGTTTTTATTTTGAAACTAAACAATAAATAGAACAATATGTTCAACGATTTATCATTTATTAGAAAAACAATATAAATCCCATTACACAAGTGCAGTTTCAATATTACATTACGGACAAACATTTAAATCAGTTTTAAGGTATGAACAATAATGGTCAACTAATTAGAAACAACAACAAAAAAGTATAAAAACAATATTTTTTTAAGTATTTGTAATTAGTATTGTTATTTACAATTTAGTGGCGTAACCCTTATTTTCAATAACAGCACTGCAACGATGTGGCATTGATTCAATCAATTTCATACATTTTTCTAGGGGGATTGTTTGCTTCTTGACATGCTTCAACAAATGCTTCATATATTTCGTTTTGACTGGTGTTAAGTTTGTTTGAGACTTTCTTTTTAACAATACCAGAGATTTTCCATCGGGTTTAAATCCGGACTATTTGCTGGCCAGTCTAAAACGGATATACGCCGTTCGCTAAGGAAACATTTGACGCTATTGGCCGTGTGTTTAGGGTCATTGTCATGCTGAAAGATCCAGGTTACAGGCAAATGATCGTCCGAGAGGGAATCATTGTGTGCTAAGATATTTTTGTATTGCCATTGATCCATTGTTCCTTCCATCTTCCGAACGGGTCCAACTCCAAACACCCCCAAACTTTAATGTTACCGCCACCGTGCTTGACTATACTCCTTGTGTACTTATAATTAAAAGCATTGTTTACAGGACGTCTAACATAGCGCTTTCCGTCGGAGTTGACCATATTTATTTTTGTTTCATCTGAAAATAACACTTTTTTCTATTGTCGCACCGTCCAATTAACATATTTTTTAGCGAATAATAATCGCTTCTCTCGGTGTTGCTTGGTAAAAAGCGGTACCTTTCGAGAGATTCTTCCAAACAATTTAGCTTCCACTAATCTTCGGCGTATCAGTCTTGACAAGATGTTTCTCGGGTCATCAGGGGAAAAATCTTCATTTTTAATCTGTTTGGAGCTTTTACATGGGTCTTTTTTTAGCAACACAAACGATTAGCGTATCTTCTCTGGGAGAGATTTTTCTTGACCGAGCCTTTCTAAGAACATTTTCAACAGTTCCATGTGTTTTATAATGATCAATTGCATTAAAAACTTTCTGAACATAACAATTTAAATGCTCAGCTATTCTTCTGTACGCTCACTTATGATCTATATGTAAATTAACAATTATTTGCCTAGTTGACGCGTGACAACTTTTATTTTTGCCCATTTTGAACAAAATAAAATTCAGATTAAATTTTAATAAAGAAAGTTATTCTCCAATTTCAAAAAAAGAACGAGCTATGGATGCTTTTTTAATATGTTTCTAATTAGGCGTCCAAGCGGCCAGTAACAGAAAAAAAAGTCCTACATATGTAAGACTCATTTTGTAATTAAAAGTAAGATATGTTTTATATTTTATGCATATAATGAGTTTTTTATTTGAGTGGCTATATTATTACATGATTATTAATTATTGAATGTGTTTATTTTTTACGAACATTTGTACGTTAAAGTCATACTTTCTTTATTCATAAGAAGTGTTTCTAATTGTATGACCACCACTGTATATACAAGATGCAAATTACACCATGGAGGAGAAGACATCCTCCCCTGGCTTCAAACATCCGACCTGGCCTTAAGTTAACGTAGACCTACGAGACACAGGTCAAAGACCCTATCGACCGTTCGCGACGGTGTTCAATGCACATGATTTACTCATGGGATTCACGTGGAATATCGGCGAGAGTTGACATCTTATGTTTCTGCATTTCGTTCGGCAAGTGAAGTAACTGTAGGTTTCCCCTCCCCCTTCCCCAATATCCTTTAGACCGGCAACGCACCTGCAGCTCCTCTGGTGTTGAAGATGTACATGGGCGTCAGTTTATATACTCCTTATATCATATAATAAATAACAATAAATAACTGATGTACCATGCATGTATGTACATGTATGTATGTATATTCCAATGCTGTATTTTTTATATGCATATACGTATCTATACGGGTTTTGGGGTGTTTATCTGCATATATGTATGTCGGTGCGTAAATGTATGTACACCTGTTTAATTAAAAACTGTTAAAAATAATAACGGCAGTTTTATAAAGTTAATACAGACACAAATAAAAATTAAAAATAACATAACAAGTATTAGTTAGATCATACTTAAAAGTCATATCTGGTCGACCTGGTTAGTGCTTTATATCTGTGGAGTGTGATGTCCATCTATGCTCGAGATTGTGATAGTGTGGGTAGTAGTTAGCAACGTGTTACAAATTATTATTGTACTACCGCTCTTAAGTATGCTCTCAAGTAATGATCTTGTATTAGTATAAATTGTGTTCTCATGTAAGTGAATTGTCTTGTAATTCTTTAATGAGAATAAATATCTAAAACCAGATATATTAGGACCCCACCTTGGGATCTGGAAGCGGAGTTCCTTACCTTCAGGTATTAAAAGCGCACAGAACTTCGGGTCCAAGAGGATCATCTCCTTCCAAGACCGTAGGATCCTGGTATAACATAATCATAAGAGATGGTGCTCATATGACTTCGTCGGTCATTACCTTTCGATGCGTTCTAAGTAAGATAATAGTTCTCTTCGTCACGGTTTTCGTAAAGTATAGGCGGCATCGGTCCCCCGAGGTTGGGTAACAGCCAATACAGTAGCCTTTCCCATTAACCGAGATCCAATGTCTTTACCCTTATTTATACTGTTACGGAGATTTGTTGAAGTTTTACATATTGGGACCACCATTTTCGGATGACACTGTTCTTTATTGGCTTTTCTCTCAGTCGGCTCTTACAAAACCCACAGGAAGAGCTACCACATGGTAAACAACAACAATAAAAAAAAGTTAAGCGACGCTTGGTTTTTTTGCGTGAGGAAGAGAGTGCAAAGCTAGGCTGGTTGCTCGTAGATATTTGAAGAAAATAAACTGCTGTAAATTTTTGCAAGTTGGTACAATTACCTACGCTCTTTATAATAAGTAACATGCCTTTTTTATACAGAGAAGTCAAAGAAAACTTACAGAAGCATCTCCTAAGAATCACTGGAATAATGATATCATGCCAAGTACTAGTAAGCGCTAAAGAAAAACCTTCTATTTAGACTATTTTCTTGTGGATTCTTCATCATGCGACGTAGAAAACGAATGTAAAATTATATAAGCCGAAAACTACAATTTTGTTTTTATGAACCATTTCTTTATTTGTCATATACGTGTTAATGAATAATGCAAATAAAATTTTATGAAAATTTTGTTAGTTGAGTTGAGTTAGTTTTAGTTGAGTTTCATATTTCCGTATTCGGAAATATGTGCTTCTACTTTTCGTTCGGTGAGTGAGGTTACCGGAGGCCCAGACCCGTGCCCCCCCCCCCTCTCCTCCTCAACATTCATCCCATCCCCTTAAGATGCATATTCAAAGGCCGGTAATGCACCTGCGGTAATCACTTACCATCATGTGAGGTTACCTCGTTAGTCCTCTTTCCCATAAAAAAAACAGAATTTACAAAAAAAAAAGATAATGTTACCATCCTCTCATCACTCGTCTCTTTTTACTAGCCTTATAAAATATATATTGACTAATCTACCTGCATACCAAATTTCATGTAAATCCGTTCAGGATTTGGCATGAAACGCGAACACATAGACAGACAAAATTCTAAAAATCTTTAATTTGGCTTCAGTATTAGTTACACAACCTCTTGAACTTAAAATTTAAAGCCCACGAATGGTAAAACAGCAGTTTATTTTAATATCGATATTGGTCTGTAATTTTGACATTGATTTTCTGAAACTTCTCATGAATTGACGTAACAAATGCATCGCTTTAGGGTCACCCTTGAGGACAAAAATGGAATTCCTCACGGCTTGTAATTACCCAAGATACCTTTCTAATTGGAACACTACAGTTGTTGCTCGGCTGATTGGCGGCAGAAATAGGTAAGAGAATGGTAGCTACCCAAACGACTCCTATGCAGAGAGCTTTCTTGTAGCGCCATAGGAGTTATTTCGCTGTCGCTGTTGCTGTCACCATCGCTATTCCTCTCGTCGGTGCCGAAAGAGGGGACTATAGAAAAAGGCTTAAAAATGTCATGGAAAGCTCCTGGAGTAAACCCTAGAAAAAGGCCTTGTGCTGTTACGTTCTATCTATAAAGCCAGTTTAGCTAAGAAGAGTTGTGATATCTGGAAATCCGTAATTTCTGCATACCCAATGGATTATTATTACTTATGCTTAATTTACATCTTTACGTTACCAAGTCTAAGAGAAATTGTTGTGGCAATAGCCTAAGTAATGTTGTAATGTAATGTATCGATATGCAGTGGTTATATAATCTTTGGTGTATAGATAATCTAAGTTCAGTGGTTACGGACCAATCATTACTATTAAGCGTGATAGTGTTACCTCTGTCAATTTCTCGGAGCATCAGTAAAAGTGTAAAAGAGATAGCTCAAGTAAGTTTTGGAAGGTCGCACTGTGTGTAATTCACGCCAGAGTTCGACTAGTCGGTCAAAACATTGCGATTTGGTGCAGAATAAAAGTAAAATATATCTCATTGGCCAGGCAAGAAATGTAGTAAAAAGATAACGAGAGTAGCTGTGTTTTGCAGAACAACGAAAGAAAGCGTAAAATATCTAGAATTCTCAATTCATATGTAATTTTTTAACAATTATTTTCTCGTTATTCTGAAAAATATATACATTTGAGATTTACACATTATCAGAATGTTTGTCTTATGTTATATTTGTAGGATTACCGGTACCAGTTATTTCTTTCTAAAAAATTAAATTAATAAAAGCCCAAGAGGTGCTAGCACCCCTACAGGAATAAGCACGTCAACAGAAACAAGCGCACCGCCGAGAAGAAGAAGAATGCCCCAATAAGAACAAGAATGTAGCCAAGCAGAACAACTGCGCGCTTTACTGCAGGATCAAACGCACCGCTAAAAAGAAGTGTATACCATGCAAATGGAGGTTCTACGAGTCATTGATCACAATGCAGCGAAAGTAGAGGTAATACAAAAAACCAGAGGACCCTTAGAAGTTGCACACGCCAGGCTTGCGCAGTATTATGGGTCCAAGGATGCTCGAGACAGCACATACTGGAGGGTAATAGTGTCACAAATCCTCACAAGTCAAGAAATAAGGGTTTATAAATTACCAGTCGATGTAAACGTAACTCTTTGGTAGGTAAATGAAGGTGGCTGTATACTGGTTGAAATATAAGCCTATTTCCTTCAATCAAAATGAAATATCTTTTCGGAGAAACTGACTATAACTAAATTGCATATAGATCGACATATTACTGGTGTGCAGTGTTAAATAAAAAAGTGTAAGCTTAAATACCACCAGTAAATTATTTTGAGTCAATCTTATTATGCTAAGGTCCTAAGAAGGAAGAAAGTCACGATACTCGAATAGTTCAGTTTAGTTTGAGTTCACGTCAGACTAATAAACATTTTTGTTTATAAAATATTAAATAAAATTATTTACAACTACTACTATTCAATTCTGTTATTTACTTTATAGTCTCAAATACGCTTTTACAGATCACGTGCATCAGTCTTGCTAGTCATGAAAATTTCTCCCAAATCAATAAACCTGAATTCCATTTCCTACGCGAACCCATGGAGCTGGTACCAATGACTTTTTCTAAACTTATGTATAAACGTAATTTTTTCGACAGTCTCAACACTAAGACGGCGGCAGGCTCACCTGCACTTTGGTGTACGTACCAAGTTAACAACGTGATAGGTGGTGGCATGTATCAAGCTCAGGGTTGAAACGACTAAAAACGTCTGGGCCTCAGACCACCCCTTTATTGAGTATACAGTTTCGTATGTATTCATCAAAGTCAATCAAAGTTTACATACGAGTTTATAGATGTATCTGTTTACCTATTTGTGTTATGTGTACATACCCCCGTGTACCCCGACAGGTCTAAGGTTTTTATTATTGGAAAATCGAAATTTGAATAGTCAATTATTCAGCATAATAAATTATTTCAATTTATCTCAACTCTACCTTAACATGCCTAATGCCACAACATAGTAACCACGCTCCGTTGCATAGATTGTTGCGATTGCATTAATTAAAATTGCGATTAATGGGTCATTATTTATTTAGACATATATAATTAATGTTGAATACTAATTACGAATCACACATCGTGGAATACCAATAACTTTACAGTTATTTGTCTTTAGGTACCTGACCTTTTGGCTTCGTGTTAAACGTTCGTACAAAGTTATGATAATTGAGAAACGTGAAAACGGGCCTCCTCGCTTTTAACGTTCTATTGACATTTTATAAGTCAAATCACGTGATAATAATTTATTGCAAAAAGAATTTTTACGTATCCAAATCAAAATAATTTTTATGAGATTAAAGATTTTATTGAAATAAAAATATAATTCTGTTATTTTTTTTTATGTGTCGCCCTTGGGGTCGATATCGATTTCCCAAGGGTCGATATAAATGAAAACTGATTTAACACAAGTTCTCATTTGTAACTTTCAAGATACTGTATAAGTTGTGTTACGTGCACCAACTTGTTATAAGAATATTTTTATATACATATATTTTAGTACGAAGTACTTTTAAATTTTTTTAAGTAATTTGTATTAATAATTATTAATTTTACTGAATTTTATGTCTATTTATTTTGTTAAATTTTGATGAGGAAATAGTATCATGTTTACTCACTTAACCAAGTTTTTAAATTGGTAAGTATTTTGTATCAATGGGGAAAAGAGATAGGATAGTTTAGTTTGGCTTTTGGTTTGCTTGCCCCGTTCCCGTAGAAAAAAATTGTAATATTCTCATACCATTATCTTACTTTGCCCCGTTAAAACAATGAAAGATAAATTCAATTTTACATAAATATTTTTATTACAAAAAATATACGAAGATGCGATGCGAGATCTTGATTATTATGCGTCAGAAAAATTTATTTGTATATAATGTGTGTCAAAAATATACTTAATATATATACAAGTAAATATTTTTATCATACATAAGTAAATTAATTATAGTAAAAATAAAATACTAATTACCGCAAGGAATTGGGTAGATTTTCAAAATTATGTTCATTAGTTTAGGTAAAGTAAGTCACAGGACATAGGGTAAGATGACCTGTCAACACTGTGGTATAACTCAAACGAAGTCGTCAACAATGTGTATGTAACAGAAACCTGCAGTATTGCTTTAATTAATAATTTAATTCCTAGTTAGCGACGATAAGCGAAAAATCAAATCGGAAGTAGAAGGCAATTAATCCTATAGTGATAATTATCTATCACTTAATTGTAAATAAAATTATTCTTTGAACCTACATAGCCAGGAATGTAAGTTATGCGTAGTCTACTAAGATTGCGACCTTTGGCTATATTTAGGAAGGCCACACAATCTAACAGAACTGTTCAGTTGAAACATCCGTTTACTACAGGTATAACTTCGTTGAAAATAATAACCTAAATGTAATGTAAAGGACTTGTTCTTGAATGTGTCAACATTTATATTTTTAGCATTAATCTGGAGAGCCATGGAAGATAAGGAATCTTTAAAAAAACGCCTTACTCCCCTTCAATATCATGTCACTCAAGAAGCTGGAACTGAAAGGCCTTTTACTGGTAATTATTTTTCGTTAGGAAATATTTGCAACAGTAATTGGAAGAAATTTGTAAATGTATAATCTGTTACTGATTCTCTTTTTTTCTTGAAGCAATTTTTTAAATATTTCATATGCCTAAATTAAAATTGTAGGTTGTTATAACAAGTTTCATGAGGAAGGAATGTATGTCTGCATAGTTTGCAGACAAGACCTTTTCAGTTCTAAAACTAAATTTGATTCTGGTTGTGGCTGGCCAGCCTTTAATGATGTTCTTGCAAAGGAAAAAGTCACATTACACCAGGATACTAGTGCAGGTACCAATGACATTTTTTGTATAAATTATTTCTTGTCATGTAAATCTTTTAAAATCATTTATGAATTATAAGGTCTACTAATAGCACAACCATTGCTACTTTTTACTAATGTTCAGAAACAAGTCAAAGTTATCTTTTTAAAAATTTCATTTGGGACAAAGTTTAAATTATGTTATCATTATTAATGTCTATTTTTTTGCTATCAAGTGACCTTAAGACATTAACAGAAAGCAATATACCAATCTGCTATTTTGATATACTATGGTTTAGTTATAGTATAAAGTAATAATTTACGACTTCACTTTCTAATCTATAGTCATCGCAAAATATAAGGCCTGTTTTGATAGTTATCATTGGAATCCGATTAGGAATGTTAACTAAGCATATCAGTTACCAAAGTAACTAATTCTTAAGAAAAATTGACATAAACTTCTTACAAGTTTATAAACATTTAGATTATGTTTAGGTTCATATTGGTTTTAAGTTCTAAATTAACCATTCAACATAATAGAGTAAATACAGGTTGTATTTCTGCTTTATTCCAAATTTTATTCCAGACAAATCTTTAATAATTTAAAATTTTATATAATATTTACATGATTAAGTATTTTAATTTGCATGTGATGTCACCATGATAAATAATACCTGAAATAATTCTGAAGTAATTTATTTACATACAAAATTATGAATACTGAGACATATCAATATTCATAAAAGAAGTTCAATACCAATGTTTAATTACCTTGAGTAAATTTTATTGTCCTTAGGACATCACAATTCTAAACTTGTGTTTGATGTCATGTGATATACATATCAATAAGCGTACATTTGTTGTTGTTAATACTAGAGAGCATTAGCTGCTGTTTAGTATGTAAGAGCATGCATAGGAGATATGTGCACCCCAAAGTTGTCATCTTTTTACTCAGCCAAATAGTTATATTAATAAAATGATATTGATGAATTAAAAAACCACTCATTTTATAGTAGTTAAATAAAAAAAAAATTAATTGATTAATAAGGCATGATTGTTGAATATATTAGTTGAAGCTGTAACAGCTCTTAAAGCTACAACATTATAACTACAGTCTGTTACATTATTTGTAGTGGGAGAATTTATAAATATTTAAACAAATATTATCTGAAACATGTTTAAATAGTAATTAAAAATTACACTTATCATTGTGGTAGAGTTATACAAATAACTTTATAGTTATCTGTCTTAAGGTGCCTTGACCTTTTGATTTTGTGTAAGAATGATCTCATACAAAGTTAGAACCTCTTATTTTGTGATGACTGTAGTAATAGATTTCAGTATCATTGAGTAATAAAACACACAGTATCCATTCAATCACTGATAAATTAGATATTAGTGTAAGAAACCTAGTAGACTATTTATAACCTAATCTACCCATGGTAGTCGTTCCTTAATTATGAATAATTTTAGTTTTCCATATAGTCGCTGCATGTTATCATAGCATCTCATACTGCTTCATCAAGGGTTGCCAACGTTCTTTGAGTGAAATAAAGTATTTACAAGAAAAAAAAGGCATAAATTTAAGTTTTGATTGCATTTAATTATAAATTGATTTTATTAAAGTTATGTTGTGTGCAATTAGATTAATTGATACAGGATGATGATCATCATCATACTATACTACTATTACACTGTTTCTTTACTAAAGATTTATTGTGTAACTGAACTTTGGCCAATCTAGATAGCTGTTCTTTTATATATTATTTATTACATAAATATATAAGCTTGTATAAAGCAAACTTACTATACACTGGGACCATCTGCCACTAATCTAATTCGTCGTTGTCTAATGTATGCAGAAGAGAATGTGTATTAATTTATCATAACTTAATAGCACTTGATTTAAAAACAAATTATAATCATCACTCATACTAAAAACAACAACAAAAATTGTCTATTGATATTATGTTGTGGCATGTGTTATAAGGCATTGCTTAATAGTAAGTAATTAATGTGAGAGACATACTGGTATGTACAATATACCTTATAGTACAACAAGTTTTACTCCAAATGTCAAACTTCATCTATATGCTGTGCATTCTGCTGACCAATGTATACGGCGGTGACAACCAACAGATGGAAAAAATCCATCCGAAAATGACACAGACTGATGATGTGTAGCAGCAGCAGCATTAGCGCCAACCAATTCACCACCACAGCATGATGAGTGTATGCAAATCTCTCTAGATATGTTTGCAATATTATGTTATCTAAGCCAGTGTCCCGCTATCAATTTAGAACTGCTGATTATGATTAAGAAATACTTAATTGCACAACATCGGTATGTTAAGCTGGTGAAGGATAGTTACTATTTAGGCCGCAATCTCGACGACCGCGGGAAGCGCGGCGACGGTGGGGCGGGAGCGGTGGCTAGAGCGTCGTGATGATGCAGTGCCAATACATTTTGTATGTGAACTGTTCTCGACGTCTGAGATCGTCGGTCAGGTGTCGAGCGTTATCACTCCGATAAAGCGGTCGTAGTGTTGTCTTCTGCTTTAGGGCTTGAACATACATGATCGTAATGCTCTGAGCTATTCATGAAAGAACTGCTATATAAAATTTTCTTACATTTGTCTAATTATAATTTAATGGCTTCCAGAAAATATCAGTGTATAATTTTAAGCTTCCTTCCTTGTATAAGTGTACGCCATCTATTGGTCGTAGTATGTCATAGGACATGCTATTAAGTACCCTCAATTCTATGTTGACTTGACATCACGCATAATACAATCACATTACTATGCTGTTGTTATTCCGAGCGGCATATACCCGTAGCCCGCTCCCCGCTATGGTCGATATCGCTGCTGTAAAACTGACAATTTTTTTTTTAATTGTCATTAGTAATATGTATTTTTTTTACTTATTAGTACATATTATTCATTTTTTTTTGTAGTATTTGTTAATTCTCAGAATAATCCATTAGCATTTTATTGATAATTAATTACGAACCGTTTATTAATATCCTTTTTATATTCTGTTTGATTTCTTAACAGTGGTTTTAAGTTGATATGTAACACAGGTTTATACTTTTAATACTTAAAGTACACAGTGGGGTGCACATGATTTCAGAACAGGATAGGCTGAAAATAAAAAGCAGTGTAACCCATTCATGACAATATTTCACGTTCTTCAGAGTTGAAATTATACATATATACCTATATATGTATAATTTCAACTCTGTGGAATAAGATGGATGGATGCCTCATAGTCTGTAATTATACTGACTTTCTTTACTGGCCACCTAGTAAATATATAATAAATACAAAGTCCAGTAAACAAGCAAGTACTGATCCTCTATATCGTATCGTGTATCATAGTATATCGTATTAATCGGTATGCCTGCATTTAGGGTAGTAAGTAGGGTCTAAGAAAAAGATATTTGTCCATCCATTGAAATAACAAATATTTTTTTCTTCTGCTTCTACTTGATTTATGATGCACGTAATGAGCGCGCGACTTTAGAGGTAGCTAGAACTCATGCCACACAACTTGCCAACCAACTATAAATTTCGTAATATTTCTCATTAAAATCTCTGGTAACATAACCTGCTTTCTGTGATAAATAAATTTTTGGGACGCAGCGGCCTTTCGCATCAATATTTACTTTTTCGTCATATGAAAACTGAAAACAAACTGCCGTCAGAACTTTTACAGCTAATAATAAGGTCCTTTAGAACGAAGTCAAATAAAAATGGCGGTGTTTGTACTTATCGGAAAACATTATAAATATATATAATTTGTGCAAAAAGATTAGAAATATTTCAAAGTGAACTTTTCGACTAATCACAGAGACGTCCGCGGACCATCATAAATGTTGATCAAATATCACACCTAAGTTTTTAACAGTATAGGCATAGGTTATATGGATACCGTCAAGACACGTAATGTAAGAATTTTATTTCGTGTTTGCTGCCTATTATTAAAGCGTGTGATTTGGTAGGATTTACTAAGAGGCCAAGGAGCTAGACCATTTACTTAGGCGTGACAAAGTTCATAGCAGCGATTGCCTCATTAGTAACACCCACCGAGGAATGTTGATACAGCTGCAAGTCATCCGCGTAAAGATGGAAGTTGGATGTAATAACATTCGTAATGAAGTTAATGATATTTTCATAGAAAATAAAAAGCAGTGTAACCCATTCATGACAATATTTCATTGTTTGCTGCCTATTATTAAAGCGTGTGATTTGGTAGGATTTACTAAGAGGCCAAGGAGCTAGACCATTTACTTAGGCGTGACAAAGTTCATAGCAGCGATTGCCTCATTAGTAACACCCACCGAGGAATGTTGATACAGCTGCAAGTCATCCGCGTAAAGATGGAAGTTGGATGTAATAACATTCGTAATGAAGTTAATGATATTTTCATAGAAAATAAAAAAGGAGAAAGGACGCCTCCCTGAGGCACGCCTGCATTGTTTTCAGAGCAATCAGAAAAAGTGTCATTAAGACGGACACAGTGCGAGCGGCCCCGAAGATATGAATTAAACTACGCAATGCAAGACGGGGAAAAAATGGATTCAAGGATCCGAATTAGAATATCGAAATCTACTGAAGTAAAGGCACTGCTAAAGTCTAGACTCTTCGTACATGTCCATTTTAATACAAAAAAAAATTGTACAATACCAGCTTGTGTAATGTATGTTCCTATGCTGTTCATAATGTAAATACATTATTATTACTCGAATAAATAAATTAGATGTTCAAGGATAAGTAAATGATAAAACTGCAATCAATTGTCTTAAATCGTTCGAAACCAATCAAAGTTACCCAAGATGAGTATGGTAAGCCGAGAACACTTTCCGTACACATTTTGGAATAATTTTTTGTTTTCATAAACAATGCACAATCGTTTTTATTTGCTATACTACTGCAAAAAGAGAAATCTCAAATCTCACGCACACATTTAAATCTAGGTAAAATCCCGTTTTGCCTGTGTAGCTGAATAAAAGCCGGATAACGGAACAAACTTTACTGAATATAGCTCGACTTGGCGCTGTGTGTAAAAAACGCAAGGAGAATGAATAATCGCTACATCAAAACATATATAGTAAAATTTAGACTTTAATAAAATGTCAACACGGAGGAGAGGAAGTAAAATATTGGAAATATTATATCCTTCATACTACCAACCCCGGAAAGAAAACTAGAGATATGCATCCGAAATATTGACTTATCGATATGTAAACATTTTTCCCTACTAATTTTATTTTATTGAAACTGAACTAACGCATTAAAATTAAATTAGTTTCAGAAATATGAACTATTTTATTTTAATATAAATACCTAAAAGCCTAGTTCATTTAATCTGTTTAAAACTGAGCATCGATTTATGATTTTTTTTATATCTGAGTTCTTGTTTTTTTTATGGTTAAGGTGACAAACGAGCAAGCTGCTTATCTGATGGTAATTGATTAGCGAATACACACATACATAACACGCACATCCGCAACACCAGAGGGGCTACAGGTGAATTTAAGGATATTGGGGAAGGGGAAGTTAGATTGGGCCTCCGGTTATCTCAATCTCTACTCCACTCCGGTATTTTGCGAGGATGTGGTATAGCCCGGTCGAACTGGCCCATTCGAACAGCAGTAAAAGCCATCGCTTGGCTCAATCACGAGGATGTGGTATAGCCCGGTCGAACTGGCCCATTCGAACAGCAGTAAAAGCCATCGCTTGGCTCAATCACGTAGTAGTAGTAGCAAATTACAAATAACACAAATTTAATTCCATTTTTGTTTTGTTTTTTGGCGCTTTTACTTATTTGGAATCGTAATTTTCAATGATATATCCTTTGTGGTCATTTGTACCCACATCGCCTAGAAAATAAAAACAAAGACATTCATCGATATCGATAAGTTAACACACATTGTTTACTCTATTTCATAACAAAATACAAAGCTGAAATTAGGATGCAGATACCAGCAAGGTTTCATAGTTTATAACGATAAGTTTATTTGATTTTCTACTCTCCAACCTAGTCAAATGCACATGTCCAATAGTTTCCATCTATTATGTTAGACATACATACCTACATTATTCATATACTTCAGTGTAACTTAAATAACTTTAATTTATCTTTTTGAGTATTATTTTTTTATTTACTAATTAAGTTTATATTAAAGTACCACGAAATCTTCCCACAAATTACCTTTGGCGATGGACTGACGGATGACACCTGACATATGATAAAAAAAAATATATTCAGCTTAAAGAATAAGAATCATATATCTATGTTCTTATTCTATAGCCATAGGCCATAGCTCTCCACTGTTTCGTACATCGTTTTTTTAGTGCGAGGTTTTGCCAGCTTAATCGTGCGAGTATTGGTAAAGCCGGTCGTGTCACGAGCTTATGATTTGATAGTTGATGAATTTTAAACAGTACGACGGCAATGAATTAAATATTTTAGTTTCTTTAGTAAGTTGTTTAACTCATGGAAATTACAGGAAATTAACTAGGCACTTGTCTATAGCGAATGCACGCCCCTGAAAGTATATGATTTGCCTCTTGGTAGGAAGGTATAAAATAATATTTTTCCGTCTAAAGTGAAACAAAAATAATTAAAATATATTTTTTAAAAAATACAAAATAATTTGGAATCCTACATTGGTTCTGAGTAAGAATTTTGTAAATAACTTTTGCAATTTACTGTAGAATTATAACTGTTGCGGTTATGATAAAAATATTTTTAAATTAGTTAAATATGGTGAAGGGAAACTGTATTGTGGTCCTAATGTATTTTTATCTTTCTGTCTTGCCCGCCTCCTTGACCCGAATTACAACCCTGTCCACTACAATGTACGTAAGTTGACAATTGATTGGTGATAAAATTTATATTAACAATAATCCTTTTTGTACAATCTTTATTTTACTCATAACAAACATTTCAAAATCACATATATCTTCTTAAATCATAATGTATACTGCTTATTATCATGCCGGTTTACACACTATGCATGACGGATTTTTTTTTGCACTAAATATTTTCGGCCATTTATATTTCGATTTTCATATTTCATACATGGAGTTTTGTTGTCATCATACTATTTGTATTTATTATATTGTGATACTTACCATAACATCACCTTAACGAAATTGGAATGCGCATGACATTAATTTGCAATTATCCCCACTCCTCGATTTGCCCTGCCTTGTCCTGTCCTGTTCTGCTTCCCTGGATGGCTGCCGGTCCGGATGGATGATTGCTGCCGCTGCGACGATATTCAATATCTTCTTTCACAACATGAACAATGAAACATCATACGGGAAACTACTGTTATTACATCACCCCTGTCAATGTGATATGTACATAAATGGCTTTTTGGTGAATGGACTTGGTGTGTGAAATCAAAGTTGGAGCGAATATATTACTGGTTTTAACACGGCCAGGTTTGGTGCGAACTGAGGTGCGATGCTCCAAGTGCTCTGCTCACCTGGGACATGTATTCAATGATGGGCCGGCGCCCACCAAGAAACGTTTTTGTATTAATTCCGCGTCCTTGGAATTCATACCGGCTGAAGATCGGAAAGACTAACTGTTGTCTTAACCTAACTTGTATATAATTGCCTAGGTGTATCATATTTCATTGACCTCGTACTTTATGTAGCAGTAAAAGGCAGTAAATTTATCATTAATATTTCCGAAAGTCTTCCTTACTAATTTTGATTAATATTTTCCAAAAGGCCATAAATAAATGGTATTGAATGTATACCATTTATTTTTATATTATGAATATGTATTTCTTTATGTATTTTTACAACTTTAGTGTTTTTAAATATTTTGCGGGAATATACTATTCAAACGAAACACGTTTGCCATTCTTATAAGAAAAATATCATACTTCGTAAAATGGAGAAAGTACCAAAGTACAAAAAACTTTAGTCTAAATGTAAATAACTTTATGATATCTAATATGGACTTGTATCTAATTATACATAGCAATTGAGTACTTATGGAAATATGTAATAATAATGAGCTCTTACGACCGTATACCCAATACCGAGATGGTTAGTGATAGGATCTCATTTACACACATTTAGGTGGTTCAATCCACTTTTTGTAAGTGCTTATTTGGGCGATGGATGGGTTTTGGCGATAGGCGAATGATCAATCGTACCTATGTTTTGAAAGACAAGTACAAGCCTTCGCCGCATAGAGAATCGAACTCAAGTCTCTTGATATGGACGCAGATCCCCTAACCCCTCGGCTATTGTGGCTAGTTATATTTATTGTTGCAAATTGAAATATGAAATAATCTCCAAGCATTGCCAAAACCACTGGCAAACTAAAAATAACATAAAAAAAACATAATGAGAACTAAATAGTTCAAATTTAACTAACCATTCAAAGTGTTTAACAAATATTTAAACAAAAGGCACCTAGTTTATTTTGTAAACTATTAATTTACATAATATATCATAGTATTGCATACGTTTAAAATTGAAAGCTGTATTTTGATGAGTTGCCATATTTATGCATTCATTTTTGTGAAATATATACCTCAAGATCAATATTTTAGTTACCAAATTAAGTCATTTTTATTACATCTAACAATACTTTATTAAACTTTAACACATAGCTATAGTTAAATATTTTCAATAATTTATAATGTACATTGTATATATTATGTTAATTTATAGCTTTTGAATTTCAATATTGAAGTGACACACAAATGAACACAATGCACGTCGTCCCTTTCACATTGATCATAGGCTCTAGCGATATCAATCAATTATTGTAGTACATATTTATTTAACATTTCTTTTGATTCCAATGGGTATATTTGATCATACTTTATAATACTATTAACGCTTATAGAACAAAACGGATATGAACGAAACATGGTATAAGTTTAGATTATGCTCTGGACCAGGCGTACACTTTTTTATCTCAATTAAGACTGGGAGAAAATTTATGACCCTGCGGTTAAAGTCGCAACCAGTGCGTTTAGGGATATAAAAATACCTTTGTTCTGCACCCAAGACAAACCCGGTATAGAAGTTTTATCTATTACAACATCGATTGTTTCTGTATAATTCTTGACGTGTTGAAACAAGTAGAAATTTTATTGTTATGGCACGTAATTGGCTATCGTTATTCCTGTTATCTATATTGTCACTGAGGAACAAATCCAAAAAAAGTATTTTAAATATGTGTACATACTGATATTTTAATTACGTCTGTATGTCAGTAGTTTTCACTGGCAAATTGGGACATTGGACAAGAGGAAGCTAGTAGTGGTTTATAAGGAATGTTTTATAGACCACTATAGCCAAATGGTTAAGGGAACTGATTCCGAACCCGAATTCGATCATCTATGTATGATTTTATAGTTCAAGACAGTAAAATGATGATAGATTCACCACCTATCAGATTGGTCAAATAAACCCTGGCTTCATAAAATTTAAATGTCTTTCTGACCACCCCATTAGTATATTAGATAAACAGTCGTGATAGCTTATTTCTCATTTATTTTATAAGCAAATACCCTCCAAAAAATACGCGCACAGTCGTGGAGTTGCGGATACCAGCCCGTCATAACATAACAAAGGGTAGCAACATGTTTTACCTCATAGGAAAATTATGTGTAAACAAATTCTCCTAAATTTCGTCTCCTAAGCCCCAGCTAAACATCAACCCAAATACAGAAACTCATTTACTTGCTAATCTTATATCCAACATTGTTTTACTTTCTACTTCTTATAATTTTCTTACTTATGTACACTTTCATTTCCTTTTCTTTTGATTGATTTTGAAGATTCAGTGCAGATTACAATTAAAAAGATTTAAAAATGTTATAGGAATGAAGAATGAAAAGTAAATATTGTGGTGAGTCTTTTTATTACAGTATGGATTTAATTTATATACACAAGTTCTTCATATATGGCACTGGTGTTATACAACTGTCAAAAATTATGAAACCATTTAAATGTCTTGCATCTCTTTACATTTTTAATACATTCCTCCTTAGATTACATACACAATTACAATTACTTTCCCATCTTACATACATACACAAATTAATTTCCAGCTCACAATATTATTACATTTCATAAATTTTAGTATATTGACACTGAATGGGTTGTTCAAGCTTTCATTCAAATTTGGCTATATGTTTTACATCTATACTTTATTGCACAATTTCTTTTGTAATAAATGCAGATTTAAATTGATGTGTACTTCATAATATGTAGGCCACATTTGAATGTCAAATATAGACTAAGATATTAGGCCACAAGATATGAGTATTGAACATTATATAATATAATATAATATTATATAATACACAATAACTTAAGTTACATTTGAATTTACACTCTTATTAGCCCCAGGTATGAAAAAGTAAAAATATAACATAAAAAATTTAAGTTTTAGCTTCATAATGCACCAACCTGGAATAAATTCAAGAAATCTACATAGCATTAATTGGTCACTTCGTATTGTCAAAAAGTACAACTTGTCCCTTCTTAAATTGTATTTGCACAATTTATAGTAAATGACTAATCATTGTCTTGCTTTTGATAACACCAATCCATTTGTTTCCTCTCAGTATATCATCATCTCCTCACTATACCTCAATAATATAGCAAACTTAAACAATTACAAACGAAATTCAAAGGCTTTCCGCCACAACCTATACACGTAAGCAAAAAGACAATAACAATACTCTTCACAAAAAAAACACTCATTATTCATTATTTTTGATATATTATAGTTTAAGTGTCGAACCCTAGCTAATAGCTACTATTGTCTTATTTATATGAAGGTAAATGTTCTCTCATAGTCTATCTAATTTTAGTATCTGTAAGTATTTTACAAGTGCCTCATCATTTCACTTGAAAGCAAACTATTAATACTTTTGTGCCACAAAAGATACCAAAATTTCTGTTTTTAAATATAATCAATACAATAAACTATATAAACTTAATACTAGGTAAATGCCTCACTTTCATGACTAACAATAAATTTTAATGGATTCATGAAATATTTTTAGATAAATACATACATAGTTAAAACAACAATGAGTGGGATTTAAAACACATTATTCAAACTCTGGTATTGAATATTATTCTGTCTAAATTGTTAATAAAATGCATCCATAATAAAACTTATTTCAACTGTCATTATAATCGCAGTATTCAAATATGTACTTACCACAAGCATTAAGGAAATTATAAATTTGTATAGGATAATACATAATTACACATAACACTAGCTAGTAGCAACTATCAAAAGCGATAAAAGCCAAAATATTTATAACTTATAGGATTGAATCTCAGTCAAAATTAAAGTATAATATTGATACTTGTACAATCGCTCAAAACTAAGTTTGATTGAAATACTTCAAGGTACCAATCATCCCCATTCTTAAAGAGGGACTGTATAATAAGTTTTTAAAATAACCGTTATTTTAAATAGGAAACACTTTTCATTGTGTCATTAAATTGAAGTTACTAAGTTGCCTTTACTTAACAACCACAGGAAATACATCCTAGGCAATTCAGGAGATCACCGAATTATTCGATAGGTATTGGTGTACAATGCACTCAATGCACATCACATCACTTATCAAGCTTGATTCTGATTAAGTGTTTCAATCCACTGCCGCCCATCTACTGATCACAGTTAATAAGCTGATCTAGTTATAACTACAGTACATCTACTATTTATACTTTACAAGAAGTCAATGTTAACTGCCAGTCTTCATTTGCAGATTATTTCGATACATTTCAAAAACCTGTTCCTAACACTACCATATATCTATACACTTAAGATTCCTCGATTTGGTTAAACAGTAGATTGATACACATCAGTCAGAGAAATTGTTGCTAACTTGAATAAATTATGTTTCTACATAATACTACAGAACTTTACAACTACTGGACTGCATATCTGTTACCATTTCTCTTGTAAAAATATGATCACTTCTGTATACTATCGCAGCCATTATACAAAACAAGCCTGCGAATTTTTCTAGCATTATGAATTCACAGATAACATACTTTATACATCACCATTGAATAATGCACTGATTATTACTGGCAATTGAATTACATTTGCAGCCATTATGTAAATTATCACTTAAAAGGTTAGTATGTTCGTACGTACGTGTTGTACACATTATAGGCACTGAGGGCGCTAGTATCGCGCGGGCGCTGCCACTGGCGCCGGTGGCCTGCGCTAATGTCCTTTTGCTGCTTCTTTCGCAGCCATAATTAAAGGAGTTAGAGACGCTAAAGGTCTTGCCATTTTTAAAAATGAGTGCTGAAACAATAATTGAATAGATTGTAAGTAGGCATTGCCTATTAGATGAATTCAAAAATATATGTCAAAGCAGTTATCTCAAGTTCTAAAGACACCCAAAGGAAAAAAAACCTCTTAGTTGTCAAACTATAGGAGAAGTAAGTGTGAGGGGAAGTCCGTCAAAGTGTATTTATTTATTTTGTCATTAAACTCTAATGACAAAATAAATAAATACACTTTATGACTGTGGCTTCACTTGTATAAAATTTGGATTACCAATACAATTTTGCTAATAACCCAGTAAGAGAAAAAAGAGGCCTTTATGATGCAGTGGAAAAAATTTAAATGATAATATTGTGTATCTTACGAGTATCATTTTTTTCTAGCATGGAATTAAAGTGTTGACATCACATCTTGATACTACCATACATTTATATTTTATACTTTAAACTGAATAAATATATTTGATATACGGAAGTGTAAGCACTTTTGGCTGCCATGATAGGTGTGATGAAATGCATCAGTCTGTGTAGTGTTCAACTTGTGAACAAATCTTTTCTGTTTTCTGTACTTAATTTTTTTTTTATATTAACGAATCGAATTTCACACGATATCAATTTTTGTTTATAATAGATATATTGAATTATTGTATTTATTCATGATTGGGGCTGTCATGTGTTGTATTACATGTCTAACTAGATATACAGTACATTTTTAAAGGCATTTAGTATTGCTCAAGGTGAAATAGGATCATTTCATATTTTAGTTCATTTAAATTTTTCTTATTACTACTACTTCTCAATTAGGAGGTGCAAAATTTAAATTACTATAAACTAATGAAAAGAAAAAGCATCACCTCCTTTTTGCACTGCCCTAGTTGAACAAAATGTAAAATTATATAATAAGCTTGCTGATCTCAACCCCAAAAAAGTTATTGTGAATAAAAATTATACCTTTAATAAGTCTAATGCTGTTGCGCGCCGCTCGACATCTACTTCGAGGCACTGGTCGAGGAAATCCTGGAAAACTGTGCTAAGTTTCTCCTTGTCTTTGATATCCGGTTTGCCGTTCGTCGCGATTAGATAGAGAGCACGGAGTGGATTTTCGTTAAGGTATGGAGGTTCACCCTCGATCATTTCGATAGCCATTATCCCCAATGACCAAACATCGACCTGACAAAAACATTATTGATAAGTTATTACTTTAAGCAATTTTTATAATAAAGCTGTATGTAAAATATTTTGAAGGGAAAATCATAAAATGATTTCCAAAATACTAATGCCACAGCAACACAGGATTGATAAAACTAAAATAAAACATTTTCTTGTGTAAGTAACTGACGGATGATATGCGAGTGAATTAGGGAGCTTAGGGTTAGCGCCATTATATTTTTATTGTAGTCAAACCACATTCAGACACTCGGTAAAATGAATTTAACAAATTACCTACTATGCCCACAAGCTTAGGATTGTACACGTGTACGGTGCCGTAGATGTGTGAGCGAATTAGAGTAGAGAGCTCAGGGTATATATAGGAGCCATATAGTTTTTTTTATTGTCAAAGAACAAGGATGTAATATGCTCGCGAGCGCTCTGTGCCATCTTCTTGCTCTCTTATAGCAATTCGTAATAATCTTGTAACGGCGGGTTATAAATTTCGTACGTACAATTAAATTATAATTACTATTACACAGTATTAACGTTACGTAAATATTTTTTGTAGTAATATAAAATTATATTAATAACAAAACACAAATCGTCTATACAATATATTTGATACACCAAAATGTTTTATCTTATATGACTTTTAAAATACCATAAAATGCAATATACGTATCGAAATCAATTATGGGCATTGAAGGTTTTTCTTAAATTTGCTTTAAGTAAATAAAGTACGATAATAGACAAACAAGAATATATTACGAAATCATCCTATAAATACTTCAGAGATTATTACGCCGCCATAACTAGGTTACTTTACTAAGGCGTGAGTCTTATTTTTCTTTCTTTCAGTATATGGCGATGATATGTGGTCTCTTTAGATTGAATTCGACATAGGAACCCTGAATCTTCAGGAGAATGAAGTTTTCCATTAGATTTTTCAAGGCTTTGCTCCTAGTTGCATCTTACATCACCCAAGGAAAAAATAGTTACCTTTGGACCATATTGTTTTCTTGTAACTACTTCAGGAGCCATCCAGTATGGCGTTCCCACCATGGTTGTTCTTTTGTTTTGTTCAGGAGATATTTGCGCACAGAACCCAAAGTCAGCTAAAATAAAAAAAAACAATATTATATTTTTTCTTATGTAATTATAAATAATCTGCTTTATGAATTGTAGTCTTACAACAGGTGTACAAAGAAGGAGAATTCGTACATTAAATATTTACATGGTTAGGCATGACTTTAAATGACACAGACAGATTTTTATATAAAGGTGTCGTAATTTATAACTCTAATATATAACAAAAGCGTTTCTACCATTATTAGTTTGCATATATATCTGAGAACTCATTTCAGATTTTCTATAACATATTACATACAAGTTATCTGCGCGAAAGGGTGTTGCAATTTAAATAGTTGACAATAATTAACATTAACTATTATAAACTACATAACCTTTCACATTATAATTGTTTATTAAAAAATCTTTCTATGTCTATGTAATTAAATTATTATATATTGTGATAAAATTACTTTTAATGATATATTTGACATGAACTCTTAGACTGAATAATAGCATTATTGTATCAATAGATCTTTTTGGTGATTTTTAATTTTTTTTCCTTTCATATAGTTTTGATGGGGTCTGGTATATTCCTATTTATTAACATGGCTCTTAGGTACTGATTTAAACATTTCAAGTTTAGGTTCGGGAAGCATTAATTTGTTTTTAAGTATAAGTTATTTTGAAATTCAAACTATTTTTTATGGTTTTGCGTATATAATTTAAAAGATTAATTTACGAAGTTAGTTAACATTGGTGTTAATTTATGTTGTCTGTTATTGGTGTGAATTTCATTAATACCGGTACTGAATTTATTAGATAATTTTCCTGTAATGTTTTTACAGTTTGTAAGTAGAAAAGAGTTTAATGGTGATTCAGGTAGTGGGCTATCGAGTGACGTATGGTAGCATTATTTTGTTTTTGGAGACTTTCGTCCATATGAATTAGTTATTAAAGTTATTTGCAACTGAATTAAGGCATTTTAGTATTTTATTTTGGCATTCCAGTGTTACGTTCGCTATATTTTCAACTCAACGGCAACGATTCCAGTGACGGCTTGTTTAATACGACAACTCTCGGTCAAGGTCAAATTTTGGTATCGAAATATGATTAGTGAAAGTGATATCATTATAAAACGGTATGATTTTATACCGCAATATAATGCTTATTCAGTATGTGAAACGTCTCGAGAGTTCGAGTTTGAATATTGGTGTGGTGTATTACCTTGTGCAGTGTGTGATAACTCACACGCACTTGAGGAGAGGATAGTTGTATTTCTCTTCTCTTCGAACTGTTAACTTCAATGATCTATGTAAGAGTTACTTACGTGGAAAGATATGAAAGCGGCAAAGTATGATATACTTTAGTTGATGAGATCTTTGATGAAGGTCTCTTAGGTCTAGTGAACTATTAGTACAAATATCCTTAGATTAAACTACTGTGTTTATTCGTTATATAATTGTATATAATCTTATAAAAATGATGAGGTCCCAGTATTATCGTATCATCGCATCCATCCTCTATACTTATTTTTGCAATTGTGCAAATTAACTTTGTCAGAATTAATGTCCCTACATTATTTAAAATTTCATAGAACTTACTGAGTTTAACCTGTCCATCCAAGCCCAGTAGTATATTGTCGGATTTGATATCGCGATGTATGACATGATTAGTATGCAGGAAATGTAACGCTTGCAATACCTCGCGGCAAACTGCCGCTATCTGACCCTCGTCCATACAAGTCTCCGTCACAACGTCCGTAAGTGAGCCACCAGCAAGGTACTCCATTACTACCCATAATTCCTATAACAAAAAAATATTTATTATACAAAAAGCTATATCTTACAATATAATTACGATTTCCATAACTAATAACTATAACTAAATAACTAAACACACTTTCTATGTCAAATTAGAAGTGGGTTTCTGTTTGAAGTTTTTTAGTATTTTTTTCTATGGTGTGTAGTAACATAAGGTCGAGGCCACGAAATTTTTATGGAATATCCATTACTTTAATTTTTACAGCTATCACTGGAGATGGAGTGACAGTTTTTTTACGCCACCATCACACAACTAATAATAGAAATAATAGCTCTTTTATTAGTTGTGTGGTGGTTGTGGTGTGGTTTCTGCAATATCAGGGGACTCCACTCGAACCTTAGCGCCGTTCATTACCATCTTGAAACAGCGAAGCCGGCCTTGCTTTTTCTTACAGAGACTCAGATATCGTCTCCGGCTGATACCTCTTATCTCCATTACCCGGGGTACAAACTGGAACACTCCTTTGTGCCCCGTGCCGAGTTTGCGTATACGTCAGAGATGATATCTGCTCTCGACGCCTCGGTAGTCTTGAAGGTTTGGACCTTTCTACCCTTTGGCTGCGCATGGACAGCGACGACCATCCGCGCGTCTATGCGTGCCTTTACAGGTCCCATAGCGGTAATACCGTAACTGACCGACTCATCGACCACATCCAAATGGCTACAGATTCCGTGCTACAACAGATCCCATCCGCAGAGATCGTGATTCTCGGCGATTTTAATGCCCACCACACCGATTGGCTCGGTTCTCGCATAACCGATCATGCGGGAGATCTGTTCACGACTTTGCATTAGCATATGGCCTGACACAACTGGTAACCTCGCCGACGCGGATCCCAGACGTGGAAGGTCATACACCTTCCCTGTTGGACCTTTGCTGACCTCACACCCGGACGGATATTTGGTCTCAGTCGATGCCCTCTTGGCTCGTCGGACCACTGTCTGATCCGGGTGTAGTGCCTATCGCGCGCCGATCCCGAACGCGATCTGCGGGGTTCCGCCGTGTGTGGCACTATAGGTCGGCAGATTGGGATGGAATGCGGTCTTTCTTTGCTTCCTACCCATGGGGGCAGGTTTGCTTCTCGCTGGATGATCCCAACGTCGTTGCAGATTCTGTCACCGATGTGGTACTTCAGGAATGGAACTTTTATTCCGTTCTCTGCAGTGCCTGTCGGAGGTAAATCCCAGCCTTGGTTTGGTCGCACCTGCAAAATAGCGTCACGCCGAAAGCGGAAGTGCTACCAGGCCTGGGCCGATGCATCGGCGTCTCGGGATGCAAAACCAGTGCTCTTAAAACGAGTACAACTCTGCCTCCAGGTCCTTCAAAGAGTTATCGCTGCGGCAAAGTTAAAGCACATTGGCAGAATTGGCGAGACTAGTTCGCCTCCCATCGGGATCCCGCGCATTCTGGTCTCTCGCCAAGGCTGTCCAGGGAATTTCTGTCAGCCATCTCTCCCATCTCTACACAAGGAGGATGATTCGCTGGCCCATACTGCAAAGAAAGCCGATCTCTTGGGCTCTCTTTTTGCATCCAACTCGACTCTTGATGACCGGAAACTCTCCACCTACCATCCCGTGGTGTAAGTGCTCCATGCCGGAAATTCAGTTTCTGCAGAGCTCAGTGCGAAAGGCACTCCGCTCCTGGACATTCATAAGTCGAGTGGGCCGGACGGAATCCCTCAATTGTGCTGAGGATGTGTGCCCCTGAGTTGGCACCGGTTCTCACGCGTCTTTTCCGGCACTCCTACTCTTCAGGCGTCGTCCCGAATCTTGAAGACAGCATTTGTGCATCCAACTCGACTCTTGATGACCGGAAACTCTCCACCTACCATCCCGTGGTGTAAGTGCTCCATGCCGGAAATTCAGTTTCTGCAGAGCTCAGTGCGAAAGGCACTCCGCTCCTGGACATTCATAAGTCGAGTGGGCCGGACGGAATCCCTCAATTGTGCTGAGGATGTGTGCCCCTGAGTTGGCACCGGTTCTCACGCGTCTTTTCCGGCACTCCTACTCTTCAGGCGTCGTCCCGGAATCTGGAAGACAGCATTTTGTGCTTCTGCGTTTCGTGCAGTGAGTGAGGTAACCAGGCCCTCTCCCCCTCCCCTCCCCAAATATGGTAGCGGTATATAATTTTGAGCTACCCCAGGAGGGGTATTACCAGTACCTACAGTTCTGGAGAATCCCTCACTGAGCATCCACGTTCAGGCTTTCCTACGCTACCTAATCGTGGATGCTCAGTCTGCCCCGCGTATTCTGGGGGCAATATTCCGCTCTCTTTCTTTCCTACTCGAGGCAAACGCAGCAAGGAAACTATGGCATCCCCTACCGCGCTCGCCGTGGATTTCTGCAATATCAGGGGACTCCACTCGAACCTTAGCGCCGTTCATTACCATCTTGAAACAGCGAAGCCAGCCTTGCTTTTTCTTACAGAGACTCAGATATCGTCTCCGGCTGATACCTCTTATCTCCATTACCCGGGGTACAAACTGGAACACTCCTTTGTGCCCCGTGCCGGAGACTGCGTATACGTCAGAGATGATATCTGCTCTCGACGCCTCGGTAGTCTTGAAGGTTTGGACCTTTCTACCCTTTGGCTGCGCATGGACAGCGACGACCATCCGCGCGTCTATGCGTGCCTTTACAGGTCCCATAGCGGTAATACCGTAACTGACCGACTCATCGACCACATCCAAATGGCTACAGATTCCGTGCTACAACAGATCCCATCCGCAGAGATCGTGATTCTCGGCGATTTTAATGCCCACCACACCGATTGGCTCGGTTCTCGCATAACCGATCATGCGGGAGATCTGTTCACGACTTTGCATTAGCATATGGCCTGACACAACTGGTAACCTCGCCGACGCGGATCCCAGACGTGGAAGGTCATACACCTTCCCTGTTGGACCTTTGCTGACCTCACACCCGGACGGATATTTGGTCTCAGTCGATGCCCTCTTGGCTCGTCGGACCACTGTCTGATCCGGAGTGTAGTGCCTATCGCGCGCCGATCCCGAACGCGATCTGCGGGGTTCCGCCGTGTGTGGCACTATAGGTCGGCAGATTGGGATGGAATGCGGTCTTTCTTTGCTTCCTACCCATGGGGGCAGGTTTGCTTCTCGCTGGATGATCCCAACGTCGTTGCAGATTCTGTCACCGATGTGGTACTTCAGGAATGGAACTTTTATTCCGTTCTCTGCAGTGCCTGTCGGAGGTAAATCCCAGCCTTGGTTTGGTCGCACCTGCAAAATAGCGTCACGCCGAAAGCGGAAGTGCTACCAGGCCTGGGCCGATGCATCGGCGTCTCGGGATGCAAAACCAGTGCTCTTAAAACGAGTACAACTCTGCCTCCAGGTCCTTCAAAAGAGTTATCGCTGCGGCAAAGTTAAAGCACATTGGCAGAATTGGCGAGACTAGTTCGCCTCCCATCGGGATCCCGCGCATTCTGGTCTCTCGCCAAGGCTGTCCAGGGAATTTCTGTCAGCCATCTCTCCCATCTCTACACAAGGAGGATGATTCGCTGGCCCATACTGCAAAGAAAGCCGATCTCTTGGGCTCTCTTTTTGCATCCAACTCGACTCTTGATGACCGGGGAAACTCTCCACCTACCATCCCGTGGTGTAAGTGCTCCATGCCGGAAATTCAGTTTCTGCAGAGCTCAGTGCGAAAGGCACTCCGCTCCTGGACATTCATAAGTCGAGTGGGCCGGACGGAATCCCTCAATTGTGCTGAGGATGTGTGCCCCTGAGTTGGCACCGGTTCTCACGCGTCTTTTCCGGCACTCCTACTCTTCAGGCGTCGTCCCGGAATCTTGGAAGACAGCATTTGTGCATCCAATACCCAAAAAGGCGACCGCTCTGATCCGTCCAACTACAGGCCTATTGCCATCACCCCTTGTTATCTAAAATAATGGAGTCACTCATCAACACCCAGCTCCTGAGGTACCTGGAGGAACACCAGCTGATCAGTGACCGACAGTACGGTTTCCGTCGCGGACGATCAGCTGGTGATCTTCTGGTTTACCTGACTCACCGATGGGCAGAAGCAGTTGAGTCTAAGGGGGAGGCTTTGGCGGTTAGTCTGGACGTAGCGAAAGCATTTGATAGGGTTTGGCATAAAGCGCTTCTTTCAAAGCTTTCATCTTACGGGGTTCCTGAGAGATTGTGCAACTGGGTCACCAGCTTCCTCACGGATCGGAGCATCAAGGTTGTTGTCGACGGTGCATGCTCGGACCCCAAACCCGTGAATGCTGGTGTTCCACAAGGCTGTGTGCTATCTCCCACTCTGTTCCTTCTGCATATCAACGACATGCTACAAATCAGTAGCATTCATTGCTATGCAGACGACAACACAGGTGATGCCCTATATACAGGCCGTGCGAATATTTCTCGGAACACGTCGACGAGTGCCGGAACAAACTTGTGTCTGAAGTCGAGACCTTGTTATTCAAAGTCTCGGATTGGGGTCGACGTAATTTGGTCCTATTCAACCCCAAAAGACACAGGTTTGCGCGTTCACCGCTAAAAAGAATCCCTTTGTCGTTTCTCCTCTTTTGAGAACATTCCCTTATTGCCTCAGCCAGTATCAGAATCCTTGGCGTTGACATATCGAGCGACGTTCAGTTCCGTGGTCACTTGGAGGAAAGGCCAAATTGGCCTCCAAAAAGCTTGGTGTGCTCTGTAGAGCGGGACAGTATTTCATGCCGGTCCACCGTTTGCAACTTTATAAGGCGCAAGTTCGGCCCCACATGGAATACTGTTCTCATCTCTGGGCAGGGCACCCCAGTACCAACTCCTTCCATTTGACCGCATCCAACGTCGAGCGGCTCGAATTGTCGGCGACCAAGCTCTCTCTGATCGGCTTGATCCTTTGGCCTTGCGAAGAGATGTTGCTTCTCTTTGCATTTTTACAAAATTTTCCACGGGGAATGTTCTGAGGAACTGTTCGGATTGATCCCAGCTGCTGAGTTTCACCATCGTACATCGCGACTGAATTCGATGTTCCATCGATACCACCTAGATGGTTGGCATTCCACCACAATGCGTTTTAATCGAAGTTTTCTGCCACGCACTTCGACTTTGTGGAATCAGCTGTCGCCAGCAGTATTTCCGAATAGTTACGACTTAGGGACCTTCAAGAAAAGAGCTTATTCCTTCCTTAAAGGCCGGCAGCGCATCTGTAGCTCCTCTGGTGTTGTGGATGTTCGTGGGCGTCGGTGATCACTTACCATCAGGTGAGCCGCACGCTCGTTTGCCCCCTTCTTCTATAAAAAAAAAAAAAAAACTTATTTTAAATTGTGTCAAAAACTTACCTCATTGACAAGATAACTGTCTAAATAGTTGACTACATTATTGTGTTTGTTCTCTCGCATCACTAAGATTTCGTTAATAATAAGTTCTTTTTTCGGCTGTTGGCTAAGGTTCATTTGTTTTATGGCTACCTCCATGCCCGTTGAAGTTTCGATAGCCGTATATACAGTGCCTGACGCGCTGTAACATTGTGATATATTTTAATAATATCCTGTTTAATTACTATGTCACTTTTTAGCATTTAAAATAATTTTATTTACCCTTGTCCAATTTTTTCCATTTTGGTATACTTTCTATTTGGGTCACCCACACTGACAATGGTTCTTAATTTTTCTAAAATTTCTTCATCAGACATCTTCTTTTTCCTTTGTTGTTGCCCTGTCGCTCTTCTGTAAAATAAAAAAAACTTTATTAACTAATGTTATGCCAATAACATATAGATAGACAACCTTTAAAAATCTCCGTTTTTTTTTTGTTTTATGGTAATGTTATATTATGGTTATGTTATGACGGGCTGGTATCCGCAACTCCACGACTGTGCGCGTAATTTGCGTGTGGGCAGAGATATGATCTATTCGAGCTAACCGAGCTCCTCAAGGAAACTCAGTAAACCCTTAAAGTTACCGGTGACCTCGGGGAGCGACCTCGGCGAGCCGAGGTACCCTGTGTTCCGCGACCGTCGGACACTGCAACAGGATGTGGGTCGTCGTTTCTTCCTTCTTTTATAGTAAAGGGGGCAAACATGCAAGTGGCTCACCTGATGGGAACTACCCACATTTGCAATACCAGAGGAGCTGCAGGTGCGTTGCTAGCCTTTAAAGATGTTTGAGAGATGGGAGGGATGATTGTTTTTGGGAGGGTGGGGGTTGCGCTAACACGCGAGACTACCCACATACCACAAACTAATGAGGAGCAGCATCTCTAGTGCAAAGGTACCGGCACTGCGCTCACCAACCCACATAGGGGATCGAACTCGAGTCTCCTGATTCGGAGGTAACCGGTAACTCCTCGACTATCGTGACTATTTTTATATCTGAAACTATTACCGGAAACCGATGCAGACTAACACTCACTGTTCCAAATCAATCAACAAACAAACATGTGCAGAATGCTAGAAAAAGTTTTCTTACCCAGTTTCGATGGTAGTCTGCGCGCCGTTAGCGGGCGGAGCGGGCGGCGGGTGCGGTGCGTGCGCAGGGGGAGTTTGCGGCGCTGGCATGGGCGCAGGCGCAGGCGCCGGGTTCTTGTTACGGTCTAGCGGCAGCGGGGACCCTGCCATCTCCACTCTACTGCATATCTGTTTAGATTGATGTAGACTTCATGATAGACACATACTTAATTTATTTGTTTATTTATTCATTTTCGCATCACACCTCTTACTTAAGAAATTAGAAGATTATACAGATAGTGGTTGTATGTCCACAATTGATTAGATACTGTATTTTATGTTAACATTAATGTAAACTCATTTAAGTAAATTCTTAAAAAAGCTACAGGTGCATTGAAATTTTTAGTAAACTATTATTGAGTAAGAAATAACTGCTAACCGAGTGAGTGGTTAATGCCGGGTGCGGTACGTGCGGTGGTGAGGCTGGAGCGGGGACTGGCCGTGGTGGAGGCACTTCCTCCTCCTCTATGGGCTTTGTATACTGTAAAGTAAAAAAGATACATATCTTCGAAGCTTTCGTATGTAAAACCCTGCTGTCTATCTTTAGTCTAGTACAGGCGATGGTTATTCCGAGATCAGTCCTGACCTTCGCCAGGCGGCGAAGATTTCTTTTCTCTTTACAAAAGAGGGTGGCCGGGTTGTTCGAAGTCCGACACTGTGCGTTCGGTGTCGGATGTATTCCTGGTCGCTCCGGAACTATCATTGGTCTCGGTAGTCGTTGTTCTCCCCTCTTCTTCCGACGGCTCTAGGGACTGGCATTTCTCTCCACAAGAAGCTCGGCTCGATGGACCAAACGATGTGCGTGATGTTGAGTTGCGGAGTTGAAAATGCCAATTACCGAATTCTAAGACTATATCAATGTCACTATATCAGAATCACTAATTTTACAATTTTTTACACTAATTTTAAACTTTTCCAAGTTGCAATTTTTTTAAAGGTTGTTGTTTTTCACGTTTTTCTTTCTTAAGCACCAATGTGGAAGTGACAATAGGGTACGAGGTCCGCCGTTTTTATATAATTTTAGATAGAGTTTGAATTTTAGTGTTAGTTATATGGATTTAGAATATAATCATTATTTATTTGATATATGATCATAAATTATTGGTGTAGCCTTTTTCTTTGAAAGCCTTATAAATAATCCATTGCTGGCCTCTCCAGTTAATATTTGCAGTTTCAGATTCATTATCTGCCCATTTTGTTTTAAGGTTAGTGCAGGTTTTCTTAAGACAACAAGAAAAACTTTTCCATCCACAAGAGCGGGGCAGATTTATGCTCATATCTTATCTATCTTACACTGCCACAACATGGAATCATTGAAATAATAGTATAATTTCAAATATTTTTTTACTGTAATGTCACAATACTGAAAATATACTGATTTTCTCTAAAGAAGAATTTATGCATTAAGAATACTGTGCTTCAAATTGACATTAACTATTTTTATTATACTATAAGATTTATGTCCTTTCTCATCCTGTGGTCATCATAAGAGTCGACTAAGGGAAATTGAAAATTAGTGGCTTTGAGAACAGCTCAGTTGCCTTGTCATCTCTATACTTGGCTATAGCCAATCCATTTGCCAATCGTGGCCATTATATGAAATCCTCGTCCAGCCGTAAACAGCTTGCAAGCCATTGAAGAATAATGAAATATCCATTCAAGTATGAAATATTAAACATTTTAGTGGCATGAAAAAATAAATATGATAATACTTACAATACTCTTGGTGCGATCAGGCCGCGATGGTGGTGGCGGTGGGGGTTCAGGATGTTCAGTGTCTGTAGGAGTTGATGATGATGGACTGCTAGAAGATACTCGAGATACTGATGAACCTAAGGAAATATTAAAATTCAATAATAGGCAACCATACTTTTTGAATATTTTAATATTTCAAATCCTGCCAGTGTGTTAACATTTTGGAGAGAATGAAAATTTACATTATGAGAGGGAATTATGGCATCTTTTTCTGCAAAGGTCAACCTCACCAATATGCGATGCACTCTGCTGACCTACAGAAGCAGCTGCAGTTACAGACTGATGGCAGAAAATCCTTTTGAATATGTCAAACCCAAATCCCAAAGACAATAGTGATAGAGAGAAGTATCTCTATTGCAATCACCAACCTACACCTCTGCCCAGTATGGTACTAGAATGGAAGTGTACCAGTATGGAAAATGTACCAGTAGGTAAATTTTCCTTGCATGGTCATGGCATGGTAGCTTTTGTTAGTACATACATAGAAACGCCTATTTCCAGTGGACTTAAAAGAGCCTGATAAGAAAAAGAAGAGCAAGGAAATTACAAGGAATCTTATTTTGTATTTAGATTGAAGCTTGAATTATATTATTTAATTGTATAATACAAATTAAAATTTTTGTATTAACAAAAAAAGCTGAGAAAAAAGCTTAGGCATCAAAGTGTAAGGTTAACTAACTAAGCGGTTTACTACTTAGTATGAAACTCCGAAAAATTAGATTAAAACTTAAATCTTAGGTATTAACAAAAATATTTATTGCAATTCAATTATTACCTGAATGGGTGGTGTGCATCTGTGCAGATGTCATGTATTTTGATGGAGGTGGCTGAGTAGCAGAAGCATCATACCACTTTAGGACATCAAGCACAGCCTGTGGATTACTTTTCTGCTCTTGCTTACTAATGTTTGAGGCCATTAGTAAGCGGGCCCAGGCCTCTGGCATTCCCTGTATAAACAAAACACAATATTTAGTATAGAATGTCCAGTACATTTCATAAACCTTGTAGGTAAATTTAAAAAAATATATACATGCTGTAACCAAATTAAGTGTTATAAAGCTAATTGTGTAATACAACTAAAAGACTGGCCAAGTGCAAGTAGGATTGCAACTAAAAATTATTGCAAACCAATTAAAATAAATAAAACTAAAACTACATAATATTAAAAAAAAAATATTTAACATAACTTTATAATTTTTCAAATCAAATTTTAATGTATATACATTAAGTATACAAATATTTAATTGAAACTTGGATAGTAGTAGAACTCAACAATCTCAGAACAGTAAAAAAAATATTATAAAATATAGAAATATGTAATTTTTAAATGTTTGCTAACATATTTCTCTTATGCAAATACCACTTCAGATTTTCTAAACTAACATAAGGGATTGATAGCTTCATGCAATGCTTTAAAAGAAATTATTAATCATATAATATCACAATGCATAAACTTATAAGTACATAAAGCTATTACTTACTGTCATAGGCAGCTTGAAACAAAAGCGGGAATACATGGAACTCAATTATAATGTAAAATGTTAATTCATAACAGTAATAATTGTATCTGTAAAAACGTTTCTTCACTAAATCACTACTTTTGATCTTCTTACATAACATATAAAATGGAATATTATACTATTAACTAGTATTGCTATCTTTTTATTATAAATTACAATAAATAAATGCTACTCGAAAATAGTCTTTATGCATGCATACTTAACATGCTTCTATTTCTATTATTCTTATTCTATTACAAGTAAAATCATTAATTTAACAAGAACTGATAGTATTATACTTCATTTGTTTACATTAAGATTTTCTTTAAATAAAAATGTTTAGTTCCCCACAATTGATAATAGTGGATTAAATGGAGGTACTTGGTGGTAACAGTATTAAGCCTGGCTATTAATTATATTAAATACGCAATAATTTCATAAAATACAGATCAATTTAAAAAAGCACTATTGCAATAAATATAATTAGACAACAAGCTTGATTCCATACAATATAAAAGCTATAAGGTGTTTCAAAAAATGCCAACCTTTTTTTGCAAACAGTAATATTGAAAAAAAAAAACACTTAACAAAATGTGTACCATAATAAAATTAAAAGTGAACTTATTATTTTTAATTATAACACTACAATTCAGATGCTTGATTTGAAAAGATTGTTGCAGTAATATGTATCTGTAACAGTGGTGCTAGTGGTACTGTGCTCATTCCAGGTGTTAAGCAGAAAGAAAAATAAAATATTTCATTACACAGTAATGTTTACAATCCTTACTGCCAATTTCTATATGTCAACTTTAGTATTTTTTTAAGATTAAATAAATAGTGAAATATAAGGCATGTTGTGTAAACATATAGCAAAAATAACCAGAATTCTACTTACTGTAAATTCTCCAGTAATTGCATCAAACCCCACATGAACTGTATGCTCAAAATTTGTAGGATAACTAATATTAGGTTTGTTGTCATTATGTGCAGTACTTTTGGAGCCTTTCATTTTAGCTTTTAATGTTTTCTTTTTTCTATCCCCACCATCATCTGGTTCTGAAAACAAAAATGTATTACCTATTAAAAATAAAATTTAGATGTTTCATGGTTTTATAATAAAACAATACACATGCACATAATGGGTTGCATTAGGTTTAGCTAAATTTAATTTAAATTTTCCTGTGTACGCCATTGTTCGTAATTGTCAACATTAATATAAGGAAAACTGACTCATTGTTACCTGAAAATTTGGTTTGCTTTTGAATATATTATGTCGTACCTTTTGGTAGTGGCCTCATATCAACAGAAGCCACAGATTCTCCACGATCGGTGGCTCGGTTACTGGTCAGTCGCACCGGAGGTGCTGGTGGTTTGTCTTCATCACTCGACATTGTATAAATTTGTGTCCGTTCTACACATAATTAAAATATCATCAATTTTGATACAAATATTGGTTATAAAATAATGACGCAGACAAGCTATTTACTGTTCTCACAAATATTTTTTATTATAATTCTGTGCAGCTATAGGAACTGCCTGAGTAGTATCGTAAAACAACAAAGTAAGAACCATAACATTACTCATGGACGCACCCGTAGACTTAAATTCTTTATAAATCCGATTGCTTTACCACTTTACGACATTACACTTACCTGTAGAAAACGGAAAGAAACAATAACGGTAAAAGAAGAACTTCAATCACATTTCAATTAGTTAATGTATTCAGAACATCCAAATTATAACGCAATTAAAATATTATTATGAACAAATTCACACACAAAACGACGACAGCATTTATGACTAGAGCCGCCATTTATAATCACAGACACCACACAGTGTACATTTTCATTTTTTGTCATGGCATTACTCTATGATTTCATCAAATTAAATTATAATTATATAGGTTTGGCTTTGTTACCGTGGCCGGTTTTTCATTATTTGTCAAGCTGTCAAACAAGCTATGAACGAAGTTTAACAAAGTATAGTGCTCGGTGAGGGAGAATGATAATGAAAGCGCTTTTTCAACGAGTAGAACGAATTAGAAGTATGCACATAACTAGATATGTGCACAGCGCCGACGCCGCGCTAAGCAGTCGGCACGCTGTGCGAGCCAGCTTAACTTAACTGTAGATGATTTTGCGCAAGTTATAACGTTAAAATGGCAACACTGTGGGTTGACCAAGCAAAAAAGACTGTTTAGTGTATTTAGTCGTAATTATATGTATGAACGAATGAACTGTGTTGAACGAACAAAACTAACTAACATAAAAAAACTCTCGAGGTACTCTTGATCATGGTCAGTGCAACCCAGTCATTCAATATGTGATTCAATTGAACTTACTCACTCTATCGTTCTTAATTTAAAAATAATACGACCCCGAAACGGAAAAATCGCCCATGATTTTTTCCCTTTGGACCATCTATATTAGTCAATAATCTATAGCACTCAACGATTGAAGAATAGAAATGATAGCTCAGGCCCGCAGTAGAGGCTGGTTCAGTTTAATTTCAAAGTACCAGCGGAATATCATGTCTTTTGCCCTTAGTTATTGCGAATTCCGTAGATGTAAGCCAAAAGATGGGTGAGATGACCTTTCAATATTTGTTGATATAGGTCTACCAGTATCTGATGGCAAAAAGAAGTTTAAAAAATAGCGATTTTCATATGGCAACAAAAAAATGTCATCTGTCAACTGAAATTTTCTTAAATTTTGATTTTGGTTTGGCTTCAAATTTCCTTTAAAACGTGGTGAAAATGTCGAAGAAACAAACACAATCATCGATATTGAGCCATGTGCAAGCGTTGACTGGTTAGTAGGAATGACACGTCTTGGTACTTTTGTTTATTGCATTTTTCGTGTGTATTATATTATGTATACTAAACTTTGGTTTATTTCAGGGGTTTCTAATACTACCATACGATGAATTGTTGCTGAAGGCAGATCTAACAGAGGCGTATTTAGTACGCCCGGTAAAAAGAGGAAAGGATGCAAAAAAAATAAACTTGGATAGTTTTGATTTAGAATTGATCAGAAACAAGATAAATGAGTTTTACACTGTACGAAAAGAAATACCCACAGTCATGAAATTGCTACAAATTCTTTGGGAGGAAATCAATTTCAATGGAGGAAGAGAATCATTAAGGTAACAAAAATGAATTTCATTTTCTTTCATTTGAATATAATCTAAAAACATAGTAATCTAAAAATAACAATCTTATTTTGTCTTCAGACTTATTTTGAAAGACAATGTGCCAATCAAAAAGTAGACTATTTTAATGGAGCGACATGACATAAAGATACACAGATTCAAGTATTTGGAGCGTATGCAAAAGAATCGAGAAGCCGATGATAAGCTAGATGTGGTTTATTTAGATGAAACCTACATACACGGTTCATGTTCAGTGAACAAATGCTGGGAAAATAAAGATATTGCAGGCCCATCTAAAACTATTTCGGCAGGGCCTACATGGATCATTGTACAGGCTGGTGGAGAAAATCGTTTTGTGCCAAACTGTTATTTGGTGTATAGGTCGAAGAGTACTGCTGACTACCACCATGATATGAATAAAGATAACTTTCCAAATGGGTTACGGAGAAGTTGATTCCCAACCTTACAAAACCTTCTCTAATAGTCATGGACAACGCCAAGTACCATTCTGTACAATTAAACAAACCGCCTACACAAGCCGACCGTATTAATGTTATAAAAGAATGGCTTCAATCAAACAATATCCCTTACGACGATAATTGGCGTAAATGTAAATTACTGGAAGCAGTGAAAAATCATAAGTCTGAACCTAAATACCAGATAGATGAGATTTAAAAATCACACGGCCACGAAGTGTTGAGGCTCCCAACATATCATTGTATGTTAAACCCCATAGAATTAATCTGGGAAATAATGAAACAAAAAGTTGCGGGTTTTTACCCGTAAGATTTTCAAAAATTATCCTTGTTCATTGGATAAATTTTTATATTTGCATGTATCACACAGAATCAGCCGCTATAAGGAAAAAAAAGTATCAAAACGTTTTACTCCAATTTCCCCAGTATTGCTAGCGTCAATTTCTTTTTTCCCTTTTTGCCATAAAATCCTGTTAGACCTATAGTACCTTTTAACTTTCAAAGAGTATACAAACCATAGTATAATCAAAGAGTATACAAATTTATATATACATCACAACTTAGGATAATCTGCTCTGAAAGATGATTTTTAAAAGTTGTGATTTATTGATAGGTATTTTCAACTCAGTATTCCTTAGGGGGATAAAACATACGATTTGTATTAGTTTTAATTTTAAATTTCATTATTTTTTTTATTATAAAATAACAGAGCTTCAATTTTAATTTGACATCCATTTATTTTTCTTGGGAAATTTTGATAAAAAAGTTAAAAAGTAAATTGTAACTTTCTTCTTTAACTTAAAAATATCCGATAACTTTTCTTTTTATATAATCTCTAGTTTTAATTAATAATTTTTGACATTTCTTCTTCGACGCTTATATATTCTGCGATACCAGTGGCAATTTCTGAAAAAAATTGTAACATCAGACTAACCATAAATACATTGATATCACGAATATATATATATGAGTTTAACTAAATCAGGTTTATCTTCCCCTTTGAACGGATTCCCGCCTTGTGTGGATTGTTAATGGTGGCTAGGTCTCCCACGGTTAACCAAAAGGAATTTACATGGCCGTTCTGTTTTTGCGGTGGCCTACTTTGGATTCGGGCATGTTCAAGTCGTTGCTTTGCACTGCTCTCCTTGCCCTCCACAGTCATCTACCATTCTCCCTGCCTTCTGCCGTGGTGGGACCACAGGGGTAGAGAACTGTTGGTATTACGATACACCGTTCTCTCTACCCTCCGCGACCTTTAAGTGGGCAAAAAGCCCCCATGATTCCTCCCTTCAGGATTCTCTGCCGCTCAGTCCGACATAACCACTCCAAAAATCACCCAAGTTCTCTCCAGACACACTTTTATATCTTCCCAGAGGTATTTTCTACCCTCGCGTAGTTCGCTATTTTTAAGTTAATATATGCAACTACCTATTTTATTCTAATTAATGACAACTGCTTCTCATTCGTGACATAGGTGTTTCCAGTAGTCATGTGGTAAATGTATCACTGAACTGAAAAGTAAATTGTAATTTTCTTTCTATTAGACATATATTTTTAACTAAAAAATCCGTATCACTCATTTAAATTGGTAGACGCAGCTCATGTGATGCTAACTATCTATCTAATTAGTAAATGCGCATTTTTCATGTTTCTTCTACTTATTTAAGTAGTTTATTATTAGTATTACAAAGAAAACTTCCTACAACGTGAACATGAGACAGGTAGATATTTAACAACGAACTAGATAATTTTTTTCTTACGTTCGCGCACTATGTACCCATGTCGTTTTAAACGTGGTTGAGCCAAGCAGCGGCTTTTGCTGCTGCTCGAATGGGCTGGCTCGTCCGGGTTGGTCCACTACCTCGCAGAATACCGGCGTGAATTAGAGGCATCTTATGGTTCTGGGTTTCGTTCGGTGAGTGTGGTATCCGGAGGCCCACTCCCCTCCCCATTCCCCTCCTCATCATCCCTTCCATCTCCCAAATATCTTTGCAGCAAAGCACCTGCAGCATCGATGGTGTTGCAGATGTACGTGGGCGATGGTAATCAGTTACCATCAGGTGAACCGCTTGCTCATTTGCCGCCTTTCCTATAAAAAAACAATGTCTAGTTTCCAGTTTCCTCCATCTGTGCCTTTGTCAATGTCAATTTGACAATCGACGTACATTACTATGTACACTTTTTATTTTTAATAAACAGCCACTAAATTAAAAAAAAAAAAAACATTGTCGATTTACTTTACTTTTGATGCCTGATAATCATCTAGACTTAACAAGAAGCAATATATATTATTATGTTCTGAACTTTTTAAAATTATTTATTCCACACACATATAAATCCACAAAATATATTTAGCTGCTATGGACCCTGAAGCTAAGGTAATGAAAGGTTTGGAAATTCATCTGTTCTCCTTTAGTGCATTTATAGCCATTCTGAAATGAGTTCTGCGCATTGGCATCCCTGTGATTTCATCTTAAATGTATGATGAAGCAAAGCATATGACAAAGAAATAATTCGGAAGTTTAATATCTGTTTTTTTACTACACAGACTTGTATAATAAGATTTTTCTTTAACAAATGTTAAATAGTTCACAACTGAGCATAAGGTGCTCCAACAGGGAGCCATAGCCACACTTCTCAAGAGATTGACCATTATTGCAGTTCCCGACAACTCGCACTTTAAATGCTGCTGCTCATCACCCGTTTGGATAATTCAGGCTGAACATATTTGAGATTGTTTTACCACTTCTCTGAAGTCTCAAGATTATTTAGGTTTTAATGACTTTTACAATATTTATGGGATGAGGTGGTGTAGTAAATTCTTAGCATTCTCACGAGTGTAGTACATAAGTAAAAATTCAATATTTTTCCGGTCATTCTTGTACTGTTTTTCCTTTAACATGTCATAACAATAAAATTACTTTTGTTTCAATATATCATGACTTATTAAGAGAAGCTGTTAAAGCCTACTTATTTTATTTTAAGAATCAAGAAGGCACGAAGAGAGTTTCTTTGGATGACCTATCAAAAGAAGAATTAATATCTAAATGCAAGGGACTACTTGTTATAGCACAAAAAGCTAAGCAAGCAAAATCTGGTAAGATATTCACTTTTCTGTTGCAATTGTAAATTATAACTAAATACTTAAAAGATTTTGTGAGATATCAAATGCTCAAGAGATATTAATAATAACACATTATTTGCCAACTTTTCAAACAACTTGATTTTCATACCAAATGTTACTGAATCTACTACTACTCTAAATCTATATAGGTTTAGAAGTTAAACCACAACTACCTCATTGAATCTGGAACAACAAGGTCCAGAATATAGGAGTTTGAAACATTAGTGCACCTTTTGACCTAGAGGTGTAGAAAGGATTTTTAAACAAGCCTTAGCCTTATAAAATTTAGAATTTAGTAACAATACCCCATGGCATTGGCTTGTTTTTACTTTATATTTTACATGTATATAAAATGTATGTGTCCAGTGAATGTACAGAGCAGACATGTCTTTGGTTCATTTATAAAACTATTTAATTAGTGTTGTAAAATGTAATAAAGTGAAAAGCATTGAAAAATCCGGAAAAAAATTAAGAACCTTTTGGTTTTTGAGGTAATATGACCCGAAAGCAGATCCTCACCCCCATGAGTAAATAGGACAGCCTTATTTTTGTTCCTGCACTGTCAGTTATAACTTATTTACGATTACAACCATTAATTCTGCCAAAGATCTACATGTACATGAATGTACTAAGGTCACCTACTGGAAGCGGCGGATTCGTGTTGAGTCGCTGCCAGACTACTATCCATGGTTTTAAAAGAAAAGAACCTGAAGAACATAGTATGAAAGGTAAAGTAATTGAATACTTTAAGAAAATTTACCAAACGATGACAATGATTACAAACTTTACTTACTACCAGGAAGAGAAAATAAACCAGATTTGTACGGATATTTCAACCATAAACGCACAACTTAATAATATAAAGATAACAACTGACCACTTAGTCATATAGCAGAATCTATTGAATTCTGTACTAGCAAACCTATACATATTTAATCAAGGATGTTAAATCTCGACAATCTCGGCGTCATGGGAGAAATGGTTGGCGAAATTTAAGGTCGAAATATCAAAAGCAAAAATATTATAATAGCTGGTATTTCGGAACATACAGATAAAAATCATTCTCATAGACAAAATTATGATAGGAACGAGGTGTTAAAAATACAGTTAATTTCTGACGATTCCAAGATTTATTGAATTGGGAGATTCTGAAAAAAAGGAGCCCTCTTAAGTTAAATTTCGGCTCCGGGAAACTGAAAACTTTTTACTAAAAAACACGGAAAAGGTGACAAACAATACGGTCAGCATATATTCTGACCACACACCACTGCAACAGAAGCATTTTAAAACTGAAGAAGAACTTAAAAGAAGATTCGAGGAAGGTGAACTAAACCTAGCAATAAAATATGTGAACGGTAATCCTAAAATAGTAAAATCATCACCAAAAATCACACATCAAATAGAAAACTTACAAAAAAAAGAAAGTTATATAAATTATACTGCTATAAGTTTCAAGTAGCAACAAATTGCGAGTCTTAGACTGAGAAAGAAGTCATAATTTTTTTATATTTCAATATTCTTTCCTGGGAGGCCTGGGAAATAAATAAACCAATCTTGGACCATATATGTTCTAATTTCAAAGATAATAGACACCACTTAACACATAGATTCATTCATTTCTGACCACAAGTAGATTTACTATGAAATTGAAAACTATTCTTCCAACCCTTTAGGGGTTGTCAAGTATTAGACATTAATAAATAATTAACTAATTAATATATTTAAAAAAAGATTAAAATTAATTGATGATAGTAGATATGACCAACTAGAAGCGATGTTATGGGATTGTATAAAAACTGTATTGATAAGGAAAAAATTGTTTTTGAGGTATTTATTGATTAAAAGAAAATATTTGGCACAATACACAATGCCACAATGTGCTCTTACAGAAATTACACAACATTAGGGTCACTGATTGCATTGCTGATATTTTTAAATCATACCTTGTAAACATTACCTTAGAAATGCACAAAATATAATACTACATGCTCCACAAACAAATTATGGGAAAAAGTATATTATGCATGAGGGACGCTAATATTTAATAAACTACCAAAATTAGTAAAAGAGTAAAACAATATATCAATTTAAAAAATTACATAAATATGTTATACTGCAGTTTCCCAAACTATGCTCAATGTGTCTATTCCAGCAACAATACATGTTTAATTCTGCTTTATAACATTTTCGCCTTCCTTCTTCTTAACTAACAATTTTAGTTTGTAAACTGAACTTATTTTTGTCTTTTGTTTGTCTGAATTTTAATTGCAAAGTAGAAATGTATAGTTTCAAATAATCATAATTTTAGTAGTTTTATACAATACTAATTTTTGCTGTATAAAATGTGTACTCAATCTTAATGTAAGTATCTGATGTAAGTGAATTATATATTTATTATTTATTTATTTATTTATTGAACTTCATATACATGAGAATGTATATAGGCGGACTTAATGCCAGAAGCATTCTCTACCAGTCAACCTTATTTATTTATACTTTATTGTCTACACCAAAAGGATTACAAAAGGCGGACTTAATGCCTTTTGGCATTCTTAATTTGCTGCATTAATATTTAATATATTACTTTTACAGAATTGCAGCATGAAACTGAGAGATACAAATGTCAGTTACAAAAAAGTGAAGCTGAAAAGAATTCTTGTGTTCTAAATAATAAAACATTACAAGAACTTGTAGATTCTTTAACAGAACAGAAGCTTAATTATATAACTGAGATAGATGCAGCACAAGCCAAGGTGAGGAGCCTAAATGAAATATGTCACAAATATGAGGAAGAAGTCAACAAGCTTAGAGCAGATTTAATTGTAAGAGACCAAAATATTGGAGACATCTCTCAAAAATTGTCAGATTTTGATAGTGAGATCATATCCCTTAAAAGGCAAAATAACCGTCTTTTGGAAGAAAATGAACAACTTATTACACAGCTCTCTGATATGGAAGCAAGAGTTGCTGAATTCAACAACATAGGTTTGCAACAGAGAGAACAACTTAAAATTCTAGAAGAAAAGTTTAAAATAGGTGAGACTGAAGTTTTATTCACACAAGGCAATGTAAGAAACAAATCACGTATGCGGTGTATCCGCGAAGGACAACGCGCAGTGGGGGCACTAAATTTTTGTGGAATGCAAGATAGCGTGGGCAAAATATGAAAGATACTTTAGGTCCCCGGTAGTCGCTGTTTCAATGTATAATTACAAAAGACTAGTGGGCCATTGCATATAAAACTTATCTGTATTAAGTACTAAACTCCGATCCATTTCTGCCGCCAAGCAGCACTGCAATTACTGTTGAGTTCTGGTTTGAAAGGTAAAGTGAGCCAGTATAATTACGGGCGGTATAAATATGGACAATGCATCTTTAAACTTCTTTGATTGAAGGTGTCAGAAAATTCATCAATAAAAAAAAACAAAAATTATTAACATTGGTAAAAAATAGTTTTAGTTTTTTCAAGTATTTTAGGCGCATGGTTATATTTTGTTTAGTTAAATAATGCACCTAGATAATTATAGTGTTCGGTGAGATGGTGAAGGTTATTAGAATACAGACACTCAGTAGACACTTAAACTAAGTTTACATACTTTATCGATTGTTTGATAATTTTGACGACTTTTCTTTTAGTCTGCTTTACATAACAGTGATAGTGGCCATATCATTTAGTACTACTTATATATTATTTATGGTCCATTAAACAAATAATTAGCTGTCGCTTTCCGAACGATCGAACCGATTTGCACAGGTACAGCTAGTATAATACAAACTTACATACCAAAAACTTAAAAAAATAATGTAAAGAGTCTGTGTGAATCGGTATATTTGTGTGTGTGTTGTGATATCCAGAACTAATGGACCGATATTGAAAAGTACATTTATACTGAACTGAACAATATTTCCATGTCAAGTCATATTTATTTTATTTCTATGGCGAGATATTCCAAGAAACAAATAATTCAATCTAAACTGCAAGACTAATTTTATAATACTTCAATAATTAGTGTGTTAATGTGGTTTTTTTTGTGTAAGATTGGAAGTATGAAATCGATTTTAAAGATTTGATAATATTTTATTATTTCATAATAAGGTGATCCTTATTATGAAATAATAAGGTGATCCTTATTATGAAATAATAAGGTGATCCTTATTATGAAATATCCTTATTATTTGATGAAAATACGATGTTATGGTGGTACTCTGGTATAGAACAATATTTTTTTGTTCTATACCAGATTCTTTTGTTAATTAACTGATGTAGCGATATAAGTATATTCACATGCACTGCATTTCGACTAGGTTTTGTATGTGACCCGTTATATACTTGTTTATTTTATACAACGGAACCCTACCGGACAACAGCTGGCCGACTGTATGTCAAAGGAGGGACTCTATATTATGATGATCTTATTTCGTTTACGTTCCTACGATAACGTTAGCATTCTTAGTCTAAGGTTTAAAGTTAGGCTAAAAATGAGATTAACTTCTTAAGCAAGATCACCAATCGGAAGTGATATCACAAGGGTGAACCCCCGGTGAAAACCCAAAGTTAAGGTTATAGTGGTCTCGTCTAGTGAAGTCGATCGATCAGTCGATGCTGAGTCAATCTCGATCCAATTATCCAAAAACTTTTACATCGAAATGCTTTTAGTGTCTGGATGATTACGTTACACTGGACGTTACGAATGTTAGACTGGTTGAAAATCCATCCAGTAGGTAGTAGGTATATCCACAATTTCTCCACTATTTTAAGATAATATAATGCTGCAGTCTTCAACTGATGCACCAGCATACGGTAATTTTCTCCAAATATATGGCGAGAAGCAAATTCTTAGTCGTGAAATTTGGGTGGCGTTAGTCGCTTTCGGTATTGACTGCCCGTATCGAAGTGCTGAAGTGTTTGTACAGTAAAGCCACAATGTCTATCGGAGTACTGACCAGAGTACTGTTTCGGCGAAATGGGCTATTCAAATTGCTGACTTTCTGTGTTTACCTGCAAGATATAATCTACCATGATGATTTTCGTAGTAGAACTAGGGTACCACGCATAGCCTTAAGGATCAGCAAACTTAAGCGGCAATGGGTTGGCTACATAGCTCATAGAACTGATAACCGTTTACAAAGATAGGTTTTTGAGAGGCGACCTAATTTAGATTAATGCTGTGCAGGACGATTTCCCACTTGATGGAGCGACAAACTGCACTATATTACGGGAGGTCTTAATGTAAAGGTCTTATATGGAGTGCTTTGTGGGACTCTTTCGAGATAGTGTATTTTAAGCAGTGTGCTTGTGATTTACTGTTGTGATGAATTATGATAAGACAACGACTTGTAGGTGATGTTAGAAGTAGGTATCACTAGCTATAATGAATTAATATTCTGGTTATTAAAAAATTTAAATGGTTTATTGCTGGACAAAAGAATTTTCCCAAGTAGAGAGTTAGCGGTTTTGCTTTAAGTCTGCGACACTGTACCGCTACTATTCCTTCGATTCGATCATTCGTTTGAGGTTGCTTCTAGGTCCTCCAGTGGACAGATTTAGCCGCATTTTAGTTACGCTCACTTTCTCGTTTCAATCCGTTTCGTCGCAGTTTCAGTGGATAGGCAGCCTATGGCTACAGCCTAATTTAATTTAGCTAGAATATTATGCTTTTTTTTCAGATGATGCTTCACATGTATTAATTGAGGATCTTAATGAAAAAAATAACAAACTAGAGAGTGATTTGAAAACTAAATTCCAGAGCTATGAAGAAAAACTTACTGCTTTCGATAGAAAAGTTAAAGAAATATCAAAATTGTATGAGTCTGAAAAAGTCAAAAGAGACAAGGCAAATGTAAAGCTAAGAAGTTATAAAGATAAGATATTAAAATGTGCTGCTTGTATTAATCAATTAAAGAATGCTAGGTTTATTCTATCTAAAACTGTTAAAGAATATTCTGAAAATGTTCCAAAATGGCAAAAAGAAATAGTTAAAGCATCTGAAGTTCTAGATAAACAAATTAATGAATTAAATAACGAAAACACATCTCTAAGAGAAATAAATAAAAATATGGATATTCAACTGCAAGAAGCGTTATTGTTTAAAAGTGAAGGTAATAAAGAATACGAATCGCGGCTAAATGTTTTAGGCGACGAAAATAAGACATTGAAGTCTAAATTATGTGACTTGCAACAGCAAGTGAGTGACTTAAAACAATGTAATTTGAGTACTTTCGACGAAAATAAATTATTACAACAACAAATAAATGATTCAACTTCAAAATTAGATACAATTATTTACGAAAATTCTGAGCTTGTAAAAATCGTGGATGAAATAAATTTGAAGAATAAAAATCTCAGTGATTTGTTACAATTAAAGGATAAGGACTCTGCGGTCATTGATACGTTAAATTTTCAGAACCGTGCTCTGGAAAGCGAAAAAGAAATTTTAATAAAAGAAAAATTAAATTCGAGAGATAATCTAATAGAATTAGAAAAGCAAAATAAATCTTTGATAAATAAGATTAAAACTGTTAAATTAGAACTAGAGACTAAAAAATCACTGCTTGAAACATTATCTCAAGAAATCTCAAAGTTGAAAGAAAATAATAACTCAGAAATTAAATTATTGAAAACAAAACTGATTACCTTACAAGAGTCAAATGATAAATTAAAAAAAGAATTTGACACCTTATTAGATTTAAATGGGTTATTGAGAGATGAAGTCGAAACATTTAAACTTTCCTTAGAGCAACCAAAAGAGGATAATGAAAATTTATCAGATTTTAATGTATCTTTACAAGCAGATATTGTTAAGCTAGAGACAAAATTATCTGCATATAAACAAGAGAATGCCTCTCTTTTAACAGAAATAAAAGAAACTCGTAGAAAAATGAATGAGTTCGATAACTTAGTTACTGAATATGAAAACTCTAAATCTAAATTATTCAGTTACAAAACTGAAAACACTGAATTGTTAAATGAAATGAAAGAAATAAATCAAGTGCTTAAAGAACGTGGGGAATCAATATCAAAACTTCAAAAAGCTGTTTCTGAAATGGAAAGACTTATTGAATCATTGGAAAATGACAGAGATGATATAAAACAGGAAAGAGACAACTTACTCATACAAGTTGGTACTTTGAAACGTGACTTAGAAAGTGCAGAACAAATAAAAAGCGAAAAAGGGGAAGCTACGGAGAGAATAGTCATAGAAAGAGACAATGCTCTTCGGATGTTATCGGAAAAAGATATCGTTATTTCGACATTAAAAGAAGATGTAGAAAGACTTAAACAACAAACTTCAAATGGTAAGAATGAAACATTCATAAAATTGTTACATAAAAATTGTAACAAATATTTGTTAAATTTTTTATTTTATATGAAATTTAAATATTTATTGCTTTCATTCGGACTGTAAATAGTCCATTGCCGGACCTCTCCTTATGCGATGATTTGCCACAATTGCAACGTATGACATAAAGGTTGGCGATCACAGTATCAGACACCTTGCACGATTTTTTGTCAAAAAAATGACGTCTGAGATTTTCGTGGCCTTTTTCTTAGCCGACGTACTTTTTCTTACGTACGACACCCACGGAAAAAAGGAGACGCAGACATTCTTACGTTTGTAATGAATATCATATAATTAAATAAATTATTAAAATATATTATTATGTTATTTTAGTATCAGAAATGCCCAATGATGATATGTCAACATCGACAATTTCTAAAGCAGAGGAACATTCTAGAATGAAGGACTTAGATGACACATTTGAAGACAAGTAAGATAACACAATGACTAAAGATAAATAATTACACAATGCTTACATCACTCTTATCATATTGACATATTCCTAGAAAATTTTGTAATATATAAATTGCGTATTTATTTTGTCCAGGTACATGAAATTGAGGATTTTTGCTCTGAAACTTAAAAAAAAACTTAATGAAGTCACAACTCAATTACAAGCCGCAGAACAAGAAAAAACAAGATTGAAAAAAATATTAGATGATAGTGAGCTAGGCATCTACAAAAACCCTGTCAGTTCAACTAATAGTGATACTGATGGCAATAAAGCAGAAAACCCTGAATATGAATCTGAAATTGTTAAACTTAACGAAAAAGTTAAATTATTAACACATGCTTTAGAAGTTTCGGAAAAGTCTCTTTTAAAGTTAGAAAGAGTAGAAGGTATATTTTTTATTTTTTTAAGGCATTATCACTTTTTTCTAATTTTCATGATTTTTATATTTTTTTTAGTAGAATTAACCACTACTAGTCAACAATTAAATGCTGAAAAAGGGGCCCATAAAACCACTAAAGATCAATTAGATAAAGCCCTTAGAGATGTAAAGAAGAAAAATGTTCTGAGCCTCGAAATGGAAGACTACGAAAGATCTATGAAGGAACTCACAGCAAAGATGGAGGATAATAAGAAAAAAATTATACAAGTTTGTTTTTAATGTTATCTATTTCTATGTAGTTCTGATTTCTTTAAATCACTATTAACTATTATAATATAACAAGTAAATTTTGAACTAATAGCGATTCTTTTAAAGATGATCTTTTATTTCGACATGTAGAGACTTTAATACGATACCTAAGCAAAACGATTGTATCAGAGATAAGATGTAGTTGTAAAGAAGCAATGTGACATGGAGTTAATTTTACCGTATGCTTATGATTAATTGGATAATAAGGTCATATGTACATAGTATGAAGATAATTTGTAGGTAATGTAAGATCATTATTACCCATTGATATCAAACTGCTGCTACACCTTTTTTATTTACTACAAAGTCATTCTTGAGATAAAATAGATAATACAATTTTATTTTATTGGATTGTACCTACCCTCTTATGACCCCACATTCTTTCCATTTTTTAATAGTAAGATTTACTAAATACTTCATGTGTAATAACTTTAAAACAATTGAAATTCTTTGTTATGAGTCATATCAGGACTTAGGGTTAACAACCGGTGCTAATTTGAGAACAAAACTTTAAAGTCATAGCTTCAAAATTATAGATAATTTGATTAAAATTTTGCAAAACATTATTGGACTCGGGTTATAATTGCATATGGCAATAAATTATTGTTTAATTTTTGAGCAGGCACCATAAAAATATCCCGGCTAAAAAAAGACCCTAAACAATTAAATTTTTAGGCGAATAGTGAAAGCGATTATTTATGGGAAAACATAAATTACTGGGGTTTGATCTGGTCTTGTGCCCCTTGCGTCTGATACTGCATCTGAATCCTCCTCTGTATTTGCGCGTACAATTGACTAACTATAATAACATAATAATTGTAACAATAATCTTTGGTAAATGAACCTGATGGAAAGTGATTACCGTCGCCCACTTGGATCTGCAACACCAGAGGTGCTGCAGGTGCGTTGCCGGCCTTTAAGAGTATTTGGGAGACGGGAGGAAGGATGAGGAGGGGGATGGGGAGGAGGAGTTTGCCCCCGGTTACCTCATTCACCGAACGAAACGCAGAAGCACAAGATGCCTCTACTCCACGTCGGTATTCTGCGAGGCCCCGATATCAGCCCGGTCGAGCCGGCCCATTCGAGTTGCAGCAAAAGCCTCCGCTTGGCTACCACATTTTTGTACCAAAGCACTTTTAAGCTCTCGTAAGTTAGCCGGATTGGATTTTTTTTGTTTTCCTAGTCTACAGACATGTTTTATGATTTATGATTATGTGTTCTATCCGGTTAAGGTCTGAAAGAAAGCGATGGCGCTTCTTGCTGAAAATTGTTTGATTATTGATTTAAAAAGAACACACGGAAAACAGTCAAAAATAATTCTAAGACCCTAAAAGATTATTACAAAATGGCAAAATCAAATTTAAAAATGAACTGAAAATTAGAGAGAGAGAGAGAGAGAGAGAGAGAGAAATGTATTTTACATAAAGGATTGGCGTCATGTGTTCCATCTTGGTTTTCTACGTCACATGACCTTATGTGTAATGTTAAAAATTGATTTACAACATTCTTTCATCTTAATCTATGATTCAAATCCAAAATATTTATGATTCTTTATTCTATAATTTTATATTGCTTAAAGAGTCTTATACTACTTATACATAACAGTATAATTTATGCAACAGAACTAACCGCTTTCTGTAAACATATTTTTATTAATTGATAAACTAAGTGTCCCTTCAGAGAAACAAATATTTAAATATTTTTTGTATCTAATATTGATTTATTATTATTCAGATGGAATCTACAATTGATACTCAGGAAGGCACAATTACTGCTATGAAAACCCAAATAAAATTATTAGAAGAACAAATTAAAACAGAAGAAACACAAAGTAGATTGTTAAAAGAAGAGTTACATCATGCTGTTGAAGATGGAAAAGAGAAAGACAACATAATTAACACCAAAATAGACATAATATCGAAATTAATGCATGATCTTGAAGATGAGAAGCGGAAAAATGAAGAATCTGATTTAGAAATGTTAGCATTATTAAGTGAAAAGGAAAAAATAATGACGTGCCTTGGAGATGAAAATACGGAATTAAATAATAAAATTAAGCGGTTGGAATTCAATTGTGCTGATATAAATGAAAAACTAAGAATTACAAATATTGAATTTGCAGATCTAAAAACTGAGTATACTAGTTACAAGGTTAGTATTATATTTGCTATTGGTTCATAGAAAGAAAATATTTTATTTTCCATTACTAAGCTTGGAGTATAAGAGAGGGAATTGGATTATACTTACACAATTGTCACTGAAATTGCGGCTATAAAATGTGTGAGCGTAGAGCGTAAGGTGTGCCCACATTTTACTGTCGCAGCTGCAGCGAAAAAATGTACTCTGAAGGATTCGTACCGCTTCATTTATTATGGCTAAGAAATATATAACTTTTATTATTTTGGCTTGAAGGTTTCCTTACAATCTAAAGATTTATTTCATCGGCGTGCATGTGCTAAATCTGCACCTTAACTGCAATCAACAACTTCAGTAGTGACAGTACTGGTGCTGTACACAAAAAACAAGCTAACAGTACTCCTTATGATAAGTGGCTACTGAAGCCCATGGACACCAGCAAACATCTTTATTCGAAGAAGGTTACAGATGCGATGTCATCTCTGAGAATAAGATGGAATGCCTGATAGTCTGTGTTTATTCTGGCCCTCTATACCTCTCAAACCAGAACACAACAGTAATTGCACTGCTGTTTGGCGGCAGAAATGGGTGAAAGTGTGCTACGTTCCCACTCGACCCCTTGGCAGAGAAGGAATCTACCACCTGTTAAAATAAAATATTTATACAGGTAAGAGCTCAAGCAGTGTTACGTCAGAATCAGACAGTGGATCACAGCCAAGAAGAACAGTTAAAAGAGGAAGCGGCGGTGCTTAAGACACAAATAGAAAATTTAACAGCTAAAAATGTTACATTACAGTAAGTCATCAATTAATATCAAATTTCAAAGCCGATCTTCTGAGTCTGATCTGTTAATTACACTTAAAAAATATACACAGTGCAACAAGGTGTTCAATTACAATCCAACCTTTTGTAGTTGATGTGATCCATAGTCAAAACATCTTTTTCGCCGTTGACAATCTAGAGAACAGAACACCACCTTCATCGAGATTGGAAACTTTAGACAAGAAATTTTAGGACTAATAAATGGTTAATAAAAGTCAGTAAATAAGTACCTAAAAGGACGTAGATATAATAAATATTTAAAATATAATTTTTGCTAATAATTATCTACAAAAAACGGAGGTTTAATGCGCGCTGCGCCCTTATTTCGGTCATTGGTGCATAGGGTATAATGAAATCTAAAGAATTATAAATAAGAAAATATGAATATGATAAATTTGCTGCAGCCGTTATTTTTTTGGAAAAATACCAAACTTAGAATAAAGTCGATTCATAAATTTATCAAGTTTAATTTAAGTACATCTATACTATACATAAAATTCTTTGCATTTGTGTAAGTATCAAGTATGGCCATTAGTTCAGTTATAAATTAGAATGCATACAGTTTTTAATGAAACACACTGATTAGAATAGACTCCAAGGTCTCAAACTGATATTTGTCAGAGCAATCACACAAATGGAAACAGTACTCCAGACACGATTGGAGATGTGTTTGTTACAAATTAAGAAGCTGTCCCGGTGTGAAGTATTGCTTCACCTTTGGTAGTATGCCAAGACGATCATCGTTAACTACACGATCCTTTATTCACTCCTTTAAACTTCGTGACACCTTGGTAGGGTGTCCTACCAAGCTATGATTGATGCTGGATAAAGTATCTGTGCTTCTTTAGAGCTATAAGCATCTTGCGTGTTTGTTTGTTGTAGTGCTCTTCAATCGTAAATTTTTTTTCAGCTGTTGAGCACATTTCTTTATCTTTAAGCAGCGTATCGAGACAGCAAGTGTTTTGATCGATCCTCAGTTCTTAACCTGTGGGGATTGATAAAGGGAATGTCCTCTGTATCGATGATAAGCACCTACCTTCAGGTCTTGTTTAATAATTCGAGACAGGGTTCTAGTGTGAATCTTCATTTTATGCGATATAATTTTTTAGTTTCGTTATAGGGTTTAGATGAATTTTGGCTTTGACAGCGTTCAGCCGTCTGTTCCTAACAACACCGGTTCGCCCGACGTTTTACGGTTTTGGACTGAGGGTTTGGTGGTGTACTTGTCGTAAGTGCGATACACAAACATCCGTCAAATGCCTAACTTTTGAAGCGTATTAAAATTACTATCGGCTATCTATACTCTGCAAAGCAATCACTGCAATTCTATTTTCTTTAACGCTCCACTTCATAACGTAGTTAAACAATCACGGTGAGAATTAATATGGAAAACGGCGGCAAATCGATCAAAGTTTTTTACATAATAAACTAATTAAAAATTTGTATTCCTAAAAAAAGAAAAAGAACTTTTTAAATAGTAACATTATTTATGGCCAGACTAGTTATGTATGATTGTCGATTGTCGTAATATATGAATTATATATTATGATATGAATAAAATTGTGCAATACATCTCATATTTATTATGTCGTTGAAATGGGATATAGGATAGCTTTAATCTCAATCAAAAGTTCTATTGGGAAATAATTCGCGAAATCGCTGCCACATGCTAGTACATCAATTTATACTGTGACTAAAGAGTGATGACGGATCGGACGATCTAATGAGGGTTCCTTGCCGGACTTAGAAAAGCCAATATGCATAAGCATTCAATGCTATCTATCTGCTCATCTAGAAATTATTTGTTATGGTGTTAAGTTAAAACCCAGTGTTAACTTTCCTTTTATTTTACAGAGAGCGGTGTTCTGAGCAGAATGTAGAAGCGGACGCTGCTCGAAAGCGTGCTAGCGAAGCGGCTAGCGAGGCGGCTCGCGCACACCAACGCACCGCGCGTTCGCAGGCCGACCTCACGCGGCTGGCGCAACAGCTGGAGTCCGAGAGGTCGCAACATAAGTTGCAAGTATGTGCGTGGCCTTTTTTGAGGCGTTGTTACATAAACACATTCGCAGGACGCTACTGCGCATTAAGTGGAAAAACATATCTATACATCACATCGTGCTGACATCTACACTTATTATAAGCAAGTTATTAGTGGCAACTTTTTATCGACTTATCTCAACAATTAAATCAGTAAGATATATAAATTTAACACTTGTATACTTCTTGTGTACTTCTAAACACAGGTAATTTCTAAAAAAGTTTTGCAATTGTTTAAACAATTACTAGATTTAAGTAATTGATAAAAATATATTTCAACCAAACGCCATTCGATTCTGAAAAAAATAATTTCAATTTGTTTTAACCGTGTTTTATTATAAATTCATAAACATTAAAACTTGAACCGTATATTTATTACAGAATATCAGCGTAAAGTAGAAGAAACTTCTCTGCCCCATTTCGTATGGTGATAAAGATCCGGAGAAGAAAAATGATTAAAAATCTACCACTTAATCTAGAGTCGCCGACATGGCCCTTTGAGTTTTGGTGCTGGACTCGTTGAATTTGTGCTAGGCAGCCTTTTGCGTTGTAGTAGGCGACTGCTGGAGTACTAAACCACATTTATCAGACCATAGCGCGGGACGCTCGCTGACTAATGGAGTAGATGGAGAAGCGATCTTATTATTAGAGTGACACAATTACGTATTAGAGGAATTATAGCGCCATTTATTACTACGTCGACTGTGACGGAACAGCAGTCGTTGTATTTCCATCATGACTGCACTACAAGAATGCTGTCTATACATAAGGCTATTATTTACTTAACTTGTATATGCATTATCGTTTGCGTTAATGCCGACGGCACTATCATAACATCGACCGGAAATAAATCGTTATCACATTGTTATTTATATCTCTCATTTACAACATTTCTTTTTTTCGATTGTTTAGGTTTCCACTTTAACCCAGTGCTATAAGGCACAGATAAACGAGTTAGAGGACAAGCTTCAGAGAGAGACGGAAACTCTCCGGGTTCAGATTGCGGTTGCGCAAGAAAGTATAAGGTCTGGCAAACTGGATAACAATCCTGACAGGCAATATATGCTTCCCGTTATACCCAAAGACGAAAACAGTGATGGAGAAATGGACATTAATGTGTCATTAATACCCAGAGAGGAAGGCGAGGTATGTAGAATTATCGAATGACAACTGAGGACTAAGAGTCAGCTTCGGTGGCTCCAGAAACACACAGATCTGGGTCGACTGGATGGTGTATTGTGGGAGCGCGCCTCGTAGCGTGTGGTGTGTTTTAGTATGTTTCTGACGAGAACAAAGATAACTAAGTGGTAGAACACCTTTTCGGTCTAGAAGCTGTCTTGTATTGCGTCCATGGGCTGCAAACACGTACCATAAGGTGGATAGTAAGAGTCTACTGCTGAACATAGACACTTGCAGCTCGTTAGCTCGTATGTCTCTCAAATTTCATGAAATAAGAGTAAACAAGCGTCAGCGTAGTTCTTCTTCAGCAGTCTGGAAACAGACCACTGCTGGAAATAATCGGATTGGTTGGTTCGGTTGAAGTAAAAGTAACAAATAAGTAGAATTATTCAAATAACTTTCCCTTTTTACTTTAACACTTTAAGGCTTACCAGTAGGTCATTTCAAGTCATTTCATTTTAATCAGTAGATTATTTTAAGGGTTCGGAATCCGCTCCATCTCCACCACTATCTAAACCATATCTCACAAACGCGAGCGGGAGGCGTTCTCCTGTGCCCTTGGAACGACTTTTGGAAGAAGGGGTCCCTGACGATGATACATTGGACTCTTCCTCGCTTGCTTTAACTCCAGAGCAGGAAATTGCTGATTTGAGACGTAAATTGCAGGGATTGCAACAAAGGTATCATATTTATTTAATTAGCGGTAACCTTAAATGTGGGTGTAATGAAAATACTCCATTCTTTTCTCCTAATATCAACCTCACTTGCACGTGGTGCACCCTGTTGATTACCAACGAAGCGCTGGCGACCGTAAAATGGCAGTAAAGCTATCCGAATATGAAAAGACTCTTAACGCGGTAGCAGTATCACTTGAGGGTCCGGCACTGTTCTGACGAACTTCCTTTCCCTGCATGCCCTGTATAAACCTTATGTAGTACAGAAAATTTTCCATAAATGGCATGCCAACTTTGTTTAGTACTCTTAAGTACTAATCTAATCTAAGGCTAATAGTAAAAATAATATGGTTAAATGTTTGCCTCTGGGAGGATACGAATACGCAAGTTTGAAGAGTAACCACCAACCAAATTAAGTTTAATTTATATAATATACTAGTTAATTTATATGTACAAATTGTATTGATACAAGGTACAGCGCCATCGTTTAAAACGCGACTCGTGTTTCGCCTCGCAACAATGAAGATTGTACGTCGCAAAGTTTAATCGTCATGAGTAATTGTTCGAAATAACTTTTGCTAACTTGTTTTTAAAATAATGCATTTCCGCAAAATAACGCCTGATTCTATTAACTATCTTCCATGTAGGGTGAAGCACGTAACAGTGTTGCTGGCGGAATCGGAGCGCGAGAGCGCCCGCATGGCGCAGCTGAGCGAGCTGCTCAAGGGTGAGCTGCGTCGCGTGCGTGGCGCCAGCAGTGGCGCGCACAACACCGAGTACATGAAGAACGTCACCTTCAAGGTACGTCACTTTACTCACTGACTGCGGCTGGTGAGCCTCTTCAAATGACGCAGTTCAAATGGCTGTTGGCATCGAGTAAAGAAGAGATTAGCGAAGAAGATTCTGAAAATGTGTATTAGATTCCAAAATTTGCTTATTTTTATGAGTAAATAACTTTGGCGTATATAAAATAACTTATAACACAATATAGAACTCTTAATAACTATTCTTCATTAACATACATAATCGTTAATGGTGTATGTATGTAATGTACAGTATTTGCACGTGCAAATACTGTACTTGTTCATTTCTCACTCAGTTTCTGACTTTACCACCGGGCGACGAGCGGGGTCGACTGATTCCAGTTCTTCAGAAGATTTTAACACTTTCCCCGGAGGAGACTCAAAAGATACAAGCAATCGCAAGAGGTAACAGAATATGAATGTACTTTATTAGAATCTAGTAGTTTCAAAAAGAGTCGAATTTACACTTTTATTTTGAAGCGTTGTTTGCGCGTGATGGTACTTCACCAGTGTATGCTTCTCACTAACTCACTCTGTGGGTGTTGGAAAAGCAGATAACAGGAAAATGGCATAGACACTGAACCGTTACCGTTTCAAAATATCCTTACTTAAACCTTTAAACCTTACCTTAACAGCCTGTAAATGGTCCACGGCGCGACATAGACCTCTCCCACACGGACGATTTGCCATAATCGTCACCCACGGCAAGTGCATAGGCGATCACAGTACCGACACCTCGCACCTTAGACGCTGCTGCCCGTCATTGGTCCGCTTAATTTTAGTCTGGTAAAGTGCGAGAAGGTTTTCCCAATTCTATTTTCAAGGATTTTCTCTTGGTAGCCTCTAACGGTAAGAAAGTGGGTGGTAGATTCTTACGCCGATAACTCACGGCACCATTTTCTACTACACCTCTTGTAGTAGGTGGTCGAGTCGAGTCAGGCCTGGAATTCCACCAGTTTAGACCGGGGACGAAATCAGCGTCTAAGATTTGAGGCTTCTGACACTCCGATCTCCAATCCCCTTTTAAATGTCTGTGAGTCAAAAATGTTCACATCTTGACAAAGATGCAGTGGATTGCTATGATCAGATTTTTTTTATTAATGAAAAGATTACTTATACTACTTGGACTATTGAGGAAACAGGTAACATGTCGGTTACTTATTTGTAGATATGTTTTTTTTTTCACCATACGACACGCAACAGGGATTGCTTTTAAATTTATTGGAATAACGAATGAAAGGAATGATCTATTTTTTTTAATAATACACTCCCTAACCAGGATACAGTTAAACAAGTTATGTGTGATTTCTAGTTTAATATATCTTTTACAAAAAAAATACCTTTATTATAATTACCTATGAGTATGAGAGATGTTTGTTTGTATGAGTAATATTTAATATGGTACTAACGATTTAATATACACGTACGAAGCCCAACCCGACTTTCTACGAGTAGATTTTTTACTTTTAAAATGAACATAGCTTATGATTGTTAGCTTTATAACAGCGAGCCGAAGAAATATTAGTAGTAGATAAACACTTTTGGATGAGTATTTTGGAACTGATATAGTGATTTATCATGTATTCCAGGTCAAGACCCAAGTGCACACAAAGGCTGGGGAAGTTACCTTCCGTGGCCTGGAGGCAAGTGAAACTAGCGCTGGCAATAAGCATTACTGAACGACGCAGTTAATTAGAAATATCTGTGATTAAATTGCTCTTCGTTTTACAAGTTTTAGACAAACATTCATCATTCAAATTTATTTTGTGAATTCGTTAATCTTTGACATTTTATTTATTAGTCTAATCATATTACTTATTTATTGTAATTAAATCTCATGATATGTTCTGTAATGGTTTTGCATAGTTTCTTACTTCTTCAGGTTCTTCATAAGGTCGTTACGATCGACGTATATTAATATTAAATACCTAAATATATTATTATGTTGCAATAACTCAATGTGCTGCTAAAATATTTTTACATTCCATGTAAGTAGTTAACAACTACTTAATGTTTCAGTATTTCTCTACATGTTTGGGAACAGACCTACAAATCTTGTAGGTGATGAAAATGTATTACGTTTAATGTACTACTTGTTTCTTAAACTAAAGCTCATTAGATGTTGTTTAATGAAATGAGCGATTTCAGTTTTTAAATTACTGTCAAAATTATATATAAATATTTATCACCTCAATTTATGTTAAGAGTAAAGTAAAGTCCATAAAAAGATATGTTATTTAAAATCATTAGATTAGACCAAAATACCTATAATTATAAGTAAGTTTGATACTACCCGAGTGGACGGGGTAAATAAGAGGTAGCTTTTGTCAGCAGTTTAATAAGGTGCTTTTTACATATACACTATGATTTCGCCTTTATTCGGTTATATCTGTTGCCGTTGCTTCCTCCATTTCTTTTAAAAACTTTGTTGAAAAGTCTAATGTCCAAATCTCCCCCACAGAAAACTTGGTGCCTTTTAATCTAAGATTCCTGTAAGAAATCCACAGTATATTAAAAAAAGAGCTGTTTCTATGTTCATCCCGTTAAAAACGTTAAACTTAAAAACACAGGCCGACAGAACACGATTACAGGCAGTAGCGTCTATAGTGCGATACGTCTGGCAGCGATCTAGTCCAGTCTGCCTGCCAGGCGTGGCCAATCGTATCTTTTGGAGAAGCCTATGTCCAGCTGTGGACTCCTTTTAATCATTAGGCACCTGAAGAAGAATAATAATTGTATAGACCTTTTTATTTACTCCAAGATTGAAAATAATAAGGTTGAAACATTTAATTTTATAATTATTATGATGTATTTAATTTGTCATTTACGCAAATTATGAGTAACTTCGATAAATAAGTTTATTGTTTCTTTTTGTCCAAAAGTATATTTAGTTTAGGATGCCATAAATATAGACATGATAATCGTAATGTGAATGAAAAATCCATTCGCATCACAAACATCATACTTATTTTTACTTAATATTTTATGTTTTATACTTTATGCATTATTTAAACGATAATAGGATTTAATTTGAGTAATTTTTATTATAAGTTGTAATTATATATTATTTGATTATCCTAATAACAATAAATGGAATTATAGAATAAAACTTGTTTCATTTTTAACAATTTAAAATACCTACTTAGATATTTTAAATAACTACTGGGTTTTGAGTCGACTATTCGATACTCATTATATATCGTATGCATTTGTTCTGCAAAATCCCAGTAAGTGCGCAGTCTTTCTAATGTATTGAACAAAGATCTAAAGGTTTATAATATAAAAAAATATATGAATGATTGTGTTGTGTGGAAATGAGTTGATCGATCCTTAGCTGTTCCTAAAGGTTCTATTGTAATAATAGTATCATTAAAATTAAAAAAAAGCGGATACCTACGGAGTTACTTTCGACTGTTTTTCCCACGTCAGAGGAAACATTAAGAATATTGCGATTTTCAAATGGTAACTCTGTTCATCTTTCATTTGGGTCAAAGGTTCAAAAACGAGGAGTACATTTTTTTTTACTGCTCTCTAATTTACTAATTGTCATGCAACCCATTGGCACACGACTACAGTGCGCAAAGAAATGGGCACTTAACATACCCGTTCGCATGAAATGTCCACTTGCAATTAACCCTTGGCGTGTCATTACAATAGAATTTCTATTGCACCGTCATAAGTTGAACAGGTGCGTGAAAGACTACGAAGTTTTGAGTCATAAAATACTTTTCAATAGATACTAACTTGATCTTGACTATAGCATATAGCATGTAATACTACGTAGCTATTTTAGATAAAAATACGAAGAGTTTTGTATTAATTATTTCTCTTTGGAGTTTATGAACACTATGATATAGTTATTGTACAGCTTGGCAAAGGCTATACGTTCACTATTTATCACGATCCGTACCATGATCCATATTTCGCGATTCGACCGGATCAAGCTCAGATTCTACACGTTCAATACAGAACACGTCACTTCAGTATTGAGCCGTAGTAAGTTTCAGTAAGTGGAAATGTAAAACTGGACAGAGAAAAGAAAGTTAAAATCTGTGTGGCTGTTGTTTTAGCATTTGCAAATAAATAAAAGCAAGCGGTGGATGAAAGTTTTGCTTTATCCACTACTAATTTATACGCATTGAAGTAAATTACTCGTAAGCCTATTATTATATAATTTAATTATTATAAATTTTCCAATCCCTGTGCTGGCGACACTAAAATAGCGATTTTAAGTGCTTTATTTATCACTTAGTTAGTTAAGTCTGCCAATCCACACTAGAGCAGTGTGGCAGACCCTTCCCAGCTCCAAAAAGCTAAAAAAAAACTCGTCTTCCGCCGCTCTTTTGCCGTGATGACTATCGACCGCCAGGTGTAGCCCTGATCAATGGCTCCGACTTAAAAGTTATGCCGTGGCTGAATCCTTGCTGAAATCTATTCAGTGATTAAAGAGACACCAAATGTACTCACACACTAACAGCATGTAGCAGTTTTGAATCTTAATAGTATATAAAAATACACTTTGTTGACAACACCAATTTTTGTTTTTATGTCACTAATATGGGTTGAGCTATCTACTTAACCTAAGCTTATAGGGTTTTTCCCTTTTTTAGGAAGTAGAGATCTTACATTACTGTTTGAAAACCTTATATTAAGTAATCTTAAGTAAGTAAAGTTTCCTTGTGTGTTACTGTACATTTACAGAAATAAATAATTTTCTTTGTTTGATCTATATGTACCGTGTGATCCAGATCATGATGCTGGATTTCACAAAATGTAAAAATCCCGTGTGATACCTATCGCGATTCGGTAATACATCATGTAGGTGGACTACACTTTCAATAAGTATCGTCTAAGACAGATATTGGCGCTGATGAACTATACTTTTACCACTACCCATCCGGTTTGTTATATTATACACAAACACTGCGCGTTTGTTATATTATAATATTTTTAGTTAAGGTTTTATTATTTTTATTTTTTAAATATACCGAATTTTGTATAAATAATTATAATGTATTGCTGTAGTCAAAAAATTATAATTCTGTTATAAAGTGTCGCGTCCAGTTAATAATAAACATTATGTATAAGAAATTCTTTAGTTGCCTACTTAAATTCTGAGATGCTGTATATCTCTTAGGATTCATATAAGTTTTAAAAACCAAAAATAATTAACTTTATAATCTTTTGATTCTACTTTCGACGTTCATCACCTCTGCTTAGATCTTAAAAATAAGCCCTAAAAATAAATTCAGTACATCCTATAATAGAGTTACACTGACTTACGGGAACAGCCTATACTTCGCATTAATAAATATTTACAAATAACGCAATAAGTAAAAGTGTGTTATTTAAATTAAAAAAAAAACAACCCTTCAATATTTGCAAACTTACAAATTAAAGAATAATATACTCAATAAAATATTTGAATTTAATAAGACAACATTTGATTTTATTGATTGCTTTTCCCGGGTGATGGGACTACGGCGCATGCTTGAAAATTACTTGGAAAATTCGCGACCGCGGCTGCGAAGGTAAGCTCTTGCATTTTCTTATTAATATACTACAATTACAATTGGTAAGCATACTATAATTTTATTATCTGTTCTAATATTGTGAAGGTTTTTCCGTGTAACTTTATTTAATTTATTTAATCACAATAGACAGCTGGTGGCTCATTTGGAAATTACGCAATTTGTAATATAAATATTATAAATAATGCTTGTACTGCGAGTGAAGAATATTAAATCAAATATTAGCTTATTGTGTTTCAATAGAGTGTGATAAAAATTAAATACAAAAATGAAAAACTTAATAGTGGTAATTCATCCATATTTTTGTTGACCATATGGTGGGATAATTTGACTGCTTTCAATTTAATTTTAGGCTTTGCAGTTGAATTGAAATATCTGAGATTAAACTAATTATTTAGTATTTAATTTTCTAAGATTATACTCATGTCATTGTATAATTTGTCATAGTATAAAATGGGAAAGAAATTGTCATTGACTGTTCCTATAATACTTATAATGATGGTTCACGTATAATTTGTTTGTAAATATTAATAAGTAAAAAAATGTAAACAGACGTGCACAAGATGGTGGCATTTTCACCGGCAAGACCATGTGTTTTGTCACTGCACATGCAATGCTCCTCAGTGCGAAAGTTCTAATTCTGAAACGTCTTTACTACGTAGCTATTGTATGTATTTAATCATATTAAGCCAATTTGCTAAATTTAGAATGGATGCGCACACAGTTGGTAATGTATATTCATCGATCTTAGCAGATCATTGTAACGAATTAAATGTTAAATTTCTTTGAAACCCTTTGCACATAAAGTGCAGATTACGGTAGATTCTTGTTAAAAACGAAGAATGGTACTGAAATCGATCATTCATCTCACAGTGAGAGTATTGAAGTGCAATACAGCCATCCTACACAGTATGTTGAAAGCTCAGTTGTTGGAGCAATTATGACATATTATCTATATTCGGGTGGAAGCTGGCTGTATCGACGTTCCGGACGTCCTGTGCGCACGCTCGGAGCTAAGCGAACTCGTCCCAGAATTTTGCTGCGATAGGCAGTCATTCGCATTACCTACTGAGAGTGCATTGCATTTACGTTCAATTTGTGGTGAGTTACCTCTACTGATTTATTGATTTACCTCTAAAGGCACTAAGTTAACATTCGTTGATTTGTTATGAAAATATTATAACTGCCAAGACATAGAAGCATTAATGACTTGCATTTAAAGAAACTTGGATTCAAAACATTCAAGATTATGAAATATTAAAATTAAAATCAAAATCTTTATTGTTTTTTCTTAACTGGGCCGTCATTGCTTCCATTACATAAGGTTGTTAATTTACTATACCGCGTCCACACTATTTTATTGCAACACTATTGCGGATCAATAACTATGTAATCGTGTCGAGGATAGTTTTTCTTTTCTTCTGAACTTTGTATCAGATTTTTCTAAGAAAGTACAAATTTTCGGGTTCCATATTATACTTATATATGTAAATATATGTAAATATCCTTCTCTATCGCTTAGAATATTGAACGGATATGTTGTTTGTGTGTGAAGTGTATAAAACATAGTTAATCCTTACTACAATTAAACAAGAATGACCGAGACTTTAATTTTCCTTAGATAACAGTTTTCTAACAAATATTCAGATTATCATAACTTCAAACTTATCTAATTTATATCTACACATGCGAATCGCGCTGGATTGCATGATCAGATCTGTAATATAATAAATTAATTAAATGTAAATGTGTTATGAAACGTTCTAAGTGATGGTGAATACCCCATCGAAATCGACCAAAAGTTTATAAGTTATGAGTAAATACCTACACTGACATACGGGTTTGTTTCTTGTTTTCTTATTATATTTTCGTTTCATATTACCATTAAACAATGTTTATAAAACATAGTTTTAATATTTTGTATTGTAAATATAATCACATGTTTAATGATATGTGTATTCTATATTTATGTGTATAATGATAAATGAAATAGTTAAGTTTACATCAGATATAGGGCGCATGAAGAACTGCCCTACTATTATTCCATATTTTAAACTCCACCTCGTCGATTTTGATGCACAAGTTTTATGGATTTATTTATTATCTTGTAAATTATTTATTCTGCTATAATTAAAATTAGGAATAATTGAAAGTCGCTAGTTTATTGTAATACTAAATTTGCTTCATTTGAGCTTACTACTCATAGACGAATTTAATAGAAATCTTCTTTGCTGTCGCTAAACCTACAACGATCTCTTCCAGGCAAACTAGATATAAGGCATCCTTTTGTAAAACTTATTACTATTAAAATGTAATTATATTTTACATATTTTTTTTGGTATGTTCATCATTTCAGCCTATCAGAAGTCCACTGCTGAATATAGGCCTCCCCCAAAGATTTTTTATGTTACCTATTAAAAAAAATAAACAATGTTTTATTGGTAATTACCCAATTTTGTATATTACGCAATTACTTGCACGATTTGCTTTACGCAGTTTTGTTTGTATTTGCATTAATTAGGATACAATATTTTAGTTACAGTGTTGCCGAATGGCGCAAGAGAATCCATCGCCTCATCTCGTCTTGTGGGTCTCGTACAAGTCTACTAAAGGAAATGTTAGGAGAACCTCGCCGCGCTTCCGATATATGTCGGAATAATCACCTCTAATAATCTTGATGTCTAACAGTGGACTGCTAACTGACTGAAGATTTTGAACCTCATTTAAGCCCAATATTTTGTACTCATCAATTGTTGGTTTTCGAGTCTAGACCCTGACACATCTTTCGATCTTATCGTATATATGTCCTAAATCTGAATTGTCTATAATAATAAGCCGAGTTTGTTATTTGACGTTATGTTCATGAAACAATGCATATTTTTATATGTAATGGGGAACCCTAAAGTCGACTGTATTGGTGGCATCTAATAATAGGTCACATAAACACTTATGTGGGATTGTTTTTATGCGTAGTAAACAAGATGGAAGGAAATTTTTATACGCAAACATGTAATAAATAATTTACTACAGTAATTAAATTTGAAAGAAATAGGGGAGAGCGTTAAAAACAGCAACACATATATAGATATATGATCAAAAACACAAGGATTACCATGCACCCCATATCTATAGTATTAATACAGAAATATATCTATTACACTAATAACTAGATTACAGTTAAATTTTTTGTAATAATTAACTCACCCCATAAAGCCAAACACTGTTTAAGAAAAGTTATTATAATAATGTTGTTATTTAACGCAAGTACTACGTCTTTGTAATTTTCAGACGACAATCTTATTGTAATGTAACTTGTGGTCACATAAGAGTCTCAACATAACCGCTATCAGATTTAATTTTAAAAGACAACAGAAAATGTAAAACGTCTTCTTGACAATTATTTGGCATTTATTTCTATAGTAGACTTTGCACTAGAATAACCGTCATTCGGTTTAAATTTAACAAATATAGCAAACATTTTAAGCATATTTTAGTGTTCCTTCATTTTTTAATTTAATTTTCTTTGTCAGGTTTATTAATAGTTCGGTTGCTCTACATTTCCGGCAAGAATGGGTAAGGAGAAGACTCATATCAACATCGTGGTTATCGGTCACGTCGACTCCGGCAAGTCGACTACCACCGGGCATCTCATTTATAAATGCGGTGGTATCGATAAGCGTACCATCGAGAAGTTCGAGAAGGAGGCCCAGGAAATGGGCAAGGGGTCCTTCAAGTACGCGTGGGTAAGTATTTTACGTTAATAAAGGCTACAAAGTGATAATCCACACATAATACAAGAGGATTCTTTGATATAAATTATTTAAAAACTGAAGGCAGATGTTTGTCTGCAGTAATAAAGTTACCGTGCACTCTCCTAGCTCTCAGCCGAAGCAATATCCTTTGTTAAGTTAATTACTTTGCACCGAAGGAAAATTGTTTTATGGCCTTAATGATGTTATGTTTCATAATATGTACCTAAGACTACATTCTGCATTATGTAGTCAGGTTTAATCAATTAAAACTTATTTTAGGTAAAAAACAAACAAATTAAGTTTATTTAATACCTAAAACGTTAAAATGTTAAGCGTATGGAGAAATATCTTCCCTTTGAAGCATGTCAGTTTGTGTTAAGGCTTTCATGGAAAGATGGGATATTCCTACAGGGCCAACACAAGGTCACACCTCCGGCAGTAGACTTGCACAGACTGAGGATGTAAAAGAAAATTCACTCGTTACTAAATTTGTTATATGGCACCATCAAGTCTCATGATGGACCCAGAAGGTGGAATTTGTAGGAGCCATTTAAAGTGTTCATATATTTTTTAAATGTATAATCCATTATCACCATTACAGAAAAGTCCACTGCTGAACATAGCCCTTCCTTCAACACTGTGCAGTTCATCACTGGATCTGGTGGAGGTTGTTCTTCATGATCAAGAAAGGCACTGTAGCTATTGCTATTACCTGCAGTAAATTGTACTGCTTCGCTGCTCTAAGTAGGACTCTGGCCATAGCGACCGAATATTTATCCTAGGCTCTGCAGCCATAGCAATAAATGATTGTAGTATTTCTATACATATATATTTTTTTAAATGTATATTATTAATCCTAGTATTTACAGCCATAGCGATCAAATGTTGTATATAGGCATAAAAACAGTTCCAATGTCTCTCATCTTGATTTTATGAAAATAGTTTCTAATCAGATCCATTGTTATTAAAAAGTCATCTTAGGTTCTACTACAGCCAGCTACTAATGATTGTGTAGTATCGCTGTACTAATTTTTACACTATTCGCTGATAAGGCAGATAAATACTAAATGTGGATAGAATGACTATAGTTTCAGATTGCAATCCTCTAGATATCAACTAGAGATCAACTAAGGTCAATTTTAGTACCTTTGCTTTTTATTTTGTGTAGTGTAGACCTTACTTATAATATAACATACTGTAAATATCATGTTTTCACCCGGCTAATATGCCTGTTGCAATCCAAAAATGTTATTCTGATTTAGAGCAAATAGTCTTGTAGTCTGAAAATTAATACATTGGTTCTGAATTAGAATAAAACAAAATTTATGATCATTGACATCACAAAGCAGGTTGAATGTCCAAATCCTTTGCGCCATACGAACAACGATCTCTATATATATACATACATACATTAAAGAGAATGCATTGAACGGTTAAAGGAATATCGTAAATTAAGTGTTCTATTTAACGAGAACTTAGATTTGAAGGACACGTTTTGCTTTTACAAACTTACATTTTTGTATGCCATCAGAAACTACATAAGCTCCGTCCTTCGTATAAAGCTCCGTGACACTTGTACAGTCGAAACTGAAGTACGCAGATGATGTAATTGGTTCAAGTCTGTTATCACGTAGTAAAAAATTAATGCAATGTGTCCAAAATGCTTCTGCTCAATATTTTTTTACGTTCCACTTCGAACACACGGAACTCTATATTTAAATAATTCCAATGTTCTAAACTTGGTTAATGGTAGAAGATTCCATTTTGCCACCCTGTTATTCGGTATTATTAAATATAAAAATGTCTCCGTATATTTTCTTTCTTTCTTATTCTTCGTATATTTAGCGGTAAACGCGCAAACCTGTCTTTTTAAAGTTGAAATGGAATCCATTACATCAGCCCCAATCCGAGACTTTGTTTAACGAAGTCTTGGATTGACTTCAAACAAAAGTTTGTTCCGGAACTCTTCGACGTGTTCCCGAGAAATCTTCGTAGCAATGTTGCTTCTATTTTGCAATATGTCATTGACATGTAAATGGAACAGAGTAGGAGACAGCACGCATCCTTGTGGATATCTTCAAGGCCAAAGTGAACAGACATCTAGGCAAGCGTGTACGATCCTAGGCCTCATCTTCGCTTTCCATCGGGCAATATTGAGGTCAAACGCAGGCCTATTTTTTCATAAAAAAAAAAAAAAACACCAGCATTCACGGATTTGGAGTCCGAGTATGCACCGTAAACAACCACTTCCAGCTTCACTGCACACCGTTAGATTGGAATACAATATAAATATTTTGAGATATGTCATTGTTTAGTATATCTGCCAATGGCACATCGGTTCTGTGAAGAATTTCGTGTGTTTAACGATGAGGGAGCATTATTTTAAAATTTTGTAAGTAATTTTATCATCTTAGGTACTGGACAAGTTGAAAGCTGAGCGTGAACGTGGTATTACCATCGATATTGCTCTTTGGAAATTCGAGACTTCCAAGTATTATGTGACCATCATCGATGCACCCGGACATAGGGACTTCATAAAGAACATGATTACCGGTACCTCGCAGGTAAGTAAAATAAAAAAAATGCTAACAAGCTTAGGTGTGTACCTCAATGTACCAAAATAAATATTTTTTCCATTTTTTTTTGAACTTATGTTTTAATATTGACCTTTATATATATTATATCGTTTGTTGTTTAGTAATCGTGTCACTTCTGTACGACTTGACCCTTTGAGGAGGTAAATCATATTTGCACAATGTATTTGTTTTGTCGAGACGATGGTTCATAGCTATGCTAGCATTCCATTTACCAAAATTACTATATGTTGGTTTAGTGCCATAATCTGATCCTGATAGGTGGTGGTGGCAATCTTGATTGCTTAATAACTCATCGCGCAACCTCCGTGTTTAACTCAAAGACTGAATGTAAAAACAATTGAAAGTCAAATATTAGAGCGGCATACATTTTTTGAATACAGAATGTAATAGTTTTGCAGTAATTTTTTTTATTAATATTGGACCATGCAAAGTGGCTATTCCACTAAACAGCAAATTCATACTTTAATTTTATTGTGATTTTTTAGAAAAAATTTAACATCAAGTTATGTTAAATTGTGGTGAGTTTCTTTTCACGCCCTATAAAATATTATAAAAAAACCACGGTATCTTTACGAGGAGAGAGGACACCTCAATAAGAAAGGGTAAGAAAGGGGAGACCCCTACAAATCTATAATCCTTACCAACCCCAAATTCCTGCCTTGGGATTGGAAATCCAACCCTTTATCCCTACCGTGCTCAAAGAAGTTTCACTTCAAAAAAACTAGTTGTACCTCGATGCGCGGTTTTTTTTATTCGTACCTCCGTATTTTGGGCACCTGGAAAGTAATAGCGATGTAGTGTCTTGATTCAACAATATTGAAAAAAAAAGAAGTAGTTTTATCTGCAATATGCAAAACTTATAAAAGATTCAAATTATTTTAAACTACTGAGTATGAAAGTAGTTGAAAATAAAATTTCGTATAAAAAGTATAACACATAAAAAGAAATAAAGTTATAAAAGATACAATTCTCAATAAATTTCCAATATTCATATAAAATGGAAATAATATACATAATCTCTAGGTGGTAGGACTCCTTCTTTACCTAGGAGCTGTCTGGGTAGGTACACCACCTTCTTAAAGACAACAACTACAAACTAACTAAACAGCAGAGCCAGTATAATTACGAATTGTGACACTCTCCATCTTAGGCTTCCCGGTGACGCTTCTGTTACCTTCTTCCATTGAAGTTGTTTGCAGGTTTTTATGGGCTGTGGTAGCCACTTATCATCAAGTGGACTGTTAGCTTGTTTTTCACCCCAATCCAATAAAAAAAACACCGTAAGGCAAGTTCAACATATTCCATCCTTGCCTCCGCGAGGGCGATGATTTTAGATTTTTTTCTACGTATTAGGGATTATTATCAAACATCTACTAACTCTTCTGAAAGTTTCATCCTCTTTAAAATTGGCATAAATTTTTACGGTTGCCACTTGGATTATTAACTTGACAGGTAAAACAATTGGGACTCATATTCTCTGCAGGCCGACTGCGCTGTGCTTATTGTAGCGGCCGGCACGGGAGAGTTCGAAGCGGGCATCAGCAAGAACGGGCAGACTCGCGAGCATGCTTTGCTTGCCTTTACGCTCGGCGTCAAGCAGCTGATCGTCGGCGTCAACAAGATGGATTCCACCGAGCCGCCGTACCACGAGGCGCGCTATGAGGAGATCAAGAAGGAGGTATCCTCCTACATCAAAAAAATTGGTGAGAATGAAAGTAAAGCATTTACGTCGTTCATACGGTCCAAAATATAAGAAGCAAGCACGTCGCTTACGTCATTCAATATAACAGTAGCTGTTGTTCTTTACAACATAATCTAATAATGTTTAATGTAAATACTCTAATATTTTTTAGTATTTATTCGAAGTTTACGGTTTGTGGCCTTAATATGTGCGAATCTATGGATCTAAAATTTTATCTTTTCTTGTTAGGCTACAACCCGGCCACAGTGGCGTTTGTGCCGATATCTGGCTGGCACGGCGACAACATGCTGGAGCCGTCCGACAAGATGCCTTGGTTCAAGGGGTGGACCATCGACCGCAAGGACGGCAAGGTTGAGGGCAAGTGCCTCATCGAGGTGTGTGTATAAAGATTTTATTTGAGTTACATTTTTAAGTTAAAATTACGAAGTAACTACTGTCTATTCTATGGTTAAATATAAAATATTATGGCAATGTCTATAGGGATAATATTGAAAAAATGCTCAAAATAGTTGCTATGGTAGGGTGTTTCAACTGTGAACGATTAAGAACTCTGTCCTTAAACAATTAATCACGGCATCCCTAATGCCTACTCTGTGACCGATAAAAATAGTTGCCAAATGTGTTGTCGTTGTTTATTACTCCACCAAAATGGAAATGTAACTCAAAGGTATAACTGGTGTATGTGCGTGCAGGCACTGGACGCGATCCAGCCGCCGTCGCGTCCGACGGAGAAGCCGCTGCGCCTGCCGCTGCAGGACGTTTATAAGATCGGCGGCATCGGCACCGTGCCCGTCGGCCGCGTCGAGACCGGCATACTCAAACCCGGTGCGTATTCCGCTTACGTTTTATAATTACAATAGATGCCTATCAGGTTGTTACTTTACTCCACTAACAAATGAAGATGGCGCTAGGCCATGCTGGTACTAGTACCAGCCACCCCCTTCTCAGCTTCACCATTTACCGAGCTAAGATGAGGTTACAAGCTGTTCTACGACTTCATCCGTGTCATAATTTAATAGGAATAATTCCTCGGTATTTACATTCTTTTAATGAGTATTCTATGTCCTATGAACTTCAGTTCATCCAGTTTTATTAAAAGTGGTTCCAGTAAGAGAGAACAAGAAGTATTTTTTTCCGCGATTGACCGCTTTATAAGGTCGTATTAGCTTCACCTTATCCCTATTCAGCCGTATTCATCCCTCCCAAACCATTTCCCACTATTCTTAACGTGGTAGAGCCAAGCGGCGGTTTCAGCTGCTGCTCGAATGGACCAAGAATACCAGCGTATGGTAGAGGCTTGATCTTGTGCTTCTGCGTTTCGTTCGGTGAGTGAGATAACCGCAGGCCCACTCCACCTCCCCATCCCCCTCCTCATCCTCCATCCCATCTCCCAAATACCCTTGAAGGCCGGCTACGTACCTGTAGCTCCTCTGGTGTTGCAGATGTATGTGGGCGATGGTAATCACTTACCATCAGGTGAACCTCTTGCTCGTTTGCCGCTATTCTCTCTTAAAAAAAAACTTTGAATTTACTCAATTTTTCAAGAATCGAATTAGACTAACTCAGAAGTGATGCTTCTCTCATTGACCTAGGCCCTTTATCAGCAGCGACTACAATAGATGATAAAGTGGCGCTACTCAATAATATTGGCCTCGATTTGTACAATATCCATGAACCTTTACATCGCGTGAGTGTGGTAATGGCTAGACGGGATCGGGCTCTTCGGTTCAAAACGGAGTACGAAGGAGAACTGCTCTCATTTTAAATTGTTGAGAAACAGATGCAATCAGATGGTATGAAATACTAAACGCCGTTATATCCATGAAAATATTACTAACTCTTCTACTGCTGATGTGGGGAAGTTTCTTAAATCTCTTGGCATTGGCACCAAGCCATTAGACCACGCCTCTCCTCTCACTTTGAACGACATAAAACAGCATTTTACTTCAATTTCATTTAGTCCGCTCACAAACAATAACTTCTATTGGTTGTATGTAACCTCTTTTAATCCCCGATTATCAATTCACACCGGTAGCTCTCAATGAAGTTAAAATACAGTTTTATCAATCAAATCTAAGGCTATAATGAAGTGGGAAGTTACGAGGTTAGCGAGCAAATGGTATCCATGATACTTGAGTACCTTTTACCAGCAATTACTCACATAATTAATTCCTCCTCAGGGTCGTGTAAAGCTCGGATCTTTAAAAAAGGGCTTTTGTACTACCACTCCTCAAAATCTCCAATCCCACCTTGCCTAATCATATTCGTCCAATTTCGATCCTTCCTTTCCTTTCTAAAGTTCACGAACTTTAGAACTTGTGTACACAAGCAAATCTCAGTTTTAATAACAAAATATAACCTATTGAACGTTTTTAATCTGGGTTTCGTCCGAGTCACAGTACCACCACTCAACTTATCAAAGTCACCGATGATATAAGAAAGGGCATGAACAGTGACGGCTGCTGAAATTGTTGACTTTTCAAACGCTTTTAACACAGTTGACCACGACATACTTGTATCCTATCTTACTCATCTTAGATTTTCGACCCAAGCCTTGGATTGGTTTTCATCTTATCTTCGCGGCCGCCAACAGTCAGTTCGTTTAGGACAACAGTGCTCTATCTGGGCGGACGTGGATACAGGTGTGCCGCAGGGCGGTATACTTTCTCCTATAATGTTTTCGTTATTTATTAACTCTATCAACTCAATTGTCAACTGTTCATATTATCTATATGCAGATGATTTTTAGCTGTATGTACAATCAGGCATTAAAGACCTCAATAACAGCATAATGAATCTCGATGACAATCTTGATTCTATTAGAGATTGGTCGCTCAGTTTTGGGGTTACTGTCAATCCATTAACATGTCGACTAATGGGTGGCCCTAGGATGCTAGCCGGGATTGATTATGGTAGTCTTGCTCCAGTTTATTACAATGGAACTTTAATTCCTTTCAATAACACTGTCTTGGCTTGCACACAACACAACGACTGGTCCAGCAGTCGTTGTGTTGGGAAACTTAGGTTGCTGAAATTAGCCGGAAAGTTATTGCCACCTTACGTTCTCTATATCGTCTGTAAACTTTCCTACCCTTTAAAAGTAAGCTTTTGCTCACTCAATACTTAATTTTACCCATTATAGACTATGCAGATGTGTGTTACCCGGACCTATCCCAATCACGTCTCGAAAAATTGGAGCGCCTTCTTAACAAATGCATTAGATTTATCTTTGGTTTACCTAAATATGATCACGTCTCTTCTTACCGTTCCAAGCTTAACTGGGTTTCTATTCGTCAAAGACGTAGCTCTAGAATTCTGTGTTTATTGCATTCTGTATTATCTGATTCTAATTCTCCTTCATATCTCAAGAATAATTTGCAGTATCTTTATTCTGTTCATGACAGAGAGCCTCGTTCCATAACCCAACTTAAAATTCGCAATCCACAACATAATACAGGATACTTTAACTCTTCTTTTACTGTTCAAACTACACTCCTCAGGAACGCCCTGCCCGATAAGATTAAAGCAGCTCCTAATAGGATCCATAGATCCATCCATAGATACCTAATGGATCATTAACAATATTCCGCTTGTCTATTTTTTCTTTTTATTATATGTTTATACATGTATCTTTTTACATATTTGTGTATTTTATATTATAAATATTTATTTATTATTTAATTACATAGTGTATATGTTATTTATATTAATTTATTGTTTTTTTGGAGTCTCTACCTATAGTTTTTTAATTCTTTGTGTTGCACCTGCCAACTACCTTTCTCCGTGACAAGGGTTGGACATGACTGGTAGAGAATGCCACTTGGCATTAAGTCCGCTCATTGTAACCTTAAACTCAAGGTCAATAAAGAATAAATAAATATAACAACATAACATGAACAGCTTCGGTACGTAACTCTACTTTGTATTTGGCTAGGGCTGGCAAAACCCATCTTATTACACCGGTCACAAAATGTCAACTTTCTAGATTCTGTTATTGTTGCGGTTCTGCGACTAATGAGCGGTTGAGTTATCTTTTACTTCTTCAACATTGGCGCATTTATGTCCACCGCTGAATATAGGCCTATCCAATAAAGTTCCTGCAAGCCGGCAACCATTTCTTCCAGGGCGTTTGGACATTCTTACCACATTGTGCAGGAGGGTTGATGAGCGTAGTACCGGCGCAGTCACTATTGAAATACTACCCATCACAAGTCTGTGAGATTTGGATTCAACAAATTTGTTATTTTGGTACCTTGAGTTTCGTTTGCCAGCTAGCATGGTGTAACTACGTGCGGGTAAGTTTGACATTTGGAGAAAAATCTGATATATTCCCCCTTTTCTTGTTAATTATTTGTGGTATTTGGTTTTTACTTATGTAGAAGAAAAATATTAAATTTTCTCATCTTACGTTGTCAGAGAATCTATCTTCTAGAATCTATCTTTTGGCTTTTAAGTTACGTACATAAATAGTTAAAGTGTCATAAAGTATTGTAGAAAACTTTGGATTTTGTAAATAAAGAAAAAGTTAAAAGAAACTTTATACAAAGTTCCATGGTAGAGCGGAGTGAGGTATAAAAAATAATTACCAGTAAACATAACAAGTGTAATTGGCGGCAGGTATGGTGGTGGTGTTCGCTCCGGCCGCCATTACAACTGAAGTGAAGTCGGTGGAGATGCACCACGAGGCGCTGCAAGAAGCCATGCCTGGTGACAACGTCGGCTTCAACGTGAAGGTAGGCTTCTAGTGCTCCGTCTTTTTGCATTCCATTATTGCTTCGGCTCGATTAGCGCAGTTACTGTGTTGGATACGGCACTGCAGTTCGCGGCATCGATTCCCGCTCGGAACAAGTTATTTCATTCCCCACAAATAATTATTCAGAGTTTGAGTGCTTTCCTATGTGTAATTTAAATATGTGAAACGCAGCGACGACAGCATAAAATCATACAACGGAGGCAACATAAGAAACGTTAAAAAAAAAATTCAGGAGTTAAAACGCACCAAGATTTAGATTCTTCATTGAATTTGGTTGTTGGTGATCACTAACTAAAACTCGGTGTTCCACCTCCGCCACCACCTATAATTCCACATGCTTTTATCACCAGCAACGTTTGGATTCTAGCAGCATGTACAAGCGAGATATTGTTATCTTGTGGCAGTTATCAGTCGGGATTGAATTGGTTAGAAGGGCATTGTCATACCTAATGTAAAAGTCAATAAAATTTTATTGAATTTATAAACTTATTTTAATAAACCTCTTTATTAAACCAATTTTTAACAACAAATCTTTCAATATATCTGGTAGTATCTAGTGATTTACAAACAAGAAATAATAGGAATCGCTCGAGACGATAATAATCCTTTATAAATAATATATTTAATTCAATATAATACATCAGAATATTGAATGCAAAAATTAATTAGTGTTATCCACATTATTTTCCTGCAAACATATCTTTCCACAAAATATGAATATCCATAAACTTCCGATTTAACCAAAGACTATTGAGATTTTTAATTTTTATATGGCTAATATAGAAAATTTAAACCGATACTGATTTATATTATACTGATTAAACAGGCTTTACCTTCTACATTCAATATTGTCTTGGTATAAAAAAAAAGTGTAGAAAACGTGCTAGCTTTCAAAAAAACATTAAAATCGAAAACCGGAAATCAAACTACTAATTCTTTAATATTTGGGGTATAGGGTAGAGCTAAAATTGTTATACAATATCTCTTTTTTTTCAGAATGTGTCTGTAAAGGAATTGCGCCGTGGCTACGTGGCCGGTGACTCTAAGAACTCCCCTCCCAAGGGGGCTTCTGACTTCACCGCTCAAGTATGACACTCTTCTTATTAATGTGAAAATAATTTTGCACTAAGCATGCACCTAATAAAATAATAATTATATTAAAACAAATTAATCATATATATTCCCATTTTAATTTAAACACTATTATCATAAGATAACAGTATCTTTATGTTATTTATATGAATATTATAGATTATAAAGGCAGTATGTGAATTATTAAGACAAATAACTTTATCTTAAATTCTTTGAAGTATATAGTAGTATAGTAGTATATATATCCTTTTGTTGAGCTAAGCGAGACAAATACATTGAAAATTCAATAATCGTAAACCACTAACGTGACAATAAAACCTGTAATATCGGTAGGTGATCGTGCTGAACCACCCGGGGCAGATCAGCAACGGCTACACGCCGGTGCTGGACTGCCACACGGCGCACATCGCCTGCAAGTTCGCCGAGATCAAGGAGAAGTGCGACCGCCGTACAGGTGCGTTCACACTACCTATTGTCATATACAAACGTGGTAGAGCCAAGCGGCGGCTTTTGCTGCTGCTCGTATGGGCCGGTTGGACTGGGTTGGTACCACGGCCTCGTAGAATACCAGCTTGGAATAGAGGCATTTTATGCTTCTGCGTTTCGATCGGTGACTGAGATAACCAGAGGCCATCTCCCCTTCCCATCCCCCTCCTTATCCTCCCTCCTTATCCTCCCTCCCTTCTCCCAAATATCCTAAAAGGGCGGCAACGCACCTGAAGCACCTCTGGTGGTGCAGGTGTATGAGGGCGACTGTAATCACTAACCATCAAGTGAACCGCGTGCATGTTTTCCGCCTTTCCCATAAAATAAAAAAATATTCTACCGATAGACGAGAATGTTCATATATACAATATGTTTCAAATTTTGCCCACTCACTAACACCGTTTAGTGGCTAGACACCGCTGTCTGCACATGTTCGCAACACTAGACCTCCGAGAAAACTGACAAGATACTGGGGGTCATTTTTATCGCCATGTTACAATATCATTTACATTTAATAATAAAATGAATACAATGTCAATAATAATAGAAACAATTATGTGCCTTTGTACGACAATTATGTACAAAGGTACATAATTGTTTCTATACTATTACTATACTAATATTTTTTTTATATGTTACTTTTGAAAATGTATCAGTAACTTGGGGACTTGCAATTGTAGAATAAGACTTATTTCCAAATATTATTGTTCTCAATAATTAAATGTTCTCAATAAGTAAAATTTTATGCATTTACTCTGATAAAACTTTTAAGAACCTATAGCGTTCTCCCTCGGACCGTTCTACAGTAGACAGTCCCTTTTTATTAAATAAATTTATAATGTTTTCATAACTCGACTTACGATGCCTCAAGTTATAGGTTGCCTGTATGGCTCGCTTTTGTAAAATTAATATCATTTCCTATCCGGCTGCAGATCCCCACAATAATACGCTACAATAAGTATGCAAAGTAGACTAATTTACCTGTTGGTTCAATCAGCTCTTTAATCCTTTCAATAGCGAAAATTGCAGAACTTAAATTTTAAACTACTTTATTAATATGCACTGGAAATTGAAATCAATAGAGATTCCGAGATATATCTCCATACCATATATGGTAGAACTTCCGAAATCTAAAATAGTAACTGGTAAATTATTTGCAGCATTCTTGCTACGTTGCTAATATAATGCTACGTACAGAAAGTAGCTTTTATAAACCAAAAAAAAGTTGATAAATTACCGTAATATTTTGAGTATAAATACAATAAGCCTATTCCACGAAATTTTACTATATTTAGCAGTATTAGGTTATGTTATTATATTATATTATGTTAGCTAATTGTTTCCATTATGAATTATAAAAAGTTCAAACTATGCCCTCGGTTAATTGGTGTAACATGAAACTCAGTATTGCTTGCACTTGCTTACACCGTTGAATGCAACCTTTGCTCTCGGTTTGAGAGACATCACGATAAGAGATTGACGATGAGTCATCACGAAAATTTATATGAAAGATTATATATATTAAGTACATATTTTTATCTTAGGAAAAGTGTTTTATTAAGGCATATTTATTAAAGGCATCATTATGGCATAACAGGTACAGCGCTTCAACTTATTATCTCGTTGTTGATTAATAGGATTCTTAAAGTTGTAATCAATGTTCCGAGTTTTTCCGGATCGACGGTGATAATAAGCGCTCTACAGGGCTCAATTTTAATTTTTGAATATTACATTAATGACTTTACTTTCTTAGTAAGGGATAAATATGATATATAAGTATTATTTGCTCATGGCACATCATTAATTTTTAAAATCAAGCGACAACTGGTAAAAACAACGAGGTGAAGAATGTTATGTCAAAAATAGTACAGTACACTACACAGTTATGCAATAGCACATCACATACTATACACTGCACAATTAGACATTACATATTATACACGGTACACTAGACAGTTTGCATAGCACATTACACACTGTACCCTACTTAAGTTTACATAAAACATTTCACACACTACACTGTTACCCAAAATTTTGTTACATTCCTGAAAACTTATTTTTATTTAAGTTTACCCTTCTAGTGTCATAAGTCTAATAAAGCTCGTAACTATATAATTTCAATTGTTTCAAAGTTATGACGCGTGAAGGGTAACTGACGCTGCGGTTACGCTTTGAATAACCAAAATCTATCAACTAGCCTACTGTGTAAAGAAATCGTTGAATCGCAGGTAAGACCACAGAGGTGGAGCCGAAGTCGATCAAGTCCGGCGACGCGGCGATCGTGACCCTGGTGCCCACCAAGGCGCTGTGCGTGGAGTCGTTCCAGGAGTTCCCGCCGCTGGGCCGGTTCGCCGTGCGTGACATGCGCCAGACCGTCGCCGTCGGCGTCATCAAGGTGGCACACACTGGTTATCTCATATCCTAAAATGCGTAATTAGGAAGAATTACGGCCGCCAATCAGCAATACGATGTATCGATATTTTACGACGATATATTTTTTTGATATATCGATACAAAATTTCAAGTATCGAAAACGTATCGTAATGCAATATTTTACCTAAGAACAATGATAACAAACATTTTTAATTTTGTGTTACAAAATAGTAAAAAAGAACAAATTTCATACAGTAAGTTTCATAAATTACAAATCACCAATAAAGTACTGTCGTTGGGAGATTTTTTTTATGTGAAAGGGACAAACGAGCAAGCGGCTCACCTGATGGTAAGTGATTATCGTCGCCCACGTACACCTGCAACACCAGAGGAGCTGCAGCAGAGCTGGTGCGTCTCTAGCCGCGTCGCCGACGCGCGGTCAATGAAACTCTGCGAGTTCCTCGCTCCTGCCGCCAGGTCTTTAAACTTTAATCATGACGAATAGCGCTTGCGTTTTATTTATGTGGTTTTTTATTTTAAAAATATAGTACCACCGTACATTTTTTTTTTACTTTTTCCGAATAATATAATAGTACTAGTAGTAGAATGATATAATAGTAATAGTCCTATCGTAGTTTTTCATTGAATGCCAATAATGTCGCATTTAACCTATATATATATAATCTTTCAGTCTTCACGTCTCATTTATTTCCGTACTACAAGGCGAGTACGCCCGGCGAGTAATTAAATACAACTTTCGTTTACTTTCAGAGCGTTACTTTCAAGGAAGTAACTACGGGTAAAGTCACCAAGGCCGCGGAGAAGGCCCAGAAGAAGAAATAACTATGGGGCACATCAAACATTGTACCGCAGCCGGTAGCGATCGTCTGTAACATTGCGCCATCCCCCTCCCCCGTCCTTACCACGGTTCTTCCCAACATCCCACACCTATTCCCTTTAAATCCTTCTGTGGATGTCAGGCGCTTGGCAGGCGATGGTTACGATGCACCGACCGTCACCAAGCCCCCACTATCGTTGTCGTGTCCCCGTATCTCCAACAATCATAGCTTCTTCACTGGTGACATCACACTCGTCCCTATTACGTGCATTTATCGTAGCGAGATATGTTTAAAGTTAATTCGTTTTAGTTACGCTTATATGTTAAGTTTATGTATTTGTGATTATTTTAGTCGTAAGTTATTCGCCAAATTTGAGTTCCCGCACTTGAAATCTCGTTACGTTTTGTTTTTTCATCGCAAAGAGTTTAGGAGGAAAAGCAACGGTGCGCCGATTGGATTTTTAAACCATTTCACTACATCGTGCGCATAACTCTTTTCTTTGTGTAAAAATTTTCTTCATTCATTATCATTAAGACGGTTTGTTTATTAATGTCTCTTCTTTATTTAAAAATTAATTGTATGTCCCGTTAGAATTTTCATCTCGAATTGTTTTTGTTATATTTTTATGTCACTTTTTTCTGATTATTATGGATCTTCTTTTACGTTATCTTTTGTGTCGTTAATTTCATGTAACATTAATTCTAAAGATCTTTTAAGAATACTTATAAGAATGTTATTTTCTTACGGTAGAGGATATGTAGGGTTTTAAGCGAAACGCAAAACATCACAGGAAATGAGGGTTGGTTGTAAACCAGTTCCCTTTAGTTGTATTAGCAGTACGATTTTAAAGCGTTGAAAACGTTATAATAGAAATTTGAGAACTGAGAAGAGTAGGCAACGTGATTTTTGTTCCTAATCCGTTTCATTGTTAAACTAAATTTATTTGGCGTTGGATTTTTATGTAAGTGTAAAGGTTTAAACATTCAATTGTAATAGCCGAACGTAGGTGGTTTTATATTAAATATTTCATATCGGAATAGAAAATCTTGATATTCATTTTAAGCTAAATGTATCTTTGTAATTTTTTCAATGATTTTGTAAAGACCTTAATCCTGATAAAACCAATAAAGAAGCTACTGGTAAACGTTAGTTTTATTGAGCATCGCATTAAAATAATCTATAGATAAATTAACGGTGATTAGGAGATGCACCGCCAAAACATCGTATGAAATCTGCGTAGGCAGGTCGTTAATAACCAATTTCATACCAATAACATAGCGGGACCAGCACTTGAATATGAAGATTTTTATTTCAAGAACTAGTGCCATTTTAGTACTGTATTTGACAGTGCAGAAGTTACATTGTAATTTTTAAACTATGTAATGGGATTAGAATTAGTTATCTTAGGATGATGGACTTTCGAAAATGTTCAAGTCCTTGGATTTTTAGAATGAAAGTACTGTGAGAAATTGTTGATAAATTCCAAACGGACAGGTTTGCGTAAGGTACGGTAAGAGATGTTGTGGTATTCTGTAAAACTTGAAATATATTATTCAAGTTGACATCAACAACGTAAGAGCATTACAGTAGACTGATCTAATGTATCCAAGGTTTTTCAGTAATTGGTTTAGGTAAGTGATTACCGTCGCCCACGTACATCTGCAACACCAGTCACCTAGCTACGGATGTGTAGCGGTGTAACAGCGAACTAAGGAACGACCTAGTCTAGTACGAGTTCCCCACGGCAGCAATAGAATCTCTGTGGATAGGTTGAGTTCGCTCCCTTGAAGCATTGAGGCCTTTGGTCGGCCACATCCGGAGAAAAACTGGTTGTTTGCCATCGACACAGTGGTGTCGTTTATTTCAGGTGGCAAGCAAGCGATCTCGCCGGACACCCTATCCCTATCATTAGAAAGGGCACAGGTCGTCCGGCTCAGCGGGGTGCCTTCACAAGCAAACTGCTGGGATTTTCGCTCTGTACGTGCGACGCTCTCGGTCACTACCAGTAAGCCAGTAACCCCGCTCGCAGGGTGCCTTGCTGGGCCTCCTTGCGGTCTCGCTCGGCTCGGTTATCCGGGCCAAGGGGCGGGGGCGAACAATCAAGCGGCAAAGTCAACGACACCGTCATAATGTCTGATAAGAGGAAACCATCTCCCCCCCACTTCCTCACGCCAGGCACCTACGTCTGTCCTTAATGTTGCGGTCGTAGGCCGCCCGTTAAGAGGGACCTTTTCTACCCCAGAGAGGTCACGTGTTCTCCCTCCGAGGGCACCTAGGGCCACTAGGGCCAATAGGGTCGATAAGGAGCATGGCCAGCATACTACTGAAATCGCTACCACCACCAGCATACCGCGCCCAACACCACGCAACACGCCGACAACATCAAATCATAATCGGAAAAAAGGATAATATCTTCTTCAACGGCATCTACGATGTCGTCGGAACAATCTCGCGCCAAGAAGATATGGAGCCGGGATGGGAATCCACCCAGTACACTTAAAAGAATATAAAGGATGACGCAAAATATCCACCCATTGTGGTGAGACCTGGTTGAGAGAAAGATGCCACTCTCGCCTGGTACTGCTATGCGCCGGTAGCAGATCTACCCACAAAAGTGGGACTGCGTGGGCTACCGGCTGATACCAGACCCGCGGACATAGAGGAGGCCCTGAAGGCGCTGGGCTTCCCGGTGACCTTTCTTAGAGTCCCGCCAAAGATTGGACGGCCTCTTCCATATAAAAATGGAACACACCTCTATATGATAATCACAATAGAGGCCTGGCAGAGCAGGGAAGGCCCGGCACAATTCCACAGATGCTAAGTGTTCGGATACTCCTTGGCCAACTGCCATAGGCCCTTTAAGTGCGTTCGCTGTGCGGGTGATCATCCCGCAGAGGACTGGCCATCGAAATGCGCGAACTGCGACAAAGCGCATGCCACCAATGACCGTTAATGTGCCGTTATACATTGCATCGCCAGAAAAAGGGATAAGGATCCCACCCCCTATGTCCCTACAGCCAACGCATGCGCCGCGGTTCCAGGAGATACGCCGACCACCTGGAACGCGGGGAGCAAGCAAGGTGACACAGATCCCGCCACCGCGGCAACTGGAGGTGGCATCTGAGATGCCAGCACCGCCAAAGGCCAAAGTGACCACACTGGCACCTCCGGCGAACGATGCCTCGGAGAGGGGCACCGTAGCCCCTCACAAAAAGAAGAAAAAAGGGAAGTGGAGGAAGAAGAAGGCAGCACTTGCGCAATTGGTCACCGACGTCATGAAGATCCGCACCCTGCAGGGGGGTACATACACCCTGACCCACGCACGCACAAACACCAGTGCTGCAAGTGCGTTACCGGCATTTAAGAGTATTTGAGAGATGGGAGGATAGATGTGGGTGGGGAAGGGGAGGGGCACAGGGCTTCTGGTATTCTGCAAGACCGCGGTACCAATCCGGTCGAACCGGCCCATTCGAGCAGCAGCAGCTGTTGAACCGGTGAAGCAAGCAGCCGCCGCTTGCTCTACCACAGATTATGTCACTACCTACAGAATGGCCACAATTTATCGAACAAAATGGCACATATATATTACAATTAAATGTAAATAAACTATGATAAAAAAATATCTTGAATTTATATATAATATACGAAAAAACTTTTTCCGCGGCCTAATTTGCGTACGCATTTCTCTTTATTATTCTAAATGATACTAGTATCTTAAAATGTGCTGTTATTGTATTTTTCTTTTATAGGGTATATTACAGGGAGGGAGATTTGAGATATAATTATTTTTATAAATATAAAGAGCACAAGTAGAACGTAAAAGATGTAGAGGAGCTGTAGAGGACTGTACGGATAATGACCATTATCTGATTAGGTACTTGTGTCAGGGCATGATAAGCTTTGCACCACATGACGATGTATGCTTCCAGCTTGATGACAGCACGCCGAGGGTCAGGAAAAGCGGAGTGTGCTGGGATCTCTTTCGTGATTGGGGTACGTATGGAATGTATAAATGGTATCATGCCAGCATGATACCATTCACACATTCCATATATTTATACATTTCCTAACTTGCGGGCCTACTACTCCCGAGACTGTATCGCCGAAGCTGTCAAAGGCACCGGGCCAACAGCGTATCTATCGTAGGGATTTTATTCGATCCAACATCTTAAATGTTGATCCCGACATAACTAGTCATCAGCTTCGGTCATTGGTAGTCGTTCCTTTCCACCTCGAACGATATAACAGTGCATACATTGCCGATGTCAGTGTCTGCCTGATGAGAAGAGGGTGCCCGCGGATCCGCGGTGGCAGAAAGATTAGAAAGCACGCGTTGAACCGACTGTATTCTGGTGCCGTGACTGCGATAGTTGCCGATGACGAAGATGCTGTTGGAGAAGCTCGCTGCGTGTTCTTCTGTGTTCAATGTCGGACAATGGTGAGATCACGTCAGGGTCATCAATATGGTGCAAAGGAAAAGGGTATCTACCCGCCACGATGGGTGTTCATAACCTGGGGAGGACGTCTTCGTCTATAGGGTGTTATTTGCTATGTGGTATTGGCGAAAAGTCATGAAAATCGCAACGACTACCGACAGATGGCAAAATAAACACCTCGAAAATTACTAGAACAAAATCAAAAGAACCAATGACGGGCAGCAGCGTCTAGGGAGGAGGGCGTCAAGTACTGCCGTCGGAAATCCAATTACCGAGCGTGGCGATTATGGCAAATACTCCTTATGGGAGAAGTCTATGTCCTGTAGTGGACTATTTACAGGTATTTAAGGTAATTAGTATTCAGAAACCATGGAAATCCTCTTTCCATTTTGAAATGAAACTATTTTTTATGGATTTGATCGTCTACCACCGGCTTCGGATCCAGTAATAAAGAAAATTAAATCTTAAACCAAGCATACCACGGCACGACATCAAGATACTGTGAGCACATTCTGCGTAGTACGGACCAAAAATTAATAAATAAGTGCTGAAGATAGCCCGAGTAACTATGACATTTGGACGTCTAACACCTCAGTCCGCACCGCTGCTTTAAAGCAATCGAAACGTCGGGAATATAAAAACAAAATAAAACGCTATTAAATCGTAAATTTTAGTGTTCGCGTAAATATAAGAAATCATTAATCCTTTTTTTAGTTGATTTAACATGTATGCATTTATTCGAATTGTGGTATTTAATGAAGATCGCTTTGAAATGACAGAATATCTGCTTGCATGGCGATTTGTCTCTACATCTTAAAATCATGTGTGTATTTTACAAAATAATCTTTGTGTATGTTTTTTGCTATTCGTTTATGAACAGCGTGAAAAGAATCGGACTCAAGTGCGAACCTTGTAGATTACCTAAATTAGCAATAAAAGCTTCTGACGTATAGACGATTAGCCGGTGCCGACCTTGAAATCTATGTATATAGATTCTATCACAGATCGAGCATTAACGGAGATTGTTGCCAGATGATTTACTCTTTCGAAAACCATGCTGAGCATTTTTATTAAAAATAATTTGTTAGACTTTACCATATATTCAAACAACTTAGAAATACAAATAAAAATGGGGATAGGTCTATATTTTACACCTTCTTGTGTAAATAAATTACATTTACTGTTCTAAGCAAAAATAGTTATTCTCTCTAGACTTTCTAGATGATATTCGCTTCATATAAAAAATGTAGTTTCTGCTACGTACAAATTGACACATTGGGTTGTGATTTTCGAACTTATACAAACTAAAATATTTGTGTTTGGTAGCTACAAGACTAATTGTAACCGGAATAATTTCATTCATTTAGATCTTTATTCGTCATGTAATATTCAGATTTTAAACATGTATTCATTCACGCTGGAATTAAAATCCGAGTAACTGAGCGTCGTTTGCGCCCAGCAACTTTTAATATAATCCACTTCCATACTGATTAAACCATATTGTCTTATATTTTTCAAATATCGAAAACAGTCTTTTTTATATAGGTTTTACTCATAAGATCATTACACGTAAAACTGGGCAATATATGTTAGTTCATAAAGATAATTTCAAACAGTCGAGTAACAGACAAAAATAAATTACATCGACTATAAAATATGTCTTTTCCAAAACCTCTGTAGCCTACCAGGAGCATTGTACACAAAAACACAGCTTATATACTCGTATCTATAGCATAGAAGGTACGACAAATTCATCTATTTCGCGACATTTTACTTCTATACTCAACAGGTGGTAGATTCCTTCTCTGCCTAGGAGTTATCTGGGGTATAATACACTCTTACCCATTTCTGTAGCCAAACAGCACTGCTATTACTGTTGCGTTCCGGTTTGTAAGGTACAAGGAGCCTGTATAATTATGGGCTGTGAGGAATTCCGTCTTAGTCCTCAAGGATGACAACGCATCTGTAACCTTCTTTGATTGAAGATCTTTGAAAAGTAGTTAAGCTTTAAAAATATTTGGCTCTTCGTTTAAGGAATTTATGACGTTTTATTATTACATTTTACTTCCACATTTTATTTCGGGTGCTTTGCAAGTGGCCGTCAAAATGGCGATACCAAGACTCAGAAAATTTATATTTCTTAGGTAAAGGATACTATTAAAGTTTAAAAGTTCCCGAATGTTAGTATTGCTCTAAGATTAAAAGATATATTGAAATATAATTTGTCCTGTCATTATGACGTCCGAATGGTGGGACCAGTGATGAAAAAGACTTACTCTTTTTTTTTTTCCCTATAATGGCAACCTAATGATTACTGCCACTGGACGTTGACATTAAAATAATTAACGAAAAAATCTGTTATTCTGATTATAAGCCGAAATCATAATAACTATGATCTAATGAATTGATGTGAAACTAATTGTACTAAAAATGCAAAATATATTAAAATAAATAAAGAGAAAAAAAAATGATCTAACTACTCTATTAAAAATATTGGATAGTACCAGGTCATACTACAGACAATGAACTAAATATCATAACTTAATGTTATTTGTATCTAAATATTCTACAAGACAGTTAAAAATATTTTTACTATCTTCGGAAACAAATAAAAGAGAGCATATTTCTATAGGAAGGGGTATTTTAAGTTTTATTAAAGAGTTATATAGTGAGGAATGATCATATAAAGGACACGAGAAGAAAATATGATTAAGGTTGCCAATGTCTAATCCACATTCACATATTGAAGAATCTTTTATATGAAGCCTAGCAAGATGTACCGAATTACAGCAGAGACCCAAGCGCATTCTACATATCATTGATGTATATTTCTTACAAAAGGTTAACTTATAAAACCAAGGCTTACTAGGAATATTGGGTTGAATTTTGGCATAGTGAAAGCCTTTCGTCATTTTGGTTTGGTTCCAATACTTAGTCCACCTATCTCTACATAACGATTTCGTTGTCGTTATAAGGTCATAGCAATATTTTTTAAAAAGAAAAGTAACCCCACAGACTATAGCTTGTTTAGCAAGTTTGTCAGCATATTCATTACCAGATATACCAACATGACTCGGAATCCAAACAAAGGAAATGTTAACATTTTGAAATTTGAATAGGTATATAAATTTCTTTATTTCAAATACCAAAGGATTGCGTGAGATACCATAGAAAGGGTTGTGAACTAATGCCTGTAAAGAACTCAGAGAATCGGTAAATATAACGCTAGTTTTAAATTTAAAAAGATAGCAATATTTTATTGCTTGTAAAATGGCTAGCATTTCACCTGTAAAAACAGAAGATTCTGGAGGACTTTTTATTTTCTGGACTATTTTCCAATTTTGGTGATATATCGCATAACCAGTACAACCTTTTTCGTCGAGTTTGGAAGCATCAGTAAAAATACGATGATGGTCTGGGAAATGTTTATCTACTGCAAAAAGAAATTCTTTATTTGATTCAATGGAAGATTTATTTAGTCCAAAATCTAAGATAACTGTTGGACTGTAAAGGACTACGTCAAATGAATTGGAGAAAAGAGGTAGAGTAGCAGACCGATGAATAGGATCTTGCAAAGCATTATAATGTTCATAACTTTTTACTAAATTGGGAGTTGCTTTGGTATGCCAGTACTTTCCTGAATTCATTAAAATGTATTGTGAAAGTAAACGAATCTTAGGGATTAATGGATGGTTGGAAAATTGAAGTGCCCTATAAAAAAAGGCATCCGATAAATATTGCCGTCTAATATAGAGAGGTGGATCTCCGCACTCAATCTGCAAGGCGTTTATAGGCGACGAATTCATAGCACCTAAGATTATTCTTAGAGACTTGTGTTGAATGACGTCTAACATTTTTAATCCTCTTTTATTAGAAGGTTCAAGAAGAAATGAGGCATAATCTAAACGACTTCTTATTATTGCATTATAGATTAATTTTAAGGAATATGGATGATAATTTATTATAAATAATAAAGCTCTAAATATGTTAATATTTTTTTCACATTTTTTTTAGTATAAATGACATGGGGCATGCCGCATAATTTGTTATCTATAATTAAACCGAGAAATTTCACTTGCTTAATATTTTCAAGCGGATAATTAATAAAATGTACCTGTTCTTGTGGTACAACTCTTTTGCGAGAAAAAAGAATAGTATTGCTTTTATTTGGGGAAATTTCTAGTTGATGCTCATCTAACCACGTTGTCATAGACAGAAGATCATGTTCTATTGCATTAACACAGTATTCTATACATTTATCATTTACATAAACTAAAATATCGTCTGCATATTGTAAAATCCTGCACTTTGAAATGTGCTGGTCTAAATCTGATGTATAAATATTGTATAATAAAGGGCTTAAAACAGAGCCCTGCGGAAGGCCTTTGAACACCTTTCGAGTTAATTTTATGTCATCAATAATTTTAAGATGAATAAAGCGGTCTAGAAATAAATTGATTACAAAATTTGAAAGTTTTTTGGATATATTAAGCTTATACATTTTTTTTTTAAGAATGTTAAGCCTAACATTATCGTAAGCGGAAGTAATGTCAAGGAAAGCTGCAAGGACCGATTCATTTCTCGAAAATGCTAATCTAATATCCGTAGTGAAAATTGATAGACTATCATAGGTGCTTTTACCTTTTCTGAATCCGTATTGAGTATTAGATAATAATCCATGACTTTCCACATACCATTCTAGCCGATTTTTGATCACGTGTTCAAAGGTTTTTATTAACGTTGAGGATAGAGCCATCTAGACCTGGAGATGAATCATGAACATGTGAAAGAACAAATTTTAATTCTTGTAGAGAAAATGGACATTCTAAGGGATCACAGAAAGACTCATGTGGAGTAATTTCAGGTAACTCCTATCTCGAAGGAACGTAAGACGGGGCAAGTTTATCCAGAAAATTATTTATTGATTGTGGGGGAATGGCACCTCGGTAACTACTAGTTGAAAAACTACAGCGAAACTTTTTTATATTGCGCCAAACGACTGATGAAGGAATAAATGGTGATATTGAAGAACAAAAGGAATGCCAACCTGACTGTTTTTTTAAGCGAAGGGTATTTTTGCTTTCTTCTTGAATACGTAAAAGGAATGAAAAATTTTCAGAAGTCATTTCTAATTTATACCTTTTTTCAGCATTTTTTCTTTTTCGGATGGCCTCCGTACATTCGGTGTCCCACCATGGAGGGGAGAGCCTATTGTTAATGCTTTCTGATTTAATAGGTATCGTTTGATCTGCAGCATTTATAATTGCGTTGGTAAATGTATCTACAATTGAAGTTAAATTATTATCGGAAATAGGTGAAATTGTGAAATATTTCATTGTGAAGAAATACATTATACAAGGTCCAGTCTGCCTTATCTAATTTATATTTAATGCATGGTTTTTTTATTAATAACAGACGTTTCTTTGGTTGGATGAGAAATCAAAATTGGAAAATGATCACTGCCGTGAGAACTATCCAAAACAGTCCAATTTAAAAGGGAGGTTAAGTCTGGAGTACAAATAGTTAAATCTACAGCACTTCTAGATTCAGTAGGACGCGATCGTTTTGTTATTTTACCAGTGTTAAGGACACAAATGTTAAATTCATCGAGAATCTCAACTAATAAACTACCAAACCTGTCTGATTTATCGCCCCATAAAGGATGATGACAGTTGAAATCACCAAGAATTAAAAAAGGTTTGGGGAGAGAGGCAAACAAATATTTTATTCTGCGAAACGTATGTATAGACGGGGAGGGAACATATATAGAAACGAAAGTAATATTTTGAATTTTCACTGCTACAACATTGTAGTCAAATATTTCATCGGAAACATCTATACAGGAATAAGCTACATTGTTTTTTATAAGTAAAGCACATCCAGCGTAACCATCTGCCCTGTTATTTCGAACACAACAAAAGCCAGGAATTCTAATGTTGCAATCCGGTTTCAGCCATGTTTCTGAAATAGCCAGAACAGAGACATTGTATTTTTTTATTAAATAAATAATTTCAGTTCGTTTATCTAACATGCTTCAACAATTCCATTGTAGGATCCTTGTGGGAAAGAATGTTATGTACAATTTGGGGGATAGAATTTAGTAAGCGAGCAACGTGGGACGGTAACTGTGAAGAATACGAAGATATGATTATGTTTATAAGAAAATTTATAATACTTTCTAAAGAATTAAAATTTTCCTGCGAAAAATCTTGTAAAACTTGAAGAGCACAACCATTCTCTGGTTGCGGTATTGAAAATTCTTCAATCACTTTTGGTGACTTTTCTGTCATAACCTGATTGTTCATGTTGACGAAGTGTTTTAGGAATAAAGAAGGTTTTTTTATAAGAAGTATTATGAGATTTAGCTGATTGAGGAGGAGAATGATCCATTGCAGGATTAGAAGAAGAAAAATGATTTGCAGAACTTTTGAGATTAGAACATCAGCATAAGATTTTGTAGAAACAGGAGGATATTTTTTGATGCCTCTAGGTATGATATTGAATTTTGTGCCATTTCGTTTTTAATATTATTTTGTCTCGTGCGTTCAGGACATCTAGAATCGGTGGCTTTGTGGTTTCCAGAACAGAATAAACAATGAAGGATTCATCATCTCTGTCACAAGAAGAAGAAGAATGATTATCGCCACATTTAGAACATCTTGGTTTTGAACGACATAAATCTTTAGTGTGTCCTAATCTGCAGCACTGAAAACATTGAATCGTTGGGAGTTTATACATTTCAACGGGAATAGATGAATAACATAAATAAACCCTAGAGGGAAGAATTTGGCCATCAAATGTGATAACTACACTTTCGGAGCTTTCATATCTAGTTTTCTCTTCATTACGTACTCGATAGTTTAATCTTCTTGCTTTTAAGATAGGGATGGCGTTTGGATAGGCAGATAGTTCAGATATAATCTCTTCCGGCGTCCAATCTTTTGGTACACCTTTTATTACTCCCATACGTGATACTTGGAAGGATGGAATAAACGTTTTATATTTATCATTTAGGTATGGATTTTCTAAAAATAGGTTTGCATCAATAAATTTAGAAAATTCAATATTTATTCGGTTTCTACCAATACGTTTTAGTCCTCCATTAACAATGTTTTGAACATTTAATTTTTTCAAAAAGTGACCAAATGAAATAGCGTTTAATGTTTTACCTGAATTAGGAATATCTTCTTTTATTTGAACATGGACTATAAAGGGACCTGTATCTGTAGAATTATATGGACGAAGAGATTGAAATCTTTGAGAATCTACTTTTATATTATTATTATTTATTTGCATACAAAGAGATGTAGAAGGAAGTTGACTATTGTTAGAATTTAGCGTTTGTGATAGAGGTATGTCAGATGATTGTGAAAGAGGAATTTCGGATGTTTGAGCACAGGCAATTTTTGACGATAAAGACATGGGAGATTCATAAACACTTTGACCTGATAAAATACCTTTCATAGAATTTGAATCCGTTATTTTAATTTTAGATGTTAAAATATTACCAGTATTGCAGTCCGACTCTGAGAATGAGGAATTGGTGGAGCAAACTGAAATTTTTCTATGTAAATCAACTCGATTAGCATGCTCCTCTTTCTTCCGTTCTTTTGTTTTATGTTTCCGTTTCTTATTATTAGAAATAATTTTAAAATTATCATCGTATATTTCTTGCGATATCGACGACTGCCATGGTTTTTTAAAAGAACCTTCTAAATCGTTATGGACTTCAATGTATGCAGCTGGAGAGGGAAGAAAGTTAATATTAGGATCAGAGTAATACGGATCAGGAGGTTTAGGCGGAATTGGTGGTTCAGACATGGCGTCTAACACGAAGTTTAACTATGAAAAAAAAAACTGATAATATGAATATACAACTAAATCTATAATAAATACTACAGTAAATAAGGAATATAATCAGAAGATTAGAGAAAAACTGAATATTATTAATTAAAAACCAAAAACACGTAAAACCGTTCTTGACGTTCAGTTGACAGCCTTCGACTTACTCTTATACTATATCATGTAAATTTAGTAGATACCGAATTTCTATTTTAATATCTGTAAGTTTCATGCAACTAACTTAATTAACAACGATAAAAATGTCTGTCAAATTCATTTCACTAATCCAAAACACGAAAATAACTATTTAGATTTTTAGTATTACCTATCATGGAAAGAGCCAAACCAGATTTGGTTTTTTTTTAGTTTTACGTGGGGAAAGGTGCTCACACCTACCAGATGGTGACTGTTCATGTCGGGATCAGCATTGAATGCGGGACCGTCGAAAACCCTCACGGTAGATAAGCTGTTGGCCCGGTGGCCTTTACAATTTCGGCGGTAGAGACTCGCGAGCAGAAGGCCCGCAAGTTAAGTGTAGTAAACCAGATATGGCGTTCGTAACTGTTAAAATTTAACAACTCCCAGGGCCAAAACTTTAAATTCCCCCTATTTTCTTTATTCACTGGCGCTATGTTTAAATATTATACCCCATATAACTCATTGTAATGTAGGTAATTCGTGCAATTATGTCATTATTTTTGACTGTCATTCAGATATGTTATTTTGGGGTTATGGCTCCAAAGTTTAATAGAACAAAAATAATAAAAAATAACCACAATAACCGAAAAATGGTTACAGTTTGACCAAATTTCTAGGTTTTTCTTAAAATGCTCATAATTTTCAAACTGCATGGTAATAGATTTTTTTTCTGATTTTTCTCATGATTGTTACGATCAATCCTGTCACCCCGTTTCGGCTTGAATTTGAGTTCTGGGACATCCTGTATAGCAATAGATCTTGCTCCGAAAATACTGGGGTGGAATGGTGGCAGCACTTACTCACGCGGGGGTCGCAGTGATGCGGGACGCTGTGTTATGAATCGCCGCGCAAAGGAAATACGCCTCACAAGCATAACTAAATTACCTTTGGCGTAATTACTTTTTTTTGTAATATGCTCACATGTAATCGCAAACGTAATAAATATTATATTATTTTAATAAATAATACCTTATTTTATTTATATCGCTGGAAATATTAAAAACTCAAATTAATAGCGATAAAATTCGTGAAGAATAGTTAATTTCAAATGTGTAGTTTCGCGTAAATACAAGAAAAAATTAAGATTTAACTAAATTTATCATTTAGTTATGGTGTTCTTATTAATTTCTCTATTCATAAGAATTATGCTATATTTTTTGCTGTTCTTCTCTTGGCACACTAATCTTGAACGACGACTATTAATTTCAGATCACACCCTCTAGCTGTATTAGCGCCATTCTGGTCATTTATTGAATCATTATTTCGTACATTTTGGTGGATACCTATATGAGATATTCCTCTTTACCTCTACACTTCATAGTTTCAAATATTTCGTGAACATTTACTTAAATTGGCACACAGATAAATTTAAAGTGGAGGCATTACGAAAACAGAATCATTGCATTATTTGCGAAGCTTCACTATTTCTAAATTTTCAAGTTTAGCTAATACAATACAATACAAAGGTACAATAATTTATTTTTTGTTTTTTCAGAAAAGTGTCTATGATTTTAATCTTATTTTTGGTGTGCATTATATTTACAAAGTTATTTTGTCGATAATTATTTCTGTAAATATCAATTGTTTTATTTTAATTATTTCCATTATTTTGAAAGTATTGAAAATGTATACCATTTTATTAATGTATATTCTATCGATTTAAATGGTTTAAAAATAACGTAGGATTAAACATTATTATCAAATGTTTGAAACCAAGAATCTGATGCACGATATTAAAAAAACACAACTGTCAAATTGACATTTCGCCAATATGTTTTTGACAAAATGACTGTTTGTTCAAGGTGTCAATTTTCGTCTGTATGAAAATATATATGTGTATTGAATGAATTATGGGACTGGTTTTGCGGCGCTGCCTGCTGCTATTTACGCTATTAGACTGTATCTGCGATAACGAAACATGATGACGTGGGCTTCGCCGTAAGTGAAAGTAACTTATTAGTGGTAGGAGTTATTATTTGGAAGTCTTCGATATCAGTTATATGTTGTGTTGCTCGCAGTCTGTCGTTGATTGTAGTTTCGTGTACTCGGGTCTACTGTTGTCGATTTACTAAGTAAACGATGTGTGGAATTTTCGCATATATTAATCACCTTACGCCTAAAACCCGTCGTGAGATATTGGAATTACTTGTTAACGGTCTTAAACGCTTAGAATACCGCGGATATGATTCTGCGGGTGTTGCTGTTGATGCCGCGTATGTAAAGGATATTGCGGTTGTAAAAAGAAGCGGGAAAGTAGCGGCACTTGAGGAATTACTTCAGGAGCGCAGTGTTGAACTGGCCGTGGATGAAAGTGTAGACTCCCATTGCGGCATTGCACACACACGTTGGGCTACTCACGGAGAACCGAGTGCAGTTAATTCACATCCACAGCGCTCTGGAGAAGACAATGCCTTTGTTGTTATTCATAATGGCATTATTACCAACTATAAGGCAGTCAAAACTTTCCTTGAAAACAAGGGCTATACTTTTGAATCCCAAACTGACACAGAGGCCATTGCTAAATTGGTACACCACATCTACAGTCAACACAAAAGTTATAGCTTTCAAGAATTGGTTGAGCAGGTAATCCAACAACTTGAAGGTGCTTTTGCTTTGTGTTTCAAGTCTCGCTATTTTCCAAATGAATGTGTAGCCACCCGACGCGGTAGCCCCTTACTAGTTGGAATTAAAACAAGGCGCCGGCTTTCAAGTGACCATGTGCCTATTATGTACACCAATAATAAAGCTACACGAGGAGTTGTACCATCTGTGCCCCGTGTCAATAGTCATGCGCATTTTGAGCCTGAAGAAGAAAGAGACGTTGAATATTTTTTTGCATCTGATGCATCTGCAGTGATTGAACACACTAACAGAGTTCTTTACTTTGAAGATGATGATGTTGCTCATATTAAAGATGGTGTTCTCAGCATTCACCGCATGTCAGGCAGCAGCAGTGACCCTCATCAACGTGAAATTTTAACTCTTAAATTAGAGTTGCAACAAATTATGAAAGGAAACTATGAGTACTTCATGCAAAAAGAAATCTTTGAACAATCTGAATCTATAGTGAATACTATGAGAGGTCGTCTCAATTTTGCCGATGGAACAGTTATCCTTGGAGGTATTAAAGATTATATTCCAGAAATAAAAAGGTGCAGGAGATTAATGCTGATTGGATGTGGTACCAGTTACCACAGTGCAGTAGCAACTCGACAGCTCTTAGAAGAGCTGACTGAGCTCCCAGTCATGGTTGAATTAGCCTCCGATTTCTTAGACAGAAACACTCCAGTCTTTAGAGATGATGTTTGCTTCTTTATCTCACAATCAGGAGAAACTGCTGACACATTGATGGCTCTTCGTTACTGCAAACGTCATGGTGCTCTAATTGTTGGCATAACAAATACAGTAGGGAGTTCTATATGCCGTGAATCACACTGCGGTGTTCACATTAATGCTGGCCCAGAAATTGGTGTAGCCTCAACCAAGGCATATACTTCACAATTTGTGTCTCTGGTAATGTTCGCTTTAGTGATCAGTGAAGACCGCATTTCCCTGCAAAAACGACGTGCAGATATCATTGTTGGATTAAATGAACTGGATACCAAGATTCGCCAAGTATTAGCTCTAGATGAAAAAGTTAAAACTTTAGCAGAAGACCTTTATCGTCAACGATCGCTACTTATTATGGGTCGTGGATATAATTTCGCCACATGTTTGGAAGGTGCATTAAAAGTCAAAGAACTAACATATATGCACAGTGAAGGAATTATGGCGGGAGAGTTGAAGCACGGACCTCTCGCCCTTATTGACGATTCTATGCCTGTCATGATGATAGTAATGCGTGACCCAGTTTATACTAAGTGCATGAATGCATTGCAGCAAGTGACAGCTCGACAGGGTCGACCTATCGTCGTGTGTGAAGAAGGCGACACAGAAACAATGGCTCTAGCATCACAATGTCTAGAAGTCCCAAAAACTGTTGATTGTTTACAAGGTGTTCTAACTGTGATCCCAATGCAGTTGCTTGCCTATCATATAGCCGTGCTTCGTGGCTGCAATGTTGATTGTCCTAGAAACCTAGCTAAGTCTGTTACTGTAGAGTAATCCTTATGATTAGTCATGACATACGCACAATTTCTTTCCACATTATAATGTTTATAGTATAATAGTTAGCTTTTTACATAATTACTTATATATTAGATACTAAATACGTAACAGACAGCTTTTTAAAGAATTCACAAGGCCACCTGGCAAATTATATTTTTGAAAGTTCTCAATAAAAGATAAATTTTTCAGTCACCATAGCTATTACATGTTTTTGTAACAAACTTTTTGAAGAGAGTTTCTTGAATGGTAAATCTGTTTACCTCAAATTTACATAATGTTGGATTTAAGAACTTTCATTTTAAATGCTTGCTTTTGTTTTATACAACCTCGCATAAATTGTGTGTATATGGAGTATATTTAAAACATTCCGTCTAACTATGAATGTGGTATTTGCAACATTCCATTGCTTTACGTTGAAATTAATTTTTTCATTTTTGTTAATATGTATATTTTCAAGGTCGCTTCACTCAGTTAAACAGAAAAAGAAAAGCTGTAGCCCAAAATGCTATAATACATACTTTATTAATATTTACAAAATTGTTATGGTACTTAGTAACGTAAAGTAGTGGCACATGTAATACTTTAATAGTATTTCTTTGTTTGAAGCAGCAACAGATAATAAAAAAAATGAAACTTAAATTTTCTGTGTATGGTGCATAATGTTATTCCTAACATTATGAAAAGAAACAACTTCATATAAAGTTCTTGTATACAAATTTCATCACATTTCATATGAGATTGAATACCTATTTTTATAATCCAATCATAATGTGGTAAGCTTTGTAAATATAATCTAAGTTGAAGCCTATATTGTAAATTAGTTTCATTTATTGAGATAGATTTAAGTTGTAGAATACTGCTTGAAATGGAATTTCTATCTATTGTTTGGTCAGAAAAATATGTATTAGTAGAATATGAAATATTTTATAATATGCCCATTTTATCATAGAATTGGAAACTGGATTCACAAAATCTGGCTATCAATGCTGCTAATAAGTGAAAACAAGGAAATAACCATGATAAGGAAGTACTCGGTGATTATGTTATCTGCATATATATGATTATTCTTTTATCCAGTTTAATAATCATGTTTGGTTTAAGAATATTTGGCATTTATACACCTCCATTGTATATTTGCAACACAATGAAGATAGTTTTCTATTGCCCATGGTTTGTTATGCCTGGGGCGCCTAAATGTCAGTTTTTTAATGTTATTCTATGGTGGTAAGACTCGTCGGAACTTGTGCAATAATTCATATCTACCTACTCAGTTTCATTATCGCATCTATCCTATTGTTAACGATTTCCTGAGCGAGTGGCTAGTCAAACAAAATTTTTGCTTGGGTCTTCACCATTGTTATGGTAGTGTTACATAACATTAAAATATTTTCTTTGCTTGAATTATTTACTTTTTCTTTACTTATTAGGTTTTCCTAAATGTTGAACGCAAATGTAAAATTATTGCTTACATATTGTTGATTTTATCGGAAATGGTTCAACGCTTTTTGTGATAATTATACCTATTAATAACCAATATTTTACGCACATCATTAAATGCGGTTGATTTTATTTTTGTATAAAGGTATATTTTTATTCTTTATTGATCCAAAATTATCTATGATCTGTACAACAGATGTCCGCTAGGCGTTAGTATTATGATGATACATTTTTATTTTAATTAGAATCATTTTAAAAATATAATATTCTTTGACATTATGAATTTTTATTTATTCCCTTCAAATTGAATTAATAAATGACAATATTGTTTAACGGTATTGAAAACGCATCATAATACGATACGATATGCAACATACGACGTTTCGACTACGATAGACGATACGATAGTTGCGAAAAAGAAAATCGGGATGAAAGAAAGATTGTAAGTGCCACATTTTTATCCTGATGCGATGCATTCTACTACCTAATCGTGGCTCTGGCAACCGAAAGTTGGCGGAAATTCCATCCGAATTTGCCGAACCAATATCCCACAGACCGCTGAAGCTTCACTAATGCGAGGTTGCCGGCGCTGTGATCTTGTTTTTTATATATCCTATATAATACACATTTTCTGAATATTTCTACCGGATAACTATTACGGTTTAAAAGATACAGCCCTTTAAAGACAGACAGACGGCATGTATTTATACTTGAGTTCATGTATCCGCTAGCCTATTTAATGGGTTACGTTTTTTCTTTCGAAGTTTAGACCCTAAAAATCAAAAAGAACTGGTGACATGGGTATTCGGATTTCTGAAATATTTATTACTAAAAAATGAAAGGTGAGCCTCCGTTCACCGTGAAGGTTCTGTGACACAATACTTGATTATAGATTACGTAAATTATATGCATAGGTACTATGTACCTATGAGCAAATTTCAAAGGTGATTATCACAAAATTGAGTATTTAGGTTTTTTATGATTCCTATGAATCAAATTTAATTGTAAAAAAATACATGAGAACTATCAGGTAGGCACCTAATAATTTTATTTCTTACAGGAGCACGTAAAGGTCCCCTCGTGGGGCAAAGCCCTCAATATTTCGTTATAGACAAATAATTAAACTACTACTATACTCGTAATATTCTAATGAATTTCCTGTTGAAATTTTGTTTACAGTTATGAAAAGTGTGCGTGGAGGGGTAATGACTAAATTCTTCTTTGAATTCATTTTTATTGAATAGGTCTTTTGCATGTGGGTATATTTGAACGGATTAACTTGAAAACTTATTGACTTATTTTGATGGAACTCCATAAAAGTCTCTAAAAAGTATAATTGAGTGTTGCTTGTTAATCGACAGGTTATGCCGAAACCATAATTATGTACCTAATAGTACAATTAGTAATAATATATTCTAGGTAAATGTCATTACGTTAATTATCTACATTTAAGTGGTTTAAGGAAATTTACTATCGATTTTTATTTTATTTTATTAAAAATACCTAAATCGAGCTTAATTACAGACAATAATTATTCATACAATAGCCCTGAAACCTTTTAGGAAGCCCAGCCAGCTAATTTAGTTACTCGTACGTGCCTTTGCGTATCGAAGAAGGAAGGAGGGAAGGAAGTTTTAAAACAGTTTCCACATCTTTCGCATCGTATAATATAACATTCACCTATAACACACTTTCGTGCTCGGGTTCTGTGTCCAAATTCGCTACACCTTCTGCAGCTTCGGTATACCGGCAGTTAATCTAACTACGCTTAAGCACGGTGCGACAAGTGCAGATTTCGACTGAATCGCAGGTTTTCTTATATTCCACATACACAAAAACGTAAAATGTACTCCTATTTCACTTCTCGGTATAGGGTAACATCTCTTATTTAAGCTGTTTCCCTTAATTTAACGACTATATACTCTCTCTCTAATGTATACTCGATATTGTCTCAACATTGACTGCCTACGTCACGTCGCCCCTTTTATTTTTAGTAAGTTAACGGTATTCTAAATAGTCCTTCAAGAATATTAATAAGTTACTATTGTTTAAACTGTGTGACTTTAAATTACAATCTCAATTGACTCTCAACTTTCTTAAAGAATCGTCAAGTGTGGTAATCCTTCATTTTTTTTTTAAATTGAAAATACGGCAAACGAGCAAGCGGTTCACCTGATGATAAGTGATTACCGTCGCCCACATACATCTGCAACACCATAGATGCTGCAGGTGCGTTGCCGGTCTTTAAGGATATTTGGGAAATGGGAGGGAAGAGGAGGGGAATAGGGAGGGAAAGTGGGCCTCCGGTTACCTCACTCACCGAAAGAAAAGTAGAAGCACAAGATGCCTCTACTTCAAGCCGGTATTCTGCGAGGCCGTGGTACCAATCCGGTCGAGCCGGCCCATTGGAGCAGCAGCAAAAGCCGCCGCTTGGCTCTACCACGCTTAAAATGGTATACCACATATAAGTCATGTGAAGAAGTTCTGATGGTTTCATTCACGTTTTTTACATGGTTTTAGGCTTTAGGCGGTGAATACCACAGATTACTTAATAACGGCCGAATGGTCAAAATCATAGTGAAAAGTTAAGTAGACAACATTATTTATGATAATCAAAAATTAAGCCGTTGTTTGAAGTTTAATTATTAGTTTTATTCATAAAATATTTTTTTTTAATAGAAAACTTAAGTCGCGGCGACTGTATCTAAGCTTTCCTGGTGTTCGACCTTCAAACCGAAGATCTTGTGGGCTATTATAAAACTATGCGAATTAAATATTTATGAAGTGAATACCTACATACTAATAATTAAGAGGACGAAAGGTCACACACCACCACGAGAATCTGATCAAGTTTATTAAAATCCGATCCAAAATAATGTATTTAGATAACTTAAAATCAAGACGATTGAGAATAAGCATATATTAAATAAAAAAAATTATGACTTGATGTGATCAACGAGAAGGAAATATTGAAATGTCAAATGTAAATTACGGAAATAAATAGAAATACTTACATTAGGTGTCTGTCACTAGTCAGATACATAAACGTTATTAAACCCGAATAATGTGGCTGCAATAAATCCGTGACGCAGAAGTACTCTTATAATGGTTCATTTTGTGTCTCTTTATATTTAAAGCTATATAAAAGATTTTGTATAGGCTAATTAATCTTATAAAAGTAAGACATGAAGTTAAGGCGTATTGAAGCACAAATGGTGGTTTATGAAAAGCAAATGAATTCGTGCTGTTTATTTATTTTTTAGAAGAAATCGGTAATATGTAATAAGGTAATTATAAAAATATTTGAAATAAAACTATTATTTACAGATTTAATCGCGTTTAATTATGCTTTATATTTCCGACGTTTCGATTGCTTTACAGCAGCCGTGGTCACGGGAGGACTAAGGTGTTAGACGTCCAGATGTCATAGTTAACTCGGGCTTCCTTCAACTTTCATTTATGAATTTTTGGTCCGTACTACACAGAATGTGCTCACAGTATCTTGAGGTCATGCAGTTGTATGCTTGGTTTGAAATTTAATTTAGTTTATTACTGGGTCCCAAACCGGTGGAAGTAGTACTCGCCAATCATCCCTGGCAGGATCCGATGTTTTTTGCGAGGATTTGTGGTCTATCAAATCTGATGCAATGGTTGGGGCGATCAAGGATATGCTCAGAGACTGCAGACTTCCTAGATCTTTGTTTCAGAGAGCACGAGGAATCTGTGGCAGTAAACACTTGGCCACCGAGCTTCAGCATGTCAAGCAAATCCTGCACGACAACAAGCTTCGGGTTCCGCGCCTGCGTCACAGTCGAGCGAGTACCTGCTGTATTACCGTATATCAGAGGCGTTACGGACAAGTTTTACAAACTGGCGAAAAAGATAAATCAATTTTTACCATGTGTCAAGTGCAATATCCCTCTACAAGATGCAGGAGTGTACAAGCTTGATTTTGAATGTGGTCTCTCTTACATAGGGCAAATTAAAGATACGTAAGGACCCGCATAAAAGAACACATAGCTGACGTGAAACATAAACGCTCTAGGAAGTCTGCAGTCTGTGATCATATCCTTGATCGCCCCAATCATTACATCACATTTGATATTCCACAAATCCTCGCAAAAGAACGCCAATTCCTGCCACGGAGGATCGCAAGGCTATTGAAATCAAAAAACATCCTAATTTCAACAGTAATAAACAAAATAAAATCTAAAACCAAGCATACCACTGCACGATCTCAAGATACTGTGACCAAAAATTAATAAATAATAGCTGAAAGTAGCCCGAGTTAACTATGATATCTGGACGTTTCACACCTCAGTTCCCCCGTAACAACGGCTGCTGTAAAGCAATCGAAACATCGGGAATATAAAAACTAAATAAACGCGACAAAATCCGTAAATAATAGTTTCATTTCAAATGGTAGTGTACGCGTAAATACAAGAAATCATTATAATTATAGGAATATCTTTTGAGATTATACATTTTTTTATGATTTTATATCCAAGTCAGCCATTTTGTAGAACTGACATAGTAGTATCTTTGAAATAGAAACTAAATTAATAAAAATAAAAAATTAAAAGAAATGCTGGTAGAAGAAAATGTACGATAGTATTTAAAAACTAGAATACACTCGCGGCCCTGTTCTATTTTATTTCGGTTGAGATACTATCTAAGTACCAATAGAAAGACGATTTGCCTTCGAATAAAGAGACACGAGATTTTCGAAACTTACGATAATGATTTGTTATTTGTGTCGTTAGGGTGAACACTAAAACAGTGACAGACTCCAGCAGTCACGTTGTTTGAAATAACCTGTGGTGGTGGGTTTAAAACGACTATAATATCTAGACCTATGACTACCGTAGAAGCAATAATATTTAAGGAGAGGAAGAGACAGACGCAGTTTTAAAGAAACGAGACACAACACTATAAACAGACCCGAAAACCCGTAATTTGTTAGTTTCATAAATATTGGCTCTGGCTGTGATTCGAACCCAGGACCCATGGCTCAGTAGTGAGGCATCCTAACCTATTTACCGACTGGTAAACAACTCCTCATTTCTGATCTAGAAACTAAAAACTACTTTTGAAACTACCTATTGCGAAAGTGAAGGCCAGTGTGCAAGGCCAAATTTGTACAAACATGCCGTATATACAAACAACAAGACGTTCCGTTGGTATTTATATCTACCTGGTTTTAATAAGCAACTTCACATACGCTATTTTTAAAGGTTTTTCCAAATTCGAGCAGGAATCCGAAAAATTTTCAGGTTTCAGGTCAGTAGCCTTAATTTCTTCTTCTCTACGTGCGTACGTACTTTTACTCTACGTTCCTGTAAAAATCGACAAAATCAGCGTAGCCGTTTAAAAGATTAGCTTTTTCAAACGGACAGAGAGAGATTGGGTTTCCCCTCTGTTCAAAACAGTTTTTAGAGTTTTAATGTAGTGTAGATAAGCACATGACCAAATGTTTTTTTTATTTGAAAAAGGGGGCAAACGATCAAATAGCTCATCTGATGGTAAGTGATTACCGTCGCCCACGTACATCTGCAGCACCCGATTAGCAGCCTTTCGTTGTCGGCCTTTAAGCATATTTGGGGGATAGGAGGGGGAGTTGGCCTCCGGTTACCTCACTCACCGAACGAAACAGAAGCACAAGATGCGCCAGTCTTCTGCGAGGTCGTGATACTATCCCTGTCAAGCTGGCCCATTCAAGCAGTAACTAAAGTTACTGCTTGGCTCTACCACGTACAATAATGGAAGATTTGGAAATTCTGAACAAACACTTAAAATTTCATATATACTTATGTAAGATTAGCTACTATTCAAATATTTACGTGTATAACTTTTAAACAAATGAAATTCTATTGATCTAAGTCATATCACCACTAGTGACACTAGAAGGGATATATATGTATACTTACCTACATATTATCAATAAGTGTACGGATGCTTATATTTTAAATTAGCTAATTAAATAAACTTTATAACAATTTAATAACTATTTCACAAAATAATATACCAGTAGGCTATTTACAAATAACGCTAATTTTCCTTTTCTTTTAAACTTGGCTCCTGAAGTTGCTATTGTGGCGTAGAAAACATAGAGTAGGTATTATAGTTTCGCGGTACTCTTTTAAATGGGGAAACTGATCACACGAGTTAAGGCGTAAGTAAATAGCTATAGATTTCACTTTGAGTAGTAGTTTCACAGTAGGTACTTCCATATGAAGGCTGAGATATTTTCTACAATATGTTGTTACCTGTGTAGTTTACTACAAAGTTGGCTACAAAGAGATATAGAGAGTAAGGGGAAGAGTTCAGTTTGTCTAGCATAGGATATAATAGAAAGGTAAAGAAAATAAATGGCCAGGTCGTCTATAAATATATATATATATATATATATATATATCTGTACAGGTATTAAAAAAAGAATGAATAAATTGATTGAATGAAGAAAATGTTCAAGCTCATGTGTTTCTCTTTAGTGTTTATGCAAATATTTGCGGATAAGGAATAACAACGGAGTACGCAATCTTCCAGACATTCTTGATAGAGTTTACTTTGCAATTACCTCATGATGAGACGATCTATTTTCTGTCTGAGTGCTGAAAGACATTAATAGACTTCACGTGTCTCAACAATATAATTTCTATTATTTCAAAACATCATGAATTAAACAATCTACAGTGTTACCTTTACGAAATTTTTACCAAATTTTACTTTGTTTCAAAACCATTCAAACCTGTTTTTGATAAATTACCTACCTAGTATTCTAAAATTTTATAAAGCGTTGGTTACATATTATGTTTACTCTTTACGTGTCATACGACTTTATTTTGTTGCAGAACGTCAAGAATTAACCACCAAAATTAATCACCAAAATTTCAAGTGAAAAATGGCTTGAGTTATTTCTCATTATTGATATAAATGTTATTTATATCATTCATTCATTCAATTTCAACAAATCATTCATATTATTATTATTTTATATCGTCGCGAAATAGCTAATGCATACCCGCTCCCACGGAGCAAGGACGGGATATGTAGGGCTTGCATCTGCCTTCAGCTTCTTCTGCTGCCTTAGGCGGCCTCTCCTCGAGAATGTACTCAACCCTCCCTCTCCCTCCCAGTAAGGCGCTCCGAAACACGGACGCACCTTCCCCTACACCCTCCAACCCCACTTGGACAACATACCTCCCGGGTCGGCACCCAGAACCCATGGGGTTAAGAAAGGAAGTACTCTAGAACGTGACAGGTGGCGAGCTTCGTCACCGTTATTGCTTCTGTAGATTGCAATGACATTTTTAAGGAGTATTAATATTAAGAGACCACCTTTTGTGTCGTACACGAGGAAAAATTCGTTTGCGGATTCTTACGCCGCTACAATACTACAATACTAAGAAGGTATTTTACCCCTGCAGCCCAACTTCAATCGAAGGAAAAGTTACAGATGCGTTACCCCAAGTACTTAAGATGGAATGTCTAGCAACTTGTAATTATTGGCAGGCAGTGAGGGCAGAAATACGTGTGATGGTAGTACCTACCCTACTCTTAGGTAAAAAAGAAGAAACTCCTAGGATATTTTAAAATAAAAACGTCTAAATAAATGGGTATTTTTCGGAGTTGTGTCCTGTAAACATCTATTTTTTTAATCGTCAAGTCAAACTAATAAAACCAATATAACTATTTTACAAAAACCTCATTCGAGAGCCTTTTATTACGCTGCAATATATGTAACTGTTAATTAAATGTTTGAAACACCGACGACAAACCCTTCAATGTTTACTTTGCATTAGTACTTAAGCAAGTTTAAGTGTGTACTCCACATAATTATCCAATTATTGTTGATATTAAATATATCGGGGTAATGTACCGCATTTACCTACTTTATTACATTTAATGACCGCGTGGCCAAGAGCACTGTACCTCTTGGGTTCGAATCCCAACCGGAATCAATATTTGTGCATCACAAAAACAATAAATTTTTGTGTGTGGTTATGTACCATGTCTCCACTTGACACTCTATTTGACCCTTCTTCTAATCGCAACAGTGTTTCAGACCTAACCAGCAAAGATGTCCGTTAAAAAAAAACCATTTATAGTTGTAATAAAGCTTTATTAAAGTATCTCTTACAACCATGTTGTTAAGCTTACAATTACAAAGCTTTGAGTTAACAATAATAACTGTTGTAAACGTTGAAAATCTCCTTATAACACACACGCGTTACATATCAAGCCTTTAATTAATTCTGCCTGTGATGTTAAGAAAACGTTTTGCCGCGTTGTGTTAACGTATATCGGTTGTGATAAGTCGTAAAATGATCGTCCCCCTGGTTGATGTTATTCTTCCTATCCTAATTATCATTATATCATTAATTACTCCATATCTTCCGACTCCTCTCCTGTAGAAACAGACTTCGATGGAAGCCAATATACCACTTCTCCAAAAGAATGGAATCCTAGCCTCTCCTATTAAAACCCATATCTTTCCTTCCTTTCCTCTCAAAGGTTCTCGAGCGATTGGTTTTCGAAGAACTTTAACAATTTCCTAAACAAAAATACCATCTTGGTCACTTTCAACCATCTTGAGAGCTGATCATAGTACGGTTACTGCTTTATTTAAAATTGCTGACAAAATTCGTTTGGGTATGGATAAAACCCAGCTCACTATCTTTATATTACTATATTTCAGTAATGCTTTTAATAGTGTGGATTTGGACGTACTTCAGTTCGCCAGGAGCAATTTAAAGGTTTTAAAGTTATATAAGAGGCCGTCGGGAGCGCGTCGTTGTAGAAGGTTTCACTTCTGCCTCGTGTGAACTAACTGCTAGTGATGAGGGGTGATGAGAAGTCTCCTCTTATTTTTTTTCATCAACCATTTATATGCAGACGATCTCCATATACTCGCTAACAAAATATGAATGAAAATAATTTGGCCTTTAGTTAAACTGTAGGAAAACATAATCTATTATTATTGGAACAAAATCAGATTTCCGAAATTTTACTATTTGGCCGTTAGGTACATCAGTTGGGCAAACAACGATGTGTGTTATTTACGATATGGTAAACCAAATAAAACGAAACTATATTTAGTCTCGACGCGCAGATGGCCGTCATTATGACGTTAAAGCTGTTCACTAAGATTATAGCACATATACCTTTTTTGATTAAAAAAAATATATATCTATGTGCTTGTAAGTAAGCTATCTATGAACGTGTGCACCATCGTTCTTGCCAAGGAATATATGTTTTTTTTATTTTATTTGAACCATCAAGGAGCGTGAGTAAACACATTAAATAATACAACCCATCCGAGAAAATATTAAATCAATTATGCTATAAAAGATTTCCGATCTTGGTTATAGTACAAGAAGTTCCATTACTAGAGTCGTGGTGGCCTTTTAGGAACTATTTTGTGATAAAAGAACAAAAAGATCTGTAAGTACCCGCGTAAAAGAACACATAGCTGATGTGAAATACCAAAGCTCTACCTTCGGCTTGGGATCAAGTAATAAATCTGAAACCAAGAATACCATTGCATGACCTCAAGATACAGTAAATACATTCTGCGAAGATCGGACCAAATGAATTAGACATCTGGATATCTAAGACCTCAGTTCTTCCGTGACCACGGCTGCTGTAAAGCACTCGAAACGTCGGGAATATAAAAACAAAATTAAACAAGATAAATTCCGTAAATGGTGGTTTCATATCGTATAAGATTTATATATTGTATTGTATAATTAGAAGTTTAGTATATGAAACATTGATAGGATTTATATTTTAAATCATGCATGGGTATTGAGTATATATAAAAAAAAATATTTACAATACAATTTTAAGTATTTATGAGTAAATCCACTTAAAATTTATCTAATAATCCATCTTTTTTGATAAAGTTTCAAGATCAAAGCATTTCTTAGTACCCGTAAACCGTTGTTGATAAAAATACATACTTGGATTGATTCTGATAGATAAGATATGATTTTGCATGGAACTGTTTTTAATTCAGCGTTTTTCTATTATTTACGTTATCTATAATTATAATAATTTAAAAAATATGATTTGTTATTATCATGGTGATGAACGCTTTGGCTGCCCTGCTTTGCTGCTGTACATTAGTTTTAAAAAATAACAATCTCAAAGTAAAGCTTCGAGACATAATGAAACTTAGGTTATTTATTATTTGGATTTCACGGGAGTCTATTAACGTCTAGAAAAAATTTGTGTTTGGCATAATTTTTATTAACCACTTATCAATGGTTGCTTATCGGTTTTCATAAAACTATCTTAAAACTTAAAATAATTGTTTTAAGACTATGGGACTACTATACATAGATGAACTCTTTTTATAATTAGTAAAGCGATATTAGAATTTAAATGAGTGTTTATTAAATTAAATAATCGCAACATTCTTCTTTTCTAGTAATGTCTTTCAGTTTTATATGAAGCATTCATCATTAAAGTTAAACACATGTATTCATCATCATCAGCATTCGTGAAAATCCGCCACTATGCAGGGCACACGTTTTTGAGCGCTGTGTCGGTACCATCAACGCTCAAAAAATGCACAGGTGATGCTGCCTGCACTGTTCGGCAAATTTGAATGGATATTCCGCCATCAGTTTGTTGCCATAGCCTTGTTTAGTGGCTAGCAGTTTGCATCATGCGCGGGGTAAGGTTTGCATTTGGGAAAAGAGGTGGTATATTTCCCCTTACACTCGTCCCTGTTTTCCCGTCTCCGATATAATGCATATGCTAAAAGGGTCGGTTGCGCTGTCAGGCACGCTAAATTTAAATCTGAAAAGTTGTCTACTAAGCCTAACTATACACTACTGGGACTAGGGGCACCTGTATTCAGAGTAGGTTGAGCTTACGGTTGACACATTTATACCCAAGGGCTTTATCTTCTATTACTCTTTTTTCTTTTTAATTCTTAAAATTAAGAAAATTTTTATCAGTCTCTATAAGCCTACTGCTGCAAAAAGCCATTACATAAATGGGAATAAAATCTGGCGTATTTGAATTGAAGAGCCATGGTGGGTTGGCGTAGCAGGGTTTGTATTTTGGGTCGTTGTATTGCATGGACAAAGAAGACCGGCAGATCCGGAGGGAAATCTAGTGCGGAGTTCCACAGGGGTGCTATACCCGTTACTGTTGAACGTCGTGTATGACGCAGTCCTGCGTGTCAATCTCCCCGTAAAGGTAAATGTCGTCTGATATACAAACGACACACTAGCGGGTAGCGGGTTTGCCTTGCACAGACTACTGCGGTAGATCTAGAATCTAGTGTCCAGCAGCAGCATGAAAGCGCGGGTGTACAACCGGATCCACGTCCCCCGTTGGAGCGGTGGCAGGGGGCCAGAAGAGGTGTGCGAGTCGATCAAAGAGCAGGAACGTCAGAATGTATCGGTGGCGTAGCACGCTAGGCTCTGCGAAGAACGATACCCGCGCAAACTAGTCGTCGAAGCTTTTCTGTCGGTCTTTGCCTGGATGCAGCGACAGGAGGAAAGACTCACCTACAGACTCACGCAGATAATTACCGGATACGGGTGCTTCGGTGATTATCTGTGTAAGGTCCGACGCGTGGCGACAGCGAACTGCTTTCACTGCAGTGGAAAAAACCAGAACACCGCAGCGCACACACAGACGGACTGCACGCATAGGAGACGGAGCGGAATATCCTGGTGAACCACATTAGTGATGACGGGTGGCGGCGTCTGATTCGCGAAGAGTTTTTTGGTGCAATCACCAACTCACCTGCCAATAGTATAGTAGACCTAGTTTGTTAACAAGCTGATAAAGAGAAGGAAGAAGAATATATTGTATTTTTTTATGCTATTTATGTATATTATATACAATATTTACGTTAATTGACCATTTCTTGAATTTATATGAATATTATCGACTGATGGAACTAGTATTTACAAATTTAAATTAGCACCCTAAACGACAGAAATAAATTTAAACAAAAGTTAATAAAACGTGATAAAATACACAAATATTAGTTTAATTATTATGTAACGATAAATTACAGAAAATTCAATTAATAAACCACAACTTAATTTGTCATTAGGTTAGCTTACAAAGTCAGATGGATGTCGTAACAAGATCACATTGATATTGATTTTGAAAGTCGAAGGCGGTTTATTTTATTTTTATTTCATATGATGTACTGAAAGTTATGCTTTTGTAAGCCTCATTGTTGCTTAATGTCTAAATTGCAATGTGTTGAGTGTGGTCGGCCAGCACCTATGTGTGTATAGAAATTACAGTCTGGCGCATTGAGAGCTGTTGGCTGTGTGCTGTGTGTGTCCAACTAGGTCGTGTTGTGAAACAGAGAGAGGTGTGTATTCGATCAGATGGTGCGCAATACAGCACACACTGACGGTTGCAACTCACGCGACATTTGTTCTCTCGTCACTCACACAACTTTATTCCAAGGCCTTTTAGAAAACCTTTGATTTCGTCGATCTCCCCTTAAAACACGCATATACACGATTACAGGAATGGGTCGGCTGGGCCGGGGAAGGACGCTCACAAAATGCTGTGTTTCGTACAGTGATTCATTGAACCGGAAACCCATTAACTAGTGAAGAGGCATTGGATCTTAGTCATCGTGACAATGAATGTGTATTTTGTTTCTTACACCGTGGAAAGATACTATATCTATTATACATATATCTAGATATATACTTATCTATATGCTGAATCAAATGCTTACCATCAGGTGGACTGCGTGAAGTTTGTTATCGTAGTTTATATTGCTTAATACTTACTACTTAATACTTAATTTACTTTTTCATACCACATACAGGTGGTAAACTAAAATTTCATGACGCATTACGGACCCTGTTGGGCACAGCAGATAACTTATTGCCTATTTCAAAACAAAATTAGTAAATAACTGGCTTAACTATTTACATGTACATTATTTTATACAATTTTTTGCCTATGTACATATATTTTCTCATTATAATGCATGTTTCCGCTTTTAATGATTCTGGTATTTTGTCGTATATTTTCATTGACATGACAAAACTTTTTTACTTTAATTAGAATACATTACAATTATGTAACCCAAAAAATGTGTAGTGAAATATTGAAACTTAATGGTAATATAAAGTACAAGTATGTACTAGTTATACTTACTTAATATTAAAACTTAGCAACTGCCTCTAGAAAGCTCTGAAGTGTGTGCATAATAGCAGTAAGTAACATTGTTTTAGTAAAAGAAATAAAAATATTACAACGAATCATCCTCCATCAACTTTTTATCCTTATGAGATTTCTAAGAAGTATGCATCTTTATATTCCTTAGTACATATCAGACATCAAAGGCCAGCGAGCGGTTACGTCGGTCACCGCCGGTCACTGGCCGACCCAAGTCATGTATCTCTCATCTCAGGTAAACTCAACACACTTCACATAGGTAGGTATGTATTTATTTACCTATTGGGATGGTACTGCCCACGCACTGTCTCTGACTATAGTAAGACACCGATGACAAAAACAGCCCACAAAGTTAAAGGTATGAACTTTCTGTTATAACCAATATTCTATATAATACTTAAAATGTAGATATTTATAATTTTAGAAGCCATTTTTTCATAATAATAATAATAATATGGAATAATGAATCATTATTTATTGGCACGTGCCCAGAGGCGGCTTTTGCTGCTGTTCGGTAGGGCCTGCTCGACCGGGGTAAATAGTATGCAGATGCGTGGGGGCGGAATAATTAAAATCAAACCAAGGTCATCCAATTTAGACTATGCAGTCCAAGATTCGGGATTATAACTTTTTTACACAGAAACTAAAACATTCTAAATTCTTTGACTTTCAATTGTTATTACATTCAGTATTTGAGTTAAGCATCAGTCCTCAAAGTTAGAGTAATTTTCGAATACGAATTCCGAAGTAGTTTTAACGCAACAGTCTAAGGGACTACTCACAATATCAATGCTGCGTATGAAGTTGATACGGCTGTATATTTTTGTTTAATCGCTTTCGTAGTGGAAACTTAGACTTGAAGAAAGAGCCACGAGGAAGCCCAGACACCAGGAGACACAGTAAATATCGACGAATTAAAAGTAACGGTGGAAGCCGATCCTTATCAAAGTTAGTTAACCGACAAATATTCATTAATTTCTGTATGTCAAATATAGTAATGTACATTATAACAATTATACATAAAACATGTCAGTGTCGTGATAAATCTTTGTTTCCAGCGCTTTAATTATCATAGTTAGTGATATCATTAAAACCTTACACCTCGTTTAAGGAAAATTTTATACATCTTTACATATTCTTTTAACTCCACAAACTGTTTAGTTTAGTTTACTAATAGATTCATGTTGTTACGAATATTAAGAAAAACCGTGTACCAGGTTTTTCTTTCGCTGTGTATCAGTAATTCTATTTTTAGACATTATTTAAGGACTCCAGTTTATACGTGATAGAGCCAAGCAGCAAAAGATACACCGGCAACTTTTGCAGGAACCCTCGCAGAATACCGAAGTGAAGTAGAGGCATCTTGTGCTTCTGCGTTTCGTTTGGTGAGTGAGGTACCGGAATCCCTCTGCCCTCCTCATCCTCTCTCCCATTTCTAAAATGTCCTTAAAGGCCGGCAACTGGTGCTCCTCTGGTGTTGCCGATGTACGTGGGCGACGGTAGTCACTTACCATCAGGTGGGCCGCTTGCTCGTTTATCACCTTTCTCATAAAAAAAATGGTCGTAAATGAAACGTGGCCGCCAAACAGGTCCAATTACCCTAAAAGTTGCAACAATCAAAAACACATTTTATACATAAGTCCAAATTAACTTTATTAGTCAACTGATTTCGTACTAACAGAAAGTTTATGTTATACAGCAATAATATTTTACAAACGCTGACCTAGACAGTAACTAGGTAGGCCAATTAGTTATTTCCACTGCATACCAGCGATGCGTTTACTTAATATGTTAACGTTGTATTAATATGAACATTAAAATTAAAGCAATTTTTTAGTTTTCTCCATTTATTTGCTAAATGTAATAATTTGAAGATTGTTTTCGGTGAAACACATTGACATTTTACGTGAGCATCAATTGTACCTAAATATTAAGCCTCAATCAACAGTACCGAAGTATTCTAGCTATTCAGACAGTGATTCTAACTTCAAGTTTTTCAAACTACCACAACTAAAGTCAGTGTGATTAGAAACACTAAAAGAACTTAAGTTAAAATAACCTTAATTTGAAAGTTGTTAACTAAACTTAATCAAATGCAAACATGTTGACAGAAAATTAATAATTTAGTATATTCCTATTTGGTATCAATCACAACGAAACATCGGCCCACGAAATAAGAATAACTAAAAATCGGTAGTACCAATAAACAGGAACATTAGATATATAGACTCTGTGAAAAGTATTCTTGGGGAAAGAGAAGAAAATTGAGAAAAATAACGTAAGGAAAAGGCTGGACTACACCGAAGCCAACGATAATTATGATGTTTGATGCGCCTGCGAAAATTAATATTTGATGACTTCATTCGCTCTTGAAACTCTATTGTTATAACATATTAAAGGGTAGAAAAAATCGACAAATGATATCTTCATTTTTTTTTTATTCATTTAGTCATCATTCTATAACAAACAGACTATCTATCTTCAGATAGTTTATTTTTAAACTCAAGTATCAAGCTAGTCTTTGTGAGAGAATATGAGTGTCACTGGCCGTATGGTGACTGTCTCAAAAATTCCACGCCTGTCTTGACGCTATCAGAATAACAAATAGTTTGGTCAAGGACTACTAAACATGCAGCAATATACCCAATTACTAGTTCAACAATACAATCTATGACCTTTTATTTTTTTAATATTTTGTTAATTATATATTTACAAAATATTTGAATATAGTCTTTTAGGCATTTATTTCACGACATTGAGGTTGCTTAACTAAAATAGACTAAGCCTAATGCTCACTTTGTCTATGTCGCAAACTTTATGGTAACCGTCAGACTTTTACGCAAACAGGTACACTTTTCCCCCTCCCTCTCTTTTTCGTCTACTCCTCCATCACCCTGATTAAAAGTCATGTGTGTTACACTTTCAATTCTTGTTTACTTATCTATCATACCTTTACAAAGTCGAACTACAATTGCTTAAATTTTAGACAACCTATAGAATTATGATATTTTAAAGCTATTCAACAATTATGCTTCTCAAGCCGTTGTAACAACAACAACGAATATTTCTATTTTACTAAAAGTAAAATATTACAGTTACAGTTACATATTAGTAACTATATGGTAGACACCTTCCCTGCCTGGAGAAGGAGTCGTCTGGGTAATTACCACCCTCTTAACTATTTCTGTCGCCAATCAGCAGTGCATCCGCTGTTGTGTACTGATGAAAGGTATCAACGCATTAGTAACCTCTTTCGATTGAATTAATCTCTTTCTGTAGCCATTTATTGGTTGAATTCTCTTTTTTGCTCTAGAGTCCACCGTCTGGGTAGGGAAGTCCTTCCTATTTCGGTTTCGGTTGAAGGGTTTACAGAGTCAGTTCAATTACAGGCTGTGGGGCATTCCGTCTTAGTCCTCAGCCTTATTTGTTTGAAGTTAATTGAATTGTTACGATTTCCTACTAGGCTCGGCGTCTAGAAACCTTGTAATGAAAAGCGTATGCTACGAGCAACAGAGATGCAATGGAAGTGCTCAGATGTGATGGTTACCCGAAGTGATATGCTTATGCTTAAGAGTGAATGTACGGAGTTGTCTTTATCGAAAATTAAATCCAGAAGTCTAAAATTTCTTCATAAAATCCTATTGAGAAGGATTCGCTCGCTGTTTTAAAAGTTTTATCACTTTTACTTATTTATAACTAAAAATTAACAGGTCTCTTCTTCCACTTTCTCTATCCATACCTTACCTTTATAAGAGTATAAAACTTATATTTAAATTACGATATCGTAATATAATTCTGAATTTTATACATTACGGTAGGTACCGTTGTTGTAAATAAGGGTATGCCGGTTGGCGGAACACAGCGTGATCGCCTTGGACATGCTTCCTGATAGTTTTACACTACACAAGGCGCGCCAAGCTACAGCCAGTGAAGGGAACGCTCACAGTGCACAGTCTTTGTTCGATATTGAAAAAGAAATGTCGCGGAACTAGTCTATGACCTTCGCGTCAAGAAAAGCGCAGAAACCTTGGGGCGTCTTGTTCTAAATAAATCTACCGTGATCGATCGTATAATGTTTAACATAAAAAATATTTTTAAAAATTATATAGGTATAAGTAATGCTAATTAAAAAAGTAAGCTCTTCCGACCTTATAGTTAACTAACTCTAACCATTACATCTGCAGCACCGCTTTTGTATCTCTTTTTTGGGGATGTCGTCGGTGAAGAAGATAGCGGGTCATACCTCGGACAGAGCTTCTTCAACTGGGAACTGAAGACTTCGGTTTTCCAGAAATGAGGCCACCTCCTTGACCACGGGGCGAGGACTATGCAGCTGCAACAGGTTATAGATAAGACCGCTATGCCAAACGCGGTTGAATACGTTTTTTTGTACGCGGTAGAGCCAAGCAGTGGTTTTTGCTGCCGTTCGTATGGGCCGGCTCGAACTTCATCTGAAATAGGACTTCTGAAGAAGTCAGAGGTTGGATAAATTTATTTTAGTAGTTTCAACTAATTTTTCACTACAACATATTTGGACCGGTAATACGCCTCAGTGTCTAGTGCCATCGATAAATAAAATGACTACATACTTGTTAGTATCGAAAAGCTCATCGGTGGAAATCTTTCACGTAGCGAATTCAACTTATATCTCCTGATTCGGAAGGAAATCCCCTAAACTCAACTATCGCAATTTTTTTAATATATGTGTTTTTTTTTAAATTTAAATAACACTAAAAATATAAAAAAAACATTATAAATAAGATAGAACTAATGTTAATGTAAATGAACAATTCGAATACTTATATAACCATTTTCGTTCCTTTAGATCTTTAGTGAAACAAAAATTAAAGTGGGGACATGGACAATTTAAAATATGAATATTATAATAATCAGAGTTTTAAATAAGAAAGAATACTATTCAAAGAATTACATATAACGTATAAGATATTTCGAAGAACAAAGACATTGAATTTTATGGTATTCAAATGAAACAGGTAGGTACAGCTATGTGAGGTAATTTGCGAGTTGCTTGACAACTGGCTAAACCGGTTCTCGGGTTACCGTCCAGATTGAAAGTTCATGTCGTGACATTTTGCTATATATATAATAACTCTACAAACACGAATGAAACAAAAGATCAAGATGTTTTTAAAAAGTTGCCAAGGTCTCTTAACCAGATCACGGCTGCCAAGGCCTAGCCCAGAGAAAGAATTCTCGGATAGACATGTTTTTTATTCAGGAAACTATCATCATGTCTTTTAAATAAATAGCACACTAAGAATTGAGAGAAGGTCATACTTTTTACTTAAATGGAACATACAACTTTAAATAGCACAAAGGTTGACTGGTAGGGAATGCTTCTGGCATTAAGTGCGCCTATATACATTCTCATGTATATGAAGTTTAATAAATAAATAAAAACAGCTTATTCATTGCAATCAGATGAAGCATTCATTGCCCATGTCGCATTTATAAACCCATCGTAAGAACCGTCTTGAGAAGGGAAAGTTATCACCAGACTTCACTCCTACAATATGTCTCGAAGGTTTCGAGAAACTCCTGCTGCGTCACATAACATCAAACGTGAAGCAGTTCGACCGAAACCTCGATCGAATTCCAGCTGTCAAGGGTACTGTACACTACGCAGTTGGGGCTAGGCCAGGAAAAAGAACGTAGTTGCAGTACTCCTCGACAAGGAAAAGGTATTTTTTTTAAATATTATTGGGAGCAATCGAGTAAAAGGCTCACCTGATGGTAGGTGATTACCGTCACCCACGTAGATCTGCAACACCAGAGGGGCGGCAGGTGCGTTACCCACCTTTAAGGATATTTGGGAGTAGGGAGGAAGGATGAGGATTGAGGAAGGAGAACGGGAGTGGAACTCCGGTTACCTCACTCACTGAAAGACAAGCAGAAGCACAAGATGCCTCTACTTTACACCGGTATTCTGCGAGGCCGTGGTACTACCCCGGTCGAGCCGGCCCACTCTCAGAGATTCGACTCGCTTACATGGGAGTATCTAATAAAAGTTGCTTCTCCTACGCCTGTTATTTCTTTTTCACCGACGATATCCTTCATACGCTGACGACGCCGCGTACTTTACAAAATACGTAAATGTCGCACACGCGACGAAGAAGCTACAGCGAACCCTAGATGCCTTGACATCCTGGCTTACGGACTGGAGATTATCGGTGGATGTCAGGAAGACGCAAGCGATAGTGATCGAATAGACCCACAAACTGCAACCGAAACACAGTGGAGTACTTGGAACCTACAATCGATCGATGGCTTGGCCTCCCACAGGAATGACGTTCGGTCGGCTAGGGCACTGCCTCCGTCCAGTGTTCAAGTCCTGGCTCCCTTATCAGTGAAGCTCGGGGTCTCGTAAGACGTACCTAAAACTCTGCCTCACATACGCGGCACCTGCTTGATACCCTCTGCAGTCAGTCAGGGAGAAATATACTTAGATGCCAGGAAAACATCATTCTAAGAAATGGACGTCCCGCGTTATGTAAGGAAATCAACGATCCTGAGGGACCTGAAGCATGATGACCTGATCGCGTTTATCAAGAGCCTGGCGAAGGAAGTGCCAGCGTGTTCGAGCGTGCAGTATGGTCTCACGCCCACATATCAAAAACTTAGCACCGCTGCACGCTCGACATCCCGAAGGGAAGGTGCTGCGAGCATGCTAGCCGACCGGAGGACTTGATAACCCCACGGAACTCCCATCAAACCACCGCTCGCTCGCTGACCTTCCCCGAATAGGACTCGACCGGCTGACGGTCCTCACTGAAGGCGAAACGAAACAAAACAAAGACATAATGCTTGGCCATACGGCCGCACACCGTAGAGCTTGTTAAGAACCAGCAATCCCAAGATCAAGAACAAAGTATCGGAACAGTTTCCGCTCTCTCTTGAGGACACATCTTTGGTTTGAAGAAATCTTTTGATTTAACTCTCCACCATCGGACATCTAGACGCACGCCGAGTTTTCATCGTTTTTTTTCTGTTGTGATACAATAAAAAAGATTACGTCCTTATGCAATGTCTGTTTGTGATCGTGTGACTTTTAAACAACTTGACCGACTGAGGTTTAACATAGTTGTATAATATATTTGTACTGCCAAGACGATGGTGCATAGCTCTGATTGGACCCGATAGGTGACGCTGTGGGCGAATTACTAACAAATTTTATATTTATGGACCAAAATTACTCATATTCACAACATAAGTACCTAAAATGAAAATTACATAATAGGCCTGATAGGTGGCGCTTTGGTCGAATTATTAATATATTTTATTTCTCATACTCATCGCGCTATCGGGCCACCTAGTAACATACAATATAAAAGTTACATGTAAACCACAATAATAATTCATCATTTTTGATGCGTATTGCAAAAGACGAATAACTGTCCTGTCAGTTTTTCTTTCCGAAGTCAACGTTCATTTAGGGCTTTATCACCACTTATCAGGTGGGATTGTAGTCAAGCATTTATACCAGTACAAAAATATTTAAATACGTCCTAGATCACAAAACAGAAGACTCGTATACCTGTGGTATTATAATATTACACCTCGTACACAAACCTAGTCGTTCGACTCATGCACTTGCGCGCGGCAACGATGGGGGTTTGCGGGGAAACGAGCGGCCGGGTCTGCAAGCGCAATCTCTGTTAGTTTGCGGTCTCTATTCTGAGAAATGAGACTTAAAGTGAACGCTTTTAACGAGTTTATATAAATATCTTGCAGATTGACAATGGTGTATATGAATTGTTCCCTTTATAAGAAGAAATGTCTTTTTAAGTTTTCAAAGTTGTATTAGTGGCACCAGTATTCATCTTATCTTAGAAATGTTAAGGTAATTTTGGGGTGATGGGATGACCTTTCTTGTTTGTATCGATGATCAAGACATTTTAAAAAATATTATAATCAATATTGACGCTACTAGTAGCTAGAACTTTGTAATTTGTATCTAGGAAACGTGACATTTTAGGAGACTTTGTTACGTGGCATGTCTTGTTTAGATTAATTTCAGCAATCGATTCACATACGTTATGTTGTATTATATTTATACCAGATGTATTGAACTATTCAATATATACTAAATCTAGGATTTATCTTCACTCGTACAAAATGGCGTATAGTAGGTAAACCAATTATCTTGAAGCCATTTTGTTAAGTATTCAAAAGCTTTTTAAAATGCACGAAACAATCCAATCTCTCGAATATGTTTTTTTTTATTTCCTTTAAATGGCAACCTAACTCCTTTTCTAGAACAAAGGAGTCGAACTAATGGTAAAGGTGCTCGTTATATTACACAGCTAATTAAAGTTGCCTGCTATTTATGGTATGCTATCTGCGCGGTAGAAATTTTATTTATTCTTCCACAACCTCAACTACAATCATGTTATCCCATCTATAATGGATTCTTGAAATTATGGTGAGTGTCACCTGTGGCACAACGTAGAAATTATATTTTTGGTTCCATAGATGATCAAGCTTCGTCCATGTTTCGCAGTAACACTATATTTCAACGCTATTATTTACGCTATTGAAATAACATGAAAATTAAATCTATATTTCCGATAACATTTTTACGCAGTCTCTAGCAGCTATCACCTACTCATGCCAAAGCAGATCAAAACAGCAGATAGAATGGCAGTTCGCTGTCTGCTGTTGCGATTAACTCGCATGCCTCTTATTAGACAATATCTCTAAAACAATAGGCACGCGAGTATGTTATGTCGCACGCTCACATCACTTATAACATTCACAATATACTACGCTTTAAATATAACCTATACCTCACATATTAATACTGTGTCTATACACATCGAGACACTATTAGATAACTTGTGATTCTGGTACCATCAACGTATTGAGAAGCAGAAAGAGTAAGACATTTATATCATTAACTACGCCTTACGACGGCAGCCGCGATTGATAATTGTAGGTATACAGGTATTTAAAGTAATTAATATTCTTTGGAAGCCACGTGAGTTTTCTAATATTTCCCACTATCCCACATCTATTTTTTAGTGTAAGTAAACATCTTTTTTATTTTGTAATAAAAATAATTCTAAGTGAGTAGAGGCTTAACGTGTGCAAATAAAGCACAAGGTTATTACGAGACATTACGGCTCATTGAGCCTTTACCGGCAGTATTATAAGTCGTTAATTATAACATTATTACCGTACTAGCTGGTGTACCTGCCATTACCCGGGATAAAAAGTAAAAATATTTAAAAAAAACGAGCATGTTTATTTTTATGTTGCGAAAATAAATATATAACTAAAAAATTCAGTCGAAACAGGTCCAGAGATTCTAAAGATTACATTACTAAAAAGTATGTATGTATTCACGCCTTGTTCCCGGGGTACGCAGAGACACTCTTCTTCCACTTGCTACGGTCCTGACATACGTCTTTCGCTTCTCCCACTTTCATTAATCTTCGCATGCATACTCGTTGATTATACATATGTCCAAACCAGCTCAGCATCCCTTTCTCGTGTCACTACATCGTCTTTCACGTCACAACGCTCTCTGATCACATTGTTTCGAACCCTGTCAGTTATCTTCACATCAATCATACTTCTTAACGCTCTCATTTCTACTGCATTTATCCTGCTTTTGTGCCTCTTCTCCCATACCCAGCTTTCGCTTTCATATGTTAGTGTTGGTACCAATGCCCCTCTATGCACACCCAAACGAACTTTGTGAGATATCGTCTGACTGTTCAGTTCAGATATAGCTGGATGTGATTTATCGCCTGTTATATAACAATTACATAAAATAATAATTTCACCACGTAACAATTAAATAAAAGTAACTATATTTACCATGTCTAGTAAATTTTAGATATATTCTGCTACTAGTGGCTCCATTAGGATGTTTCTTCAATATCATATACAGACATCAGACATCACTATTTCATATAACGAGAACCTCGTGACATCTGAAACAGACAAGAAGACAAAATATCTGCACCTGACTCCGAGGTTACCGACATGTTGGGTGATATGCCGATCGAAATTATTCCGATAGTCGTCTCTACAAATGGGTTAATCCTAGTTAGTCTCTCGGAACATCTAAAGTGAATGGGGCTCCGTGTTCAAATGCAGAAGGCGGTGCTCCTCGGTACCGCCCGCCGGTTTCTTTCCCTTTCCCCCTAGTCATCGATCGTCTGGTCTTCGCTGGCAAGGAACAAAATATTTACATTAAGTCTTAACCTAAGTATTCTAGTGTTCAATCGATACAGTGAATCTTAGACGCTATACTCTTCCATCGACTTATTAGAAAAATACACATGAACGGCAAGTAGATTGTTTGTGAATACCTTCATAACTGTGAGTTTGGCTGTAATGGGTTATATTTTTTTTTATGGGAATTGCGGTAAACGACCAATAGGTTCACCTGATAGTAACCCGGCGGTGTTATTCTCGTCGTCATTTGTCGAGATCACGGAAAGGCTTGCGCACACTACCGCAGTCCCGAGGTTGGTTGTGGCCATATGGGGCCTCTTCTCATGGGAGGAAACTCTCCACCCTTTCTTCACATAGGACGCACGGGTACATCGCGCTCTCCACTTCGACGCCATGCGACGGCTAACCACCGAATCCGTTGTGGGGAACGCAGGAGGGCTTGATAGCCTGGTTCTCTGGCTGCAAATCGAAAGATTGAAGGTTTGTGCTCTTTCTTTCCTTCTCCGCAGCCTCCTTTTGCAGATTCACTTGTTTGCAGAAGGTGGTTCTTTTTCTTTCTTTTTTATGGGAAAGGTGGCAAACGAGCAATCGCTTTACTCAATGGTAAGTCATTTCCCTCGCCCACATACATCTGCAACACCAGTGGAGCTACAGGTGCGTTGCCGGCCTTTAAGGGTATTTGGGAGATGGGAGGGAGGATAAGGAGTAGAATGGGGAGAGTGAGAGGGCCTCCGGTTACTTCACTCACCGAACGAAACGCAGAAGCACAAGATGCTTCTATTTCACGCCGGTATTCTTCGTGGTCGTGGTATTAATCCAGTCGAGCCAGCCCATTCGAGCAAGAGCTAAGCTAGATCAATGTAAATATGAACTTCTAATAATATACTACTATACTATAAAATTTAAAGACGTATTCTATTTCACTGTTTTGATGTTAGATGTAAGAAATATAAATGCTAATGAGTTTTTAACTTTTAATTGAAAAAAAAATTATATAAAATTTAATTTTTATCCTACCATCACAGCCTATAAATAGTCCACTGCAGGACACAGGCCTCTTTCATAAAAATGATTTGCCATAATCGCCACACTCGGCAAGCGGACTGGCGATCGCAGTACCAGACGCTGCTGCCCGTCATCGGTCTGCCTAATTTGTTGTTCCTGTAACTTTCGAGATAGTTATCTTCGAGGATCGATCATATTTTCGAGGTAGAGGACCTGTTGGTAGCCAGTTAGATTTTCAAGGCTTGTCCCTTAGCCGCCTCTTAAGCTTCTTACACTTCTTACAAAGGGAAGAAAGGGGTACAAAAAATTGTTTTTTTAAAATGTGTTTTTTAAAAAACAATTTCATATTGACGTCATCAACCGTATGCTATGATTTTTTTATTTCTTTTATGCTGTGAAATTATTGTCATGGGCTAAAAATTATTTTTCTCTTTCTTTATCATCAGTTGATTAAGTACACTGCAAAAGCATAGGCATAACCTTGAAAGCACCAGCAGGCAAGCGGGTCGGTAGCTCCCCATCCTCGTCTGTGGGAATTGGGTTCCGAAAATTCCATTATGATGGATGGAGGATGGATATTCCACCATCATTACAGTACGCGAGTCCCCTGGATTCTAATCTCGGCGCCGGCACCACTACTTGGACACTAATTTACTACGTAGATTTTTTTGGTAAAGGGAAACAGTGAGAATATCTGGAGGAAACGTCTGAGAAAGATGGAAAAAAAATATCGAGAACTTGTGAGAAAATCCCCTACAGGAGCAGCGTAACCTTTCTACGGCTCCAAACCATCTCAAATATTCAGAGGAGGCCTTCGTTCAGTACAGCATTTACAGGCTGCTACTTTACTCTTTTCTTTTTGGTAAATTATTTTTTTTTGTGTCATATTGTTAAAAAATTTACTAATTACACGGTAACTACTAAATATCTAATTGTCACAAGATTAAAAGAAAAATACTTTTGTATTTTATAGATACACCAATCAAAGGATTTTGGAACTACAAATTGTATTGTAATTGAGCTAAATGCCAAAAATTTTAAATTCAAGGTGATCCAGTGGCATGATGTGTCCGGTTCTATGTTCGTAGAACATTTATGTCGCGTTGTCGCGATAACATTTATGTAAGTTTATTGAAATTTAAAATGCGAGTTTATAAAACTTACCCAGAAATGCTGCTGTTTCTCGACCAACATATTCAAATCAAACTTTTTATATTATAAGAAGGTCAAGGTAACAATTTATATATAGTTTGCATCAGCGGTTGATCATGGGTAAGTCGAATAATGGCAAATATTTAAGCATATTCTGTGATGTCTTTGTTTGATATCCTCCTGGCTGATTTTGACCACGGCGACAATTTCGCGCTAATACGGAGGCAATTACCTACTTGTCTTTACTTTCCCGTATCTGACATCAGATGTAGAAAGAAAGAGAAGAAGAAAGAAAGAAAGTACTTTATTCATTGCCACAGCTCAAGTAACACATAAGGAAAACTTAATTCACATTACAAAAAATAATAATAATAATATTTTGTTTTTATACACAGCATAATGCTATAGCAATGCTAAACCACAACTACAGCGCTGGTATTCTGTCGGAACCGTTTTTTTTTTTTTCGCGAGCAGTCTTTAGGCTTTTTGTAATAGACGAGGAATTAAAATATAAATAACAACAAAAAATATAATAATAAAGTGAAAGCCGGAACAGACAAGAAGACAAAATATCTGGACCTGGCTCACGAGGTAACCGACATGTGGGGTGGTATGCCGACCGAAATTATTCCGATCGTCGTCTCTGCGAATGGGTTAATCCCAGTCAGCCTCTCGGAACATCTGAGGCGGCTGGGACTCCGTGACGGACCGCTCCGAGCTCAAATGCAGTAGGCAGTGCTACTCGATACCGCTCGTATTGTCCGCCGGTTTCTTTCCCTTTCTCCGTAACCCTCGGCCGTCTGTTCTCCCCTGCCGGGGGCTTCCATCTGGTTGGGTTTTAATTATCTATTTAATTTTATTATATATATATAATTTATAAAATATTATTTATATTAAGGTATTTATTTATACAACCCAACCAGATGAGTAAATATAGAAATACCCCAAAAAAAAAAAAATATAATTCCGCATCAGCATAGAGTATATACACATCTAACCTCCAATGGATAACTGTACTTTAATTTCTTTAAATTGTCTAAGTTTCCTACGTATCTTAGAACAATGACTAACAAATTTTAACACAGGACATACCACTATTAACCTATTTGCCATGTAAAAGAAGTGACCTATACCTAATTTTAAAACTAGCCTTAGATTGGTACCCACGAAGAGGTGGTGGTAGGTTGTTCCAACACTTGGTGGCTAAGTAACGAAAACTACCTCGAAAAGCGGCAGTGACGGGTCCTGGAACAGTTAGCAAATATTTCGAGCCACGCGTATTATGATGGTTATATTCACTAGACCAAGCAAGCTTTTTATATAAATAATCTGGTGCATTGTTTTTTATAACACCAAACAATAAGCAAGCGAATTGTAACTCTATTCGCTGTGACATATTAAGTAGCTTGCGTTTCTTTAGATATGTGGAAACATGTGTTCTTGGAGGAATATTAAAGCAAAAGCGAGCACATGCATTTTGGACTCGCTGAAGAATTTTTAATGATTTGGCTAGATGACATGGACATATTTTGATAATACTAGACTTTCACAGAGGGTGACTCTAAGGTTTATATTAAGGAAACTACGAATTTTATATAATATCTGCAATCGATAAAAACAAGCACGTGCAACATCTATGACATAGCTCTCAAAGCGAAGTAAGTCATCCATTATATTGTTAGAGACACGGGACGCTAACAGAAAAGCTTTTTGCCAAAATGGGAGCTTCAACTATCGACAAATATAGACTCTTTAATATGACATAAAACGAAGTAAAGACATCTCTTTAGGTAGGGATGTCTTCTATGAGGGGCGTTAAAGACGTGTGCTGTTTTCTTGGTGTAGTAGTCCTTCATACCAATTATCATATCAATACCGTGTAGTAGTAGAGCTCTAAACTAGAAATTAAAAGAAAAGTGTGAATGCATGCATTAGGGATATCGAATTTACGAAAAGATATATATCAAGACATATAAAGAAAAAACATTTTCAAAAATTTCGATGTATTGGCAAAAAAATATTGTTAAAATCTCGCATCCATTGTTTATTCACTATTGTGCTATATATAAATACACATCAAGATATGGAAAAGATAGTCGTCCTCGCCGGCTATAAAACTGCCTCTGTCTTCACGCGGATAATATAATTACGGCCAATTATTTACATAATAGACAGACCATTGTCGGACATTACTATACACATAAATAACATATCTATATCAATACATATAAATATAATCAAAAAGGCTGTCTGGAGGCCGCTTGTTTTCACAGCATTTTCGTAAACTTTAATCAACTTGGTAAATATGCATGATGATGCTAAGACCTCAAATGTATGTACACACCTAAGTTAACGTAATTACTATACTTGATTTGTTATTTTTACTACAGAATTTACATGATACTATTTTATCCATACGAACTTACTCTCTCTTTATTATTTATTTATTTTATTTAATAATTTATGTACACACAAGTAAACCCGAATAAAAAGAAATATGATAGGAAGAAATGGTCTGTACAAAGGTACTGCTTATTTCTTAAGAATTTTTTTCCAGCAGACCTGCGACAGGAGAATAGAATAGAATGGTCAATGGTAGATTGCCCGCGTACTATACAAAAAAAACATACATATACTCTTTCATGTTTAATTTTTTTCTTTTTTATAAAATATGAATTTATGATGTAACGTAAAATTTAAAAATATCTGGAATATTACTCCCGACTCATTGGAGTTTTGAATAAATCGAGTTTGATTCCAATTTAATAGCAATTCGTACTACCGAAACCGTAACTAGTCCATATTCGAGTGGCGGCTCAAATTGGAACCACTTGTCTATTATTTCATCATTCATCATTTCAGTCTACCACAAGTCCACTGCTGAACATAGGCCTCCCCCAAAGATTGCCATAAAGCTCAGTCCTGACCCACTTGCATCCATCGACTTTCCGCAACACTGCGCAGGTCGTGTCTCTATCTTGTGGGGGGTCGTTATTTATGTTCAATTATTTCAATCGTGCACAACTGTTCAATCGAACAGTTGTGCAATTCAATCGAGTCATGCATTGGAAATCAAATGTCAAACAACTCGATAGCAAAAATGGTTTGTGTGTTTCACTAAAATTTTCTTCGTATTCTATTTTCAATTTCCTTGAGAAAGCACCACTTCGCAAGAAAATTATGCTCAAGATGTGTGTATATACCACACATATGTATACATACCATACATAATTTATAAAAATCATTCAGGAGTAGATTGTAAAAAATTTCGCAAAAATTAGCGTTTGTGTTGGTAGCTATTTTATGTTTTGGTAGTAGAATTATCACCACATGACTTACTTCAATTTCTGAAAATATATAATTATAATTTAGTCACACACATTAATCACAAAGATTTATGTAGATATAAATATAAGTTAGAATAAATTTCTAATCTCAATGCCAAAAAAATCAAATATAACAAAATATAGCAAAAATCTAAGTAAGTATTCAAATTTGACGCCAAATGCATCAAATATCAAATGCTTTGGGTAATATCAAAGAATAATGATTTAGATATCTATAGCCCTTATTCTATGAGATAAATAAAAATTGCCCTTTGTTCATGGTATCTACAAATATTTTTGTAAATTTTAGCTTAATGAATGCAAATAAACAACGTATCGTATTTTATGTAAGAAAATAAATTAACTTATAAATAATCTAACCATAGTCATTATGTATTTCACTGTGACGTGAACTGCCGGATATACGCCGCTGTAACGATCGAACGTAACCCGATCTTTTTTTCGATTCGAAAGTAAAAGGTACGAGCGGCTTAATTGATATTAAGTATATTTGCAATACCAGAGAAGCCAACAGTGCGTAGTCGGCCTTTAATGTTATTTGGAGAGAGTGGGCCTCCGGTTACCTCTCTCAGTGAACAAAACGCAGAAGCACCAGATGCCTCTTCATCACCCCGGCATCCTACGCGGCCGCGGTACTACCACAGTCGCCCCGTTTCTTTCGCGCATCTGCAAGAGCTGTCGCTAAGCAGGTCTACCACGTAACCACGTTCCACGTTGTTTTTGGAAAAAATGGAGTATATGACCACTACTTAGGTTTTCAAAATTCGAAATTGTACATTTCGATATAATATCTATATTCTTTCACCATCCCTAGAGTGAATCCATTTTCATCAGTAAAGATCCGCAAACTGTATCACTGATATGAAAAGACATATCTTTTTAGACTTAGTGATATATATCGCACTTTATCAGTATATCAGTAGCTCACTAGAGATATATAGATTTTTGACGACTCAAGTCGCCCATTGCATGCAGCATAGTAAGCTGCAAGACTCTGAATTGCAAAAGTATTAAAATGTCTTTAGCTGCTGCGAAAAAATAATTGTCAATGGTTAAATGTAAGGCCTAAAATGAAAAAATAATGACATAAACCCTTTGTCTCGATCTTGAATAACTACGATAGATTTTCTGAAAGATAAGAATCAATTAGACCTTTTTTATTTGTGAAATGAACGGTTTATTGCAAAGATTTATGTATTTCAAAAAACTATCATATTTAATTATCAAAATATAGACATAAATCTACATCATCCGCCGCATATTATCTTTATATCGGGACCCAGATACAATAACATTTTTTTAGATAAACTTTACTATAAGTGTGTACATATTAGGTTTTCTTTCAATCACACCTTTGCGTAAAAATTGTTTCGAAATTATTCAATCGATTGTGATCGACACAGGTCTAACTGTCACTAAAATTAGATTGACGTTGAATTCGTGGCTCACCAATGAGAGAGCATCACCAATAAGCGCATCATTCCAAAAGGTTGTTTGATCGAATAATTTGTGAGTTAGCGACCCGATCACTCAAATAAGTTATCGATCAACTCAACCCAATCAATCGCGATTGACTCAGATCTATTATTGATATATTAACTTTAGTATAGATTTATATCTTTTATATCATTAGCTCGCGCGTACCCAAGTCTATTAATCTTCATCAGCCATTTTGTCGATTATGAACGTGAAATAGTGTAACCTATATATACCATACTTACCCTTTTGTATTAAAAACGTGATTATTGAATTTGACAATAAAATTAACAAAAATTTTACACTGATACTAACCCCTCCAAGAAGTGAACATCTAACTTGCAAAATGTGTAACAGAAATGAAAGATACGGTGAAGATATTTTTGAATATATAAAAGTTAGTGAAGACGAAGATGACACTAATGCCGTAGAAATTCCCAGTGAACATGACGGAACTCTCCTTCTTTCAACACTAGTAGCACAGTTCCCTGGAGCGTGTGGATTGAAATATCGGCACCCCGAAACTAAATCGGTCAGAGGTATTAGACTAAATGATGGCAAGCTGCACCCTCCAAGCGACGCCGGGTGGGGAAAAAATTTATATATTTGTGTATTTCCTAAAGAGAACAAACGTAAAATGGAAGATGTGTCTCCTGAAAATTCAGCTGCGAAAACTAAACGATTGGAGAAAAAACTTACATGTTCTGATTTAATTTGCCTTGGCTTACCATGGAAGTCGACTGAAGAGTCTATAAAACAATATTTTGAACAATTTGGTGAAGTGGTAATGGTTCAGCTGAAAAGAGACAAAAATGGTGCTTTTAAAGGTTTCGGTTTCATACGCTTTGCTACATACGCATCTCAAATGCGGGCTTTGGCACAAAGACATAATATTGATGGTCGATGGGTGGATGTCCGCATTCCAAATTCTAAAGAAGGCGTTGTGCCCCAAATGCCTTGTAAGGTGTTTGTTGGTAGGTGTACCGAGGACATGACAGCTGATGATCTCCGAGAGTACTTTTCAAAGTTTGGAGAAGTGACAGATGTTTTTGTACCTCGGCCATTTAGAGCATTCGGATTTGTGACATTCTTAGATCCAGAAGTGGCACAAAGCTTGTGTGGGGAAGATCATGTAATCAAGGGTGCTTCAGTGTCAGTTTCAAGTGCAGCACCTAAGATCAAAAGCAAATCTAATCAAAACTGGAAAGCTGACTCTTATGGACCAAACTGGGATGGAAATCGATCTGGCCCATCTGGAGGCTCTAGCAACGGAGGTAATAGTAACATAGATTCTCTTAACATGCAAAATTTGGGGATAAATCCAAATGGTGGGGGGCCACCAGCTAATTTTAATTTACCAATAAGTCTTGTTGCTGCGGCCCTTAATCAAGCTGGATGGGGTGGATTTCTAGGAAGTCCAGGGAATCCTGGACCTAACAACTGGCAAGGCGGGCCTTCACAAGGCAACACAGGCAAAAATTGGAACAGCAACCAAAATTGGGGTCAAAATGGACCACCTCCATCATGGAATCAAGGGAGTGGTCAAGGTTGGAATAATGGTAAAGGCAACTGGAACCAAGGAAACTGGTCAAATGGCCAAGGGAACTGGGGAGGTAATGGTGGAGGTGGGTCTGGTCCAGCTAGTTCCGGCAGTGGATGGAGTAGCAACAATAAACCCCAAACATGAGGTGAGACATCCCTACGGTATTACGGATACCAAAGATGTTTGTATGTGGTGTAATTTAAGATTTCTTTGTGAAAATGTATAGTGATAGTTTTATCACACACTTTGCAAACTTCTGAATGTATTAATCTTAAACTTTTTTGTAGTTAATTAGTGATGTGGTATGATGAGAGACCTTAGATTAATAAAGATGTATGCTTTATATGAGATGGATGTTTTAATTTTGAGAAGCTTGGGTGGGAGAATCACATTTGTCATCTTGAAGAATGATAGTAGTGTTGAAAGTAATGCATTACTTAATAATATGAAACTTAAACTCAACTTTTTGTTTGAACGCTGTAGTTTTTATTTATTTCACCTGGGAAAAATGGGTATGGAAGATTATTTTTGTTAGTGAATGAAGCGGTGGTGAGCAGATCCATAGTATCTGTATGAGTGAAGTGCAAGACATGCCTGCTGCTAGCATTCGTCTGGTGTTAAAGAAGGTTGTGCCTAAAACATGTGCAGCTGCTCCAAAGGGGTGAGTGTGGTTGGTATGGTCAGTGATGTTTACTTGAGCATAAATGGCAAAATACCAGAATAAAGTTTTATATACCTAACCTTTTATATGTTATGTTTGATTCTTTTTCTCTTGAAATTCCTTATTCTAACGTTTTTATATAGTTTTTACTGAAACATGTTGCAGGTATGGTGACTAGATATTATCTGAAGAGTTGATAATAAAACAGTCAATGTGCCATGAATATAAAGTATTCAGGGTTTCATATATGCACAGGTAACTATGTTTAACCTTTTCCATATTCTATATTATATGTAAGCGTGTAGGATGAATGTATCCCCCCCTATAGATATTGGTACATCTGGAACATTCTTGATTGTTCCGTTGTCCTGTTGTGTTGGGATAAATTCTAGCATGCAGGATTTATATAGGTGAAGATGAAACATATGCATAGACACAAGTACACATTTAGAAGATGATTGAAGCAGATTCAAGAAAAGTTATATAAATTCCAGTTAAAAGATTTGAACTTTTAGGTAGTAAAAATGTATTAAGTGGAATTTTAATGTGTTAAGTAATATTTTTATATAACAGGATACCAAAATGTAAAAGAGGATTTCTAGTCAGTGATGCATTTAAAAGAAGGAACCAGAAAGAACAGTATAGAATATAAATTAGGAGCGCGAAGAAATTAGAGAATAGGATTGAGTAAGACACTCAAGCAGACATAAAGAAACTGTTAAAGAAACAACATTACAAAATAACTAAGGAGAGTTAAAATGAAGTTTATCAAAGACAATGATAGCAAGCATATGAACCAAATTTTAGTGTGAAAATTTGGCAAAGAAGATTGATTTTGTTGCATGCGTCAAAAAATTCCATTAGCAGCACCATTGTGCTTCCACCAGATTTCATTACAAATCTGGATAAACTTCATAATTTAAAAATATGAGTGTACACAGCTTGCCTGTACAATGGCATCATTTGATGCTACTTCTATGAGCAGTGAAAAAGATCAATTACATTTTGTGTTTTCAATTAAAAGAAGAGTCTATCATAATGAGGGACCATTATTACCATTGCCAAATGAATCTCTTAAAAATGTTACAATTGTTTTTTATTGGCAATGCACAAACAAGTTGTCACACATAAATGTGGAGTGGAGCACTACAACTCAGTGAATTTTTAAGTGTGGTAGGGCTAAGCGGCGGTTTTGCTGCTGCTGGAATGAGCCGGCTCGTCCGGGTTGGTACCGCGGCCTCGCAGAATACCGGCGTGAAATAGAGGTATATTGTGCTTCTGTGTTTCGTTTGGTGAGTGAGATAACAGTTTCGTTTACTTCTGTTCCGATAAAAAAAAATTAAATTAAATTTGTGCCAATATGTCGACAAAGGTATTTCAATAAACAGCGAACAACATCCGAAAGATGAAATGGCCAGAAATATACATAGCAATGAAGCAGCTTGACGAATATTGGGTTTGCCAATACATAATCAAGAACCAGCAGTTGGCCAATGAGTATTTTACAGAGGAACTACAGGAGAGAGTGGTCAGTGATCTATTGTCTGTCAATATACCATCGTATTACAGGTGCATCATGTAATGAATAATATATATTAGATATCTAAAATATTATAGAATAAAGACAAATCTCTAAATGAAGAAAGCAAGTAACTCAAATCAAAGGTCACAAAGGATTTTTCAAAAGTGATGCATTGGGATGAGTGTACATGGTGAATCAAAATCATGTGGTAGGATTTAGAGTGCTATCTCTAAATCCTACTACATGATATCCGAGGAACAACATGTTCCACTGATTTAAAAAAAATCGATGTATGTGTATGTGGAACATACAGAGAAGCATGGCAGCATTTAGGTTTACTGAAGAATTATAACCATTGGAAGTTGGCGATCCTGGAGCTGTAGTGACAGCAACAGCCATACAAATGAGACATTTAGTTGCAATAATATTGTCAACATATAAATTAAGTATATCAAATCAAAATAGGTAGTAGGAGAAATTTAAAGAAAATATAAGCAGTCATGAATTGCATCAGGTGCGGATGAATCAATCATCCGGAATTACATATTGAGTTCAATGATATATATGTAATCAAGCATTTGTTTGGGAGACAAATGCTTAACAATAAGTAATCAAACTTTTAAGCTGAACTCTGAATGCAAGCTCTACAGATGGAGATGGAATTGATACATTGAAAGAGAAAAGTTATAATGTAGATAAATTATTGTAATACAGCTATTGTTAACAGAATGTCAAAGCCAGTCATAATTTCATCATGGATCTGGTGAACAGTGCTTGGTGTAGATAGATACTATCGATTTTTTATATTTGATGCAAGTGCCAGGAATGCCTTTACATTCTTTGGAACTAAAAATAGGATCACCAATTATTTTGTTGAGAAATTTTGACTCATCAAGATTATATAATGGAATATGAATAACCCTTAAATAGTTATCAAACAATATAATTGAAGCAAAATAATGTCAAGTCAGAATTCTGCTCATATCTACTGCATTGCCATTTCAATACAAAAGTGCAATTTCCATTAAGATTAGCATTTAGTATAGTCTATAAATAAGGTGAAAGGGAAAATATTAAAACATTGTGGTATTAATTTAAAGGAATCACGCTAGAATTGATGAGTAGCTAAATAAATAATTTAAGTTTCCCAGCTACTCATCAAATAACAATTATTCTTCATAATTAGGTATTGTTATAGAATGAGTTAATTCTGAAATAAATAGAAAACAAAATTTTAAAAGTTGAGTTTTCTTCCACTAAACTAAATACAAACAGAGTTGAGAATATAATGGTTTAGTCTAGCTTTATAATTTCTGTAACTAAAGATACATTTTAAGCCTACGCAGTCTGATGAGCTTACGGCTCTTTTAAATGGCTTTATCTTGTGAACCGTAGTAACCGGATGAAAATTTTACAGAATATGTTATGGATGGTATCCTAAAAATAATAAAAAAATGGAGAGATACAAAGTGTTTTATTCAACGTTTTTTTGGTTTTGTTCTGTCGTAAAAACGGTAATATGCATAACCGTTAAACTTAGTATGAATGAATTAATTGAAATAAAACCCAATTTTTAAATGACATATTTTTGACATATTATTGTGTGGTCGCGCGTGACTCCGACTCGCACTTCCCGGTTTTTTTTAATTTTCTCTTGGTAGGACCTGGCTGGTGACTCCACTAAGTGACGATAACTCCGGCTAGGTAATAATATAACTTTATTAAAAAAAAATACTCTGGTTTTCACTTTGCAGAAATCTAGTGGAGTAGAAAAATGGAGTCGATGTGTTAAGTTTTTCGGGTGTAATCTTGGCTTAAGATTTGTTAGAATTCTACGGAGGTAAAAACAATTCTAAAATGTAAAATGCCACGTTCTAGACCAGACCACTGCCTTTACATTGATTGTAAGTGGCTACTGCAGCCCACACTCGTGCAAACAACTTAAATTACAGAAGGTTACGGATGTGTTGTCACCTCTGACCTCTAAAGTGGCCTCACAGCGTATAGTTATGCTGGCTCTGTGTACCCCTCAAACCAGAATATAGTAGTGGTTGCAATACTGATTAGAGGCAGAGATTTCTCCAAATATCAACCTCACCTGCACACGGTACACTCCGCCGCTTAAGAAACGAGGCTCTGATGACCGACTAATGGTGGAAAATCTATCCGAATCCGTAGCCTAGTGATGGAGAGCAGCACTGGAGCGACTGGTTCTCGCACCAGTAATGCTAGTACTGGCACTGCGCTCTCCAATTCGCTTGTCCAGCTCAGTGAGGATGGGCAAATCTGGCGTAGAGGCTTCTGTTGGCGCTTTCATTGAAAGTCCTATGTCCCACAGTGGACTTTACAGTCTGTAAAAGCAATAAATAAAATTGAAATGTGTCAGGTCAGTAGAAATATCTGTAACTCACGTGACTGACCATCAAAACTGGAATCTGTTTTTAATTTTTTGTGTCTATGGGTAAGATAGAAAACTTTGAATGGAGTAACATAGGCTATTTTTACCCAAATAATATTCAGTTCCCGCTCGATTCAAATCTTATATTAAATATAAAGTTGAAGTGTGTTAATGATTCCGAGATAAAAAAAATCTTGTGCTCATATAATACTCCGAAAGTCAAAAACCGTGTTATAAAAAATTTACGTAGTTGTTTAAAAAGTTGACGTAGCCTGGTCACCCGCGGTGAAGCGAACGGGGATCTAGGTCGTTTCATCTTGCTGACTTTCTGCCGCTGCGCAGATTGTAGACCGTGTAGAAAGTGTACGGCGCGCCAAGAGTTAGGGGAAAAGTAGTTTCCTAAGGTGGGGCTGTGGGTGGGTGAGGGAGGTGTCTTTAGGGCGACGACACTGAAGGAGTTGCGGATGTTGCGAAAGCGTTACCGTTCAGCAGGGCTCTTAATATTAATACTCGGCGAAGGTGATATAACGTGGGGTTTTAGTCGGTGCTTTTTTATAACACCTATAGAAGTTTAGATGTTGAATTCTACAATAAAATAATTTCCTAACTTAGTCATTATTTTCTAATATATCACAATAGTAGCGAATCCTAAAGGTTAATGCATAAAAGTTTTTCCTTTCTTGGTTAGAAAGAAATAACCTATCCTATTTTAATGAATCATTTGTACTATTTAACACCAGTACTTTTCATTATGAATTCAAAAGTTGATTAACGATATCAATAATTTTTTATTTAAAAAATAAATCTTTTTTATTCTCATATTAATTATCCTAATATTATCGGAATTCCAGTACCAGGTAGTAAAAAGGGTACTCATCGAAATCTAGCCATAGGGATTGCGTTGCTCTTGTAGGCTCCAAACCCTAAATTATGAAGTATGCTAATCTGATGTTTATATTTTGCTCTTTAACTATGCAAACATAATTTAATGTCAAAAAATTTCAGATTCAGGAAGAGTGCAGTTTGGTGTATTTCCTGTGATGTTCATTCAGATGAAGCTAAATTAAACACTTTTTTTTTATTAAATTAAATGTTTATTTACAAAGATAATTGTATTACTACAGAAAGATGATCACAACTAAATTTGGTTGCCACAAGTATGAGATTAAATTAATAATTGAGATATTAAAAATTGGCAAAAGAATGCAATTAGTAATTCCAACTTGTGGCATATCACAGCAAGCATTTATACAAATAATTATATCCGTTGAGTGTGCTTAAAGATTGCAACTTTACACTGAAACAATTATATAACCCTGAAAAATTACAAATTTAAAGATGTAATCATACAATAAATTATGTAGCCATAAATGTCTGAGTAAACATTTAATTGCATGCAGTTTACACTCTATCATTACTATTAATAGTTATGGCATTTTTTTTTATTTCAGGATAATTTACAAATTTTGCTCACCTCAAGATAATGTACCAATTTCAATAAATCGAAATTTGCTCAACTTTTATTTAGTGTCGTAACGTAGCAAAACCTTTCTACTTTGTTTGTCTTCATTTGTAATACCCTATATGTTTCATGTTAATCAGAGATCTATGAAAATATTACTAGATTTATAACACATTCTGCATAACTAAATTGCCCCTGGTACAGAATAAAGCGATACAGCTGCCATTGAACTCAATCAAATACACTAGATCGACGCTTTTGATCTCATGGAAATGCCGACAACGTCTAGATACTGCATGGAGGCCAAGGTTGTCAAAGTAAACTATCTATTCAAATAATTATTTTAGATTAATATCGCCTTTAACATATCTGATCTAAACAAAAATTAAAGTAAGTGAAAAGAAATTTGTTTTTCATTATTCGTTGAATCATTCATAATGGTACTTACGTGAGCGTACTTTTCACTGATAAGCTGCTCAGTTATGAAATAGTACAAATAAGCGTATTATAAATAAGCGTCCGACATATTTTATTAATATGAGTACCAACATATGGGGCTGCCTCCTCTTAGTATTGGAGACATAAGCTTAAAAAAAATTGGTCAAGCAAGAATTAAAGCTGTCAATTAAGTATAAAAAAAATTTAACATTTGTTTAGTTACCGAACAAGAGAATTTACACTAATGTGGTGATTGAATTTGAATTACTGTAAATAAAAATTTAATATAATACTTTATAATGTGAACCTCAATAAATTAATTGCTTAATAATAATATTGACTTTACGCGAACGTTACACTACAACCTTTCAACATGGGTCCCATACTACTGAGGCCAGCATGAGTCAAGACGGCCCAGTCTAGACTGCTTCGTCGTATCTGTATTACCACTACTATCCTTAATCTGTGGTACTAGTGCTAAATATTATTTGGAAACAGTAAAAAAATTAAACAAGAGAAATAAAAAAATACTTTTTACAATTTATATAGCATAATAATCTAAATGAAGCGCAAGCTCATTTAGATTATTGTCCAGGCATGAGCAGTGACATCGTAGTATTTCTTTGTCGTCGAGTTGGCGACTTGAAATGCAGGCAGCGGACCCCAATTCCTGAGAAATATATATATTTCTATGTATATATAGTAACAAAAATTATAAAAGTCACAGAAAACCTGTGACTTAGTAATTGGTGTAAGGCCTTCAAATGTCCTGTAAAATTTGACTTTAAATTTAATGTTGTAACGTAGTATCCGTCTTATATAATGTAGTACCAACATATGGGGCTGCCTCCTCTTAGTATTGGAGACATAAGCTTAAAAAATTGGTCAAGCAAGAATTAAAGCTGTCAATTAAGTATAAAAAAAATTTAACATTTGTTTAGTTACCGAACAAGAGAATTTACACTAATGTGGTGATTGAATTTGAATTACTGTAAATAAAAATTTAATATAATACTTTATAATGTGAACCTCAATAAATTAATTGTAATAATAATATTGACTTTACGCGAACGTTACACTACAACCTTTCAACATGGGTCCCATACTACTGAGGCCAGCATGAGTCAAGACGGCCCAGTCTAGACTGCTTCGTCGTATCTGTATTACCACTACTATCCTTAATCTGTGGTACTAGTGCTAAATATTATTTGGAAACAGTAAAAAAATTAAACAAGAGAAATAAAAAAATACTTTTTACAATTTATATAGCATAATAATCTAAATGAAGCGCAAGCTCATTTAGATTATTGTCCAGGCATGAGCAGTGACATCGTAGTATTTCTTTGTCGTCGAGTTGGCGACTTGAAATGCAGGCAGCGGACCCCAATTCCTGAGAAATATATATATTTCTATGTATATATAGTAACAAAAATTATAAAAGTCACAGAAAACCTGTGACTTAGTAATTGGTGTAAGGCCTTCAAATGTCCTGTAAAATTTGACTTTAAATTTAATGTTGTAACGTAGTATCCGTCTTATATAATGCAGTAATTAAAAACTAACAAGCTCTGTGGTCAATGTTACTATTTCCCAAAACACGAGTCCTGAATTCGAATCTATGCTGCTACTTATGCAATAAACAAATTGGTTTTAAAAGAACGTAATTTTGAAATAGTTTCTCACGTGTGACGAAAAGTTGGTTCTTAACGATGATTGTATACGAAACAACGCAATGAACAAAACCAGTCGAGACGCAAGCATAATGCCTTAACTCATGACTTGTTGCAACAATAAAAAAGATTTTGTTTTGAATCATTATAAGGTTAAGAATAACTTCCCCACAGGAAGTTGATGGTGAGTGGTTGGTGGGTCCGCATTAATGTATTAACTAAAGCTTCCTGAGATCTGGTATATATATCATACAAACTTTAGAGTAAATATTTTTTTTGTAATATTAGTTTTAATTTTTTTCATACATATCGGAAATTTCCTACTCTAACACCCTAATATTAGCCACAGATCTATTTACTATGTACATTTTCGACAGTGATCAAAAAAGGAGCATTTGACGGTGCCCGGACTGTCGCGAGTCCTTACTACACATAAATTTTCCACTAATGCTGTTCATACTTATGGAACTTTTTGTATGTTGTGTGATGACGCAAAATTAAGTACATATAATAATCGGCACAATCTTAAAATTAAATTATACTTTTTATGAGTACATGAAGTAGTCACAATTATTTAAACATCTATTTGACTGCTCTAAGTACTTGATGTTACCTATAACTCGTATATTATAAATTTAATTTATAATTACAATTACACTGAATATTTTGTTCATGCTTTTGTATTACATAATTACACATTCATCATGCAATCAAGAAGAGTCCGCCATCCTGTATACATGCAAATAGCCATTATTATATTATCAGTTTAGCAAAAAAGAGTAGAATTTAATCGGCGATTTGTTTTTATTGGCAACATTTTAAAAATATGAGAAAATCACTATAGCTGTCATGAATACAAAATGTTCGAGATAGATCCTTTGTTTGCTTTACTTTTAACTACATTTTTCGAGTTCACAAAAATTGGATTTATCATGAGTTATAAGGGTAATTACGATACTTATTTCCTGTTGCACCTCTTTAAAAAATTACCATATGTAAGTTTTTACAATCAACATAATATTGAAACACTTATACACTATAGAACTAAACCTTCAGTTTTTTTGCGGGCCTGAGTGCATAATTGAGGGTAACTTGGCGTTTAGTAGCCGCACGCCGCAGCTGTCTGCGGCCATTCCATTCTGCGTCCATTTTCTGTGCTAACTCAAAGTCACTTTTTTCTTGTTCAATCAATTTCTCAATCCTGAGCTGCTCCCGTAATATATTCTTAACATCACAATTCTCCAAAGGACTAGACAAATTCTTTACAGCTAAATTTATTTTATTACTATTTATAGTTTCCGTAACTAAAGGTGGGCTATCAATCTCACTTTTTACATTTAATTTTTTGGAATAACTCCTCAAGTATACTTTCTTTTCAGAAGACACCTTTCTATCCTTAAGTTTTTTTTTCGGTGTAACTTCGTTTTCGTCCTTCGTTATGCTTCCCATTGACCTGGTGCGTCTTAAGGACTTTTCTATGTTCAATTTGGTAATTCCATCAATATGAACTGTTTGTTTACTTCTATTTGAGATGTTTCTTTTCATCGACAACACATTTGATGTGCCACAAGGAGTATTTCCCTTAATTTGTGATTTTACATTGGCTTTTGTCGGAGTTTCCTAAAAATTAAAAAATAATTTCAAAAAAGGAGCAAACTCTTAACAGCGTTGTGTAAATTATATTAAAATCATATGCACAAACCTTCTTAATATCTAGAATATTAAGGGAAATAACAAAAGCAGAGGGCAATTTCTGTGCCAACGATATGTTCCGTAGTTGGCACAAACCATCTATATACTGGGCTCGGCTGGGTGAAGCCTCCTGTCGAGGAGGAGTACTTTCTTGTTCCGCTCGCATACCTGGTACACGTAACGGAAACGTCTTGTTGGAACTGAAACTAAAAATATTTGGAATTATTAATTTTAAAATCATAGACATAAAACCAATCAACGATAATAATAATAGGTAAAGAATAATAATTGATGCTCAAAATTCGCCCACTACGACTATTGGAAAAGTGGACGGAGCTTATATTTATCAGGCACACTTATGTTGGTCAACATACAAACATGAAAAAATCTCAGCTTATGTTGCCATGTCAGACATAATGAATTTTTGTACGTGGTGGAGCCAATTGCTGATGCTCGAAAGAGTCGGCTCAATCAGGGTAGTACAACGACCTCGCAAAATACCGGCGTGAAGTAGAGGCGTCTTGTGGTTCTGCGTTTCGTCAGATGGGTGAGGTCCCCGCAGACCCCACTTGTTGTTACTCGAGAATCTTTCTTTACCTTCCCAAATGATTATCAGTTCTACGAGCTATGTTCATTATATCATTACGAGCTATGTTAGGATTTTAGGTCGTGTGGGAAAGGTGTATCCGTGTCTAGCCTATATTGCGGTTGTTTGAATAAGAAACGAGCTACTTTTTTACAAAATATTTTCACAATTGCTAGTTACAGTCCTCGGAAGACATTTGTTGCCTCGTAATGTTTTGGCAATAGTTATTTCACAGTACTAACTTAAAAATTCAATTAATGATTATTTTAGAAAAATTTACCGAGATGAATTTTTTTTTAAGTGATTACAAAGAGCAGACTTATCAAAATATCAAAAGACATTAAGTATCTACCATTCATTGGTGCGTTGTTAATATTGTAACAGATGCAATAAAATAGAACTTATTAAATAAATATTTCAAAGATACACAAAGTAAATAGCATAACAAACGTGAGATATAAAATAAAATACATAAATTATATTTATAATTAAAGGCACATATTGGCTGTGTGGTGGCCGTAGTAAGAAAAATCTGCCACCACCTTTCATCTGCCTGTTCTTTCCACGGATTTACGTACTCAAAAAGTGCCAGATTTAAAATACACACTCTGTTGATCACAGAGTTTCACTTTTAGACGTAAATTTTAAACAGCAAATAGTGAAACTCCAAAATAAAGGTTTGTAAATAACGCCCCCCCCCCACCCTGCCGTTGTTAAAAGATAATTGCCAAATATCACGCTCATAGTCGGACAAGTTCGTGTGTGAAATCCCCGGAAACAGCAGACGTTACCGATTCCCTAAAAAAAGATTCCGGGACTAAAGCTTTTAAATTAAAGCTAAAGCCGGGAATTACTTTTTTACATAGATACTCAAAAATAAGAAAAATTTAATACACAACATTAGTCTTCTTTTATAACTACTTGTTTCAATATTTCGTATATGGTTTATTTTAGTAAACATTGTCAATAAATCAAATTATTAAGTCTCTTTTGTGTGACGGGCTTGTTCAGCGATGGCTAATATACCGATAATACACGTATCTTTCATAAGAAACATATCATTTCTAAGTTTTTATACTGGCTAAAGGACCCGCGTTATCAACAGGTTTAAAGAAATTATCTATCTATTACTATTTATATTCAAATCAACCTTTTATCTTCATCCTATTTCTATGTAATTTTCTTGGACGTCCTCTTTTTCATTGTACACACAGTGTTTGACTTGCTATGACTGTCTACCGGATAGTGGCGCGCAGTTGCACGCGCATCCCTTTCCCGCTACACCACCCGCCCCCGCTAATGTCTATAGTACCTCTTTTCCCCACGACGTGAGTCGTTCCGCGGGAATGTCGCGCACGAACTTGTCTGACTATAGAAAATTTGTGGAACAAAAGTTAAGTGTTATTTGTAATGAGACCTAAAGCCCAAAGGAATTTTTCAAATAAAAAATTGTCATGCGCCAGTTCAAAAATAATTTTGTATTCATTAATAATTTATAATTGAATTTTCTAAGAATTCTTATTAATTTTCTTTTTTGATTAAACGATGTAACAAAATTTTTAAATTTATCTTAGTGGACTATAGTAATAATAACATATGAAAATAAGAAATGTGTGTGGTTTATGTGACTTAATATTGAAATTCAACAATATTAAAATGTAAGTCAGAAATGTCAAACAAAGACGTAGTGTATTTTTAGATGCTTGATATCCTTACATTAAGATAAGCATAACAGCCTGTAGATAGTCCACTGCAGGATTTGCCATAACCGCCACACTCGGCAACCGGATTGGTGATCGCCGCACTAGATACCTCGCACCTTAGGCACTGCTATTCGTCATTGGTCGCGATTTTTCAAAGTAAATTCTCAATGTAAGTACATCACATATTTTCTTAACATTATCTTACCTAGTGGGTGTTGAACCTTCAATTGGTTTAAAATAACACAGCTCATGTTGCATTGAGTCAACACTGCCAGTTTCTATGTTCCGGTTTTCTACAGCATTATTTTTATGGTGCAATATTCCTGTACATGGCAATGGAAGAGAAACTAACAATGATTGTGTAGTACTTTTCGACTTAAGGGGACTTTTATCGGGAGATGTGGCCGAATCTTTGTTATCACAACAACCTTCAACAGGCTGCAATGTCTGAAAAAAAAGTATCTGGTTAAGTAATTATGTTTTTTTAATCATCGAAATACCTATTTAACACACAGAAGGCATCTTATTATACTTCCAGATTCCCAGTTGTCAAATGAAGTTAAGATTGATTTATAAAGATCGTACGTATGTACATGAAAACGTAATATAAGAGGATGTTAGTGACAGTGGAGCAGTGCAGTGGAAAGTATGGCTAATTACCTCTTTTTTTCTTTATCAGCGTGAAAGTCCACTGGCGAACACAGGTTTTTTCTTTAGTTGGCTAAAGATGACATACTATTCTTGGATTTGCCCATACTCAACACGCTGCTAGCAGCGGGATCGGTGAGCGCAGTGCCGATACCCTTGCACTAGAGATAGGGAACAGCATCTCTCATTTGTGGGATTCGAGTTCGACAAATTCTATAACTACTCCTTATTCCAACGGTAGATATAACTAATACTTAACAAAATCAACGATATGGTTGAAGACAAGAACTATGCTATTCAATAACCAATTTTCAATTCACATATTGACATTAAACTAATACACATAATTGTAAAGTTAATAATAAAATGAGATTGGAGACTAACGAGATAACAGTCCATCTGATCGTTAGTGGTTCCGGTTTAGCAGGTGCACACAAATCGGATATAAGATTGTGTAATCAATGTGTCGACTATATATATTTATACTTTATACTTTACTTCGTTAAAAAATAAATTGTTCCCTCGACACACATATAAAAACCACTGCCCGAAAAAAAATTAATAGTTCAATTGGATTTGATTTGATTTGAAATTTTAACAAACAGCTTTTTAAAATAGTGGTAAAATAATACTAAAAAATATATGGTGTCGTATAAATTATTTGATTTGAATGAGTTCCTATGGGATTTTACATATTCCCTTATAAATATATTCCCGTCAATTTCAAAATAAGAAACAGAGAATTTATTATTTAGGCTTTTGATTGGAAATACTACCGAGTACAACAGCTATAGTTTCATAATCCATAGCGGTTTTCTAATAAAGAATGAAGAATTAGGGTTGTATGGAAATGGGTGGGTTGATTGCCTGTCCCGGGTGACAGGTGAGTGCTTATATTATTTCATACTTCCAATTATAAACTATTAGTTAATGTAAAGAATAGAAATAAAGCATCGATGTGTGCTTAGTATAAAAAGCATTATACAAGTAATATAAAGGTGCCTTCACTTATGGGCCTCTTCCGCCGAAGCTACCAAGTCCACCGGGCCAACAACGGATCTCTAAACCATGGGCGTTTTCGTCGGTCCAGTACTTGATGCTGATCCCGACATAATCCTGACCACCTTCATTGGCCGGATTGTCTGGTCACGTTACAAAAAAAATCAAGGCGGATAATATTTTAAAACTATTACATACCTTTGGACCCTTTTCTCCGTTTTCTTTATTCCAAACGCGAACACCATTTTTTGTTTTCTTATCTAAGAAGTTCTTGAGTAACTTTCCATAATTGGGAATTATTTCTGGAGAGGGCCTATTGCAAGATTTGTTTGGCACAATTTTCGTAGTAGAACCATCATTTTTACTTTTGTAGTCATCAATTAACAATGGACTTCTGTAATTTATTTAAAATGAGAATTTTTATTATTTATTCTATCATTGTTTCAATGGTATAGTAGGGACTCTCAGGGTATATCGCACCGCGAGTATGTGAAATCCGTAATTGCATAAAAGCAGACAACTGGGATATTCTCTCAGCAGGGCATCTCGGATCGATCGACGTCGAAGACAATGTGAATAGTTGTTAGGAACTTTCACCTTCCATCTTCTACCCACTTGCTGATTATCGTAAATATGCCTTTCAACCTAATCAATAAAGAACCCTGCCATTGCACAATACCAGGGCAAACTGGACTTCATTGGCACTGCTTTCGAGAAACCTGTTATTCTAAAATCAGTATACGACATTATGGTAGCCGGATACTTTATCAGGATTTTAGATGCGATCACTCCATCAAGTAAAAATATTGTCAATTGCCACCACATACCCATAATTTTCAGTCCTATCTGATTGGGCTCGCTCATTGTTTCTTAAGACTACTATTTATGGAAAATTAAAAAAAAATATGGGGCTTACTACAGTTTCACCGCTTCTATTTACGATTGATGGCAAATGGCATGGCGATTGAAAAATAGAAACATTTTCTAGACACCTGCCAACTGGTGTGAAGCCTCACCCAATGGACGGCCCATCTGATCATAAAATGAAATCCGTGAGTTGAAGAATGAAATCCACAAACAGAGCAGAAATGCAAAAACATAAACTTAATAAGCGGACAAAAATAAGAGGAGTTCCCAAAATTTTACAGTACTGTCAACTTTATAAACTATTCCTACGAAGATCCTACCAGTCTACCTACTACAACCAGTCGCTTCCAACGACTCGCATGTTGCTCGTGAATAAAACAAGGCACAGGCTATTAACTTGGCAGTCGCGCCTGTGAACCATGTGGGAAGAGAAGGATTATTGACACTGAGACATTTGACATAACTGAGTATAGCTCGTTTGGCTTCGCAAAGCGCTTTCGTCTCCGGGAGATAGAATCTGATGATAACCCCGTCGCCGGATTTGCTTCTGGATTTTCTTCTTCTTTCTTACCGTAAGTGTCGTCTCATACGACACTCACGGTAAGAAAGGTAACATACAATATTGAATCTTATATATTTTAGCAATCTACTTACTCTTTAACTGGCCCTTGTAACTTCGATAAATAGGCATCAATCTTTCTAGCCTTTAATCTAGGTTTAATGGGAACTTCTTTTGGAGTTTCTTCTATTGTAGCCAAAGGTACAGTGGTTTCAAGAATTTCATTCTGTATTTGCTTTGCCAAAATCTCATCTTGTTTCACACATTCTAGGTATCTCTTGTGAGCTTCATTTTCTTCTAATTGCAGTTTCCTAGACAAGATCCTTATTATTACTAATCTTATAATCACTCGATAACTAGGTAAATAGCATAATCTGTTCCTGTGTTCACAAGATTTTATTTAAATGATAATCTATTTCTTGTAATGTACTAATAGGTAGTGCTAATATTTTATTTTAGTTACTATCGTTTTATAGTTTACGACTTATTACAATTTAAAAAAACGTCAATCTGAAATCGTGTAGCTTTAAAAGAGCAAGAATTTTTGAAATAGGTTCAGTTAGGTTTAATATTCTCTTCTTCAAACCAATAACCTCACCATTTCCTTTAATATTAAGTGTAGATAAATACTAGCAACCACCAGTTCCGCAGATGCGGATGCAGTTCTACACATCTAGGAACTACATTTCATGAAACCTGTAATATAGTGGCGGCTCGTTCTATTCGAAGTTTCTACTTAAGAACCTTTCTTTCCCAATGGTTATTGGTTCTACGAGTTGAGTGGCTATGTAACAAACACTTACAGCAAACAAAATCAGTGAATAGACATGGTGTCGATGGTCAACAAGTTGCAAAAAAGTAACCGTCGTAGTACAAATGCCCGAATCCGATGCTGATGTCTCAAACGCTGTTTTGATTTCGATCAAGTAGTGGAAACATTGGGCTCATTGGACAACTATGATAGGTCATTGGCTGTTACTCGTTTAGGTTCTTTTATTGTATTCGGCAAGGACAATAAAATACCACTATCGCTAAAAGTAATTTTCTCAAAAAAAATTCCACTGCACTGTCAGATCTTAAAAATTATAGAAAACTAGCACAGGCAATTAAGATAAAAAATTATCTAATACTATACCAGCGTGAGTACCTCAAAATACTTCATGACGTGCTTAAATGATCTGCCAAAGTCCGATTTGGTTATTAAAAAGTTTAATAATTTTCCAACGAATGTTTTAAGTTAAAAGAGAATTAATGAAATCTATACAAAACTGGCATCATTTTTAGAAGGGATAGCGTGGTGTGGCAATTTATGTTGCAAACTCACTGCAGGCATATAACGATATTGAAGATAAGACGATAATCCTAGCGAAGGCAATTAATAGAATATACTGTTTCACTAAAGTAACTGAAGGTCTAAATATTTCCATTTCCCTAACCCTTAATTTTGTACTGTTTCAGTAATGTAATCTTGTAATAGGTATAAAATTGTATTATATTTTATGTTATCGTGCATCATTTATTAAGTATCGCCGTGGAGGCGCAGACTGCTGCATCGCAACTGTTGGAGTGGGGATCGCAGGTTTACTCAGATCGGTGATACAAGTAATGTCTTCACACGCAATGCTGGTAAATATATATTGAATCAGCCTTTACCGGGGGCCAGAACTATCTTTCGTACTGTGACTACACCATCTGGCATTCCGCAATAATTAAATGCCCCCACCGCTTGCTTACTTGGGTGCTGAATGTTCATTATGACAAGCAGGTGGAGTTACCACCAGTCGAAATAGCCAAAATGGAGAATTGGCCAACACCGACCATACTGCATTTGATAATGGTTCCCCAATTAAAACGAAATGGGACGTACTTGCAGGGTTAAGTATAGCCTACTGCTAAAGATGAAGTTGATATCAGCAATCTGGATCATATAGTTATCAAGTTGTGGCAGCAAATTACATTGCATTTGCACAAACCACACACATTTCATATGGATGGGTACAAAAGAAAAGTTTGGTTTGCACTTGTACAAGGACCGCACGTGGGAAATGTTGGAGAACAAAGACAACAGATGGGTACCCGTATTATTAAGCAGATAAATAGTATAACATTGACTCCTAAAACAACAATTTACAAAAAATTACAAAATAGTAAAAACTAATTATATTAAAATAAATCAAAAAGCCATAGACATAACTTTTTGATTTATTTTAGACATAATGTAACAACAATAACACAAAAAAGGCAAACTGTAGAGAATTTTAAAAAGAAAGTACAGTCAGGTTCAGATATCATTGAAATAACGTGCAAAAAAAACTCTAATCCAATATAGACGGATATCACATATAAAAGAAACGAACGATTAGATGAACTAGCGAAAGAGGTACCATCTATCACTTAGAAAAAATACTATCAAAATAGGAACGTTAAATATTTAACAGCTGAAACAGTTGGATATTAGTTTAGTAAGATATTAGATAAACACCCTAAGGTTAAAATTCTGTCATTTAATTCACTTGTTCGCAGCGGCTTCGAGTATTGCAGTATTACCTCGAATCATTTCTATAATGTATATAGTAAAAGATTAGAAAGCACTCAGAAAAGGTTTTTGTGGCATTTGACTTATTCATGTTTCCGAGGAAAAGATATCACTTCATATAATGAGACTTCAATATTTCAGCATGAGTTCTTTGTGTAATCGAAGGCAAATGCTCAAAATTTTATTCTTGTATAAGCTCACTAATGGCATTCTCGATACTCCTAACTTGTTATCCCTTCTTTACTTTTCTGTTCCCTCACTTCTTTCACAGATCGCTTAAGTAAATCGAAGCCGAAGGAGGATGTTGTCCAAGATTCGATTACTGAATTAATGGTAATAATTACTGAACTAATACTTAATAGTAATAATTACTGAATAGTCATGAAATATAACAACCTAGAGAAGATTTTAAAGTTAGACTTGTTTTCAGGTGCCATTGGCGGATGTAAGAGGAAATTACTATTATCTTAACAAATGTTGTCGGGATTTTTTTGTTATTCATACTGTTTATTTATAACTTTTTGATGTTTTATCAATTTCTCAAAATTTTGCTGGATTTTTTTTGCTATTTTTTGAGTGTAAATGGCACCCAATTCATAATTTAAAAAAAAGCAATCTTTATTACCGTAAGGCATTATTATTTTTTGCTACGATTGGTTTATGTTCACATAAAATATAATTAGTCGCTCATTATATTTTGTATGTAGTCTTCGCCTGTAACTGTAGTGGCACTGAGCTAATATCATTTCATTTGTTGTAATAGTGTACATGATGTTGTTATTCATTAAATAAAATCAAATAAATAAATAATAATTAATTAAGATTTCCTACCGGATGTTGTAGCAGCATACCCGATAACTTAAAAATTAAATTAAGAAAACATTTTATTATATCATATGTGTAGATAAAACAATATCAGTATTTATTTTATATAGTATAAAAGTAGCTAAGTTAGTATTTGTTAGGTATGAAAATAATAGTTGAGAATATTAACATTTGTGTAATGGTATGGGACTTGTGTGCAATAATATTATAAGTGTAAAGAGGTGTAGATAAGTTTTAAGCGCCCGGCGACTTGCACGTTAATACTTTGCTAGATAGCTCACCCTGATCTCAGCATCGCGTCCTGCGTCAACGGAAGTATGTCGTGTAATGTTCGATTAAGTGTTCCAAATTCAACAAAATTTCCGTCGTGTCTTATGAGATATTGCAAATAACTTTTGTTTGTTGTATTGTATATAAGAAACCAAAGTTATAAAAAAAGAAATGCCAAACACGACATTGTAAAATATTAGTTTAGAAAATGTCAGGCGCTACACCCCACTTCACTTTTCTGCTTTCAAAAACATGCAGTCCTACTTCCACATGTCATCTAATATTGTGTAACTACTTGTGCTTAGCAAAGCAGAAGATTAGGAGAAAAAATCCAACAATCTAGAGAATATATCTTCTACTATAAGGGAGAAAAGCAAAGAATGTATGGTGAGGGATTTATGGACAAAAATATCGCTAGACAAAATATAATACAATTTACGAGCTAATTTGAGTGTGACTGTATTAAATATTTTACTACCTTGACATGAAGACCCATAATCAATTATCCACGTGTATGAATCCACAGAGAGCAAGCCAGTGAAGAAAAAAGGAACCACATATTCTATTCACACCTAAAACAGCTGGCAGCAGCGTCTTCTACTGCCGTCGCCAATCCGCTTGCTGAGCGTGACGATTATGGCAAATGCTCCTTATGGGATAGACCTATGTCCTGCAGAGGACTTTTTCTAGGCTGTTAAGGTAAGGCAAGGAATGCAAAATAATAATGGTATAACAGGCAAACAACACGATTTAGAGATTCATAACAGAAATAAAAATGGACAGAAAATGGTTTCTTAAAAACAACCAAACAAATTAATCCATAACCTAGTTTTTATAAAAAAAAAAAATTAAATAGAAAATGGACATGGATCTCACCAGAGGGCTTCATCCAGAAATGAGATTGGTTTCATTCTAACAAATGTTCCTTCATACTTCAGCAATATACAAATATTTTACAAACTTTTTACTGTAAAAAACATAAAAGGTCCAGGAGAAATATACAACAGGGCACGAACAATCACTATTATACTTTCCTTACATAAAGAAATTTAATCAAACTTTTTTTTTTGTTTATCGAACACTACACATTTAAAATGAGACTATTATTTGTGGATTTTATCATGTTTAATTTTAGTTTTTATGGTTCCTACGTTTCGAGAGCTTCACAGCACCCGTAGTGACATAAAGCACTTGAAACGCTAGAGGACTAGTCCTGATGTCATAATTAACAAGGGTTAACTAAAATATTTAATTATTGATTTGTTTCGGCTCTACGCAGAAGGCGTTCATAGTATCTTGTCGTGCAGTAGTATGAGTGGTTTTAGATTTAATTTTATTTATTATAGGATCCTACTACTATCTACCTATGGTACTAGTGGTAGTAGTACCACAACGCGTCAATATTTCAAAACAGCTATGTGTTCTTTTACGCGGGTCCTTTCAGAACTTTTACTTTTAATTTGCCCTATGTAAGAGAGTTGATGTCTCTCTTAAATAGGAGACAGAGATAATTCATGTATCCCTTCCAGATGTAACATATGGTTTTCAAACTTGGTCTCTAATGAAGTTCCAAAGGTATAAAAACCGAGAAGTAGTACCTTGGAGAAGGCCTATGTCAAACAACATCCTGACTGACATAGGTTGCTGATGTCAGCATGTTCAAGATAAAGAGGAGTGAAAATATACAGTCAGCTTAAATAAGCTCCTATTTTTTTATACAGCCATTACTCCAAAAAATATCGAAAAAGTCTAGAGGAAGGCTACTAAATTGACCACCTACCAACTCTTCATAATTTGGAGTATGGCGAGCCGCTAAGCAGATTTGCACTAATCACGCCAGATCAACTACAGTACTACATACAATGATGACAGGGTGGCACAGTCACTAGCTTCAGTGGTAATTACTCTAGGAGTCCCAACAATACTTTAAGGGGACACAGTTTGAAACTAACTAAAGCATCAAGTGAGAGTAATGCATTCAAACTTCTTTATTGTGAATAGAGTAGTGGAAACATGTCTACCAGAGAATCTTATAAGTGTGCTTTCAATATCCAATCAAATTTCTATGTCCTCAAAAGAGGCTGAAAAAAAATTCATAAAACTTAAAGCATGAGTGTAATGCGAGGCATGCATCTGCTTAAAGCTGCCTTAGAAGAAACAAATGATAATAATAAATATGAAATGTTTTATATCCCTTAAGTGTCAAAATAATAGAATTTATACTGTTGCAACAAAAGAATTTCCTTCATCAATGGATATATTTTAACCATTTTCCAAGCCCTGTAGAAACTCAGCACAAACATGTGACTGTATTGTCAATGTTGAGAAGTAATTATTCAATGTTGCACAGCAAATCTTTCTTTCTTTCTGTATAAAAACAGAAAGTAAATATAAAAACAATATTGACAATCATTCTTCATTCATACTTTATATATAAGTGTAAGTGTTTAATACCCAAACAAAATCACACACTTGATTAGAAGCTCCGTTTCTGCTAAATGTTTCTGTTCAAGTCTTTGGCGTTCAGATCTTAACCTTTTCAATTCTGCCTCATATTCTAATCTTATTTCTCCTGGTGCACTTAATCGTAGCAATGGTTTTTCTGCAATAATTGCAAATATTAATATATTATTTTCGAATACCAAATGAGAGGATTACAAAAATCAAAATTTTAATAAAAAGTATTAAATAATTTTTGTATGTGCATGCTACATATCATTTTTATATAAACAGGCCTACTTTAATGATAACAAATATTCCTCAATCGGTGATCAACCTACCTTCTGGTAAGATTAAATCTTCCCCTTTTATCTTTTTTTCTATTTCATATGAAAATTTATCTTTAATGAATTCCCAAAGTGGTAAATTAACTAGATTCTTTTGTTTTGTTGCTTTTCTGAGCCAAGAACCGATACGCAAACGACAGAGAGGACAACACAAAGAATTATTTTCTATGCTCCCATTAAAACAACGTTGGCAGAAATCATGATAACATGGTAATGTAACAGGTTCTACAAGTATTGATTGACAAATTGAACAAATAATATCATTGAGCTCTAATTTTTCCAGTTTCAGTAACTTATTTTCTATTTTAGACAGCCGCTTCTTTGACCTGGCCGCCATTTTTGACTTTTGATTTTGACAAATAAAAGACACTGACATTGTTTTCATTTTGCGCCCAGACCATAGATATGTAGATATATACTATGCCTATCGATATAGGATTATATCTGGGTGAATCCAGTTAACTAGAATACGTCTCAGAATTTATACATAATATATTAAGTGTATAATCGAAAATATGGTCCAAACCTAAAAAAACTCACTAATTCTTTTATTGTCACAAAAAGTTATCTTGATTTTAAAATGTAAGTACTTGACGGAAATTAAATTATATTATGAACTCAAGAAGATATTCAACATAGAAATCAGATGTTAATTACGATATTAAGTAAACACATAATGATATTTCAACTTCTTTTGCCTTTTTATTCATTTTTCTTTGCTCTGAATACTAAGCAGAACTTTTTATATATAGCAACAGATTATATTTCATTAACAATTCTTATTATTTCTTGTATTAGTTTCGCAACACATGAAACTTCTTAAACAAGAAAAATAATAATTGTCGATATGATAAAGTTTCAACAAGTGACAACAATCGCAAATATAAATTATAGATTATATTTTAAGTGGCCCATAAAAACTCCCAGTTTATTTAAAAGGTTTGTGGTATTGCTTCAACTCCTGTGCCCCATGTTCCAATATGAAACCAAACCACTCTTTGATGTTTTTTATGCAATTATCTATCAACGTAATATTTGTCTTGATTAAAAAGAGTTATAGAATTGAATAGTTCATCTACTTCTAAAAAGACGAATGAATCTTAAACTGGAGCAGTAGTTTTCATGCATAGGATTAAGATTTAAATGCCCTTCTTTATCTTCCATTTTTACTGGTGAGGCTACTAATACTCAAAATTAAAAATACCTTACCCAGATGCCACTTTAAAGGAATCTATGTTTTCTAAGCCTGGATTTCTAGCCACAGCGGAAATGAAATAGCTGACGTACTGGCTAAAAACAAAATGAATCATAGTGCCCTACAAAATATGATCTCCCCTAACAACATTTTTTATTTGCTAAGTGGAAATTAAATGGTAATAAGTATAAACATCTGTATAAAAGAATCTGCAATCCCGTCTCGTCGTGTGGGTGAAAGTCGAAAGAGGGAAAACATATTAGGAGATTGGCAGCGCTTACCAACCCGTTCGCCAGGCGTGGTAACTATGGCCAAAACCTCCCCTATGAAGAGAGATAAAAAGCAATGGCCCCCAGGGAGGCCACTACCTACTACCGGGAGGGCGACCATCTGTCACAAGAAGGTGTCGGGTTCTCATGAACAGCGTGATCAAGATCGGAAGTGAGTCGAGCAGGGTCGCGTACCTTATACTCAGAATAACCAAAAGGTATTCGCTGAAGGTCTTACAGGTATACGCACCAACCTCAACACACCAAGTAAACATTAAGGTTTATACAAGCTATAGTCATTTATACACAATAAATACCGAGTTCATAAGCGTTCAGTACCCTTTGCGACGCCATACTTATTATATCTATTTTCGGATAAGTTCGGTATAATATCCTCATTTTCATCAATACTGCTAACTATGACTTATTGTGGTCTATTATTAAGATACGACGATAGCCACTGAAGTGTACGTCCCTTATCCTGACCTTTTTTAAATTTTGTAGCAAAAGGTCATGTGAAAAAGCTTCGGTAAGGGAGAAAGTAACCAAAAATTCAGATTTGTCTTTTTGAAATCCGTACTGATAGTTGCCCATAATATGATATTAAATTCAATTAGTCCTTCTAATAGATTTATCGTATTCTTTGGAAATAGTAATTAGCGTGCCCACTTTGTGGCTTAAATGCAACTGAACTGGCTGAAAAATGGTTATTCTCTCTTCTACAGGTTGAATCATATTATCATCTCTGTCTGACGTCCAGTGACGTAATGTGGTACTATAGTTATATATAAGATTTTTAGTTAATATTTGTTTTTTATTAAAAATAGGGTTGCGTTTGACCTCAATCTTGCCCGATGGAAGGCGAAGATGAGGCCTAGGATGGTACACGCTTGCCTAGATGTCTGTTCACTTTGGCCTTAAAGATATCCAGATTATAGTTTTCCGGAAAGACTGACCTCGGCAGAGAGTTCCACTCCTTAGCCGTCCGCATAAAGAAAGAAGAGGCAAACCGCTTCGTGCGTAATAGAGGAATGTCTACAACATAAGGGTGGAACTGCTCGCCACGAAAAAAAAAACTAATATATTTTGAGAGAAGATTTAAAGGGACAGAGTATTTTCTTGGACGCCTCTAACGCTGATCCGTTTTTTATTGCATTTGAAGGAAAATCTTGTACTACTAGTTAAATATCCTTTCCATTTGTAACAGTGGCTTACAACAACTGACTTCTGAAGAGTACTTTTCGCCGATAACTTGACGGATGCCACGTAGCCGTCCGTGTTTTTCTCTCTGATATCTTCAAGGTTTTTCCTAAGAAAGAGGGTGGTAGATCCTTACATCGCTGCCCTTTATTACATATGTATATATATTTGTCTATTTCTTTTCGCTCTAAAGAAATAGTGTTCTGAAATCATATAATATATTTCGCGACTCATGCGTGGAGTAGGCAATATGGTGGCATAGATTATGTAATATAAACGAGGATACATGTATTTCATTACGCATTTAAAAAATTAATATTTTAATATTATTCACATTAAATTCGCTTCGTTTTAAGCCAGTATAATTACCGTCAAGACAACGCATATGTAACATCCTTTGATTTAAGTTGTTCGCAAGTTTCCATGCGCTTTAGTAGAGCATCGCTTTGTAGCCTCTTACCAAGTGGCGAACTGTTAGCTCGCTTGTCACTCACATCAGATAAACAGATCTGAGTTACTTAATTTGCGGGCCTTCTGCTCGCGAGTCTCTACCGCTGAAGCTGTAAAGGCCACTGGGCCAACAGCATATCAACCATGGGGGTTTTAGTCGATCCGGCATCTTCAATGCTGATCCCGACGTAACCAGTCACCGGAGACGGTCACGGGTAAGTGCGAGCACCTTTCCCCCACGTTGTATGTATATTACGTCTCTATAATCCAGTTACTTAGTATACAGACTGAGAACTCTCCCTCCTTTATATTACTAAAAAGGTATATTTAGGCATATACATCTAGTAATTCTTAATATTGAGGTACACGTTGAATTATTTTTACGTGAGTCATAGAATGTATAGGGTTTATGAAGAGAGTCTGTTGCCTCAAGTACTATCTCTATGTTCTAAATGCCGGCTTAGTAGTGGTTATATTCTCTTTATATGTCACATGTCCAGTTTGAATTAAACATTGGCCATTTTGCTCTCTCAAATTGGCACTTATTTATTGTTCAGACTTATCTACAGTAGATAAATCATTCTTATTCTATGGTTGGCCATTTCGAAAAATACTTCAAGTGACAAGACAGCCAACATATTAGTCGTAGAAGCCATGTTGATATTTTCTTTCTTTTTTCGTCATGTACCGACTCACATGTATTTGAGGACGAAAAACGATAACGAGTGAACTCTCAGAAATAAAATATGGTGGTTGTAGGAAGTTTTTAGATGGTAGAGTTCTTTTGTTCTTATTACATTGTGGTGGACTCCAATGTTGAAGTGTTATACTATTAAACTACTGAAAACAAGACAAAACGTCTTACGGAAATGTCTTCAATGCATTTTGTTGTTCATCCTTTGCCTGGGACAGAAGATCAATTGATAGACAGGTACACCTATTATTTAACTTTTACATTGACTCCATTACGGATGTCTTATGAAATTCAACATTCTTCGTCAAGGCGATGAATAATGAAGAAAATAAAGATCCTTTCCTTACAATAATATACATTTCCACGTTTCTAGAAACTCACCATTTTCTTTGAATAGTTCACAATATGCTGAATATACCTATCTTCTGTTTTTTACGATAATCGTAATATTGAGATTTGAGACGCGTAATGGCGTAAGCTCAGTTTAACTTGACACGATGCTGCGATCAGTTTGCGAACCCCTTACTTAAAACTAGGAAAATACCCGAATTATTTTAATTTTTTAACTATCATAGGGCATAAGTTTTATTAGCCCCTGAGTTCTATAAATATTTTACTCTGCTTTTGTTATGAGACATTTTTTGAAAGGGTTTATTCAATTTGTTCCTAGTTTTGTTTAACTCTTATTTCGCCTACATGCCTTATGTATTCTACAAAGTCAGCTTCAAAATATATTCCTTGGAACATTTCTATAACCCTGTTTATTTTTAATTATTTATTCAAACAGACCAATAAATATACCTGTACTCACTTTCTGGCTTACCAATAAGACCAGCTTAATGGCACCATATTATTGCATTGTCATAACAATTATGGTTGCAAAGTTTCATATTAGTGCGAAACTTAGAAGTGGGTGAATAATATGAATATGTAATTATGCCTCTCCAAACATTACAAAAAATGCTATTGGAGTAGTCAGGTCGGGGTAACCACAGAGTTGTAGCTAAGCATAAGCCACCTCATGTAAGTCATTAGGGAGTGTTACAGGGGCTTAGAGGGAGAAAAAATTTTTTATGAAACTTGTTGAGATAGGACAAAAACTAGGAATAGTATTCTTCTTCATCTTGCTTAGTTTTTATATAGTGTAAAATATTCATAAATTTAAAATTTTATATTTCATTTTAGTGTTATCTTGATGAAATGAGACTAAGAATCCAAGTTTCAATTACGGCTAGCTAAAATCCCTTATATGTCAAACTATAATAAAATTTTGCTTTAACTTTATTGATAATTAATTTCATTCCTACCCTGTTTTATTTATTATAGCTTTCTTAGCTTATGTGCCCATGAGGAAAATGAGTGATTGGATGATTTTATCAGATTCTGGTCAGTGCATGCATTACAACTTATAGTGGTAGCAGGTTTTCTGAAGGTAATCATTTACTCATATATCTGTAAAGTCCAAACCATATTGCTTGAAAAAACAGAAGATACTGCAGTTTAGTGCGGAATCCCACAAATGCATCATCACTATTGTGCCTTATTATTAAAAAAATATTGACATATTGAGTGATGAAGCTGCCTAGGCTTCAAGATCATTTAAATAAAATGCATCTAGATACAGAAAGACATGACCAATTTTCAAAACCAGGGAAAGAGGTAGATGTTTGTTGGATTTTTTTTCTCTATGGGGCAAACCATACAATTGGGGAAGATATAATTTTACAGGCAGTAAAAGAAGTAATATCCACTGTGATCAATAAATCAGCAATAGAAATTGTCCCAAAAATTCCTTTGTCCCCAAGCAGTTCTGTGCAAAATCGAATTGATTAGATGGATGATAACTATAAAGAATCATTGTGCAATCATCTGCAGACTTGCTATTTGAAACTTAGTGTAATTCAGTTGAATGAGTCCACTGTACCGATTTATGTAGTATTATTGTTGTCATTCATGAGATTTATCAAAGATGAGAAAACATGTCATGAACTATTAGAAACATAAAGGCAGAAACAATATTTAATATGCTGAAAAGTATTTTTTGTGGAAAAGGGAAATTTCCTTTGAATGCTATGGATAGGGCATCACAAAGCTTTCATAGTGTATTTAAAAAAAAATAGTTCCCTACATACTTGCTGTAATATAGTGCATCAGTCATTCATTATCAGTATTTTGTTTGTTAAATCTCAATGAACACCTGCATACATCATGCATACAATATATTATAAAAGCAGTTAATATTGTCAGCTATATTACAGTTGTATATTCTTTTAGTACTCGGCAGGATTTATGAAACATTCACAAAATTACAAATATACATATATAGAAGAGTGCTAAAAAAGGGCTTAACATAAATAAAAATGAACATTGTATTCATAAATAGTTTTTTTAACTCAAAATAACTGCTTACTGACATTGTTTGTCTATTAGAAACATCATCATCATAAGGTTTTGGGTCTTATATAATAATTAATGATGTATCATCTGATTCATAAAACCTTTTGTTAAACCAAAATCCATAGTAAAGGTGGGGTAAACATTCTAATAAGAAAAGAATTAAAATGATTAAATTATGTTATAAAATAATTTAAATTACAATATGTAATATATACCTTCATAATACTGACAAAGTTTTTGAATATATAAGGACATACTATAAACTTACTATTTGTCTTTATAGAACCCCTATGGGCATGCTCCACGATAGATGTCTATCATGTTGCTGGTCAAGTTCATTACCAGTTCTTCAATTGCCCTTGTATCCAGTACACTTGGCGATCCCAAGCTATTGATTTTGGAAGACAAGACTTGCAAGTACTTAGCTTCATCGGTTTTCCAAGGGTTACATCTTGGAACAGTTTGTGAGATATTGATCTTAATCTCGAAGCAAATCTATCTATTGTCTGAGCAGGATGCCTCTTTGGAAACATGTCATCCCGTGATCTGCTGCTTTTTCCGTAGCGAGAGTGAGGTTAATAATTGTAATATTTTGTGACCTGTTAGTTCTGAACCTAAGTTTAAAATGGTCAGGTGTGTAGTAAATAACTATTGAACTAAGGTCTTGCCTCTGTTGTTGCTTGTTGATGCGCATTGGATTCTGTCGGGTGAGGTTGTGTGGCGGGGGCGTCCGCCTCCGGCATGTACACCAAGGTGACGACCACAAAGCTACACAAAAAGCAGGACATGAGTCCTGCTTTTTGTATACCTTTATAACGTACACGTCTCTGGAACAGTAATCTGTTAATAAAGGTGTGCACAGATATTTTTTGTTGTATAGATACACGCTCTAGGGCAGTTGTGTTCGTTAAAGTAATACAACTTACCCCTCAAATTATTGAGGCCCTGTATCTGGCCTGCCCTGATCCACGACTCTTGTAGCTTGAAATCGGGACCAAAGGAGGCGTGTTGCCCTACGACACTTATATTACACCATGTGCCACATGGCTCAACCCCCAGGACTCTGTCATGCCCGCGTTCGGCGCTTAACTACGCAGGTCCTAGCACAGGTGGGTTATTTAGTCTGTCAGTTTTACCCACAAAGAGCGGACAGAACAATGTGGTCCTCTTAGCCATCAGCAAGTGAGAGGCGCGTACGCCAGTCACTAGCCGTGTTGCCCAGTATGTACCCGGTACATCTGGCCTACGGTATCCTTCCATTCGGGTTCTTAGGTCCTCATGGAACTATACTGCCGGCCGTCGCATGGATGTAGGACATACTTCACATCCCATAGAACACCTAAATCTGATGTCACTACATTTTTATTAAAATTACAGACATCACTTCACTTAATAACCGAAAATAATATTAGTTGGTTAACTTAACGTCAATGAATTATTAGATGTAATTATGAATTATAATTTAACAATGCACATTGACAAACATACACAAGTAACTCCTGTAATGACCATATTATAGGTAGCAGGTATTCTGCAAGGCCGTGGCACGAAAACGGACGAGCCGATCCTTTCCAATTCAGTAACTCGAAAACTTCTTCCAATGCAGTAGTGAAGAGTTTCAAGGGATCATCACCCAGTCTTACACCTTCCTGCGATTGGATGGGTTTTGTATTCTAAATCTGTAATTAAAATCAATAGGAGATGGGATATTTGGGGAAAGAAGAGATATAAAGGGAATAAAATAGTTTAGGACAGTCAAAGAAAATGTGGTTGGTATTCCCCTTATTAAGACTGGTTTCACAAAGGGAACTATTCTTTATCCTGATCATAGCAAGATGAATGTTGCATACACATTCATCAAGGCCACTTCTTAGACGGCAGACAATTGACGTATACCATGTTGCTATGGTAAATTTAGTAAACCAGGGTAGGAAACCATAACACATTCCACTTATGTATTACTTTCTTCATGGTGAGCGGAATTAGATCATAGGTATATGATATATCTAATGGGAGACCATTATGTATTGCATCCTTAACATACAAATCAGCGGTTTCATTCCCATGGATACCACTATGGTCAGGTCCATGCCAAAGAAATGGAAATTCCTTCGGAATGGCACTTAAGCAAAACGTGTTTTATTTGAAGAATTAGAGGAAATTTTATTTTTGCAATGGAACTTATTAGACTTAATAGCCAGTAAACAATTTTTAGAATCAGTAAAGATAATAGTTTTATGGAGGTTATGATATTTTACATATAAGGCTTCATGGATTGCAGTGGTGGCCTCACCAGTAAAAGTTGAACACAATAAGGAACATTTAAACAAAAAAGAATCATTTTAAATTTGGGCATCCAGACTTATGCGCCGGTACAACTTTCATAAAGCATTTTAGAAGGATCAGTGTAGATGAACAACCTCTAAAAGTTTTCCCTAACATTTCTTTCAGTATTTATTCCGCCATAAGAGAATCTTTCCAAAAGTCAAGATCAAGAAGGGTGTTAGGTTGGTGGATAATGGCTTCATATGGAGTATCAAAAAGGAGATTGATTTTGCATCTAAAGATGGTACCAAGAAAAAAAAGACACTAAACTGTTGAATAAACATGGAGACTCTTCATCGACCCAGAAATCACATGAAGAGACTTATTCTGACAGAAGATATAATTTTACACATTTTTTGTGATGAAAGCTGTATGATGACCAAAAGATAATTTTGAACAAATGAGAATTTCACCTTGTCTCATTGGGATAAGTTGAATATCTGGAACTTTCTTGTGTTGGGAAAAAATCACCATACTACTTTTGGCGGCAGAAATTGCTAAGCCATGATCATGAGAGAAACATTCACCTAAATATGCCAGGGAAGAATTTAAACGAGTACAGGTTAAAGAGAGATTTTCTATGGGGAAATAAAGAGCTAAGTTGTCTGCATATTGGAAGATATTCCGTAGTGTATAGAAGTCGGCTAAGGACTGAACTTTGTGGAAGAAATAAGATCTAGGATACTCGTTAGATAAGATCTAGAAGAAAGGAAGTCAGAGATGAAGTTGACTGTCTTCACAGGAATACTCAGCTTTAGCTGAATATATGGGAAGCAATACATTGTCGCAGGCAGACTAGACATCTAGGAAGACTGCCTCAAGATTTCATGTTTAGAAAAAGGATTATGAATGTCCGTGACCAATGAACGTAGTTTATGCATTGTAGATAATCCTTTTCGGAATCCAAATTAGCTTCTAGGTAAAATTTCTTTGCTCTCCAAAAACCACTACAAGCTATTTTTAATTAAATGTTCTGGGATCTTTCTGCACCTTTATATGTATGGGTCATTAGATATAAGCCTTATGTATCTACTATACGCTTATATTCTCTGTAAACATGATACTTCGTCCACAAGGTCTGTTATTGTCCTACAAACTGTTTTGTTGTAGATAGTTAGTTAGAAAGGTAGTTGTTGTGACCATGTTAAAAATATTGTATTAATAGGTTAATATGCTAGCAGCCTAATGGGTGATGTGCCGATTGATATCACAATTACCTTCATTATTAACGCAAGCGCCGCGCAAATGAAGTAAGTTAGTTCTATTAACATCGTTCATATTTTGTTGCAGGTTAAAAGAAGTATCTGAACGTTGGAATAGATATGGGACAGGAGCTGGGTCTTCAGCGTTAAGCACATTGAGAGGTGTCCGTGCTGTGACCGCCGGACCAGCACATATCGCTTGTTTACTTGAAGATGGGTCAATATGTCGCGCCGCTTTCTCCATCATTCCCGACAGACTTGACTTAAGTAAATCAGATGCTAGCAAGAATGGAGGAAATGGAGGAGGTGGTAGTGGCGGAGGAGGAACTAGTGGGGGAAAACAAGGAGGCAGCGGCGGCGGCTGTGGTTCTAGACAGCAGCCACGCACTAGGGCTCGTATTATGAGAAATTCCATTCGTGCTGCACCAAGCTCACAAGGTAATGACGAGACTTTAACCTCTAAGAATATGCAAATATACAAAATGCCAACTTATTATAGCTAGCTCTGGCTTAGCATTTAGGTATGTATTAACATCATCAATAATAATAATTCTTTTTCTTTGTTTTTTTTTTAATATCTATGGCCTGGAATGGACGTCGTTTCTGTAATATGTTGCAAGAAGTAAAATTAAGTTTGTGATGTTTATTTTTTTGTATAAATTAAAATTGTTCCCATTTTATTAAGTCAGGGAGCTACCGTTTTTTTTAATTTACTTTTAGGGTGATTGGTATAGTCATGCTTGTAGTCGTTGGAAAACATAACTATGAAATCAGCCTTAATATGTTTATTTATTTATGTTGATTTTATTGTATTTATATTCCAGGATCTACGAGCCGTGCTACTGGCGTTATTATCGGTGCATCAAGCTCAGGACGGGTAGTGTCGGTCCCGGCACCTTTTGTGCCTGAAGATTTGGTAACACAAGCTCAAGTAGTTCTTCAAGGCAAAAGCCGCAGTCTCATTATAAGAGAACTACAGGTATGTATTATAATTCATTTTCAATGTACAAATTTTAAATATATTGGGATGAAAATTTCATCGCATCATTTATTGCACAGAGCTGTCAAAGTCATTTTGATTCAATTATTGTAATAATCATACAATAATAACATGCTAAACTATCAAATTTTAAACTATCTATTACCAGCGACTATCTCTGCATTGACTTTAGAATGTGTGCGTGTGCGTTCCTGTGGCTTTGCCGAAATGTGGCTCGACGTGGTCAATTCTTGAATAACCGATACCAGATGCCATGTGGAAAATTGATGCCTATGTCATCTAGTTGTATCTCTTGGCATCGGTACTTTCAGATACGCGCATCTAAATCGAAAACTAATAATGTCATATTGTTACCCATTTTAGTGGCATCTAGTATTCAAACGGTGAATGATGCGCTCCGGTATGATTAAATTTCATTATCAGGTGTGTGTTTTTCTGTGAGGTAAATAGAAAGATCCCAATAAATGGTGGAAGAACCATGCCAAATCTATCGCGCGAGATTCAATATTGTTATAACACGAAATATTTTGGCCGGAGTACCAGGTTTTAAACTAAAATCTGCAAAAACTTGTGTTTTTAATTTGTAGTTCGATCTATCTTAAATTTTTTTTTTAATAATTCGCTGCATCGTTCGTCGTCGTTTTATTTGCGGTAAACAATGTTTCAAATATTACAATTTCGGTTGGGTGCGTATTGTCAACGATATCAGCATCTTATCGTAATTGGTGCCAACATTGTAATTGTATAGTAGGCATCGATGCCAAAAATAACGATGCCGTTATCGAATGCCGCATCGATGACATAAATATCCAAAAACTCCCATATCTATATGCGGCGAAGGTGTGAACCGAACCGAACCATTGTGTGAGTGAAATTCCGACATAGTCTGACCATGGTACTTTCATGAGGGCCGGTATGCATGCAAGATATATCTCCACGTATAAAAAACGACCTCCACTAAAATGTTAGCTATCAGTAACAAAGTTTCGAAGATGACGCCTCGAATTTTAAAAGTTTGAAAAAGAACTAGGAAAAAAGAAACAATTATTTTGAAATTACAGATAAACTTCACTATGTTATAGTTATTGCAATATATCATACACTCATAGTACGCGAGTGAAGTACGCTAGGCTCAATCCCCAGTGCCACTCAAATTGTTAATAGCAATTTTAAGTGCTGAATTTACCACATGCACGGCAGGAAAACAACGGGAGAAAATCTACATATCTGAGAAAAGATTAGCAACATTATCTCGAGGACATATGAAGTCCGCCAACTCTCACTGGAGCAGGATGTCGAACGCTTACACCCCACTTTATTACACACTCACATTTTTTTTTTGAAATAGGGAACTAAAATATGTATTTAAATGCAAATTTAGTTCAAAAACAAAAAAAAATGAATTATTTAAACATAATAACCTAATAATAAAAATCAATTAGTAAAACGCCGTCAATTCACGCATCTTGAGGAAATGAAGGAATGCGATAGGAAGCGATAAAGTATAATAAACTATTTTCTACTTTTTAAAAAGTATTTGGCTAGATTCTATATATTTATATATTATTATAACTTTTACGCGCTTAAAAGACTGAACGATTTGAGCATTAAATACGCCTAAATTTGATAAAATAGTTTTGACTTTAAACGAAATTTCGCGGAGATGTAAATAATGCCTTGGAATGGGATATAGAATTTGGAGATAAAAAAATTGCGGACGAACCCGCGGTTATGAAGATATTCTATCATATAAACTAATAATTGTATTAGTTATAAGTTATAAATGATGTTAAACTTTATCACATTAAGTTATTTATTGTTCTAAATAACAATATAAAAACATTTATTGTGTACACAAACATCTTCTCTTTCTTTTCTTGTTGTTTCTCTCGCAATACCAATGTACCAAGTATTAGAAAGGAGATCATAGTATGACGTAATTTTTTTTTAATCAATATCTTAGGTTTTTCTAATAAACTTATTATTTAAAACAGCGTACAAATTTGGACGTGAATCTGGCGGTCAATAACTTACTGTCCCGCGACGACGAAGAGGGTGAGGAGCCGGAAGGCGGAGAAGGAGGCGACGGCTACGTGCCAGAAGATCTCATTTCACTGCTTGACGGTGGCTTCCATGCTACGCAGCAGGATCACTCCGTCATCATTGACGCAGACGCGATGTTTTCCGAGGACATCTTCGGGTACGCGGCTATCAGAAGGTACACCTGTTATGCTATGCTCCTCGGCCTCTTCTCCACTGCCCTTAGTAAATATAGCCGTCAACCCCCAATCTCTAGCACGCTGACAAGCTTACGCAGTTTCCGTTTTATGTTGTTTTTGTGATTGGGTTTTTGTGTATTTATATGTCCATATAATGAAGTTGTAATTGTTGTAAATTAAATTCAATTTCTTTGGCTGATTTTATACTCATGCGGTAAGACGTGCGTGCTTATAAGCTGCGCGGGCGTAAATATATCAGTACATAATTTCATTTTATTGTTACTACTATTTATTCTTACGCGTAGACCCGTGTGCACAGAACAACAATAGTACCTACCGAGAGGATGGTTTCGCAGTTTCGCACTTTTAACACACTCGTGTTTATTATGAAATCAGCTTAAAAGAGTGACATGTACTATCTGGACATGTAAATACAAAAACAGAGGTAAAATGCAGCTGTTTTAATATATTTATGCATATAGTCGCAATGGCGGCGGCGGGGGTGGGAGCGGTGGCCGGGCTGGTGCAAGTCGTGAAAGCAGCAGTTCAACTCAAGAGAGGCCCTCGGAGTTTAGTAGGTGGCGAGAACGTCAATACTTTGGCCCGCGTAGGTGGCTTGAGTCGGCTCTTCGCGATACATCTTGGGATAAGGATGGAGGTAAATAAGTTACTTCTGTGAGCAAAAAAAATTATCTATATTTTGTAATAAATGGTATATTTATCTTTTCATTTAATATTAACATTGGTTTTTGAACTTAAAGTTGAAAACAAGAAGAAAGATTCAGCTATGGCTGCTTCTCCTCTGTGGGTATCTGAGGAACTGGAGTACTGGGATAGCAACATTCGCTTTACTCATATTGCGGCCACATATAGCGAGTTGATCGCCATCTCTACACATGGACAATTGCATCAGTGGCGTTGGGCTGATTCACACCCTTACCAACGTAATGATGTAAGATTTTATAAGTGTTGTTTTATAAATTTTGCTAGAAATATTCAATATCTTTATTAAAAAATATTCAATTGTTGCAGTCCTCAGGAGCAAATAGTGTATATCATCCGCGAGGCAACTGGCTTGGCATGATGTCAGGGGAGCGTATCATTAATATAAGTGCTGCAGGCATTCGTGTCTCAGTGCTGACTGATTCAGGCAGAATTGCTACATTTCTTGATGAGTCCATTGGTAAGTTACTTTCCATTGGGGATTAAACGATACTGCTATTAAGATATGAATTAACCATTACGATTAACCTTTTTGCATATTACAATACTGAATAATTTACTTATTTATTAATTATTTTTCAATTTAAGAAAGAATTACATAAACAATAATTAAGCATTTTTTTAATGGCTCTGGATACAAGTGATCCAGCTACGATCTGGTGTACGCACGAAACAATAATCGTAATGCATGATCACTTACGATACCGATTAATCGTAATAGCATGATAATTTGCGGTTTACGATTCATCAATTCGATATCATTATAAGTTCGGTACATATATACCCTGTCCTCCATAACTTTAACTATTTGATATTTTACTTTTAAATTTTATTAACATTTTAAAGTTATTTTTGGTAGTATCTGGACTGTCAAAGGAAAAATTAAGCACTTGAGATCATTGCATGTCAGTCTATCTGTCTCTGTCACGGCTTATTTTCTCAATAATCTTCAATGCAACATAGTAACTTAAAATGATAGTAGTGGTCACTACCACAGGAATACTCTACGGCATCTCATTATTCCACATATTTTTCAAAGATTTTTCTAAAATAATGATATGCAAATTAGGTGCTCTAAAAATGTTTTAATTTTATTTATCTTGTGTGATACTATTAGGGTTTGTTGTGGGGAATACAAACATATTTGGCTTTTTAAAAAAAAAATTAAAAAATATAATATAGAGAAAGAGATAAATTTTTTTAGGTATGAAAATTTTAGCTTTATTTATAAGGCTGTACTTTAATTGCTGTACTTTATTAAGTTTAAGGGAAAATTATAACACAAGTCTTAGTGTTACGGATTTCTGGATATTAAAGTTTACAAATATCTGTATGGTTATGACTCACACTTCAACTGGTTTTTATTTTGTTGAAGTTATACACAGGTTATTAATTAATAGTATAAATTGTATTCTTGAAAAGAACATTATTTCATATTTATGTTTGTAATTATTTCTATCTTTTAGCACATGCGCCTGGTGCTTCACGTTTAGAGCATCCCTTGCAGACATTCTCGGAGTTTGGGAATGAAAAAGCCATATCATTGCATGCTTGTTCACTATACACCGTCGCCAGATTGGAATCAGGAGCACTCTATTGGTGGTGCGTATTCAATAATAAAAAAAAACAAATTTGATTTAAGTAATATTTATTAAAAATGATTAACGGTTGATAGATTCAATTATACTTTGCATTTCAGTCTTGCCTGCATTAAGTAAATATTTTGAAAAATTATTGAAGGATAATTTTTTTTCCCTTTAAAATGAAATAATTATCTTTTAAAAATCATTAATTCCTTTAAAACGAGTTATTTTTAATTTTTGGTACAATGTTATATTCTAATCTTTACAAACTGTACTGTTTTATTGTGTAAAATTGTAAATGTAAAATGTGTAAAATTTGCGTTTACTAGAGGAAGATACTCCATTATGCACTAACTTGTAGCTAAATTATAGGGACCGCGACAGGGGATATTATCGCCATCTAGTATACAGCTGTACAGTCGGAAAACGAAAGAGCGTCGAAAAAATTTCAGTATTATGAAATTAATCATTATATTTAAGAAATATCAATATTTATGTAGACAAAGTTTACTGTATTCCTTAAGTGCGCACCTTCTTGAATTTTTTTCTGTAAAAGCTTCAAATTTTTTCAACATCCTTCTAGTGTCATTAGTATAGTGTCATATGACTCATAACAATATAATTTGGCTGCTAATATTATTCCGTCGTTTTCGTTTATCGTTCTTCTTATTGTAGAATTTTAATTAAAAGATTATGATTTTTCCAACACTGTTGTCGAAACATCGATGGGTTGAACATCATAAAGATTTTATTGATGGTAAACTTTGCAATTATTTTGCACTCATTGTCTTTGCCTTTTCATTGAGGAACAGATGTTTTAGACAAGTAAACAAAATATTTTAGGTGGTAACGGGTGGTAGTCTAGTTCTCGACCTAGGAGTAGTCTGGGAAGGGCACCTTGTGCCGTCAATTAGCAGGGCAGCCACTGTTCTGGTTTAAAAGGTATACTGAGTCAGTATAATTACAAGCTGTGAGGCATTCCATCTCAGTCCTCAGTACTGACAATGCATCTGTAACATTCTTAAATTGAAATTGTTTACACATGTCTATGGATTTCAGTTGCCACTTACAATTAGGTGGACTGTTAGCTTGTTTATCACTCCAATCAAATATCCAATAAAAGAGGACAATACAGGACTTGTACTTTCCGGACAAATCAGACTTACAAGTGCAAATTTCTGTCAGAATCCTGCTGAAAACCAAACAAATTAAGTATGAATTTCTCATTTGAAATATATCTATAGAGATTCGTCAAATACAATCACATTAACTTCAACCAGTATCATACCAGATAAGTTTCCCGAGTTGAAGCCTTTTCTTTTTACACTACATTTAATATTTGTCTCAATCTGAACTATTTGCAATAGCCATAGTATACAGTATTTTTGTTATAAAAATAGCATATTTGTTCAGTATTATATATGGATTTGTTCACAATTATTCTATGTCAATTCGCTGCCGGGGGCATCTGTGCTGTTATTTGTAGTCTTGGCATGGTCGCTGTAGAAGATTTCATTTAACTTACTTAACCTACTAGAATTCAATTTGAGAAAGTAGTTAAATTTACTCTTCTGAGGAAGGTTTTCTATAGAATAAAACAATACATAGCATATATAGTAACCCGCTAGGCTTATAGTAAGTTACTTATAAGGATAAAAAATTAGAGATAAAAATCTTGTAGTTTATTTTAATTAATTATATTTAGATTAAAGGATTACTAGTTAAATGAAACTATAAAATTGTGGTTCTTCTCTGAAGAGATGTAACTTTGTGAAAAGATTATTAACATTATAACAAATTTTTATTATTTCAATCATTATAACAAAGGTTAAAACAAGCTTAATAAAATAAATAAACAGCGTTTTATATATGGTAGAGCCAAGCGGCAGCTTTTGCTGCTGCTCGAAGGGGCCGGCTTGACCCGGGAACTACCACAACCTCGCAGAATACTGGCGTGACGTAAAGGCATATTGTGTTTCTGCGTTTCGGTGAGTGAGGTAACGAAGGCCCACTTCTCCCACCCCCGTCCCCCTTTCTGGGGCTCTCTTCCCCAAATATCCTGCCGCTCCTCTAATGTTGCAGATGTACGTGAGCGACGATGATCTTACTATCAGGTAAACCGCTTGCTCGTCTGCCCCCTTTTACATCACCCCGAAAGATAGTAGACCCTATAGTTTTTTGAGGATTTAAGGAATTTAGATAGATTTTCTCCACAATTCTGTACTTCATTTAAGATAACCTAAAGAAATAATTAAAACTAACCAAGGACAAGGCAATTTTTTTTATTTCGTGTTTCCAATTAATATTCAATTTCTTCTGAAATACTATTACCTCATTCCATGCATAGTGCAAAAGACATCCAGAGAGAAATAGCGAATAAAGAGAAAGGACTAAGGAAAGAAAATGTTACAAATGACCATAATACATTATATACATAAATTTAATACTAACATATATTGAGATGTGTTTGAAATTTTCATTCATTCAGGGGTGTCCTTCCACTGGGTCAGCGTGCCAGGTTGTGGGAGAAACATCGTGCTCGGTCCCGTAAGCAACAACGTGGACACTCTTCAGCAGCTCCTCAAGACCTACAGGCTGGACAGAGTGTCACAATGAAGAATGCCCCAATGTACCAGCCTGGGGCTATTGGTGTGTGCCTGTTAATTATAAGTACATAGTTTCATAGTAAATCATCGTCATTTACTTACAAGATTATTACACACCGCGACAAGCACAGACCTAGAAAATGAAACAGAGCGCGCTCTGTTCTATATATAAATTTATTCTTTGACGATGAGAAAGCTGAAAGCTCCGCCGACCACATCTCGACCGCCGGGGGTTCCCTAAACTCATCTCATACATCAAGCTCATCGTAATGCCGACGCTCCTGTCTCCCCGCGGCTCCACCTCAGAGCATCATCAACTATGCGCTCTCAGCGTCTCAAACGGTGAATAATGTAACAATTTCACGATCGAATGGCCTATTTCATGATGTGTTTTACCATGTCATGAAGTATCCGTGCCGTATTAGTTGAGCATATCGACGATCGATTTTTATTAATTGATCGGGCCAATACACATCATGATGTAGACAATAGGCAGTGTAATATTTAGTATAAAATTGGTAGTAAGCTTATACCAATAAATATTTTTCATAGGTTTTAATATGTCCACGGGAGTACCGAAAGTGGGTGTTTTGCAAAACGCTGCATGGAATCTATCAGATATGTGCCGCTTCAAACTTTTGCCACCGCCTCAGCTGGATCGCTCTGTCTCTGAAAAAGATAAGAGAGATATACAGGTGAAGTTAAATCATATTTTATTTTTATATTAATGATATAAAAAAGACGTCGACGTTGTAGCTCATTGACGGGGCCATAAAAGAAACAAAACAGTACTTCGACTCCCGGCCAGTCCGGAACCTAATAGTCTATTCATGGCTGGAGAATAAAATCGGAATAAATACAATTAGAAAAAACACAAATCATATCTGTATATGGTTTTCGATTTATTTTGTATTATCAAAATAATTGCAATTACTTAAATATTCTCAGATTCAATTTTCACTATGGGTACTTAACAAAAACAATTGTAACAATATAACTGTTTTACAAAACCGAAGAGAGGAGAACCTGTTCTCAGTAGAAGGTTGATTATTAGCACTTCTTTTACTTTGTGCACAAAGAGAAGAAGAAAAGGAGTGACACGGCAGATATTTTACACACCTACCACATGGCAATTGACATATGATTGTATAAACGGTTTTGACTTGCATAGGATTTCTCCCCAGTCTTCCGTAATTCCTAGAGCAAGGTAAATGTTGTGCCATATTTGAGGGTTTTGTCTTTTGTGATCTCGAGATGCAGTGATCAGACAATGAGTGGTATTTGGCTTAGTGTAGATAGATATATCAGATAATATTTGCAATGCAAGCCCAAATTTACATTAAGTTAACCCTATTTTCTTTAGAATCAATCACCACTGACAGTGTCATCTGTGAAGGCATCTTCTTCGGGTGCAAGTAGTAAAGACAGTGGTAAGGACAGTAACAAGGATATGGCTGATCGCTTGGATATGCCACCACCGCCAAGTCCCGCTTCATCTACTTGCAGTGATACTAGCACGTCACACAGTAAGTTTTTATTGACTTTAAAGTATTAAAAATAATTACTGTGAATTAGTTAGATTTATATCACATATGGTATTTACAGCTCGGCTGTGAAAAATCAAAAGTGATTTTAACAAATTTTGTAGTGAAGCAAATATTACTTGTCTCCTTTAAGGGCATTGTCTTTTCAAAAATATTTATTTTAGCTTGTTGGGAGTAATCCAGGAAGTAATGAATGAGGGTTGAATTATAAATCTGAAAGTCGAGTTCCATGTAAAGCTGGTCAATCTCATTCTTGTAAAACATTACAGCACCCGTTTATAAATTTAGCTCAAATAAGGTCAAAGCTTTATGCTACAAAAAGCATATAATATACAAAAAGTTTTTTTGTCTTTATTGGTGTAAAGGTTAACTTAAATGGTGTCCCTATTTTTGTTAGAATCTGTAACTTTACACATGCATCGCTTTGTAAGCCTATTTAATAACATCTCACATTTTTTCCTTGATGCTTTTGTATGGCCTTATTACCATATTATATGAAATATTCATACTCTTAATTATTTACTGATATATCTCTTTACAACCGGTATGATTAGGGTATTTGCTTTAAAGTGTATTAAAGTCACTAAACATTTCATTTACCGTCAATGTTCTCGGTAAATATCTGAAATTAGGTACGTTGCTCCGTCACCTCGGCAACAAATTAGAATCTAATTAACTCGTTATCTGTAGTTTTTTGCACTGTCTGTACATAGTTTGAATAGCCCACAATGTAAGTTTTGTCTATTATTTTTAAGGCAAATTAAGTATCTTTAACAAACTGAGTGGCAGCCACGTACGGGCAAACGCAGTGTAGGACGACCCCCCACAAGATGGAGTGACGACCTGCGCAGTGTTGCGGGAAGTCGATGGATGCAGGTGGCTCAGGACCGTGCTTCGTGGCAATCTTTGGGGGAGGCCTATGTTCAGCAGTGGACTTCTAATAGGCTGAAATGATGATGATGATGATGATGAACAAACTGAGTTGATATGATTTAAACTTGTTTAAGAAATAATTTTTAGTACTGACCAAACCTTTTATTTATAATTTTTTTTGTCAGGCAGGGATAAGAGGGCAAAGGGAGTAGGGATAAGCAAAATTTCAATGTTCAACAAAAATATTTTTGTCATGTGCCTGAACTCTGAAATTTTTAATTGGAAAACATTTTGGTTAGGTTTTGAAAGCCTAACATTTAGTAATACAATTTAGTGGTCAGCCATCATTGGATTCTGCTAATTTAGGTAATGGTTAACATAAAATTTCGACTTTTGCAGAACGCGCTAAACGCGTTACCGTACGTGGAGAAGAAGGTTCTTCTAATGACGGCTCCAAACGTGACGAGGAAGAGTGGCCGCTGAAGGAAGTCGTATTCCTCGAGGATGTTAAAAGCGTGCCATTGGGTCGAGTGCTTAAAGTCGATGGAGCTTTCGCTGCAGTTCGTTTTCCTACAGTGGGCAAGGATGGCAAAGAGGTTGTGCCTTCGAACCCGGACGATTGGACAACGTTGCTTCAAGATTGTCGTTTAGTGCGCAAAGATGACTTGGTAGCGGTCAAGTGGGGTGCGGGTGGCTCTTCGGGTTCTCGCGGACCAGATTGCTTGCAACGCTCACCTAGAAAAGTTGCATTACCGCCGGAGTTGCAAGTCATCACTATTGCAGTTAGTGTTTTTCTAAGGCTTGATTAATTTATAAATACCAAAAAAACATTATATACTAATATATGTTTACTGGCAATGAACACCACATTCTATCTATCGATCCTGAGGGGTGATAATTAGCATTTAGCAACTTTTTTTTTGTTGAAAGAGGTCAAACATGCAAGCGGCTCACCTGATGGTAAGTGATTACCATAGCCCACGTTCATCTGCAATACCAGAGACGCTGCAGGTGCGTTGCCTGCCTTTAAGAATATTTGGGAGATGGGACGGAGGATTGGGAAGAAGATGGGGAGTAGCCTTCGGTTACCTCACTCACCGAACGAAACGCAGAAGCACAAGATTCCTCTACTTCGCGCCGGTATTCCGCGAGGTCGTGGTACTATCCCGGTCGAGCCGGCCCAATCGAGCAGCAGCAAAAGTCACTGATCGGCTCTACCATGTATAAAGACTTTAGACTCCTTATCTGTCTAGGAGTCGTTTGGGTGGATACCACACTCTTACCCATTGCTGCTGCCAAACAGAATTGCATTTACTGTTGTGTTTGAATGGTATAGAGAACCAGTATACTTACGTGCAGGCATTCCTTCTTAGTACTTAGGTGTAACAACGCATCTGTAGCCATCTTCTATGGAAGTTGTTTGCCGGTGTTCATTAGCCAGTTACCATCAGGTGGACCGTTAGCTCGTTTCCCCCCAAATCCAATAAAAAAAGCATTCTTCGCGGATATATCAGAGTATGTGTTTATTTATCATCGATTCTAATATATAAAATTATTTGTATGTTAAAAGTACGAGGAGCGGCTGAGATTTTTGAGCCTAAAGTATTAAAAATGCTGATAGAATTTATTTTTCAATGTAATCTCCCTCTACTTCAATACACTTTTTACATTTATTAAAAAGAGCTTTTAATCCGATCAAAAAATATTCGCTGTCTTTGCCTTCGAAATGTTCGTTTACGGCCTGCTTGATTTCTTCGTCACTGGAAAATCTCCATCCTCGGAGGTTCCAAATTCGAAAAGAGGAAATAATCGCTTGGCGCCAGGTCTGAACTGTAGGGCCTTGCAACTCGCGCAGTGTGGACGGGTGCATTGTCTTGTAAAAACACGACTCCTTTCGCCAGTTTACCTTTCCTTTTCTCGACAACTACTTGACGCACTTTTGTCAATAATGCGGCGTAATAGTCACCGTGCATCGTAGTATTTTTACGAAGGTAGTCGATGAATAAAATTCCTTCACAATCCCAAAAAACAGTGGTCATGAGCTTGGACACCAATCTTTCCACTTTTAAATTTTCTCTTTTTCTATCCACTGCATTGACTCCTATTTTGACTCCGGATCGTACTGTCGAATCCATGTTTCATCAACAGTGTCAAGGTGAGAAAAAAACATCGTCAGGATTATCGCCGTATGGAAAAGATTATGCAAAATGTTGCCGTTTCGTTCCTCGCTAATGCCCATAGCCTCAGCTATTTGCCACAACTTGATTCGCCGATCTTCGAGAACAAAATTTTTCAATGTTTTCTTCGTTAACGGTAGTGGGCGTCCCGACCTGGGATCATCTTCGAGCGACTCCCTGCCGTGTTTGAATTCTCGGTTCCAACTATTTATGGTAGCAAATGAAAATGCAGACTCCCCATAAACTGATCAGAATCTGTTCATATATTTCCATGTGTGTTTTGTTCTTCTTTGTGATGAATTTAGTGACAGCTCTGTACTCCATTTTTACCAAGCGCGGATGAGGAGGTACAATTACAATTACAATTACTTTAGGAGGTACAATTACTAAAAGTGTAATACCCGGAATTAGTGTTGTGCAGCGCGAGTAATTAGTGATATTTAAAGGTACTTAGGCTTAAAAACTTTTCAGCTGCCCCTCGTACATTTCAACAGTTTAAAGCAAGGAATCACGAATCTTTATGGAACTTTATTTTTAAATCAAATGTTCCTCATGATTCTAGAGTGCTATGCGCAGGCTATGTTATATGAAAAATGTGATAGTTTGTATGTTTGACGTTCGATCATGCTTAGAGGACAGAACACGAACGATATTTAGCAGAAATTTTAATGACATCATTTGGTATACTTTTTTCTCCAAGAGTTCTATTGGGACACAATTTGTGACCACATGGAAAGCCGCTCGTTCTTACTTAAAAAATAAGTTGTTTATTATAAACAGTGGCGGTTTTTATTGAGGAGGGGAGCGGTGAACTCTCACATAGAGTTGTTATCCAATTCCACTTTACAGTATGTTAAAATTTTAGCAAGACCATTGTACATATACAAGTAGTAAGTAGATATGCATAACACAATGAAACAATGGTAACTATGTAAATAAACCGATTATTCGTAAGAAAGTAAGTGTGGACCTTCGTCGGGCGCGAGCGGAGCGCTTGGGAGTATCGCACCTTATAATAAAATGTACCATAAAAAATTGTACGAAGGAAAGAAATAGAGATGCTGGGTATGTGTACTTAGAGTACACGTGAGATGTGGTTTTGCGTTTGCAAATTATAGTAAATGCAGAGCGGCGTTTCAGCCAAGTTACATCTAAATCTAGGCGGACCGATCGCCAACGCGATCAATGAGCGAGAGAGCGTTCTCGACGGATGTTTCTTATGATTGATTAATTAGTGTAGCGTCGTGTTTGAGCTGCGTTGTTCGGAGATATATTAGTGTATGAAATAAAAAAACTGTTTCAGTGTAAATTAAGTGTTTTGAATGTTTGTCTGCTAATATGGCGTACAGTGTATCAATAATTAGGCTGGTACATACTCTCTGGTCAGTAACCACAGGGACAGGGAGTGAGCCCCAGCGCTAAGACACACCAACCGCCTCTGATTATAAGTGGTAATACTAATAACTAGTAGTAAATTTTAATGCGGTAAAATAAACTCTGTATCAAATGCGGTAAACAAACTACGAATTGTATAGTATAGAAGAATTAAGTTACACTCAATAACCATTTATTTTTATAGGTGGACAGTCGCGGTGTTCATGCCGTTGTTCGGCGTCCCGGCGGTGCGCTCGCTTATGCCGTATACGCAGTGGGTTCGACTCGCGCCCTCACTGATAGCACATTCCCAACTGACCATGCTGCTTTGCTGGGACACACTAATGGTCAGGGCATACAACTTGCCACTGCTGCTGAGGTATGTAAGATAAGCACATAGTAATATTTATCAGTTTCTTATGCGGTGCGACAATAACACAAAACAAATGTAAACTTTATTGAATCATGTAAAAATCGGTGTGTAATGTGGTAGAAACGGTGCCTTTAGCTGCTGCTCGAATGGGCCGGCTCGACCAGGTTAATACCACGACCTCGCTGAATACCGGCGTGAAATAGAGGCATCTTGTGCCTCTGCATTTCGTTCGGTGAGTGAGGTAGCCGGAGGCCCACACCCCCTCTCCAACTCCGCTCCCTATCATCCCTCCCATCACCCTAATATTCTAAAAGACCGGCAACGCACCTGCACTTCCAATGCGTGACAGATGTACGTCGATGATGGTAATCACTTACCATCAGGTGAGCCGCTTGCTCGTTTGCCCGCATACCCATAAAAGAAGAGTCGGTTAGTAAATAGGAAATTGTATTTAAATTAAAGATTTGAAGTTGATCTAAAGTTGCAATAATGCTCCAGATCCCATTAAAGCAATTTCCATCAACGCACTGAAACGCTATCATAGCGTAGTTAATTAGCTATGAGGCTGCTGACAAACAGACCGACAAATACATTTATTATCAAATATATAGAAGCACAGACAATCAATATACACCAATCAATCAATCAGCAGTATTTTGTAATTTAGTTAATTATACGTGCATATTTACCGACATTTTTACTTTATTTCCTTAAAACACGCCAAATTATATTATTATAATGTTTCAAATACGTCAAATGGATATTAATTTACTAATGATATATGATTTTAATAAATATTAGTCTTTAATTTACTTACTTGTGAACAGTTTTGAACAGAACCTCACAAATTACAACACATCCTATGAGATTAAACTTCACAATGATGCAGACAGGCGGCTATTTGTATTAAATGTCAAATTTAATTCACGATAACAACGCTTGCTATAGAGGTTACGTCGCTTCGGACAAAAAGATAAATTTTCGCCCCTTTAGAATATAGGTATATTTCTATACATTTTCAAACACAAGATGAAGTAGCGATATGTTCGCGTGCTATTCTGGTCAGAAAAGAATATGCACGTTCGAACAAGTTAAATGCAGCGTCCCTTACAAATTATGTGTTAAGGTTTTACTATTATCAAAACACCAGGCGGTACCGACAGCGTGCCGTGTCGTCAACACGGACAATCGACATGCCACCAGTCGTGGATTCAAGATGTGTATTCTAGATCCCACGGTTGCTAAGCTAACAAGCTTTGGTAAAATTTTTCTAACCATGAACAAATTAAAACTTCAAGAACTTATTGTTGGAAGATTAAAAGAAAGATGACGAAGTTCTTTTAATACTGATATTAGTAATAAGATACTTAAAAATTAAGTGATTTTGTAAAGATCAGCAAGCTGAAGTGGCAATGGGCCGGCCACATAGCTCGCAGAACTGACAACCGCTGGGGAAAAAAGGTTCTCGAGTGGCAGCCACGTACAGGCAAACGCAGTGTGGGACGACCCCCCACAAGATGGAGTGACGACCTGCGCAGTGGCAATCTTTGGGGGAGGCCTATGTTCAGCAGTGGACTTCTGATAGGCTGAAATGATGATGATGAAGATGAAGTGATTTTTTTAAAAACAGAAGTAGGAATGTTTATTATTTAGATAAAAAGGATATCTTCAAAAGAATGATGATATCTCATTATTATTTATAGAGTGATTCCACAGAGTCCTTAATTTGATTGAACATAATTTAAGCAAGCAACTGACAAAAAAGTCTTTATCTTTGAACATTTAAATTTTCAATTAAAACATCCTTCACACGTCGCACCGTCCTGCCGTCGTTATGGCTTGTTTTGATATCGACGAACGCACGCCTGTGACCTTGGGTCTACCGGTACATTGTGATGGCGTTTAAATCGGCACAGTATTTAGCTGCCATTTTGTATGAAAAAGCTTGTCCAACGTACTAGTATAATGCTATATACTAAGTGTAGAGGCTGGAGTAGTGTATCACACAAGAAAGAGCTCTGATCACCGAGTGATATTGGTATTGTTTAACTGTAACAGGGCAGCGAGGCGGTGGTGGTGATGGCAGATGGAAACGGTGCGCTGTACCCGATAGCACGCGACTGCGTAGGCATGGTGCGCGAGCCACCGCCACTCAATCTGCCGCCAGCGCGCGCGCTCACTGCGCACGCGCTGCCGCTGCAGCCGCACGGGGCCGCACACTCGCATCACGCCGCGCTCAAGTCGCAGGTATACACGCCAAACCGCTTCTTAACATTAAAAAAATATATTTTGAATTCGATTCGTTTCTCATATCTTCGATATTTCTGAACCGATTTAGGAGATTTATTTTTTCCATAGACTCGTTGATGCTCTAAGGAAACTTTCTACAGAAGTTTTTTTATATTTTATCATACATCAACGTAATATCAGATCTTCTGTATTATTTCGTACTAATTACCTGTGTCTTTGCCCACCCTGAAAGACCTCAAATAGTTCACAAAATTGTGTTACTGGTTCGTTATATTTGAGATTATTTTATCGGAGCCAAGCGGCGGCTTTTGGGCCAGCTCGACCGAGGTAGTACCACGACCTCGTAGAATACTGACGTGAATTAGAGGCATCTTGTGCTTCTGCTTTTCATTCGGTGAGTGAGGTAACCAGAGGCCCACTCCCCCTCTCTAACTCCACTCCCTATCATACATTCCATCACCAAAAAATCCTTAAACCAAACTTACCTGCACCTCCTCTGCGTTGCCGATGTACGTGGATGACGGTAATCACTTACCATCGGGTAAGCCGTTTGCTCGTTTGCATTACCATAAAAAAAACTCAGCTGTTGAAGTTGTTAATGTTATATATTCTTCAACAGTATTTAAGATTCAAAAGTAATTGTGGATGTGTGTGTTCAAAATATTTTTCCTCTATATATGCAGGTGGCGCTTATCATAATAGTACCAGAACCACAACTTATGATGCCTCGTGTGTTGCGCTGTGATCTCGATGGAGTGCGTCAGCTGCTGCACTTGCTGGAGTCTGACAACAACAGTGAGTATATTGTAGATCACAATCCCTATATACCCTATATATCCCTATTTAAAAATATAACATATAAGTTATATTTATTAACACCTGTTATATAATTAAAGACTTCGCCATGTATGTAAATGCCTAGGTGTACTAACAGACAATTACTTATAAAATTTACAGAGCAACAAATATTGTCCATACTCCAAGAGCGCTGTGATGGCAACAGAAATATATTACATGCTTGTGTACACATGTGTGCACCTACTTCAAACAAAGAACCTGATATAGGTGAGTTTTGTTGAAAATGTTTGTCATCTCAAAGAACTTTAATTATTATAGGATCAGTCTTCACATGGACAAATCTGTAATATATAGGTATACTAAATGTGAATGTGTTATACAATGCTCTAAATTATTGTGAAAACCGTATCGAAATCCTCTTAGGAGTTTTGAAATGTTAAGCGACAGACCTAAGTGGATTGCGAGATTGTTTTATACTATTTAAATAAAGTTAATTTTTTTCTGTGCTAGTGACAAAGTCGAAAATTACTTCTCCGATTTCAAATAGTTTTTCACTGTTATTAAGATTTTAATGAAAGATTCCGGAAAGATGAAGAATTCCCAGATGGATGTAGGCTAGTTATATTTAAAAATAAATTATATTTTTTAAAAAATATTTAAGATACTTGTTATTGAAAATAGTCCGACCATTGTAGCCTTTAGATTAAGGTCCACTGCATTGTAAGTAGTTTCAATCTAAAGATTATAGGGGTAAAACTATTTATTTACTGTACTTTACTTCATTACAGCCGTCACACGTCGACTGCTGAACATAGGTATCTTTGTGGCAATATTTGGCTCTACCAACTTTTTTTACATAACCCAATAAATTGTTGAAAATGCTAAAATAATTACAAACATTTAGAAATTTATCAAAATTGAAATAAATATATTTAATCTGATAAATCTACCCTGTCATACGTCTTTCGCTTCTTCCACTTTCATCAATCTTCGCATGCATGCTCGTTGGTTTGGAGTACTCTTGACCTGGCCTTTTTCCAGAACGTTTCCGATTTGATCGTGAAATGTTCGCCTAGGTCTTCCTCTCCCGACTCTACCATATTAATATACTATTTATGTTTAGTGAAGTCCATCACGTGTATTTTTTAAATAATACATGCTAGTTATTATTATTTACATTAGTTGTACAAATATCAAGATTTAAGTTAAATTAGTTATATAATAGAATAGTAAGTACTTTATAAACTAGTTTTTGATGTAGTAGAAAATTCTTCGATACCGAACATACCAAGTGGCACAAGTGGTGGTGGAGCTAATGCCGAAGAAGCTGTACCGGCTATATCTTGGCCACCAGAAACCTTCGAGGCATCTGGTGATGAGGACAGTTTGATGGGACTTACTAACAACAGGTTAGTAAATCTGAACCTTCAATTTATAAACTGTATGGTTATTTTTATTGCCAAATAAAATCTACAGCTCTTAAATAAACAATAATAACTGGTATCTCATTTCATAAGCTTACTGCCTATGAAGAATACTAATATTATTGAGTGTATATAATGATTGATGTAATAATTTGAGAAGACTAAAAGTTGCAATAATAATTGAAAGTATTCTGGAAAAACCAACTATTTAATGTCATTTATGTCCAGCAAAATATCAAGTGGAGGAGCTAACGGTGCTGGAGCCGTGAGTGCGGACCCCGCCGAGCGACGTGGAAACGCTTTGGCTGCCTTGCGTGCTTTGTGTGAAAGTTCTGTCTTGCAGCCCCATCTCATGCAATTACTCACAGCTAAGTAAGTTACTTTGATAACTGTTTGCAAATCTAATTCTACAGGTGAAAGATATATCTTATATCTTTATATTTTATCATTGGTGTATGAAAGACATAGTTGCTGTATTTACCATCATCATATTTAGAATACCAATTCATTTTAATAAATAATTGAATTGGATAGATTAAGACAGATGAGATTTGTAATGTATTGAGCAGTTTATATGTATTGTTAGGGATGGAATGGGTCAGACTCCGTTGATGGCAGCGGTTGCGGAGCGTGCGTACCGTGGGGCGCTTGTCCTTCTGGACGCGATACGCTCGTGTCCTGAAGCGGATGATGCCCAGCGGTCGGCCACCATTTTTCCGCCAAATGCACATCCAGATCATTCACCACTCCTGGTATTATGCTGCAATGATACATGCAGCTTCACATGGACTGGGCAGGAACATATTAACCAGGTATCTAACATGTCTGTTTGTACTGCATTGTGGAAATTTTTGAACCACAATTTATTGGCATAATATATAAGTTTATAATAATCACTTTTATTTCTTTCAGGACATATTTGAATGCAAGACCTGTGGGCTTACTGGGTCCCTTTGCTGTTGTACAGAATGTGCAAAGGTTAAGATAATTTTTTATTTTATATTTCTAGAATTTTCTGTTCTCTGTTACAAACTTTCAACAATCATTTGAAATTAAACTATTATTTACTGATTTTATAGCTTTAAATAGTTCTTTTACATATTCCTGACGTTTCGATTGCGTTACAGCAGCCGTGCTCACGGCGGGACTTCCATTGTTAACTCGGGCTATCTTCAGCCTTTATTTACTTAATTTTTGGTCCGATCTACTCAATGTGCTCACAGAATCTCGAGGTCGTGCAGCGGTATGCTTGATTTTAGATTTAATTTTGTTTATTACTGGATCCCATGCCGGTGGTAGCACCCAGCCATCTTCTCTATTGAAATTAGGATGTTTTTTGATTTTAATAGCCTTGCGATCGTCCTTGACAGGAATCGGTGTCTTTTTGCGAGGATTTGTGGTCTATCAAATCTAAAGTAATGGTTGAGGCGATCAAGGATATTATCATAGACTGCAGACTTTCTAGAGCGTCGGTGTTTCATTTCAAATGTGTAGTGTTCGCGTAAATACAAGAAAGAATTTTTCAACTATCATGTTACTTTTAATTCACAGGTTTGCCATAAAGGTCATGATTGCAAATTGAAGCGTACATCGCCTACAGCTTATTGCGACTGTTGGGAGAAGTGTAGGTGCAAAGCTCTGGTAGGAGGAAATTGGGCAGCACGGTGCGACTTGCTAGCGAGACTCGCAAGGGATACTCAATTAGCTACACATTTCAACTCCAGGTATGATTGAAATTTGATGCATTGATAATTTGAAGAATATGATACGTAGTCGTCATTTCGGCTATATTTGATTTTTGCCTTACCTTTCTTGATGCTACAGGTAATTATATGCTTCTGATAAACTGAAAAAGTCATCACAACGTTATCACTGTTGCATCTTAAATACATGGATAGTTTCAATATAGTAAATTGGCAACAATCATAGGCACACATGAGGGAGACCCAACCACCTACATTTAGATTTTGATTTAAGGATAAATGAATGTTTGTTCTCTCTATCCCTTATTTAATAAAAAAAGGTGGATGATGTCGTTCTGGCCAAGCAGCATAGGGAATATTAAGGGTTTCATAAAAACATTTCATACATTCTATTTTATACGTGGTAGAGCCAAGCGGCGACTTAGGCTGCTGCTCGAATGGGCCGGCTCGACCGAGTTAATACCACGCTCTCGCAGAATAGCGACGTGCAGTAGATCTTTTGCTTCTAAGTTTCGTTCGGTAAATGAGGTAACCGGAAGCCCTCTCCCACTTCCTCCCAACTTCCCTCCCATCACCCAAATATCCTTAAAGGCCGGCAACAAAAACTTTGATAATTTATTGGATCTAAGCATAACAAACAATCTTATGAAGTTCTTGGATCCTTCTTTTTGTTGATTTTGAGATACAAGTCCGCTTTAAACTACATTGCTATAATATTAAAAAATATAATTCAATGGAAACATGTGTCCCCAGAGGCGAGTCGATCCTGTTGTTCCTGGTGCAGACGGTGGGGCGGCAGGCGGTGGAGCAGCGACAGTTCCGCGCGGGCGGCGGACGGGGCCGCGGGCCGCGTAAGCAGCCCGGCTCTGATGCGGAGGTTGACGCGCCCGACCACGACCTCGAACCTCCGCGGTTCGCAAGGCGAGCCCTGTTGCACTTGCTTGGTTAGTTACTCTCCCATTCACTATTAGAAACCACGATAGCCGTGTGCCTGTTAAAAAGTGGGTTGGAACGACTAAAATAAATGTCTAAACCTCTGACGACCCCATTATTAGGCATAGTACAGTAGTAGGAGTATTGATTAATTTTAATTAAATTTTTAATACTATTTTTCCAAAGAATTGTCTTTTAAAAGATAATAAAAATTAATATAATATAAGATGAAATTCCATATCCACTCTATTGACTCATTTTCGTCAAAAAAAATCTCGAGAAATGGGTGCTTCATGAGTTCACTGATTTTGCATGGAGCATGTATTAAAGCTCGCCGCTTTGATAAGTAGGTACAGAAATAATGTAAATTTGCACAGAGTTTTGACGTGTGATGAACAGTGGATTCTCTACGATAATGTCAAGCGAGAACGCAAGCGAAGCTCACCTAGAGAAAAGTACTGCTAATGGTAACTATTTGGTGGTCACTTAATGGTGTAATTCACTAGCTTTTTGAGATTCTTCGGTTTGTTATTGATACACATATATCAAATGTCTATTGTGAAGAACGTGGAACAATGATGGCAAAACTTGCAGGCAAACAACTCCGTCTCGTCAATCGATCTTTGCCATTACTCCTTCTTGATATCGCACGATTTCCCACTACCAGACAAAACTGTTTTTACCTAACAAGACCTGCTATAATTTCCTGGAATGAAAATTTTTTTTTTCTCAGGAAGCCGTACATAATGGTTTCAGAGACTTTGTAGGGTCCAGATACCCACAGTTTAATTGCAAAGGTAGAAATGACTCTCTCTCCGCTTGAGATGGCAGAAATGAGGGTATTCTATACATAACCTTCTTTAACCCACAATATGAGTCAACTCATAACTTATAATGATATAAGACATATTACAACATAATATAACTTTTTGTTCACGTAGCGATTATGGAAAATAAAAATGGAATAAAACAAAAAAAAACTTCTGTAATAATTCATCATTTTCTACAAACCCGCCGCATCAATGGAATGTGGTATATTTCTTTAGGCAAATGAATAGATTTTTTGTTCAGGATTACAATAAATAAATTTCCAAGATTCAAAACTTGCGTTTCACAAAACGTGACACCAAAGTGCGGAAAGGTGCATATGCGGTTTGCCTAAATTTCGTTTAACGGAACTTGATTACCTAATTTTCACCAGAGCCTGTCACCGTCTGTGTGTGATACAAATCGAACATAAGTTTCGAAAAAGTCATTGATCTCCATTGGTAGGTAATAGAAGACGAGTCTCTTGATACGTCGCCAGTTCCCTTTAGCCACTCGGTTATCGTGACTTCATAATAAATAATTATCAACTAATTAAATAAATTATTAATGTATATTGATTATGTTCAACTTGTGATGTAATTTGAGTTGATGTTTAATATTGTTTAATAGGTGACTGGGCTGCTGTAGAGGCGGCGGTGATGTGCGGTGCGAGCTGCGGGGAGGGCGACGGGCGGCCCGGCAGCCCCGGCGGTGGCGGCCCATTGCAACAGTCCGGCACCACGTTGCTTGATAAGTTTACACACGCACTCATCGTCAAGTGCACCAATGACGTAAGTTAAAGCGGCTTCGTTATATCTGTCTTTCATCATCATCATTTCAGCCTATTAGAAGTCCACTGCTGAACATAGGCCTCCCCCAAAGATTGCCACGAAGCACGGTCCTGAGCCACCTGCATCCATCGACTTCCCGCAACACTGCGCAGGTCGTCACTCCATCTTGTGGGGGGTCGTCCTACACTGCGTTTGCCCGTACGTGGCTGCCACTCGAGAACCTTTTTTCCCCAGCGGTTGTCAGTTCTGCGAGCTATGTGGCCGGCCCATTGCCACTTCAGCTTGCTGATCTTTACGGCTATGTCGGTTACCTTAGTTCTGCTGCGGATATCATCGTTGCAGACTCAATCACGCAGAGAAACACCGAGCACAGCCCTTTCCATAGCGCGCTGAGCAACTTTGAGCTTCCTCATACGGGCTGCAGTGAAGGACCAAGTCTCGGATCCGTATGTCATCACTGGCAACACGCACTGGTTGTATACTTTCGTCTTGAGGCTTTGCGGTATACTCGACGAGAAGATATGAGTAGTTTCCCGAACGCAGCCCAGCCGAGTTGGATTCATCGATTGACCTCTGAGTCGAAGTTGGACTTACCTAATCGGACAATTTGTCCCAGGTATACGTACTCGTCTACAACTTCGAGCCTATTGTTCCCAACAACAACCGGTATTGGTGTGACATGGACGTTTGACATAAACTTCGTCTTGTCCATGTTCATCTTAAGACCAACCTGTTGGGAGACGTTATTGAGGTCATTGAGCATTGTACTAAGCTCCTCCAGCGATCCTGCCATAAGAACTATGTCGTCGGAAAATCGAAGGCGAGTGCTGTATTCGCCATTGATGTTGATACCGTATCCTTTCCAGTTCAGCTGCTTGAAAACATCTTCCAATGCAGCGGTGAAGAGTTTCGGGGATATGACATCACCCTGTCTTACACCTTTCTGCAGTTGGATTGGTTTCGTACTCTGATTCTGTACTCGGATAGACATCGTAGCCTCATTGTACAAACACCTCAGCACTTCGATATACCGAGAGTCTGTCTGGCACCGCTGGAGAGACTGTAGCACCGCCCAAATTTCTACTGAATCGAAGGCTTTCTCATAGTCCACATACGCCAGACATAATGGCAAATTGTACTCCTCGGCCTTCTGTACAATCTGGCGAAGAGTATGTATGTGTTCTATGGTACTATAGCCTTTTCGGAATCCGGCTTGTTCGGGAGGCTGGAAGTCGTCAAGTCTGTTCACTAGACGATTTGAGATGACTCTCGAAAACAGCACGTAGACGCGGCTTAGAAGCGATATCGGTCTATAATTCTTCAAAAGGCAGTTATCCCCTTTCTTGAAGAATAGGACAACCACGCTTCTACTCCACGCTTTCGGCGTAACACCGCCATGAATGACGGAATTAAACAGCTTCTGAAGGACAACAAGTATCGGTTTTCCACCCGCTTTCAGAAGCTCAGCTGTAATTCCGTCCTCACCCGGCGCCTTGCCGTTTTTAAGCTGTTTGAGAGCCATCCTAATCTCGCTCAGACTGACGTCCGGGATGTTATCGGATGTTATCTGTCTTTATCTGTGGTAAATTGTTACAACTTCTATGTATGTAAAATGACTAAATGACTATATCAGGAGATTTAGAATAAAAATGTGTTCGAGATGTTAAGTGTATGTGACTGCGATTCTATTTGAGTATACTTTTTAATTAAGCTCTATAAACTTTTAAGAAATTACAATAGATATTAACGCGGTAGAGTCAAGCGGCGGCTTTAGCTTCTGCTCAAATGGGCCGGTCGACCGGATTAATACCACGACCTCGCAGAATACCGACGTGAAGTAGAGGCATCTTATGCTTCTGCGTTTCGTTCGGTGAGTGAGGTAACCGGAGGCCCACTCCCCCTCCCTATGCCCCTCCTCTTCCCTCCCATCTCCCAAATATCCTTAAAGACCGGCAACGCACCTGCAGCATCTATGGTGTTGCAGATGTATGTGGGCGACGGTAATCACTTACCATGAGGTGAACCGCTTGCTCGTTTTCCGTCTTTTCCATCAAAAAAAAAGATATAATTAATCAAATTACATATTCATATTAGACAGCAGAAATATTTTATTTTAACTTATGTAATTTTACCAGTAATTTGTGCTGTAATCGTTAAACAAGTACATGTTATCCACAAGGTAAATTAACATATCATTATGGTCATCGTATTGTACAGACGACTTAAACTAAATAGACGTGACATAGGAAGGCTATAGCGGCTGCTAAGATTACGATCTACAAATTGTACCAGCCAGCCCCACCCAGATCTTCTACTCCATTATGTCTACGGTGCTACTAGGGAGACGTTGTATTCCAGTTGTTTTAGAAATTCATAATAATCTTAGGTATGGCTATGTAAGGTATTGTATAAGTATGTAGGTAACACCGCGGGGGGCATAGCGCGACAGCGAGGCGTTGTGGGCTGAGAGTGGAAGTAGATGTTTAACTCGCGATATCTGGGGCCTGCACAATTGTTTTTCCATTCTTTACTTGTAATCATTTATTCTTGTAGATTAACGCACATATGGAATAAGGATAAATTCTAAAATAAACAATATCTTAGACAACACTACTTGAATCGATCCGATTCTATCGAGTTCGTAGATAGAATGTTTAAGATCGATTTAAAAAATTGATTGTTCAACGTCAAATAATCGATTTCCGATCGATAAGCCTACGTATAACGAAAAAGGCGCATTTGTCATGGAAGCATTTACGAAAATAATTTTGTAAAATTAATACTAAGGCAATGAACTAACGCATGGGAAATTATACCATCTTTTCATAAACTTACGATCGACAATTTCACGCTAAAATACCGCATTGTTCTGAGTATTTATGATATTTTAAAACAACCATAACACAATGTCTCACTAGGAGCAGCGTAGATACAAGGAGTAGAAGTGGCCGCGTGGCCAGCTGTTACAATTTGTACATCGTAGCATCCAGGACTGCTTTCCTATTCGGAATCTATCAAGATGGAAGTAGCCTATGGTTAAATATGAAACTATGTTGTATCTCTATATGAATATGAAACTATGTTGTAGGCAGCACTTCGTAGTTTTAAGTCTTTCCCAGTGTCACTTATTATTATTACAGTAGGATCACAATTACTAAATCAGTGGTAATGTTTCACAGGGGAATAAGTAAGATCGGGATAAACTTTAAACGTAATTTGCCACGCCTGATTTATTTTATGATTACATTTATTTCAGATGCTCGATACGCTATTGCACACACTCATAAGAGAGCAACAGAATGACTCAATACCTGGACGCGCTGAGCGTGCTCGCGAAGTGGCACGTCGATTTGTGCGTTCCGTTGCTAGAATTTTCGTTATTTTCAGCGTCGAAATGGCGCCCGGCGCGGCAAAGAAAAAAGGGTAAGTCAGGACAATAACATTGAAACAAAACTTCTAAGGAGCGCATAATATTTATGGCTTTTTTGGTATGGTAGTGATCTGATTTTATGTATTATGTACAACTAGGATATTAGAAACAATAGAATTATTACAAATAACTTATTCTAAATATTGTTTTATTATTATTTGTTTTTCAATAATTTATTATTTCTTCTAATATAATAAATTCTCGTATTTCTCGTATCTCGTATATTATCTCGTCATATATTAATTCTAAATAAATGAAGTTTTTTTTTTTAGATAATGTAATGGTAAACAATCGCAAGGCAAATCAAATTTACAATGTTGTATTCCGTAATAAGTTTTTTTATTTCATTATATCATCATTATATTTTAAACAATATAGACAATATTCATTTCAAAATAAAAATATTAATTTACAAGACTTGCTCTAGCAATTCCTCAAATGCAACAAAATTTACCGAAGGTATTGTAAGAAAGCCCGACTTTCCATTCCCGTCATTACAATCTTTGTAGTGACTGAATAACGAATCTTAGATTATATTTACAACTTGTTCATCACTTTACTTTTTATGTGTTTGCAGCAATAATGTGTCAATAGTTGTACGACAACCGCGGTCTCTCTCGTCTTTCGTCAGCAATCATATTATAAGTACAGAATATTATATACAGCAGGAAAAGTTTCTCCTTCCCGCATACATCAACCTACAGCACTTCGCCCAGATTTCATTATCTCATCATGGCAAAAGCAAAATATAATTAATGTAACTGCTGTTACTTGGGTTTAAAAAAACTCTATTTGTTACTCCATTTCGCGCAGGCTGTGAATTCAAGATCATTATAAAAAATCAAAGAAGTTATTTAATTTATATACTAGGAAAAGATACATTATTTTAATAACAACAAAAGATATATTATTGTAGGTAAAATTCAATTCTTAAAAACACAACAACACACGTTTTGTTCGTTATGTTGCCGCTTCAGCAGAAAGCAATATATGTACCCGTAATGACCACTATCTTACAAAAAATAGATAGTTTAAGAAACAGAAAACGGTCTATGCTACGAGTACATAAGGCTCACTACTACTCGGCGCATTGTAGACACGTCGCGCCCTACGAGCGCGGTTGTATGGAGTTTTCTCTGAGGAATATTTGCTCTTGTGACAATAAATAGTACATTTGCTTTAATAACTGAATTGCGTAACTATATGGAGTCTTGAATATTCTTGTTACTTAACCATGTAATGGCTAGTACTCGTATATGTAATTCACACTGATTATGATGTTTATAAGGTCGCTGATAAATTATATTATCTATCAATTTCTCTTGCAGGCCGTTGTCCATAACATCTTCAATCGTTCGCTGCCGTCGTGTATTCGCGGCTTTAGTTGCTCTAGCTGTGGAAGAACTTGTTGAGGCAGCTGACGCTCTACTAGCTCCGGTGCGTCTTGGTGTGGTGCGACCTACTGCTCCGTTCCCACTCGCTACAACTTATGTAGACCTCGTTAATGGCAGTGAAGATTTATTCGGAGTGGAACCGCTTTCTACGGGACATTCACGAATTCCTCATACGCGCAGGTATGTTTTCTTATATTTCATCAAATGTTCTCCTATTCCAATTAATATTAAGTAAACTAATATTGTGTATTAAAAAAATCACGTGCAGAAAACTAATCATAATTATGTAGTAATAATATTAACATTTTGTTCCTAATTTTATTTGAAAATATTTTCAAATAAAATTAGGAACAAATAAAATAAAATTAGGAAAAATATTTCAATTAAGTTTTAAAGCTGATAAGTGATCACTGACAAAAGTCAAATGAGAATTGGTTTTACTTATATGAATAGAGAATCAAATACGGGCGGTGGCCGTGGGGCGACTGCTGGTGGTGTATCCATGGGTAGCTCTACACTGGCTCCGGACCGTTCATCCACACCTGTGGCCACTGAGTACGCGGATGATGTAGCTGGCGAGGCACTTGGTGGCGATGATGACGCCTCCGAGACCGACGAGCCCAACATACCAGCACCAGTGCCCGCTCCAGACGCGCAACACGATGACGCTATGGGTGAAAGGTAACTTGTTTATTCTTTAACAGTCTCTAAGCAATTAAATGCACACGCCATTTGAGGTTTTCCGTTATTGTCACGCTCGGGAAGCAAATACCAGACATCTCGCGCCCTTGCTTCTGCTCTTCATTATTTGTCTAGATAGTTATGTAGTTAAATGTCCGGTGTATCTATGTTGGGTATTTAGCCATCTTTCGTAGACCACGAGATGTTACTTGGGTTAAAAACATAATAAAACATTCATTTTATGGCTTTCGTAACCTCATAAGAAATATCCGAGCAAAACTGGTAGAGGATTAGCCTTCACAACGAAATACAGTTAACATCTTTATATATTGGTAATGAGGATAGCATTGATAGAAAAAAACTTAAGAATTTAGCTTTGATATGATATTATATTATTATGACAAATCCAAAGTATGCAATTTTTTTTTAAATAAGTACATATTGTATGTATAATAAGCTCTCAGGCCTATTACCTATCGCCTACCGCTGTAAATACAAATTTCAATTTGGTATTTTTATTAGGGGACAAGAGCAACATGTTGTAGTTGAAAATGGAACAGAACGCGCGGAGGGTGGTGAGAGTGAAAGTGAACTAGACTTACTGGCTGAAGTGGAAACAGAAAGTGACTCTGATGATCAAGACAATGCTGAATCTGCGCAACGTAGTGTACAAACTGGTGCTACACAGGGTTCCGATGCCGGTATGTATATTATAGTACTACTTGTGCCTGTATATCCAATTGCAGCTTAAGTTCTGATCAACTAAAATTCTAATTAGTTTTAAATTTTTTTTCATTTGGAAAAGAAAAGAAAGTAATAAGAATTATTTTTATATTCGTTTATTTATGATATTTTTAAATTAAGTTTACTGATGTAGCTTCTAATAAATTATCCATCTGAATCCATAAACGATGTTTTATACGAAAAAATATTTTACTTTATTCTTTAACCCAAATGATACTGGAACCACTCATTTGAGCAGAGTAAGCTCCGGTAGACACGATACGTGCGCGGGGACGACGAGATGCTACGCGGATTTATCGTCAAACAATCGGAATCCGCATCTGACTGTAGTTGTAGAAATGTTAAAACGAGTACACGCCGCAACAGGTATAGCATCGCTGCTAATGTATCCAGAGGACGAGAGCGGCGACTCGACGCAGCCGGAGGACGAGGACTCTGAGGCGGGTGAGACCGACGAGCAGGACGGCGAGGCAGAGCCGCCGCTTCACGACGGTGAGCCGCTCGAACGCCGCGCCGCGCCGCCCGCGCGTCCCAACCTCGCGCCGCACTCTATGCAGTGGGCCATACGGTTTGTTTGCTATGTTATGATTCTACAGAAAATAAGTACACTACCTAATGCAGGCTCGCGTATTGGAGGCGTAGGGGGCCCTATGGCCTCTCCCCCATTGAACTTTCAGGAACAGGGAAAATGGAAAACTTTCATAACAACTGCCCTCTTCCCCTCAACTTTGAGCGAGAACCTAAAAAAGAAGCCAAGAGAAACTGCCGAATATTCGGTAAATGACTGCTGAAGATATCCACGACAAACATTACTGTGTGGCAAAGCGAATATCAATCCGCTTGCAAAGCTTAAAACTTCTTAGCCATCTGTCGACCGATGCCAAGCAACTTCCTTAGTCAAGATTTACTGGGACTGCTAAATAAGAGACAAAAGCAAGATTAAAGAACTTGTAGGAAATCAAGAGAAACGCGCTGTGAAATAGCCCCAGCAATGTACTTTTGCAAAATTTTGGGAAATAGTATTTGCAAAAATAATATGAGCAAATACCTCGGGAGAACGTCTCTGACAGCTGTCAGTTGATGTCAAAGAGCACTCCATTCTAAAAGGTCCTATCCTAACATAATATGGAAAGTTTAGTCATACCCTGTATCAGGTCACTATCAGACATATTTCTTACCAGTAATTCGACTCCTTTTTTAATTTTATTTTTTAAAAAGAATTAAAAGGGCCTTTAAATATTTTTATTTTCCATAATTACATTTTACTGAGTAAAGTTACGTATTTCACAAAATAGTTTGAACGTACCTGGTTTATAAAAATCTAATTGGCGTATATATTATAAAAGACTAGTATATAATACACATATGTAGTGTAAATGTTAGTCTTCCAAAACGTTATATTTCTAAAATTCAAATTACCAAAGTTGCACTAGCAACGTAAATATTGTACACAATGATTTTAAAAAGTCTTGATCTTCAATACAAACTAGAAATGTCATGTAATAAAATAACCTAAACGTTTCTAATATAAGTACAGGATGAATACCTGTATCACTTATACAACTTTTTGTTAGCAATAGAACAATTTCTATACATCATAGTAAATTTGCAAGATATTTATATAATTCACTACGAGCATTTACTTCAAAACGCACACTTAACACCTCTTCAGACTAAAGAATGCAAACTAACTCTGCTCGCTTCCCCGCAAAACCGCCACCTTTGCTCCGCGAGTTACAGTTATGGTGCTAGTGGACTTTTCTAATGCTTTTAACACAGTCGACCACGATGTCGTCCTTGCAATTTTTTCTCACTTTAGATTCGCATCTCCGGTCTTGAAGTGGTTCTCCTCATATCTTCGCGGGCGTCAGCAATCAGTCCTTATAGGACAAAAGGCCTCTCAGTGGCTGGAACTTGGTTGTGGCGTACCGCAAGGCGGTATACTTTCTCCCTTAATCTTCTCAATTTTTATAAATTCCCTTACGTCTAGTATTGACTGTTCGTACCATCTATATGCTGATGACCTGCAGATTTACGTGCAGTCAGATATTAATAATCTTCATAACGCGATTACTAACTTAAATAACAATTTAATAGCTGTTTGTGACTGGTCATTACGCTTCGGAATCTCTGTGAATCCAACGAAATGCCAAGCTATATTAGTGGGTAGCTCGCGAATGCTGGCTAAAGTAGATTATACGAGTCTACCGCCTGTCTATTATAATAAGAATGTGATTCCCTTTTCGAGCTCTGTCAAAATCCTTGGGTTATTTATTGATAACAACTTGAACTGGACAAAACATGTTACCGAAGTTAGCCGTAGGGTCACTGCCTCGCTACAAGTGCTCTACCGTCTTAAAAATTTTCTTCCTTTGAAACTAAGCTTATGCTTGTCCAGACACTCATACTTCCTATTATTGATTATGCAGATGTGTGTTACTCTGACTTGAACAAAGATCTCCTTCACAAGCTAGAGCGCCTTGTTAATAACTGTATCAAGTATATTTTCAACCTTCGAAAGTATCACCATATCTCACAATACCGTTCTCGCCTTAAATGGCTCTCTCTCCAACAAAGGCGTAACTCTAGAGTCCTGCTTTATTCTCTTTTCTATCTTAAATGATGCTACCTCTCCTTCTTACCTAAAGAATAAATTTCAGTTTGTTTTCTACTCATGACCGGGTCCTTTGCTCTTCATCTAATCATAAGATTAGCATTCCGCAACTCTTCACCGATTATGTTGGCAACTCCTTTACTGTTCAGGCTGCACTACTCTGGAATTCCTTGCCTGAAGACATTAGGAAAGTGTCCAGTAAGTTATTGTTCAAGAGACTGGTACGTGAACACCTCTTCAAGACATCCGTTCCCACTTAGTGGAATTGATATCATCGGTCATTGTAATTATAATAATATTTTGTATGCTGTATGTTTATATGTATTTATTCCGACTTTATGTAAATAATTGTATGTGTATTTTATATATTTATATATTTATTTATGAATCCTTTTTTTTTAACAAATTAAATTTTTGGCACCCTTACTATATCTCTCCACGCCCCGGGTTAACTGGCAGAGAATGCCAAAAGGCATTAAGTCCGCCCTTTGTAATACTATGTTTAAATGTATTTAAATAAAGTTAAAAAAAATGAAAATGAAGAAGAGTCGGACGACTGCAGGCCAAGCGGGACCTCTCTCTCTAGTTATGTTGCTCCCCATTACTAGTTTAGTCTGTGGAGGTATTTGGATTGGGAATTTACCGAAAATTGAGATAGATTTTCGCCATCAGTCGGTCGCCAGATTTGTTAGCAGGGTGTACCATGTGTGTTGGTGAGGTTTGCAATTGAATAAAGGGATAGTATATTCTCTCTTACACCCCAATACTAATAATACATTTGATATGTTACGCTATGCTATACCTGGCAGAGCCAAGCGGTGGCTTTGCTGCTGTACGAATGTACCGGCTCAACCGGGCTAGTACCGGGGTAGAACCGAAGTAGAGGCATTTTGTGCTTCTACGTTTCGTTCGGTGAGTGAGGTAACCCGAGGCTCACTTCCCCTCCCCTAGATATCCTTAAAGACGAGCAACGCACCTGTAGCTCCTTTCGTGTTGCAGATGTCCGTGGGCAACGGTAATCACTTACCATCAGGTGAGCCGCTAACTCGTTTGCCCCCAGTCCCATAAAAAAATTGTTATATATAATATTATTGATTATTAATAATATATAATGACGACGATAATGCAATAAAGGTCCCGCGAGACGTCCCGCGGCACCACCAGCAGCACGGGTGGCGTGCGACTGACGGGCGGCTCATCGCTGGTGTTCATCGATCCCGCGTCGCTGCGCCGCTCGGCCGCCGCGGCTGCCGCCGGCGCGCACGACCCGCACTCCACCTCCACTACCGCCTCCTTCCTGGCTCGAGCTTTCGGTCAGTACTCGCAGCATACAATTACATAGATAGGCCACTCTTTTACAACTAGTCGGCCATTAACAATGTCGAAGCGCCAATAGCCAAATAGGCTAGGGTGCGGACTACAAAACATGACATCGTAAGTTCGAGCCCGTCATTCGACTATTGTCGTGAACCACTCCAGATACAAGCTGTAAGCTTAGTTGGAGAGTAAACAGGAATATTAGTAATGTTACTTAATACTATTACAGCATTACTAATATTTCTTCAAAAATAAAATTATACTACAAAAAAACTACTTTTTCCTAAATTACATTTTGAAAAGAGTTTATTATTTAATTAATTAATTATTTCGATCGATATGTTGCCGTTTCATTTATTACTTTTCACCGAGATTGTTAAGTTACTTTTAAGTAGTAACTGTAATATGAATTAGTATATTATTGTTAAAGTTTAGTAAGTATACATTTGTTAAGTTAGGCGTTAAAGTAAAACAGAATTGCCGTGGCGCCGTCAGTCATTTTTAAGACGCGTCAAAATCTATGGCCGTTTGTTTTTGTATCGCACAATAAAATAAATAAACTTCCTATTCTTCAAAAAGAAGCTCTTTTAGCTTTTATATGGATTCAATGAGTTGCAAATAGATATACGAGTAGTATGTAGAAATAAAACGTCCGAAAGTGCAGTATGTATGCGTTGTATTTATTTGATTTATAGCTTTTTCTTGTGACGAACAGATTTCTAATGTATGTATTTATTGAATAAAACATTATTTAAGAAAATAACAACATTACATAACGAACGTAATATTTTAACGTTAACGTTTTCGCGAAATGGGGGACAAGGAGAGAAAATAAACGTTCATTTTTTTTTCTCTTTCTATATATTCTCCTACAAAACAAATAAATTCTTGAGATCTTTCGAATTTATTCAGAGATTTATTCCCTAATAAAAAATGTTTTATCGAAGAAATACGAGGAAACTGCATCCTTGACATCTTCATCGGTGGAAATTTTTGAAACTGAGAAACAACGGCCAGGAATTGATCAAAAGAAAGAGTATGGTTTTTCATCATGATACCTTCATCCATTCAGATTCATGAGAAGTGTTAATGGATCCACTATATAGCACTGACCTTCAGGTTTTTACCTGTTTCGGTCTCTTCAGAATTCTTTAAGTAGTGTGAGGTTAACTTCAAGAGAGGACTGTTAAACTACTTGTCGTAGTTTTTTTGATTAGAAGTCCCAAAATTTCTAAAGCAATGGATTTAGTCACTACCTTCAAAATGGCAACAAGTTCATGCATATTATTATCTATCTATTAGTCATCTTATATTCATCATCGAACGAAATGGTACATATATATTATATCTCTTGGGCCCACAATCTTGGCCGTGTCGGTTGTAAGTAACTTGTTTCCATGAGGCCGATGCGATGCACGCCAATTTATATATTATATTTGCTTCCCGTTTTTGATTGCATAGCGATTTAGATGGCAGTTATTCCGTGGGACTTATCCGACAAAAAATCACAATAATTCCAATGAAGCCATTTCTTGATAAAATCATACCATGTTATTATTCACATCCAAGACATGTTGTTGTTTATTGGTATTTAATTTTATCTAGGAATGTCTTCATAGCAATTGTATAATATTGAGATCTGCATCTACTATCACATATTGTTTGATTTCGTATCTGGGAACTTTAAATATTTATGCACACGGATTTTTTATACAAACTAAAAGTCGGAAGTGAGGTTTACCATAACCGAAGTTAATTACAATGATCTCCTTTCTAACTAGACATATAGTTTTAATGACTAATGTATTAACAAGCTAAGCGTAAGTTTATTGAAATTAAAAAAAAACAGAATTTTAGGATAATCACAATAGCATCTTAATTATATCTCAATAGCTTCGCCTGTTTGAGGTTCAACAGATTCCAAGAAAATGCACTAGAAAAAATTCTATGCTTGATGAACTTATCATCAAGCATAGAATTTTTTCTATTATTGATATTAATACAAATTATTGTTAAAATTTTAAGGTATTGTAATTCGACAAATTGCGGATCTACTGTGGGAGTACGAGCGCATAACTCTGCCGGTGCCTCGCATGGTGCCACTGGCGTACCGTGAGGCACTTCGCTTGCAATGCTATCTAGAACGACAACTAAAGCCAACCTGGGACTGGCTGGTCACAGTTATGGACGCTACTGAAGCACAACTTAGGTAAATAATCATAATGGTTGTGATGGTAAAGACTCTACCTATGCGTACTGTTTATGACTATACCATGTGCTTATTTTAATTGAAAATGAAATTATGTAGATTCGGCGCATCCTTGACCTCGAACAATGCAGGCAACTCGAACACTGATATCAGTCGGTCAAATGCGCCTGCGGCTCGCCGCACCACTTCATTCACATCGCCCGCTACCCGCATAATTGGCTTTTCTGAAGGACCACGCGCTAGAGATCGTGAGCAAGGTACACAATTCTATTATCACTAGCTATAATCTACGTTCTAGCCATTTTAGCACTAAAATATGTAGCCCTATTCACATTATGGCATAATGAATTTTTGTGTGCTGCAATTGCACACTTATTGAATTGACATATTTCGTAATGTTAATATATTATTGTTATGTTTTAACAAGAAGATTTAAATAAAATAAGTAAGGACTCATACACCTTTAATGTTCACTCTAACCTGCTCGTTTTACACCACCGCGCGTAACGGTCTGTCTCTTATGTTTCTACTCTCTTCACAAACACCGCAATTATAAGGTCTATGATTTTACATTATCTAAACATAGTGTTGGTGTGCTTACATGTTACTAGTTTTATGTATAATTGCCGTGTGGTACCAGCGTTAGAATCTGCAACCCCCTTTGTTCCTGTAGGTATCGTTAGATTTGACTAAGTTAAGAGCTTTGAAAATTGCAATATTGGCACACAGACAGCGAGATAACCATATCGAAAAATACCAGACCGATGACGGGCAGCAGTGTCTAAGGTGCTAGGTGTACGGCACTGTGATCGCCAATTCGCTTGCTGAGCGATTATTGTGAATCCTCCTTATGGCAGAGGCCTCTGTCCTTCAGGGGATTATTTAAGGTTGGCAAAGAAGCCAGTGCAAGTTGAGAAGTTAACAGTATAACTATATTTTCGGTACACATACCAAAATTAAGAAAAAAATGTAATGTAGGTGTGGAAGCGGGCAGCGCGCGGCGCGAGTTTCTCGCGTACTGCCTGTCGCTCCTACGCGCGCACAGCGCCGAGCATGCCGAGCAGCTGCCCGTGTTAGACGTGGCCGCGCTTAAGCACGTGGCCTACGTGCTCGACGCGCTGGTGTACTATATGCGGGCCGCGCAGCCCCAGCCGCATCACCATCAGCATCTGTGGTCACCGGTAACTCGCTTTATCGATTAAACTGTGCTTATATTTTTAAGTAATCTTTTAAAATATCCTATTCAGTAAACTGGATTATAAATAAATAGCCTTTTTATTCATGCAGCATGCGGCACTTTCAACCGACCTAATTAAAGAATGCCAGTGTGCACATTGGCACTTTTGTAAATAAAGACAGTTTACCATGAACCTCTGCTTTGTAATACGCATACTATAGAAATATTTTTGCATTATATGTAAACTTAACTAAATTCGATGTTTTTGTTCTAATAGCAGCAAAGGCTGCTGTTTTCTTGACCTTTCCCTTTGATATTAGAAGTTGTTGTATTTAGCAAGTATAAGTAATGCTTAAGATATACTTTTTTAAAGGATGAGAATGAGAACGAGGAAGGTGATGAAGAGATGGTGGTTGGTGGAGGAGCGACCGCTGAGTCGGACGGAGAGGGCGAGGGCGCACGCGGCCGCGCCCACGCGTTCTTCCAGCGCTCCGACTCCACACTCTGTCTGGGATGCCCGCCGCCCGATCCATTCAATAGTTAGTCATTCCTCTACTTATATACATTACTAGCCGACACTGTACTCGCGCTTCGCTGTGGATTTCTTTAATGCATTGATAACGACTAAGGTCAGTATAACACCAATTAAAATAGTGATTTTTTCAAAAATCCTGTCTTGAAGTACCTCTAAGCCACAAGAGGAAAAAATTTAAGATGTAAATGTTTTGTAATTGTTTGTTTAATTTTAATATTAACCAGGTGGTCAGTGCCTGCAATAGCGAAACAAATTTGCATGCTGGCTCGACTAGTCTAGTCCAGCAAATTGTTATTTATTGTTTGCCATTTCTACTACGAACAAAGCTTGGAGTATTAGTAATTCTAATAATAAATTTTAATAATTAGTGACAATGCAAGATGCTCTGCCGCTCGCCGACCAGCCGCAGCTTCTTCAGCCCAACGCGCGTCGCGAGGAGCTGTTCGGTATGCCGCGGCAGCCCGTCACCGTGCCCGCCTCCGGAGACGCACCGCCCGGAGTCAACAATCCGCTAGAAGGTATTCATCTTCATAGATGATATTAATAATCGATTGAAATTACAAAGACAAAAGTGGCTCTTAAATAAAATTCAGTATTAAAGAAAGATTTCCATATAATTATTTCTTCGATTTACTCGAATACTAGACATTGAAATTAAACAAAATTTACGAAATTTATCGCGTTTAAAATTATCTTTTTCACTTCCCGAAGTTTCGGGTGCTTTAAAGCACCCATAGTCAGGAGGGGTTAAGGTATTAGACGTCGTGGTGTCAAAGTTAACTCCGGCTACTTTCTTCAGCTTTTAATAATTATTTTTTGGTCCGATCTACGCAGAAGGTGCTCACACTGCCTAAGGCCGTGCAGTGGTATGCTTGAGTTTGGATTTTATTTTATTTATTACGGGGTCCCAAGCCGGTGGTACAACCCAGCTTTCTTCACTATTAAAATTTTGGATGGCCTTGCCAGGTATCGGTGTTTTTGTGGCAATTTGTGGTCTATTAAATCTGAAGGTGATAATGGTCAAGTCGTTTTTGCTCTGCATGTTATATCCGCCGAGTGACGTGGAGTTGGTGGTGAAGAAAGTCCGTTTGGCTTCTGAGTGGTGCCAAATGGCAATCCATAATTTCTGCCTACCTGCCAATGGGTGACAGTCGTGAATGCTTGTATTCAAATCATTCTTTGACTTTAGTTATTTAGGTTTCATACACTTCTTAAATGTTTATTTTCTAGGTTACATTTCACCTTATTAAGTACGTATATATAAGCTGGGTGATCTAATCTTGGGGCTAAGTTATTATGTTCACAAAACGGATTCGTTTGTTTGTAAATTGACTTTAATAGTAATGGAAACAACTAATGATAAAAGCTTAAAGTTTTCTGCCTGTTTAAAGTGGTGCCCCGTCGCCTTGGTCTTTCCTCTCGCGGTACGGACCGCGGCTGGTCGCCGCCCGCCCGGCCGGCCTCTGCGCCGCCCACGCACACGCACACGATGACGCGCGACGAGCCACAGGTATGTGAACATAGTCTCACGTAGGTAAGTTCAATATTAATGGCAAACGATATCTGTTCAATGTCGTTTACGATACTTCGAAAGTGGAAAACAGTATTCTGCAATATTTTATATCCAGAATGATGTGTTGTGATTTGTGTTCAAAAAAAGGGTTATGTTATATGTATGTAAACTCAAAAAACTTGACATTTTTAGGATTTGTCCTGTGCTAAAGAAAATATTACAAAAATGGATATTGACACTGATGGTGAATATTTATCTGATTCGGATTCCAATGAAGCAAGGCAGATACTAAGGAAAAAACACCATAGGTAAGTATTGATGTCTAATGTAGTCTTTTTAGAAAGACTTTCTTTCTTCATCAGTCTATCCGCGACCACACTACTGAACCATAGGCCTCTCCAAGAAGGACCACTAGGCCTTACATAATTACTTGAAAGTTTTGCCCATACTTAACACGCTTATCAGACCTGTTGTTGAACGCAGTGCCGGTAGCCTCGCACTGGGAAATTGCTCCCCATCACTAGTCTGAAACGAGTGTTCGGCAAAAACAAATGGATTTTCCGCTAGCAATCGTTCAGCAAGTGATTACCGTCGCCGACTTACATCTGCAACACCAGAAGCTCTGCAAGTGCGTTGCCGGCCTTCTAAGGGTATTTGTGAGATAGTAGGTAGGATGAGGAGGGGGATGGGGAGGCGGAGTGGGCCTTCGTATTCTGCAAGGTCGTGGTGATAATCCCGTCGAGCCGGCCCAATCGAGCAGCAGCAGCCGCTTGGCTCTATCACGTCTAAGACCTAGTTTATTGTACACTCTTTGCGCGTTTTGTTCAAATTTAGAAAAAGGATGGAATATTTTCCCTTAAACTTTTCCTTAGTGTTTCGTAATTCAATACTGTTTTATGTAGACATCCCCATTCGGCAACATCTGGCAGCAGTACTCGCCAAGAATCAAACTCGCAACCGTCAGAATTCCATACCCTAGTAGACACTGCCTGCTCTATAATAGAGGCTCCACATCAACGGACTATTACTTCGCCTACAGCAGGTAAGCCATTTTTTATACTTAATACATAATTTATTGTAACTTTAAATTGTTGCGACAATTTACCAAGTCCGTTTGATACTTTAAATTTTATGATCTACATATTATTTGAGGAACATTACAATTACACAAGATGTTGTTAATTTGATTTATAATTAGAAAACAGGCTAAATTTAAAATGTTTTTGTATGTAACATAATACTAAAAACAAATTTAGAACTGGTTATTCATTATAAACTCTTCGAATAGTGAATCAATTAGTATTATATAAATTGGATTGCTTTAAGTCTCTAAAATAATTAAATAATTTATGAAATATGTATCTCCTATTTATAATGATTATTTGAACACTATAAATACAAAATATTCAGTTTGTTTTTTTTACCAGTAAATTGGCGTTAAAAATTGCTGTCACAGCAAAATGAAAATACCAAACAAATCAACCAAGTCACCAATTTAGAAGTGATTTATTTGGGAAAATTAGGAATGCTGAGATTTATCGATAGTGGACTGTGTTAAATTATAGTAATACTAGTTTAAAAACTACTGATAAATTATTTAATAAAGTCTCAGATATCAGATAAGTTAAGTTGAATCTTTGAAGAAAAGACTAAAAAGAAATATTTCTGCGTAAATTTTTAAACACACCTGGCGTTAAAAACACTACGGAAATTTAATTTCATTCATAACACTGTTAGGGTTTTATTAGCTTAAAGTTTTTAAATGGCGCTATGATAAATGACTTTGTAAGATACTTCAAGTGAAATTGAATTTTATTTTTAACACAGTTAAGCCTTGATTTACGAGAAGTTATATATTACGCCTAGGAAAATAATTAAGTACATATGTGAGAGAAATTATTTTACTTGCACTTATGATCGCCGCGGCGGCGTCTTTTTGTTTGACGGACTAGTATCGTTAACAATTAATATAATTTTTGAACAACCTTGTTCTAAATAGGTAGATATTGTGAATAAATAGTGTCGTGAGACTAGTTTATGTATTAATTAATAATTTGTAACTTTAAATTAGACATTGACAGTCGCAAACCTGTCGAAGTATGAGGGAAATTTAATTGAATTCAAATTATCTTTTTCAAATCGGTGCTAGTCAGCGGTCTGACTAGCTCGATTCACATTGTAACAGGCGTGCATGATTAATGTATCTTGTCGTGATTTATCACGATATACATCAGTAACAAAAAAATCACGTTACAATTAATAGAAGTGCCTAGTCTGTACCGTCAGCATACTATATCCGTTATTAAGATAGTAATTGTAAATGCGACAACGCGTTTATTTAATATAACGGCGAAATACTCAAATTATTAAAAAAAACGCACTGGAGCAGCGTGGCGGACCCTTCCCGGCTCCTAAACCCTCTCTGATACTCGTATATGAGGAGGCCTTTGCCCATCAGTGGGCACTTGCAAGCTGCTACTTTACTTAACTTTTCATTTAAAACCAATTTACAAGAATTTTAGAAATGTCAAATTTTCCAACCACAATCTCCGAGTTATTTTATTTATGTTTAGTTTAGTTATTAAACTATACTTTTTATTTATTTAATATTAAATTAATGAAATGTTTAAAAAATATTTAAACAAAATACTACTCTTTTACCTCATAGACTACCATATTTACACAATTCCTGTGTATGTTATGTGTTAACTACTCTATTGTTACGTTTAATAAGAATTATTTTCGTCTGTTTAAATGGCCCTCAAATTATTATTTTGATTTCTGATTTTTGCTAAAACGAGCCAGTTACACTGTCGAGGATATAATAAACATTCAATATTGTTTAATTTCTTAATTTTTTGTCAGGACCTAGTGGCTCAAGTGGAATGGTGCAAGAACCACGCGCTTCTTCTTCCCGCAGTCCCGGCAAGACCGTTATTGTACGTGCTGTAAGTCACTCCACTTATTTGGGGGACTTTTTCTTTATCAAAATTTTACCCTAATATACTTCAATTGGACAAACTATTATACAATTAATTTTACCCATATAAACTTTTATGTCGTTGGAGATTATTAATAACTATTTATTCGATCAAAAAAGATCTTCTTAGAAGTTCTTATTAAGTAATTTCAATAATTTTTTTTTCAAGTATTTTCAAATTGTGAATATCTTTTTAACAAAATTTAATATTAATAAGATTGCATTAAATTAGGAATTCACACAGCACAGCATATCAGCAACCTGTTAAGTGTAAGGGGCAAATATTTTGACTTCATACCAAACAGATTCACAAATGAGGTTGCCACGCCTACTAAAATCAAAGTTCATTTTTATTTCGAAACTGTTGGTCGTTGTCTGCCTTGAACTTGTACGAACTTGAAATTGAAACAAGCTTTAGAAAGTCTTATTATTTCATTCTATTATATTATATATAATTTATTGCTTGCAGGGCGAGTTATTAAGTGTAGCAGACCCGCTAGAATCTCAAGAGATTTCAGCACATGTAACTGTAGAAACAACGGGTCTTACGCCAGCTCCTTTGTTACCACCTCAAGTACTCAACGCACCTGCCCAGGCGTATGTATAATTGTTTTAATATAATTTAACAATGTGCACTCTTATTACAACTTTATTACCTCGTGTAGTACCCATACGTACTTTTCCCATTGAAATGTAAAATTATCTCCTTATCTTTTCACAGGCGTACTTGTCCATCTCTTGGTGCATCCGTGTCTCATGATTTGTTACTTGGACGGTGGCGGCTCTCGCTTGACCTGTTCGGTCGCGTGTTTACCGAGGACGTGGGCCTTGAATCCGGTTCTGTTGTAGCCGAACTTGGTGGCTTCCCAGTTAAAGAAGTAAAATTCCGACGGGATATGGAAAAGCTACGGAACTCGCAGCAGAAGGATTTGACTTTGCACAAGGTACAAAACAGCTTACAAACGCCCTAAATGTAGAGCTAACATATAAGGAAATATCTGTTATTTTTTCAGATTTTTTATTTTTAGTTTATTACACTGGATGTTTCAGTTTCAAATGCTTGCCAAATTTTTGAATGCATTAATGATGCATTTTTTGATTTTTATGAATATTACATAGGACGAGCATACTGATACCATGTAAATCTCTAATGTTTTTCCATTCTGGGGAATAGAAATTGCAGTTGTTAATATATAATAAAATAGTTGTAAAAGGCATGAAATGACAATTCTGGATATTTTACATCTACGTATCCTTTCTTTCTTTCTCTTGTTCTAGAGCATTATTGTTTCTCATCCATCATCCAAGTTAAAAAGCCTTTTGACCCTTTCATTAAGAAATGATTATAAGATTTTGATTAATACTTTATTTACACGTTTAATCTTTCAAGTCTTCCCCAGTGTTTAATTTAATTTAAATAAATTGATAGCAGCAGAAAATACAAAATGGTCATATTTGTTACAAAACGAAATATGGCGTCTACATCTATAAATATGGAATTGTTGCATTGGATGACAAGTCACAAAGTGTTGTTTGTTTTCAACTCCAATCTGGGAACGCATGAAAACTTGAAAATTATTCCGGCATCCGGTGTCTACCGTTGAATTCTTCGAGCGTAAATTACTTGTTTTAAAAAATCAACAAATTTTTATCGAAAAATGCAGCCGTAATGAGACTGGAGCATTTCATGCATCTTACTTAGTAGCACTGCGGGTTGGGAGGGATTCTACGCCCCATACTATTGCCGAAAGACTCGTTTTACCCGCTGCCATTGATATGGTTAATGTCATGATAAGTCCGGAAGAAGCTATAAAAATAAAAACGCCGCTCCCTTTTCAAACTATATAATATTGAGACGTTTTAATAAAATTGTCATTGGAATTCATAATCAAATAATTGAAAAAGTTAAATTAAGTGAATTTCCCATTCAGTTTAACGAGTCAACAGACGTATCGAACTTGTAGCCAGACCAATGAAGATTTATTAATGTTTTACTTTTATCGTGCAGTGACTCCAATTGATTGTTTGTGACACACGTTGCCACTTACATGTGCTATCCCTTTTACTCATACTGACGCTCCAAGAAATTGATCAGCTGTATAATGGGATTAATACTTATTTAGTCTTCGTTTCTGCCACGCGGGATCTCGCTATAAGACTCGTTATATTTTTTCATGCATAATGACATCGACCCTAAGCCCAGCCCGCCGGAATGCTAGAGACATTTTCTAACACGCATTATAATTATTACGCATGATCTTGTTCAGATGGAGCGTGACCGTGCGAAGCTCCTCCAGCAGACGTTCGCGGAGCTGAATAGCGCGTTCGCCGGACAGAACCGGCGCGCGCACAGTGCTCAGCCACCACTCGCCGTCAACCGCGTCAAGGTTACGTTCCGCGATGAGCCCGGCGAGGGCAGCGGAGTTGCGCGCTCCTTCTACACCAGTGTCGCTGAGGTACTGTCAATTTGGACGCATATCACCAGTAAAGGCTTGTAGACATCATTGTAGTCATCAACATAGTATTTTAGAAAATCTAATCTCAATGAACGCACTTCAGCGCCACTGAACTTATCATCACGTGAACGTGAGATTAACATTTGGAAAAGTTGGTATATTCCACCTAACACAGATAGTATGAACTTATGCCATATTATTCAGGTTGTAGAATTATATTAACATGTTATAAAATATTAACATCTTTTTACGTCGTAGAGCTAAACGGCGGCTTTTGCTGCTGTTCGAATAAGCCGGCTTGACCGGGGTCGGCCCTGAAATAGGGCGTAAAGTAGAGGCGTGTTATACTTCTGGGTTTCGGTGAGTGAGGTAACCGTAGACCCTTCCCCTCTCTTACGGTCCCCATCCCCATCATCTCTCCAATCCCCCAAATATCCTTAACGACTGGCAACGTACCTGCAGCTACTCTAATGTTGCAGATGTACGTGGGCGATGGTAATCACTTACTATCAGCTGAACCGTTAGCTCGTTGGCCATTAATAAACTTTGTTATCATTTGTTACACTGCAAAAAGCTTTGGTTCAACGCATTATGTAAAAAAACTGTTTTAAAATGACATAATTTTCTTTAATATCTACTGTATATTTTAATAATGAATTTGTATTATTGTAAAGCAAAATAAAATAAAAAAATATAGCACAGTAACAGATACAAATAATGGACTTATATGATTTTCTGTGGTACTGTGTTAAATATTACAAATTATGACCACATGTATTAATCAACATATATAAAATTAATAAAATTTGTTGATACTTCAAATATATTTATGTGTTTTGTATGGAGAGAGAGGTATCTGTGATTTTTATTCTCCTTTCCCAGGAATGGTCGAGAATGAACCACTAGATGGGTTGATGATTCTTTCCAATTGGTGTATATAGTTACTGGTTTTGAGGACTTACAAACAATTATACTCTGATAATGATGTTATCCACTTTACAGTCCGTGTTCTAAAAAGTCAAGCAGACCCTGCAGCTGGCATCTATGTTACAGTGCTTAAGTTTGCACAATTTTTGCTTACAAATAATATCAGGAGAATGATAGTTGGTGGCATGAAAGCTGTGGTTAAAAATAAGGTTTCTGTTGAGTTTAAATCTGCGAAACTTGTTAATTCTTTTGTGGATAATTACTTTGATTTTGTCTCTGGTCTGACCACAGTTGTTTCAACACTGCCTTACCTATTACTGTCTTCCAACTTCCAACAATTCAATGTCACAATTGCTGCAAATTTGGGTATGTTCATGCTCAAAATGCCGCTCAAAGCGGTTGTAGACACTACTGTCGCTTGTTTTGTCTGAAACGGTGGTACACACCATAGATAATAACAGCCCTGAACATATGCGTCAATAAGGTATTAAAATTGTATGTCTCAGAACAATATTAGCTATTCCTTATATTGAATCCTTATAAAAACGATTATTTCTTAGAAAGTCTTTGTTAAATACATTTTTTTTAACCTGTTAATAAGAAGACTTTGTGCGCTTATTGGGGTTATATTATAGAAACAAATACTCGTACATTGCCCCATGAACGAGTTAATGACTATGGATTCTAGTAACTGGCATCATAAGCTTGTGTCTGTTCCAGTTTTATTTACGTTATGTATATCATTCCATTCTTATAAAATGTATTTATGTTTTTATGTATATACATTATATTTTCATGGTATTGAGAAGCCAAAGTTAGAATATTTATTTCTCTAAATTTATCCCTAAGAGATTTTCTACAATTTGGAGTATAAATAGGTCATATGGCCCTCTTTTGTAAAACGAATAATAGTATTTCCATATCAGTCGCATTTCCTCCAATAGCAAAGTACTACAAGACAATACACTAAGTTTCTATATTAGGAAGATATCTTATTTTTCTTATTAAGTATATTAGGGGGGGTATAGTGAATACACCCCCCAAACACACACACACACACACAGAGAGAGAGAGAGGGGGGAGGTATGTATTTATATCAAGTCATTTATGTAAGTAAGAAATTAAATTATTAGGCAACTTTAGAATTCTATTACTCGAATGCAAGATAATAAGCTTAATTACTACACTTAAGTCGTAATGTAGTTTCCTGATAAGTGTTTCATGGTGCAATCGTAGGCTCTGGAGAGATCACAAATAACTACGTTAGGCATCATGTAAATTCTCTCACATCTCAAAAATATGCTTAATCAGCTCTACACCAGCATCAATTATAGAGCGACCTTTGTTAACCAGATTAATTATAGTGTATATTATGCCTTAACAATTCATTGAAAATATTCTTTTTCAAAAGTTTACTGCGTGTTGGTAGTAGTGTAGTGTGGTTCAATGTACTAACAGATTTAAATATAGGTATGACTTTGCATTGTTTTATTAAGTCAGGAAAAACACCAGCTTCTGGACTACTATTCAAAATAATGGCCAAATGAGGTACAATTATATTTATTGAGTTATCACATTAATGGACCCCCCATATATTTGCTGTTTTTTTTAAACTTCTATAGTGTTAAACATTTTTCCTTCATGTTCTTAGACTGAACTGTCTGTGAAATTTAAAAATAAATGTTAAAAGCGCTTACATTTTCTTTTAATAAAGAAGAGAAGGATTCAGTGACATCGTAGTCTAAATGGGAATTTCACGAACAAAGTCATCTAATATTTCTGCAACCTCTCATCAGTTGGCGTAATTTTAATATTAACATCTAATCTTCAGTCTTCTAAACTATATTTTCTCTTCATCATAAATTTATTTTTCTAAGTAGTTTCATTCCTAAATTATGGAGGACCCATATAATTTTCCCATCTTGAAACCCGGTAAAGAATCGAATGGAGAACCAATACGACGCCAGCCTAAAGAAGAGTGCGCCCACTGCTGTATTTATTACGTCTTCTCTCTCACGCAGCGAACATTTCTAGTTCTTGAGCGCTCAAATAAATCCTTCCCTTTAGTAAGAGCTTTATTGTGCTACAATCAATACCTTATCCCATTCTGAAGTATTAACAGACGCCCTTTATTGTCTTTGACTTTCAAGCACTTGTTTTCCACCTGAATTTATCATCCTGAATTTCTCCCCACATTCTGACTGGCCACAACATACAGATGCTTCAAAACAGGATGACAATGGTAATGAACCTTCATTGCACCTGCAACAGTGTGGATTCATAATATATAATGCAATTTGACATGCAAATGTCCCTCTCAATAGTCAACATGCTCGGGGGAGTCGGTAGCTCTTTTGGAGGCAGAATCAGATGCGGAACAAATTAAATAAATGTATAATTCTCTCCGACTTATTAAATTGCTTGCAAGAAATTGCTAAATCCCCGCTATAACCTATGCACATTTTTTTCATTATGGTAAAAATAAGACAGGCTCTTCATAACTGTCAGTAGTGCTTGTAAGAATTACGGGCCATAGTGGTATAAAAAGCAATGAGTCTGCAGATGCTCTTGTTAAAGAAAACATACAGTATGGTAGCGAATCTTATTAGTTCATCTTTGCTTGTGATTTACGACTTGAAATAATGGGTGTCAATCATCTAGATGTATAAAAGGTAAAATTCTTTGGGAGCCTCCACCCTAATCTACCTGTCAGGTCATGGTTCTTTAGGCACAGGAATTTAAGTAAACTAGTCCCATTTATAAAATGCCTTTGCCTTCGGAATGTTTGCCATGTTCCTAGTATAAAATCATCTCTATGTGAATGTGACCTTGAAGAGGGTTCTTTGGGACTCATGTTTTTTGAGTGCATCCATCGGTTAGTCCCTTTATTTAACCCACCACCTCCTAATATACAACATCCTCTTAATGTATGTTTCCTACTAACCATAATAGGTGTTTATTATGGTTTTTGTGTGTTTTTGTAATATTTTTAAGACTCAATAATATTCAGTTATAATTAAGAATAATACTTTAGTTTTCTCCGACAATCTGATGATCTCTTTAATAATAAATCTATACTATTAAAGAGGTTCTATGCTATTAAAAATCCACTAGACTGATTTTGATTAAATATTTGTGAAGAAAATGGCAATTTTTTTTTTTTAATAATTTTGTGACTGGAAAATTGAAGCTATTTAATAACATGGCACAATTATTTGCAGGCATTATTGGCTAACGAAAAACTTCCTCCTTTGGAGCCTACAACAGGCAGCGGAATTAACAGCAGTACTGCCAATGGCACTTCAGGCTCAGGAGGTGCAAACGCAGGCAGCGCTAGCAGCAATAGTGGCACTCGGTAAATATAGTATTTGACTGCAATAATTACTCAGTATCGTTGCCGAATAACAGGATGGAAAATGAAATATTATTGACTAAATTTCTATACTTTATACCTTTCATTTACTCGTCTTTATACGGGTAAGAGACTGACTTTACTTACACTACTTTATGGTAACATCAAGACAGCTTTTTAAGATGTATTAAGAATCTTTTGTCGATACCGAACAGCTACTATCAAAAATATATTTAAATCTTAATATATATGTAATAGCTTTATCTCGCTTTAATTTAATAGTATGAACGTTTTCTAGTTTGGAATCCATTCCGCCAATGCAACTAGCATTGGCGGAATGGATTCCATTTTAGTTGTTAATTGCCATTTTAGTGCTGAATTGAGCACGTTCTCGGTGGGGAAGTAAATCATTGTGAAAAAATCGTCACGATGTACGAACGTCTGATAAATAAGAAAAAATAGTGGATATGTGAAGTCTACCAACCCTTGAGCAGCGTAGCGCACACTTATTTATATTAATTTTGCTTATTTGTGTAGCACTTAATAATATGTATTTTATTAGTCGTATGATGATGACTTATCATGTTACTAATAATTTGTGTTAATAGGAGCGGGGCGGGACGAGCCCGTGCGAAGGACACAGCACGGCGCGCGCCAGGTCGCGCAGCACCGCGCCCGCCCGCCGCGCGCGAGCCGCGCCGCGTGATCAGCGTCGACGCGCGGCCCTATACGCCGCAGGTAACGTCTTGCCTTGCATTCCTTAAGCCTGCGGTCTAGATGCTCACACGCCGATCGCGAACGACGACGTATCGCTATTTATAAGCTATGCTATTTTCTTTAGTTTTATTTTCTCAATGGTGATATAAATATAACGTAACTAACGTACGCTAAGTAGACAGCAGGCAGGTCGTGAATCTGCGACCGGCGGCCAGTCGATCGTCCTGTCGGTAGCGTATGACGTTTTAAGATACCGGCAGTCTAAACTCTCACTAGCGATTGCTCCTCGGCGGATATTCTCTTGAGTAAAACATAACCTTCCGGAATGATGTTGCTTTAAACTAATATAAGAATTTTGAAAATCAATTCGATAATATGTGACAGTGTAATATTAGGGTAAACTATAGAGATAATGAAAGCTAGAAAATAATCATGTGTGTATGTATGTATGTATATATGTATTTATTCACACCCTGTTCCCAAGGGGGTAGGCAGAGACAATCTTCTTCCACTTGCTACGATCCTGATATACGTCTTTCGCTTCTCCCACTTTCATCAATCTTCGCATGCATACTCGTTGGTTTAGAGTACTCTTGACCTGGCCCTTTTTCAGACCGTCTCCGATTTGATCGTGAAATGTTCGCCTAGGTCTTCCTCTCCCAACTCTACCATTTACACTCGCCTCATATATTTGTTTCGTCAATCTACTTTCATTCATCCTCTCCACCAAGTCCAAACCAGCTCAGCATCCCTTTCTCAATTCATGTCACTACATCGTCTTTCACTCCACAACACTCTCTGATCACATTATTTCGAACCCTGTCAGTTATCTTCACATCAATCATATTTCTTAATGCTCTCTCTCATTTCTACTGCATTTATCCTGCTTTCATGCCTCTTTTGCCATACCCAGCTTTCGCTTCCGTATGTTAGTGTTGGTACCAATACCCCTCTATGCACAGCCAAACGAGCTTTGTGAGATATCGTCTGGCTGTTCATAAATGTATGCAATGCCCCATTCACCATATTACCTGCCATCGCTCTCCTTTCAATGTCACATTCGTATCTTCGATCTCTCGTAAACATTGTTCCCAAGTAAACAAACTCATTCACTTGCTCTAAACTATCTTCCCTTATCTTGATACATTCTTCCGTCATCCTCTCCTCGTGTCATGTGTGTATGTAGTAGGTATTCGTTTATAGTCCTCATGGGTGAATGTTTATTTAGTTGATCATGAGTCTAAAATGTATTGCTCACCGCGGTATCATACCATTAAAAAGTCAGTCATATAATTTTATTTACATTTTTAAAAATAATATCGGAAAATACACTTCTACGCTTATAATACTTGTTTGTACCTGCATTTATTCTATACAACAACTTTCGTGGCATGGTGCCCCCCATCACCATGTGGTATCATAGTTTAATTTTTTTAATTATACGAATGAATAATTATGATGCATAAAATAAATGACTGTGAAGATAACTTATCGTTTATTTTTAGGCTGCACCTGGAACTGAGGGCGCTGGATACAGTGGGGACAGACCTGGTGGACATAATGAGCATCTTACTCTCCATCAAGCACAACTGGGCGAAAGACTATACCCAAGAGTAATATTATTATTTACTTTGCTTGAAATGCTATAACTATCTTCATATATTACTGTGTTATATTTGGTGTCATTTCGACTTAACAATTTCAATATTTTTGCACCAGGTGCATTCTCTTCATCCAACTTTTGCTGGAAAAATTACTGGCATGTTGTTAGAGCTGACGCCTGCACAGCTCCTGGTGTTGCTTGCCAGTGAAGATGCACTTAGACAGAAGGTGCGTGAAGCCATGGACCTCATAGTCATGCATCCTTCGGAAGCAATACTTGGTGAGCATTTCTTTTACTTTTTATCTGTTTTCAGAATTTGTGAGGGAAATGGAAGGGAAGAAATTTGTATAACAATTACCGCCTCGAGAGCGCAAGATTTTAATGAAATAAATTTTCAATGTAAGAAATAAAATTTAGTTTGTCATTTTTTAACAATCTATGACCGTTTCTTAATCAGGTTTTTCTGATGAAGAAGAAACTAGCGAAAAAACTGCAGGTATCCTCTTTTTTGTTATAATTGCAATTCCTTCTAATCATAGTCAAAATCGACTGAAGACAATATTTGTTTGATTGTATAATCTGTGCCACCTTAGAACAAGTGAGTCAGTTTACGTGAGGCAAGTAAACCTAAGCCATATTGGCCCAGTTTACCAAACGATCATACAGTTTTCAGGTTGAGTCTTATGCAAACGCATCTTGTAATTACGATTAAAAAAGATGATTAGATGCGATAAGGGAAATAATTTCCACTAGCCCGATTTTGAAGCTTTGTGAGTGCGTGTCGGAGTACGCCGCTTGCGGCCTACATACATTGTTTTATGTGTGTTACTGCAAGCGATCATATGTTCCATCGCGACGAGCGATTCTGTAAATTGTAAGCTGACGAGCAATGTGCGTTCGTAGACCTGGACGTGTTTTCGTTGTCGGAGCGCGGCGGCGGCGGCGGCGCGGCGCTGGGCGCGGGCCCGTCGGGCGCGGCGGCCGACGACGCGGCGCCGCTGTTCTACTCGCCCGGCAAGCGGGGCTACTACTCGCCGCGCCAGGGACGCGCCACCTCCGAGCGCATTAACGCGTTCCGGAACGTTGGCAGGTAGGCCTCCTGACATTATTTATGGCAAGGTTCGTCGACTCCGTTCGCATCTATACAAGTAATGTAGGTCGGAACCTTGTGAAACATAATTGTGATTGAAATGATAAAACAAATACTAAATGGACCACTTCCTGTAATATTATAAATACATCTGCAAGTTTCGTGTATTTCAATTTTTTTTGTGACGAATGGTTTGATACATAAATCAATTAAATTTATTACATTCTTTTCAGTATATAATTCAAACTGTTTTCTTAAACTAAAATGTTTCTTGCAAAAAGATAATTTTTCTGTAATTGTCTCCAATCAACCAGTTTATCAACTTGAAACGGCATATTTTCAATACACAGAGACTACTGAATCAGATTTCCGTTTGGCAAGCCTCAGAGTAGCCAAACGAACTTCTCCTATAGATATAATGTGACATATGGCGAAGCTCGTCGCTGGCGCCGTTCCCGGAGACCGTCACCCTATGGAGGAACGGAGTGGCAGACACGGCAGGTCCGCCGAAGAGATTGTCGCATGATTTTCAAGGCTATTCCTTTAGTCGCTTTACAGAACGTGTGAAAAAAGAGAAGTGGCAAATTCTGTCATTGCTGCCATACCGCTATATGGTTAATATATTAGGTGCAAATGTGTTTTCATAGCATTCATTTATATTATTTTTTTGTTATAGAATCATCGGGCTTTGCCTCCTACAAAATGAACTGTGTCCAATGTTCCTGAACCGGCATGTGTTAAAATACATCCTAGCTAGGCCAATACGCTTTCACGATCTAGCGTTCTTTGACCCCGTTGTTTACGAGAGCCTTCGACAGCTCGTCGTGGATGCCGAAACAGGCGATTCTCACTCTCTCTTTGCTGCTCTTGATCTCAACTTTAGGTAAACTACATTGTAATCTATATTATAATTACTTATATTTAGATTTGTGACTGTGGTATCTAAGAGGTGTGGTATGTAATACGATCGTTTTCTATGAAGGTCGACCTCACTTAGACACCGTACACCCCCAGCTAACTAACGAGCCTCCGACGACCGTGTCTGTGGGCATTTACAGACCAGTAATTTACTTTTTAAATAATGTAAAGTTTCTGTTAATTTGGGTATAAATGTCGTTTATATTAATTTTCTACGAATTTCTACTTGAAAATGCATTATTTTATTTTGATGTTATCATTTTGTACTTATGCTGTTATTATAGTTTGGAAATGTGTGAAGAAGAAGGCGGCGGTTGTGTAGAACTGGTACCTGGTGGGCGCGAAATAGAAGTAACAGCACTCAACGTATATGACTACGTGCGGAAATACGCACAGCACCGCATGCTACTCTCACAGGAGAAGGCACTAGAGGTAAAGTATATAGTACAGCCTTTTAAGTCGGTGTTTACCATATCTTCGAGGCTTAAAAGGAATGGCAAGGCGGTGCGTCATTTTACAGACATTTTGCAAAAACCATACAGTTTGTTTTTTAAATATTGAAGCAATTGGCTCATAATTTTCTTTCACTTACAGGCAATTCGTGTAGGTGTGCTTGATGTGTTACCCGAGTCGGCCCTTGAGGGCTTGACAGCGGAAGACCTGAGGCTCCTTTTAAATGGCGTGGGCGACATCAATGTTGCCGCTTTAGTATCATACACAAGTTTTAATGACGAAAGCGGCGAACCTCCAGAGCGACTTGTGCGATTCAAACGTTGGCTATGGGCCATTGTAGATAAAATGACGCACCTCGAGCGACAAGATCTCGTAAGTTTCTTTACATCTTTATTTATAACTAGCGACATACGCCCTGGCTACATGTGGGCTACGTATATTCTTACAGAATCATTTAATTTTCAAATAAAACATTAACCTAGAGAGTTGTCTGCGTTAAAATGATAAAGAACTTATTCAATATGATTAAAATATATTTTGTACAGAAATTACTCCGTCACTGTTTGTTGATTGATTACATCATATGCCTGACCATGTCATGAAATGTCCAACTAGACCATAGGCCCATATCCTTTGGACCCTTCACGTGTCACATACGTGAGCCATATTAGGACTCATAACACAAGGAAGGTTGTCAATGTTTATCGAATTGTCCATAAACGTTTGGCCATACCGTGAAGGATAAAAGTTTAAGAAGTCGAGTTAAAAAATTCGAATTGTTTTAGGAACTTATTATTATTATTAAATAGGAGAAAATTTAAGGAGAAATTAAGAAGAGAATTAAAACAATTTATATAATGCTTACAGACTTACAATATTGTTCTTAGTTATATAGGTTTTCTTCATTAGGTTTACGCGCGCTTTTCCGCGATTTATAAATACGATATTATAAAATAACTATGATGAACTGTGTTGTTTAAATTATATTTTTTTTTAAATAAAATTACACATCGTTTGGCAAGAAACCCCTTTTTTAAAATGAGGTATCAATTCATTTTGGAAAAGGGGTTTTAAGGGAGGGACAAATTACAGTTATGGCTGTATTATCTTCTATAACTCGACATACTTACATACTCATATAAGTGAAAGAAATTTTTAATTAATGATGTTTTTTCAAAAAAGATATGGGTACGGTTGGCACAGTGTCTAAGCGATTGGATGTGCGCTACGGGTTGCAGGTTCGATTCCCGTACCTAATTCACTTGGATTTGTAGGCATTCGTATGCTTACAAATAATTGTTCCTAGTCATGGAGTTGTTCATATAAAACTTCTTTTACGACACGGGATAAAATATATCAGTGAGAAATGTTTCATTTAAGAAAATTGATTGATACAAATCATAATTATAGTGGCTCCCGCAAGCAATCAGTATATTCGGTCTCGTTAAGAATAATGAATCAATGGAAACAATAGATTCTTAAATAAAAAAATTCTAGGTATACTTCTGGACCGGTTCACCAGCGTTACCTGCGTCCGAGGAAGGATTCCAGCCAATGCCGTCGGTGACCATCCGACCCGCGGACGACGCACACCTACCCACCGCCAATACCTGCATCTCTCGGTTGTACATCCCGTTATACTCATCACGCCACGTACTCAAGCATAAACTGCTGCTTGCTATCAAAACTAAAAATTTCGGCTTTGTGTAGACGTCATTTCGCCACCGAAGTTTATGCACTTTAGTAAATAAGCCCAGTCATGTAAGACTGCCGTTGTAGCCTGCGTGTTAGGCGAACGGATCTATTCTATGTCTTGTATTTATATAACGCCATAAAAATAGTAATTGTCACTTAATTGGTAGTATGCGTACAATATTGTATGTTTCGTATTCTCTTGACGAATCTTTGACTAAATTTAAAAATTAGGTATTATGGACTGAATATACAAATTCAAAACTGAATTAAAACAACACCGATTGACGAAAATAAAGGTCTGCACAAGTATATAGCGATTAATGATATTAATATGTTTTGTAAGTCAAAACATTGTTGTCTGCATGTTTGAAGACGATACATTTTAAATGCATATTATATATCCATACAAATTGTATGTTCAATTTTAAAAACAAACACATAAGGTCTGTATGCATTCTAGTAGCATATGTGTACCGTATATTAATATTAAAATTAATTATAAGATTTATCAACAAAAAAAAACTTTGTATGATTTGAATTGATTTTATTTTGAATAAGTTTTCAATCCAAATTATAGTTTTCAAACACAAGCAACATTTGTAATAATCACTTACCATTAAGTTGAGATAATCGCTCATTAAACTGTGTGCATTATCATTTAAAGTCATTTAAAATTATTTATTTCTTTCTGTGGCGAATGAATCTTGATGCAAAAAAAACTGTTTTATATTTACTAAGCATTGTTACATAGACAAATATATATCACAATAAGTATGACGGGTCTACTTGCTACATGTTTGGGAAGATTGCGGGGTTGAGGCGTCGAGTAACGATGGATATTGTGATACCAGAGGAAGTATTATGCGCCTCTATCTCTAAATTTAAGATTATAATTAGATTTCAATACTTGGATTAGTTGTATTAATATGGTTCATAATAAATAATCCTCAAAATGCTTAATTGTTGTTTTATTTTATACTACTGCCTGCGGCTTCGTCTTCTATCCGTGCTCTTATATTTGTGCTATGAAAACCCGTAACCGAAAAGGATCATATTGTTATTTTTTGATTTAAAGCCGTAATCACGACGACAGTGGGAATTTACAAACTAACATTTTGTATAGAGCCGTTCTCTGCCACCGCGGGAAAGGAGCGGCGGGTTGTCTTCTGCTTGATCGTATAAACTTGCATTACCGTAATGCCCTCTCGGCTTTTCTTGAAAGAACTATTATATGGAATTTTCTTGCCATTCATCTAAATCCAACTCTATGGCTTTCAGTCGAAAAATGTACACATCCGCTGTAAGATTTTAGCTGCACTGTTTGATGTGGTAAAATATTATTATAGTACATCATATCCAAGAGATAAGATAAGCGCGTTCCATCTTAAATTCATTGTTTCCTCACTCACCATTAGGTGAGTCGAGAGATAAATGTCCTTCGAAAATACGTTAATCGTAATAAAATTAAATCATTACGCGACGATATTCTTGGCTCCTTCGTCGCTACAAGAATGTTTTTATCACATCGCAACAAATGCACCAGGGCATATTTTATCTACCAAATTTAGCTTTTGTATCGAAATATTATTATTAAATTTTGTACAGTAACTACTTATAACATGTTAAGACTCACTAAGTGACAAGTGTATTTATTAAAAATCTAAGTGAATGATGAGTTTACACGGGTTACATTATCTAAGTTCTGACCACGCCATTTGGGTGTACGAAACACGTAAAACGTTTGGGTGTGTCTTAGAGCTTTTTTTTATGTAACAATCTAAATCTAGACAGCCGATGATTACGCTACTACAAACGACTACAAACGTGACACCTACGTTATATGGGATAGGATAGTACGGAGAGTTGAAGCTGTAATTTGAAACTACTTAACCGATCGAAAATAAAACTTAGCAATGTTTATAAGTCAGGCTAAGCTATACAACCAAGACAATTGTATTGAAATCATGCATGCCGTTTTCATGTGATGCGGCGCAAACAGGCAAACAGAAAAACACGAAAATTCTAAAAATGTGTTTCGCTTGGACACCTTCCGAAACATTACGACACAATTTTCAAAAATCTTATTTTTTTTTTATGGAAAAGGCGGCAAACGAACAATCGGTTCACCTTATGGTAAGTGATTACCGTTGCCCACATACATCTGCAACACCAGAGGTACTGCAGGTGCGTTGCCGGCCTTTAAGGGTATTTAGGGATGAGGACGGCGAAGGGGAGGGGGAGTGGCCCTCCGGTTACCTCACTCAGCGAACGAAACGCAGAAGCACAAGATGCCTCTACTTCACGCCGATATTCTGCGAGGCCGTGGTACCAATCCGGTCGGGCCGGCCCATTCGAGCAGCAGCAAAGGCCGCTGCTAGGCTCTACCACGTTTAAAAAGTTATATAAATTGTATCCTTAATACAAATTATTTCTAGTTTTATTATATGTATAAATATAGATAACACTGAAAACGAGTGATATGTTACTACATTCAAATTTTTAGGGTTCTGTACTTAAATGGTTTGCAGACGGCGGCAGGCTTACCACTTATCACATAGTCTTAAATAAACTGCTGAAAAATGGGTTGGATGGAGTAAAATGCCTATACCTCTGACCACCCCAGTATTTAGTATACGGTCGAGAGAGTTCATTTTTATTAGATATTATGACGACATGTGAAGTTCGATAACTGTAGCCGCGTGGCAAATCCTTTCTAGCTCCAACCCTTAGGGGAGGCAAAGACCCAGCAGTGGGATAAAAATTGCTAACCTATCCTAACAAAATTAAAGATCATTCTATGATTATTTTTCAGATTTTGCAATCATGATCAATAATTATATAAAAAACCTTTTTTTTAACAAAATGAATTTATTATACTTCCAATAAAACAAGAAACATGGTAGTATAATTTTATGATGGTAAATCTTACATTATTCGTATTACACACTAATTCATATTTTTTTATTCTAACAACACATTATCTGGAGTGATAAAATCCTTTTAGACTACAAAATTACAGAACACACTCAAACTAGACTGATTTTATTTATAGGTAATTGATCTCTAAAACTAAAACATGAATCAATTTATCAATCAATTTTAGATATCATTTTCAGCTCATTTGAAGTCTTTTTATAAATATTATACAGAACAGTTATATGACATATATGTAACATTACACTTGTGAAATTAGTACTTGGATAAGTATTCCAACAAAATTCTATCAATGCTAGTATCAAAAATCTGACAATGACAGACAGATTTGTAGACCATAAAAGATATGGCAAACTATGAAAGTACCATGAATAAAACTGATAATGGAGACTGCGAGCACAGACTATTCCAATAAAATTGATCAAAAACATTGGTAAAATAAACAGTTGAGATATACCATCAAAATTAATGCTGTAATAGATATCATCATCACATTCTTGTAAAGCTTTATTTTTCTTTCCGACTTTATTGGATGTCTTTTGTAACATATTTTCGAAGGAATTAAGGAACTGCTCTTGGTCTTGTGTCAATTTTTCCTCACTATTTTGTTGGAGTCTTATTTTGTTATCTTTTTTCCCCTTATTTCTCTTTTTATTTTGAATATTTTTTGCATCTATTTGTGGCTGCACCTGCTTCTGTACATATCTTAGTCTGCAATAACTTTTGAAATAGTTAACACAAATTGGCAAAAATATTAACAGTAACAATAAGTGGATAGCTAATAAACTTAAATGGAAATAAGTATTTTCAAAAATTTTAACCTCTAGGAACCTATAGTTTACTGTCCAGGTGTGATTGAAAACACGACCCAGATCAAAACTTCCTTTTAAATAAGAACCAGGTGCTACTAATAAAAATGGTAATCCTATGAATAGCTGTATTAGCCCACACAAGAAAATTTGTTTGATAGTTTCTTTTAACCCCAAATTTACTAAATAAAAAAAGAATAAAGCAGGTGCATACAGAAGTATATTCATTTTAACAGAAACACCTAAACTATAAAACATACTACCTAAATACCATTTTGAATCCAAAAAGAAATTCAATGACATGTACAGGAAAAGAACAGCGATTGGATCATTAAACAACCTCAAGACATGAATTGAGTGTATTCTATAAGAAGTTAAAATTGTAATTAGGAGGACATACGGTGGCACTTTTTTAGTTTTCATGTATATTCGAAGAACAAAGTATAGTTGTAATAAGTAAATACCAACAAAAATATATTGAGCAAGTTTGATATTCTTTCCTTGATTAGTTACAAAATAAAATATGGAATAAATATACACAAAACCAGCTGGGTATACTAGGGGTCCTGTGTCACCCCGGAGTTTGCCATAATCTAATGTGCCATTTAGAAATCCTTCACACTCTTGCATATATGCTTTCCAATCAATCTCTGTGTAAGGCACCCTTTCCACAATCACTATGTTAAGTACCAGCTCTGCAACTATTACAACAAATGCAGTGAACGGTAATTTTGCAGGATTCACAACCAATCCTTTTAAGTATGAAAAGCTCATGTATCTTTTTAAATCACGAGATATATCTTGAAATTTATTTCGGCCCCCCATTTTCAAATCTATTGTTGAAATAATTTATCGAATCGTCGTGGATGTTTCTATTTTAAGATTAGGTCACCACACAAGCCCAGACGTTTGATCACATTTCACCGGCAACCCGGCAACTGGCCAACAGCTGCTGAAACTAGAACGTATAGTAGTTGTACGCGATTGATAATATTCTGTTTGATATATCTTAAAATTTCCTTGTGTGCTAAATTGATAATATACTCCAAAGAGAATATAACCACTACGTTCTACTATACTCTGTTTATCTGAATTATTTTATTAATTACTCTTTTTAACATTTACAAGTAAACGTAAGTGACGTTTGACTTTAACATAGTATTATTATCTAGAGTGGACAAAAGAGTAAGCGAGAGAACTATATACCTCAAAATACTGTTATAACTGTTTCGTCAAGCACGATATAATAGTTACTTAAAGTACAGACTTTCATAGCTAAAAACATATGAATTAATACAGCTATATGAATTCTGTATGTTTGTTGTAAATACATGTAAATAAGTATGGACGTTATTGGTAATTTTTTCTTCTTACTTTTTTATAATGCATTAAAATAGACAGGCACAAAAATATAATTAAAGATGCTTGTTATATTAGCCAGCAGATAAATAAAGCAGTTAAAAATATAGGATGTATGCTCTATAAATTAAAATTAACATTCCTTCACCTTCGAGTACGTAGTAAATTCATGACAATTTTACTGGTCCCGTCATGGGGGATCGAATTCAGATCACACGCGCTCTATAAAACTAATGAGAACGCCCTGACCACTTGACAATCACGTCTCTTAAATGTTGTATATATGAATATGTATGTAATTGGTTTCCTGGAAAAGGCTGTAACGATTTGTATGAAATTTAGTATTTAGATAATTTTCTACTTTCATTAAATTTATTTAGATAGGCGTTATTCCCAGGAGAAAATTCGAGAATGTTGATAGTGTAGTGTTACGATAGTAATGTCACTGTCAAAATGTACTGTCATATACCGGTTGCACTAAACTCAAGTGATTCTTAACTGGTACTTCATAATTGACAAAGTCTAAAGACGACTAGCGAAGCTCGGTCGCCAGGTTTACTTTTGTTAAACTGTCAACTCTAACTTATAACACCAGCCTTAAATAATACACTGCTGGTCTAAGCGCCAATAGCCTAATGGGTTAGGGTGCGGACTGCGAAACATCACGTCGCAGGTTCGAGCCCACCATTCGTCTATTGTCGTGAACCACTCCAAATACAAGCTCTAATGCTTAGTTGGAGGGTTAACAGGAATATTAACTAAATAGCATCGCTAGTATTATTTATAAAAAAAAAAAAAAGCAAAACGTACCTCCGCCATAAGGAGGATTTACCATAATAGCCACGCTCAGCAAGCGGATTGATGATCGCAAAATCACCTCGCAACTAAGACGCCACAGCTAATGTTTCTTGCGAATAATCGGTCTGTCTACTATGTACTGTCTAGCCCCTGGTTTTCTTCTGTTCTTTGCTTCTTTTTTTATGGGAAATATGGGTATGAAATTTGATTAAGTGGTGGTAAGCAAGACAATAAAAACATTTGTCAAAAGCAATCATTTCACATTTATAGAAACTAGGCTAGGTTGAAGCATTTTTCAATTTCTCGAAAATCCTTAATTGCCATTTATTAAGTGGATTTAGTAAAAAAAATTACAGGAGTAATATGTTTTCAATTAATATGTGGTTACGATATTGTGACTTCTGATCTGAAATTTAGAACGAAATTTAAACCATAGGAACGATAATCGACTATTTTTTGAATAGAAATCTTGCTAATTTTATATTTTTAGTTGTAGTATTAATATTTAAGTTAGAGTTGAGAATTTTTGTTTTGAAGATTTCGATTTCATATATTGATTGCACTATATAAAATCGATTTATTTTAAATGCAGGTATAAGTACTAGGCACATGAATAAAAGTCTATTTGACTATTTGCAGACAATAAACAATGAACTTGACAATGAAATAGAACTAATACTCAAAATTCAAATCGCATATGTCAAAAACTTTTGTTTGCTATATAAAAGTGAAGTGTTATTAATAACACAAAATTACTAATACTAGATGTGCCGACAGTAAAATTATTAGAAAAAGGCACTTATTACTCTATAACACCTCGAAGAATCCCGTACGAAGAAACAATTTATAGTGTAGAAGTTTGTCTACTTTAAAACAATTGTTACAACCAATAAAATGTCCAGACTATTTTAAAGATTTACTTTAAACAAGCAGAGTTTCTCCTTACGCGTTGTGATCTGATTTTCGATAAGATGCCTTTGTTATATATATATATATATATATATATATATATATATATATATATATCTATTCGATGAAGTTATTGCTGTTAGCCATTTTGGCTTTTACAACTTCATAGGTTTGCACCTGCTGGTTATGTCGGAATCAGCATTGAAGATGCCGGACCGACTAAAACCCCCACGGTAGATCTGCTGTTGGCCTAGTGGCCTTTACTGCTACATCGACAAAGACTCGCGAGCAGGAGATGCCTTTGCTACAGGTTAATGCGCTTTTATACAGACTTTATGCGGCAATCGACCATAACTAATAAAAAATAAATAGAGTACTTCCGGTATGTACATATGCATAATTGAAATCAATGGATGTAACTTTCATATTTAAATCACGAAAGTGAATTAAATATTATATAGTAAGTTTTAACCCCTGTTATGAAAATATATAATATTTTTGCATTTGTTAACGGTAATACCCTTGACAGATTATCATTACATTCATTTAATAGACAATATTCAAATTATATTTTGTTTAAAAGTAAACAAAATAAAGCAGTGATTATAATTGTGTAAAACTAATCAGACAAATTATTAACAATGAAATGATATTAGGCAGATATACCCCTGCCATTTACATTGGATAACACAATATCGATTATTAGGATTTGTAGACCCCTTGTTAGTTTATTTAATCAATATTTCGTCGAAGTTCAGTGCCGAACATCAATCTGCACGGCCGTCAAACACCTGTTTCCCTATGTCACGTAGTGCTATGTCCGAAGTAATACCATGCCGAGTTGTCAACTTAGTTTGCTTGAAATACAGCGTACAATTTTTATATTTTGTTTTATTATTAGGTGGGGTTATTTAGATATATACTCGTTTGTTTGGTTGATATATGTAAATATGGGTACATACATAACGTACAATAAAATAAAAATAATATTATTGTTAGAGTAGAGTGGTTCTTATAAAATAAATGTTCGTATTTTCTTTGTTTATTCTTTTTTCTCTCCGTAGCATTCGAAACTTAGGGAAGTATATAATTACAATTATACTCGATAATTTTTTAAAGGTAATTCTTCTAAATTCTTTCAAAGTAAAAACTAAAATTGTTTATTTATTATAAAAAAAAAATTAAAGCAGTTTTCAATACAAATTACATAGAAACCTACATTTTTATGACCTTAAAGATCTGTTCTCTTTCAAAATGTTTTCGTTCAGGATCAGCAAGCGGAAGTGGCGTGGGTCGACCACATAGGGAGCAAAGTGTGCAAAGGGAGCACAATCGTTGGGGAACTAAGGTTCTCGATTAGCAGTCTCGTACAAGCAAACGCAGTTGAGGATGACCCTCCTAGATGGTGTGACGACCTGCACAATGTTGGGGAAAGTCGATGGATGCAAGTGGTGCGAGACCGTACTTTGTGGCAATGTTTAGGGGAGACTAGTGTTCAATAGTGAACTTGAACACTTTTATACTAATAGGTGTGGGAAGCGATGCTAAATAAAACTATCGACTTCACCCTTGATATCTTTACTTATTCTTACAGCCTTTGCACAAGTTACACGTATTAATTATTAAATACATAATACGTCAGCATGGTAGCGCGCTTGAACAGTTAGTAGCGGACTATATGTTCACGCGTGGACAAAAGGTATTATAAATGCCGGAAGTAGGATATTTTTATTATTATTTTGTAAACCGTCATAGAACTAATTTATATTTCAGATACTTTAGGTATATCTCTTATATTTAAATTGAGACGAAAAGAATATATTTGCATATTTATATATTTCACATAATCCATAGATTCAAAGGAAGCCTTTGTTAATCCTTATTAGATTCAGCGATTTTCTCGGGTAATAGATATGCTGTAACCTGCGTCACAGTTGCTCCAGTCAGAATATTATTTGCTTCGTGAAGAACGATTTTAGCAACATAATTATTGATTTCTTCCTTCAGTTTGTCCACTAAATCTGATATAGACCCAGAAATTTCTGCTGGGCTTTCTCGTAGCATTTCATTAATATCGAATTGTGTGCCTTTGAATTGTATCTGTAATATCATTTTAATATCAAAATACAGCATTATTGATAGTACATCCCACGAATTCACAAACAATACTTGTCCAAACCACTGCGCAAAGTATAGCAAATTATACTGCATAGAATGCTATTGTATACCTGTGTTCGCGCTTACTCTTCGTGAATACGGGCGAGGTCACTTATGATTATAAACTTTAATTTTTATTTTTATATTACATTATTTTCTGCCCAGGAGACTTTTAGCTAGGTGAAGGGTGGTCTCTTATCTATTTCTGCTGCTTTTCCGCAGTGCAATCACTGCTGTGTTCCGATTTCACGGGTATAGAAAACAATTATAATTACAAGCTGTGAGGTATTCCAACTTAGTCAACAGCAGTGATGACTGATGACCCATCTGTAACCTAATTCGATTGAATTTGCAGGTTACAATGGGTTGCATGTGTAGGGTAGTTAGTAGAGCCGTGTTGGCTTAGTGGACAGAGCGCTCGCTTTAATTTCAAAGAGCGCGATTGACCTAGATTCAAATCCCGTTGCCGGCGTCACTAAAATTATTAAAATCAATTTTTATTGCTGAATTTACCACGTGCTGGGCGTTGAAGAAAACTTAACTAAAAAAAACTAGCCATTAGATTTTTTTTAGTTAAGTTAAACTGTAATTTTTTTTCTACAAATAATTAATGCTTGTTTTGTTGCTGTTTCTATGCAAGCAAACATTATCAATTACAAGAAAAAAAAATGTTTCTATCTAAGAAACTTTTACAGTTCCAGAAATTCTTATGCCAAACTACCCTAGAATTTAACAATACTTTTAAAAAGATAGAAAACCTTCGTTCACTGATTCCTCGGTTGAGCGGACTCATTCGTGCCCCGTCACTATATTATTTTACCTCAATGTAGAAACGTACATTTTTAGTACAAAGGCAATTAAAAATTCATGTTTTTACTTTACCTTCACATAAGAACTTGTTTCAAGAATTATTACAAAGAGAGAGATAAGCAAAGGTAGATTCATACTTTTAAATAAATAAAGTGGTACATTGAATATAGAAATAAATCTTACCGCTACATCGTCGGTATGTACTCGGTAGTGTAGGGCTACCAACTGGTAGATCAATGTTTTCCCAAACTCCGTACGTTCTGCCTGCACCGCTCCAAGTACCGACAGTCCTCTAAGAGTTACACTGTTAACAAAACGCCAATGTTATGTAACTTGTACCTGGACATCCTAGTACCCTAATCCGAGATACACCCTGAATAGAGGGACTATTGTAACAATAAACATTTTTTTTTCCATTTTTTGTACCGTGTGATTTTGTAAGAGTGAGAAGAGTTTTTTTTAAACTGTTACATTTTAATGTTGTGTTTGAATGGGTGCTCTGTGAAAGAATAAAATTTTGTCTGTGTTAAGTTGAAAGGATGACTCTTTAGCCTTCCCCGAGAGAAATGAAGTGCAATGTGTAATAAATAATACTGAGTAGTAATTAGTACCTTACCTTAAATTTCCTCTGAGATTCAATGGTAAAATATCCGCGAATAAAAGTTCACTTTCAATGTCGACTGCAATGTAATCAATAAATAGTTAATTAAACATTTATTTTCTTCTGACTGTTTGTTTCCTAATCACATGTTTCACTTAAGTAAGAAGTATAAAAAATATAATGTTTATTTATAAACTTATTTGCGACTCGTGTTCTTTTTTTATAATATTACGAGTATGCAGAAAAGATCCATTTTCACTATTACTTTAAAAAAAAGTATAATGCAGGTCGTCATCATCGGTAAGTTCACATCAAACAATAATAGGCCGCTTGAAAACTGAGAGGAATATTCGCAAGTCACAATCGCTTTGGCAGGTGCGTTGGAGACCGCAATATGAGACGTCTCGCTCCTTAGTCGCTGTTACTTGACTGCGGTCTGGTTTTTGGCATCTACGGGACAGAATAAGGTCTTTCAAGACCACAACAAACTAGAAGAATAGTAGCCATAATTAAACATGTTTACTCCATGGCCAACTCTTATTCCCCACGATGACACGCGATCGGCATAAGTGTATAACACACTTACGTTTTACGTTTTTCACGTTTAAGATTATTTTTATTTAAATGTGATTTAAGAAATTATAATTATTTATCTTAACCCATACGACTAATATTTTAATATTGACAAATATTTCTGTATTAAATTGGACGTACACGTTTTAAAAACTATGTTTAATTTCTCATGGATAATACTCTTAAGCAGTGGTTTTTAACGATGTTAAGTAAAATAAGCGTGCTTTCAATTTCTCTTTAACAACTTTGTACACATAACAGAAAGTAATTAATGAAATGACAGTAATTACAACAACGACGCTATTCGCTTCAGAAATGGACATAGCCGTAAGGACCATCAAGCTAAAATAGCAATGGGCCAATAGCTCGCAGTACTAACAACCGTTGGGGAAGAAATGTTCAGTTAGGATGACCCCTCACAAGATGGAGTGACAACCTGGTCAGTGTTACGGGAAATTGATGGATGTGCTGGTGGCTCAAGACCGTGATTGGTGGCAAACTTAGGCTCTCCCTCCCCAAAGCTTAGGGAGAGGCCTATGTTCAGCAGGACTTTCGATTAGGCGTTATGGTAAATGATGAAAATGACTAAAGTAAGTAACTTCTGATTTTACATGTCATAGGATTCTAATACAATTTTTTTTATATTTTATTCGGCATATTTAATTTCTGAGAAGTGTAGTGTTAGCTATTTTGGCCTTTACAGCTTTATCGGATTATGTAACATTGATGATAACAATAATGTAAAAAAAATGTTTTTAGAGTAGCTGTAACATTGTACCTCTACTGCTTACCTTTAGTAGATAAGCGATCTATTAACCGTCCAAGAACGGTCCAGACCGCACCTCTGTCAGGTCCGTTTTGAGACAAATTGAGCGGGTTAGGAATGGGTGGTTGCGTTTTTGGCGGAATATATATATAAGTCCAATGACTTATTATAATATTTTAGGTTCATAACATCATTAAGCTTATTTATCTCCTTTATGTACTGAGCTGAGTGTTCTCCAGTGTTATTTAAAATTTAAAAATATTTTAAAAAAAAATATTATAACATTAATATTTACCGTTGAGATCAAGGCGTGGTAGAGTTAATCCGAAATCTACTCTCCCTGATTTAAGACGTAATTCTAATAAGTTTAGTTTAAACCTTTTAGCACCAGTCATTTTACAATTCTGAGCATGAATTTTTCCCCTGTAAACATAGAGTATTTAAAAATGCTAATTAAAAATGTCTGCCTATCAAATGTTAAACTTTGTAATATACATCGAAATACAACTTACGACACAGGTACCATATCATTATGAATCTCAAGCAGTGGGATATTTGGATTAAAATAAGGGTCTAATGGTGGCAATGTGTGAAAGCCAACTGCGAACATTCTCCGAGCCTCCTCAATCAAATTGCGTGCATTCCTGCTGGCTTTGAGGTCGTCGTTGCTCAAAGGCGTGTAGCGCTTCGAAAGGTTTCCGATCTTTACCGAAACTTCATGTGGCCCTAAGTGTACTACGGAACTGTTCACTATGGATTAATCAAAAAATATGTTAATTAATTAGGCGAGGGTGCTTACTTCTATAGTGTATAAATGTGATGGGCCTCGTGCGAATCAGAAGGGTGCACCGAGGCACTGTTTTCACAAACTGACTCAAGTGATGCACATGGGACATGGTGGGAAGAGATTATTTTGAAACTAAAAATGCAGCTTAAAATAATTAATAAATCACAGTATTAAAAGATAAAACCCTTTTTGTTAAATTGTTTTTAATTCGAAAGAATCACGAACCTACATAATCATAGAATAGAATATCAATTGTGGCAAAACGTCAATAATTAATTAGTTCTTTCGAAACTGATATAACAAGGTAACAATGGCGTCAAATATTAAGGTGATAGTAATAATAGTTCCCGGACATTGAGACACACAGGCATCTATGACCCTTGATGAAATCGTTGTAACAAAATTTCTTTCGTATTCTTCTTCTTCATCATAGGCCTATTAAAATTCCACTGTTGGCCAGAACTCTTCCAATTGCCGTAATCGCCACGCTTGGCAGGTAGGTTGGCGATTGCATTGGATCTCCTCCCATCACTGATCTCTGAGTTTTCGGTCGGCCGCATGAGACTTTCAATGCTTCACCCTTATTCCACCCTGACGACACCCATAGGAAGCTGACAGATGTTCTTACACTGTCACCGCACAAAATCATATGTATACCCTTATAACTTATAACATAAAGTATTTAGGATTATGAGGCACTTACATATTTGACCCAAGTCTGCATTTACGTATGCAACACAGAAAAAGAACAATAATGTCTTCATGTTGGAGCTCGATACCACCCGTTCGCTCAAGGAGTGAGTCAACATATAACGCCCGCCTATAATATAAAAATAGGAAATTACACGGAAATTTAGTATGCCGTTGTTTTAAAGCTATTAGTTACACAAAATTGATTTCCTGCTTAAATGCAAACGTGAACTGTTATGGTTGACAACGTATATTTATTACACCCATTTATATCGCAAAATCCATCAAATCCATGATTCCTTTTTTTTGATGTCCAAAGTTTAATTTTAATGTATTACGTGACTCGGGGTGTATTCGGTTATATGTGGCAACGTACAATCTTTTTTTCACAAATTCCTTCTTCACCTGCACACGTTGCACCCTGCTAGCTGAGAAATGGTAATCGACTAATGGCGAACCTACATTCAAATCTTACAGATGCAATGATACAGCATTCATCTAATTACCAGCCTGTTTAGCTTGGGAAGTATAGGCAATCTTTCGAAGAATTGTATGCCGTCTTGTTGGATCTTATATGGACCTTTGTGGGCCTTATATTCAGCAGTAATCTTAAATACTTTATAGAAGAATGACACACTATATAATCATACCAACGAAAGGTAAACATTTCGTCAAAAGCTGAAATAGATGCTTTTATGGGACCGCGATTTCTGTGAACACAATCAATCATACAGAGGGTTCAAAATGCATGTGCCAGATTTTGCTTTAACATACCACCACGTACACACATCACTTCATACATAAATAAGGCAAGTATTTTAAAGATATCATAGGCAGTTTAAGGTGGGCAAAAGACAGCACTATGTATGGCACCAGATCGTCTGCTTTTAAATTGCTATACCCTCCAAATAACAAAGCCGCGTTTCATGGAAGCTTCAAGTATGCAGCCATTGAATGCTGGAACAACTTGCCACCACCAGTACGCAACCTGCAATCAATTCAGTTTTAAAATCAACTATAGGACTTACTTATTAAAAGATCAAAACAATGAATAATTTTTTACCATGACACGACTCAACTAACTCCTGCGTCTTGAAAGTAAATATATGATATTTCATAATGCTCATTTATCCAGGTTCTGTTTGTTTAAAATAGTTACTAGTTAAAAGTAGTAGTTAACGGCAACTAACGATTACTAACGATTACTAACGATAACTAACGATTGCTTGCAGCACAGATAAATCGTGGCAATCGGTATACTAATTTTACAGCATTTTTTTCTTCTCTTTGCTGAATTTTTATCGCGAAATCATCCTTGGCAGGAATCGGTGTTCTTTTGCGAGGATTTGTGATGTATCAAATCTGATGTAATGGTTAGGGCAATCAAGGATATGATCACAGACTGCAGACTTCCTAGAGCGTCGGCGTTTCACGTCAGCTATGTGTTCTTTCACGCGGGTCCTTACAGATCTTTTAGTTTGCCCTATGTAAGAGAGACCACATTCACAATCAAGCTTGTATACTCCTGCATCTTGTAGAGGGATATAGATGTCAGATGGTAAAAATTTATTTATCTTTGTCGCCGGCTTGAATATATACGTTTTTATAGAAGCCCTCTTCAAGATATAGCCACCTTGACAAGATTGGCGTAACGCCCCTGATGTACGGTAATATAGCAGTTCCTCGCTCAACAAGCTTCACTCTGTGACTGTGCTCTTACGTAGAGCAAATGTTAAAATTCTGAAATCCAGTTGCAGAAGATCTCATCGACGATAACGACTACACTACTAACACTAGGCAAGTGCCTAGATACAATTGGCACCTCTCATCAAGTATACATCGACCAGGGTTGGTTGAATTGGACAAGTAGTATTTGTCCCATTTGCTGTAGAGACGATCGGTCCCCGCGCGGCGCAATTTCTAAAAGAATTATACCCGTGACTCTTTTTAGCTTCTAGTGACCAGAGAACTGGTTCTTTTCTCCCTCGAAGGTTATGTTTCAGCGTGGAAATGCAGGCAGTATTCTTGGTACTTTGCCAAGAGAGACGAAGTTTACGGTAATTAAAATTTTTAGATTGTAATTATTGTAAATATAATCGTTACACTATAGAATGAATTGTAATTTAAATTGAATAATGAATAACATGTAAGATTTTTATACAGATTTATACGTCCCTCAATTAAATTTCCTTAACATGCACATTTGTTTAATCCATTACAATTCGGTTTTCGTCTTCCGGCTTCTACCCTAATCAAAGTTACTGATGACATAAATTGGGGTATGGACAATAAAGAGCTCACAGTTATGGCCTTGTTGGATTTCCGCAACGTTTTCAATACAGTTGACTTCGACATAATGTTGAGTCAGTTGCCTTTACTTATCTCAATCAGTAACTAACTGGTTTCAAAGTTAACGCAGAGGCCGTCGGCAGCGTATTCGAGTTGATGAAACTCTTTTATCATGGTCTGAATACTGTTTGGCCATATTCAACAATTCAATCTCAAAACAGCACGTTTTAAACCTTGCCTTGCTTTGATGTGTTTGACAGAAATTGCGTGATTTTGGACACAATTGTAGCGTGTGATGAAAAGTGAATTCTCGACGATAATCGCAAGCGAAAACGCAGCGACTGAACTTAAGTCAAATACCGGAACTATTCCCTAAAGCGTTGCTCATCCATGGAAAAGTATTGGTAACTACCACCAAATAGTTACCAATATTTTTCTACTTCATGTTCATTGCAAATGGTGATTATGTTCCACATTCAGAAGTTAGCGATGTTAATATCAGTTGTAGTATCAGAAAATAGCACTCCAAAATGACAGCTTTATTTCGAGGTGGTTATTCCGTCATGTGTCGGTAGTCATTGCGATTTTCAGGGCTTTTACGACCTTAGTCTTGACCTTAGTCGCCACTTACGATCCACGAGAAGAGAAGAAGTCCGTCCGTCGCAGCGGAAAATTATGCAACTATATTGCACTTAACTCAAAATTCAGTGATAAATGCGATTTAGCTGTTAGCTACTCAAATTATTTTTAGAAGCTTTCTGTTTTTTTGTTTCATATGCGACAGGGATTGTGTATGTCTATCTGTTACGTCTTCATGACTTAACTACATACAATAGTCTCGGAACTTGTTACCATATGAGAAACAGTACCACTTCTATTTACTTTTAGATTATTTAAGTGTTTTCAAGGAAATTAAATTGTAAGCATTCCAAGTTTAACACTATTATCGAAATCCAATCGACACTTTATTAAATATATTATCTATAGATATGTAAGCATTCGTGAGCCTAAATCAAAAAGAAAACGGAAGATCTATGGGGGCTATCTGCATAATCATATAATTATATTTGATATAGCTCTAATTTTAGCGATGATTGTGTGATTGTGTTGACTCTGGTGTTTTCCAAAAAAAATATAGCCACTACGTGTGTTTACTAGCTAAATGAAACGCAGTTAGGCTACCCCTGTATTTAAATCAGACAGTATAGAAAATCCTATAAATTACCGACCCATTTCTGTTGCCTGCAGTAAAGTATTATTAAAAAAAATTTTTTAAACAGATGCTTGTTCATTTTAATAAAAATAAGATCTTAAATGACCAGCAATCCGGCTGAAGCCGTAGAATTTCCGTAATCCTCTGAATTTTCCTTTTGTTCTCGAAATTCTCGAAGAATATGGGTGTAAAACTTGTGTCACGCATTTTACGGGCCTGGTATCGATGTCTTCAGTGATCTCACGAAAGCATTTGATGGCGTGGAACATAATATTTTCATTAATAAACTTATATACTACGGCGTTCGTGATGCCGCACTTAAGAGTAATTTGCTATTGTCAAATCTCTGAAACCGAGAGCAAAAAGTTGCTATCATCGTTGCGTTATCATCGGGACGTGTGGTAAAATGGGTGTCCCTCACGGATCGATACTTGGCTCTTTTTTGTTCATGGTCTACATAAATGATCTTTCTTTTATGGTACAAAAAATGTCTGAGATAGTACTATTTGCCGATGATACTTTATTGTTATTTAAAGTTAAAAATGCGCACTGGAACGTCCCAACAAAATACTGGATATTGTTTCCAAAAGTTTTGTCGCAATCAATTGTTTACAGTTTACACTATCTAAGCCACCAGAGAATGTAGTAATTCATTCCCAAAATATTATACCAGGATCTGATTGCAAAAAAAAGTTTAAATAATAGCGATTTTCATATGGCAACAAAAAAAATATCATCTGCCAACTGAAAATTCGAGGAATTGTTTTGGTTTGGCTTCAAATTTCCTTTAAAAAGTGGTGAAAATGTCGAAGAAACCTCTTCCATCGCAAGCAAGAAATATTGTTTTCAATGTTTATCAAAGAATACTTGATGAACAAGATGCAGAACAAACACAATCATCGATATTGAGCCATGTGCAAGCGTTGACTGGTTAGTAGGAATGACACGTCTTGATACTATGGTTTATTGTATTTTTCGTGTGTATTATATTATGTATACTAAATTTTGGTTTATTTGAGGGGTTTCTAATACTACCATAAGACGAATTGTTGCTGAAGGCAGATCTAACAGAGGCGTATTTAGTACGCCCGGTAAAAAGAGGAAAGATAGCAAAAAAAATAAACTTGGATAGTTTTGATTTAGAATTGATCAGAAACAAGATAAATGAGTTTTACACTGTACGAAAAGAAATACCCACTGTCATGAAATTGCTACAAATTCTTCTGGAGGAAATCAATTTCAATGGAGGAAGAGAATCATTAAGGTAACAAAAATGAATTTCATTTTCTTTCAGTTTGAATATAATCTAAAAATAATAATCTTATTTTGTCTTCAGACTTATTTTGAAAGACATTGGATTCGAATTCGTGAAGTGCCAATAAAAAAGGACTATTTTAATGGAGCGATATGACATAAAGATACACAGATTCAAGTATTTGGAGCGTATGCAAAAGAATCGAGAAGCCGATGATAAGCTAGATGTGGTTTATTTAGATGAAACCTACATACACGGTTCATGTTCAGTGAACAAATGCTGGCAAAATAAAGTTATTGCAGGCCCATCTAAAAGAATTTCAGCAGGGCCTAGATGGATCATTGTACATGCTGGTGGAGAAAATGGTTTTGTGCCAAACTGTTGTTTGGTGTATAGGTCGAAGAGTATATCTGCTGACTACCACCATTATATGAATAAAGATAACTTTACAAAATGGGTTACGGAGAAGTTGATTCCCAACCTTACAAAACCTTCTCTAATTGTCATGGACAACGGCAAGTACCATTCTGCACAATTAAACAAACCGCCTACACAAGCCGACCTTATTGCTGTTATAAAAGAATGGCTTCAATCAAACAATATCCCTTACGACGATAATTGGCGTAAATGTAAATTACTGGAAGCAGTGAAAAATCATAAGTCTGAACCTAAATATCAGATAGATGAGATTTTAAAATCACACGGCCACGAAGTCTTGAGGCTCCCAACATATCATTGTACGTTAAACGCAATAGAATTAATCTGGGGAAAAATGAAACAAAAAGTTGCGGGTAAAAACGTCAATAGACCTGGAAGTGATATAAAATCTTTAACAGAAGAAGCTTTCTCTCAAATAGGGATCGATGAATGGCGAAAATCTTGTGAACATATAATAAAAATTGAAAATCAGTTCATAGAACAAGATCGATTAATTGAGATGCAGGAGGAAAAGTTTATCATAAATACTGCGTCTTCCTCTTCCGATGAAGACTTTTTTTATGGATGTGCACTATTTGGAACCATTTTCAAGTTCTGATAGCCTATAATTAATTAATAAACTCATGAACAGAGTAATTGGAGTTTTTGTTGGAGCATCTAAATTTCGAACCCCACATTCGCCACAGTAAGATTTTCAAAAATTATCCTTGATCATTGGTTAAATTTTAAATTTTGTATGTATCTATATACACACAGAATCAGCCGCTGTAAGGAAAAAAAGTATCAAAACGTTTTACTACAATTTCCCCAGTATTGCTAGCGTCAATTTCTTTTTTCCCTTTTTTCATCAGATCCTGGTAGACCCATAATTTCGATTTCTAAAGTTCGACTGTGTTTCTCGGAATTCAAAGCTCCAGTGAGAAGCACATATTGATAAACTAGCATAAGATTAGAGAGTTGACTGAAGAAGCAAGATAGCTAAATTAGTCTACTTTGCTTACTTTCATATGTCCTATGATGTATTACTGTGGGGATCTGCAGCCGGATATATTTAATTTGCAAATGCAAGCGATACGGGTAATCTATAACTAGGGGTCTTGAGGGTCTCTTGTTAGGAGCATGTGTGCATGGATAATTTAAAATCGAAGTCATCTGTACTGTAATGCCTTCTTGTGGTTGTTTTCAAGTGTGTACAGTAAATAGTATTATGTATATATCACTAAGATGGCAATCTGGAGGCTCTCAAAGGTGTGGCATAATATTTCTTTGATGGTTTTTGGATTGTTCCAGTTATTCTTCCTCCTCCGTTTCTTAGTTCGTCTTTCAATTCTTTAGGCTTCTTGGTACAATACATATAATGAAAAAAATAGCAAAAAATTCTCGTAAACAAAGTGACGAAGATTTGACAGTAGCTATGCCGCCACTGGCACCATCTCTACTGAGTTTTGCCTGTGTATCCCTATTAAAATACGGAAACCTAGTCTCTAAGATCTTGCAATACTGCAAAATTGCAATACAGTGACAACAGTTGTCAAGTTGAGTTGTTTTTTTGTGAATGTCACAGGCAAAGAGTATAATAACTATCCTATTCCTATGTCATAGGCTCCCAGGTCACAGATGAATAAGTGTGAATATATACTCTTTGGCGTGAATGAAAAGAAAAGAAGTGAAAACATTAAATCGAAATATTTTGATTATGTTCTAGCATAATATAACACAAATTTATAACATGGCAGGCAATTTTTGGCAAAGTTCACATCACCAACAATGGATATTAGATAAGCAGGATCTCGTCCGGGATCGCCAATACGATTTAAACATTTTGACAGAGGAAGAATATCAAAAAATATTTAACTTCTTTGCGAGTATAATTCAAATTTTAGGAGAACAACTAAAGCTTCGACAGCAAGTTATTGCTACGGCTACAGTTTACTTTAAGAGATTCTATGCTAGAAATTCCTTAAAATGCATAGATCCATTGCTTCTAGCGCCTACTTGCGTTTTCCTTGCATCGAAGGTTGAAGAATTTGGTGTTATATCTAATTCCAGACTAATAACTACTTGCCAAACGGTTATTAAAAATAAGTTTAGTTATGCATATGGGCAACAAGAGTTTCCATACAGGACGAATCATATTTTGGAATGTGAGTTCTATCTTTTAGAGAATCTTGATTGTTGTCTTATTGTTTATCAGCCATACAGACCACTTTTATTATTTGTACAAGACATAGGCCAAGATGAACAACTACTTACATATGCATGGAGAATTGTTAATGACTCTTTGAGAACTGATGTTAGTTTATTATATCCACCATATCAGGTAAGGAATAAATTTTGTTATAAATCTTCCATAATATGTGTATTATTTAGGAGTTTTAAAGAAGAACAGCCCCCCTATGATCAAAGTGGGGTATTGTATTTGCCACTGTAGCTATAATACAGCATGTGGTATCATCTGCCAGTCCTTTTCTTCCTGTGGCTGTTGCAGTATCTAAGGTGTAAGGTATCTGGTACAGAGATTGCCAATTGGCTTCCAAAGCATGGTGATTATGGTAAATTATCCTTATGGAAGATGCCACATCCTGCAGTTACAGTCCGGTTCACTTCACTGGCAAAAAATTACAGCAGTTCTTTCTTTCTTTTATGGCTCCTCTTCTTCTGCCAGTATCATGTCAGTCATGGGAGTGATGATTAATTAATGAATATTAGTCCCAAATCTTAAACAAGAGATAAATATACGTCCTCATAAGACTTGATTATCTTAATATTATTTTATTTATTTATTTATGCTATGTATACTGTAAGTCACAAACATTCTTCCTGGTAACAAGTTAACTGGAACAATATCAATCTTTAGTAATAAATCTCAAGTAGATAACAAGAGGTGTCATACTTGAAGAATTTTTTATTATAATTAATAACATGTTTGGTTTCTCCTTTAATGATAATAAATCTATCTCAATAAAATTTTATTTAAATATATTTGATTTTTCAGATTGCAATAGGTGCCTTACATATAGCATGTGTAATGCTTGGAAAAGAAAATCTGAAACCTTGGTTTGCTGAATTAAATGTTGACATGGATAAGGTAGGCTTAAATTTTTTTTTTTATTGTACATCCTCATTCACATGATGGGAAGTAACATGACACTGCACTCACTAACCCAATTGCCCTGCGTGGTGATTATGGATACCTTCTAAGAAACATATTCTGGCATTAGCTAATGCAAATGTGGAGCCATGGTAGCCGAGTTAGCTGTGGCCTAGTGGTCAGGTTCAGTTTTGGGTTGCTTTAGTTTTATAGAGCGTGAGTGACCCGGGTTCTGTTAGTAACAATTTTAGAGGTGTTATCACCAGGACCTCAAAAATTTTAAATATCAACTTTAAGCGCTGAATTTACCACATGCTTGGAGGTGAAGGCAAACATCCTGAGCAGCCATGCAGGTTTGTCTGAGAAATAATAAAACATATTATTTCGAGGCTAAGGGCATGTGCAATCTGCCAATACGCACTGGACCTGCATGGCAGACCCATCATGGCTCCAAAACCCTCTTAGATATTTGCTCCTACTTTACTACTTTGGATGGTGCTTTTTTGGAGAAAGATATGTTCAGCAGTGGACTAAAATAGGCTGATTAATTAAATGTGAAAAATAAGACAAGTTTTTGTATTCTTAATACATACTGCCCGCATTAATATTCTTAATACATACAGAGATGTGGTAGCCTAGTGGTCAGGGCGCTCACTTTAGTGGCATAGAGCGCGAGTGACCTGGGTTCGATCCCTGGTGCTGGCACCACTTAAATTATTAACAACAATTTTAAGTGCTGTATTTACCACATGCTCAACGGTGAAGGAAAACATCATTATGAAACCTGCATGTCTGAGAAATAATAAAAATATTATTTCGAGGATATGTGAAGCTCGCCAACCTGCACTGGAGCAGCGTGGTAGGCCCTTCCTGGCTCCTTAACCCTCTCTGATACTAGTATTTGAGAAGGAGGCCTTTGTCACTTACAGGCTGTTACTTTAATTTACTTTACTTTACTGCCCGCATTTGCTGTCTGTTCCTTAAAAGATATCTTTTAATTATAGATATAGATATTAAATCATAATGCACAAAAAACAAATTAATAACCATTTATCAATTTTTTTCAACTTTGTCAGTCAATGTAAGTCCACTTACCACACTTAATATGTGAATTAGTGGGAGCAGTGCTGATCTCCTTCCTCTAGAGATCCTGCGCCCAATCACTAATCTGTGGGATTTGTATTTATGTGGGTGATGGATTTATGCCATCTCAGAAAAGGATATTGACACTGACTCATCAGTTCCACAAATCCATCTAACTGGGCATAATCCAAATCACACAGATTACACCCTTAGCTTAATCTACTTGTCTGCTGTTGCATTAAAATAACATGTTATTCTTAGGTGTGGCTTCTTTGTGTTGCAAATGACACCCATAATTAATTCCAATAAAAAAAAAGTTGCAATCCATATTACATAACTATAAGAGAATACACAGACAAATGCCTGTATATTCTCTTATAGTTAGAATTAAGTAACTAAGAATGCAGTATTCACCATCATTTAGAACATTTTATGATGAATTATATACATTCACATTTAATTTATATTATATTACAGATATATACATGCTAAACGCTGGGCGCACTTTGGTGGTTAATAATAAATGTGAAAATCATTATGTATTTCAGATCCAGGAAATTGTAAGATCAATCATCAACTTGTATGAAATGTGGAAAAGCTATGACGAAAAGAAGGAAATTCAGACACTCTTGGGAAAAATGCCGAAACCAAAACCAGCACCCCAAAGATAATATTTTCTCTTTGCAACAGTATTATGTGATACCAATAAATTTTATAACATAGCTGTAGAATTTGTGAAAATAGTTAGGTACATATTGATTCGAAAGTTATGAGAGTGAAATGAAAAACTACTGAATTTACTGTAATGAAACCTGGGGTGTTTGTAACATACTAAATAATGAACTTTTTTAAGTTACATTTATAGTAAGATTAGGTGCCTATTTCTCGTTTTATATTTTATAAAAGTAAATAATTCCGAAACATGGTAAATGTTAATAAACCTGATAGCATTTCCATGGAAATTTTACAAAATTAGTAAATATAAGCCTTAAATATCATATATTTTTATTTTCGGAGTGATTATTGTGCCTCAATAGTGTCACTTAAGGATTAGAAGCACCAATTAATTAGTTTTAATTGTAAATGACATGTAAAAATATTATTGTAATGCTCTTTTTTACGACAAAAGACTTGTGTACTACTTTGAATACACATATTAATATAATACAAAGTAAATGTGTTTGTTTTAATTATATTGGTGTGATGGCACTAGAAAATCTACTACCCCTTGAAATCTGAGGAGAAATTTCTATGGCTTTCTTTCGGAATTAGACTGTTGCGGGGCTAGTAGTGATCATGAAAATGTTATTACTTTCTTAAATATTCATTTTTTGTACGTTTTACACGTAAGAGGTGACTAAGGGGAAAGCCTTTAAAAACGTTTAAAATTTCACCCGGAGAAGCGAAGCGATACAGTATTAAAATATTATTTGTCCTACCAGTAATTGAAGAGACACTCGAGAGACAGAGTTGTCACAAACGTTTAAAAAGTACTTAAACATTTTGTACGTGATGGAGCCGAGCCGAAAGTGCGGCGGCTTTTGCTGCTGTTCAGATGGTCCGGCTCGACCGGGGTAGTACCACGGCCTCGAAGAATACCAGCGTGAAGTAGAGGCATTTTGTGCTTCTGCGCTGAGGTAACCGGACATTCGACTCACGATTCGGATCACAAACTCATGAATTGGTTCATTTTTAAGTTACTGGTTTTCTACTATTGAAAACAGTGCGATTTGTAATAAAAATATGTTACCTATCTAAATTGGTATCCCTAAAAGGCCGTGCTGAATACAAAACTCAGGAACAAGTTCTTCCACTGTTCACTAACAAAGTATAGAGGGCGATTAGTTAAGATTACAAGAAATAATCTCTCTCTGCTTTGTTAACAACCATGGCGCGATATTTACAATAATATTGCGAAGCTATAAACGTATGATATATATTAAATCATCCTTTTATCTGCTTTACACCTTCGGAGCAAGCAAGGCGTAATTATAAACAAATATGACGATTAATCTACAAAATATTTTTTACACTAGATGCGAATTTCAGTAAGTCTGACTTGAAGTGGCGGCTCCGAGTCGGCTCCGTCTACGGATTAATTTGCGTCTTTGCTTATCCCTTGCACCGCTCTCCTAGTCTCTTGTGGCAGCGGGAAATTGCATGTAAATGCAATGCCGTATCACCTGTTTCTGGCACGAAAAGCAAACTCAACATCAACAGTCGCGTTGCGGACATCTATCGCTCCCCGGCGATATTCCCGGGAATATATAATCCACCAGGGAGGGGTTCTATGATAACCTCTACCTGGGTCACGAGGTATCGGTGTAAGAATCTGCTACTGTCTCCCGTGGGTGTCGCTAGAAGGGTCTGAGGGAAAGCCTTGATAAAAGCAATGACTACCGACAGAAGGCTGGATAACCATCTCGAAAAATATCAGAACAAAATTGAGCAGACCGATGACAGGTAGCAGCTTCTATGTCTGCTCAAATTTTACACAATGGGCGGCATTCATTGGAGCGACGATCGTGCGAGATGGACGGCGTAGTATTACCGGATACTGGCGTCGATCCGGGGTGGGTGGTATATACTCTTGCGGTACATACTACCGCTTGTCAATTAGGGGAGACTCCGTGTATGGCAACGGCGTCGGTTCGTCGCAATCCGGGCGCCACAGTTTTAGCTGCAGCGAGCGTAGCGCTCGTTGCTGCCTTATCTCACGGCGTTGATGCGTTGAGTGTTGATGATTCGCGATCGCTTCAATGCGAATGGGTCACAAAACGATGGGTCGAAATACTTTAATTTTTTTTTATAGTCGTGGAAATACCTAACGTGCAACACTCGCGAGGGCAAGAACAGGTTATGCCCATCGCCTTCGCCACATGTCAGCTGGCCACGGGAACGCTTTTGCACATACCGATGAATCCACTAGTGCCGGCCTTTTACACACACGGCTTTCAAACCCACATGGGCAACATAACCCTCCCCCTGAGACCGCCACCCGAAGCCCATGGGCACATGAGGGAATGTGATTAAAAAAGCACTTTCCCTTGTGACGTAGAATGGCGTATCCCATAAATCTTTCATTCTAATTTCCGCCAGCCATTTAATAGATCACCGAGGGATGTTTCCCCTTCTTGGGGTTGTGAGGCTTTTTCATGTCCATGGGGAGGGAGTAGATTCCTACAGCTTGAGGCACGACGTCGGGGTAGATAGATATTCCTATATAGATAAATAATCATACATTGTGTATTTAAATATATATATATATATACAATTGTTTGCTCTCAGTGCGATTCGAACCGGCAGCCCTCAGCTTCGAAGGCAGGGTCACTGCCAACTAATCAAGACAAAAAATACATAATTTCATTATCTTTTATGATAGTAGGAATTATTTTATGTGTATAAAAATGTTCGATTATAACAATAACTCTACCCCATGGAAGACCTGAAATGGCCTGTCAATTAAAAAAGTATGGTAACACCCAATGATTTGTAAAATAATTTGCAGCGAAAACAAAATATAATATTAACATAACAACCGCGCGGTGCCCAAAGCGCTCCCGCCTTCCCGCCAGTACATTTCCCGCTCCCGAGTGTTGACGAAATAATACAAACACGATCGATGTTAGAGTAAGTGAGAAGAGTAAGATTGATAAAGGTTTGGCACCTATCTCTATCATTGGCAACAGCGTCGCGACGCTAAGCATCGCTACTGCGCTATAAATTATTTTTACTCGTAGGCCTTCTGATTTTAAATTATAGAAGCAGAACAAGAGGAAAAAATAAAGATTGTTCGTTTCAGAATTATTTATCTCTGTAGTTACATATTTTAATTACATATGCTGCTACTATATGCGTCTGCCACCACCAAAATTATTAATTTTAACATAAGTGCATGATGATATCGCACAAGTCTGGTACTTCAGATACATGATAAATGACTTACTAGATCCTTTGCTGATATGCAAGCAATGGCTAACTACCACATGGCTCAAATGCCTGGTTAAACAAAAGCTCATATACACACGTTGCGGTAACGATGGATTGTTTAAGTGGCATAACCAAAACAATATCTTGTTCATCAAAACATTTTCCAGTCTAATACGAGTAACAGAAGGGTACAAGATTTTACGTTAATTTTTTGGAGACCCATTTTATACATATCCAATTACTTAGATAATTGAAGTCGTGATATTAGCAAAATCCGAAAAGGCACATCCACAATTGACAGTTAAAAATCTGACAAGAATAGTACAAAACCAAATTTCGTCTACTATTACTGCTAGACTAAGTAACTGCACGTAAACAATAGATCTTGGTGGCTTGGTAGTGAGGGCGCTCGGTTTAGTTTTATAGTTCGCGAGTCCAAATCTCGGTACCAGCATAACTAACTTCAATTTTAAGTGCTCTTTGGTAAAGGAAAAAAAACGAGATAACCTGCATGTCTGAGAAATAATAAACAAATATTATTTTCAGGAAATGTGAGGTCCACTATTTCGCACTTGAACAACATGGCGGACCCCTCCGAAATTCTCTCAAGTATTGAGAAGAGGTTTTTGCCCAGCAGTGGGAACTTTAAGGTAGCTTAGCTTAAGCAATACGCTAAAAAATAGTAGCCTATAAATGCTAACTCCTGGCCAAAGGTCTCTTCACTAAATTTTTATGAGGGAGCTTGGAGCCGGGAATAGTCTGGCACACAGCTCCAGTGCTGGTTGGCGGTCTTCAGACAACCTTGATAGGTTTTTTAAATATTTCTCAGACATACAGATTTGATATGCGCGTGCTATGATATCAAAATGAACGCTCTGTGCACTAGGCTACCACGGCTCTCAAATTAGGGTATAACTGTTGAAATATTGACATTATAGTATTTATAAGCCTTTAAAAGACCAATGCTGGTCTAAGACCTGTCCATGAGAGCTTCAACAATAATCATGTTGTGCGGGCGGGTTAATTAGCGCAGTATTTAATGCCCTTTAATATGTTAAATGTTCAATTAATAGTGCGTTACGTGGACATAAAACTATGAATACATTACTATGTGCGAGAGAAGGATAAGGCTATTTGCTTACCTAAATCCACTAGACTTTAACTTCAGTATTTTTAAATCACAAAACATGGTTACCCTACTTTGTTCTGTATATAACTTTGTTGCGATTTGCACCATGCTCTATTGTGTTTCGCCAGTACTTTCAAAATGACTGTAACAATTTCAATTAAACAAATTTTATTTGGCTTACTTTTCGTAATAAATTCAGTTATTGGTGAAGGCGTTTCAAAAAGGTAATACTTCGCAGAAACTTGTAATACTTTAAAGTTTATAAGAAGAGAAATTAAACAATCAATCTGATTAGACTTCTCACCATTTAAAACATCTAAATGATATACACATACTAATATAGAGTAATTTGTTGTATGAAGTGTGTAACGCCTCTGGTAATTATACCGTTGAAAGATATTTTTATATGACTTGCATTGGAACATTTGGATCTTTAACACCTACATAATGTTTAAACCTATAGAATAAACACGAAGATGAAGAATCGCACGTTGTTACGATGTCAGATCTGGGAACTGAGATGGAATACTTTGTTTCCGAATCCTATTAAATCGTAACGTGTTAAGCTGCATTCCACTTTGGGTTTCTGTGACACCGTAGTTCTCACCCGGTCGTGTCAAATTCAAGGATGTACACCAGCGTGTCGCGGAAAAAATAAATAGCTTTTATAGAAACATTTTCCTTGCTTTTGCTATTTGTAATATGTTGTTTCATCCTTTTGTTTAATAGGCCTCTTCCACTTGAGTGATTTGCCGATTGTCACTAGGTATCATCTGTCGGAGATATTGCGAATTTTAATTTACTTAAATGAAATGTAGGTATTTCTTGTGTTCTCGTAGCGCGACAAACCTCGATGAAAAAGGCAACTGTACATGCGGTGGTTTCTCTACAATCACAATCACGGCGGATAACGAGCCATTGTTGTCGCAAGCACCCGGATTGTTGGTGAAATGCAATGAGGAAGGAGAGGCTGCTTGCAAAAGTCTTTGCATTGCCCTTGCCAACGTCACTAAGGCTAAAGGGCCAGAGATACTGTGTAATAGACTCAAAGACGCTAATGACCTTAAGGTATTTATATTTTACGGTTTAAATTAAACCTTATAAACGTCATGTTCGATTAATTAGGTTCAGCAGACATTAATTTAAAACAAAGGTATGACGGTATTTGTTGAACAGTTATTATGCGTACTTCATGCATCATTCTACCAATGTAATTAATTATGATCAATAAAACAAGAATTTATGTAATTTGTAGCCCAAAATTTAAATATATACATTACTTTCAGTTATCTGCGTTTTTCAAAGTTTGCGGCAATCCTTGGATATATGCAGGCATGACGGCGGAGGAGCTGCTTTGCTGCGACAATGCTAAAGTCAAAACCTGCGCCTCAGCCCTAAAGGAAAACTCCACTGTCGTCGTCGATGCCAAAACTGTTATGTGAGACAAAGAAAGTAACGGACCATGATCAAAACGACAATTATTTACGTTTACATAATTTATATTACTGCTAATTTGAAACTGAAAAAGTAATTCCTGGAAGATATTTTGCTATCCGTCTTATTTTGTGAATAAAAACGAGAATGTGATTATAAATACCATTGTGTATTTTTTTTTCTTTAAACATTGTGGCGTAACAATAGACGCACTCGTTAACAAGGAGTACGAATTTAATGAATGAATATGTATGTGTTACGGGCTGTGGGATGTTCATTATAATCGTACTACAATTTATAATATATATTAATTGGCAATTGAAATCTAAAAAATGCTTCAATGATTTACTTATTTAAAATTTCGCTTACCTACAATCATACAATAAGCACGTAAAGACTATGTATACAATTCTAAGTTCAGAGATTCATCATAACAAAAACTTACGAAAAGAAAAATATATAATGAAGACTTAAAATAAATTGCAACTTAAAAATCCATTTTAGATCGGTAGGTCTGAATTAAGATACAAACAATAAATTTAACCGTTCTTTACAAATAATTAATCATGTGAACAAAACATCACCAGTACAGACATCCAAATTTAATATTCTTTAAGTACGCTTTGAATTTATTTATGTGAAAAAGTCACGTATACAGATTTGATGCGACGTTACGGCATAAAATTTAACCTCATATTCTACAGGCTATTTCTGAGTCATACGCCACAAATTAGTTATATAAATACAGTGATAGGGGATATTTTAGTTTTTGTTAATTAGAAGATATAGCGAGGTGCCTGCTCTTGCCGATGTCGTTAATTTAAACTATTAGTGATGACGAATGACGCTTGCGCTTTACTTGGATTATTAGGCGATTTAATTTGTTGGAAAACAGTATTTTCTTAAATATTTTTTTCACAATTTCAGAGTAGTTATGACCACTATGAGCACTAATAAATTTCTCTTAAAATGTTATTAAGGTCGCATTCAACCTGTATATAACTAAGCTAATAAGACCATACATAAAAATGAACCTATTTAAAATTGAATACAACAAATGTGAACATTTTATCTTTACAAAGATCTCCGTTTTACAATAATATATATTACATAAAGTTTGGATCAGTATAATTTTATTAGTAAGGGAATGTCCATAAAGCACGTGGTTAAATTTTGGCTTCTCTCCCTATCTCCCACATAGCTTATGTCTTGTTGTGTCTTTTCTTACCATAAGTATATTCTAAATTATTACCAAATTTATGTTATAGATAAAATAATAGAAAAGTATGGCAATAAGTAAGGGTGTAAGGGTGTAAATATACCATGTGTTTTCCCCCAATACTAACCCCATCTGCACTTGGCGAACCCAGCTAGCCAACAGTTAGCGACGGTGGAATGTCACACAGAATAGCGATGAAAACCTGCATCACTTTTGCTGGCTCTTTCTTGGAGAGACCTATGTGATGTATGACAATAAATATCCATAAGGTGTCGCGTATTCCCTTCACTGTTTTAATTATGCTAAATAAAATTAAAAAGTAAATGAAGCGTTCAAAACATAGCTCGATTCTGACCCCATCCGCCCGCACATAGCCTCGAATAGCTGGTCACTTCATTTGTGAATATACCTTTATTACTACATACAATCACGCATAAGTATACAACCACGAATTTACTAACCACTGCCATTACTTAATATTTTTTGGTTATCCAATTAGGCAGGCGTTTACTTAAAGATTATAAAAATTACCATTCCATGTTTGGCAACTATACTTGCACTTTATTGCATAAAAGATTAGTTTACATTACATTATAAGTTTGTAATAACCATATTCACAAGTACTTGGCTTCACCACGTGAGAACCTTGAATCTAAATTTTGCGCCTTCTTGATGATAGACTTCTTTTGTGCTTCATCAAAGCGATTTACTTGTAAGTCTATATCCCGACTGAAAGGCCTACGTTCTGCCTTATCATCGTCTTTATCATCTTTCTGTAAATGAACAAATAAAACTAGTATATATTATTTTAAGTAGAAACTCAGGGATCTGGTGCACATATTAAAGTACGGAATTTCGAATTCAATCTCTGTTGACATATTGCATGCTCAGTAGTGAAGTAAAAAGAACACATAATATTTACTAATAATATAAATTACTTGTTGCTTTACATTATTGAATTTTTTTATAAAATAAAGTGACTTGAAGTAGAATACAATGAAAATACGGTTCATTGATAAAAAGATCAGTCAGAGATAAAAAGATGTTGAACTTTTTTATACCTTTTTCTTCTTTTTTAATTTCTTTTGATGCGTCTCTAGTAAACTTTCATCTCTTTTGTGCTTTTTCTTATGTTTTCTGCAAAATAAAAAAGAAAATATATGTGAATGCACATAACTTTATTGTTGTACATGGCATGGATCTTACAGTTGTTGATACCATATATGTCAATATATATTCATGGTTATTTCCATTGGTTAGCCCAATGGAAGTTAATGTTCTATTATAAAGCAATAGATTATGGCTTGGAATCTGAGAAAAATATATATTTTCGACCATAGACAAACGGTATTTTAGAATATAACATTTCTTCAATTTTAAATAAAGTTATTGAAATAGTTAAGCCTATATATTCCAGTTATTATTACTAAAACGATTTATTAATTTTCACAAGAACAATTATAATTTTGAGGAAACATCAGAACCAAGTGGAAAGTTAACAATTGTTTGGCACAAAATAATGAATCTTTAGGTCACCAGAGTATTTCTCTCAGGTACACAGATATTTTAAAAATAAACAAAAATTACCCTATCCCTCAGAATATGCTGTGAGGATTTTTTCTAGTATTGTTAAAGCAATTGAATTTTTGGAATTAAAACCAAATTAAAACGAAATTTCAATAGATATTCATTAGAAATAAGTAATAAAACATAATCTAAATACTACTATGATTTCTTATCACGTCAATGTATCACAAAGAAAAACTGCTTTACTATTTTCTTTTCATCATAATTAAATTTACAACATTTAACTTGTGTCATAACTTTAATAAAATCATTAAAGGAGTTGATGTAGTAAGTCTTAACAACCACCTATGCAAAATAAGGCCCCAGTTGATGTTTTCCAATAAGGCCTTTTGACGGCTTGCTTTTGCTTAAAGAAAACATAAAAAAATTGTCAAACTCTTAACTACATTGGTCTAATCTTTATTGGTTGTTCGAAGATGGACGTCTCATGCGTAGTATCCCTTAGTAGTCTATGGAGATGAACTTTATGTGCAAGTATTAATCCAAATATATGTTCTCACATTCATCAATGTGGAATGAGATGATGTATCTAAGACACATCCCAGACCCCATCACAATACATTCAGACACCAAGGGAAATAATTTATGTGATGCAAAAATTATTTCCTCTCTTGTACTTATTTATCAACATATTTAAATATTTTTTTAACATATTATAAAATATGGTAAAAGAAAAGTAAGGAAGCAGCCTGCAAGGCCTCTTCTCAAATCTTTGAGAGGGTTTTTGAGTCAGGAAGTCTGCCATGCTGCACCAATTACTTGTTGACAGACTTAACATATCCTTATTAACATATAAATTACATTGTATAAATTTATATATGCAGGTTTCTTCACAACACTTTAAATTTATATTAGTAATATTACTGATGTTGGCATCGAGGATTGAAAACAGGTTACTCTGGTACTGTGAAATTAAATTGAGTGGCCTGTCCAGGCTACCACAGGCATAGAATAGTGCTTGTAAGCAAATTTTTATGATTTACTAGTTTCGGAAGTGGGTTTGAATTGCACTTGTGTAATTTAGTCAGAACTACTAAATAAAGTGCACAATCAATTTGATTTGTTAGAACAACTTAATATTAAGAAGATACATACAATGCTGCATACAATAATTTTAATAATATATTTAAAATCTTTAAATTATTCTTACTTTATGGCTTTCTCTTGTTCCTCATCTCTTTGTGCAATCTGCTTACTTTTAGCATCCTGGTGTAATACGGCATCTGCATCAATTTCCTTCATAAGTCCTGCCGCCTTAAGAGCCTTTTCTTTAGGAGTGTCAGTCCAACTTGACCTATAAAGAATTTAACATAGAATAGGCTAAATCTATAAAGTACATGTGTTTCCATATTACAGTTGTTTCCATTTAAGTGGAGTTCAATGCAATTTTCACCATCATTTAGAACATTTCACAAGGAGAATTTACATATACAACACATTCACATTTTAAGCCAACATGATGCTAACTTGATTACCGCTGACTAAACCATGCGAGATATAGCCAATAAATTTTTAATTTATGTAATTATTACCAAATATACCAAAAATTGAGCTATGAACTCCCTAAAATTCATTAAAAATATATTTCGACCCATGCTAAGCCAGGGCAGGTCAATAGATTTAAATAAATAAGCTTCTTTATTGCTAGTAGTTAAAATAATTGTTAACCTGTCAGTCATGTCTGGACCTTCTTTTGCTCTAAAAGAGCGAGCTTCCAAACCTAAATATTTTGCTTTTCCTTCAGGTAATTCTAACATCCATTTCTCTCTAGATTTTACATCTGTTTTGTTTAGTAAATATCCATCAATTTTTTTTATTTTCATGTCCAGTGCTCTTTCCTCTAGGTGTTTATGAGCATGGGTCCATTTAGCTTCAGAACCTACAGGTAATGGACCCACTACACTAATATCCTCATCAGAACTCTCAAATCTTATAATTTCTTCACTCTTTTCTTCAAGCACTTTGCGCATTTCCTCTGGAATTGAAGGACCTAAGAAATGATAGGTAAATGAGTAAGTACCATGAATCAAATTAAGAAATGTATACTTAAAAAACTAACCAACAGTACCTAATTGCCGTGGGTTCTTTTGTAAATGTGGAGGTAACATTGGACCTTCTATATCAGGGGAGGCACTTTTTTCATATCTTTTCTCTAAATGTGGAGGTAAAGCTGGTCCACAAACATCCAATTTATTTGTTAGTACAGTTGATCTTTTTAACTTATGTCTCAAATCATTGGGATCAATATTAACAGAACTTTGTGGCTCATCATCACTTACAATCTCACCTTCTTCACTACTCTCTTTTTGAGAATTTTTTTGTGTTGATGTAACTTCTGGTATTTCAGAAACACTTGTATTATTACTTGTTATTTTATCTTGAATATCAGTTGTACTGCTCACTTCAACTGAAGCTGTTGCTTCTTGAGCTTTTTCTTTATTAGATTTACTACTCTTTTTTTTATGCCTTTTTTTATGTTTTTTCTTTTTGGTCTTACTAATTTCTTTTTCTAAATTTAAAAGTTTTGCTCTGAGTCTTTCATCATCAGAAGAGTCAATCTCACTTGATTCTTCAGATTTGTCTTTCACAATGGCTGGAATCATACTATAGTAAGACCCAGGTTTTACTTCTTCTGGACTATCACTGTCACCATGAACTTCAACTACAACTGGATTTTTACTTTTTGGAACTGATGATTCAGTGGAAGCAGGTTTGTAAACTTCTGACCGTTTTGTCTTTGTATCATCATCAATAACAGATGATGATCTTTTTGATCTCTGTTTTAATTCAATTTGTTCTGGTTTCCTTTCTGTTATATTACTTTTGATAATATCTTTTAAATTTTTGTCATTTGGAGAAGTATGTGTTTTTGATTCAGACCTACGGTGTCTATCTCTGCTGCTACTTTGCTGATCAATTAATTTTGATCTCTCCCTAGAATCACCTTCATGCCTACGTCTTTCATATGGTTCCCTATTTCTACTTCTCTCACGTGAATGTCTTCTTCGAACAGGTGAATGCCTAGAATACCTATGTCTGTCTTTTGCATGATGATCACCCCTTTCATCTCTTCTTTTATCAAAATCTCTATATCTTTCACTTTCATATCTTCTATTTCTTCCTGAAGATCTTACAATATCTTTTGAAGAGTGAAAGAAATTGTCTTTTGATTTAGAACTATGTGGTATTTCATCCAGAGTCTTTGTTCGACATTTAAATCTGCCTGTTTCTGAGTCACTGCTTGATTCATCTGATAACATTATGGTACCTAAAAACAAAAAAAGGGTTTTAACATAGGTTCTAAAATAATAAATTAGTCTATTATTTTGAAAATTGTCTTTATTATTCTATATTTTCTACAATGTAACATAAAATAGCTTATTTTTATTTTTAAAACATCTTTGCTATTTTCTTAGCACTGTAGCGGATTGACTTCAAAAATCCTGCAGATATAATACCCTTTAAAGATTGCCTTACACTAGACTGCCAAACAATATCTTTAAGAATTTGTCTTAAAATTACAGCACAGTCTATATCATATGCAACTGCTCTGAGTACATCTTCCATATCCTGTTGAAGTCCACCATGGTTCCAAAATTTTACTATTCGCTGCTGAGGAACCATGGGTAACTGCATTAGATGGTGTAACTTAGTTTCTGGGTTAATATCTTGATGACATTGGGAATCACCAGTTGAAAAATCTAAATAGACATGGAATTGCTGCAAAATTGGTCTATATAGTTCACGGAAATTTAATAATTGAGGTTGAACAATATTCCTCACTTTGTTCTTGTTTTCACCGAAGGTCATTCTAAAGTCACCAGCATAGCTTAAATTGGAAATAGCAAAATAGAAATCATATTCAGAAAATGTTTCAGGCAAAATGAGTAATGCTGTGTGTACTGCAGATCTTAAATTGGACTGGAGGGCATCCTGTAGTTGAGAACTATTGGTCTCTTTTATAATTTCCACTGGCTTATGAAGACGACCAGCAAGGTAAAGATTATTCCAATCAAGTAAATCTGCTATCAAGTTATTCTGTGAAACAACACCATACTTGATAGTCACATTTTCATCTTTCATTTCTACCAATGTGTTAAAGTATACTTTAGCTCCCCAATTTTCCTGAAATCTTGCAACGAAACCTTTACCGAGGTAGCGAAGAGCGGAATAATGGGATGGGTTCATTTCGATATTAGCACCATGCCATCTATACGAATTCTCAACACAATAGATAAGATCTATCATGTTGTGTTTTTTCTGATTACCAATTTGTGGCTTGACTGCTGATCCATAGGCGAAACAAAATGTGAAGTTTTGTGGAAATTTCGACAATATTCTATAATACAAGGGAGAAACATCTTTCACTACACCTACTGCTTTCGCAACTGCGGATGTCATGTTTAAAAATATTAACCAGACGTATTTACGAGACAAATATCTGCTGACCTGTAGTAACAGTTTCTTATATCACGATGTAACGTTGGTTATGAATCATAACTATGATAGTTATCCTCCACAAAATATCTTATTTAAAAACACCGTATTGCTTATTAGCTTAGTGGAGATTGAAGTGACTGTGTATTAATTACAAAATACACCAAACCACCACAAAACACTTTCATCATATATATTAGATATCAACATTGAACTTTATTGTAAAATGCAAAATGCGTCAAGGAAGCCCTCCCGTTTCCGTTTATATTACTCTCAGAAGATAGAACTATACTTATACTCTATGATCATTGGTCAATCCATTCCTATCAAAGGATAGTTAAGTTCTCACTCTATGATACCAATTCAGATAAAAAGTTTAAAAGAATTATTGTTACCTCTGTCAATTTGTCGTCGGTAAAAATATAAGAGATAGCTGATAAGTATGGCAATTTTGCACTGCGTGTGTAACTCTTGACGGTGTGTGATCGAGTAGTCGGTCAAAACACAGTGTTTTGATGCAGGCCAAAGTAAAATATTAATAAACGTCATTACTCTGGCTAGAAGTTTAATGAAAAAATAAAAAGATGTCGTGTGCAGCTGTGTTTGGTTCTTCCAGAACAACGAAAATAGGCGTAAAGTATCCAGAATGGTCATTTAACATAAGCTTTAACATATACGCAAAATGGAAGGAAAACTTGAAGAAGCAATAGTAAAAAAAAAGAGTAAGACTAAAGTAGTAAAGAATGAGTAATAGTACCTGCCAGTAAGTGTCGGAGACCTTCATGTTCTTCATCGTCGAAAACGTGATAAATTCAGCACTTAAAATTTAAATTGATCATGTTTGAGGTGACCAGCACCAGGAATAGAACCTAGGTAACTCGTATATTTCTTCTAAGCCCCATTCATTTCCCCCTCCTAATCTGCATGTAGTTAAGTTCTTAAGTTTCAAAGAATTTCAACACATTTTCCAAAGAAGAGAATGTTTTAATTATTAAAAAAAATAATGTACCAAGTTTTTGAAACGAACTAAAAATATTAAGTTTCAAGTCTCTAGCACATCTTCTAATATATATATATATATATTGAGGAACAATTAGAAATCTTTATATTTTATAGAAAAGAATCCTGGTCCTTTTCTGTTTGATGTTCAACCAATGGATTGATAATTGTAGTAATTATATCGTAAATAACTTTTATCGACTCCAAATCTGTAACTCAAAATAGTAAAAAAAGAAAAAGAAAAGCTGGGACTATAAACTTATAGACCTAAATTAATTATCAATATTCACATCAAACATCACAATTTGTTTTAGAACTTATGCCTGAAATGTATTTGTAATATATATTAACCATGAAGTCAGTGTTTTAAAATAGCCCCTCGCCTCCAGAGATGATACTGGGAATCAAAAATAAACTAACACAAGTCATTATTTATATTCTATTATTTTCAAACTATTTTTTTAAAACGACATTTATTAAATTAAAAATTGCAAAAACGTCTCCTGATACAAATATATTGGGTTGAGATGCTTGATTTATTAGCTTCCATTGCAAAATCATTGGTACACTAAAAAATCGAACATTAAGAATTTATGGTGCAATCAATTAATTTGTTCACTGTGTTGGGATTGCGCGCTCTATACGCATAGTTTTTTTTGCCTGCCAGTTACCAACAATCGAAGCGATATCGATAATCGATTAGCATAGTGGCAACGCGCGTGAAATCTTAGCGTTTCAAACGAATGAACGGAACAGTCGAATAGTTCGATTATTTTTAGTAACAATCGCCCATCGCTTCCATAGAGTAACACTTAGCAATTACATATAGAAAATCTTTGACCCTTTAACGGGAACATTTGACACAATGTGTTCTCTCTCTTTGGTGAAGTGTTGTGTTATTTTTGTATTTTACTATTTTTATTTTGCTCATTTAGATAATAATATCTCATTTATATACTAAATCGCAATCAGACAGTTCGGTGAATTCCAATTTAAGTGTAATGACGAGTGCGGACAGAATTGATTTTGAAATGGAGGTAGAAGTGGAGAGTGCATCATCAGGACCTCCGGTAGATGTTCCTAATCCAACATCTCCTGCACCTCCCACACCAGGCGGTAACAAAAGTGTTGTCATCACGACTGCTACAGCTGGTTCAGTTACAGTGTCTTTACATCCATTGGTCATCATGAATGTATCCGAACATTGGACTCGTTTACGTGCTCAAGAAGGATCTCCCCAGACTGGTACTCCATTTAAACTGTTGAAGTTATAATAATTCTGTCTATTTTTGTATTTGGATGCTGATGCTATTTACTGGAAACGATAACACTCTTGCAGAAATCAAGGGTAAAGTGTTATTGTACCTATTAAGAATGTACAATTTTTTCTTTTAGTTGAAGTTAGTGTTTTTGACGATTGGGGAGGGAAAAAGCCGCTGGTTTTTGTAATATAACAAACTTGTGACATGCAATATTTGATGTATAAATGTATGTATGTATATATTCTCGCCTTGTTCCCAATGGGGTAGGCAGAGACAATCTTCTTCCACTTGCTACGGTCCTGACATACGTCTTTCGCTTCTCCAACTTTCATCAATCTTTGCATGCATACTCGTTGGTTTAGAGTACTCTTGACCTGGCCTTTTTTCAGAACATCTACGATTTGATCGTAAAATGTTCGCCTAGGTTTTCCTCTGCCGACTCTACCATTTACACTGGCCTCATATATTCGATTCGTCAACCTACTTTCATTCATCCTCTCCACATGTCCAAATCAGCTCAGCATCCCTTTTTCAATTTGTGTCACTACATCGTATTTCACACCTCAACACTCTCTGACCACATTATTTCGAACCCTGTCAGTTATCTTCACATCAATCATGCTCTCATTTCTACTGCATTTATCCTGCTTTCATGCCTCTTCTGCCATACCCAGCTTTTGCTTCCATATGTTAGTGTAGGTACCAATATCCCCCTATGCACAGCCAAATGAGCTTTGTGAGATATTGTCTAGCTGTTCATAAATGTATGGAATGCCACATTCACCATGTTACCTGCCATCGCTCTCCTTCCAATGTCCCATTCGTACCTTCCATCTCTCGTAAACATTGTTCCAAAGTAAACAAACTCATTCACTTGCCCTAAACTATCTTCCCTAATCTTGATACATACTTCCGTCATCCTCTCCTCTTTTTCAAACACCATAACTTTTGTCTTATTAATGTTTTCTTTCCAGTGCCCCATTCATTATTGTCACCATTGCCTGTACTTCCTCAGCTGATGACGCAAGTAAGACTTGATCGTCGGCGTAGAGCAAACATTTAATAGGCAACTCATTCATCCTTAGTCCACAATCATTCTCCTTCAAATCTGTCAAACAAATATCCATGAATAAATTGAACAGCTATGGGGATGCTACACAGCCCTGCCTAACACCTTTATGGATATCAAACCAGTGCATGTACGCCCTGTTAATTCTGATACAAGCTTGGGAACCCTCATATAGGGATGTCAGTGCTCGTATCAGATCACTGCTCTCTCCATGCAAAGATAGTGCCGACCACAACTCATCCCTCACTACTTTGTCATAGGCCTTCTCCAAATCTATGAAAGTGCAATATACTTTTTGGTTCTTAGCCAAATACTTTTCAACTATGCACCTTAAGGAGAATACCTGATCCGTGCATCCCATCCCCTTTCGAAATCCTACTTGCACATCCCATATATTTTCATCAGTTTCATCCATGACTCTTTCTATCAAAACTTTAGCATTCAATTTGCCGACGACACTGAGTAGGCTAATACCTCGGTAATTTTTACAATCTTGTTGCGACCCTTTTCCTTTGTACAGTGGTACGATTACAGCCTTGCACCAGTTTCCCGGTACTAGGCCCATTTTCCAACACAGGTTGAAAAGGCGATACAACTGACTAGCTACCACGCCCTGTCCAGCTCTCAGCATTTCGACCGCCACCCTATCATATCCCGCTGCTTTACCTGCTTTCATGCTCTTCAGTGCTTTCATAATCTCATCCATACTTATGTTTCTGTCTGATTCACTTTTATTTGTTTCTTGAGGAGGCGTTCCTGCATCTGCTGGTGCCTCAACTCTTTCAAATAGACTTTCAAAATATTCCTTCCATCTCTTTAGTACACATTCTTCTCCTTTTATAATATTACCATCCTGACTCCTAATTTTAGAAAGCTCTGAAATTGCTGACTTTCCTCAGGTTAATCTAATTGATTTCCAGAATATTTTTATGTTCGAACGGAAGTTATCAGAAAGGCGCCTATCAAATTCATCCTTATTCTCTTCTTTTCTTCTCCTAATAACCTCTTTCACCAACGCTGTCTACTGTTTGTAATCCTTTCTTGCATCCTTTACATCCTCAATGGTCACAGACATTTTTCTAGCGCAGTGTCTGTATTTTAAATCTAAGTCTTGCTCAGCTGTCTTGCTTATATTGTCAATCTGTTATTTTTATTTTAGTAATTGGAGCAGTGATTGGTAAACAAAAAGGTCGCAACATAGAAGTTATGAATTCCTTTGAACTGGTATTTAGTATTATTGATGGGGATATAATAATTGATAGAGATTATTACACTTTAAAAGAAGAACAATGTAAGTATATCTTAACTTAAAATTAGAATACATTTTTATATTAATAAAAAATTGAAAGCCTATAGTTTAAATGTTAAACAAAAAAAGCTAAGTGATAGGGATATAATATTAGTTTGGTGATAATGTTTTGTCATATTATCACAATTTCTTATTATTTATAAGTACAGACTTATACTTATTTATACAGACTGAATGTGAAATCTTTGTTATTACTAACAAAGTGGTTATAATTATGTCAAAATAATGAAAAAACCTCAGCAAGAGTGATAACCACAAAAACTGAAAAAGTACCCTGTGACTAAATTAAAGTACTGTAATTATATAATTAATATTTAGTGTATGACCTAGAAATAGCCTGTAAAATGTTAGGTTAAATTTGTTCATCACAACACATTGATCTTGTCCTCATGTGTTTAGAAACACAATAGATATGAAAGAAGCTGAATCTCAACAATAAGGAGTCAGGTAACAATTATGATAAATCCTACATGAAAGTGACAAACCATGGTAGCCTAGTGGACAGTGTTTGCTTTAACATCATAGCATTCAAGTGACCTGGGTTCAATTCCTGGTTCTGTCATCACTAAAATTGTTAATGGCAGTTTTAAGTGCTGAATTTGCCACATGCTCGAAGGTTAAGGTTAAGGTTCAATATTGTGTGGAAACCTGCATGTCTGCGAAATAAAAAAAAGTCCGCTATTCTGCTCTGGCGCAGTTTGGCGGACCCTTCCCAGCTTCAAAAAATATTTGAGAGGAGGACTTTGTCCAGCATTTACGGGCTACTATTTTGCTACCAATTGAAGTGTTCTGAGCTGATGACGATAAAAGTTAAGTAGCAATTTACAAAATAGGAAATTATAAATGTTTTACTGCTGGGCTAAGGCCTCTTCTCAATATTTGAGAGGGTTTTAGAGACATGAAGAGTCCATAATGCTCCAAAATTTCGATTACAACCTCTAAGATATTTCGAAACTATAACTGTATTATTTGGAAATGATCTCCATTGTATGGGATAAAATATCCGATATGTACCATGCCGCAGTCGGGACCCTTTGTCCACAATATGTAGCTCCGCACATACATATGCCTCCTTAAGCCTTTACTGACTATACTAACATAAAGACAACCCTGGTCTGTCTATATTATGACCCTTCTTCCAGTGATAATCAAGCTAATGTTGACGATGAATTATTCTTATTCCTAGTTAAACAAGTGTTTTCGGATATGGATTTCCTTGGATGGTATACAACAGGAGATACACCAACAGAGCATGATATTGCGGTGCATAGACAGATATGTGATATTAATGAATGTCCTGTTATGCTAATGCTTAATCCTGCTGGCAGAAATGGTGATGTAAGTGTTTTAGTTAACTTTTTATCTATCAAACAAATGTATGTTGTAACTATATTGTTTCATTGCAATGACAGCCTGTCAAGCATTTCGAAAGTTTTTCAATTCCGTGTTTAAAATAGGCTTCTACGGCGTACATGACTTGGACACGATGAATTTTGTATTACGTTAGTGTTTTATTTACACTGCAAAATAGATGAAAAGCACACAGGACTAGGTGCGGCGAAAGGAGGGAGCTTCAACAACTGACCCCCGAATGTGTGGATAGCACTGTCTACAATACAAGAGTGTTGTGTTGATGCAGCGTCGTAATTCAAAAACACTGTCGTAATGAGAAACACGAAATTTAATCGTGTAATTCAAAGAAAATATTCTACCTATAAAATTGGAAAAATAGGGATGAAATTTCATTTTGAACATCTGTTAAACCAGCAGGTAGAATTTGATTATTAACCTCATTAAATTTATTGAAATTGGTTGTTTAAATTTCAAAGTAATAGGTTGAACAGCCCTATTAATATAATTTCTTAAAAATGTCAGTTAAATCAAATCAGGAAAATTTCCAGGTACAAGTTTCCTTAAATTCTTGAATTTTCTATATTTATTTATATATTATTTAAATATTTTTAGAAAATATCAAACAAAAGTGTCTTCGAAACTAGATCTACTAAGATATGCCTAAAATAGGTAATATGAATTATTTATTAAAGATTTTTTTTTATCTCTCTTTGTTTTACAGCAACTACCAGTAGTGTTATATGAGTCAGTAATAGATGTGGTAAATGGTCGAGCTACAATGCTCCTTGCTCCACTTACGTATACGCTGGCTGCTGAAGAGGCAGAAAGAATTGGAGTAGACCATGTCGCCAGGGTCTCATCAGGCGAAGCGGCGCTTAATAGTTTAGGTTAGTAGTTAAGTAATTTTTTTTTATTTGTATTTGTATTACCAGTGCAAATTGTGATGTAATTTATTTCTTACAGTTTGCAATTTTTTACATGGAATATATATTCTTACAACTGTCGATTGTAGCACATAATATATATTCCACTTTTTGCACATATATTTAAATCCACTTCTGAACAAAGGCTTCTCCATGAAAGTGCCACCCAAAGCTAACATGTATTTCTTGAAAGGTTTGCCCATACTCACCACACCGGGCAAGCAGGTTGGTGAGCGCAGTGCTGCTGCCCCCCATACTTGTGATGCTGCCCCCATCACACACAGGCATTGGGTTCGGTAAATTCGGATAAATTTTTCGCTATTGTTCGATCGCCAGAGCCTCGTTTGTTTGATAGCGGGGTGCACCATGTCCAGGTAAGTTTGGCATTTGGAGAAAAATATATTTACATGTACATTTGCTTACTTCATTTTACCCAACTTAGTTACCCAATCATTAAGTAAGTAATTGCAAGTGTATTAGTGTTTTAACCCCTGGCTATCTTTAAGAAATTGTAAAGCTGCTGGAATGATTCCAAAAACTACTGCATTGCACAGCTCCAGATGCGGTGTTCTTAGAATAGCTGTGCATAGACGTCACGCCCTGCGTTTGTTTCATTTATAATTTTCATAAGTATTTCGAGAGCCGTGGTAGCCTAGTGGTCAGGGCGCTCACTTTAATGTCATAGATCGCGAGTGACCTGAGTTCGATCCCCGCTGCCGGCACTACTAAAATAGTTAATAACAATTTTAAGTGCTGTATTTACCACGCGCTCAACTGCGAAGGAAAACATCGTGAGGAAACCTGCATGTCTGAGAAATAATAAAAATATTATTTCGAGGATATGTGAAGCTCGCCAGCCCGCACTGGAGCAGCGTGGCGGACCCTTCCCGGCTTCTAAACCCTCACTGATACTAGTATTTGAGACGGAGGCTTTTGCCCAGCAGTGGGCACTTACAGGCTGTTACTTAACTTTTTTTACTTTTATTTCGATTTTTATATAAATTATCAGATCATATTGACTAACAGTCAAGCATTGTATTGAATGCTAACACTATACATATATTTTATATTTATTGCTGTTTTCATACAATGATTTGCTTTTCATACAATGGGGTTACAATGCGGTTAGCTTTAGTACTTTGAAATAGAACCCGCGGTGGGTCGCTTAAACAACGTGCTGCAATGGCTTTTAATAACAGAAATATAGGAAATTATGAATACTATCTAGTAAAGCACACACAAGTCGTTGCGCAGTAACTAATTGTTCACGTGTTTCTCTAAGTACAGTCAAGTTCGTAGTAACATGTACTTTTCATCATTATGTTTTAATTGTAGCTAAATATTGTTTTGCAATCAAAAGTCTTTGATCTGTTACAGATCACAAGGTTAATAACGTTAATTTAACTAAAGTACTTGCTAAAAGTATGTCTGTTACGTGACGCGGCTATAGATAATATATGCATGTTCCGCAAGTAGATAAAATCACTTTTTAATCATAGTCAACCTGACTATATTTGCGCGAAGGGGCTCTTACAACTAAATTCACAGCCGCCATTTAGTTTGCATCGGGTTATAATACCCTCTATAAATAAATAAAGAAACTTGGTGAAAATGAGTGGTTTTCGCAGTGGCGGAGCACTTGACAGCGCAGCGCTCCGCTATCAAGATGCTGGTGTCGCGGGTGCGCGCGGTGCTCGCCACGGTGCGCGCGGTCCGCGACGGCTCGCTGCCGCCGCGCCCCGCGCTGCTGCGCGAGGCGCGGGCGCTGGCCAATCGCCTGCCGCTGCTCACGTCGCAGCAGTTTCGCACTCACTTTTATAACGTGAGTTTAATCATATCAATCAGTCTATACTAAAAAAAACAAGATAGCCGAGTGGTTAGGGGATCTGCCTCCGAATCGGTAGACTCGAGTTTCATCCCTTATGTGTAGGGCTCGTTTTTTTTTATATGGGAAAGGCGGCAAACGAGCAAGCGGTTCACCTGATGGTAAGTCAATACCGTGGCCCACGTATATCTGCAACATCAGAGGTGCTGCAGGTCCGCTGCCGGCCTTTAAGGGAATTTGGGAGATGGGAGGGATAATGAGGAGGGGGATGGGAAGGGGGAATGGGCCTTCGGTTCCTCACTAACCGAACGAAACGCAGAAGCACAAGATGACTCTACTTCACGCCGGTATTCTGCGAGGCTGTGGTACCAATCCGGTCGAGCCGGCCCATTCGAGCAGCAGCAAAAGCCGCTGCTTGACTCTACCACGTTTATAAGTGAGATATCGTTATCGATGAGATTTTTAAAAATGTTGTTTAGGATTCAGGAAGTCCTAAATGTTATATCTTAATATTATAAATGTGAACGTTTGTATGTTTGTCATTCAATCACGTTAAGATAAGATCGTAATTTAGCGAAGATATAGATTATGACATTCTTCTATCTCAATGATGAGAAGACTCTTGGGTGCACGGTTACTACGCGCGCAAAATGGCGGGAATTCGCTTTTTTCAAGTTACTTGATGTAGCATATTGAACGACCATAATTACTCGCAATGCAGTTCGTCAAGAAGGTGAAGAACACACAAAGTGGCACACATTGCGGACTTTACTAAGCTTCATTAGATTTTTGTTTAGCTTCTTTAGAATTCTTTGGAAAGCGTTACCCGTCTACCTGTGCCTGTCGTTACCTGTCTCATGTGGCGTGGAGGTAGTTTACAAACATACATTTCACGCAGATAAGGAACATTTTTTGCAGTTTATACAAATATTTGTTCCCGTTCGTGAAACGAACCCGCGATCCACAGTGCCGCTGCCAAACGCTTAGGCATTACGCCACCGAGCCGTCGAATATGTGTGAAATATATGTATGTTGTTTCCGCCCTGCGATTACGTGTTTTGAATAGACTATATTAACACTTATTCAAACATTTAACAGTTGAAATTCACTTTTCAGCAATGCAACGACGTCGCACTGATGACATACCTGGGCACAATCACCAAGGGCTGTAATGCGATAAACCAACTAGTCAATAGGTTCAATGTACTGTATGATAGACAGGGCATGGGCCGTCGGATGAGGGGACTTTTCTTTTAGGGTGGTCGTTAATATTGCTAGCATTGTATATGTTTGAAAGGCATAGAAAAAACGGAATGTGGACTAAAGTTAATACAAAGATCTATTTCAATAAATCTTTCCGTTTTTTCTATCCTATATTCAGTAAACATTTAAAATAACATTTATATGTTTAATCTAAAAAAATATGACCTTCACTCTTAAGGAATGGGCCATCGTGTACTTTTTCTACAAATGACGCCACAAGAATCAAGTTAGCAATCATTTCTTTTATTGGTCATTATTTCTTGGTCTTTTAAGTCTATAATTATTGTTACCCCTTAAATATCCTGAGGAACGCGGAATAAAAAGACGGATTAAATGATATATCCAAATTTTGTACTACCCGTAAACATACATGGAAATGTGAAGTTCAAACCTTCCTTTGGATTCGCCCGTAGTTGGTTAAAATATTGTGACGTACAAACATAAAGTACTGAAAAACGAACAAATTTAAGAACCAAATCAATAATTTTCTCCGCTGCCAAAATGTCTTATGAAGTGAAGGTCCTCGCCTCATATTCAAGCGTTGGTTGTTGTGTTGTGTCACAATTGTTGCGCTGTCAACTGATGTGTTGGTTTCATTGGGCCCGTCATTTGCTTTTTAATATGGTGGATGTTGGTTTGATTATATTTTCGTTTATATTCAGCATTATTCCGTAGGATAAAATGTTACGACACAGTCAATAGTTGTTTAGTTGCTGAGTATATCCTAACGTAGCTGCGCCACATGCACCGGCGCATAATTTAATGGGACATAATTTTAAGTTTAAAAATATAGTGTGTAACAATTTGTAAGTTAATGAAATACCTTGTTCCTTTGAAAAATGATCGATAGTGCAATTAAATGCGACATCAAAATACTTTTTTCGCATTTTAACTCCAAATATGTATTTTTGAATATAGGTCAACCCTCAACTATGATATTTATAATATTAATTGATAATAAAATACAATTGTATGTGATGTACGTAGTTTAAATGTTTTTATTCGTCTTATCCTAATATTAAACGTGAGCGTTTAATCTAATGTGAACGTTTTTTTGTCGCCCTATCAGATCTAAACCACTAGACGTTTGACGGAAATTTTGTAGAGTTAGATTATGATATGAAATAAGTCCTCTACAGTTTTGCACATGTCGTTGGGATTAATTATATATCAATGACGTACAAGAATAACTATAAAAATACTAGTAATAAAAGTTTAATGATGAAAAATTATGTTTAATAATTATATTTTTTCTTTTGTAATATGTCCAGTACTTCTTCAGCGTTCATCATTCCAATGCATCAAACAATGTCTTGATAGATATGCGTTAAGGCCAGTCCATTTAGACAATCTCTCATATTGGTGCGAAGATTTGTCTTCAACCGGCATAAGGTGAAGCTAGATCGCTGGCCAGTGCTGGTTGTCTCAGGTCATACGAAAGGTGTACAATAATCGACACAAGGTTTGTACATTTCGCACAGCCGTTGCTCTTTCATAAGCATCTGCTGGTGACTTGGGATATTTTCAATGCTAAAAAACCATGTAGATCCTCTTTATATACTTCAGAACCTTGCACAACAATTTTCGGTTCCAATGTCGTTGACGAGAGCCTCAAACGCATTGAAAAGTTTTTTTTAAATGCGTCCGTGCTAGTTTCTAGTTGCCTCTGCAGGCTGACGTATCGACAAGCGCAGTTGCAGAAGTACATCAACCTGAATGGCTTATAAATAGTCCACTGCCTCATAAGAATGATTTGCCAGATGTCTCGCACCTTAGACACTGATGCTCTCCATCGGTCTGTTTTTTTGAGAAAGGTATTTTTAGCGCACCGTGTCGGTTGCCTTTACGATTTTCAAGGCTTTTCCCTTCCTCTTTCGACACCGGGACACTAAACACACCCACGGGAAGAAAGGGGGTGGTAAATTCTTACGCCTATACCACAATATTAGCACGCTAACAAGAATCCCAAGTCAGTATAGCTTGGACAGCGAAAACGCAGTTGTAGCACGCTTGTCCCCTTGATCAGCGATTTATTTTCAAACCAGCACGGTCAAAAATGTCATAACTGCTTCATGTCTTTCTTCCTATCTTGTTTCATATATTTTTATATATTTTTGTTTTCCCATGGCACTTATTTCGTTGTCTCTGACTCACTAAGAATGTTGCTAAGTTAGCGTTTCTTATGCTGGGTAAGGTGCATGCTGTACTCATAGCTAATTTTATTCGGAGGCTTGCACACTGGGCGAAAGAAGGTAATCTACCCAATGACTACAAACAAATATTACGCAAAACGTACTGTGGTCATTTCGCTCATATTTATTTAATACAATTTCACTTTGTATGATATACGTAGAAGAAGGTTTATAAGAAGCAGATTAAGATAATCTATTTATGTTACAGTACAAATAATATTCTAGCTTAATTTATGTTAAATACTTTTATATTATCTATTAAATTGTGATTGATATAAAAAGAACGTTACATCTTTTTTATTTCTTTGTATTGAATTGTTCAAAGCATAGAGAACAATTAAAGTTAAATTAAAAGATTTAAAATCCGTGAATAATAGCTTCATTTCAATGTCCAGTAATTGCATAAATACAAGTAATCGTATTATAATTAACACAAAACATAAACGAACAGTCGTAAGCGCTTTGGATACACATATTAATAGAACACTCGTAAGTTTGTCGTCGCTGTTAACCGCTTCAACCAGGTTGTACCGTCGAGCGTCTCGTCCGTGAGTGCTGCAGCTGCTCGTCAGTGAAATGATACACCAATTTCCTCTAGAAATATCAATACCTTCCTTTGTTTAGCTTTAGTCATAGTTGGTAGTCAGTACTTAGTTTTAAAATTTTATTTTTGAAAAATAGAACATACCTAATGGAGGCTAATACCTCTCAAAAAATTATTTAAAATACAAAAGCAGGCGAAAAATTCTGAAGGTAACAAATATAAACAAATATTTCAACGCAAATAAACAAAAATATAGCAGCAACATGATATAACTGGCTGAATGATTTAGATTTCCACAAGGAATCACAGGCGATGGGGCTGCATATACATAATGCCTGGGTCGCAGCCCGTATATTTGTGGTGTCATATTCAAAAAACTAAAGTAAAGTTCTAAAAATGCTAGAAAAATTTATTGTTATAAAATAATATTGAAACTGCCTATTTTTAATAATTTTAAGAGTATAATGAAAATAAAACTAGGTTGAACTATGTTACTGCTGATTTTATTAAATGTATGGTGCAAGTGGCGCTACTTGTGTCAACAAGTTTTTTTAAAAACATTTTCATACAGCAGAATAACAAAAGATACTTGTGCATCTGGTATATATTGTATTAAAATGAATAGAACACCATATTAAAATTGTTTTTTTTCATTCCATTCTCTTTATTTTGATAGCTGTTGCTGTTGTGAATAGAAATAAAATAGAAACATTAACTTGCATACTTTGAGAATTATTACGTATTCTTCATCTATTTCTACATCATTTTTATTTACTTCAAATATCAGCCATCTTTATCGTAAAAAAACATTAATAATATACTAAACACGCAAAGTACGATTAAAATTTACCATCATAGATGCATCATATGGTAAGTTTAGTTTTATGGAACACTTTTTTCTTTCAGAACATAAACACGAATATCGATTCGATGTTATTTTCATTAGTCAACTGTTTGATAGGGTTCTTATAAGATATAGGAAGGATTGACGAAACACATTATTACTATTAATCTTTCATTTAGTTCATTCATATACTAAGATAAATTTATAATTTTGGGTCTCTTCAGAATTTTATGTTAACTTCAAATTGTTTCGTTGTACTTGGCAGCTCTTATGTTCGGAACGAACGGTGTTATCATTTGCTAATTTAAAAAATGATACACATATATTATTTTATTATATAACTATTTTATTATCCATTTTACTGGTAGATTAAAACTTTGGGACACATTGAGATTCAAACTATGGAAGACTTGTAAAACGATGTACGAGTATAATATGTGAGAATCTTGTCATCCATGGCGAAGGCGTTACACTCACTGTAATTAGTGGAATAGTGTTCAACAATATAAAACAGTTATATGGATGAGTATAATATTTTATATTATCAAGTATATTTTATGATAAGTATATAATTGGGAAAAATAACAATATTTACATAAATATACTCAATTAAAATACTAAATAAAATGTGTGTATATATAAACCTGTTGATATATATTTATTGATTTAATAAAGCAAACTCAACTTGTACATATTTTGTAAAAAAAAGTATTATCCGGTAGAATATGTGTAACTTGAAACTTGTAATCTTTGACCGTTTGCTTCTTTGTGAATCACAATTTGCTCAGTGTTTATTAATTCTAAATGTGAAAATTTTCAAAAGGTGTCTATAACAGTATTTAAATACTTACAGTTATAACCGGTTTTACTTATAAATTGTCTTTAAATGTTTTATTATTATATTAACTTTATAAAAATCCTACTGCTACAATTTTTTTATTACACTTGTAGGTACTGATAATTTTGTACAAAAATATTTCGTTAAGTCTGTTTAATCGTACTTTGAATTAATAATATTGCTTTAAAGTAGGTCATTATTTTATAAAGTCTGTTTAAACTGTACTAATATTGAGTAAATATGACACAACTATCAAAATTAATTCCATACTGATAACGAGTAACAATGGATTTATGATTAAGGATATATATTTGAGATGATAAATTGGTGATAAATGCATAGATATTCAGTTCGCAATGTGGGTACGAATATTCCTCAAATATAAATGTATTCACACCTGGAGAAGCGTGTTAAAGTTGATGGAAACATCGACATTGATATAAAAAAAATATGAATAAAAGGAAACTATCAAACCACATTATATAATCTATAACATGGGTTCAATATAGGAAATATTTATGTTTATTTTCTTATTATTCTCCGAGAAAAGGCGTTGTAACTTGAGCAAATGAATAGAAACTGTAGTACTCTGAAGTATGACCCTGAAGATATTGTGGACACTACGTAGGTACTTGTACTAATTAGTGAAAAACTAGTACTTAGTTACGTATAATTAGGTTTCTATTGTGTTGCAGAATCGATTTGAAAGGCCTGTAACAAAGGCCGTTTAGGAACACAATTATTATTTTAAATATTATTCTTATACTGTAAACACTATATAATGTCAATGTTTTTCCACTGGCTTTAAACAGATTCTTCAAGTGTAAAAAACTTACTTATTGACTTACTATTTCATTTTAATGTAACATTTATTTTAGAATAACGTATATTTGGCATCACTAGCATTACGTGTCTTAGTTAAAATTATAGTACTACAATTCGTTGTGTATTTTCTCGATGCCGATTAATTCGTCAAAGAGTGAGTGGTTTTCTGGGATGACGTGGGGTTCATGAAGGACTTGACGCGCGAACTTCAAGACTGCTCGTGTTAATTGTCCCACTGTCCACTTTCTATCCACTAGTACCCTCACTAAAGTATCCAGCTGCAGAAGGAATAAATTGAATAAAGTTCATTACTTATTTACATTCATTTATTTATTTTGTTGTTTCAATTCACTAGTTCCGAGAGTAGTATAGTAGAGAGGCAACGATAGCTGAGTGATTAAGGGATCTGCACAAGGGGCACCCATAGGGGATATGTATGTGGCCGGCTCTTTCCAATGCAGTTTTCGTAAATTTTGTACGACTTGCATCGTTGACCTATATAGGAAGACGGCGCCAGGTTTACCACCTGCCTCGTCGTTCCGAATAAGCTCTAATATGCTACTCAAAGAGCATAGATTCTCTGTTTGTTACTCGTTCCTTGCAACCTATATTGGCACACATGCACTCATATTAAGATCACTCAGAAGTTCAATTCGCCGTGTGGTAGTGGCGTCAGAATATCTGACACCCTTTTCCTTTCCGAGGGCGTTGTAAGAAGCGACTAAGGAAAATGCTTTGAAAATCTCATGACAATCTCCGGGAGCAAATCCGGCATCGAGGCTCGCCGCGGGTCCGAATATGCCGTTTGTCTGCGCTGAGTCGTGCCATAAGCAATTCGCTTATCTCTGCCTACTCCTATGGGAGATGAGTTGTGTATTTTAACATACATAACTAGATGCAGATTATTTGATATATCGCTTCTGTTATAATAAAATAATCATAAAATTAAATATATCAATGAAATAAACGTTTCACCGTTTATACATACCTTGAAAAGTTTTTCATTTCCAAATGTGTAGTAAATTAAGGCGGGTACTCCTGCGACGCTGGCTGCAAGCCATTGGAGCAATAGCTTCAGTTGCGGATGTCCTCGCTGGCGCCGCCCGCATCCCCAGTTGCCGGTTGCAACGGGCCTGCATGACCCGCCCGATACAATTTTTTGAGCCAGCTCGTTTAACTAGAAATAATGTTTAATATCAGGTAGGTACTTTAAGATAAAGAGTTTTATAGGTACGATAGTGCGTCAATAAAAACATCATGATGAAAAATACGCGTAAGAAGTAAACATTAAAACCATAAAGTGAATAAAACAAAATGCTCATAGATACGAAAATCGAATCGGAATGGTCAGGAGAGTGCATTTTTTAAATCGTTTTATTTAGATATGATGTATCGGTATGATCCGAATCCGTAGAAACTAATGTTGCTTGGGGTATTCCCTTTTGTTTAAGAAGTGGAAGATTTTGTATATGCAGGTAATAAATATGAAATAATTCAAAAATATCAGAATGTGTTAATATAACTTAGCAGATAGGTAAACTCAGGATTAAAGTGCTGGGTATCAATAGGGTTAACACTGGCTTCAAATATGTAGGGCAGTAGTAATACCTAAACATCATAGAATTAATTTTAAATACTAATGATTATCCATATAGCACGGTCAATATTTTATTTTTACACTTCGTCAGCTCAATTAAGTCCAGTGCTTAACAATGTCCCTCTCTAAGAGAGCGCCGGCAAAAGCCAGAATGCATTACTTAAAAAATAAAATAAGACAAATATACAACTACATAAAAAGTTAATTATTAATTTTAACGTGACATCGTTTTTACTCCATTTGTGTCGTAATATATGGATAATCAAATCAGAAGACACTAGGCAAGTTGCACATCTTTGAAGAAAGAGTAGTAAAAGACACGCCTTACAGGTATTACAATAATTACCTATCAAACAGGATTTAGGATTGTCTATCACCAACTTAGACAAATCAGATTTAAGTTAAGTAAATTATTTTATTGTATCTATAATAATATATAAACATGTAATACATACCTCAGACGTTAAAAAAATACAAAATGTTCTGACAATCCTTGTTACGAATGTGTGAATTCTCAAAACAAATTAGGTACCATGTTCTTAAATTAATAGTGTGTGAGAGGACTGAGGGACCACAACGCGAATTAAAAATCTAAATATATCAGGATTTAGTTAGTTCTAAAAAATATTGTAAGATAAATCCGGAAACGAATTTGAAAAGATTTAGAACAAAAATATGGCTGAAACATTGGTCTGGTTCCTCAGTCCTCGCACTCGTAGTTTTACATCTCTAAAAGTTTTGTATATACATATTTAAAATGTCCAGACAAAATCAAATTGAACGTTACGAATGAATGTTTTATATTCATGTAAATTAATATCAATAAATGGGGTTTGGACTAGTTTATTAAAAGAAGGGAGTAATTTATAATAATAATATAATAAGGATAAAACTTCAAAATATAAATAATCCTTAAGGATTGCATAAAATCAAATCGACTAACATTCAGTAAAAAAGTTGACTGAATATCTGTATGTATGTTGTGTATAATATTAATTACATAAATATTTCATACGAACGTGATAAAAGACGTTATGAAAAAGGTAAACACATTGAAATAATTAGTTTCTCGAAATTTATTATTGTAAATAAACCTTTACCTATTTATATAAAAACAAAAGTACCGTAAAGTAAAAAAATCAGCCTGGTGAAGTCGGGCCTCGGTCTTTTAGGATTACGTACATATGACCAATAAACTTTTTGCGAACTAGATGTTTAATTAGGTAATGCTTTTTTATTCTGTCTTAGACATTATTTAATCAATGAAAAAAACATGTGACGACAGCTAAAGAAAGCGTCGTTCTCATACTGTGAGTTAAATATTTGAAAACATTTTTGTTACTTTTGGTAACAGCTTACAAACTACAAAATTAATCGGTATTTTCTATATTTCTTGTTTAACTACAGTACATCGTACATAATATACAGAAATTCCAAATTCCTAACTAGTTTAGGTTTTGTGGTAGACCCCGAAAAAAAAAACGGTCTAAAACTGACCCCTTTCTCCGTCTTACATTTTTTTAGTTTTTAAGATAAAAAGAATAAAATATATATTTGTATTTTACTTAAACCCTACATGCTAGGGGAAAAAATGGCATTCATCATGTATTAAACATATAAAAATTGAAATAAAAATAATTTATTTGAATTTATAATTCAATATTCGGTTTGGGTCAAAAATCCAAATTTCAGGTCTGTAATTAATTCTGTCTACGAGATAGAGATCCGTAGCATACGGACAGATAGATAACAGAGTGGCATTAATAACTCTAATTTTCTCTTTGAGTACGGAACCCTAAAAAGGATTACTATCAAAAAACTTTGGTCGTGAACTTATTTTCTTAATAACTTATTTTAATTCTATATTACATACCAGTTGGAGGCCATAAACTAAATAATAAAAAAATATAGTTTAGCTGCTGATACTTTTTCCTTTAGTAGGCCCAGGTCAAAGATCTTATCGACCGTCCACACCCGCGTCTGTTGCCCGCGCTACAAGTCGTCTACTCGCCAACAAATAAGTGAAGAATTTAATAATCTCTTAATTACGAATAGCGCTTGGGTTTCATTTGAATTATCAAACCATTTCAATTGTTTTTGTATTACTTTCATATTTTTTCATAACTAACTAACTTATCTTTTTCAATCGCGTGAATCGAGGTACTGATTTTTAATATTCAAAATTGTAAATTATGTGATACATGTTTATCATTAATTGTTAAAGTAATATAAAATTTCGTTTTGAGTGGAGTTTGTCCGACATTATTTGTTGTATATTCTGCATTGGTTGGCCTGGTGTGGTGGCAAATTACTAATATTGTTATGAATTTTAAATGTGTATAAACAAAACTTTCAGAGATATAAAACTTCTAGTGTAATGTCTGTGAGACCATATTCCGAGCCATTAATTGTTTTCTTATTCTTTGAAAATTCCAAGATTAGTTTTAATTTATTTTTAAAATCCTTAATTTTTTTTAAATTCACGTTGTGGCCCGTCAGTCCTCACAGATACGGGTACCATAAATCTTCCTATCGGAGAACATAACAATCATTTGTTTATATACCCAAATCAATGCGCAAGCTTATTCAAGTATGCATTACAGAAAAGTGCTCAAGTGAACTACTAGTTAGTAAGAAAACACGTTATTAGCGACAGACAGACGCACTTCTAACCTTAGGTTTCTTTATAGCAACAGTAACAGGTTCACATTCAACAGTCTCTTCGATTGTTTGTACTATCATGTTTACTACCCAATTTAGTTTTTTCTTTTTTATATTAGGGTTGGATAACTGCGTCGAAGATGTCTCAGTGGAAGAGTTGAGTGACCTGGACTCATTTGTGTCTGTATTTTTGTTGCCATTTGTATCCTCCTCGCGCATGCTCTCTAATATTTCTTCCGGTATAGACTGTTTTACTTTACGCCTCTGTCAAAACACAGTAAATTATGAATTGATATTTTTGGAAACCTGGCGAGATTCATTATTGTGACTTTGTGATTTTTTAGCATTAGCAGATAAATAGAACAAGAATGGAGGATTTGCCATAACTACCACTCTTTGCTGGCGGATTCGTGACTGCAGTACCAGAGGCTTCGCACTTTTTATGTAGATGTGTACTCTACTGCCAGTCAACGGTCTGTCTATTTTCTATGTACTGCTTTTGCCTATTTAGTAATTTTAATTTTTTTTAAATTTGTTAACCAAGTACATGTTGGTATTGGTCACTTCAAGGACGTAAATAGTATGTCTGTTTATTACAGTATATAAGCTATTTAGGATACGAGAATGCAATGGGAAGTTCTTTATTTACGACGTTAGATCACATAAGCTTTTATTAATATAAATTCGGATAAAGTCTATAACATCCGTCACAGCAACATAAATTATCTATATCATTTATTACAGTTACTACTACGCAAAATAAGAAGCCCGTTTTGACATTTCTCAATCATTATGGCGAGCTAACTCTGTACGATCGGTCTAACACAAAATCAATAGGCTACTTACCTAAAGACAGACCTAACTCTGTACGAACGGTCTAACGCGAAATGAAAAAGTCACATACCTAAAGACAACAACAAAGTGTAATGGTAAGTAGTGTTCAAAGTTTATTTTAGTTAATATATGACCAAATTATAAATTTTTCCCGCAACGAACAATGCCACAGAACATATATACTGTTAGGTCATTAGGCATGTTGCCGTAGGATTGTAATAGTTTGAAACCATTCATTAACCAAGGACGATTGATAAATCGATTTCGGTATTCCAATTATCGAACCTCAATCAGGGATGTAATATTTTTACATAATACCAGTAGGTAAGCAGTTTACAAAATCTTTAAGATATTTTGACATTTAAACAAACCAGAGCATATTTGGAATAACGTTTCAGGTGGATCAATCTCGGGTTTCCTTATTCGGAGGCAAATCTCTTAACCACTCTGCTATCACGGTTAAATAACAATTAAATTAATTATAATACATAAAAATAGCCGTGGTAGCCTAGTGGTCAGGGTGTTCGCTTTAGTTCCGAGTGACATGGATTCTATCCCCTGTTTCTCGTGAGAATCGGTTACTTGGGTACCCAATATGCTTGGTTCACGTCCCTAGTTGGATGGCAATGTTAAGTGTCGAAACGAGCCTCTTATTTTGTACCAGCTTTTGACAGGTTTGCGTGCAAATATGAAGTAAAACGCATGGCGGGGTCTGAATACCTCCTTCAACATTCTTATTAGTTTTTGAAACAGCTACCGTATTAAAAGGATTTCAGGGTTATTACAAAATATAATCATGGCGCTGAAGCAATTCAGTGCAGATATTAAATGTATCAAAAGGAAAGTGCTGAACTAAGGTGTTCCGTTGATGTGCTACTGACCAAATGAGCGGCGAGCCGGTGGCGATGTCGCGCGAGTTCCAGCGACAGCGAGCGGGCGGCGAGCGCGAGGCGGCGCGGGTTGGTGCGCTCGCGACCGTCCCGTCCGTACAGTTCGGCCGCCTCCGCCCCCACCGCTCCACTGGCCGTCGACTCGCTTAGTGTGCGTTTGAGCAGCGAGCCCGCGAATCTGATTTCATACACTTAATTAAACTTTGATTTGAAACAGTGGAAGTGGAGAGTCCTTTGCTTGCGTATGGTCTCCTCTGAGATATTGTTTGATGTTTGCTAGAAAAGTCAGTTGGCAGGTATATATCAACGATCGCTGATCACAAACATCTTGCATTTTTCTTGTAAGTTTGAATTGGATAAGGTTATTCCGCCATTGCTTGAAGGTCACGAGATATTTTTCAGGCACTATCTTAAGTCGACTTTGGTTCTACTAACTTTACAAAATAAATCCCTGCTTCTTTTGGATGGATACTTCACATAATCTTAATATAAAAAAACATAAATTACCTTATCACAGCTAAATCACGGGGATCTAATTCCCGAGCTTTATTTTCTTCCATAGCCTTATCGCTAATAGGATCGCTGAGCCAGTGATTAAATTGCTCGTATACTTCCTCTAATTCGGACCTGTAATTACTAAATGTTATTTTAATTGTTCTATTTTAATTTTCTGTGTAAGAATCTACCACCTTTTTGTTTCCTGTCGCCACTCATCACGTGAAACTCTCTCACTCGTCAAGTGGAAATCCGTAATCTCGATTATTATATACCGAGATTACGGATTACAAATATATATATATATATATCTTACGGGTCTTACGCAATATCTTAAATGCATTGATGAGCTAGCTCATTAGTTAGTCGGTAAGAAGAATCTTAGGCGAAGGTCTATGTTCAGCTGCGGACTTGTGACAGGCTAGAATGATAGTGCTGAAAAGGTAATAAAAAGTTACTACTAGTCATAACAAGTTTGGTAGATAGTGATCAAAGTATCAGAAATCACGCATTGTAGAAACTGCTTCATCATCGCCTTCGGGTGTTTTAGGTCCCTTCACAAACCGTTTAAGACCGGTTTTCTGTTGGAGATCACAGGGTTTCTTTGAATATCTTAGTTGAATTTTATGACACCTGCGTATGGGGCAGATGATTTTTTTTAAAGCACCACATGACAAACTGAATTTAAATATTAGAATCTCGCGTCTTCGACTATTCATCACCAATTCGCAACATCCACGCTATTCTGACGTATCAAACCAAAAATTTTCAAAAATATTGCTTTGTTTTAATTTTAGGGTATAACACAGTATAGGTATTAGCTTTTTGTTGTTTGTGCAACCGTATACTCAGTACTGACCGGTCAGAGGTCTTACTCTTGTCCTCTTATGCCTACATTAGAAAATCTTTTTCGTACGAGCCGTCCACATAGGGATCGAACTCGAGTCTCCTGATTCGGAGGCGAATCCGCCGACCACTCGGCTATCGTGGTAATGATCAGTTATTAATATTTTATTAAGATGAGATATTTTGCCGTAATCGTAACGAATATACCTGTTTGTTGGAGTTATGCTTATAAGATAAGTAGCTAATCCACGTCGTACTTAGTAGAGCAATGCTTGTACGAGTATGTAGCTGAGCCACGTTGTATTTAGTAGTAGTACGTTGGACATAGTAGAGCTACGCTTATTCATTACAGAACCACGAATGTAGTGAGCTAATAAGTGGCAAAGCCTCGTTATATGGGGTAAGGCTACGTAGTGTATAGTGGAGTTACGCCCATTCGTAATAGTCACGTTGTATGTAGTAGAGACAAGATACTTATGAGTAACGGGCTGTACGTGGAGGAGCTACGCTAATAGGTATCAGAGTCACGTCAAATTTAGTAGAGCTACGTTGTATATGGAAGAGCTACGGTTATGCGTAACAGAGCCTCACGACTAGTAGCCTAGCCTTATAAGCGGCAAAACTACCTTGTATTAAGTAGTACTACTTTTATTCATGATAAATCATCTTATACCTAACGTTCGGCTGCGGTACTGCCGGTCTCTGGTTCGAATCACGCACGGAACATCTATTTGTATGGCTTACAAATAATTGTTCCGTATCTGTGTTTTGTCTATTTGCAATTTATGTCTGTAAGAATTTCTATAGAAATTTCTACGAAGAGGTATCATTTTCTTTTAAGAAAAAAGAAACATGTACTTTAGTAAGTCATTTCCTTAAATAGTAAAATAAATTAGCTGAGAAATGCGTCCAAATCTAATTCCTTTAAATACAATTTAAATTAAAAACTTACGTGTATTCCGTGCTGAAACTGTATTTAGAACTATTTCCGGTTTCGTTCCTTTCCAGCGGTTTCCGGCTTGGTGATGGATTCTCATTATCGAAGATTTCCTTATCAGTTAGTACGAATCCCACGGAACTGCCTCGCTTTACTCTGTATATATAATTTAGTGATTGAAGTTCTATACGCAAGTCAACAACGATAATAATCTTAATAATTCTTAGTAACCAATAATTGGTAGTGCTAATATTAAATATTACATAAGTTATTAATAGACATATTATATAATTAGAACTAATATTATGTATAGATAAAACTAATATTAAAATTAATTAATATTAGATATTATTACAATCAAATGCAATGATTGTAATTAATGCAATTTGACATTTTTAATAAAAATACTGTAATTTACTTCTAAATAAACAAACTATTGAAGGAAACAACTTAAAAAACCGTGTCAATAACTTCTAAAAAATTTCTCAAAGTATGGCTTTTAAACCTGGATATTTTTTCAAAACGATTTCTCGATTTTCAACATAGACATAATATGGCAACTGGTTTTTTTGATACGCTTCACAGACTAAGTAAATTGAAATCTTGTTTTATATTAAAAAATATTAAGTATTTTATTTTTTTAAAGTGTTAAATATATTATTTTTAATTAAATTTATGCAATTCTAATGGGGACACATTTTCTAAATATGCCTTTATATTCAAGGACAAGTTTTATCTTTAGGTTTAAATGATTACCTATTTTCATTTCCGGTGGTTTCCGCGCATGGTATACTAACGCCGGCTGCGTAGCTAGAACTGTCAGTAGACCAGTCGCCGGTGGTGCTGGTGGTACAGGAGTTCTCCGCCTCTCTTTGCAGCGCCTCGCGAAGTCTCTCTGCAAAACTTAGTCTTCTCTCCTCAGATGATAATTCTTTGGAATATTGGAATGAGTTTGGACGTGCGCTCTCACCTCTGCCTTCGTCTTCGCTGCCGCCTATTATAGACGAAAGATATTTACATTTAATGTACGTTCAACTTGTTTTAACAAATATTCGAATGTCTACATTTTTTTATATTATATTCTGTAGAATAAAGAAGCCATAAATGTTTAAAAGTAGTCTGCAATAATTTTCAGAAATGAAATGGGAATAGAATCGGTGTCACAAATTATTTATATACTAGCAACCGTCCCCGAATTTGTTAAAAGTATTATTGTTAATGGAATATGAATCGATAGTATAATATATATATAAATAGTACAATATACATTAAAATTTCCAAAAATATTTAATATACAGAAATCGGAAGTTCTCTTAGAGTTTCACTATAGTTTTTATATGGGACTTCTAGTCTATCTTATATAGAAGTTTTTGTTCGTATCTGATTATTTATGTCACCGATATTTAAAAGGTAAGAAATGTATCATATGTTTTTATCGTAAAAATTTTTTTATAATTTTGTTATCAGCCACTGCTCAGGACACGGACTTATACAGCCCATAAGTGGGAGCTTTCGCTGAAACTACTCCGCGTGGCAGGTGGACAGACGATCACATTAACATGCTGTTGTCTGTCATTGGTGGAGGCATCCACGGGATCAGGTGTGACAAATTTTCCTTCGCCATCGTAGCGTTTCATTAGTTACAAGCTTATTGAAAGCTCACCGTAATCAAAGCTGTCATTGGCACTGTGGTATTCGTCATCGCTAGAGTTACAACTTGAGTAGAGACTATCCTCTTGTGTTTCCAGGTTAATGAGACCAGGGCTTCTAGTCACAGGAAGGCATTCGCCTGAGGAGCCAAGTACAATAAATCTTCCCCGTCGATTGTTTAACGTTCCTCCGTCAGGTGACAACCAGCATTTGTGTTTCGTTAGTTCTACGCCTGAAAATGTGAAATGCATTATTTAATAAACACACACTTACACTCTCACACACGAATTAGCACATCCATCTTCCTTTAAGTATCATAAAAGCTTAATTATCATCATCACTAACCCGTATACATTTCACGGCTAAACCTTCCCATATTCCTTTTCTAACTAGGATAGATTCGCCTTAAGCTCGAAAGTTCGGTTAGGTTAGATTTAAGATTATAATATTAGGGTTATCTTATAAAACAAAATGAATATTCCGCAATATGCTGTTAACCACTCCAACCAAGCAGCTTTACAGGTGGTATTGGGAGTGTTACACTCACGACAATAGTCAAAAGGCAGACTTAAACCTACGATATCACCCACATTTTGGAATTTGACTTAACTTAAAAATGAAAATGGATTATTTTACTTCATATAAAAACTGTTATGCGTTTCATAGAGAGTTTGCATAACTATTATTATAATACATAATACTCCAATATTGGCGTTCGGCACAGAACACATACAAGAACGAGTTAAGGGAACTTCTTTGCCGGGTAATATTTGGATATCGGTTGTAAAGCTTGATTTTATATTATCAGGTGAATCATAATATTGCTGCAGTGTGACGTCAATTCATACGGAAGCAATGATAAGTCCATGTGAAATAATTTTGTGGTCGCTTAGTGCTTAGTGGTCCTTAACACTATGACACTACTATAAGCGAATTCTTTCATTTCATCCACTATGAAATGAAAGCATTCGCTTATACTAGTCGTAGTTCGCGATTCTAATCTCAGTGCCAGTACCACTAAAATTGTTAATTGTATAATTATAAGTTTTGAATTTACTACAAGCTCAGCGGCAAAGAAACACCAGGAGGAAGCTGTATGTCTGAGAAATAATAAAAAAATATATTTTGAGGACACTTGAAGTTCGCCAATCCGCACTGGAACATGAGCTCTCGGTTTCAGTACCCTCTGAGAAATGGAAATTTGCCTAGCAGTGGGATATCTAGAGGTAGCTACTTTACTGTTTCGTTTAATCTATTAGACCTACTTGGATCGTTTAAATTAAGCGTAGCAGCACAGTAAGTTTGTGGGGAAGGGCTTCTGCTGTTGTAACTATTTATGGTGCTGCAAGATGAAGCCTGCTTAATCATTACCGTTGCTTCTACCTCTGGCGGAGTGTGACTAAAACTTTCGCCTGGGGACAACAAATATAAGGTTAACGTTAACAACTAGGTTAAAATCTGATACAAATAGAAACTGACTGATAAAAAAACATATTTTATCAAATTGGTCAATAACCTTATTAACTGATTGAATAGTAAATTATGAAGTTCATGTCAAACATGTTTAGTATTTTACAAATATTTATAACAAAAAAATCCGATCTTAAATTCATCTTAAAAAATCGAGAGTTGTAACCGAAAATTTTCTACTTTTACATTTAAATGAGTTAGTAATTATTTTGTACAATATCTACAAAAATAGTCTCGGAAACCTACACCACAGAGTTTACTAAAAATTCTTACGCAGATAATGCCAATTAATCCACTTAGCCACACTGGCTTCCCTACCTCACAATTATTACATATAAATTACATACTGAAACAATTTCATACTGAAACGACAACGTTTCTTCTTAACCTAGTTGAGAATGAGAATCTATTTGAATTTACTATTATATTAATCAAGAAAACCGCACACAGTTATTTGGTAATTAAAAAAAAACCCTACATGCGTCATAAGTTTCAAATAATTAAAATTCTAATGTTATGAGTCACATAAGGACTTATGACACTAGAGGGGATAATGTAAAAAGGCCAACCAATAGGCGACAGTCTTCGTTCTTGGCATTGTTGGCTATCGCGGTTCTTCATTGGCGACTGCTGAAATGCGAGTAGGCTTTTATTCAGTTCCCGTAAGACGTTGTCTTCTTCCCACTGTCCAATCGGCAAAGCGCTATAGTCTTCGGCATCCATAAAACAAACTGTCACCTGAAATAAATATAATTATATACTTTTATTTAATGAAATACTGATTCTTTGTAAAATGCGGCTTCGATATCGTCTTTTATATACTTAGTAGCTGGAAAGGCACATTTCTAGGTAGCGAATAAACCTAAAAATAACCTATACTTATTTTTATATTCATTATTTTTATTTCATTTCATTCAAGGTACGAAAAAAAAAATTTTTCTCACATAAATAACTGAAATTTTTAAAAAAATAGCACAGCGCTTCTTACTGTTTTTGGTTCGCTGAGTAGCTCTATATTAACTTTTGGTTTTTTGTCACTTATTCGACTGAATAATCTAACCCCTTCCACTTTTAATACTTCGTTGTCTTCCAGTGCTTCCACAGAAAGCATAATAGGCAGCAGTTCCGGCATCATAAACATTGTCAAGGATTCCTGAAAAATACATCAATTTAACCCTTCTCGTGTCATAAGTAGCTCACCAATGAAAACTATACCGACTTTTGTTGGGACTTTCTTGGAGAGGCTTATGTTCAGGAGCGGACTTAAAAAGGCTGAGAAGAAGAAGTGCTACAAGCCTTAATATGACCCGAAACAAAAGAATTACAATTGTTTCATAGGTTTCATTCATAGGACTTCAACACCTCAAGACTTAATGTTGTATAATGTAATGTTTCAAGTTTAAATTTTCAACTTTAAGTAAAATCAGCCTGTAAGTGGACAAAGACCCACTCCGTACCAAAGGCCTTCTTTGAATTTGAGCTGCCGGAACCGGAAAATCCGACATTGGTAAGCCCGAACCCGCCACCCGGAGGCCGTGGAGATCAGGGAGGCGAGTGCTCGGAAGCATCAGTCCTCCTGCGACGTAGGGTAGGGTGAGAGGCGCATTGTAATACCTCCTACCCCTCTCCTCCCGCGGCCCCTCAGCCGCATCAGCGGGCCCCAGCCACAGTCGCAGAGGATAGGAATAATAGCATATCGCATAATCAAAACTTCTCTTCTTTCGCGACTCCACCTCGTAAATATGCAAGGCGTAGACCGGTCACGGCAGCGTCTAAGAACTTATTCGTATGCCAAGCGTGGCTAATACAGCAAAACCTTCTTGAGGCTTGTGCACATAAAACTCAAGCGTAACTAAATCTGTAAATTGAATATATTTCCAAAATTGTAAAATATAATATATTGTACAGTAATATACTACCGACACGAACCCGAAATCACAATTTTAGGAAAGTTGTATGTCATCATGCAAAAACCAGTTGACAGATTTCGATGGGACTTTCACTGTTGAGTTACTTGGAGGACTGAACAACATTTAGGATATATATCATCACGCTATCTATTATTGGAGCTAGGTGGTAGGCGTCTTGATACATCTATTTTACACACATTACTTAAGAGTCCAGCCGATGCAGTAAATAAATATATTCGAAAATAGCTGGGCAGTAAGTAGGCAATAACATGTGTAAATTCAAACGACTTGCAGCGTTTCTACGCGTTGAGCCTCTGTAGAAAAAAATAAATGTCTTCAAGTTACTTATTAACGGACCTGGGCGGTAGGTGTGGTTGTTTAAATACGCATAACTTGAAAATCTGTGGGCGGACGTTTGATAGCGCCACTGTCACAGTGTTAATAGTAGTCGAGCCGTTACGAGTAGTATCTTTTGTTTGTTACCTTAATATTTATAAATTATGTTATCTGGCTGATCTAAAGGCCGGTCGTTCGATGCCGCCGATCCAGGCCACTTCGATGTTTATGTTAGAAATAACAAAAACATGGTCGCAATGGAATAGGCTTAAGAATTCACCTGATGGTAAGTGTTTATGACCAGCACCCACCGTTTCATGTTTTAGAATAATAAAATAAAACCTAGCTATGACGATGACAATTTTCCATCCATATGAAGTCACACTAATTTATTCTTAATATTTTAACGTTGAAACCCGTTTAGGTATTTGGATGTTGAACGGATTTTGATGAAATTTAGCATGACTGAATATACTTTATTCTTAAATGACGAAGGTAAAGCCGCGGGCGGTCGCTAGTACAATAATAAAAAGAAAGATGATAGGCCTTCAGGGAAGTTTACAGTTAAAGATCACACCACACCATTGCTTTTGGCTGCGTTTAATTTTTTAAATTACCTGTGACTCTCCATCAACAAGAACGTCTCCGCCGACACGACTGCTTGCAAAACACACTCTGATTGCATCATCGTTTTCACATCGTTCTGGTCGACCCTCGTGCCTCACTAGTAACCTGCATAAAGGCAGTGTACATTCTAACCAATCTTCGATTGTTAACCATTGTTTAGAGGTCATAACCTGCAAAAGACGGTGCTTGTTTAAATGTATTAAGAAAGTAATCGGAATATAAGTAATATTAAATATTATTGACCTTTGTAATAGTTAAAGAGAGATGATGCAGTATTTCTTAGTTTTTAATTTTACACTCATGCTGAAATTCCTACATTAGATGTAAAAAAAACTCACCTGTCTACTTAACTTAATGAATCCTTCGTCGCTATTTTTATCCGACCATTCAAAATAATGAAGTAGACTTTTTAGTTTATTTCTTTGTGATTTTCTAAAATGTAAGTAAATAGATAAATAAAATTCTAAAATAAATTTATTAAGTAACTTAATCGGCTATTTTTAATTGTACCTGTGTAAATTCTTAAAAAAATGTGTAAAATTGAAGTCTTGTAAAGTCGGATGTGTTTTGAGCGTTCTTTTGGGGAAAGTGGAGAAAAATGCATGAGCCACCAGAGATGACAGAAAATTGTAATCCAATTCTGTTACATCGCCTGAAAGATACAACAGAGAATTTTGACATCCATATGTTTTGTAAGCTGTAGTAAAGTTGATAAAAATATACGCACCTTGTTGTTGTAAGCTAAACATAAGTCCTTTTGGAGGGCGCCATCTTTTAAGGTGCAGTGCTCTGTTCACCATAATTCGAATAGTATTATCCAAGAAATTTCTTCGTTCTTCTTCTGACAGCTCCTCTTCGAGAAACTGCTCTAAGCCTTTCATGAGATCCGGGTCTTTGATGTCATCGTCGGGATCTATACCTATACTATAATATTTATATAAATTAGTTTGTCTAGGTTAGTATGACAAAGACGATGTCCTCTTGTTGGTTGACAACTTTCGATTAATTTTACTATTTCTCTTAGGTATGCAGAATTCCTCATGGAATTTTCCCACAGGCATCATGCACGTGATAAATCAAATTTACAATTGCGATCAACAATTTACCCAGATCAATCACGGACTATAAAATTTAAGTCAAATGCCCGACCCCAGCGGTACAAGAGTCATTCGACATTTACCTCCCTCAGAACCTCAGGCTTTCAGTCGTTTTATGAAGAGAAGTAAAGCTTAAATTTTTAGTTATGTTAATAGTAGCTGTGTAGGTTGTTTTTATGAAATATTTGTGGTTATTGAAGAGAGTAGTTCTGTTTTAGTTCGGTTCCTTCCGCTATTGCTGTAGTGTTAAAGCAATAATGGCTGCGATTTTGTTTTTTTATACAGAGTTGTATCTATTTATCATTATTGTAAAATTATTTTGAAATAATTTTTTTATTTATGGTCTCGGTATGCTGAGCGAAGACCAGCTAAGCAGGGCTTAAGCCCTTTATTTAAATAAAAGATTAAAGACAGTGATTAAACCTGCCTATATATATCTAGAAGGATTACTGTTTAGGGGCTGATATGAGACCTGGTAGAAATTGAAATGGTAACTCTCGATGCATCCATCATTATTATCAATAACTAGTCCATTACCATGATAAAATTATACAATGATAGTCATAATATAAGTACTTACTTGCACATGTCATGAATTTTCATCATACTTGCTGTGAGCTTAAAAGCTGATGAAGCCAAAAGCAGATGTTTTAAGTGTCGTTGTACGGAAGTCCACCAGGGGAGGTCACATGGTAACATTACGAGCGCCATTCTATAAAAATATTGTTCAGTTAGTAAGTCAGAAATATTTTGAGTATTGTAAATGTAGTTGTAAAATTACTTTAGAGATATTGGGAGTCCTTTCCCAAACAGGAAAAGCTTACAAAATAGCTAATTAAAAAAAATTAAAATCGCTATTGATGCCGCATACAGTTTCTGTCCAAATTTAGTAACTCTGCCTACCCCGTGAGCAATTACACACGTGAGTTGATGTTTTAAAGGTCTAATTGTCGGGAAAATATTTTCTTTTTAGTTTTCTACAACTTCCACTATTATTTTTATAGAAAAGATTGCTAACTCAAACTATACACGAACGAAACTCTGGGTAAAAAGTAGTGTTTCTAACTTTAACAATAATCAGACCTGACATCTTTAAAAATTTTAGAACAACCTTTGGCTTTGAATTTACTTTGAAGAGAACTGAATTTAATAGTCTTCCTCCTCTTGAGAGAGACCAATGTTCTGCAGTGGACTGTGGCTGCCATGGAAGAAGAAGACCACACAGAAATTTTTGGGAAAAGATTTCTTTATTAGACATTTACTAGTTGGCTGTAATGTTTTAAGCTACGCTAATTTACTTGAAAAATATGAACATTCCGATTTGAGGTCTCCAGTTTTAATACATTACATACAACACATACATTACAGGTGCTGACAGACCTGCTCATGATAATCATAATAATCAAAAATATAAATTCAAAGTGACATTGTGTATACTTTTAACTAATGGCTGTGTCTCACTAAAACAAATATTTTTATATACAAAGCGATTTTATTATTTGTTTTAATACATAGTGGATACTTTGGGGTTAGTAAACGAGTGTAGGTGAATAACCATTAAAGGGCAATGACTCGTCTCTAAGTGGGTTTCATGATCCAAACGGGCAGCCTCCTTTTGGACTATTCCGGTTTCTTCCGTAGAATTATTACCCGTATATATGTATAGCTTTGCAAATATTCGCGCGAGACAAAGAACATTTTACTCTCTAATGAAAAGTTTCATCGTCGTAACGTTTCTTGATCATTTGTGGATAAAAAATTGATCTGTGTCTGTGGAACAGGATACACGATTTCAAGAAGCCATAATAGATGGCTTTGTTACACAATATAAATTGCAGACTGATAATGCTTTATTATTATATTACTTTTTTAATCTGCTGTGTAATATAACGAGCACGTTTTAATAATTCTTGATACTTTCAGATGGTACGTGTACCCAACGTGAGTTTAAAATATATAGGTACTCTGTGATTTACACTGACTGGTTGTAATCGAGAGCGCGCTCGTCGCTAGCTTCCTTTGACTCGTGTACAAAATTCCTTTCTTTCATATTTCTCGGGCTTGAGGCCTTATATGGCCACAATATTTAACTACCCAATAATTTATTTCCCAATATCAAAGTAATATAACAAGTTTTTTGACGAGATTTGACGTGTATATCGACAGTGAAATGAACAACTTTTACTGAAGACGATCTTCAGTTTTTTGGGTTTACTCTTGGATAGTTGGCGCTAAATCGAAAATCAATGATTTCCGGCGTTCAGTTTCATTTTCTAATTACTATACACATTTCCAAGCATTTACGGCATAAACCTATATCAATAATTTACATCAAAACTCGAAATAAGAATAAATCGGGGATAACAAATTTTATTTAAATGCCTTAAATAAACTGTTCGTGTTTGCACCAAAAGTCATCTAATGTAGGTATTATGGGTCTTAATAGGTAACATGGTTTAATTTATTTAATTTATTTTCTATTTATGTGTAGGTGGTGTATGTATAATGCCAAATACCGAACTAACTAATTAACGGACCATGCTCTGGCGATCGGCTGATATCGGAAAATTCATCTAAATATTCCTAATTGAAATCCTGGTGCAATATACTGATATGTGGTCACCGTACGGCCAGCTAATGCGAGTGTACCGCTGCCCAGCGTGTTGGGTATCGAATTTTCCATGTATGACAAGGTGCTTTTTGTCCTACTGCTGGATCTAGCACATTTCTAGGCTAATAGAAAAGAAGATTAAGAGTAAATGAGTTACTTAATTTACCGATTGATTTGATTCTATATAGATTCTGTATACAATGACTTATAATGATTTGTTTGTGTTTAAATAATTTAGACGTATTCATCTTAATACAATGACCGATATTCAAAAAATAAAAATGTATAGAGTATAAAGCCTCACCATCAAATGAGAACATGTAATAATCTATGCGATTATATAAGCGAAGAACACTTTTAGATTACGAACGCTTCCATAAGTGACGTTTGACATTTGCTTCGTTTAATATTTCCATTTTAATTTTACTACTGAAGCAGTCTGTGGCGCAAATGTGGAAATAGAAAGTTTTGTTTTGATTTTCAAATCTAACATTTACAAAATGTTATACTCGTTTTTATGTATATTGTAAGTTTAATGATAAAATATAAATAAAAAAAAATATACATTCAATGTTTTTCTATCTAGTAATAATTTTTAAAGATTACGACATGATCATAAACACATATTTTTATTAAATAATTTTGAGGTTCGGTGTTATCAACATTATGCGATAAGGTAAATTTTAAAACCAAAGTAATTAATTTGACTTTGATATCATTTAAACTTTAAGATTGTGTTGCGTTCTATTCAAATGTAATAAAGACTGATAGTAAATAAAGAAGGTCGCTCATACAACTAAAATAAATGCGAAGTCTAAAGTGCAATCTAGCCAGAATCAAAGGTCAAATTTAAATAAGATTTATTTAACGAAAAAGGCAATGATCATGAAGGCTAAATTATTAAGAGTATTAATTCTTGGAGCTCCAGCATCCGGAAAAGGGACTATATCATCCCGAATTGTAAAGAAATACAATGTAGAGCACATATCAAGTGGTGACAGATTACGAGACCATATAGAAAAAGAAACAGACCTTGGAAAAGAAGTGAAGAAATATTTATATGAAGGAAAATTGGTGCCTGATGATGTTATCATAAATTTTATGATTACCGAGTTAAAGAAAGTTGATGACAAACCTTGGCTATTGGATGGATTCCCTAGAACTGTGACACAAGCAAATGCATTATGGAAGTTAAAGCCAGTGGATATAGTTTTAAATTTGGTGGTACCATTCGAAGTTATTATAGACAGAGTAAAGAATCGTTGGGTGCATTTGGCATCGGGAAGAGTATATAATGTAGGATTTAATACACCGAAAGTAATGGGAAAAGATGATGTAACCGGTGAAAATTTAATCCAGCGGCCTGATGATAAGCCTGAAGCTGTCCAGAAACGATTGGAAATATATAAAAATATAACTCAACCTGTAATAGATTTTTATAAAATTAAAGGTATTCTAAAGAATTTTGAAGGTCAAACATCTGATGAAATATGGCCTAAGGTAACTTTGTATTTAGACCCTTTATTCGAAAATTGATATTAAACAAATATTCCCAAAAACAAATTAATGTTCATACACTAGATTGTACATACAATTTTTATGTGTAGTACATTTGTAGTGCCTTTTAATGTGGTAAAGAGCCATAGTTAATATTAGATTTTTTGTATTTCGTTCTAAGAAGAGTTTAGCAAGGTAAGTGCAAATTTGTCACAATTATTTATAAGTATAATCACACACATGTCACAAGTCAAAGTGCAATAATGTCTTCCAATAAATATAATTCTTTGAGATATACATTTTATTTACTTTCTTAAAAATCTAGTCATTTACAAAAATAGCTTTATACCTCTTATTCTTTTTATTTTCTGCACAATTTCTTTTTCATTTAAATATTTGCAGACATTCATGAATCTGTTACTTATTTAGAAGTTTTTTCATTACAATGTTTCCAATAATATATGACAAATATAACATTATATGTTTATGTTTTAGCTTATCAATAAGCATGTTGTTTTGTCATCACAATACTAGTTAAAAATATTAATAAGATTCCAAAAAATTTCCTTCATTTCATACATTATATTTCAATTAATTTTGTTGTGTGTTTGTGGCATAACAAAAGCTGCTATTCAAACTTATCCTGTCATTGTAAAAGTCAACAACAGTAGCTCTACAAAAACCTTGTATTCCCCTGTGACACAAGATTATCCTATATACCACATATTAACCAAATATATGGAAGAATAATCCTCTTGTATATATGTTATAATTGAAGATCTAAATTACACAGTGATAGACAGCAGAGTTTTAGGTGCACATTGTCTGCTACTGCAATTACCAACCCTGGCAAGCATTGCCAATACAGTGAACTGATTACAGGCTAACAGTAGTTAACTTTGTTTAGGTCATACAGTAAATAATTCCTTAATTATTACTATTTATTTTTTAAAGTGTTTTCACTTTCAATTGTTTAAATTCTTCTAATAAATGAATACAAGTAGCTTAGTGTAGCTACAAAAATGCATAAACCTGGTATTTTAAATGAATTGGTGTTCAATTCGAAAGTTACATTTAAAAATTTATTGCCATTGCCATTTATTTAGAACTTGGAAAGTGAACATAAATATATTATGGATTTAAAAGTATTTGTTTCTACATGTATAAGTAGTTATGCTAATCAACAATAGGAGTAGTCAGAGATAATGGATTTCTATTTAACACAATCCTGTTGAGCAGAGCCTATTGAGCTCCTCCAAGAGACATCTCTATATAACGTGGTGGTGAACCATTAACCTTTGCTCCTGGAGATTGACATTAGATTTTCTAGTCCCCGAGTCTCTTCATGTGACATCCATGAGAAAAAAGATTATCATGCTGCTATTATTCTGATTCTATACCGATTCTGTTAAAAGTTATTATAGCATAATTTCCTAAAAAAACTGTCTCTTTACTTTCTAAATTTGCCTATAAATTCTATTATGCTTTTTGATATAAATGTAGAGATAACAAATAAACTGTTTTTTCATTTAATGAATGTAATCTTATTTCTTATTTTTTTCTTCATTTATTGTCACATTATTTCTCATATTTAAGATCTTCTGATCTGTAGAAGCAATCTGCAATGTAGTTTGTTAAAAGTCAGTCATATGTATTGTAAAATTGAGTATCCATATTTTATTACTAGTAGTTTAATATGATTCTTACCATAGAAAATTGGGCAAGTGTTTAGAAGTAGTTCCTCAAGTGTGTTATGTACTTAAAAACAAATAAAGAGGAGTAACAATATGAATATGTATGGTTTTAAGCTATGTATAGTTTTATTTGACTTATATTCTGAAGAATGCCATTTAATGAATTGTAATTGTTCACACAAACCAGTTTTTTTAAAGAAATTGTTAGATGCTTAATAACACTATTTTGGATGACTTTACATAATTTTGTGTGACTTATATTTTATTTTTAGGAAGTAGTTGTTGACTCTGATTTAATTTTAAGGAATTGTGATGTGATAATAAATTTATTGGAAAATTGGTTTTTAAATAACACCCTGAAAAAGTATTTATATAAATTAGTATAATGAGTTCATGTGTTCTATGGTATGTGGTCATGGTGCTTGTGTTAATTTCATTGTACATGTCTGTGAGTAACCGGGGTTCGATTCCCAGTGCCGGCTCACTGAAAACATGCATGTCTGAAAAATAATAAATATATTATTTCGAGGATGCGTAAAGTCCGACACTCAAAAAATATTTGCGAGGAGGCCTGCCTGGCAGATGTAGTGGATTGGCTGTAGTGAAATCAGCTCAGTTTGCAAGCTAGAAGAAAGGTATTCACATAATATCTTTTGGCATAGGGTACCTAATTATTTATCACCACAATTGTCTGTTAACATATAGGTTTTATTGTCATATTTATTAACTAATAGCTCAACATTTTTTCACCATTTCTTAAGAAACCATAAATGTAGAAGTCATATTATTGAAATGTCTAATGAGTAGACATCTAAAATACGAAACATAATCGGATAAATCCTAGGCATTGAAGTCCTAAATTTCACAGTACTACAATCGAGGCCTAAGATCAGGGTATGTTCTTGTATGTGTTTTCACATGGTTTGCAGTCAATTTAACTATTTTGTCCATATTTATTACTTCTCAACTTTCAGATCAGACATACATTTTAATACTAACAAGCGTTATGCAATTTTCATGCATTTTAGTGCTAGGTAAAGATCATTATGACAACATGCAGGACAAATATGCCTAATTACTTAACTCCAAAATATTGTTTACGACTTTCAACTATTTACCTAATATAATTTATTACTTCCCAGAATTTTTTATTTTTATTTATTTAAAATACTTTATTGCATACACCCCAATTGGAGGTTACAAAGGGCGGACTTAATGCCTATTGGCATTCTCTCCCAGTCAACCCATGGGTTGGTGAGATAGCCGTAGCAGGTGTATTCATTTATTAAATTAATTAAGTAATACAGATACAGAATCTTTTTTTAGAACTAGAAGAGTAGGCAGGTTTGATTGAAATACACAGCACAGTACTAAAAACGCTAGCAGGAAAGAGATTAAGACTACGTGCCAGATCCAGCAAGGTTTTTCCAGAAAAAGTCGGCATGCATGTCATCACACTCACGACGCTGGGCAAGCGGGTTTGTGATGGCGGTGCCGGTATGCCGGAACCCTTGTATTGGTGCTGAATTGTGGGATTTGGGTACGCCGAATTCTGAAGAAAATTACTCAATCATTCGCTTGCCAGACACTTTTAATTGGTTAGCAGCAGAGAGGCAAAGTAGGGATGATCTATTTTAAAGGTTACAACATCGCAGTTCCTAAGTCATGAACACATCATCGCAAGTAGCGACATCGATATTAACTCACGAGCCTTAGCTTCCGTCGTCTATGACCATATTCATTTGTTCCCAAGTACAGAAAACTTAACGTATGCAAATTTAATAAACAAATTTTTCGCTGCGTCTCAATAATTAGAAAATGTAAAAAAAATCGATGTTGGTCAACATCCGGCGCACATAGCAGATCGCGGAGAAAATAAGCAGCTGCTTATGCTATATTTAACGGGCGCCGAATATACTAGCAGTACTGTCAACTAGGCTGACATTAAAAATGAAAAGCTTAAATAAAAAATGCCTAATTAAATTATCGTCGCATATGACTACGTTTTGCCCGCAATTTCAACTGCGTATAGTCTATGAACGTATGGTTTATAAGTTAATTAATAAATAACGTGTCGTTAAATTATCCTTAGGCTTGCGAACAGTGAATGAATAATTTAATCCGTTTTGTGGTTTCTGTGTATGAATCTATTCTTGGTATTACTTGTCGTATTAATCTCGTACAGGTTAGTCCCGGTATTAACCGGGTTTTAAAGTATCGGAATTTTTGATTTAGAGTCATACGCCTTTGAACAGTGTTAACCTTTTCTCCAATTGGATTCTGCGTAATAATCCCTAGCTATTCAATTTCGGATTTTTTCGGAATATAAATATGGTTTACTTTTAAACTCTCTGATGCAGCAGGAAAGGCACGGTGAATGACGAACCTTTAAGAGCTCGGAAGTTTTCATGGCTGCGGCCTTATCTATAAACATTGCAACAATATTACTATATTCTAGTAATGCATCGTTGATGACATGTGCTAATGCTTCCGTGGTGTGGCGGAACAGTTACCGCCAAAATACCTTAATTTGCTTTCCTTGTCCACATGTCAATTGTTAATTGTTTTTTTTTTTTTTTTTCGTTAATGGCAACCTAATGATTACTGCCAACGTCCAGTCATTAAAATAATTAACGAAAAAATCTGTTATTCTGATTATAAGCCGAAATCATAATAACTATGATCTAATGAATTGATGTGAAACTAATTGTACTAAAAATGCAAAATATATTAAAATAAATAAATAAAAAAAAAAAAAAAAAGATCTACCTACTCTATTAAAAATATTGGATAGTATCAGGTCATACTACAGACAATGAACTAAACATCATAACTTAATGTTATTTGTATCTAAATATTCTACAAGACAGTTAAAAATATTTTTACTATCTTCGGAAACAAATAAAAGAGAGCATATTTCTATAGGAAGGGTATTTTAAGTTTTATTAAAGAGTTATATAGTGAGGAATGATCATATAAAGGACACGAGAAGAAAATATGATTAAGGTTGCCAATGTCTAATCCACATTCACATATAGAAGAATCTTTTATATGAAGCCTAGCAAGATGAACCGAATTACAGCAGTGACCCAAGCGCATTCTACATATCATTGATGTATATTTCTTACAAAAGGTTAATTTATAAAACCAAGGCTTACTAGGAATATTGGGTTGAATTTTGGCGTGTGAAAGTGAAAGCCTTTCGTCATTTTGGTTTGGTTCCAATACTTAGTCCACCTATCTCTACATAACGATTTCGTTGTCGTTATAAGGTCATGGCAATAATTTTTAAAAAGAAAAGTATCCCCACAGACTATAGCTTGTTTAGCAAGTTTATCAGCATATTCATTACCAGATATACCAACATGACTCGCAATCCAAACAAAGGAAATGTTAACATTTTGAAATTTGAATAGGAATAAAAATTTCTTTATTTCAAATACCAAAGGATTGCGTGAGATACCATAGAAAGGGTTGTGAACTAATGCCTGTAAAGAACTCAGAGAATCGGTAAATATAACGCTAGTTTTAAATTTAAAAGATAGCAATATTTTATTGCTTGTAAAATATTAGCATTTCTCCTGTAAAAACAGAAGATTCTGGAGGACTTTTTATTTTCTGGACTATTTTCCAATTTTGGTGATATATCGCATAACCAGTACAACCTTTTTCGTCGAGTTTGGAAGCATCAGTAAAAATACGATGATGGTCTGGGAAATGTTTATCTACTGCAAAAGAAATTCTTTATTTGATTCAATGGAAGATTTATTTAGTCCAAAATCTAAGATAACTGTTGGACTGTAAGGACTACGTCAAATGAATTGGAGAAAAGAGGTAGAGTAGCAGACCGATGAATAGGATCTAGCAAAGCATTATAATGTTCATAACTTTTTACTAAATTGGGTGTTGCTTTGGTATGCCAGTACTTTCCTGAATTCATTAAAATGTATTGTGAAAGTAAACGAATCTTAGGGATTAATGGATGGTTGGAAAATTGAAGTGCCCTATAAAAAGGCATCCGATAAATATTGCCGTCTAATATAGAGAGGTGGATCTCCGCACTCAATCTGCAAGGCGTTTATAGGCGACGAATTCATAGCACCTAAGATTATTCTTAGAGACTTGTGTTGAATGACGTCTAACATTTTTAATCCTCTTTTATTAGAAGGTTCAAGAAGAAATGAGGCATAATCTAAACGACTTCTTATTATTGCATTATAGATTAATTTTAAGGAATATGGATGAGCACCCCACCATACCCCACACAAAGCTCTTAATATGTTAATATTTTTTCACATTTTTTAGTATAAATGACATGGGGCATGCCGCATAATTTGTTATCTATAATTAAACCGAGAAATTTCACTTGCTTAATATTTTCAAGCGGATAATTAATAAAATGTACCTGTACTTGGGGTACAACTCTTTTGCGAGAAAAAGAATAGTATTGCTTTTATTTGGGGAAATTTCTAGTTGATGCTCATCTAACCACGTTGTCATAGACAGAAGATCATGTTCTATTGCATTAACACAGTATTCTATACATTTATCATTTACATAAACTAAAATATCGTCTGCATATTGTAAAATCCTGCACTTTGAAATGTGCTGGTCTAAATCTGATGTATAAATATTGTATAATAAAGGGCTTAAAACAGAGCCTTGCGGAAGGCCTTTGAACACCTTTCGAGTTAATTTTATGTCATCAATAATTTTAAGATGAATAAAGCGGTCTAGAAATAAATTGATTATAAAATTTGAAAGTTTTTTGGATATATTAAGCTTATACATTTTTTCTTTAAGAATGTTAAGCCTAACATTATCGTAAGCAGAGGTAATGTCAAGGAAAGCTGCAAGGACCGATTCATTTCTCGAAAATGCTAATCTAATATCCGTAGTGAAAATTGATAGACTATCATAGGTGCTTTTACCTTTCTGAATCCGTATTGAGTATTAGATAATAATCCATGACTTTCCACATACCATTCTAGCCGATTTTTGATCATGTGTTCAAAGGTTTTTATTAACGTTGAGGATAGAGCGATCGGTCGATATGAATATCCGTCATTGGGGTTTTGTCGGGTTTCAAGATAGGGATAATCACTTGAGTCCTCCAAGAATCAGGAACCAAACCTTTATCAAACAAAGCGTTAATGATATTTAAATAATAGGTTAAAATTTGATCATTACATTTGACAAGTAATGAGTATGGAATTCCGTCTAGACCTGGAGATGAATCATGAACATGTGAAAGAACAAATTTTAATTCTTGTAGAAAATGGACATTCTAAGGGATCACAGAAAGACTCGTGTGGAGTAATTTCAGGTAACTCCTCTCTCGAAGGAACGTAAGACGGGGCAAGTTTATCCAGAAAATTATTTATTGATTGTGGGGGAATGGCACCTCGGTAAGTACTAGTTGAAAAACTACAGCGAAACTTTTTTATATTGCGCCAAACGACTGATGAAGGAATAAATGGAGATATTGAAGAACAAAAGGAATGCCAACCTGACTGTTTTTTTAAGCGAAGGGGATTTTTGCTTTCTTCTTGAATACACAATTAATTGTTATACACAAATAGACATTCGATTTATTTTTAATTATCAAATTGGGTATTTCTATCTGCCAACTCGTAGGTACTTGTCATCTAAGCCAAGAACAAATGTTTTAAAACCTTCATGTTCGGAAATCTTGTACGGTTGCATATGAATAGCAATAATCTGCGCGTACAAATTATCAAGATTCTTTTTTTATTTGTTAATGTTATTGGCTTCTGTTCAAATAGTTTTTTATGGCATTTCTACAGTTTGATTCCATCTCAGATGATAATCTCTCACGTGGAAATTCATGAAATCGATTTCTTTTTTTCGCTCCAATTATATATATTGTGCATTTATTGAAAAACGAATATTTTTTTTACTATCAAATCCAAACAAACATGACCGACGAACTCAATAAAAAGTTCAGCAACGCAAGAGAATGCCATATAAACAAACTAACACAACACAAGCTACACAAACACACGCAACAGACCATTTTCTTTATCATTTTTGCAAATGCACATGACAAATGATGAGCTCATTGGCTGCGTTCATTTTATTTATCTTTACCGTTAATACGAATATTATTAATTTATTAGATTGTTCCACTCGAGTAAAATGTTATTCAGCAGCAATGGCTGATGACTAAATTGTCTTCCTCTATAATAAAATTAATATGAACTGTACCTGTTAGACTCAGAGTAGGCCGAGCAAATTTCATAAATAATGGTGTTTTGATCAAGTTCAAAGTGGTAATCATAAACTCTCTTGATTCTATAAATCTTCTTCAATGGACCATCTCCTTTAAGTTCTGCTTTGGCAGCGGGTAAGAGTCTCTTCCGCCGAAGCTGTCAAGCCCACTGAGTCAACAGTGAATTTCTAATTCTGTGGGAGTTTTAGTCGGTTCGGCATTTATTGCTGATCACGATGTAACCGGTTACTGCCTTCAGTAACAGGTAGATGTTTGCACCTTTCCCCCATATGAAAAATTTGTTTAAGTTGATCTCTGATAATTGAAACTCATTCAGCAAACATAGCAAGATTTCTTTCCAGATTAGGAAATTCATGGAATATGCCAAAGGTTAATTTATGTCGCAATTGATATTTAAACTTGGTTGCAATATTTCGAGAACAACAATTATTTCTAAGTTGCTAAACGATTACATATGGAATATTATACAAAATGGAATAGTTTTTACGGCTGCTGTATTCAGTATCATGCTATCTAGCCTTAAGACTCCTCTAAATTCATTCTGCCAGTATTGATGATCCATGATCATTGATTTTAACAGTGAAGTGAGAATGTTAGTTATTATTACTATTTCAAAATTAACATGCCAATTATAAGGCATCCAAAGATACAACCTTGTACGTTGATCCATTACGATTATACGGGAATAACTATTGTGTTAACAATAAAAAGTTACGAAAAGAAATAGCAATAACTAAACGAAAACCTAACAAAAACAGGGAACAACAAAACAAATTGAAGAAACTAAAATACAACAAAAAAACTGTATACAACCTGTATCCATGGACTTCCCGCAACACTGCAGTATGTCACTCCATCTTGTGGGGTCCCACACTGCTTTTGTTTGTACGTGGTTGCCACTCGAGAACCTTTCCTCCCCAACGGTTCTCAGTTCTGCGAGCTATGTGGCCGGCCCATTGCCACTTCAGCTTGCTGATCCCAACGCGGGCGAAAATTCAAGGAAACTTAGCATACAATCACTAAGTGTGTTAAGCACTGACATTTAATTTAGTAGTATTAAATCTCAGAACAATATACACCCACCCTTAGTAAATGTCTGTTCTGCATGTCTCTCATGTAGTGTAGTTTTCGTAGTAATGCGATGTAACCTTTTCTTTTCAATAAATAACAAGTTGAAAAAGCTGTTGATTACTGTCACATATTTTATGTTAAATAAATTTATTTCTTATTCTTATTTTCAAATGGTTTAGTTTTTTTTATTAAACGTTTTGTTTGTTCATATTGCATACGTTTTTTTTTAAACTTGTGGGTCTGTCAATGGTAATCATTTATATCCAGTTATAACAGTTTATTGTTTACTTTTAAAGAAGATGTTTTTAAAAGCTATTGGTTAATTCTATGACCTCCGTTATTGTCGAATCGTGCTTTCTGCTACACAGTCGAAGAAATGCTCTCGGGAAGCAGGCCCATAAGGGCCGGCGTTCCGCACGGTTCGGTAATTGCGCTCACCCTCTGCACGCTATATTCGCCGACGACACTACCCTCTATAATCGATACTATATCTATACGGATATATTAAAAATGTAAGGGATAAGGCGGTTTTCATCTACGGACTCCTTTTCGTCCTTACAAATTAACACAGTAAAATGTCATGTTAGCGCGCACTGTCCTCCCTTTCCGCAGGCGAGGTCCCAGTTTCACGGCCTACACGAGGTATACTCGTATGCAAGGTTGTTTTTAAAATTCGACCCATTTCCTGACTTATGGAGGGTAACACATTTTTTTTTTTTAAATTGCAAACATATCGTGTGCAGCTGTGTTTTGTTCCTCGAGAACAACGAAAGGAGGTATAAAATATTCATTCATACGTAAATCTTTAACAACTATTTATCGTACACTACTGCGATTTTTATTCTAAAAATCAATAAAAAATAAAGATTTACATGTTATCAGTAAATGGCTTATGTTACGGATATGAACAATATTTGGCAGAGATCTAGATTAAGTATATCGTGAAAATAGGATAATAAGAAAATAGGAAATACTATTCTGATACTTTTTATCTTAAACCCTTCTAGTGTCAAAGTTCGGATATGACTATAGACAAAAAAATTTGAAGTTATGACACGTGAAGAGTTAAGAGTTCATTTGGGACTAAATTCGTGATCACACGGGTGAAGGCGCGGGTAATTATTAGTATTAGCGGACAGGTCCAAATGGCAATTTTTCACAATTCATGGTGGGATTGCGTAGTTTATGTTTATTGTTGTTGTATTTTTCACACATGATGCCACAATAGAAATTCTGTTGTTGTGACACGTTATGGGCTACGAAATATGTTCAAGACTACTTACTTTTAAACAGTGAAGTTTCATAAAGTCATTCTGACCTTACACAAAGCGTAGAATTATTTCTTATAATGTTTGTCAGCACTTACTGAACTGATTTAAGGATATATTATTATTATATGGATTTTTATTAAGTTAACATGTTATAAAATATAAATACAGCTAAATCGTGTGTGTATCGGTAAATGAAATCGATATTCAAATATGAGACGAAATTAAAAATAGGTTAACAGTTCTGTAAAGGAGGTGCTTGACGATGGCATTGAATCAGACGATTTAAACAATAATTACCAAAGGAGACAATTTATATTACATATTTTTTTAATAATTATTAATAAATGACCTATTGAACATTAAACGAATACTTTTTTACTTATCTCTCAGAGTAACATAGTTTAAGAAACACAAGAAAACTACACAGAAATATAATAATTATTAAAATAATTACGAATATGAAATTACAAATTTATAATTATTTTAATAATTATTAAAATAATTACGAATATGAAATTACAAATTTATAATTATTTTAATAATTATTAAAATAATTACGAATATGAAATTACAAATTTATAATTATTTTAATAATTATTAAAATAATTACGAATATGAAATTACAAATTTATAATTATTTTAATAATTATTAAAATAATTACGAATATGAAATTACAAATTTATAATTATTTTAATAATTATTAAAATAATTACGAATATGAAATTACAAATTTATAATTATTTTAATAATTATTAAAATAATTACGAATATGAAATTACAAATTTATAATTATTTTAATAATTATTAAAATAATTACGAATATGAAATTACAAATTTATAATTATTTTAATAATTATTAAAATAATTACGAATATGAAATTACAAATTTATAATTATTTTAATAATTATTAAAATAATTACGAATATGAAATTACAAATTTATAATTATTTTAATAATTATTAAAATAATTACGAATATGAAATTACAAATTTATAATTATTTTAATAATTATTAAAATAATTACGAATATGAAATTACAAATTTATAATTATTTTAATAATTATTAAAATAATTACGAATATGAAATTACAAATTTATAATTATTTTAATAATTATTAATAAATGACCTATTGAACATTAAACGAATACTTTTTACTTATCTCTCAGAGTAACATAGTTTAAGAAACACAAGAAAACTACACAGAAATATAATAATTATTAAAATAATTACGAATATGAAATTACAAATTTATAATTATTTTAATAATTATTAAAATAATTACGAATATGAAATTACAAATTTATAATTATTTTAATAATTATTAAAATAATTACGAATATGAAATTACAAATTTATAATTATTTTAATAATTATTAAAATAATTACGAATATGAAATTACAAATTTATAATTATTTTAATAATTATTAATAAATGACCTATTGAACATTAAACGAATACTTTTTACTTATCTCTCAGAGTAACATAGTTTAAGAAACACAAGAAAACTACACAGAAATATAATAATTATTAAATAATTACGAATATGAAATTACAAATTTATAATTATTTTAATAATTATTAAATAATTACGAATATGAAATTACAAATTTATAATTATTTTAATAATTATTAAATAATTACGAATATGAAATTACAAATTTATAATTATTTTAATAATTATTAAATAATTACGAATATGAAATTACAAATTTATAATTATTTTAATAATTATTAAATAATTACGAATATGAAATTACAAATTTATAATTATTTTAATAATTATTAAATAATTACGAATATGAAATTACAAATTTATAATTATTTTAATAATTATTAAATAATTACGAATATGAAATTACAAATTTATAATTATTTTAATAATTATTAAATAATTACGAATATGAAATTACAAATTTATAATTATTTTAATAATTATTAAATAATTACGAATATGAAATTACAAATTTATAATTATTTTAATAATTATTAAATAATTACGAATATGAAATTACAAATTTATAATTATTTTAATAATTATTAAATAATTACGAATATGAAATTACAAATTTATAATTATTTTAATAATTATTAAATAATTACGAATATGAAATTACAAATTTATAATTATTTTAATAATTATTAAATAATTACGAATATGAAATTACAAATTTATAATTATTTTAATAATTATTAAATAATTACGAATATGAAATTACAAATTTATAATTATTTTAATAATTATTAAATAATTACGAATATGAAATTACAAATTTATAATTATTTTAATAATTATTAAATAATTACGAATATGAAATTACAAATTTATAATTATTTTAATAATTATTAAATAATTACGAATATGAAATTACAAATTTATAATTATTTTAATAATTATTAAATAATTACGAATATGAAATTACAAATTTATAATTATTTTAATAATTATTAAATAATTACGAATATGAAATTACAAATTTATAATTATTTTAATAATTATTAAATAATTACGAATATGAAATTACAAATTTATAATTATTTTAATAATTATTAAATAATTATAAGAAGAAATCTGTTTGAATTAAAGTCTCGTTTGAAAGTTATCACTATAAAATGAACTAACCATACACGATTGCACTATATCTTAAATTATTTTATACACCGTGCTCTAAATATTGAGTAAATTTACGCAGTTTTAGGTTATTCGCGTAGTAAGTATATGTAAGCCGAAGCTAGTAGCAACGTTGTCGGTTCAAAACGTACTGAAGCTACCGACTTTCACTGGGGAGAGACTGTCCCCGCCTGGCGCACCCTCCACCCTTGAGTGACGTCACTCAGTCGTCGCGTCACGACCTACGACGTCGTACGCCGCCCAAGGCTCAATACCCCATCCCATTTACACAACGTCAAATGTCGTGGTGCATCTCCCGGCACGTTACGTAAAATAAAATATGAAAATACGAGTGCTTACGTCAGCATTGACGTTATTATCAATAATTATAGAGTTAAGCGAGTAGAGTATGAAAGTAAAAAAAATTGAAATTTGCTGTTTAGGTTGTTCAGTCTTTTTCAGCTTCCTCATATCTAGCATGCTTACATTGGAACATTTGTCTACACTCTCCACGCCGGGCTGGTGTGGTGCTCTTTAGTCTGTTTAATTTTCGTTCGGCAAACCTGGTCGCCAAAGCCTCGTTTGTTAGTTAGTAGGGTGCACAACGTAAAATGTCAGAAAAACATTATATCACACGCTATTTTAATTCTAAAATTTATTTAGCGTTTAAATGGCGTAACATCTGGCTCTTTAAAACATTAAGTACAAAAATATTAAAACTTGTGATTGAAGGTGTACTACAGGTTAAATTAAGCGTTCTGTAAATTAAGTTCATCTGTGTTTTAAGTACCAATGCGCATGCGTTCTCTTTTATCTAGTATCTGACATGGAATGTTTAGAAGATTGAAATATTCCAAACTCTTTACTGTTCATAGTGTCCTGGTCCAAGTAACGCCCGTGGAACATTGTTGCCGCCCTACGGAGGACTTTTGGGCGGTCTAGGGCGGAGCGGACACTCCTTTATGATATTACTAGCTTTAGCCTGCGATTTCATGCGCGTACAATCTATAAATATGGTAAAGTTTTATTTATAATTTTTGCCAATTTACGCAATTTCTTATAACCTATGAGTATGAAATTGTTTAATTTGTAATGTTGTATCTTAATAAATAGACAAGTTAAATAATTATTATATATTTTTGTGTATTGATTCCATTCTGGACATTACTTATTGCATTAATCCTGGTATTTTTCGGTATTAAAAGAGTTTTTATTGAGAGTAGTTTTTGCGTGAAGAAAAAAACATAGATAAACAAAGTAACAAAAATTCCGAAAAAAATTTTTTGGTTATGGAGTTAGGCGTATATGTTAACTGGTATCGCCTTTCTTACAATTTTATAACAGTACCAGCTGAACAATGACACGCTTAGCAGTAGCTATTTTTCTAAGTACCGTAATATTAAATATGAAATCAACTTATCTCTTCTAAGATAAAATCGAACCAATTCTGACCTTCGAATCTCGTTTATTTTTACTATCAAAGTAAGAAAAATTAGTGAGTGACAAAAATTTTGACAACATAAAGCAAAAAGTAAAATGTTGACAGGAGCTGCTCGCCCGTGACGGCCGTGAGTCGGACAGCCAAGTGTCAAAAAAAATGAGTAATTTTTCTAATTGTACTCGTATGTTTGTTGTTAATTCCCGTTCCCATAACTTCAGGATAAAAGTCTCTGTGTCTGCAAAACTCGACTACTTTTCGTATTTTGCGGACACTAACATACGGAAGCTAAATTTTTATGCATATAAATAGATAGATGCCGTTTTCCTTAATAAACAGATACGTTAATAATTTATAGGCTTCCGAACAGTGAATGCATTGACTGCATTCTTGTGTTTTCAGTCATTCTGGCCATTACTAATGGTATTAATCCTGTTCTGGCCAATACCGGTATTTCCCGGTGAATATTTTCTCATATACGATATCTTACTTTCGTTATAAATGTATAAATACTAGTAGTAGGAATCAACAAAAATCAAATTCTTGTAGCTAGTTTTTGACATTAAAAACTTGAATGTAAAACATTGAACCTGTGTGTAATTTCTGTGTGGAGTATCTAGAGTTCGAGCCCATTGGCTAGGCGCCCACTAGGTCTCGTTATAGCGGTGAAGGAAGAAAAACATCGTAAGTAAACTTGCATATCTAATAGATAAAAAGACATATGTTCAATTTTAATATGTTGCAGCGAAGTAAAAATGTTTCTTCTCGTAGATGTCGTAAGCGTCGACTGAGAGTCGCCTTGAATATCTCATGTAAACCTTTGGGAGCATACCCGGCGAAAATGCTCGCCTCATTTCTGTCTTCCGGAAAGGCGAAGGCAAACTGGCTTCCAAAGCCTACGTTGTGGAAGCCTATATAATATGCAATATTTAATTTTAGTTTATATATTTCGATCATTCGTTGTTGCAGTTTGACGCGTTGAGCCTGCGACTTTGTCAGCGTGATCTTAAAAATTAATTCATGCTTATAACACATATAAATCCAAGCTATTTGTAATAATATTATGATGATACAAAGAAATAATTAAATAGTTACTAAGCAACTTTCAAGAAATTTTTCTTGATAAAGTTTTCGTATAAATTGAGGAGCATGCAGACAATTCAAAGTCAGGTTTTGTCAAATAGAATACAAGAACATTTACTTAATTTTTTTTTTAAACTAGCGGATAGACAATTATATTTTATTCGAAGTATAACTTCAAAAAGTTACTAAAGTTACATACAGAGTTGCATTCAAGAAAAAAATTTTTCTAAAAAAAAGTTGCTTTTCTGTTGGATTTTTTCCTTAGAGTTGGGGTTAGTACAATCATAGACTGCTCGCACTAACACCCAGATGTGAAAAAATTATCTGAAGGCCTTACAAATATTTCTTCCGTGCGCGAAATCGAACCTAGAAATGCCATTGAATAGAACTCGTTATTATTTTAAAATTTATATTATTTGGATAAAAGGGCCTCGTGGCTTTATGTTACCTTGGTAAACTTTTATCTGATCGTAATTTAGTACCGCCTCCGACTTGGGCGGAGAAACAACTATTTGACGAATTTGTAACCTCCCTAATTTAAATTGTGATCACGAAATGCTGCATTGTAAATAAATGAAATAAAAAGTTTAATATAAATTTTACCAAATGAAATTTAAATGGATACTTTTTTTTTACATAAGTAAACCAACATACGATTACATACCCAGATATAAGCTTAATTCAGACTTGCAACAAGTTTACCATGGTTTTGTCAAAGAAGCTGCAAGTTTGTAGCTACAAAGAAAAATATCCGCTTACAAAATGTACCGAAATATATAGAATTTAATAATCATGTGCTTACATATTTGATTTTTATTTACTTTATCGTGCAGGCAAATCGTGTAAAAATCCTTTATTGTTCTATTTAGATTACACAATTAATTACAATCACACGTGTGTAATCACTTTGTAACAACTTAAAAACACTTTCAGAGACGCCTTTTCATTACAAGATTACAGCAATATTGTGAAAAACTTGCCTCGTCATTGCAATTTACAATCAAAGTAAAATCAAGGTTGCGGCAAGGATAAATGCTATCTGTGTATTAGTAATAATGGCATTTACCTTAGTATTAAAATTTATGAAATTTTCTTATTGTTTGACTTTTAAAATTACCTAATATGGTAATAAGTTCTATTACACAAGTCCTTAATCTCTCTCGTCACAAATCTATGGATTTACGCACTTAACCACTTGCTAGCTCTGAAGATTTCTTGAGACTCAATGTCGGACTCAGTGTCTAATATTGATCACAATTTGTAGTCCAATGAGTTCAGATTTGGACTGGACGAGGGCCAGGCTACAGCTCTCGTGAACATTAATCTCTAGCCAGGTTTGAGTTCTTCTTGCCTTTTGACCAGAAGCAGCCTTGCTGGAAAGTCCACCGTACTTTTTTTTACAAAGACACCACCACCTCATCCAATCCATGATTGATGCAGATAATGACAACGTTGAACTTTTACAAGATGCTAGGCTTCTTTTTGCAGGGTAAAATTTATCATTTTGGGGTGCTGTTGTGCTGTTCAGTCGTAATTTTTTTTTCATTTCTAAAGAGCACATTTCGGTCTTTTACCAGCGTATCGGGACAGAAAAGGTTTGGTCGATCCGCTCTTTTAAGCTGCAGGGACTGATTTACTGCTTTATGTTCATTTTATGACTCGATGCCATCTCTTTGAAAAATTTGTATCCGAAATAAATTATCAATCAAAATTATAAATAATCCAAAATCGTTATTGGTTTAAAAACGGAGGAAAAAGATGGAGGGTCAGAGATCCGGGATGAACACAACACAATCAGATCCGATTTCGGCTGGGATTCGAACCTAGGACCCATGGTTCGGCAGTCAGGTATGCCAACCACTAAGCCACACCAGTGCAATCACTCATCATGCAAAAGATAACATTATGCTGCTATTTTACATCATTTTATTATATATAGTGTAAACTCTTTATATCGATCTCCTTTTTAACAAAAAACTCATAAATATTGCTCGAGATTAGATGGCTTACATTATTACCCCTAAAAGTCAAACACTAACGTAGGCCATATTTTATAACAATAAAACAATTCGTCTTTGTTGAGTCATCTGTGTGCTTTTTGTTTCGTTAAGCCATCAATTTGTATATATTTATTATATTTATTAATATTTATTTTAATCGTGGTAGAGCCAAGCGGCGGCTTTGCTGTCGCAGGAATGAATGACTCGTCCGGATAAGTACCACGGCCTCGCAGAATACCGGCGTGAAGTAGAGGCATCTTGTGCTTCTGCGTTTCGTGCAGTGAGTGAGGTAACCAGGCCCTCTCCCCTCCCCTCCCCAAATATGGTAGCGGTATATAATTTTGAGCTACCCCAGGAGGTACCAGTACCTACGGTTCTGGAGAATCCCTCACTGAGCATCCACGTTCAGGCTTTCCTACGCTACCTAATCGTGGATGCTCAGTCTGCAATATTCTGGGGGCAATATTCCGCTCTCTTTCTTTCCTACTCGAGGCAAACGCAGCAAAGAAACTATGGCATCCCCTACCGCGCTCGCCGTGGTTTCTGCAATATCAGGGGACTCCTCGAACCTTAGCGCCGTTCATTACCATCTTGAAACAGCGAAGCCAGCCTTGCTTTTTCTTACAGAGACTCAGATATCGTCTCCGGCTGATACCTCTTATCTCCATTACCCGGGGTACAAACTGGAACACTCCTTTGTGCCCCGTGCCGGAACCGCGTATACGTCAGAGATGATATCTGTTCTCGACGCCTCAGTAGTCTTGAAGGTTTGGACCTTTCTACCCTTTGGCTGCGCATCGACAGCGACGACCATCCGCGCGTCTATGCGTGCCTTTACAAGTCCCATAGCGGTAATACCGTAACTGACCGACTCATCGACCACATCAAATGGCTACAGATTCCGTGCTACAACAGATCCCATCCGCAGAGATCGTGATTCTCGGCGATTTTAATGCCACCACACCGATTGGCTCGGTTCTCGCATAACCGATCATGCGGGAGATCTGTTCACGACTTTGCATTAGCATATGGCCTGACACAACTGGTAACCTCGCCGACGCGGATCCCAGACGTGGAAGGTCATACACCTTCCTGTTGGACCTTTTGCTGACCTCACACCCGGACGGATATTTGGTCTCAGTCGATGCCCCTCTTGGCTCGTCGGACCACTGCCTGATCCGGGTGTAGTGCCTATCGCGCGCCGATCCCGAACGCGATCTGCGGGCTTCCGCCGTGTGTGGCACTATAAGTCGGCAGATTGGGATGGAATGCGGTCTTTCTTTGCTTCCTACCCATGGGGGCAGGTTTGCTTCCGCTGGATGATCCCAACGCCGTTGCAGATTCTGTCACCGATGTGGTACTTCGGGGAATGGAACTTTTATTCCGTTCTCTGCAGTGCCTGTCGGAGGTAAATCCCAGCCTTGGTTTGGTCGCACCTGCAAAATAGCGTCACGCCGAAAGCGGAAGTGCTACCAGGCCTGGGCCGATGCATCGGCGTCTCGGGATGCAAAAACCAGTGCTCTTAAAACGAGTACAACTCTGCCTCAGGTCCTTCAAAGAGTTATCGCTGCGGCAAAGTTAAAGCACATTGGCAGAATTGGCGTGTGCCCGGATTGACGCAAAATGCAAGGTTTAAGAATCGAAATTTTGAACTAGATTAAACGATGTTGCACGTGTAATATAATATTGTTGGGCGACCGATCTCGGCGTCTTTCGAGTTTGCCAATTATGAAGTACCAGTTGAAAAGTCACTTAAGTTTACTGCAATCGTCAATCGGCATAATATACTAGTCGCATAATGATATTACTAACGAAACGTAATATTCTGAACATCCAGTATATTCAGAATATGGTACTAGTTAATATTCTATTGGATAGCGTTTTTATTGATTTTAATTAAAAAAATATAACTTTCCCAGGGATTTGCCTGATTTGATTGACGCCTATCTGGATTATCTTGGAAAGTAAAACATTTCCTAAATATAAAATGTCATCCAAATCGTTAGTGCCGATTCCGAGAAACCAATAACATTTATTTTATAATAATAAAACAATTCGTCTTTGTTGAGTCATCTGTGTGCTTTTTGTTTCGTTAAGCCATCAATTTGTATATATTTATTATATTTATTAATATTTATTTTAATCGTGGTAGAGCCAAGCGGCGGCTTTGCTGTCGCAGGAATGGGCCGGCTCGTCCGGATAAGTACCACAGCCTCGCAGAATACCGGCGTGAAGTAGAGGCATCTTGTGCTTCTGCGTTTCGTGCAGTGAGTGAGGTAACCAGGCCCTCTCCCCTCCCCCTCCCCAAATATGGTAGCGGTATATAATTTTGAGCTACCCCAGGAGAATACCAGTACCTACGGTTCTGGAGAATCCCTCACTGAGCATCCACGTTCAGGCTTTCCTACGCTACCTAATCGTGGATGCTCAGTCTGCCACGTATTCTGGGGGCAATATTCCGCTCTCTTTCTTTCCTACTCGAGGCGGCTTTTGTGAGGCTTCTGGCATCCCCGCGCTCGCCATTAGTTTCTGCAATATCAGGGGACTCCACTCGAACCTTAGCGCCGTTCATTACCATCTTGAAACAGCGAAGCCAGCCTTACTTTTCTTACAGAGACTCAGATATCGTCTCCGGCTGATACCTCTTATCTCCATTACCCGGGGTACAAACTGGAACACTCCTTTGTGCCCCGTGCGGGAGAATTGCGTATACGTCAGAGATGATATCTGTTCTCGACGCCTCAGTAGTCTTGAAGGTTTGGACCTTTCTACCCTTTGGCTGCGCATCGACAGCGACGACCATCCGCGCGTCTATGCGTGCCTTTACAGGTCCCATAGCGGTAATACCGTAACTGACCGACTCATCGACCACATCAAATGGCTACAGATTCCGTGCTACAACAGATCCCATCCGCAGAGATCGTGATTCTCGGCGATTTTAATGCCACCACACCGATTGGCTCGGTTCTCGCATAACCGATCATGCGGGAGATCTGTTCACGACTTTGCATTAGCATATGGCCTGACACAACTGGTAACCTCGCCGACGCGGATACCAGACGTGGAAGGTCATACACCTTCCCTGTTGGACCTTTTGCTGACCTCACACCCGGACGGATATTTGGTCTCAGTCGATGCCCCTCTTGGCTCGTCGGACCACTGCCTGATCCGGAGTGTAGTGCCTATCGCGCGCCGATCTCGAACGCGATCTGCGGGCTTCCGCCGTGTGTGGCACTATAAGTCGGCAGATTGGGATGGAATGCGGTCTTTCTTTGCTTCCTACCCATGGGGGCAGGTTTGCTTCCGCTGGATGATCCCAACGCCGTTGCAGATTCTGTCACCGATGTGGTACTTCGGGGAATGGAACTTTTATTCCGTTCTCTGCAGTGCCTGTCGGAGGTAAATCCCAGCCTTGGTTTGGTCGCACCTGCAAAATAGCGTCACGCCGAAAGCGGAAGTGCTACCAGGCCTGGGCCGATGCATCGGCGTCTCGGGATGCAAAACCAGTGCTCTTAAAACGAGTACAACTCTGCCTCCAGGTCCTTCAAAGAGTTATCGCTGCGGCAAAGTTAAAGCACATTGGCAGAATTGGCGAGAGACTAGTTCGCCTCCCATCGGGATCCCGCGCATTCTGGTCTCTCGCCAAGGCTGTCCAGGGAATTTCTGTCAGCCATCTCTCCCATCTCTACACAAGGAGGATGATTCGCTGGCCCATACTGCAAAGAAAGCCGATCTCTTGGGCTCTCTTTTGCATCAACTCGACTCTTGATGACCGGGAAACTCTCCACCTACCATCCCGTGGTGTAAGTGCTCCATGCCGGAAATTCAGTTTCTGCAGAGCTCAGTGCGAAAGGCACTCCGCTCCTGGACATTCATAAGTCGAGTGGGCCGGACGGAATCCCTCAATTGTGCTGAGGATGTGTGCCCCTGAGTTGGCACCGGTTCTCACGCGTCTTTTCCGGCACTCCTACTCTTCAGGCGTCGTCCCGGAATCTTGGAAGACAGCATTTGTGCATCCAATACCGAAAAAGGCGACCGCTCTGATCCGTCCAACTACAGGCCTATTGCCATCACCCCTTGTTATCTAAAATAATGGAGTCACTCATCAACACCCAGCTCCTGAGGTACCTGGAGGAACACCAGCTGATCAGTGACCGACAGTACGGTTTCCGTCGCGGACGATCACCTGGTGATCTTCTGGTTTACCTGACTCACCGATGGGCAGAAGCAGTTGAGTCTAAGGGGAGGCTTTGGCGGTTAGTCTGGACGTAGCAAGCATTTGATAGGGTTTGGCATAAAGCGCTTCTTTCAAAGCTTTCATCTTACGGGGTTCCTGAGAGATTGTGCAACTGGGTCACCAGCTTCCTCACGGATCGGAGCATCAAGGTTGTTGTCGACGGTGCATGCTCGGACCCCAAACCCGTGAATGCTGGTGTTCCACAAGGCTGTGTGCTATCTCCCTCTCTGTTCCTTCTGCATATCAACGACATGCTACAAATCAGTAGCATTCATTGCTATGCAGACGACAACACAGGTGATGCCCTATATACAGGCCGTGCGAATATTTCTCGGGAACACGTCGACGAGTGCCGGAACAAACTTGTGTCTGAAGTCGAGACCTTGTTATTCAAAGTCTCGGATTGGGGTCGACGTAATTTGGTCCTATTCAACCCCAAAAGACACAGGTTTGCGCGTTCACCGCTAAAAAGAATCCCTTTGTCGTTTCTCCTCTTTTGAGAACATTCCCTTATTGCCTCAGCCAGTATCAGAATCCTTGGCGTTGACATATCGAGCGACGTTCAGTTCCGTGGTCACTTGGAGGAAAGGCCAAATTGGCCTCCAAAAAGCTTGGTGTGCTCTGTAGAGGCAGGACAGTATTTCATGCCGGTCCACCGTTTGCAACTTTATAAGGCGCAAGTTCGGCCCCACATGGAATACTGTTCTCATCTCTGGGCAGGGCACCCCAGTACCAACTCCTTCCATTTGACCGCATCCAACGTCGAGCGGCTCGAATTGTCGGCGACCAAGCTCTCTCTGATCGGCTTGATCCTTTGGCCTTGCGAAGAGATGTTGCTTCTCTTTGCATTTTTTACAAAATTTTCCACGGGGAATGTTCTGAGGAACTGTTCGGACTGATCCCAGCTGCTGAGTTTCACCATCGTACATCGCGACTGAATTCGAAGTTCCATCGATACCACCTAGATGGTTGGCATTCCACCACAGTGCGTTTTAATCGAAGTTTTCTGCCACGCACTGCGACTTTGTGGAATCAGCTGTCGCCAGCAGTATTTCCGAATAGTTACGACTTAGGGACCTTCAAGAAAAGAGCTTATTCCTTCCTTAAAGGCCGGCAGCGCATCTGTAGCTCCTCTGGTGTTGTGGATGTTCGTGGGCGTCGGTGATCACTTACCATCAGGTGAGCCGCACGCTCGTTTGCCCCGTTCTTCTATAAAAAAAAAAAAAAAAATTATTATTACCGATAATATACATTTATTATCGGTTTACTTTTTCTGGAAAAAGATAATAAATCTTAATAGCAAGGAATACATTGTGATAAGTTTAGGGAGAAATAGCAAACTTTCATATCTTATAATCTATTATTAGGGAGTTTTTATTATTTTACGACAACTAAAAAAGATAAGAAAGAAATTGACCTAGCAAACAACGCCAGGCCTAAATAATGGACTTTACAGAATAAAAGAGATTTTAAAAGCTGATGCAAATAGAATATATAAAAATAAAGAAAGTGTTATTGTGCCCTACAACTACTCAGTTTTTTTTTTCAAATTTCTATACAATGAAAACTCTTTGTAACGAAAGAAATAACTCGGTCCCTTGAGTTTCGTTATATAGATTTTACACTGTATATTGATATATTCATTTATATTGAAATTTCTGTTTTATTACCTATTTATATATAGAATGGAAATTGTCAAATAACACAGAACATCCTGAAAATTATGTCATCCTAGTACAATCGACCTCTAAGGCGGTCGCATTGACCCCGTCATGGCAATTTTAAAGGTCACCGATAAAATGTATATCGGTCTTTACACTAACTATGCTGAAAATTTTATAAAATATATAATTTATTTTATTCATTTGGCACTAAACAACTTTGACGGGACCAATAATAGTTCCCTGATTCTCTGAAGAAAGAATGAAAAGACACAAATTTGCGACCGTGTTTCAGACATGTTTCACTAAACGTAGACAAAAGATTCTCCAAATTATGCAAAAAAAATCACCAGATGTAATCACATATACTAACACTACTCGTACATAAATTTGTTGGCGTGTGCCCGGATTGACGCAAAATGCAAGGTTTAAGAATCGAAATTTTGAACTAGATTAAACGATGTTGCACGTGTAATATAATATTGTTGGGCGACCGATCTCGGCGTCTTTCGAGTTTGCCAATTATGAAGTACCAGTTGAAAAGTCACTTAAGTTTACTGCAATCGTCAATCGGCATAATATACTAGTCGCATAATGATATTACTAACGAAACGTAATATTCTGAACATCCAGTATATTCAGAATATGGTACTAGTTAATATTCTATTGGATAGCGTTTTTATTGATTTTAATTAAAAAAATATAACTTTCCCTGGGATTTGCCTGATTTGATTGACGCCTATCTGGATAATCTTGGAAAGTAAAACATTTCCTAAATATAAAATGTCATCCAAATCGTTAGTGCCGATTCCGAGAAACCAATAACATTTATTTATATACAACAATTGCTCGCTAAAGTTATTGCTAGAGCTTAGAGCTACGGCACTTCGTAGCGCATCTACGAACTATCATTCTACATGCTCTCTAATCCTCGTAGACGTAATTGTATCAAAAAAGTTAAGATAGATATGTAACACAATTTAAAAGGTATCTAAAATATATAATATTTATTACATTCCTTTGCATAATAAATAAAAAGTGGTAGAACATACTCATAACAATTTAAAAAAATCTATACTCAATAAGTTTATTTCTTGAACTTTAATGACAATTTAAAATTTCATTAACAATATGTGTAAAATGCAATCGACTAGAAATAGAATAAAAAAAAATAGGAATAAGTTCTCACGACCGTAGACCAAAATACCACCGCAGGTTAGAGGTAGACATTTTAGTACTTTCATTCTATAATACTTTTCACCAGAGCATATTTGGGACAGGTGGTGGGCCTGTTGCCGTCTTAGTGTCCAAGCCAACGATACAAATCATCAGTCTCCGGATTCGGAGGCAAATCCCCTAACCATTCGGCTAACGTGGCAATTTCTAAAATAATAACATTATATTATTATTAATTTACAAATCTGACTCGACCCGAATTCCACGAAGATTAAATCATACTCAACCCTACAAGCATTCCTTGAAACAACGTCGAAGTTTGTATGTGACCTCTTTGTACTAGGATGTTATAGTGTGATGGAGATGGAGATTGCTATAGTTGGGGGTACTTTATTTAGCAAAATTTACGTTTAGTATTTTATTTTCATATAAAAACAAAAGTTGCATATAAAAATGCATTGCAATCGAAGTCCTTATCTTGTGTAATTTTTAAATTAAAAAGTCCTTTTCATATGACGTATGAGAAATTCTCTTCCAATCTGAGTACGTATCAATAGAATTAGTAATCAGACTTCTTTTAATTAGGTTATTAATTAGGCGAACAGCAATTAAAAAGAACGAAGTGGCTAATTTATTTGGGACTTTAAATTATGTAAGTCAATATCAGTTTCATTTGGACTAGACAGTTTAAGACTACTGGTTTCATTCCTTCACGTGTCATAACTTAGAAACATTTAAAATTTTATTGTTATGAGTCATATGAGGACTTATAACACTTACAATGACAATTTGGCGGGGTGTATGTAGGAATATACCAAATTTTTTCAAACTCTCGTCCTCGCCGTGCACGCTGCTGATTACACAAAACCTTGCATAAATCGAGCCTTTGGTAACCGACTGATGGAGGAAAATCCATCTAAATATGCGGAACCCAAATCCCACAGACTAGTGATGGGGACAGCGTTTCTAGAGCGAGGCTTAAAAATGCATGCCCATCGTGGTGAATATGGGAAAATCTTCCATTCATCGTAAGCTTATGTTGTCTTCATAGAAACTGCTGGACATACCAGCAGTGCACTTGACTTATATGGAATTGAGATAGAGATTTAAAAACTGATATTTGTACTTCTGAACCCATGCGGTTTATGACAAAATCCGATTATCTATTGTAATTGCTTAATTTTTTTTTGATAAAAGTATTACGAAAAAATAAATTAAAATTCCATTATACGTCGAAAATACTAAAGACATAAACCCTTATAAATCTAAAAGCAATCATAAAAACTCTCTTACGAAGGCGTAAAGATAATTTGGGAAGAAGTTTTGGGTCTAAGAAAGACTCCATGCACTGGCACAATAAGGTGCACTGAAGTTCGAGGTGTCCCAATTGGCAGGAAAACTAATGGCCACAATATTCTGGGATACAGAAGATACAGTAAACTGTTTTGAAATGTTGCTGAGGCTGATGTACAAAGAAGGGACTTTGGAACATTCACTTAACCACCACTGGACAAAGGCCCAGCAGTTGATTTACAGGCTGCTACTATACTATTAACTATTTTTTTTTAATAAATAAATATATTTGAATTATGATTGCCAGTTAGTATAGCAAGCAATTATTAGTTCAGCCCCGTGGGTCAGCCTAATGCATTTTTATTGTTTCATGTATCTAAATCATATCTAAATTGATCTCATAAATACATACTGGTTGGTAGCTACTCTCCACAAGTCCCCGTAGTCGTAGTAGTCAAATGATAGTAGGGTAAAACTATTGTCATTCTTTGTTTATCATGCTCGCCTATTGACTTGCACTAACTTGCGCGGGGCGCTCGCGTACGGCGTCACGCACAAGCGTCGATCTTCCCTTTTCACTTTATGTTGCCTTGGCACTTTCGTAGCTAAAGCGTTACGTCATCGTGAAAAACTCTTTGAAAACAGAAGTTTGCTCGCATTGCTACGGGTTACTTCGAGGGTAAGCCGTTTATGTACTCGTCTGCTGACAAGAATTGATTGAAATTAATGAAAGGTAAAGGTATAAATAACGAAAAATGTAAGCTTGACGAAAATGCAATTACTAGCTAAATCTTTTGATATTTTTATAATTGGTTATTCTTAATGATTTATTGGTTTAACAAAATTGTCACAGATTTTATTTTCTCTATGTCATTTATAATTAAAATAAGGATAGTGATAAAATCATAGCGCATAATATAATTTCAAAATAAACAAACGATTAGAATTAAATGCGATACTTACAAAGAAATTTTGTGCAAGTTTACCTTTAATTTTACAGATTCATAACTATTCTACATGAACAAAATATCCAGAATATTATAGGGAGGTTACAATGCGACAAGGGCTGTATAGTAATGTATTAAATTATGAGGTTGTAATGACAGTAAACATAATTATTCTGTAAATAATAAACTTATGTTCCGTTAAAAATCGTAGCATATTATGGTATACCCATGTACGAAGAGATAATTAATTTATGAGGCTCATACAGTTTTTTCACGTGTTCACGTGTCATACCTTTGAAACTATTGAAGTTCTATAGTCATGAGTCTTATTAAGACTTATGACACATATTATTGTATTATAAATGTGACTTTGCTATTTTTTAGAGAGTACTCGTATTTTTTTTAGTAGTAATATACATTTTGTAACGAAATTATAAATTATCTTTATGGTCATGTGTTCAGCTGATAAAGTCATGATAATATTCTTAGTGTAACGCGAGATGCGTGTGATGGAAATAAGTTATAATAATAATTCTCTGTGAATAGTTTTCCCGGCTAAATCAGAACATGATTTTATTCTATATAAGAAGATTTTCATGCGCTTCATAACAATTTTACTTATTCGACATACCCCGCACACTTTCGTGATCTACATACACATCCACACGTCCACGCAAATACTAAGGATACATACTTAAGCGGAGGTAGAAATCTAGCTCTAATCCTAGATTTCATTACAGTTGCAACCTTAATTTATATGCTGTCCGAGTACTTAGGTAAATAAAAATTTAAGAAAAGCTGTTGTTTTATGTACAGAACGACATGCGAGAGCGAGGTGGGTACGCTTTCATTAGTTCCCAACGCACGCAACGAAATGCAAAAGATACTTGTGTACTTTTACGTCATACATGTATTTCCGCAGAGCCAAGGGGCGGCTTGTGCTGTTACTCGACCGAAGTTGATAGTACCACGGCCTCGCAGAATACTGGTGTGAAGTAGAGGCATATTGTGCGTTTCTGCGATTCGTTCGGTGAGTGAAGTAACCGGAGTTTGGCCGAGTTCAACTTTCTAATTATTTATGGTTATAATTTGATAATAACTTTTGAAGATGCGATATGATCCTGACATGATAAATACCCTTCTCTTACCTGAGAAAAGTAATTTTGCCTCCTTGTTGCGGACAGGATATTAACGAATAGAAAGAAATAAAGGTTGCTAAAAAGTAAATTGCCCGACGCGCTTGGAAAGCAAAATCCGGTGGGTAAGGAAGTTGGAAATTCCTTGCGAAATTGCGACGGTACTTCGCAAACAGCTTATAGCCCTTTACAAATAAAAAATATCTTTAAGTGACGTATATTTTTGGCAACATTAAAACTATTACTTATTAACAATTCAGGCCGATTATGTTGTGTTATTTAGATGACATGTTAAAGCTATAATCCATGAGCTCATGTGCCATTTTACTTAATCATTTTACCCCCTTATATATTTTTCCCATATAAAACTTTGGTGCGTTCGTGTGTGGAATATTGCAGCCGTTTTTGGATAGGCGCTACAAAATACCAAAGCATTTCCAAGGTCTGTGCCTGGGCTACATATCGTTACGAGCTACGGGTTGTGGGATTGGAGTAAAAGGTCGGTATCTGAAACTTTTACTTATTCTACTACTTACAAAAGGTGCTGAGTTTCTTTGCCGATGCGTTGTCCCTCGCATCCTCGTTCAGATAAATGCAATGTAGGACGAGCCCCACAAGAGTGTGAGACTGTATTGCGGGAAATCGATAGATTCAGGTGACTCGGGACCGTGCTTTGTGGCAAGTCCGCCTATGTTCAGCAGCGTAGCAGTAGTTAAGGCAGTGTAATTTAAAAACGTTGTAGAGCCAAGCCGCAGCTTTTGCTGCTACTTGAATGGGGCAGCTTGACAGGGGTGTGAAAAACCATCTTGTGCTTCTGCGTTTCGTTCGGCGAGTGAGATATCCTTAGGCTCTTGATCTCGCCCCTACTACGTGCTCCCCAAATATGCCTAAAGGCCGGCAACGAACCTGCAGTTTCTCTGGTGTTGCACATGTACGTGGGCGTCGGTAATCACTACCGACGTAAACCTCATGCTTGTTTTCCCTCTTTGCCAAAAAAGGTACTAGTGATAAAAATCTGTGATAAAGGAAATTAAAAAAATTTATCTCTTTTTAAATTCGCGTAATAAAAGTTTTTAGTTTTTAATAATAGATTTAGACCATCAGAGTGCATGCAGGCTTTTTTTTTACCAATAACTGTATATATTATAAACGGAACTCTTACAGCACGAGTCTTATACTGTTGGAAATTTCCTTGGACATAATGAGGAAGATATTCAAAAATATAATCTTCTCATTACGGTCGTGGCTCAATAGTCAGCATTCATGCCTTTGGTTTCGAAAACCAGCCGGAACCGATATCACCGCAATATAACATTTATATATGGGTCTGCATCTACTTCACTACTGTAAGTGACTCTGATTGTTTCTTCGATCTTAACGCATAAGCGTTACTTTGGCTACGGGAAGATGAAGAGATGTAAATTTATTTGCAACAATACTTTTGGTACTATTTAAATATCTTACGCTAATGACGAGTTTAATGTCAAAATCGGTCGAAAGCATGGTCATTGTCATTATGAAAATGGATATTGCATAGCAAACATCGAAAACGAATGAATTGCAAGGCTTCTTACACCCTTCAGTTATTCTTAACTTCTCTGTAATCTTAGTACAGCCAACCTCGAGTTCAATCAGGGTGCTCTACGTCATTACTAAAGCTGCAATTCAAATGTGACGTCAACACGCTACCATTTTGGATTCGCATAACTTACTGAATTTTCGGAAGGAAACTTCTATGGAATCTAAAACTAATATAAGACATACGTACACACTTAGAATCTATACTAATATCACACATAAAACAAGTTTGTGGTTTAAGTTAAGAACGTGAAATATACACTAACAACAATTTATGGATAGTCTCGCTACGGTCCGCCGTATGAACCCGATCAATAAGTATATGTACTGCGTCGTTGACGTCACTGTATTATATCGATGTGCACAGACCCTATATTCTGAGGTTTCTGTGATCCTAGCATCTAAGTATGCCGAGAAAAGTGTGTTTTAGGAAAATTTATAAGATATTTTCGGAAAAGCGTAATTTTTTATTATCTAAACGAATAAAATTAATAGGTACAATTAATTACATACGAGTATAAAATAAATATTCAACGGTTTGTTTAAGGTATAAATCAAAATTTTGTCAGAGTTAAAATTATTAGAACAAAGGTAATTCGTATACATTATTTAATTACTTTATCCTATACCCAAGGGACACCGAAGTGTTTAAAATGTATATTAAGGAAGTATTGTCACCTGACGAGAAAATTACTAGTAGTGTGGCACTGTCAATTGAAACTACCTCATTTGGGAGCCCGCCCACGTGTTAAAAGCAGATCGCTTCCATTCGGTTCGCTGGGTTAATCTGTACGTTATCTCCTGCCGTGTATAGTCGCCTAGTATTCCCGGTTCAATTTATCCGAAACTTTTATCCCGATATCCGGGTTATCCTTAGCTAATCCAATGGAGCGCTATCTACTATTCATTTTAACAAGTTTGGGTTATTATATTCAGTGTTACGGCCAAAACAGTTATTACTTTGAGAATCATAAATATTGTGATGACTTATCTCCTTATGTCGGTGAAATTGATTTGGACCAGATATCCGGCATTTGGTATGGTGTTGAGAAAATTCCTCACACGAAAGGAGAATATAAAATTGAACATACAAGGGAGTGCTTCCATGTTGATATAAGAGAAGTGCACACTGAGGTTTGTCGTTTGATTCTTTATCTTCCTTCCATTTTGTAAAAATATATAAATACTTTCAATGGAATTTGGAGGCTTCTAAAATTATTCTAAAACGAAATAAATAAACAAAAAAAAAAGTACATTGAAATTTGTTATAAAGTTTTAATTGATATATAGAACTGTACAAAGTCAATGAGCAAATATCATAGGATACATCGATGATTACTAAAATAATGAAAAAACATTAAAAAATGAAACTGTCAAAGTATATTTTACATGCTATATAAATATCAAAAAATTAAACTGTGAATATATTTATTTACATTAGTATTATTTAATTTAGAGTATGAAAATTACGAGAATAGGGCTGGTTTCTAATTTTGGACAAATGGAACCGATTAAAAATTGAATTTTACATTAATTTAAAAAAGTGCTACATGCAACGCACGTAAAAGGATGTAGGGTCGTTGCGGTATAATTAACGGGTCAAAAGACAGAGTAGTCAATGATATAAGTGAGGCAGTGGCGCAGCCTCTTTAATTAAATTCGCGACATTGTGCTTTAAGTACGTCTGTATATATTAAGATCATCACTTACGGAAATTATCTCCAATTAACTATTAAGAATGCCATTAACTATAGTTTCGTTTGTTTCTCTTTTTTCAATAATACACGCAACAAATGTGAATTACTGTCCGGATTTAAAACCGACTCACGATTACGACGAAGAAGCATTATTAGGAATGTGGTATTTACGGGAATACATTTTTCACAGAGATAATAGAACAATTACAGAAGTGAACCCATACTGTCCAATCATCCATTTTAGAAAATTTGAAGATTATATAGATGGTGGCTTGATTAATCATAATTTAGTACGTATATTTATATTTTTATATTTAATTGTGAAAAATATCAACATTGTCAGCCTGTCTGATTATGCCACTGTTGGATTTATGATCGATAGAGCGCTTGACATACAGAGTGGATGTTGGTTAGCACTTCTTTTTGCAGAAGAATAAAAAAAACATTCTAACAACTTAAACAGCAGTAGAATCAGATTTCGGCATCTATAATAACATCTGGCCATAAATTATTTTCTTAGATTAACTTTAAAAAGTTTTTTTTTGTATTCACATTTGGAATGTGTTTATTATGTAAGAAACTTCGATAAATTTGCCACCATTTCGGATATTATTTGTCATCGTTATTTTTAAATAAAATTATGGTGTAGGGCGTAAAAGAAAACAGAATTGCAATGATTGCTCTGCACAATGTGGGTATGGCTGCTGTCTGTAATTTTAATACCCTTCAAAAGCTAGGCATCTGACGAAGACCATAAAAGATCGGGGCCACCCCGTGCTGGTATGCCTGGTGGGCTGTGAACTCAATCAAAGTCAGAATTCATTGAAACCCTATAAGTAAACTAAAAATATTATCACGTGAAATAAAGATCCCCACTTGGAGCCTGGATCGATCATAACGCTTGTCTCGATACGCTGATAGAAAACATAGAAATGTTCTCTAAACAATAATTTTTTAACGATTCAAGAGCATTACAACAAGCAAAATGATAAAGTTTATCCTTACAGCTCTAAAGAAGCCTCGTAACTTATTTGAAAAGTTCAATGTGATCATCATCCTACATCATGCAAGGTTGGTGGGGGATGTCCTACGAAGGAGTTACGAAGCTTAGTTTTTGTGAAAAAGGAGTAGACTTCGGTCAAATTTTATCAAGTTATTCAAGATTGATATTGGATCGTGTAGTAAAGCCTCTCAGTGATACACTTTTCAAAAATTTATCGTGAACTTTCAAGCAAGACTCCTGATCACAATGCATGAACAACTCAAGCCTGGCTCGAGAACTATGTTGCGGACTTCATAAGAGCTGGCCCTCTTCCAGTCCGAAACAGTTGGACTACAGTTTATGGTCAGTGCTAGTAGTAGTAGGGCACGGGGTCAGGCTAGTAGTGGTAGGATATAGAGGTATAAATTACCTATGAAGATAGTGCGTAAATAGAATCTAGGCCAGAAAGGTTAATTGCCTGTATCAAGGCGACCACATCCAATAAAATTGTTTTCAATTAATCGATCTTACATTTCGATAAATATGTACACATAAATTTTATTGTAAAGAAAGATTATTTAATATATAACAAAACTTATGACCATACTAGGTAGTGTACTGGGACCAGAGCGGCGACCTCGCAGGATTTCTTTGAATATGAATTGGTGACTTCAAACGGTTTGCGAACGCCAGTGCCGATGGTCGATTAGTTCTTTGACCTAGGTCTGGTTGGCCTAGCTAACTATTACCGCAAATATGTCATGAATCAAAATAACTAAAACTAAAAAGTATTCTGTAACTAAACTACTGTACTTAAGTATCTAATTGATATTTAGTGTACGACCTTGGAATGGCCGATAAAATATTAGGCTAAATTTAATGTCGTAAAGTCGTATCCATCCTGTATAAATAATCAAACAGCGCTTTAAGGAAGCATGACATAAATAGAAGATTTCGTGTGAAGGTGAGTGCACGTATGTACACGTCGTGGGATTTAGGGTAAGCATATTCGGTTGGAATGAGTCGGTCGTCAGAACCTGAGTATTATTTATCAGGCATAATTGTCCATACTGTTAGCATTTTGAGAAAAAGATATTTGGTAATACCTTATATATACATAATATTGATAACAAAACGATTTTATTCATCTGACAAGTGTTTTATTATTGCATGATGAAGATTAGCATTTTCCTGCACTAAAATGATATAAAGAGTGAACAAATTTTTTCTTTCCCTTTTTAAATATTGAAGCAAAGAATATAACTTTTACGAATACGAATACTGATTATACGATGAATAGGAGAACCCAGAGCGGAATTATTTTTTAAAAAACATCAAAGCATATAAAACACTCTATATAATATCAATATTTAAAAGTAAAAAACAGACCGATTATTGATTACTTTGATTTGAGGTTTGAGACACAGGGCTAATTAGCCCTATTGAGGATCCCTAAATATGTATGTATGTATATAATCACGCCTTGTTCCTTAATTAATTTATTAAATTTTTCAGCGTACGCCTCCTACATCCTACCTTCCAGTAACTAATTCCCCGTACGTAAATCGTGCTTACGGTGTACCCGAGCAATATAGGATCCGCTATTTCGTCCTCGAGTGGAACGAAGGGCTTTGGAGGGAGGAATACCACATCAAGGTGAATACGTCGCATAAAGGATTCTGGCCTACGGATGTGCCTAATGGCTGTAAGTCAAAGTCACTAATGTTCTTAAAAGAAAATAATATTTAATTAATGTATACAATTTAAAGATTCTTTTTCGAGTTCTCTTTTGATTATGATCATCTTTATACATCGGAGTATAATGAAAGTATTGTACAATCTCCCCTGTATCATAAAAAGTATTTTATGTCAGCCTATAGTAGTTCATTGCTGAACATAGGTCTCTCCATTAAAGCACGATCCAAAGCCGGCATATATTTCTTGAAAAGTTTGGCCATACTCACCACGCTGGGCAAGCGGATTGGTGATTGCAGTGCTGGTACTGGTGGTGGTGGCAATGGATTTGATTTTAGCAAATTAGGATGGATATTCCCCCATCATTCGCTCGCCAGAGCCCAGTTTGTTCATTAGCAGGGTACGCCACGTGCAGGTGGGTATACGTATACGAGATGGTATACTTCCTCTTACACCTCATAAAATAGATAAAAAGTATACAGCAGTTTATTATTTTTTTATTTATGTTAACTTACCTAAATCGTCTGTGAATAGTCTACTCCAGGCCATAGGCTTCTCCCATAAAGAGGGTTACAATAATCGCCACGCTCGCCAAGCTAATTGTAGATTGCAGTACCGGACACCCCGCATCTAAGACGCTGGTGCCCGTCATCGGTCTATTTAATTTTGGTCTGGTATTTTTCGAAATGTTTTTCCCGCTATCTATCAGTAGTCATTGTGATTTTCAAGAATTACGTTATTAAATGAATTTTTTTTTGGATTGTTGTCATCAACTTCTGAACTCACGTTTAAAAGTACACATACCCATTTTCAAGATTATATCTCATTTGCTTGCCGAAATATAACTCCAATCTGAAAACAAGGGTTTTTTTATATTATCCTAGCGGGATCCCCTGGCTTCCCCCACGTGATTATAGGAAATCCTATATCCCATTTCATGGCATAATCTAAATCTCTGCCAGTTTCGTTCAGTCTTTAAACATGATGTGTTGAGTTGCGGTGAAGGTTATACTGAACCAGTATAAATACGGGCTTAGTCCGGACCACCTTTAATTTAAGTGGCTTGCGGGCTTGCCCATGGGCTTCAGAAGCCACTTACCATCTGGTCGACTGTTCCCTTTAGTAATGGCTTAATAGAAAGAACAAATTAGCCATTACCATACATAATTTTAGCTATGCAAGCAAAAAAGTACAATTTAGATATTTTAATTTTCGGCAACGTTTTGGAGCCAGGAAAGGTACGTCCCGCCGGTAGTGAACAAAAAGTGAAATACGGTGCTGGTAGGTGAGTACATGTTTTCGAAATATATTTTTCTCAGTCATGCAGGTTTCCTCACGATGTTATCCTTCTCAGCCGAGCACGTGGTAAATTCAGCCCTTGCCGTCAATTGCAATTAGTAATTTAGTGGTGCAGGTATAGACATCCGAATTCACGTCACTTCGGTACCAAAGTGAGTATCAAAGCGAGCTCCCTGACCTTTGTGCTAAAACAGCTCTTAGTAACAGCAGTAAGGCAACGATGAAAAAGCGGCCACTTCCGAGTCCGACCAAAAGTGCTATTTTGTATTTCTTACGTCGATGAATAAATATTAATTCTATGAATTATTTATATATTAATTTTATTATTATATTATTTTTATAAATTATTTTAATTATTTATATTCCATCTCATTACAGCCGTCGAAAAAATGTACCGTTTCTTCGGTGGAGTGATTCAAGTTTTGAAAGTCGCGAAGACTCATTTGGTGCTTAATTTCTGCATGAGATTACCTAATTCCCAACTCTACAGCGTTGTACTGTCTAGGAACGAGAATCAACTGACTCCTGAAGATCTTGCGAGCATCCATAACATATTCACCATGAAACATTTATCTACGTCTGCGTTGAAACGTGTTTGTGAAAACTCTGCAGCTCATTTTAAATTATCAGGGACTTTATTCCTCATTGTCTGGTTTTTACTAATGAGATGTTAGTTATAATTAAATCTATAGCAAAAATATTGTATTTTTTGCCTATATTATTTGAGATTAAATGATTTTTATAAATGCTATGTTTCTTATTACTTAATACAATATTTTTTTTGTTTCTCAAAATTCGCATCTCAATAACTTAAAGAAGTTATTATAAGTGTAAAATACTCAAAACATTTGGCAATCCTTAGTGTTGTTTAATTTACTCAGGCGTTAAAATCTGTGTATTTGTATACTACAAAATGATACACAACACCATATCACAACTACTAGTAAGAGAAGCAGGAAGCAAGGGTTAAAAATTAGATTCGTTAACCTTTTTTGAATGTATTTAAAACTAAAAATAAAGCTGCAGCTTATAAATACACAAAAGTCCTTACAATAATAATAATAAATTAGAAAGAGTTTTGAAGCCAAGAAGAATCCACCGCGCTGCTCCTCCAGTGCGGGTTGGTGGACTTCACATATCTTTAAATTATTGTGTTTATCTCTGCCATGCGGGTTTCCTAACGATGTTTTCCTTTACCGCAGTGCCCGTTAGTATCAAAATTGGAAGATAGTTCGGGAATAATTGCAATTAACCCTTCTTGTGTCATAAAAATAAAATTTCAATTGTTTCAAGACGTCAAATCTTAATAATGAATTGTGTCGGCAGCTGGAATCGAATAATTTGCGCCCAGCTACTAACTAACTAACGAAATTCTGGTGACTGACTAACTTTTGTCATGCCAAGGTTATCGTGTTGGATCCTCAAAATGGGTCCAACTCCAACTAATAAAAACAGCTGTTTCAGCCAGAAAAGCTTTACTAATTTTACGACGATGTTTGACGTGGATCGACTTGTTTGTTGAATGATTACTCATTAACTAATTACGCCATAGGGTTAAAACGTAGTAGTTCCCAATTACGATGGTAGCAAGTAAGCATCCCTACTTCCACCCCTTCCCCTCCATTTAGCGGACTTTTAGACCTAACCTTGTGTCTGGACTTTCAAAAACAATAGTGCTTGGAATCAGTTTCCTTGCTGCATTCATTGCGAGATAATTCTTCAATAGCAGAAAAACGTCGAGGACAACTGTGGCGTGGAGTGTTGTTGCTGGATGATAATGCGCCGGTCCACACATAAATTGTTTCCAAGGCTACCATTAAGGAATGCGGTTTCACTGAATTCTCAAAATTGAAATCCAACTTGAGTGGAAAAAAAATTAACATTGATGAAGAATAACTGGTGAAATCAGCAGTTTTAGCGGATTTCGAAGACAAAAATCCTGACTAACTTTACTTACTTTTTAGATTGTAAAAGTTTACTTTTAAGACAAGTTTACTCGTTGGTTTAGAGTACTCTAGACCTGGCCTTTTTTATGCATATGCTTTACAAGTTTATGCCATTCCAAAATATCGTCAACAAAAGTACAATGAAAAATGTGTCGACGCCCGCTGGGCGGAAGAATTATTGAGTGTAGTGACGGCACTCTCGCTCTTGTGATGCTGCTCTCCATCAATAGGCTGTGGGCTTTCGGTTCGGCTAATGGGGGTGGATATTCCGCCATCATTCGGTGGCCGGGACCTCGTTTATTAGCTACCGGGTGCACCACGTGTAGATGAGGTTAGAATTTGGAAAAAGAGTTTTTTTCTCCAAAATTGTTTTTTTATTATTTAAGATGTGATTCGCGTGTTTTAAATCTTGCAACAGACCCCACCCTCTCTCGCTTTCGATGTGTGGAAAATTAATTAGTTTTTATTGGCCCTGTAAACAGCAAACAAATACGAGCATTTGTTTGCTGTTTACAGGGCCAGTAGCTATAAATGAGAATCTAACTCAAGATTCACGACAGAGTACGCTCCTCGCTATACATTTAGTACCTGGATTACAGCAGTTCATAGCAGCTAGAATAGAGGCTTCTGTATGGTTATGAAAAACGATACTGCATTCTGGTTTATAGTAATATTTTTATAATAAATTTAAGAAATATTGATACATAATAAAACTAAAGGTATCCGATTCTGATATTGTTGGTTGTCACGCAAACAATATTTGTATAAGTAGAAAATACAAAAAAAAATATGTTGCATAAATATTTTACTGATCTATAAATAGCATACGAATGGAATTTCGAGTTCCTAACTTTGCGAGTATATTAACTAATTGCTTTTTAAATAAGGACTACAAAAAGTATAACCTACAATCTACTACCATTATGAGTTTCGTTCACCTCCTACAAAAATGATATAAAAAATCTATCTTTATCTGTAAAATATTTAAGGTATTTGCTTCTGAATCACGCATCAGTACGGCGTCATGTATTGAACACAACCTGCAGCAATTTGCTAATTGAATCAGACGCATCAACAAAACGTTGTCCCATATTCCATACGCAGGTCCGAGTGGCATCATGTATACCGTGCTTCTGTCCTTTTTATTTATTACGATAGTAACTTTTTCTCCGGTCCATGGTCTCTGTGGAGAGAGTATACGTTGGTCGCATAATTTTAATGTAGACGACGTGTTTGGACTGTGGTACGGTGTCGGTTACGCACAGCACACGCCTGATATGACTAACAAGCCCAATGAAATAGGTTGCGTATCACTCTATATTACTGATGCGACTTACGAGGTCCGCGACGATTTGCTTAACTGGGCTGTAAGTATAGATTGTATAAGTTACGAAACAGTATTCTTAGACTACTTGTCGTTTGTTTATATTTTAGATTCCTCGGAAAAACTTCACGGATCAGAAGTGGAAGTCTTACAAAACCAATCCATGGTCAGAAGATTCGATGTCAGGGTCGTGGCTGGATATACGTTTGAGACGAGAGGTAAAGAGAAACGTCAATGAGGAAAGACGTATTAGAGTAATGTGGGATGAAGACGGACAAACTATGGAGCAGATATATCTGTACTCACCAGAAGATCCCGGTATATGGATTGCAGATAAAGTGCACGTTTTAGAGAGGGAGATGCGGGCTAGAGGCGTGGGTATGTTATTTTTATCCTGAATTTGCTTGTTTTTCCTTATATTGTCTTTTGCCTGGACGAATGGAACATTGTAGTACCTATTACTTTTTTATTGTATTATTTATTTTGTACTACTGGTTTTAAAACATAACATACAACAAGTTTGTTATTTATTAAAGAAACTCTTTGCAGATATTTGGTATCCAGATGAGCCACCACGACATCCAGAGGTGATTCGAATTTTAAAAGCTACTCCTCATTCGCTATTGATCAATCACTGCTCAGAAATTGGCGATGGTGGTGTCTTCACTTTAATTCTTAGAAGATCTATAACTAGGTTGCAGAGATGGGAGTGGTACAAATTGCAGCAAGAGTTTTACAATTATGATTTACCTAAATTATATCGAGACACCACTGTCTGCGCTGGTTGTTCTACGTACGCTTCGATAATAAGTGTTTTAATTTGTAATATTGTGTTACATCTGATATATACCATACATGCTTGTAATTAATAATTTAAAAATAAGCTTTCGTATTTTTTTATGATTAATCTCTACAAGTTAATATCAAAACGCCAATAGTGCCTTGATTGTTTTTTAATATACAATGCTTTTTTTTAATTATTGAATATGATCAATAAATTATTCTTTAACAATTTATGTGCTTGATTGACGACCGAATGTCACAGAAAGTTTAAAACCCAGCCGATATGTAAGGTGTTCAGTAGGTCTAGACGTATTGTTACAACTTCGTGTCTCCGCAACCGCCCTTATATGCTTTTGATCGATTACAGACAAAGACGAGTGAGTGTCTCTACTCTTTTTTTTATTGTTGGTCGCTTAGAACTATGCGTGACAAAGTTCTAATCTGTTTCTGAAGTTTCTATGGGGGCTAGGCGCAGATCGTTGACCTATTGAGTGTTGAGCATACACAGGAATTTTCAGATAATAAAATAATTAAACTTTAGTAAAATCGATCTTCAACTCGCCCGTCTGGCAAGCATGACGTTAACGAAAAATCTCCCAATGGCTGCGGAAGACGAGGCGAATTATAAAAATATGATTTTTTATTAAAGAACTGTTTCTAAACAAAGTAATAAGTTCTATCTATCCATTCGATTTAATAGGTTTTGACACTCACTTCTGTAGCCTATCGGATTTCCATTTGGCATGTTAGTGATAAGGAAGCACGGAATTGTAACCAAACAGTTTGATACGTACTATCTTGTAATTTGACGCCGCTATTTGTTACTAGTATATAATTAATTAGAAATGGTCTCGTACAAAATTGTTGGTGTTCTCTTTGGGAATGTGATACTGTTTGCTATGTGTACGAGTATATTTACACAGATGTGTATTGTAGACTTGAGTATGTCATGCTCGCGTAGATGCTTCTGCTTGTGGCGGCGTACTTCCCTTTAATATGTTTGAGGAGGGCGATGGCTGCCACATGCCTCATACTTGTGAACAGGTGCTGCTTGTGGAGGTCTGTCTGCTCGAGTTTGTAGTGCACTTGTGCTTTGATTTTGTGGATCACTATATTCTTGTAGCATGCTTTCAGTTGCCTATAGGACGATATCTTTTATTTCTTTAAACAATTATTAAAAATCTATCCTTCGGAGTTTCTTCCGCCTGTTTCTTCTCCGTCAGAAGAACCTCATTACGAAACGGTGATAGACTATACAAAAAATAATAATGAGATTTGACATTTGACAAAAGAAATAATTTTCCTTACGGCAAAGAATAAATAATTTTCATTGATTTATTCCTTAGATCACACAATGACCGATGACGTCCTCATTAGGCAAAGCCTGTATCGAGGAAGCCCAACAAAAGACTAACGATCAGATCCTCGTCGCACAGAGGACTTTGATATCGGAGGACTGAAATAATTTTATGAAGTGAGTACGGTATAGATTCAGTATGCTAGTATTTAGCCAGTGAACTATGAATAAATGATAGGCACTAAGTATCAAGTATACTAAACATTATGTACCAATTAGTAAAAGTAAAACTTTGAATACACGTTTTAATATGAACAAAATCCAATTCAACTTTAAATTTTTAACGTACGTGCCATACAATAAATAAAGCCTGTCGAGTATTGTAAGGTCGAATAATTATGAAGTGGGTCTGGATGCGTCGTTGTTTTATTAATGATTCTTCTCCGCAATAGAGTATTTTAAAAGACGTAGGCTACCCGTAAAACGAACGACGCACGATATAATTTTTGAACAATAATTCTTGTCTTTTCATAGGGATTTCAGAAAGCATCAGCTTTGTGCGCTTCAACAAAGTTGTTTTCGAGGATGTGGTGAACAAGTGGCCTCTGATCTCCGACCACGCGGGTAAAGGCGAGGTCACGCATCACTACGATAAGAAGGAAGTCCTTTCGTAAGCAAATTATACCAATTATACTGTTCAGAACTAGACCGTAGTCGTTAATTAATTTTGTTAATTAAATGTTATTAGCCTACGGTGTAGCTACTTAAACTACAAATGTATCACGACTAAGTTGTTACCAATTGCCTTGTGGTTTGAAGTATTATCTAAGTGAAATGTATTTTAGTTTGTATACCAAGTGACCAAGACCAAGTGTTACCAATTATCGTCCTTATGAATGAATGAACAAGGGTAATGGGTTTCAGCCAATCTTACTTTATACTGAACATATTTTATATTTAGTATATTTCAGTACACCAATTTATTAAAGTGAACAATCTGAACAAGACTAATGAACTCAATAAAGCACAACACGAAATTCATAAAAGAGTGCTCGTATTTTTTTATTTATTAGGTATCCTAAAATCACGTGGCTGAGAAGTCAGTGTATTCGCTTATTGAGCGGCTCCCGTAATTGAAACTGTTTTCGAATCGCTAACCAAGCGAGTATTTGTTTAATACAAATTATTCGTATGCTGATGCTATGTGGAACACAATATAAGTATTTATAAATCTTTAAAATATTGGATTTCCGCGATTCCGGATAACACCTGGTTCTATTTTCTATGTGGTAATGTGTCTGACCAACTAGGCATATATTCCGTTAAGTGTAAGTCTTATTATCTAAATTGCTTAAACCCACTAGCAACCAACAGTCGCTAAATTTAACTTTAAATTCATTAATACCAATCTCTTTTCGACAAACCAAAAAACAATTTTGTAACGGTTGCTTTCTTTTCTCCGGCAATAGAATAATATTTTTATTTAGAAGAGGGATCTTCTTCAAAGATCGCTCTCCTTTGCTGAACGGCTCCCAAGCCGGTGGTAGCACCCAGAAACTTTAATTTCCTTCAAATTATTCACTTCAATAGTTTTTTTTTTATTTAAGCGTGACATACAAATTCAGCCCGGGCTTCATCTTTGAAGCCAGGGCTAATCATGATATCGGTACTTTATACATTTCAGACCCCCGTGACCATGGGTGGAGCGAAGCACTCGAAACGTCGGACTTTAAAGTTTCAATTACCTAACCGTAAGTGCCTGTAAATAGTTCACTGCAGGACATAGGCATCTTCCATACGGAAGCTTAGAATATTTGCTTTCGACTTCCTTCATCACTTCCATGTACGCGATAAAATCCGTAAATATTTGTTTTTCTTCAAAAAGAGCCATACTCGTTTTATTTACAAGTATTAGTGAATGGTGCCGGAAAGATCTGTAATATAGACACTAAATGTGCATGTGTTATACATAATAAACCTCCCCATTAAATGTTCTAAATGATCCTGAAATTCGAAATAAAATCCACTTCGAAGCTTAAAAGTTATAACTTAATACTCAGACAACGCGGATTGTTTCTTTATTTTATAGTAGTTATAAAAAAGACATCGATAAAAGAGTTTTTTGTATAAATTATATAATGTTACCCAGAATCTGCTTTTGATATTTACAAAAACTCTTTAATTTTGGAAGAATCTGCGTCGAGATCTATACACATTTGTTTATAAATACAATTTTATATTGTATCTACAATATAATAATATCACTAGAGTTATCTTAATTTCGTAAGCTAAAACAAACGACTTATTATAGCCTTTGACTCTCGCGATGGACGATTACAATTAGACCTTATTAGTTTACATCCCACTCTCATACACTACGAAGCAGTCGCACATCACTGCCCGCTACATAACTAACACGCGACATCTCACCCGCATCGACATATTTCACGAAATAACGAAAAGATGTACCGGATCGTCATCTTTTTTATAACCTTTCTTGCGTTTGTAAATTGTGCCAGTTATCAGCGATATGATGAAACTACGAGGTACCCCAGTTATACCACTATTGCAAATCTATATAATCAATATCCATATAAGACAGGAAGTTATGGAAGTGATATAGCGACATTCCCTGATGCAAATAGATATCCTAACTATAATTCGGGATATTCTACGTCCAGACACAACAGTTATAACACGGGATCGAATGTTTATATGCAGCCGGGATACACTACCCCTCAGTATGGAAATAACTATGGACAAGGGTTTACGTCGTACGAAGCACCGTTTATGAAAAACATAAGGGACTATTGCGTGAATAGGTCCCCACAGACCGGCATATGGGTGGACAGTTTGACTGGGATATGGTATGGGGTGGAGTTTATTCAACATTTGGCTGGAGACTCGAGGGTCGATTATGCCAGAACCTGCATTGTTATTCACATTTCGGAGCCACATGATCGGGTAAGTGTTATTAAATCTGTACTATTAAAAAGTTAATTATTTTTTTACGAACACATTGTATTCCGATTTGCTTATTTAATAAAACAAACAATTTGATTCTGAGAACAACGAATTTATGACCGCCAGCAAACCTATCACGAGTAACGGATTGTAATCCCATCCTAAGATAATATTTGTGCAACATTCATCGTTTTGAATTTGATGTCTGGATAATAATATTATTATCCAGACTCTCCCATACCTCTCGACTGTGGATACGGCGAGGTGTTAATATTTATGGCAGTATGATAAGTCCTGCGTGGATGATAATTGAAACCTGTTCTTCCTTCCCATAGTTAATTAAAAAAAAAATTATCGTCATCGCTTTCTTCATCAAAGGTACATTATTCTACATGATTGACCGCTTGCATTACTGGTTAGCGTACTTGACTATTAAGTTCCGGGTTCGAAACACAGCCGGAGTTCATGCTTGTGTAACACACAAATCGTAGGTTTGGTCCGATTAATGGCACTGCTAGTGTCTAGGCTCAGCGTTGCATCGGATACGGGAAGGGAAAGACGAGTGACTACCTCGGTGTTCGTGCGTACCATACTACTTGCGGTACCATAATACTCGTATGTCCTGTGCAGTTGACAACTGGCCAAAAGGAGATCATCATTATCACCAACATTATTTCACACGATGTAAGGAGACGAAGAGGTTTATGGACAGCACTCTCTAAAGGGCTCTACTCTTGTAATAACAGGTCAGCGGTGGTGTGAGATAATTTGCCTCCCAATGTCATTTCGTGAGTGTCGAAAAAGGTGTCTTCTTTTCTTTCTTTATCAGTCGATGTAATTCTACTGCCGGATATAGGCCATGTATCAAAGATTTACTCACATATTTACCACACTCAGGAAGCTAGCTTGGTGACAGCTGAACCAGGCCAGAACCCTCGCACTAGAAATGCTGCTTCCTGTCACTAGTCTGAGCGATTTATATTTCTTTTGATACCTGCCAAAATGTTTGTCTTCTTCGCCCAGGGTAGACTGGCAGAGAATGCCATAAGGCATTATTAAGTCCTCCCATTGAAAACATTAGTTTATAGTGATAACAGTGAAGAATAAATAAATAATTCAAGAAAATATCAAGTAGTGGCAATACAGATATCATTAAAATCTCACTCAGAATCATTAAGTATTTGTATATTGGATATTTATACTTCATACATTCGGTCCAAATTATTTTTGTCTGGAATGTACTTGTTAATTCAGTTTGTTTTCATTATAACAGTTGTTTGTATACATAGTTTACTTTTTGTTCTTTTGTAATAAACGCCATAATAACAAATAGTCTGTCAAAATTTCAACCGGCTACCTATTGCGGTTCAAAAGATACATGAATGTATGTAAGACAGATGGACGGTCAGACGGTGTAGTATGAAACCCTTAAAACGAAACATTTATGGGAACACTTTTTAATACTGTCTATCCAAGTTTGTCAATATGTCTGCTATGACTTTACTTCTTATTTTTTCTAATTTTCTTATTCCGGTACATTCAAAATCACATTTTTTAACTCGGTTGGTATGTATTTGGGTATTTATTTAAGTTTAAAGGAAATAATTTATTTTTATGTGTTAGGATAATTAGAATAGTGCAAAAAAACCTACGTAAAACTCTTCTAAACCTAAGCATCTTTAGGAACTTTTTACTAGTACGAATGTGTACGTACATTCTATATTCGCTCCACGAATGTCGAACGCTTGCGCACAAAGTCTAACAATGGCAATTAGTGATCTTCATTCACTACTTGATCATTGCGACAATACTGGCACAGTTTATTAAGTCATAGCACTAAGAACATCCGCAATACGCATTTATTATTAATAATGTTATATTTTTGATGTGTAAACATCTCAGCTTTCGGTATGTAAGTAGAGTTGACTGTCATCACAAAAGTTTTATAGGCAAATGGGCTTCAGCAACAACAAAAAGGCGTGATATTAATTTTAATACTGATTCTCTCATCAAAACATACAGAAAATTATTCTCGATTACTAATAATCTTGAAAGTTATTATGATAACTTTCAAGATTATACTGCTTATGAGCAGAGAAAAAAATCCTAACCAGAATAAAATGAAATAAAATTTAGATCCATAGTATGACACGTGATATATTAAAAACACTCACAGTGCGATTGCTACTGACATATTCTATTCACAGTAGAGAGGGCGAGGAGGAGCCTGGTGATAGTCGATTAAAAACTTAGATTGGCATACGTCCTCCTTTTTTTTCTAACACGCTCTTAAATGGCCTTAGTTACTTCCTACCGATGGTCCTACCGAATGGATGAAGGTCATAATTTTGAAAGAATTATCACTAATAATACTTAGACTATTGAGAAAAAGTTGAAACACTGCCTATATAATTATTTAGTAAGAGTTTTATTTGACATACTTTGGGTTTTTGGCAATTTTATAAATCCAGAAAAAATGCAAAAACGGTTTTCTTAATTTTATGGTAACATAATCGTTGACTCATCTCAGTTTTCCCAAAGGTCACTGAGAACTCTAAACCTACATAAGGCTGGGGTCAAATGTGATAACATCGCTTCTCGAGTGACTAAGGAACGTGCCGCTTCGAATCAGCTGTCAGTCGGTAGCGATCGGTTAATATCTACGCGGCTTGTTTTCGCGCGCGCAGACTTTGAAACAGAATCGAATAAAACAAAACAAATCAAATTAAAAAATATTAAAAAGGCTGGATTGTATCAGTATCTTAGCCAGCAGTGTCACATAGTTAAGACTAACTAACGTAACTAACGAAAATGGAGCTATTTAGGCGAGCAATGTTAAAGTTTCCATGGTTTCTACTGCTGTTTTTGAAAGGTGCTACAATGGATGCTTCTAATTCGACCAGTCAGAACATGACGGTCAAGTGCGAGCGAGAACACGAATACAATGATCTTGACATCAGGATGGTTATGGGGAAATGGAAGGTGGCCGAGCTTTACATGCATTTGAGTAAGGAAGGAGTAAAGAGATATGAAACTTGCCCTGTCATTACTATTTGGGAAACGGATGAGTTCCCTCGGTCTACATTTGGGGTAGGTTACTTTTTAAAGCTTTGAGTTCAAAAAGTTAAATCTAACGCATTTGCGACCGTGATATATTTGAATTACTTTTTGTTAACGCACCAATTGTGCTGTAAAATGTAATTGTAACAGATTCAATATTTATTTATATTTTTATGTTATGTTTGAACTATTTGATGTAACAGATTCAAATTGCAAATAAGTATTTTAATGAAGATATTTTTAATATAGTAACAAAATTATAAAATAATTGTGTACGTCATTTAATATTTGTCTAAATAATGGTAGGTACAACGTGTGTCGGAATGAAAATAGACGCATCGAGAATGCTGTGAGATTTCCTCAGTTGAATACCGCTGTCCCGTAATGTGTATTTGCAAATAAACATCGTCAATAGTTTAAAATTAACATAAAAAAGATTGTAGGAAAAATCCCATCTTATGAACACAACTTAAATATTATTATATGAACATATTACATGCTTGCATTAGATACTTTAAAAACGACGTAATTTTAAGGACACTGCCACGTTACATTTCAAAGACTATTATAAATATATAAATTATATTAATTTCGCCAATGTAGGTTAAAAAAATATAAACTTAAAAAATCAAAATAACTTTGAAACGATATTTTTAATTTGTAGTATAATGAAATACTATTAGTTATTCTCAATTCACAGCTAAGCTGGCACGGGTTCCATTTTTGTATTGGGCAGTGCCGTATGCCCTCAATTACACTAGTGATGTTGATGGAGCCTAATAATGCTCCATATCATTAGACTCAGAGAAAGTTGCTTGTCTCGTTAGATGGTTAGCACAGGGTCGAATTAGAACAAAGGTACACAGACGGTGAATCAGTCGCCGTCTTCTCTCTATCCATAAAAATCGTACAGTTTAGAAAATCAGACAAATCCCCTAAGTTCTAAGTCGATTCTCCGATATTATATTAAAGAATCAATTTTTTTTCGATGTATATTAAAAAGGCAATATCAGCTACTTTGACATTTTTGATTTGGGTTTTAAAAAGTGAGCTAAGACGTAGACAGGACAATGAAACATAATTTTTCTTTTTTTTTTAATATCAACAACAACAGCCTAGTAAGTAATTAAGTTTATTAAACACCAGGTAGTCACCACAGTCACCGTAGGTATATTGAGAGTAATATAAGAATGTTTTGGTTGAAGATGATCCATCTTATTCCAATATTTTTTTTTTTATCCTGGTGGTTTTGGTTAACTTATGTTATGTACATATTTAAAGTATCACTTTACACTAATGTGTATGAGGCTACGTGTTTTATACTTTAATCTCACACTGTGTAAAACATTTTCTCCAACTGCATCAGATATTTAATTTCAATTGGGAAAACCATTTTTTCTTCAACAAGACTCAAGAGAAGAGAAGCAATGTCTTCGTAGCTAGAATCAATTTTGCTATATCAATTAAAAGTTTCATATTTTTATTTGTAAGTCAACATCTTTCGTCACTCACTACTTAATTTGCCACAAATGATTAACTTTTTTTAAAATTTGCTTAAAAATGCAGCGTCACCAGCGAGAGGTTGACGGCAACCCTCGCACTAGCTCTAGTGATACTGTTCCTTCATTCGATATCCAGGTATAGTAATCATAAGACTTATCCTAAATACCATGGAGTGTGTATACGGTATAATAACACACTGTAAATAATACCAATATTTATTATATTAATAGTTCACTTATCATTATTAACTTTACAAACATGCTGGGGACTTGGGACACAGCGAGGGAAGTCGTTATCAGTCTGGGATCCCCGATCATTGCATTATCCGGACCTGACTTCCTTTCCTCGCAAATCCCCGTTTCCTCTACAGCGTATGCTTGCGTACTTTTTGTGATTTAGGGCTTTATACTTGTAACGTTTTATAAATGTTAAGCTTGCAACAAGTGTTGTATATCAGCTGTTATTCAAGGTGAAAATAGGTCATTACCATTTTTTTAAGGTTTATATTCAATACTTTTTATGAGACTAAGTTTTTATGTTTTAATTTCGGAAACAAGTTGAGTAGTAGATTAGTCACTTGAGGTCACTAGTCTATTTAATTACTATTTCGTACATCATTTATTCAATTCCTGCCTCTTAATCACTGGGAACGACCTAAATGGCCCAGCATTAGCACCCACGTACCTTATGCGTTGAGTCATGAGTGGCATTGGACAGGTCAATCTGCCTGACCTACTTAATCACCAATCCTGTGACGAGCGTTAAGTTTTGAAGTAGTGTCAACATTTTGTACCATAATTGCGCCTTACCTTTGTATTATATTTGGATTTTATCGAATATATTTCTTTAGTTTAAATATTAACGATGGTGAAATAAAAATCGAACAGTAGTGACTCTATAAAAGCATGGAACAACAATTATTGCCAATAGGCATATACCATGAAGGCAGGAAAAGGATATAGGCTTTTTATCCCAAATATTTTCACGGGGGTGAAGCTGGCTACAATGATGAATAATTTTTTTTTAAACTACTACTACATATCAGCCTGACATCATACCATACCATAATATATAATATGTAGATCAGAAAACAGATTGTTTAAGCAATTAAAAAGTTTTCCGTACTTTTGTCATCAACTGCATAAGCGCAGGAATATATCAAATTGCAAGTCTTTATCTCATATTGTAGTTGGTGGTAAGATTTTATGACATTATCATAACTGTTTATAGATATTGAAAACAATATTATTAAGTGCCTTTAATTTTTTTAGTAGAATCGAACGGCGAAATGAGCTTATACAGTTTTTTACTTGTAAGTTTCAATTTGTTTAAATATTTTTTTCACTTTTTGTCATCAACCACATGGGTTTAAAAGTACTTGTAGCAAATTTCAACTCTCTATCTCATTTCATTGTCGAGCTATGGGTAGTGGAAAGAAAATGCTAGAGGTTTTTATAAGTGTAGAATACATTGGGTGTTCCCTATCTATGACCATGAAGGGGTGACATTTTATGTGAGATTTTGTAGTGAATATAAATTTTTGAGTTTCTCTACCTACACTACAATTTTACTCCGTAATATGTAATTCAATAAATTATTAGAAATAAAGGAAATATGTAATCAGAAAACAGGAACTAATAGTTCCAATTGACTAATATCTCTACAACTTTGTAACTGCTTTCGAAAATATATTCAATTAACTATAAATAAATGTTCCGCATAAGCGACAGAGCATGTCAAGCACAGCATTGTTACTTTATGAGAAGACTGTCCGTATCCTGCTAGCTGATGAAGTGGATGTTATGCTAAATACGGTTTATTATTTGGATAACTTGATTTAAAGATTTAAAGAAGGGAATGAAAAGAATCCTCGTTCATGTACATATTTATTTAACGGATATTGTACATAGAATTAAGTACAGTATAGTATTTCGTAATACTATACTGTACTTGTGTATGCTGATACACAAGATACTTATATGTTCATTTAAGTGTGTGATTGGAAGAATACATTATTCGAAAAATTTAGATTTTAGCCTCTGACTGTGTTAGAGAATTGAAAAATAAGTGACATTAATTTTTGTATTAACTTTTATTTGTTAAATATAATAAATAGAAACAGGCGTTATCATGCGAAAATCAATAATAAGTAGTCCATATTTAAATAAGTAGCTTCTTTTTTGTATCCCTTATTTTTCAGCCTTCCACGGAGAATCAATTGTTTCACGTGCAACATATCAACGCGAAGTTCAGGCAGGAGTTTAGGCATCTCAGACTACTCTGGGACGAAGCTGGCCAGACAATCGAGTACGCATTGTACTTCCGAAACGATTCCGCTGGCTACTGGCAGGTGTTCGATGGACAAAATGGTATACTTTCCCTAATAGAATTGTAAGAAGTAAATTAAAAGCCTGTTCATCAAATTTCATTAAATTTTTAAAACAGGACATAAAATAGTAAGTCTAAACAAAACAATCCAAATTATACCAATCCAGGTTTACCTATACCTGTGGCTGAGTTTACGACTAATCGTCTAAAGAGGACAGAGGAGAGGCTTCTTTCCTTTTTATTAGATTAGTGATGATCATGTATTTTTTTCAGGTACTTTAACGAGTCGTTCTACTTACCAGCAGTTCAGTGGGACTGTACAAGTGCTGAAGGCTGTTAACGACCATTTGCTTTTGAACTTCTGTCAAGAAGGCACCGCCACCACACCGGCTCAGCTTTACTCCGTACTCTTTTCACGCGATCCAGGCACAATGCCGCGTTGGGAGGTGGACGCAGTTCACACTTTATTACAGAACAAGAAGCTCTCGGTCGCCTCGCGAAGAATGGTCTGCGGGAATAGCGCGGATAGGCCATACAGTATGATGTTGTCAATCCTCACATGTTTATTGGCCTATGCTACAAGTTTGTGGTAGTTTCCCTCAACTATGGCTTTTTATGTTAATCCAATGAACACGTAGAAACTACTTTTGAAACTTAAGTTCTCATGCTGATATGAACATGAAGTCTTAACATATTTCAAGTTATAAAATAAATTATACTTTTCGTTATGATCAAATCAAATTGAAATTTTTATAATTGTTGTAAATAAAATACAGATACGCATAAATTATTTTAAATTTTTTTTTTTATTTTCTGCAAAGGGCGCGCTTGCAATGCATTTTTTAAATCCGTCCATTTTATTGGAAAGTAATTATCTACTTATAAAGCTACAAGGGGAGAGCTCACCCTCCCTTGTAGCTAGTGGGGTTATTAAACTACAGCTTTTGTTGTGGATTCCTTATTCATATTACAATTTGAAGACTTTATTTCGATTTTATGTAAAAAATTTAATGAGATAAATACAACAATTGCAGAAAGTTCTCCTCTCGTATTACAAAAAAATTTACTGTTGAGTATATGTATGTACTTTTATTGTACTTATTCAACTTATGTATTCGCTTCCCTACCCGTTATTGTTACCAAAGATGCGGAAGACTTTTTATTTTAAATGGTTATTAGTATTACCTATGTTATCAATATATGTCTCAGCGTATTTAAAGGCTTATTTATTTAGTATTTATATTAAGTAAAATTATGAATAAATATTATTAAACGAAAATTAGTTTTATTCAGACAATAATTATGAATGATGAGTATCTTAAACTCCCTACATAATGTTTAATGCAGAAATTCCAATACTCGAACAGGTATGCTCAGCAAAACGTAACATTGTTTTATCATCAACTCTCTCAACCACAGACTAAGTATTTTTATATATCTATATTATATGTTTACAACATAGTACCCATCATCAGTCTATGTATTTTTAGTCTGACAATTTTGTATCGATTAATCCGATATCTGTCGACACATTGTTTTCGTATAAACGGCGACTGTTTAGGCGTAGACCTTCCATACTGACACGGTTGCTGCTGCCTGTGCCACCCGCGCTTTCATCGAATGTAAGTTCACAGAATGGTTGAACCCATGGATCGGAAGAAAATCTTTACTTTATTGTTCCTTCACCTACTCTATTTGTGACGTGTCAGAATGAAAAGGGAAAGGATGTTTAGGATTCATTCCTACGTTTCAAAGTAGAAATAATAAGATGATTTTTATTCTCGAAGATCTCCGAGTACACAAAGAATTTTTGACGCGCGCAATCACGATGACCGTGCCGTGCCGTCATACAACGCAATAGACGACTACACGCGGCTGCCGTGGCGGAACCGCGTCCGTGTGGATTTGCACGACCTCATCAAGACCACGTTACGTTCGCGGCAGCGTGTGAAAGCTTGTATGTATATTAATATCTTTATTACTGAACCGTCACGGTACCGTTTATTTGGAATTTACCTTGTTTCGTATTTGTCGGCTTAAAAAAACGTAGTGTGCCTACGTGTTGAAAGGAGAGGCATATTTTCTTACGCTGCCAGTGCCAATTATGTAGTTCCTCCTTCGTGATCGCATCAGCAATAGGCATCGATGGAAAAGAACATTAATCAGGAATAAAGTAAGTTAGCTGTATGTAAATAACATGACAATATTAAACAAAACAACAATGATAGTGAAATATTAAAAGATTAGGTCGAATTTCACAAATAAAGTAACGAGAAATAATGTAACAATTTCTGAGAATATAATAAACTTTCGTCGCTTAACAATTTCACATGGAATTATAATATAGTAATTTTTACTGAGGGAGTTACTGACTTAAAAAGTATACATATCAGTACCCACAGGCCTGTTCCTATAGGTAGAGATTACGTCAATTTATATGGCTTCTAGAATTTGGACCAAGAAATCCTATTAAGAGTTAGTAAGTCGCGCTCGCTCAAAATATATTACCAAATCAAAATATCAGTTGCTAATACTATTTATCTTAAATGTGACTAAGGATATTCAAAAACTAAGTTATCATTCCTAAAGCATAACTAACAACTCGGTTTGGGAGCGAAAGTCAAATCTAATTCAGGTTTTCGTGGGACGTTTCCTCTTACGGCACTCTCTTGAGGAAAGACGCCCATACCACACGTCTTGATCTTACTTATCATTTAATATATTAAGCAGGTACCTGGTAACAATTTCTGAGAAAATAATCAACATAAAGTTTTTCGTAGAATAATTCCACACAGAATTAAAAAATAGTATGTTTTGCTAGGGGTCGGTAGAGATTACGGATTTCCATTTGACACGACAAATGGGTTCACTTTCCGCCTCTCTCTTTTCTTTTTTTTCTTTCTCTCCTGTTCACTCCTCGTCATCCCGGATTTGCTCCTGAAAATTACATAGTTGATTTTTACGACATCCGTGAATAAAGAGGGAGTCTCTTTTCCTACACTCCAGTTATAAGCTGGAATTTACACAATTATTTGGTTCTAGAACTTTATATTCCATAATAATTATAACTAGATATCTCTAGTCATTCCCAATAACCCAATGTGGTCAAACAATTTTTACGGGATGCAGGAATCACTACGGCAGATGATGCGAGGTGAACGGTATCGGACCTCCACTCGCTTTTGATTTCAATTCATAGTTCTTGATACGTTAGCATATTTGCATATTTTCTCATGTACGCTTGTCTGTAAGATACTGATTTTGGGGACATTTATTTTTGACATTTTTTGTAATTTTTCTTTACTTATTATACTTGTTTTATCATGGAGAATGATATCTGGTCTGAAGGCTGAAACCGTCTTATCAGATGTGATTGTTCCATCATAGTATATTTTAACTTCACTATTGTTCTTCGCCAAATGTTGGATTGGCGTATCAAATACGTTTTTCAAAAATGATTGAATTAAGTGACTATGAAAAATGTTCTAAAACAGTTAATGCAAAATTAAACACAACCCTAATATTAATTTACATTAATTATTACCTCCGTAACGTTATAACGCTCGACACTTTAGTGCTTAATCCAAATCGGTTGGTTTTCTACAGAATTTCTGTGTCTTTGCATAATAATGAAACTCTGCAAAAGATGACAATTAAGTTTTTCCAACAAGGACACAGATAAACTTGGATATCGTGGATGACAACATTTGAAATCCGATGTGTAAAAATGATCCCTAAATCTTTTCATAAAGTCAACTCTCAAAGACAATCAAGGACAAAGACAAATTTCAAAGCAATTGACATTGGAAAAGTTGCCAAGAGGTGTAAAATATGATTTCAATTTTGAAATATATGTGCCTATTATTTACCCAGATGATCGTGAGCTATCCAATGCCAAAGTCATAGTCGTGAAAGAAATGATAAAGATAATTCCTGCTAGTGCTGAGCCATTCTGTAACTTTGTATAATGTATTTTGTAACGTTTTCGGTACCTGAAATTTTTGAGAACATACGTTTAATAATCTATTATATTATAATGAATATAACTAACTTTTACTAATAAAACACAAATAAGTTGATTGTGATTTATGATTTATTTGGTTAGAAAAGTCTAATACTAAAATACTGGTACTCCTATGAGTAATTAGAGATTGTATTGTTCCTTTAAATATGTGTGTTAATTAGTGTTATATTCTAATTACATATAATTAATAAACCCATATCCTTTTTAAGTTTTATTTTTCATTCAATTTATAAATAGTCAATACAGTGTTATGATGAATCAAAGGATGACAATTTATCAATTGTGTGTTATGACATGTTGTATGTGATTTATGCGACTTAAATAGTAGTTCTATTAGATTAAACTAATACAGTTATTTGCCATATAAAAACTAATGTATTTTTCAAAAACTATGTAATTATAAGGAGTTTTATTATTTATTGTTATATTTACTTACACAACAACATTATTTAGTTTGCATTCATATTTTTAAATAATTTCTCAAAAATTTTTAAAAGAACCTTGAATTATATTTATATCACGATTTACTCAAAATGGTGAACATGTGGCTCGACATAGTATTGTTTATTACCTATCTACTATTATTATTAATAACTTAGGGTTATTGACTGGGGGAAGCAGCTTTTGCATGTAGGATATTATTGTTATCAGCAGCGGTCATTACTTGTATCGGTATAAATTGGTTGACATGAAATATAAGAAATATATTAAAGAAGTATTTGAAATGCTATAAACGAAAAAGTAGGACCTACTTAATTTGAAGAAATGGGAAATGAAATTATGAAGAATATAGGTAAATTAATCAAATAATAATAAATTATATGTTATTGCTATGCGGTTTTTAAGGGTAAAACAATTTTAGTAGCTTCGGAGTTCGCAGATAAATTTCCCAGTAAAACAAACTCTAAGCTTAATTTGTCACAAGCCTTACACAACTCTCTCGCTTCTTTCACACCCACATATGTACGCATACTCTACTACTCACTGCTGCAGCATAAATTTGCGTCGTTATATATAATTATAATTTAAAATTATCAGTAATGTAATTGGTACGCTTTTTATTAACTTAAAGTTACTTGAGTTTTATAAATTAATACATGCCTATTATTTTAATGTCTGATTTCAGATATCCCATAAAAATCAACAAACATTCTCAATCCGATTAGTCTACGGTTTACGATAGACAAAGTATCCAAAAAGATTTTCAACTTTATTGTAATAGTAACAAAGTAGTTTTTGAATGTTACTACTATAAAGTAGCAATCCAAATTACCGTGGCTCGGCTAATGACGTCACAATCCAGTGGAATGGGATTTCTGGGGAGGGAGACGGGGAGGCACCAAATAGGGCTTAATAGGTCCATTGCTTTCTAATTAGTTACTAACGTTATTTTTGTTTTCAACCCGACTCAGCGTAGTTATTTTGAGTGTGCAATGTTGAATGAGACATTTGTTTACAGGTTTTTATTTTTATTTGTATAAAAGATCTCTATTACAAATGGCTACAAATGCGTGAGTTTCTGGTTATAAATTTTGCTTTATGATTGAAACTAAATACATTATAAACTATTTATTCAGTGATAATATTAACTAAATTTAAACTTTACTCACACACGCTTTCGCGTTCGAATTGTTTATCGATAGGCAACAGCTAACAAAAACAAATTATTGTAATATCATAGGCTATCTCACTTACAATTTCCAGGCAATAATTTAACAATTTCATGCGGATTCGAGTAAATTATATTATCGTCATCGTCAAATGTCAAACCAAAGATGTTTCTAACTTCAGCAATCTTCTCTAGAGTATAATTAGTTCCATTGACTATGTAAATGGCGTGTTGACCACAGAAGTGAGCCACTCCTTTATTGTTAACTTCAATACAACGAAACTTATTAGCTCCTTTTAGTAAGACACGGTTCGATGTATTGTTTTTAACAATGTATAAACCGGTTTTATTTGTTATAAAACTATCTTCATGACCATCCACAGCATACTGATATATTTTTTCGTGAATATGATTTTGGCGAATAACCTTTATCTGAGATTCTTCATTGAGATTCTGCAATTTATATAAGCGCTGCTGCGGATAACTAATAAAGTATAGTTCTTCTTTAAAGAACATATCCCAAATATTGAAGCCATCTACTATTTTTTTCGTATTATTCCCTTCTTTAAGTGATTCTTCATAAATTCCGAGGCTGCCTCCAAAATAAATTTTGTGATTGGTGTTGTCAATTGCTATAGCAAAGCCGTTTTCAATATTTTCTTTAACTTTGCGTTCCTGTTCGTTTTGCGGTCCGTTCTCAATATACCCAATATTGAAACGATCTTCCTCATCCTTTCCTATGTTATAGCTGAAATAAACTCTGTGGCGATATTTATCGTAAGACAATTGGTAAGGGCGATCTATGTTTTTAGCTAACACTTCTTTCCCGTGTAATTTATTATTAATACGGATTTCCTCGCACGTATCACTCTTTGCATGTTTGAAATAAGCAAAAAAGAGTATGCACTTTATAATAAGTATTCGCATTGTGGCAGTCTCCTATTAAACGGTCTTTTTTAGACAACGGCCAACGTGTAAATTCGCGTGCGATCTAACTCATAGCCGTTTTTCATTTCATGGAATGATTCATATCTTCTGGATGTAATTAATAAGGTTCGATTTAGTGGGCGTATGTTCACGTAAACAGCGTATAACGTATGTAGCTTAATTGCCACAATGAGTAATCGTGTGTACGTTATTGTATACCACGATGTAATGTGGTCTAATTCTAGTAAGATAAGAGTAGGTAGTACTCTGTTTGGAATGACGCCATAAAAGAAACGATAAATCAACTTTTCACGTCCTCCTATTTAGTATGGAAAATGAACCATGGAATTATTTTAGATCATTTATATGTCTGGAGTTAATATTATAAAAGAAATAATAAATATTAAATTTTCATGACCGTATACCCGATACCGGAAAGGTAAGATATCTAGAAATTTTAGTCGATTCAACACACTTTTCATCTAGAAGTTATTTAGGACAGCCTCTCATCTTATTGACAAAAGTTTTGAAAAAACTCAGCGGTGCGACTCCTACTCAAAGACGATCAAACTCGAGCCTCCAGATTCGGCGGCAGATCCTTCTAACCACAAGGTGTCTTAAACTTATAACCCCATATCAAGGCAAAACGTACTAGGATTTTAGCAATCAGTAGGAATATACTTCAACGGGAAGAAAAGGACAGATTTGTATTCTATCTCGCTTTTCATTCAAAGAGGGTGGCCCTCCATCTAACGTTACCCCATCCCTCTGTTTGATCAAATTCTCCCCGGGTTTGCAATTGAACCCTTACTATATTCAAGCGAAATAACCTGTTGCCTATGTCATAAATTTAGTATGAAAGAGTAAAAATCAATCATTTTAAGAGATTTCTCGAAATTTTACTTTTTGTATAAAAAGACTAGAAGCTTTATAGTACGAAAGTAAAATAACTAATATGTCTTAATATTTTGAAACATACAACGCTTATTAATCCTCCTGTAGCCTTATTCGCGCCTAGTATTCTAGATCCTTTTTTCATTCACGGTTGCCAATTTCTTCTGCGACACCAACCTACTTTTCAATTGAAAGTAATAAAATTGCTGAATGGGATAAGGTACCGTACCTAATGTTTGTCAGTATCTAACAAAGCTAGTAGTTCAAATAGTTTAAGAAAACTTTAATGTTTCAACGATAATTAGTAGTATTTATACAGATTATTATTTATTTGGGATAATAAATAAGTAAAAAGCCATTCTGTGTAGATGTAATAGTTCGTATTATATCGTGATTATTCAAAGGACAGCTTAACATAACAACACAAGAACGTATCATAATTTTTTTCGCAGCCGGATACGTGTAATAAATATTTCTGAAAATTACTCTATGAAATATGAAAAAGAATCCATTCTTTGTAAAAAATATTTCTGCAAAACACTTTAATATCCAAATAATCCAAATTGAATCTAATCACCATTAATTATCATAATTAAAAAATAAGAATCAAAACTGCCAGACATGCTTGTGCCTACGCAAAGTTAAAAAAAAATACTGATTTAAAAAGTGCGCTCCAAACTCACTATGCTATTTGCGTGGCTTAGTTACGGTGTTAACTTTTGGGATATACCGCCTATCTTTACTGTTCGTATTCTTAATAATATAAAAGAAGCAATAAGATGCAATGACAGGCATAAGTGGACCAAGTGGTTAGGAATCTACAAATCTGCCTTCGCATCAGGAGACTCGAGTTCGGTCCTCTATGCAGAGACCCGTACGATTTGTATCTATCTCCAAACATTGAGACCTGTCACGTTGTTCCAAATAAGCTCTGATGAAAAGTGTTTTGAAAGAATACAAAATTTTGACACTACCATGCATATTTTAGAACTATGTTAGTTTTTTCGTATATATCCAGACTTCTACACGAAAGGAGATCACATACATATTATAGTTATACATTACGTATAATTTCTCTTTTCAATTTCCAATTTTTTCCAATTTCCCTATTAAAACTTCGTTTATCAAGTTCTTTTGCAATGTCTGTAAATTTATTATACTATTTGTCCCGGCAGACGTTGTCCTGCCCTTTCCGGTAGGTGTCGCGATGAGTATGGTTAAACGGTATAGAAGTCGATGTACTGCAGCGGCATCTAGTGGCACGTTACAACAATCTGGATAGCGCGAAGATATTCTCCGTATTTAAAATCCTATGTATACTAATTTCCATGGCGATCGATCAAACGGTGTTGGAGTACATCAAGATCATATGTACCTACTTCCTTTATATAATATATCTATATACGATACAACTATGTACAACTTACAAAATTTCATTACTTCGTTTATTCTTTCGGGGATTTTGAAAAGCAGTCAGGCTTAACGCTCTTAACGTTACAATATTGTATAGAATATTCCATAGTACTTATTTACTTGTAACATATTTCAGTTACATTTCAATAGAATTTTTATTTATCATATTACCCTATACTTCCTTGACGACTGATGGCGGAAAGTCCGAATTTGTGGAACCCCTACCCCACAGACTGATATCACCAATCCGCTTGCTTAGCGTGGTGAATATGGACAAATCCTCTGAGACATACCTATCTATATGTTTTGTTCTGGCTTAAGCTTTCTCGGAGATGCCTATGTTCAGAAGTGGGCTTAAATAAGCTGATGGTGGTTGCACCAAACGTAATAGTAACTATCAATAGTATATTTTTATAGTTCCAAGTCTCAATCATCAATCAATGTACAGTCCACGCTCCAATAGTGGCGGTTAATATTTATTTACTATTTATCAAAAATATTCTATTATGGATTCAATAGTTTAGTAGTAACTTAGCAAATAGAACACAGATTGTGGAAAAAGTCGTTTGGAGAATCAATTAGCAGTATCAGTTTTAAAGAAACAGTTAACGTATTTTTTCATTTTCCAAAATTCATTCATTTTTGAATTGTGGTGGAAAAAGAATTGAAACTTCGCTGTAAGAGCTCATCAATATGAACTTATATTAATTTTTTTTTTACTTTTCAAAATGTTCGTCCACTTACAAACATAAGCGGAGTAGTTAAATGCAATGACGAACTGCCAACAAAATTATTAACCAAAGATAATGCATTATGATTTTAAATTGAAACTAATGTTCTTTACCACGTTTTTATTATTAATAACTATTTGTCATTCCGATCTGCGCTATTTTCATAGTTTCAAGGACCTATTTTCACGATTTAACTTTATACTTTTTATAGAGGTAAAAATATTTATGAATGTTTGTTAGCTGTTCAAATGATAGCTACGTCGTGAAATCGTCAACAGAGGTCGTTTTCACCGGGAGCGCATAGATAATGGGATATACGTAACGAGGGTGCATACCCATACCCCGTGCCCATACTGTGTGGGGTGTCAATGGAGTATCCAGAGGGAGTCCGGGCGTGCGTGGGGACGTCCCGATCGCTTCTCAGTTTTGCGCTCCTGGTATTTTGTTCGATCAGTGAAATATTTTTGCTATTCAAAACGACAAGGAAGGTATTTGTAAAAAATAAAACTAAAAACAGTTTCACTTAATACTTTAATTAAAATTCGGAGCAGAACACACCTTATAATAATTATAAATAAAATACATGACCAGTGTTTAGAATAAGTAGTTAAACTTCACATGCGCCTGTTGATGACATTGTTACAGTGCCTCTTACGTAAGTAACACCGTCTTTGCAACCACATGCGTCCTGAAAAAAATTCTACTTTTATATATATTTTTTTTACATGTACCTCTAATTTTACCGGTTTCTACTTAGTATTCATTCATTTCAGAATATTGCATTTAGTAAATAAGCAAGAACATAATTCATTCAATATAAGTTTTTTTTACATCATAGAGACTACAGGAACTGCGCTCACCAATCCGCTTGTTGCTCGTGGTGAGTATGAGCAAAACTTTAGGAATGCATGCGGGCTGTTGGTGGCTTTTGGTGGCGATTTCTTAAAGAGACCTATGATCAGCAGTAAATTTAAATAAGTTGATTAAGATGAATAATAAGTTACACTATATTGGCCTCTAAGCCATAAGCACGTCAAAAATAAATTATTACATGTAGCAACACAGTCGTTGATACAACATATAATACGATGTGTTACATTTAAATAGATTTTCATCCTATTATGCAGAAGCCCGCTAAGTTAGGTATAATATTATCTTTTTAGCAACGCCGCATAGCAAAAACAGCATGATCTACTTGCCGCGCTGTTAGCGATTGATTTTCTTACTTTCTGTACAGTTTTACATTAGAACTTTTGAATATTAGATAGCCCGGTAGGTTCAGGTAGATGTTTATTTTATAATGTGTACTCCTTTTGTAATATCAAGCGCCAATCTCTTACCGTCGAGCCCGTGGTAAATACATCACTTAAATTTGCTATTTACAATTTTGGTGATGCCGGCATTGGGGATTACTCGGTTACTCGCATTCTATGAAACTAAAGTGAGCGTCCTGACCACTAGGCCACCAAGGCTGTCAAAATTAAACGCAGTTGCAATTGCGTAAAACATTACGCAGCCCATAGGGGTAATACTCTAATATTGGGGTTTCTACTACGCCCTAAAAAATTGTTATTGAAAGGAGGTTATGGGAAAGTATGATATTTAAATTAAATTTCTTACATAAATTTAGACAATATTTATATTGCATAAATTATATTTGTAGTATTAACACGATGAGTAATCTACAAAAACGACCGGTCTTTTATTGCTTATTTAAGAAAAGGGAGCTAAAACTCTACTTCGCTTATTTGACAAAATTTATGCAACTTACAAAAATATCTTCACGGGATGTACATGCTGGATTCTGTTCATAAAATTGTACTTTTTGCAAATTATGCTCAATAATTTCATCAGAACTTCTTCTATCGTCGTCAGAGGTTGCCAACTTTGCCACCAAGCCTTTGTGGTTCTTTTTCACAATTAAATTGTCAGAATTAACATTTTCCATAATAACTGGACTGCCGAAGATAGCGTTATCAAGATATGCACAGTAACTGTCCTCTTTATCTGTTTTACTACAATTTTGGCGAATTGTATTATTATTCATTTTAATGTCAATGGCGTGATCACTGATTTTCCTTACATTATCCCGAGAAATTTCTTTATCATTTTCATGATCTCCGCGAAAGTTTTGATACAAAGCATCGCCGTTACTTCTAAGTTTACTTTTGGGCTGACGAAGTCTACGTATTTTGATAGAAATATCCGTCACATATTGAAATTTGAGAAAATATGTTGTGAGATCTTTTGCGCTAGCCCATCCACTTTTTTTTTGTTTTCTGTGTTTTAGACAGGCGAGTCTTAGATTTGAAGTCCCATATGAGTTGTAACCTGAAAGATAATTAAATGATTAATATTTGTTAAACTTCAAAAATATTTGTGTTTAATTAACCTGAAAAACTATTAATATTTATGTTATTTAGCTGAAGAGGCATTGGACCGGCAACAAGGCTGATAATTGATAACCGTTGAGATAGAAAGGTTCTCGAGTGTCAACCTTGTACAGTCGCACGCTGCATGAGGTGAACACCTCAAGATGGAGTGACGACCTGAACAATGTTACGAGGAGCCGGTGAGTGGTGCTATGTGTCAATATTTAGGGAACGTACGTATGTAGGCCACGTTCAGTGCTGGACTTGTGGGTCATACCCAAAAATAACAGACCAATCAATTATCGTTTTATATTCACTGTTCGAAATACTATAAATGAACTTGAAATTTTATTAAGAAACGACATTATTAATAAAACCATGCCTTTTTATACACGCATGAAAGTGTGAGCAAAATCTCAATAAACTAAAAGGTTTTGTTCATGAAAATATTTTGCCAAACTGTTTGCTTGTGGTGTTACCGAAATCTAGGTTTATGTCTTTTATAGCAACAATATCAAGAGTGAGCACTTGGGAATACCATTTTTGATACTGCAAAAGCAAGATGTGAGCAATGGTGTGCGTTCCGCCATGCGACCCGAGGGGGCGCTGCGTGTCCGGTAAAAATTGTTGCTGTTCCATGTGGTGTCGGTGTACGGAATCGAATCTTCCAACGACTCTCCTTCAATCCATTTAGACGATTCTCTTAGTGAAAAGAATGTCAAGGTTACAATTGCCTGCAATAATATTTCATAATTATCTAATATACATATTATTATATCTTTTTTCCTAACCTATTACAGGTTAGGAAAAAAGATTTTTCGTATTTTATATACATTTTTTTTATCATAGTTTATTTACATATACACACAGATTATAATATATATGTTTTGTTTGATAACTTGTTTCCATTTTGTAGGTAGTGACATAATCCCATTGCTGTAGAAATTTTGGGACCTCTGATCAATAAACTGCGTCAAGTAGTTTTGACAGTCCTCTAGTTGATGTTAACCTAACATTACCTAAAAAATTCAGAAGAGACCGAAACGGGTAAAAACCGGAGGGTCCAAGGTCAGGGCTATATGATGGATGCACTACCCACCCAACAAACCAGCACCCAACCAAGCTGTCTCAATATTTTCGGAGTGGCTAGATATGCCTTATCTGGCGTTATAAGGATGAAAACCCACACCATTTCTGTCATTAGTTGTGATAAAAGGGCTTACCCCTCTATCCTTGGCCAACGAGCAACGGCAGGACCCGGCAGTACAGAGCGCCTCCGTCCGGGAGACCGTATGGAAGGAGAAAGAGCTCCATGGGAGGTTCTACAAGGCTCTACATGAGCCTTTCGTAGATACCGTCGCCTTCCTAAACTGGCTGCGTTTTGCTGACCTCTTTGGGGAAACCGAGGGTTTTGTCTGTGCGATACAGGATCAGGTTATTAAGACGAACAACTAACGGAGATACATCCTAAAGGATGGCACCGTCGACATCTGTCGAGCCAGTCGCCGTCCCGGGGAGTCGCTTCGGCATGTCATCTCCGGTTGTTCAGCGCTTTCTAACTCTGAGTATCTGCACAGACACAACCTAGTAGCCAGGATCTTACACCAGGAGTTCGCTCTGAAGTGCGGTCTCGTGGATCGGAGACTGCCTTACTATAAATACTCACCGGAAGCCGTGCTCGAAAATGACCGCGCTAGGCTCTTTTGTGACCGGTCCATTATCACGGACAGGACGATTCATGCAAAGAAGCCTGACATCGTGTTGATGGACCGAGCACAGTCGAGGATATTTTTGGTCGACATCACCATTCCATATGACGAGAACCTCGTGAAAGCCGAAACAGTTAAGAAGACAAAATATCTGGACCTGGCTCACGAGGTAACCGACATGTGGGGTGGTATGCCGACCGAAATTATTCCGATCGTCGTCTCTGCGAATGGTTAATCCCAGTCAGCCTCTCCGAATATCTGAGGCGGCTGGGACTCCGTGACGGACCGCTCCGAGCTCAAATGCAGAAGGCAGTGCTACTCGATACCGCTCGCATTGCCCGCCGGTTTCTTTCCCTTTCTCCCTAACCCTCGGCCGTCTGGTCTCCCCTGCCGGGGGCTTCCATCTGGTTGGGTTTTTATTATCTATTTAATTTTATTACATATATAATTTATAAAATATTACTTATATATGTATTTATTTATACAACCCAACCAGATGAGTAAATATAGAAATACCCCAAAAAAAAGACGAACGAGAAAACACCAGCATAATTGTCAACAAACCATTGTAAAGCAGGCAGCAGCGCATAGTGTGGCGCACAGTGGAAAACCATAGCGTTCCGCGAAAGCACCGCCCAGGGCTGGACCTAGCACCTCGCCTAACGAGTAGCAACACGACCAGACTCCGGCCACCGCGCTGTATGTTGCCAACGCTTCGGGACAACCACCTTCGTATCTGCCAAATGAGATGAATAAAGACAATTGTTAGGAAAATCGTGGGCTCCTATATGACAAAATAAAATCTCAAATACGGCAGAGCCTAACTACCCAGACTGGTGACGAAGAGTAAGCTCTTAAGTGTGTGGTTCTTCCGTCGCTAATCCATCGGCCAAGCATGGCGATTACGACAAACCTTCCAAATAAGGATAGGCCAATTGATACTGATAATGAACTGAAACGAATTTCAAACTATAAGATGTTTAATTCCCTTGAGAGTATTGACTCGCTTGAACCACAGCCGATTTTAGCATACTGCAGAAGATACGTCTCTTAAAGTACGCGCTAGCAATAGCCAGCATATATTTCTTGGAACGTTTGCCCATACTCAACACGCTGAGCAATCGGCATGGTGCTCCTTCCTCTCATCACTTTGAGCTCGGCAAATTTGGACGAATATTCCAACATGCACTATGTGCAGGTGAGGTTAGCATTTTAGTCAAAATGTCTTTGATTTGGCCAAACGAATCAGTGTCCACCTTGCTACCTAGTACCACTACTTCTACATCAGCCAATTTTGGTTCACTGCAAAGGTCTGGTAAGTAATTACATCTAAATGATATTAATTTTATTCTGTAAATCTAATGAATAGGTAATGGGAAGTTGGCGAATAACAAGTGTGGCGGTGTCGTAACAATTTGCAACATCCTATTATCCCGTAGATTTCGTAAAAGTTGATTAAGAAAAATACAAGAATCCAAAAACAGTTTTAGTTGTGCTGGCACCGAGGATCCAAACCTGGTCACTTGTTTTCTATGAAATTAAAGCGAGTGGCCTTACCACTATCTACCATGCTACCATAGCTTGTTAAGTATGCTAGACCTAAATTCTTGACACCGGTAACTGTTCGATACCGTGATCGCTAACACGCCAGTCTCCAATGGGAAGAGGTCTATGTGGCAACAGTGAACTGACACATCACGCTTTCTACCCATTAAAACCTTTCTGAACATTTTTATTCAGCAATTGTAAACATATGAACGCAGTATAGAAAAAATATGCATTATAGTTCAACTCACATGGAACTGGTCAACACTCCTTGGAATGTGGGGAGCAGAGTGAGCGCTACCGATATTCCTAGTATAGAGAGAGCAACTAGGTCGAGCCACAAGTCACTGTAAAACAAAACGATGGCATGTATAAATCAATAATGGTCAAACCAAATATTTATAAAAGTTTTGTCAGTGCAGTTATTACCAACTGACGACTATAATCTGTTCTACCGTAGGTACTCGTAAGCGCCTATCCAAAAAATGCGCTCATTTAGTCACGCACACTCTCGTTAGAGGAAACGAATAATCATAAATTAAAAAAAAGTAAGACTCAAACTGCATTAGCATTATGTTAAAATCACTAATTTATTAATCAACTTCTTGTCAATCATCGTATAAACACCTCTCGGAAAAACAAAATGGGACTGAAACCAGCATCTGTGGATTGACGCCACGCCAAAATGCTATGGTGTATAAAATAGTAGTCACTCTTCGTTCTGTACTTTTTCTAAAAGACATTCTACGTGGTGAAATAAATTATTACATTTGCATAAATTTCATCATATTAGAGCGGTATTTATTTTTATTATTTATATACAAACACTCTTTTATATTATTTGATGATAACTATAATATTCATAAAGATTATGAGCTTCATGATAAGTTATTATTATCCTTGGACACAAAAACATGAATGCAGTATAGAAAAATATGCATTATAGTTCAACTCACATGGAACTGGTCAACACTCCTTGGAATGTGGGGAGCAGAGTGAGCGCTACCGATATTCCTAGTATAGAGAGAGCAACTAGGTCGAGCCACAAGTCACTGTAAAACAAAACGATGGCATGTATAAATCAATAATGGTCAAACCAAATATTTATAAAAGTTTTGTCAGTGCAGTTATTACCAACTGACGACTATAATCTGTTCTACCGTAGGTACTCGTAAGCGCCTATCCAAAAAATGCGCTCATTTAGTCACGCACACTCTCGTTAGAGGAAACGAATAATCATAAATTAAAAAAAAGTAAGACTCAAACTGCATTAGCATTATGTTAAAATCACTAATTTATTAATCAACTTCTTGTCAATCATCGTATAAACACCTCTCGGAAAAACAAAATGGGACTGAAACCAGCATCTGTGGATTGACGCCACGCCAAAATGCTATGGTGTATAAAATAGTAGTCACTCTTCGTTCTGTACTTTTTCTAAAAGACATTCTACGTGGTGAAATAAATTATTACATTTGCATAAATTTCATCATATTAGAGCGGTATTTATTTTTATTATTTATATACAAACACTCTTTTATATTATTTGATGATAACTATAATATTCATAAAGATTATGAGCTTCATGATAAGTTATTATTATCCTTGGACACAAAAACATGAATGCGAAATGTATTCATGTTTTTGGAGGAATGGAGCTTCCAAATAAAGCTTCCGATAATTTGCTTATTTTTTCCTGAAAAAGTATTTCTTATGAATTTCTTAGGTGTAATTATATAATTAATTTAATATACGGTTTCTTCTTTCATTCTTTTTTAATGTTCTTGTATGCTATTTTTCTCTTGATGACTATAATTCCAAGTGGTCTCTTAACCGGAAGAACTAATTTTCCAGAAGAGCATTAACAGCAAAAAATATAATAGTCTGTTAAACTATTGTTTGTGATAATAAGAATATTATAATTATATATAAAATATATTTTTACTAACCGAGACAGACCAGGTATAAATGGACATGGGCCGAGGAGCAACAATCCAACAGAGGAGAGAAATAATCCCCACACCATCATACACCAATGGTTATGTACTCTGGAAAAGAAATAAATCATTATGCTAATAAAGTAGAACAGAATCAAAGGCATAGGCAGGATTTTTTTTGAGATGGCCTTTTGAAGCAAAGGTGACTAAAGCAAAGGTAATATCGGCAGAGGGATAGGAACGCTCAAGCACACATCTGCACCCACTCCAGCGCCGGTCTCACTAGGAAAAAATGGGAAGAAGCAGGTATAGATTTGTACGTGGTAGAGCTGAGCGGCGGTCTTTGCTACTGCTCGAATGGGCCGGCTCGACCAGGCTACGGCCTCGCAAAAATAGCGGCGTGAAGTAGAGATATTCTGTGCTTCTGCGTATCGTTCGGTAAGTGGGGTATTCGGAAGGTCACTCTCCCCTACTCACTCTTCTGATAACCAAAATCAAGGGTTGTTGTTGACCAACGACAATTATTAGTCTGTGGCAGTTTCATTTAATTCATAATAAGCCGTCTTCCATGTATAGTATGCCAGCTTTTATTGGCGCTTTCATGGAAAGGCCTATGTCCAACAGTGGACTTTCGAAGGCTGATAAAATAATTAAAACAATAAGGCATCGTATAAACAAAAGAATAAAGAACTCTATGACATGTTTATTACATATCTTGATGCGATATTTTTAAACGAGACTTCAAAAATAAACTGAGGGCAACTTTACCACCTCCTGTCTGCAACAGAAACTAGTTACAAATAGCTGACAATTAATAAAAGTTCACTATTAATATATTTCTTTACGCTTGCTTGAGTGAAACATAAATATTGATCGATTATTTGGATTTCATAATTTTCAATCGTTTTCTGGGGTGGCTCCGGCATCGGGACTTCTGCCAGGGGCCGTACTTACTTCTGCCTCTAACGGGCTATGCTAATGAATAGAATACGCTGTATTGTTCACCAATAAAAAACGTATCAAGAAAATATTAAAAATTAATTTAACATAGGACTTGGTACAATGAGCGGTCTTATCGCTAAGAAGCTATCTGTTCCAGGCAACCTTTGAATGGACAAGATTGTAAAATAAAGTGATCGCATGTTGCTTGGTAATGCATAAAAACAATTATTATGCGATGCTACAGAATATAAAATAATAAAAATAAAATAGCAGTTTAATATACATATATAAATACGTACATACGTCATATAACGAAAATATGTATTAATAGATTTGAGAACAAAGAAAAATAGACAAAAAATCTAAAACAAAGTTACAGAGACAATTAGTGATACTTAACAAGGTTTTTTAAAATGGGGTCCTACTGATAGTGGTATGACATTCCATAAACAAAAAGCTTGGAGAGAGAACAATCTGATTAAGGAATATATAATTGGGGCTAGACATTTTTTAATGATCTTAAAAGTGAATGAGAATCATGAAGGAATTCAAAAGATATGAAGGATACGAAGGAGTATATCGCACGGTGTATAGAAGAGAAATATTATGAGCATTTTTGCAAAGGTGAATAGGTAGCCACTTGAACTCAACTTAAAGAAATAATACTTAAGGAAATATGAAACATAATCATGTTTGCGTTAACTAAATATTAATCTTATAAAAAATTTTTGACCGCTTAAGCTTTTATCTAGATAGCTGACAATCTGCATAATCAAGAATTTGCGGGAGCAGAGACTGTACGTGCGCAATCTTAGTGACATTATGTATAAAATATCGAAATTTACTCGAAGTGCGGCAGAAGGAAAAGTTTTCGACTTACTTGTTGTAACTGAGGTCCCCATGTAAGTATTTTGTCAATGATAATACCCAACTTCTTGACCTTGTCACTTACAGGGATTGCATTACTATCTAAATATATAAGCAACTAGCAATCCCACTGAATCTAGAAAAGGGGCAAGGAAAAGTAACCGTTATATATATTTAAATATAATATGTTCTTAAAAAATATTTACAATTAATACTATTAGCTATCAACAGTGCCAATATTGCTATTTGTGATGCAATATGGTCAACAAAAATAGTCAAATTCATTCGACTACTCGAACTTGTGACATTGCTTCGAGTATGGATCCTTATAGTTAAGATTAGGCTAAGCTTTTTTTCTATTTTAATTTTATTGTAAATTAAATTGGCTGAATCCTTGGGCTAACTACCTAAAAATAAAGTGCGGTAGCAAGCAAGAATTTCATGAATCCAGAATTCATATATAGTAAATATTTATTTAGTTTTGTATGAAAAAACAAACTAACATTCGTTCATGATTTTTGAATAAAAAATTACACATAATTATATATATATACATAAACAGCATTGCGGTGAGAAAGCGTGTATCTTTTGTGTGCCAAAATTACTGTATCATCAGATGGTCTCAGTAAATGTTGATTAAAATGACTAATGCGCACTTACCTGTCGGCGACCCATCCCCAAATCGGACTAAAAATGCCATAGAGACTTGAGAACAGTAGGAAGATCAAGCCAATTTGTTTGGTGGACAGGTCAAACTGTCGCAGATGAGGTTCCAACGTTGGATCCAAAAAGGCCCAGGTGTTAGAAACAATTACTATCACAAGACCAGTTATAATTATCGATGGGATCTTGAACAAACGAAAGATAGATGCGGTTCTTGAGCCGGATACATATTCTGCAAGTTTGATATAAAAAAATAATTAAAATGCAATTATGAAAGTATTAAGAACATAATATGTTCTTCATAATAAGTACATTTGAAAAGTAAGCTGATTAAATCAATACCATAAATCGAAATCCGCGCGTTATTAACCTCATATGTCGCGCAGATTGATTGTGTCGTTATACGACGAAACTAAATTGTCTGCACTATCTTTAAAAGAAAGACTAGAGCATAGACTATCAATCATGGGAAAACAAAATTGGCAGTGTCACGCTATGGTCATATACCGAAATTAATTAATTTGTAATATGTGGAGGAGAAAAATGGGTCGGAAGCATATTTGACAACGTTGAGTGATATCAAATGGAAATCCCTAATCTTTGGCTACTCCAATCCCTAATGCGCCAATGGTGTATCCGGTTCCTGTATGTTTCTACGGCACTACCGTATACATTGCATATTTCTCTCGGAGACGTAAATCAAATGTCCATTAGACGTGTTTTTGACGTTTACTTGACGACCTCCGAAATTACATCTTTTCATTTTGGTAACGAGACAACCAGGCTCGTGGAACACCTCGTTGTAACGGTGGATTTGGCTCAACAGAGGTACCCCTGGGCCCAACTGGTACTACAGGGGGACTTTAACGCTCACCACAAAGAGTTGTATTTCTCGTACCAGTGTACCGACCACACTGGGAGAGAGACGCACAAACTTGTATTATAATAAAATCTCACCCAGTTTGTTCAAGTGGCGATACGGATATCCCCCAACTACCTAGACCATATGCCGACATGTGTCGGAATCAACGCCTTGAGGTAAATCCAACCACTGTCTGGTGAAGACTGTATCGACATGGCTGACTCCAGCCATAAATGTATGACGATCGAAATCGGTCTAGTCAAACTTTTGCCGCCCCTCAGTGCCACCACCGCTAAAACCTTATAGATCGTGGTCGTTCGGTCAGACCGCTGAAGAGAAAGCAAACTTATTTGCCGCTCTTTTTGTTGTATTTTCACGTCTAGATGCTGGTAGCGTGCCACCTTTTTCATTCCTAAGTGAGATATTCGCTTTCATAACGCTCCGTAATATGGACGTGAACAAAGCCAGTGGCCCAGACAGTATTCCTGCCATAGTTCTGAAAAGCCTAGGCGTTATTAAACCAAGAGTAAATCAAGGTCCATGAGGTCAAGAGGCCTGCTCGAATTGAGCCGCTACCAAAATGGTTCTGTGGCGTACCTATGGCAACATATGCGAAACGCAACAATGTTTATTCAGTATAATCACTTTCAAGATGACGCATAAATCCATCATTGCACAATGAAAGTTTCTACGAGTCATGACATATATATAAGATCCAAATAATATCCTGCAGGAGGAGAGACCTAACCGGGTATCGAACACTCGACCTGGCGGGTAGTGTAACATTTTAAAATTAATATTGAATAATACTCGGTGACGAAATTTTTTTCGGACCATCGAAACTACAAATTCTTGTAACAGTATCAATATCAACATGCGTATCGCTTCACAAAACTACGACATAAATAAAGTATCATTTGCATCTTATAGATAGCTTATATCTTATGATATAAAGTATCAGCCTTAGAGAGTATTGTTCGTGATACCACCACAATGTAACACAATACTTGTTCGGTTGTACTTCATTATTTATAATAGTTTTCATGTCATAGTTACGAATATTGCAATGGATTTTTTTTGGTGATTACTGACTACCATTTGCGTGTTATGCAGTGAAAAAAAAATCTACGTCTCATTGACAATGAACCCATGGTCAGTTTTGATGTCACCTTTCACATTCCTACTAGGAGTAGACTTCATCTCAATTGTAACTAGGAAGCTAGCAGAGAACAACATGCCACCAGAATATGCAGTATTACTTACATATTACCTCACTTTTGCCTTTCTGTTGTAGAAGAGATTTCTACGGGCAAGTAGATGGTGTGGTGATGGGCTCACCCGTATCTTCCATTGTCGCCAATATATTCATGGAAGACTTTAAGGAGAAAGTCCTTCACATTTCTCTCCTCAAGCCACGATTACTTACTAAATCGCAGACGATACGTTTACCATTTTACCATCAGAAAAAGTAACTGTATTTTGAGACAACCTTAACCACCACCTTAATAAATGCAAAAATATAATTTACAATAGAGTTAGAGTCAAATAACTCTTAAGCTTTCGCAGATGTATTAGTAATTCCGAATCCTAATAACAACCATTCACACTGTGAAGGAAAACGACCCATACCGATCAATATTTAAACCACCCATCTTAGCTGGATAACGTGAAATACGTAATTTTTTTGTTTCAGAGAGCACGTGGGATCTGTGACAGTAAATACTTGGCCGCCGAGCTTTAACACGTCACAGTAAACGAGTGAAGCCGGCCACAGTCGAGCGAGTACCCGCTGTATTGCCAGTATCGGAGGTATAAGGGACAAGATTAGCTATATTAAAAAGCCAGCTTCGATTAAAACTTTTTACTAGTCTTAAAGAAAGATTAGTCAGTTTTTACCACCTGTCAATTGTTTCATGAGAGATGTGTACAGTATAGAGATGTATACAAGATGCAGAAGTATACAGATCAATAAAAATTCGCGTCAAGTAACACATAGCTGATGTAAAATATAGACGCCTTAGGAAGTCTACAGTCTGTGATAACATTCTAAATGACCCCACCATTACATTATATTTCACATACCACATATCAGGGATTAAATTAAAAAAACCTGCTTGGGATCCGGTAATAAATACAAATAAATCCAAGACCAGGCATACCACTACATGACCTCAAGATACTGTAAGCTCATTCTGCGTAGATCGGACCAAAATATTAATTAGAAAGCTTTCGGTAGCCGGGTTAACTATGACATCAGGACGTCAAACACCTCTGCAAAGATAATATTTTCATTTCAATGTGTAGTATAACGACGAATACTAAAAATCAATTTGCGTTGTTACTATTCTCCTCCGAAACCACTGAATGTGTAATTCTATTAGGTATTCCCAGTTCGATTGCTTGGTTTTTCGGCATGGTGTCTGAATTTATTTGTGTACCAAAACAAATTATACAAAAATAATAAATTGACAAATAAAATTTTCTTTCTTACGTCGAAGAATAAAGAATTGTCATACATTCATTCATTTCATTTCATTCATAAAAAGTGTTGTAATATCGCGTAAAAATTAAAATCTTTGAATGTAAAATTACCCACTTTTCGCGTGTCTGCGAAATGAAATGTGACGAGTGTCCAGTCTCCTCGCTGGGCTGTGCCCCGGAGAGTACCATGACGTTTTCAAGGCTTATTCCTTATCCGCCTCTTATGACACCCATGTGAAAACAGTTGGTTCTAACGCACGGCAATTTTTTTAATTTAAACGTCAATGTAATGTTAGAAGAAAAATGTATTGAGATAAATTCCGTGCAGTGTGACAGTAAACACTGTCAGTTGTCTTATGCTTTGTGTAAAAATATTAACATTAAGATACTATTCTTATATATATATTATTTCGTATCAAGGAATAATTAGACGGCATTCACTTACCTTCACACTCCGACAACAGAAAGAAATTGATCGGAACCGACAACACCATCACTATTCCAAGACTATAAAAAGGTAAACCAAATCCCCCGATCTACCTGGAACATATTTTATATTTAAATACTTTTTCTCAGCTTTTGTTACAAATGTAACAATAAAAAGGAAAAATGTTACAAAACATTCTTAGTTCTTTTTACGGTAGATGCCTAGTTCAACAGTGGACTGTTTAGGCGAATAACAGTTAAAATAAAAGTAGTCTTCAATCATATTTAATGGAGAAAAGATATTTTACAACTACACATTTAACTTTAACTTTAAAAAAAATTGTAGCTACTCACTTCGGATATGGCTTACATTACATTTAATGCCAAGGAATTTATATGGTACAATTATTTGGTAATAATCATGCTTTATAATTCCAAATGTTATAAGTGTTGAAATAGAGCAATAGAAACAAAAATATACTACGAATGTTTAGTTTAGTTCATACCGAATACAGAAGTCCTCCAACAGCAGGCCCCACGGACATTCCCAGCCCGACGAATGTCTCGAGGATGCCAAGCACAGTGCCAATGGTGTCGGGAAACGCATTCACCACCAATACGTAGCTGGCCGTCGAATATGCGCTCGCTCCGAGAGCTTCCATCCCACGGACCATGAAGCACAGTATCGTAAAACTCAAACTGTCTTCTATCAAAACTAATGTTCTGAAACAATAAGTAAACTTGGTAAGAATGTAGATTAACGTAAATTATCACAACCATAAGTCTGTAATAAATTCTAAGCTAGCAATAGGCCTTCCGAGATAAGAAGGTTGGCCGCTATCGCCACTCTTAGTAGTTGGATTGTTGAGCATAGTACGAGGCAATGCCACCTTAGGCAACTGGACGTGATAGGATGAATTTATCGCCGTCCCAAAAATATACGTGCGTAGAAATGATAATTAATTTTCCGAATTTATGTATGATGAAACGTCAAATTTCCGCTGGAAGATCATTAACAGGTGAAGGTAAGGTTTGAATATTTTCGTCATTTTAGTCATAAGTGTGGCGAAGAACATCGAACTGTCATAAAGTAAACGCCAAAAATAGACATTGTTAAATGGCGGACTAACCATCACGAAAAATTCTCATATCTGAAATTTCTAGATCTGTGACTGAGGCTATAATCGCCAAGTCCCCTCCTACTCAGCGTGCGAAAAGGTTTATTTCTCATATCTTTTATCAGATCATACATTCACTGTTTTATATATATTTTCGTTTTGTTCTGTAATAGCACTTAGCAATTATTAATACCACCAACCTGATTAATAAATCAGAAAATGTCTTAGCTGTATTCTATCTGATAAATAGCAACGATAGTATCAAGTTGGCGAAAATATGACTTAGTTCGGGAGAAGGGACGAGGAAACATTAGAACGATAATAATTGTACAAACATATGCAATACATATACAACAGAGAGAACTAATTAAAGCCTGATCCGGAATCAATTCAAACAAGAATATCTATTGTGTTCAATAATGCTACTTATAAGTCCCTTAGTTATTAAATTACCAAGACCAAGAGTCGTGAAGCAAGGTCAGCATAACACGATTATATAGAGAAGATGGCCAAGGTGTCATAAGCACTTGAAAGGGAAGGTGATTGGCGTAGATATGTGTGGCATCGTAATCTACTTATGCAAGTTGTACGTAAGGATCATATTACAAGGAGGCAATCCTGCATACCGAAGTAAAAGGTGTTTGTGGTTAATGACTGAAAATTAATATGGTTACACTGATTCAGAATACAAGATAGACCTTTTAAGACCCATTCGGTAATTTATTAGAATTTAAGTACTCGTGTATATATTTATTTTTACAGGTACTTCATCAGAATTGTGCACATGTATTATTATATGATAATATTTTCGTATCTTTACGCTAGACTCCAAAAAACCATCACAAACTCACTAAAGCCAGCGAGAAGCAGCAAGAGCCACTACTTAGCTCTACCACGTTCAACATGTAACGTTCACGTAAAATGTTATCTCAATACAAAATTTCATCCAATCGTTAGAGCTGTTTCCGATTAACCAATATTACATATATATTTATACAAGAACTGCTCGCATAAAGTATTCAAATAAATAATTTATACTTACGATTGTTGTCACTTAGTGAAACTTGATCATACAATTATTACTATTTCTTGTAGTAGTTTCACAACACATTTTATTTCTTTATGTAAGTAACCGTCAGGTTTTGCCTTACGGCATCTTCAAGGTAACAGAAAATAGTACAAGAAATAATAATAATTGTCATTATTTAATCATAGTGACTATTGTTATATGCGTCATTGATGACTACTAAGTAACATAAAAACAACAATTAATCTGCTTTTCTTTTCGATGAATCCGGTCGTTCCGGCTTTTTAATGAATATAGTTCTCTCAATGCGTAAAGAAGTTTATATTTTTTTTAATAATAGTGTGTGTATTCATTTATTGGCTAAGTTATACAGTACATTAAGAATATATTGGAGGAAGCTTACCCGAATAAGACATTGCAGGCACCGGCGACAAACATGCCCGCGATGAACATAAATTTGGCACCCGTTACTGGTAGCTGAAAATAAGTTTTAATCGTGAGGAATAATATTTAAATATACGTAGGTGATTATTTTAGGATTGAATAGGCATTGAGTATTAGATACTAGTGTCTGTCGGCGGCTTCTCTCGTGTGTTTTTTTTTCCAAGAGAATTCCTACTCGAGCTAAAAGCATCCTTATGTCATATGGCATGAATGATTCGTTTAGGCGTCGTTGAATAACAAATATCGAAACATGCATACATTTTAAGAATATTTGCAGTAGGAAGTAGGACTTGTTGAATGTTTATGGAAAAAGGAAAAGTATCATATTGAAATATACAAATACGTCAGTAAATAACGCAGATAGCATTTAGATTTATCGCTACTGCATAATGCTGTACAATACGAACTAAATATATTTTTGGAATATTCCGTCGCAATGTCAATGGGCTGATAGGTTGGTCATGATACACTTTCGCCCTTTGCACTGGGTATACAATGATTCAAGTCAAAAGCCAAGAAAAATAAATATTTTTACAGAAACATAACAAGAACTTATAGAACTAACCGATTGTATAATTATTTATTATAGAAGTCATAATTAATTGTTTTGTATTATTTACATAATAACTTCCCATTCATTTGATCACTCGGTAAGATACCTTATACCATTATTATATATTAAAATTATAAATTAAATAAAAGACAAATGCCAAAGCCGCACATATTCTTAATCTTAATCTAAAGATTTACAAAATATATGTATTGTAAATCTTTAGATACATCGTTTTACATGTAATATATTATAATCGCATAATTTAAATGTGACGAATGTATATATATATACATATGTTTTTGTAGAATGATTAATTTATGGTTATCATAAAATTAACATTCTATTAAAAGCTTTGAGATAATACTAAGCATATTCATTGAATAATTCATTTATTGAGTTGGTGTAATAAGTAATACTGTAAATAACAAAAGCATGCACGTAAATAGACACGCACGCTATCAAGACTACACAGACTACAATATTATACGGAGAAAGTAGGTACTATGTACTTTTTTAGGCAAAACTAGGCAATCGAACAAGCGGCTCACCTGATCGTAAATGATTACCGCATGTTTACCATCTGCAACACATATTTTCTGGAAGGGAGAGGGAGGAGGGTTTCTAAAAGTAACATTTGAATTTACGCCTATGTCTGTTTCTGTAAATTAGTAATGTAAGAGGCAATCAACACCTCGAAAAGAAAATAATAACTATTACCAATTAAACACTAATAGAGTAATCGGAAGCAAACCAGGGTTTCAAATCAGCATGAAGTACCTTGAAACCTGGAACTTTGTTCGTAAAGTTTTAGCGAAATTTTACGTCAACGTGCATGGAAATAAATTGACTGCTATCCAAGAAGAGGCGGATTTAAGTCAGACTGCACCCCAAACCTTCCCTTATAGCTCACTTTTGAATCTACCATTGCTAATAGCAACATTAAGTGCTGAATTTACCACGTGCTCGGCGGTGAAGGAAAAGCTCCTGCACTGGAGCAGCGTGGCGGATCCTTCCTAGCTCCAAAACCCTCTCAGATATTTGAGAGCCTTTGCCCAGCTACTTAACTTTTACTTTTTTTTAGCTTTTAACATAGCTTTAAACAAAATGCTTTACTTTATAGCTCAAATAATAGAACATATCATAACTGGGACTACAATATGAAGTAGCTGTTTTAATGGAGTGGCCAATTTATATTAAATTTAACCAGCATGGTCCAAGATTCGAGATTAAACCCTTTTTAAATAAAAACTATAGAATTCAAAGATTTTATGGCATTCTATTGTTTGACTATTAATAGTTTTTACATTAAGTGTTGACTTAAACAATAACCTCAAAATTTTTAATAACTTTTGACTACGAGTTCCGACGAGATTCTAACGCAGTAGAGACAGCTTGGTCTCTACTGCGTTAGAATCTCGTCGGTAGATATCGATGCTGCGTTTGGAGAGGATAAGACAATCGAAAGCACTGTACGTTTTTAGTTTAATCTTCTTAAATTGTGGAAACTTCAACTTGAAGAATGAAACTCGAGGAAGACCAGACACTAAGGTAAATAGCTATGAATGTAAAGCAATGGTGGAAGCCGATCCTTATCATACTACCAAAGACTTTGCGTCATGGTTTGGTGAATACATGAATAATGTATCTGTCGATCTGTCGTCATGGTGGAATTACTAATAATAATTAGTGACGATCTGCGCAGTATTGCGGGAAGTCGATAGATGCAAGTGGCTCAGGACCTAGAGTTGCGGAAATCTTTGGGAGAGGCCTATGCTCATACATTTACTTTATCACCTATGGTACAGTCTTTTTCTGTCTAGAAGTCGTCTGGGTAAGTACCACCATACTAACTAGAGTTTCGTTCCGCTTTGAAAGCCGTGAGGCATTCCATCTTAGTCTTAGATTCCAGTTACGATGGAAGTTGTTTTAGGGTGTCCGAGAGTTGCAGTAGCCACTTGTTAACTGTTGGACGAGCTAACAGTCGTTTCCCACCCCAATCCAATAAATGAAAACATCTCCGTAGAACTCATGGCATTTATTACTTAATAACATTAGAATTACAATAATCACTTTTCTACAGATTTATTGTATATTACAGATCTCCACTTCCAGAGTTACATTACCTAAAACCATATTCTAAAAGGATAATTTTAAAGGCTGATAATTATACTATTTAGACATAATCCGCATTGCAATCTTATTTAGACTCTATACTAAGAAGCCATTTGCTGCAATCGCAACATATAGCGTGTTCTATTACTACAATGCCCTCACGACTGCTTTCACTAGAGTTCAGTTACACGGTATATGTACATTTCTAAAAGCATTAACTGCAAATCACATTTAAGGAACATTATACTATAAATTAACTTACGTATTATTTTAAATTATAATTATTTTAAATAAGTTATTATTTTTAAAATGCGCGTTTTTAATTAGCATTATAAAAATAACATGGCATTGCTGTTTTGTTTACCGATGTAAATTGCTCATGCACAAACACCCCGACATATATGTATAATACTTGTTCCGTGCGGGTAGCGTTGAAGCCGATCGCTCAGCTATTGCACCAAACCAATCATCAATATATTAACCACTCAATCACAATATTAAGCGCTAGATTTGGCCGGCGGTTAGTAGAAACATCATGAGGAAACCGCCATGTCTGACAATTTTTTGAAATGTAGATAATACTCGTATGTATTTCGTTGATAAATAGAAATAGTAATTGGCTGAAATTGCAGTGGGCCACTTTTAATTATAATTACTAATAAATTGCATGCAACAATAAAACGTACTTACGAATTTTCCAAATATTGGAGAGGTCAAGAACATTACAACAGCGTAGAAACTGAATACCATTCCGCACATAGTGTCGGATAGCCCCTTCGTGTTGGCCTCCCTCGGAAAGAAAGGCGCCATGATGCTCATAGAGCAGAAGCTCATGAAGTCCACCAGCGCTAGCGACACCAGCGTAAGCTTTTGTCGACGGGACAGATGCCGTACCGCTCCCGGTCGTGGTCTTGTTTGTGTGCGCACTAATCTGTGTAGCAAAAAAAATTATTAGATATTGCCACACGAATCATTCAAAAGCAGAGTGATGGCTTCATGGATAGATGAAAAGCGAGTTGAAATGACTAAAGTAAATGTGACTTACCTCTGACCATCCCTGTATTAAGTATAAGAAAGAGCTTAGTTATTTCATCCTACGAAGGTTTTTGAATTTTTCAAATAACACCCAATACCAGTATTTTAGGTACAAATGAGGAATATTTGCAATTATTACAATACCATAACTAAAATGAATATCGCGCGCTTGTCCGTAGTGTAGTACCTGACTGAGTCCTAGGTTCTGGGCTCGTGTAGTGTTGTGCTGCGTCCTGTGTCTCTGACACTGCATTCGACCCTTCTCCTAATCTAAAGTAGGTAGTTAAAGACGAGGGAGTGCCTCTGTGTTTGCGCGTACCATTAGAGCTCCATAATTTATCGCGCGCAGTAACGACAGAAAAACTGTCCATGGTTTTCGGAAGGTTTCGCATATCATTATCATCATCATTACAATAACACATCTTCAACTTATTCTCCTTCATCAGCCTACGTAAGTCCACTGCTGAACATAGACCACTCTCGTAGAATTTGGCGTAATTATCAAGTTTCGCAAGCGAGTTGACGACCATAGTACCAGACGCCGCTGACCCTGCTCCCCGTCAAGGGTCTCTGTATTTTGGATCTTAAGTTTATTTTAAAACCATGTCTAATTTAACGCTACCTCATAAATTGCATTGGAATCCATCGAGGTGTTTAGGCGCCTACAGAGCGCATACATACAAAAATATTATTTCGCGAACATGTGAAGTACGCTAAACCCGCACTGGAGCATCTTGGCTGACCATCCTCGGCTCCAATCATCCAAAAAAAATCGGTTTGATCCCTTTTCCCAGCGATGGGCATTTTACACACAGTATATATATCCAACCACTCGAGTATAAGGTATTATATATACCTACTTTCGGAGAAGAAGGTAATATATAACATTTTTTTCGAACGCAAACATCACCTTCACGTGGCACACCCAGCTATCTAATAAACGAGGCTCTGACGACCGAAGACAATGGTGGAAAATCCATTAGAATTTGATTAAAAAAATCGACTAGAGTAGTAATGGAGAGCAGCATCACCAGTGCGAGGGTATACTAGCACTGCTCTCTCTCTCACTTAGTCATCGCTTGCGTGGCGTGGTGGTGGTAGTCTCGGATCAATTACGACTGTTCTTGATTTTACAATTAATTATTCGAATATCAAATCCCGTCGTTGATTTCCACGATAACTTTCGTGCAACACTTGTCAGTATACTTTCAAACGACAAACACTATGCTCACTATGCAACATTTTATGAAACACATGAAACCTTATTTATTAACCTGATAATAGTTCTCTGTTGGCCATGGGACTCTCTTAATGGAAATATTAGCTTTAACCGCCACGCTGGGCAGATAGGCTGGCGATCTCAATACGTCTCGTAACGTGCTTGCAATTAAGACTCTGCTCGCTATCGGTCTGTCTTTTCGGCCTGTAATTTTTTGTGATAGTTTATTCGTTATTGAGACGGTAGTCCGCTATTTCCGACGCCATGACTTTCTGATGGCTTTTCCCTTTATTCAATTTCATGACACCCACGATACGAAGTTATGTGGCAGAGTTTTATAGGTTGCTACCACGCACATCTAGATACAATAAGCAGAGAAGGAGCAATGTATGGAAGATATATTAAATATGAACTACTTAATTTGTATGTTTTTTTTAATTGCGGTGGTTACTATTTACTACACTTTCTTATCTGCTAATATGTCTCCGATAATAAGTTGACTTTTCGTATAATTACACGCGTAATCGTTCTAATGTTGCCAAATACCTACTATACTTCCAAAACAATGTACGTGCTTTAAAATAATGACATAATACACGGATATTGTATTTTACAGTTATTTTTTTTTACAGTTTATTGTACTCACAAAACACTTAAAACAGTGTTACAATAATCTTTTGAAACTCGTTAAATAAGAATATAATACAAACCGTTCTCTTAATATTCTAATTTCAGTGGTACCATCTTCAGGAGGCCCTCCCGACCAAGAATGAGCCCGCCGCAATCTGCCAGAATCGAGCAACGAGCATCTCCCACCCCACGTGGCCGCCAAATCCTCTGCGTGTGTCGAGGTCTTCACCAGTTTACTGTCAAAGTCTATTGTCTCGTTCGATGACGTCATTGTATCAATTGCACTATTAGAATAATTATTACTACAAACACTAGTCCGCACTTCCAGATTTGATCCCGGTAGCAGTTTCGCGCTGTCGTCTTTGTCATCACTGTTGACCATTATGAGGACTCAATTTTATAAATGTACACGCTCACGAAAACTTATTTAATGAGTCGCTTCAATGCAGTGTGTGCACTATAAATAGGTTATACAATTTCACTTCCTTGGTTATAGCGGTTGTAACAAATCGTAAACAAATAGATTGATTATCGGCGTGTCAATACACCGAGTGGCGGCCACCGACTGCTCAATTGTCCATCGACCCACCTACCTCCCGTATCAACAATTATCCGTATCTTATCGGGTGTAAATAAAAACTTCCTAAGGGATATGGACACTGGTTTATTTCTAGGTTTTAGTGTAATTGTAAATATTTGGAATTTAAATATGAAATTTCCTATATCACAAAATATATTTATTTAGTAGAAACTTGAAAACTAAATTATTAATATTATTTAAACAAAATTAATAATCCATATTTAAAAACTATTTTAAATTTTAAATAAACATAGTATAATCCGTGGAACATTAGCGGCCGCTCGCATGAAATTCATCGCTAGTGATCTAGATTCCAATCCCGGTGCCGGCGCCACTAAAATTGTTAACTGGGACTTTAAGTGCTTTAGTAGTTTAAGCAGCATACCATGGCGACTGCTACTGTATTTGGATAAAATGGTATAGTCAACCTTATACTTCACATAGATAATAAGTTAATAAACTACTTTGGCAATAAATGGTCCACCGCCAAACTGAACCACGCAACTGCAGGTGTGCCGCTGGGAACGTTTCCGCAACGTACGTGTACTTCTACACGACAAAACTACCGACTTGGTTGATGGGTAAAAGTTAAGCTTATTGAAGCATCTTTTAACTCCGCAAAACACAATATTATGAATAATTTTAGGTTTTTCATGCTTTCGATGTAAAATAACTCGTTTTTGGACACGATTCCTACAAAAATACTTTCGAGATCGAATTTATTAATAACAAATTAATGTAAAAGAACAAATTATAAAGATTAATTTCTTATACCTTACTAACCACCTAAATACCTTATATCTAATACATTGAGATACATTATTTATCTATGAATCATTATTATTGCCATTGCTTTTGCAAATTCTTGTATACCCACACTATGGTGATGGTAAGTATGTATAGGTGCTTTCTTGGCAAGCCATACCAAGTTTAGTAGTGGACCTAAGAAAGATTATGAATTATATTGACTTAAGCAGGGTTCTTTTGTGTTAGTGAATAAAAAATATATTGTGTACCTTGATATTCCTAACAAGGGGTTTCCGGTCGGTAAGTTTGATTAAAACAAAAATTAAAATTTTGGAACAAGTACAAGTGTATGACTTTTAACAAAACTTGTATAGTAAATGAAAAATTAAGTTCAACAAAAATAAAGGAGACCCATGTATAAACCATAATATCATAAATTGAACTGTTACCGAATGATCAACTCTGTAGCTGTGCCAAGGGGAAGAATTTTGCGAAAGTATTCCCGATTCTACAACCAAGTAATTATACCTAGTTGTTGTTCTGTTGGTATGCGGATCCTTTACTTCGTATTATATACTTATTTAGTAGCTGGTTGCTGCGAACCAGCTACTAAGTAAGTATATAATAAAACGTACGGAGCCGGACAAAGTCAAAACTTTATGAAATTTAGGCTTGTTTAAAGCTCTCATGAACGTCAAAATCTACGGCGGTTCGCAAAACATAATCTTCTCAGAGAAGAAGCGGCAAGAAACACTTGCGAGTCTTTTTTTATGTATAATAAATCAATGCAATGTCAAATGTATATTAATATTTTTTTAATGTCAATTTTTACAATATTTGATCTATTTTATATTTGGCCTTTTTTAACAAAGTTTGTTTAACAAGTTTCTGCAGTTGCACATTTTTAGATATTTTATTGTAAAATTTTATGCATTTACTTGGAAAAGAATCTAGTTTTAGCCAATCGTGCGTACATAATATTTACAAAGATGAAAATGTCGGAAGTGTCAATACTATTACGCTACGTTAGTTATACGCTGTGTTCATATTACTGATAGATGAACATGCCGAATATTGCGTCTAGCTATATACTATGGTCATGACTAATGTCACAATTTAAAAAGTAATATTTTTCCTAATTCAATGTAGGAATGCGTTTTTTTATGAGAGTGAGATCAGAGTTAGATCGATTTGCCGCCAATTCACATATTAATTTTACCGTGATGGTTAAAATACATTATCGTTAAGAAAACTGAATAACATTGATTGACTTCCACAAAGTGGGTATGGATCAATCAATAATTTTTAAGACTATTCAAAAGTTAGGCATCGCCCGTATGTTTGTTTATCGTATTATCGACAAGTATCAACAATTTCTCTGCCGAAGACCATAAAAGATCTCAATGACCCTGTGCTGTTAAGACCAGACGGGCTGTGAACGCTGTCAAAGCCAGAATTCGATAAAATCCTATAAGGAAACAATATCGCTAAAATTAAGATTCCCGCTAGGACCCTGTCGCTAATTATTAATCAATACCTGAAGCTAGGTGCTTGCCGTCGATACACAGGACATGCTCTCCGTCAGTCCCTGCAATTTAAGAGTGGATCGATCCAAACGCTTGCTGTCCCGATACGCCGGTGGAAGGCAAATAAATTTTCTATAATTTTTTTACGTTTGAAGAGCACTACAACATGCAAAATGTATGCCCACAGCTTAATCCAGACGCCACTACTTGGCAGCAGGTGTGTTGATTGATAAGTTACACGTTTATCGCGAATTTTAACAGGGTGGCAAAGACAAAGAGTGGGTGCGATTTTATTGAAACTTAGTAAAAAATTGATTAGAACTAGTGGTCATCCTTAACCTTACCTTACAGCCTGTAAATGATCCAAGACATAGGTTTCTCAACTATGGAGCATTTGCCATAATCGCCTCTCCCCGGCAACCAGATTGCCGATCGCAGTACCAAAAACCTCGCACCTTGCCCGTCATCATCATGTGAAAACCCTGTGTCTCAAAGACAAATTAAATAGCGTTAGTCGTCATGATTAATCGTTTACTGCGAGGCGAGTTAAGCTTCCCCACGAGTCAACATTGCTAAACGAATCGGTGCGTACTGCTTTGACCGCAGCCAAATTTAAACAATGTGACGTAAGCTCAGTATAACGTAAGACGGTATAAAATTTTAATTTTTAACGAGTCTCGGCGTACCACCGTTACCTTAGATCATTGAATAGTGCAGCTGTGCTCAGTGCGATGAATTTGCGCGCCGAGAACTAGCTTTTGCAAAAGAAAAAGCGGGGAAAATAGTGATCGCATATTTTTTATCATATTGACAGCAGTGGGAAATCGAGCTGATCTTAGCAACATTAAAATAATGTCATCTATTATTCTTCTAAGCCTTTCCTGGGCTATGTTCAATAGGCATCTCCCGATGATAGGATTTGCCTTAATCTACCAACTAGGCAGATGGGTTAGCGATGGTATACCAGTCGCCGCGATGCCCAGCCTAAAGCAACGGTATAATCAGAGTTAACCGCTCCGAGAGAGACCAAGATCCTCCTCCCAGGATGATTAACATGCGTGGCAGAAATGGTTTTGGCGGCGGAGCATTGACCTTATCCGCCGCTGGGGGGCGTGAATGCTGGTACTTCCGAATCGGGGTACTGGCGATCTCGGTGCGTCAGTCGAGGGATAGAAGGTCATGTAGGAAGGGGCGTCCCTGTTCCGGCGCGCTTGCCAGAAGGGAGAAGAAGTGAGCGTTTATAGTCTGTAGTTTATATTCGATGCGAGCCCGAAGTACCGCCGCCTAAATCGACAGGTATTTCACCAGGTATTAAAAAAATGCAAGACTCACTTAAGATGATCATAGTTTGCGATCAGTCGGAAACCTCAAGATCTTTTGGCATTTTCCTTTTTTACGAGAACTTTTACAATTTCACGTCAGCTGATGTTGTTATTGGTTAATACCCGCTTTAATAATTGTAAATAGTTTGAATAACAAGAATGTAAAAAAAAAATGGAAAAAATTATAAATAGTATTCTGTGGTCGGTGGTGTAGAAGGAAGGAGTATGGGGATAGACCGCCGACCCAGATGTAATCGGCACACAATACTCATACTCTGGTATTATTATATTGATTAGCTTCTACTACAAAACATAATTTTGTGTTGATAATGGAATTGCTCTACTTTAAATTAATAAAATTTTCCATAACATAGTGAATAGAATACTGCAAAATTTTAATGAAAAAAAAACACATTTGGTATACGTTACTATTTTTTTAATATTCCAAACTTAGTTACATTCTTCAACTCTATCGGCCCAATTTTGGTCATATAGTACTGTGTATGGAAAATATGCCTCTCCAAGAAAGTGTATTACAGCTACAGGCATATATTTCTTGGAAGATTTGCCCATACTCGCCACGCTGGGGAAGCAGGTTGGTGAGCGCAGCGCCGGTCTCCTCGCGCCGGTGACGCCCCCTCCCTCCGCCACGGTCCGCGCACTGGTGCGCGCGATGCGGTGAACTCGTATGTACGGCCGCCAGAGCCCGGTTTCTTCGCTAGCAGGCTGCACCACGTGCAAGTGCGTTAGGCATTTAGAGAGAGTTATATTCACTTATAATCAATATTTCAACAATTCCTATTATATAAAGGTAATGTAACTGAAATAATTGTTCAAAGAAAAACGGTACTATTATCAAACCATTTAACGTAAATACAAATGTGTAACAACTCACTTAAACCTATATTTTAATGAGTAAAATGGTATTTGGTTTTTTGTTATTGATTTAATTTCTAAACACTCGGGAATAACATTGATTCGTCAAGAGTAATATAACAAGAAAACGATTTGTAAAATTGTGACGTGTTGTAACAAAAGAGTGTAACATTCACAACAGTCTGGATATGACTTATAACAATAGAATTTCAATTGTTTCAAAGTTATGACACGCAGTGGTAGCTAGTCTGTCTATTTTTCTATTCGTTAAAACACTGTTTCTCAAATGACGTAATAACTCATGACTTGACTGATCAAACAGTCAAATGTCAAATAACAATTTAAACTGTGCATAAATTAAAATGGAAGCAGCAGCAGTAACATGGAACTGTCCATGACATATCGACACATAAACACCGAAGCCCTAAAATGTATAAAAAATGTAAAGCGATGGTTGCTTTTATTCCATAGTACCTTGTGGAACTATTAGATATCTGTTCTGCTACATTATTAACAGATTAATTGAAGTTTGCGTCGAGAAACCTAAAAGCTCTATGTTCAAATGGAAGTAACAGAGTGAGTAATACATTAGTGCTCCTCGAAAAAAAACCTTCTTTTAATATTAAAGTAACAAACGACATACAAGTAGATCCGCATAGATTGTAAGATTTGCACAAATAAAAAAGGTGGAATAAATTTTTAAACTACCAATATGCAGTATTGTCAGAACAAATTAGAAACATTCTTTAAATTAATATCTTGACGATCACGTAGTGTGAATTTGGCTACAGTTTCTTTTGATGTTTCATTTAGTAAAATTAATTTAAAATATTTGTTACTTTTGTATGTTTTTTTTTTTTTAAAGAAGCGGGGAAAAAATATGTTAGTATTATGGAAATACACGAATAGGGCGGTTTTTTAACAAGCATATTTGTTTAATTATTTGTCAATGGTGTAACATTTTGCATATATAAAAATATATTTAACAGTCCTAAGCGAGTAAATCAATGTTATCATAATCTAAGCTGCGCTATTTCCTGTAATAAAGCTTGTTCGTTGTCAATCTTAGCGAGTTGATTCAGCTCAAGTGGCTTTCCGGCTGCCTTTTGTTGCTTTAGCTTCTCGATGTCGCCTAGTTTCTGTAAGGATGATATTAAGCTTTAGGACATTGTAAAAGTTTTATAATTATTAGCCTTAGTTAAAGCTAAAGAAGACGATTTTAGTAATGGATTATAAAGTATTTTTCAAGCGAAACCACTATGATTGGCAGGGGTTTATAGACTGCAGTATGTGCTCCACTATAGAAATAAATAATCAAACTAGACAAGTCTCTACGATGCGATCTGTGGAAACATCAAAAGGAAGTCGATCACTTTTACCACTAGCAAAAATTGTGTGGTGGCTTTTTACAGTATGTATGTTAAGTTTTGCATTTTTAGTCTTGTTTCTTCCTTTTAATATTACTAACATTAGATTCGTTATGTACCTGTTGTTTGTTTAGACGTGGGCCCTGGGTTTGAATTCAAGCCGAAGTCAACATTTGAACAAAACACAAATTATAAGTTTCCGGTCTGGTTATGTTGTTATAACCAGAGTGGAACCCAATAATTTGTGTGCATCCCGTGTCTCCATGTTACGGCGAATAAAATCGCAATATTTAGATTAGAGCAAACTCTGTTCAACAGATTTATTTAAATCTGTAACTTTTACACACTATTTTAGTTATTATAAGTTTCATTTATTGATTTTGGTGAAGACATGGAAACTAGTGGCGACCACTCATTATTAATATTTTACATATTCTTCTACATTTCAAAAAGAATGTGAATGTAATATTAAATTAATTGCTATCGAAAAATGTTGGTGTGTAAATTGTTGTATATTGGAAGATGCTAACTTTATTTATGTTTTTAATTTTTTTATCCTTCTCGGGATCGCCTGTAGGAACGAAGGGCGCCCGCGAGGTCGCAGGTGGGGAAGGCGGCAGAGGTGAAGTGTCACCAGCAGCTCGCTCTTCTGCTTTGCGCGCTTTTCGAGCTTCACGTTTCTCCTTTTGCTTGATAGCTTGTTTTGATGGCGCTGCTGTGTAAGAAATAATATTCGTTTAGGTAAAAATATTACGAAGAAAAGAAAAAAATTAACACTAACTAATTATTGTCTGTGGCTCTCAGCCAGAGAAAATTATTAAAGACCAATCAATAAACATCTATTTAATTCACATGTCCTATAGACAACCGCATCCATCCACTCACTAGTAATGGGTATGGGTATGAGTGTTTATTTTTGAAACTTAACATATACTCGTACATAGTTTCTATGTGTACATATATTTTATAATATTTTTTTGCATGTATATGTGTACTACAACCAAGACAAATCATGATGCGGCGCCCCTTTTCTTTCATGTCGACATTGTTCTGCATCTTATTAAGCTACATCGAAGAAATAATAAATATTTTGTTATGGCGAAAATACATATAGAAAAAACGATAACAGTAAGAATTAAGTTGATAAGATTGTGAATTCTGTATATGTGCGATATCCATTTTAAGAATGGATTTTCCATTTCACACTAGAGTGCAACTTTGCATGTTATTAACTAACAAGCTATTCGCAGATCAGAATGCGATAATAAATACCTTTTGGAACTGAGATGCAATCGACATTGTCGACAGCCAAAACCAGGACTAAAATAGACTCATCGTCGTCATCATCAGTACAGCCAGAGAACATTATAGACAAGACCTCCCGCTCCCAACACTGCGCAGGTCGTCACTCCACAAGATGGAGCCCTCCTGACAATTCTGCGAGCTATGTGGCCGGCCCATTGCCAATTTTGCTTGCTGATCCCTACGGCTATGTCGATTCCCTAGTCCTTCTGCGGATTTCTTGGTTGGTGATTCTATCACCCAGAAAAACACCTGAGCTTTAAGACGTTTCCAAAGCTAGGCATCAGGCGTATGATTGTGTACACGTACACAGACAATTCCTCTTGTCGAAGGTCATACATTATCGGGGTCTCCCCATGCTGTTAGGACTAAAACGGACTGTGGAGTTAATAGTCAATGAAATTGTCAAATTAAACATACCATTGACATCCTGTCCGGGTCGATGCGGCTTTTCATGTTCGTGTAACGTGAATGTGGACGGCTTATTTCTTGCTCCGGGCGGTCGGTAAGCGGCAGCGGGCTTTACTGGAGCCACCTCAATGCCCTTAGGCGCGGCTTTGGACAACTCGCTCTTCGGGAACGTCCCAGGTTGCCAGTTTATTGCAAAGAGGTTTTCTTTCTCTTCGCAAACTCGCTTGTGTATTAATGCGCCAGTGTAATGCCATATTTTGTAACTGTGGAAGAATATTCATATGTAATCGTGTATTCAATTGCTTCGATCGCAACGTAAAGAATCGATCACTCGATTTAGTTTCTTGGGTGGCGCAACGTCTACTGATTAAAAATCAAAAAGAATAAAAGAAGAGACAGTTTCTTGGAAATTATATCTTCAATACTGATCATATTGTCGAACATGATAGAGCCAAGCGGCGGCTTTAACTGCTGCTCGAATGGGCCGGCTCGACCGGATTAATAACACGACCTCGCAGAATACCGGCGTGAAGTAGAAGCATCTTGTGCGGCGTTTCGTTCGGTGAGTGAGGTAACCGGAGGCCCACTCCCTCTCCCCATTCCACTCCTTATCCTCCCTCCCATCTCCCAAATACCCTTAAAGGCCGATAACGCACCTGTAGCACCTCTGTATGTAGGCGACGGTAATCACTTACCATCAGGTGAACCTATAACTCGTTTGTCGCCTTTCCTATAAAAAAAATTATTATTGATGATGAAGGGTGTAACCTCAATTGCACGTGAGGCACCCTGCTGATTAACTAACGAGTTTCTGGCAACCGACTGATGGCGGAAAACCCATAAGCCGAACCCAATTCACAGCCTAGTAATGGTAAATAGTATAAAAAAATTGATAGTAGCAAATCTGCCGTTACATAAAAAAGCCATTTGTTAGTCGATTATGCGTAATTTACGAAACATCAAATAGAAAGCATAGGCAATATAAAAGAGAGCCAACATACCCATTCCCAACAGTGAGCCGAGGATACGTAGTCGCAGTGATAAAAGTTTCACCGCGTGGATCCCACTGCAAGCTAGTGGTGTCTGGCGCCGAGCAGGCCCCGAGCTTCTTGAATCCACGCACGTCCCACACCTCTATATGCCCCGTCGCTATGTTACCGAAACCACCTAAAAGGACTAGTGTTACGAAGTTAAGGACTTACAATATAAACGATTGGTAATAAAACAATATTCGAGGAAGTCGCGTGCTTTAGTTTTCGGTGTTTCTCTGCGTGGGTCTAAGAATCAACCAGCTGAAGGAGCCACGGGCCAGCCACATAGCTGGCAAAACTGATAACTAAAGGAGCGTTCTGGTAATCTGATGCAGACAAGCGTATACTGCGGACGAGTCGCCACAAGATGGAGTGCGGAAAGTCGATGGATGCAGGTGGCTCTGGTCCTCTATTTTAGCTAAGCGAAAGAGGGGCCACTGTTGTGTTCCGAACGGAGATCCCGTGACCCCTCGCCAGCGCTGATGGCGATCACCGTGGGGTTTTAGTCGGTGCGAGTCCGACATAACCCGGCTATCCCCCAGGGGCTGGGTATCCATAAGGGATTTCCCCACGATAAAATAAAAAAAAGGTGGCTCTGGGCCGTGTTTTGTGACAATTTATATGGACTTGTGATAGACTATAATAATAATGAAATACTAATTACTTAACAAAATACTAGCGTTTACGCCCACGCTTACGCTCGCCTTTGATTTAGCAATTTTTTTGAGTGACACAAGATATGAAGAGCACTAAAATTAAATATTTCAAACTAATGATCGCTGATTTTTATTCTAAATTGTAATTTTTCTTGCCTAATATATAAATAATTTTATATTTGTTATTCGTTTTCTCAATGTTTTTATTTTTTTATTGTTTGGATAATCAGTTTCAATTGATTATTTCAACTCCAGCAACAGTTTACTTCGACTTTTTAGAACTCTGATAACGTGTGTGTATACATAGCCCTGATTGTGCGTTTTTACCTATTATTAAAGAGTTTGCGTTGGTCGTGTACGTTCATTACTGGTGAAGGCGTGTGTGAATCCCTTTCTTACCGTGGATGTCATAAGAGGCGACTAAGGGAAAGCCTTGGAAGTCGCTATGACGACCGACCGACAGCGGGATAACCAACACGAAAAATATCAGAGCATTGAAGAGCAGCAGCGTGTAAGATGCGAGGCGATTGTTGCAAATTCTCCTTATAGAAGTGACCTTGCAGTGACTGCTGAATTTTTTTTAATCAATATTAACTATAATATAAATTAATGGTACTGAAAAGGATATTGTTTCCTTCTGGTGGGAAATAGATGGCATTCCAAGCGCCAGTGCCAAACTCGAAGAGCGAGTCGCATTTGGCGTTGAACAGTGTAGCTTTAGCGGGAGCGTGTCCGTACACCGCTACCCATTCATTCCAGTTGCCCGGGTTCCACGCAATAGCATGAATGGGACCTTCTTTGCCTGAAGGTTAAACATACTTAAAATAAATAGCTGTATAAAGTTATTAATAAAAATTAATACCTGATGGTGTAATGACGGTTTAATTTTTTTTGTTAATTTCATTGTCTGGTTATTAGTGTACTTGACTGCAAAGACTGCATGGGTGCAGGGTCCCATGGCTGGTCCATCCCAACCGGAGCAAATATTTGGAAGGTAAAGACGAGTGGCTTGCGGCAGAGCAACATGTTCTACGCAGTTGTCAAGACAACGTCATGATAGGCAGGGGTGGCACTTGCCATCAGGTAAAAGGCTTGATAACGTCTATTAAAAAAATCCATCAATATTAATAAGTTCTAATTATACTTACTTTTTAAAAAATAAGTATATTCAATGGCGACATTGTAGGAGTTACAGTGAATGCCCAATAATCGTACTAACCACAATCTAAATCTGACCGCGGCTGATCGGCTTCAAAACCATTGCCGTAATACGTTGGACATGAGCATACATGGGAGACCCAGTTGAAGGAGAATTCGTAATCACATTAGCAGGCGCGTTGGCGACCGCTTTGTCAGACAGCTCGTACTGCGCTGCCCGTCACAGATTTAAATAATTAAGGTTAAATATTAAGTTGGTTAAGTAATTTTTGTTGCTTAAAATATATGGCGACTTACTAAAAGTGACATTTCCAGCATTTCCTTTAACATCCCCGTACGAGAGAGTTTGCTTTCCATAGTAAGAACCCCCAGTTTTATCCACCTAGTGTATACAAAAAGTCATATTACATATATTTGTTCCACGAAAGCTTTTACACATTACTTATGAAGAGCAGGGATCTCATCTTATATCTGCAAGCCTGATAGAGCCAGGAACCGATGTTCTATATAAGTTACATTTCTGGTTTCTTCTCTGCTTAGGAGTCGTCTAGGTACGTACCACCCTCTTGCCCACTTTCTGCCGCCGATCAGCAGTACCACCACTGTTGTCTTGCGTTTTTAAGATATATATATATATAACTGTATATATTTAAGGAATATCGATGTATCAGGCATTCTCTCTTAGTTCTCATCGGTGACAACGCATTCTGTTACTTCCTTAGATTCAAATTGCTTGCAGGTGTCCATGGGCTTCAGTAATCACATACCATCAGATGGACTTTTAGCTGGTTAGTCACCCTATACGCCATACGACGAATATTTCGCAATTTCTCATAGTAGACTTTTACGACACCAATGGGATGTTCGACTTCGATTGATGATCGATTCTCTTATCTCGCTATACGCGGTACATTTACTTGGATATTCTCTTAAGAGGTTTTCCTTAAGAGCAGCGCTAGTGCTAAATCGGCCCATAAAATTGCAATAAACAATTCTCATGTAATCAGCAATTGAAGTCGAAATCGTATTATACAAACTGTGTGTCGAAGTCAAAGTTTTCATGATGATTTCATCCGTTGCACGTAACCGGGCCGCCGTCACGGAAGGAGAAGCGACTCATACTAACAATAAGCTATGATAATAATAATAAATTTGGCTTTCGTGCGATGTAATATGATCATTGACGAGACCCAGTCACCGTCTGTCTGGACTGTGTCACACACGAGACACACGCTATCATAGTGCTGAAAATGCAGCAAAATGAGTGAATAACCCTCGTCCGAACAATACTTGTCCAAGTAAAGAACAAACATTGAACCATAGACATTTCTCATAAAAAATTGATTCTTCTGTCTCTGAGAGTTCACGCTAATTGTGAGACCTAATAGTAACGTCTGTGAATATATGCTTTGGGTAATAATGTTTACTTTGCAACAGTTGAACTGTGTACTAACTTTAGTCACAGACTTAATATTGCTACCAGTCGACCCGTGTACTTGGGCGGGGCGACGATGGGGATTATGCGGGGAAGTGAGCGGCAGGGTCAGCAAGCGTAATCTGAATAAGTTTGCGCTCTCTATTCTGAACGCTTGTTACGCGTGAGATCTGAACCGAACGCTCTTAACGAATTTAAATAAATATCGTGGAAATTCACAATGGTTTATAGGATATATTCTGTACATAACAAGAAAAATAAAATGTAAGGTTATGCTTATACTATAATCTCCTGAAGTGTGGACATTACATTACATCTTATATCTGACTTAGAAACGTTTAGGAGAATTTGTTATATGAAATTTCTTGTTTGTATTGATGACCAACACATTTTTATAATTATTATTATGATCAATCGTAACGCTAATAATACAACTTTGGTAGTATATATCTTGGTGTTGTGATGTTTTGGCAGACTGTTGACTTGTCCTGTTTAAATTTATGACAACAATCGATTAACATGGGTTATCTAACATACATATACTCATCTTAAATAATATGAACTAGTTTTGGCGGACGACTCGTCGTAAATCTTCCAACCCTTTCGTTAAGTAAATAATTTCATTCTGTAAATTGTAATAAAGTATAAAAAAATTAAGTACTTTTTCTTTTAATTCTTGTGATCACCCTGTCTCTCGAGAGCGTTCCTGATACCTACGCGGTGGCGGCATGCGTTCTATAAAAAAGGAGTCGAACTACTGGTAGGACATGTATTTTAATACTGTGATTTAGTTACGTACAAAAATATGCGGAGGTCCGTGACAAAGTAGGTTGTATACACTTACGTCGGTTTGTGTCATAGTAAACACATTAGTTCCGCGTTTGTTCCAGTGGAAGGTGGCCTTATCAGCTTGAAACGAGGATCGGCTCACTACAGCCTGATTGACATCAAAGTCAGGGTATTTAAACACGCGCCAAAATGACGGCTGACCAGGCTTACCTAAAAATTAAATTATAGCTACAATACGCCACGATTACCCATTGGTTAGGGGATCTATCTTTGGATCAGGAGATTTGAGTTGGATCCCCAATGTAGAGAGCTCTTGCCAAAGGGTTTGAGGAAACTCACCACGATTAGTACAGTTAGTCTGGACACTATAATGGCGATACCTGTCAAATGTCCCAAATAAGTTCTGGCGAAAAGTGGGTCGAATTAACAATATTTGTTTTATAATTGTAATATATTCTGTTAATATAAGACCAATGGTCTTCACCTTTCCATATCCAATGTAACGCATCTGCATATTGTAACACTGCATCTCAACAAAAAACAATGTTATAAATATATGGATATTTATTCAGAACTGTTACCCATAGTAGTAGGCAAATATTTAAATTCCGTTTAACACGACTCAGCGTAGCCAAACAAGCTTACGCAATCCACTTTTCGCCTCTCCAAAAAATACAACGTGAGCTTATAATTAAGACATATTTTAGACAAGAATACTAACCCAACGTAAATATAGAGAAGTAATATGTGGGTGCAGTACTAGGCGATAGACTGAAACACTGAAGCTTTTCTGCTTGAATCTGATGTATGTACCTCTCTAGGTTGCCATCTTCATATATTAATACTCTTCCACTGATTTGCAGGGCAAACAACTTCTCATCAGAAGACCAGTGTGGCTCCCTGTAAACCACAATATACAGGATGTACTAAGTACTGTCATTATTCACATGAATATAGAGGAATTCACATAGCTTCTACTTACTATATGCAATGCAACACCTAAACAATAACTTCAAACTTAAATATGTTACTTACCATCCAGCTTGATGCTTTTGAGTGAAAGATCCAACTTTCTCACCACTAGCTGATTTATATACATGCAAATTCGGTTTACCCTGAAAAGACAACATAAATAAATAATGTTGACAGACAGAACAGGATAGTTTAACTTTTGTTATATAGGATGCCCTCAAGACCAGACTTTTAGTGCGAATTTTATCTTTAAAAAGACAATGTCGTCGTGATTTTTTCATAAAGTACTAGGTTTTTTAATTAAATTAAAATACTCAAACAATATCATAACAAGCCAAAAAAGGTGGCCTCTATTCTAGTCTCTCCCTACAGAATGCCAACCTTTTGTGTATCTTATTTGCTTGTTACTTATCAGACTGTAGAAGTCCACTACAGGACATAGGCCTTTCCATGAAAGAGTCGATAAAAGATAGATTTTCGCCATCAGTCGGCCGCCAGAGCCTCATTCTCAAGTTATTTAGCAGGGTGCACTGCATGTAGTGATTAGATAGAAAAAAGTTAGTATATTCCGCCTTATAACCACTATCTTTGTGTAATAAGTACTTCTAGATTATAAGACGATTAAAACTTAAGAAATATTTGTACTATGTATGATACAAGTAAATGGCAAATCAAATCATTTATTCAATGGAAGAAACATATGTTTCACTTGTTGAACGTCATTTTTTTTTAAATCTACCACCGTTTCGTAATGAGGTTCTCCTGACGGAGAAGAAAACGGCGAAACAAACTCCGTAGTTATCCTATTTTTTTTTTCAAAACATACATAACAATTTAATAATCTATTACACTATTTTTACTATTACAATACAATTACAATATTTTGACTAGAAATGGCCTCAGAGCAATCAACTCTTTCCCAGGGGTTATTATCATCTAATTATTCCTATACATTATAAAAACCCTTTTTATACAATCTGTGTTTAACAAATTTTTTAAAAGGAAGAGTTTGCTAATCCGTGGATTGATGTAACAAATTTTTCATTATTTATGCAGTTTTAAATTTGTACATTAAATATGTTTACTCTACTAAAACATGTGGACTTAGTATTTTCCAAGGTGTTACTGTTTCATTTAAAAGAAGGTCTTACACAGGTAACAAACATATTTAATAGCATGTAGACATATTTAATAGCAACACCAAGAGGCAAAAGAATCCATGAAATAGGACATTTTTGGTTATGATACCAAATCTGAAATAGATTAAATATTAGGTAAACATTTTTTTTTAAAATTAAGCTAATAATGACTTAAAAGGAAATAAACTTAAATTATAGAATAATACTTTAATAAAGTTAATTAACATAAAAATTAAAAAAAAAATTATTAATCATAACAGTTTGTGACAACCCTCTTTTGTCATGGGACTGCAATTAGCTTTTCAGTCAAACGAAATACCAATGCCCAAAGTCTAAATTTTACATATTCCAAATATTTTGCATATCTAAATTAAGCCTCAACTATTATGAGTTAAAAGAAGAAGAGAGTCATAGTTATGGAAATAAACACTCATGCGAGACTTTTGCATTTGAAGAAACTTTTGTTTTGAATTGGAACACTGACACTGCCATTGCTACTCTTCTACTTTTACAATTGCACTTCATATGCAAACATGTAAAGCATTATTGGCTTTTGTCACCACATTGTTTCCAACATCTACTGACTGCTAGCTGTGCTAACTAGCGGTTAAATGATAAAAAAAATCGAATGTTTATATTTTATGTGTTGAATAAAAAAAAATTTGTAAATATAAACCATGTCTATTAGATTTTTTCAATTCTAAACTAGAGTATCTACCAACCAACTTTTGCTAAAATATGATGATTTGAGGTGAGAGCATAGCAGCAAGAATATTTTGTATAGCACAATCTTATTCTTAAATAGATTTTTGTCTCTTATCTAATTAACTGTTACAGAATATTTTACTGAGTGAATAAAGCTTGTACCTCAAATTGAAAATAAAAATAATTGTCAATTACACACCTGAGGATTATCCTTTGTTATTAAAAACATTTCCCAAACTATAAAATAATTGTCCAATGGAGAAAAGTACATATCTTTAATATTGCCATTGATTGTCGCAGCTATCGACCAGTTAGCACATTTTATAATCTCAGCCCTGGAATCGTTTTCAAAAAACCATTAGGGTAAATAATGCAACATATTAAAAGTAAAGGCACTTGAAACTTTTTTAAAATCGGAATTTCATTTTGGTAAATAATAAATATGTATCTGATCTGACCACGATTTACAATACCGAATAAACATATTTGAGTAATACAGTCACTAACTTTTTGTCTGTTCTATAAGCGAGAAAACTGCCTTTAGGACTATAAATTAAACTTCGAATATTCGGAGTGTTTTCATCTCTCAAAACCTTCTCTGCATATGGTTCTTGAAATTCGATTAGGAATAGGCTCCTGTTTGTTAATCCTGGAAATAAAATAACGTTTAACCTCATACCCTTACTTAATAATATTTTAACTAATTAACTAACTAGGGTGTTAGGTCACATTACCAGCAACACACGGGGTCACACTCATTATTAAAAGTGGAATTAAGTTATTTAAATAAATAAAAATGTTTAAACTTTATGAGTAAAACACATGCTAATACATAAGCATATACATATTTTTTTTTTTTTTTTTTCGTTAATGGCAACCTAATGATTACTGCCAACGTCCAGTCATTAAAATAATTAACGAAAAAATCTGTTATTCTGATTATAAGCCGAAATCATAATAACTATGATCTAATGAATTGATGTGAAACTAATTGTACTAAAAATGCAAAATATATTAAAATAAATAAAAAAAAAAAAAAAAAAAAAGATCTACCTACTCTATTAAAAATATTGGATAGTATCAGGTCATACTACAGACAATGAACTAAACATCATAACTTAATGTTATTTGTATCTAAATATTCTACAAGACAGTTAAAAATATTTTTACTATCTTCGGAAACAAATAAAAGAGAGCATATTTCTATAGGAAGGGTATTTTAAGTTTTATTAAAGAGTTATATAGTGAGGAATGATCATATAAAGGACACGAGAAGAAAATATGATTAAGGTTGCCAATGTCTAATCCACATTCACATATAGAAGAATCTTTTATATGAAGCCTAGCAAGATGAACCGAATTACAGCAGTGACCCAAGCGCATTCTACATATCATTGATGTATATTTCTTACAAAGGTTAATTTATAAAACCAAGGCTTACTAGGAATATTGGGTTGAATTTTGGCATAGTGAAAGCCTTTCGTCATTTTGGTTTGGTTCCAATACTTAGTCCACCTATCTCTACATAACGATTTCGTTGTCGTTATAAGGTCATGGCAATAATTTTTAAAAGAAAAGTATCCCCACAGACTATAGCTTGTTTAGCAAGTTTATCAGCATATTCATTACCAGATATACCAACATGACTCGGAATCCAAACAAAGGAAATGTTAACATTTTGAAATTTGAATAGGAATAAAAATTTCTTTATTTCAAATACCAAAGGATTGCGTGAGATACCATAGAAAGGGTTGTGAACTAATGCCTGTAAAGAACTCAGAGAATCGGTAAATATAACGCTAGTTTTAAATTTAAAAAGATAGCAATATTTTATTGCTTGTAAAATGGCTAGCATTTCTCCTGTAAAAACAGAAGATTCTGGAGGACTTTTTATTTTCTGGACTATTTTCCAATTTTGGTGATATATCGCATAACCAGTACAACCTTTTTCGTCGAGTTTGGAAGCATCAGTAAAAATACGATGATGGTCTGGGAAATGTTTATCTACTGCAAAAAGAAATTCTTTATTTGATTCAATGGAAGATTTATTTAGTCCAAAATCTAAGATAACTGTTGGACTGTAAAGGACTACGTCAAATGAATTGGAGAAAAGAGGTAGAGTAGCAGACCGATGAATAGGATCTAGCAAAGCATTATAATGTTCATAACTTTTTACTAAATTGGGTGTTGCTTTGGTATGCCAGTACTTTCCTGAATTCATTAAAATGTATTGTGAAAGTAAACGAATCTTAGGGATTAATGGATGGTTGGAAAATTGAAGTGCCCTATAAAAAAAGGCATCCGATAAATATTGCCGTCTAATATAGAGAGGTGGATCTCCGCACTCAATCTGCAAGGCGTTTATAGGCGACGAATTCATAGCACCTAAGATTATTCTTAGAGACTTGTGTTGAATGACGTCTAACATTTTAATCCTCTTTTATTAGAAGGTTCAAGAAGAAATGAGGCATAATCTAAACGACTTCTTATTATTGCATTATAGATTAATTTTAAGGAATATGGATGAGCACCCCACCATACCCCACACAAAGCTCTTAATATGTTAATATTTTTTCACATTTTTTTTTAGTATAAATGACATGGGGTATGCCGCATAATTTGTTATCTATAATTAAACCGAGAAATTTCACTTGCTTAATATTTTCAAGCGGATAATTAATAAAATGTACCTGTACTTGGGGTACAACTCTTTTGCGAGAAAAAGAATAGTATTGCTTTTATTTGGGGAAATTTCTAGTTGATGCTCATCTAACCACGTTGTCATAGACAGAAGATCATGTTCTATTGCATTAACACAGTATTCTATACATTTATCATTTACATAAACTAAAATATCGTCTGCATATTGTAAAATCCTGCACTTTGAAATGTGCTGGTCTAAATCTGATGTATAAATATTGTATAATAAAGGGCTTAAAACAGAGCCTTGCGGAAGGCCTTTGAACACCTTTCGAGTTAATTTTATGTCATCAATAATTTTAAGATGAATAAAGCGGTCTAGAAATAAATTGATTATAAAATTTGAAAGTTTTTTGGATATATTAAGCTTATACATTTTTCTTTAAGAATGTTAAGCCTAACATTATCGTAAGCAGAGGTAATGTCAAGGAAAGCTGCAAGGACCGATTCATTTCTCGAAAATGCTAATCTAATATCCGTAGTGAAAATTGATAGACTATCATAGGTGCTTTTACCTTTTCTGAATCCGTATTGAGTATTAGATAATAATCCATGACTTTCCACATACCATTCTAGCCGATTTTTGATCATGTGTTCAAAGGTTTTTATTAACGTTGAGGATAGAGCGATCGGTCGATATGAATATCCGTCATTGGGGTTTTGTCGGGTTTCAAGATAGGGATAATCACTTGAGTCCTCCAAGAATCAGGAACCAAACCTTTATCAAACAAAGCGTTAATGATATTTAAATAATAGGTTAAAATTTGATCATTACATTTGACAAGTAATGAGTATGGAATTCCGTCTAGACCTGGAGATGAATCATGAACATGTGAAAGAACAAATTTTAATTCTTGTAGAGAAAATGGACATTCTAAGGGATCACAGAAAGACTCGTGTGGAGTAATTTCAGGTAACTCCTCTCTCGAAGGAACGTAAGACAGGGCAAGTTTATCCAGAAAATTATTTATTGATTGTGGGGGAATGGCACCTCGGTAAGTACTAGTTGAAAAACTACAGCGAAACTTTTTTATATTGCGCCAAACGACTGATGAAGGAATAAATGGAGATATTGAAGAACAAAAGGAATGCCAACCTGACTGTTTTTTTAAGCGAAGGGTATTTTGCTTTCTTCTTGAATACGTAAAAGGAATGAAAAATTTTCAGAAGTCATTTCTAATTTATACCTTTTTCAGCATTTTTCTTTTCGGATGGCCTCCGTACATTCGGAGTCCCACCATGGAGGAGAGCCTATTGTTAATGCTTTGTGATTTAATAGGTATCGTTTGATCTGCAGCATTTATAATTGCGTTGGTAAATGCTTCTACAATTGAAGTTAAATTATTATCGGAAATAGGTGCGATTTTAAAATTTCATTGTGAAGAAATACGTTATACAAGGTCCAGTCTGCCTTATCTAATTTATATTTAATGCACGGTTTTTATTAATAACAGACGTTTCTTTGGTTGGATGAGAAATCAAAATTGGAAAATGATCACTGCCATGAGAACTATCCAAAACTGTCCAATTTAAAAGGGAGGTTAAGTCTGGAGTACAAATAGTTAAATCTACAGCACTTCTAGATTCAGTAGGACGCGATCGTTTTGTAATTTTACCAGTGTTAAGGACACAAATGTTAAATTCATCGAGAATCTCAACTAATAAACTACCACACCTGTCTGATTTATCGCCCCATAAAGGATGATGACAGTTGAAATCACCAAGAATTAAAAAAGGTTTGGGGAGAGAGGCAAACAAATATTTTATTCTGCGAAACGTATGTATAGACGGGGAGGGAACATATATAGAAACGAAAGTAATATTTTGAATTTTCACTGCTACAACATTGTAGTCAAATATTTCATCGGAAACATCTATACAGGAATAAGCTACATTGTTTTTTATAAGTAAAGCACATCCAGCGTAACCATCTGACCTGTCATTTCGAACACAACAAAAGCCAGGAATTCTAATGTTGCAATCCGGTTTCAGCCATGTTTCTGAAATAGCAAGAACAGAGACATTGTATTTTTATTAAATAAATAATTTCAGTTCGTTTATCTAACATGCTTCTACAATTCCATTGTAGGATCCTTGTGGGAAAGAATGTTATGTACAATTTGGGGGATAGAATTTAGTAAGCGAGCAACGTGGGACGGTAACTGTGAAGAATACGAAGATATGATTATGTTTATAAGAAAATTTATAATACTTTCTAAAGAATTAAAATTTTCCTTCGAAAAATCTTGTAAAACTTGAAGAGCACAACCATTCTCTGGTTGCGGTATTGAAAATTCTTCAATCACTTTTGGTGACTTTTCTGTCATAACCTGATTGTTCATGTTGACGAAGTGTTTTAGGGATAAAGAAGGTTTTTTTATAAGTATTATGAGATTTAGCTGATTGAGGAGGAGAATGATCCATTGCAGGATTAGAAGAAGAAAAATGATTTGCAGAACTTTTTGAGATTAGAACATCAGCATAAGATTTTGTAGAAACAGGAGGATATTTTTTTGATGCCTCTAGGTATGATATTGAATTTTGTGCCATTTCGTTTTTAATATTATTTTGTCTCGTGCGTTCAGGACATCTAGAATCGGTGGCTTTGTGGTTTCCAGAACAGAATAAACAATGAAGGGATTCATCATCTCTGTCACAAGAAGAAGAAGAATGATTATCGCCACATTTAGAACATCTTGGTTTTGAACGACATAAATCTTTAGTGTGTCCAAATCTGCAGCACTGAAAACATTGAATCGTTGGGAGTTTATAAATTTCAACGGGAATAGATGAATAACATAAATAAACCCTAGAGGGAAGAATTTGGCCATCAAATGTGATAACTACACTTTCAGACTTTCATATCTAGTTTTCTCTTCATTACGTACTCGATAGTTTAATCTTCTTGCTTTTAAGATAGGGATGGCGTTTGGATAGGCAGATAGTTCAGATATAATCTCTTCCGGCGTCCAATCTTTTGGTACACCTTTTATTACTCCCATACGTGATACTTGGAAGGATGGAATAAACGTTTTATATTTATCATTTAGGTATGGATTTTCTAAAAATAGGTTTGCATCAATAAATTTAGAAAATTCAATAGTTATTCTGTTTCTACCAATACGTTTTAGTCCTCCATTAACAATGTTTTGAACATTCAATTTTTTCAAAAGTGACCAAATGAAATAGCGTTTAAAGTTTTACCTGAATTAGGAATATCTTCTTTTATTTGAACATGGACTATAAAGGACCTGTATCTGTAGAATTATATGGACGAAGAGATTGAAATCTTTGAGAATCTACTTTTATATTATTATTATTTATTTGCATACAAAGAGATGTAGGAGGAAGTTGACTATTGTTAGAATTTAGCGTTTGTGATAGAGGTATGTCAGATGATTGTGAAAGAGGAATTTCGGATGTTTGAGCACAGGCAATTTTGACGATAAAGACATGGGAGATTCATAAGCACTTTGACCTGATAAAATACCTTTCATAGAATTTGAATCCGTTATTTTAATTTTAGATGTTAAAATATTACCAGTATTGCAGTCCGACTCTGAGAATGAGGAATTGGTGGAGCAAACTGAAATTTTTCTATGTAAATCAACTCGATTAGCATGCTCCTCTTTCTTCCGTTCTTTTGTTTTATGTTTCCGTTTCTTTTTATTAGAAATAATTTTAAAATTATCATCGTATATTTCTTGCGATATCGAAGACTGCCATGGTTTTTTAAAAGAACCTTCTAAATCGTTATGGACTTCAATGTATGCAGCTGGAGAGGGAAGAAAGTTAATATTAGGATCAGAGTAATACGGATCAGGAGGTTTAGGCGGAATTGGTGGTTCAGACATGGCGTCTAACACGAAGTTTAACTATGAAAAAAAAAAAAAAAACTGATAATATGAATATACAACTAAATCTATAATAAATACTACAGTAAATAAGGAATATAATCAGAAGATTAGAGAAAAACTGAATATTATTAATTAAAAACCAAAAACACGTAAAACCGTTCTTGACGTTCAGTTGACAGTCATATACATATTTATGTATTACATTATAATTTTTACAGTAAATTTTTATTAGTGATGGTGTAATCGATTATTCCAAAATCGACTATAATCGATTCAGTTTAACTTGCGGACATTCTGCTCGAGTTTCTACAGCCAAATCTGTCAAGGCCACTGGGCCAACAGCGTGTCTAACGCGGTTTTAGTCGGTCCAACATCTAAAATGTTGACCCCAACATAACCATAAGCAAAATATCATTTCCTTCATCCTGTTACTACACAAATAACAAAAATTAATAGAATATAATACCTATTTGTTACAGTAAAAGCAACATTAATAAATAAATATTATTATAGTTTATTGGTTGTGGTTAAGTTTCTTGATTGTAGGCTCTTTCTCTGCCTAGGAGTCGTCTAGGTAGATATCTTACGATTTTCAATTTCTGCTGCCAAATATCAGTGCAATCGCTGTTGTCTTTCGGTTTGAAAGGTACAGAGAGCCAGTACAATTACGAGCTGTGAAGCATTCCAACTTAGTTCTTACGGATGACTACACATTTGTAACATTCTTCGATTGAAGCTGTTTGCTGGTATCCGAGGACTGCAGTAGTCACTTATCAATTGCTGGACTGGTAACTCGTTTGACACCCCAATCCAATAAAAAATTTACTTAAAAAAATTTAAAACTATAACGTTATTTTGAAACTCTAAGTAAATCGTTAAAAAACAAGTTTCATACTTTAGTTTTGTCCATTTTAGAAACCTCTTAATCGATTATTCCTTTTACGCTTTATCGATTATCAAAATCAAATCGAGCATGGTTCTCTTCTAACATCGTTACGGCTGTCACTGTCAACTATTCTATACTCTATGCTGCCCACTGTCAATCTATCAAAGACATTATATTTCAAGCCCTGTGTAAGACTATATACCTTCTAAACACATTATGACATAGTCCATTTGACATTACGCACAATGAGATCAGCATGTACGCTACATGACTCGACTTACAGTGGGCTGCATTATCTATCATTATTGTCTAATCGTCGGTCAGTCTAATCAATAATTAAGCTAAAAGTGGGTTTGCTCAACATTTAGCAATGATTAAACAGACGTCATGATTTATCCTTATCTATTACCGCTCAACCGAACCGTTCGTCGAATGCTGTGTATTATTATTTAGGTCTCCGAAAAAAGGAAGTTATCTTAGAGGGATATTTCGAGTTTCCAAGAATTAATTTGAGTAGTGGCCTTGGCTTTACACTTAGAACCTATTTTAAGGCTGAAAACATAAAGTTTTCAAATGTGGATAGAAATACTAGTAAAAGCAAAATATATGAAGTTTATCTATCTTTTTTATTTAGATCGTCATTTCTAATTTCCCTATTTTTAAACAGAGTTTAATATTAATAAATAATAATTTTTACATGTCGATGTTGTATGTCAGTTATTTCTAAAATTTAAATAAATAATGGCGGCGGCAAGTTGTTTTTGACATAGCATCATTATAACAGCTATGGATTCTGAAATCCATACTTTGGCTTAGTTAATCAAGTTGACTGTATTTTACACCTGTTAGAGCTAAGCGGCGGCTTTTGCGGCTGTTCGAATGGGCCATATTTTTCACATAAAAAATAATGTTTCTAACTAAAATGTATGTAACGTAAATACAGACCATTTACGTCTATTGATATTTTTAAACAAGTTTTCAAACCCAATTACTTGACTTTTAACCAAAATTTGTTCAAAGTGATAAACTTTGTCACTTGTAGATAGTCACACTGTTGCCATATAAGGCTGCAAGCACGAGTAAAAAGTAAAAAAATAATAATTACAAAAATGGCGTAAATAATAGTGTGGTTCTAGTGTATGGTTTATTTACTATAGATCGTCTATTCATTTAAAAATTAAAAATTTGTACCAATCTTTTTATTACCAATCAATGTTTAGTACAAAGACTCAGCTCCAACATCGTACTCCTGAGAATGGAACAGATCGAGAAAATTACTTAGCTTTGTTGGTAGACGAATATTTAAATTCGGCTTCGTTAGGTAAATTGAAAATAATTTGTCAAAATTTTTTATATTTTTAAGAATTGAAAATTAAAATATTGCTTTATTTTCTTTCAGATGCCAAATGTCAAGTGTTGGCTAATTTGGCGAATTTTGCATACGATCCTATCAATTACTGCTTCATACGGGATGTAGGAGCCCTAGATATTTTTCTGTACGTTTTGAAGAATGAATCTGATCACAAACTTCTTAATTTTGCCTCTGCTGGTGTCTGCAATCTATGTCTAGGTAAATAACATCTATTATGTATTTTACTCTAGTAATCTCTGTTAATACAAAAGTAATGAGTATCAGAATATTTCTGAAACCAAACGAATGATATTTTTGAATTTATAGTGTTGTATGAAACAAGGGACCCATGAGGCATCAATCTGTTGTCCATCTTTATTATTTTTATCTTTCTGAGTGCTCATCAACTATGACTCTTAAGAACTTAACACATGTTTGATGCTTCAGTTGCCTAGTCGGTAGTGGCCCTGCCTTCCAATCCGAGAGTTGCAGTTTTGAATCTCAATACTTGTATGATGTTATGTTTGATTTATGGATGTCAAAATCTGTGTGAGGATGTCTCTAAACCCAAACTAGTAATATTTTTGATTTGAAAGGGTTTTGGGTTTCATACGAAATCTGTCATAACTGTTTTGACTATTAGTCAAATCTCTTCAAAATCTGAAAAACTTCTACCAAAAAAGAATAAACTAAATGTAATAAAAATATATTGCCATTTCTATGTATATTTCAAATCCTAAATTTTAGAAAGGCAGCAAACAAGCATGCGGTTCACCTGATGGTAGTGATTACCATCGCCCACATACATCTGCAACACCAGAGGTGCTGCAAGTGTGTTACCGGCCTTTATTTGGGTATTGGGAGACGGGAAGGGGGAGTAGGCCTCCGGTTACCTCACTCACCGAAATGCAGAAGCACAAGATGCCTCTACTTCACATCGGTATTCTGCGAGGCCGTGGTGCCAAAAGCTGCCGCTTGGCTCTACTGCATCCTAAATACATGATTGAATTAGATTTATGAAATTATGTAAGATTTCATAGTTTTTATACCAGGTATTTGGTTAATTGTACCGAGCCCTGGTGTGCGTCAAAAATACGAGAGTGTGTAAATAGTACTTTCTTAAGGTTTAAAGAGAGTACTTTAATTAAGTTAAGCATACAGATAGGGCATACTCTTTTACAGAGATAAATAATGTCTGTATTTATTGTTATATGTTACTATTGTATAACATTATTATATATTATTTATTATATAGGTACACCAGTGCCCTGAACTTGCACTTGTATTTAATGTTAAATATGTTGTGAATGTGTTGTAATTATATGCAATGGTCAATGACTATGTTATTTTATAAACTTAAATAAGCACAATGAATAATTGATATTCTATAAGTAGTTTAGTAATCAACTAAAAACAAAAGTTTTTATTTACAAAGTAAGTAAAAGAAATTGATAGCAAACAAACCTTAAAGAAATCAATTAGTGCAAAATCAATTAAATGTAAATAGTACATGTTATAAAAATAAAATTAATGGTACTAACCTAAACCTAATGCAAGATGAGGCAATACTTCAAAAATCTGAGTAGGAATTTACTTTACTTCATCATCATTTCAGCCTATCAGAAGTCCACTGCTGAACATGGCCTATGTTCAGCAGTGGACAAAGATTGCCACGAAGCTCGGTCCTGAGCCACCTGCATCCATCGACTTCCCGCAACACTGCGCAGGTTATCACTCCATCTTGTGGGGGGTCATCCTACACTGCGTTTGCCTGTACGTGGCTGCCACTCGAGAACCTTTTTTCCCCAGCGGTTGTCAGTTCTGCGAGCTATGTGGCCGGCCCATTGCCACTTCAGCTTGCTGATCTTTACGGCTATGTCGGTTACCTTAGTTCTGCTGCGGATATCATCGTTGCAGAATATCACGCAGAGAAACACCGAGCAAAGTCCTTTCCATAGCACGCTGAGCAACTTTGAGCTTCCTCATACGGGCTGCAGTGAAGGACCAAGTCTCGGATCCGTATGTCATCACTGGCAACACGCATTGGTTGTATACTTTGGTCTTGAGGCTTTGCGGTATACTCGACGAGAAGATATGACGTAGTTTCCCGAACGCAGCCCAGCCGAATTGGATTCGTCGATTGACCTCTGGGTCGAAGTTGGACTTACCTAATTGGACAATTTGTCCCAGGTATACGTACTCGTCTACAACTTCGAGCCTATTGTTCCCAACAACAACCGGTATTGGTGTGACATGGACGTTTGACATGAACTTCGTCTTGTCCATGTTCATCTTAAGACCAACCTGTTGGGAGACGTTATTGAGGTCATTGAGCATTGTACTAAGCTCCTCCAGCGATCCTGCCATAAGAACTAAGTCGTCGGCAAATCGAAGGTGAGTGATGTATTCGCCATTGATGTTGATACCGTATCCTTTCCAGCTCAGCTGCTTGAAAACATCTTCCAATGCAGTGGTGAAGAGTTTCGGGGATATGACATCACCCTGTCTTACACCTTTCTGCAGTTGGATTGGTTTCGTACTCTGATTTTGTACTCGGATAGACATCGTAGCCTCATTGTACAAACTCCACAGCCATTCGATATACCGAGAGTCTATCTGGCACCGCTGGAGAGACTGGAGCACCGCCCAAATTTCGACTGAATCGAAGGCTTTCTCATAGTCCACATACGCCAGACTTAATCTTAATTTTGTCACTAAAGCTCGGCTTGACTGTCAGCAGAATGCACCATTCGTTTGGCATTAGGAGTTGTTAGTTGGTATATTAATGCTAACTCTAAATGGTGTTTTAACTCAAGACATGATGCAACAATAGATATTCTATTGTTATGACACATTAAGATTTAGGATGGATTAACATTATTGTGATTCGTTTTTTGGAGAGCAGTTGTGGATTTTTGACACATTGGTATTTAAAAAATCAAATCTTTATGTTTCAGATCCATTGAACATTGAATATATCTTGAATTATGGGCTATTAAAAATATTACCTGCATTTATCAAGTCTGAACATACTGATTTAGTGGCTTCAACATTAACTATTCTTATTCAGATATATAATATTCACAGAAAACCAGAATTATTTTATCCAGAAATAGTACAGCAAGTAGAAAAATTAAAAAAAAGTGAGAATAATGTAATTGTCAACTTAGTATCAATATTCCTAGAAGATGTTTGCAATGCAAATTAGTTATTTACAATTTTCTATGCATTCGTAATAAAGGTTTTCAAATTAGAATAATTGTTTAAAAAAAAGAAAATGTTATCAAACAGGTTTCCATATATAGCAATGAACAACAAAAATTATCAAAAGATATGCAAACTTCATACATCAACTTTTAGTAGTGTATCATTTAAAGCTGGTGATAAAATTCGAATACAAAAAACACTTACGCAGAAGGACTTGGATACTTTTTCAAACCTCACCAGTGATCATAACTATCTTCATAAAAACAATGGTAACAAAAGGCCCATTGTACACGGTGCATTATTGAATGGTCTCGTTGCTGGACTCATAGGGACACATTTACCTGGACCAGGAACAATTCTGGTGTCTCAAACTATGAAGTTTCCAAATAAATGTTTTGTTGGTGAAAAATTAACAATAAGTGTTGAGTTAGTAGATGTGAGGAAAATTTTAAAAGTAAAGTTTTATTGTATTGTTGAAGAAGAAAAGAAGGTTGTGTTTGAAGGTGAGGCTAAGCTTATTTTAGCCAAAGACTGTTAAGTTAGCTCTGAGCTAAAATGTTTAATAACTTATTACAAATCTAATCACTAAGAGATTCATAGCTTAATTGTGATTGTAAATATTCAAGTTTGAATAATATTACATAGTCATTAACAAACTTTATAAATCAAATTACTATTTTATATATATTGTAAGTAAAATCGTATTAAAACATTAGTACCTAACATTTTGTGTGCCAATGAAATGAAACTGATAATAAAGACACTTTTTCTCAATTTATTACATTATATGTTTTTTTTTCTTCACTAATGAGTTCTTGACTAATATGTCAATTTTGTCCGTTTTATTAAATGATAAGATAAATTGAGACTGGATAGCCTACTAATTATTTGTATAATCTTTGCTGTGAAAAGGTGTGATAATTCCTCTTCTCTGATTAGTTCTCATAACATATTAAATACCTTATTAAAAATCAGAACATTACTGTAATTCTCGAATATAATGGACTCTGTTAAAGTATATCTAAAATCATTATTAGCTATAAGTAACTGTTTATGTACAAAACAAAAATGTGTTTCACAAGCAATTTTGGGTTTTAGTTATAGTGATAGATTTTAGAGTACAACTTGTGTCCATTTTACATTTACTTTTATTTAAAGTAATAAGTGCTTAAGCTTAAGGATTCTCCTTTTTGTTAATATTTATTAGCAAGCAGTATTAATGATTTTTCCGCCAGTTGTTATATTATTACCTTTAAAGAATTTTAAGATTGTTGTTTCATAATTTTCTTGTTTTGGTCATTCTTAAATTTTACTCGAAAATGTACGTAATACTAAATACTAATAACGTACAATTTCGCGTAAAATTTAATAATGACAAAATCATAATAATGATGCATTTTTGTGTCAATGATATGCATGATTGATTAAAGATGTAAAAAAGCTATGTATATTAATTATTTCTGTTCATAAATAATAAAATTTTGAAATAATGGTGACCTGAGCTGTGTTGTGGAAGCCCATTAGATTACACTGAATCATTACAAACGGTAATGGGTAATATCTGTCTACCCCTATGGGTGATATGCGTAACTTCTTATACATATATATAAATATATATTTTGGATGGAAGATTTTACCCCAAGCATTAATCACTAGTGTCAATAGTTCGCATGGCATCGCCATACTCACTACGTTGAGTATGATTGGTGAGCTCTGTGCCGGAACCCTCGTACTAGAGATGCTGCACTCCAACACTAATCTGTGGAGTTTGGTCCGGCATAGTCGAATGGATTCTCTGCTATCAGTTGGTCCTTTAGAAAGGTGCATCGCGTACAGGTGAAGTTGACCGTGGGTAAAAAAACTGAATTTTCCCCTTACACCTTCATCTGTTACTCTATGATAATTATATTAGTTTAATAATATTTCGTAAAGAATATTGCTAATTTTGGAGATATTAAAGTTTTGGTAGTAGTTTTCGCAATTACTTAATAATTCCATTCGAGGCTATGCTGCTAAGGTTCCTTTGGCTTTTGTAGTCATTTACCGCACCCAACAGATGAGATGGCAGATGAGAAAGAACGCAGCTTTGTAGTGTTTGTATACTCTGGCTGCTACTATACTGGAATGATTAAATTACTATTTAGCGATACATAATGTTTTTGGCTCAGCGTAATTTCCAACAACAAAGGAGACTGATTATTTCAATAATAACCTACCTGTAATCAAAAGCTTACAGGTTAATTATTTCTGAAATATTCCCGACGAAGACATCGTAGTCTTTGATCTGTATAAGCAACCTTTAAAAACTCTTCGATTATTGACGTGTATGTTTACATTTTTTATAATTTGCAGCATCCAAACTGTCCTCTACTGGACATAGGCCTCTTACCTGGAAAGTTTTTCCGCAAAAATAGCAAATTGCATAGCCAAACTGTAATCTCCGCGCTTAGCAGGCGATTGGCGATCACAGAACGAGATTCTTCGCACTTTGATGCTCTCGACCTTCGTTAGTCTGGATAATTAATATCTGTCATATTTGTCTATTCCGCTATCTTTCAGAGGCCTTTTTAGGCACAGAAAAACCAGAAAAAGTTCTGGCTCCGGCTTTGGTGATGTTACCAGTATTAGTTTATTATCTATGGGTTATAGTTTCTTTTACATCGCCAACACAACTTTCGATGCATGCAATAACATTTTACTTAACAAATTTCATGTACACTCCTATCATCATGCGGCAATCAACGGTTCTTGTTTCCTTTACGATAACGTAACTGTTTAAGAGTTTATTATATAATTTCCATATGGAAAAAAGAAGGAAGAAAGGGGGACACTGGCGTATTTAGCTTTGTAACCACCCACGGCTGTGTAGACTGGCCGCACTTTTAGCACTTTCATTAAGAATAATTAGCTGTGGCTCTTTGCTTTGTGTTTGTTTTTCTTATCGACATTGGTCATCACCCTAAGCCTTATGTATATAGGGGTATATCGTAACCACCTCGCTTGATTGGTGGATTGGCGATCGCATCATCAAATCGCTGTACCTGAATTCCTTAGGTTTTAGAGCTTATCTAAAACTTCCGACGTCCTGCATGTATGGTACATAGCCATAGATTTATCATTTATTATACACTGACCTATTATAACGTTACTAGGAACGGTGTTGGTGTGCCCTGTCGTCCTTAATAATATAGAAATGTATTATGTACCAGCGTGAATGAAGCGTTGAAATCAATCATAGCCACAGCCACATAGCCACAGTGCCAACCGAGACGATGATTCCGTACGGTTAACAGAAGATAGAAATATCCAGCTCCGGGTGCTGTGTGGTTAGTAAGAGAATTTGCCACCACATTTCACCCCTAAGAGTCGCTTAAGTAATGACAGAAAATTTCTCGGCTTTACATATGCCAGACCCAACGACCTATGCACGTACTAGATGAAGCGTTCAGTAGAAACCGCATTTCACTCCGAGTTGTAGTTCCGAAATCGCAACTCAGTTAATTTCAATAGTTAGGTTAGTGTTAATGCACGAATTGAACTAACCAATGAATTACCAATATGATAGTCGATCTTTGAAGTAATTTTAACTTATTTTAGTATTCAACTAAAAAAACTGTCTATAATTTTATAAACGACGATATAATTGAAATAATATGCTAAATCATGAATAATTATACTAATTATTGCGTTATACTGTTTTTTATATAAATTCAAAAGCAGATATTGGTGCACATTTGACAACTCCGTCATCAACATAGATTAATGACAGTGGACACGACCGCCAAACTATATTCTTTACTACGCAAACTAGATGGCATTAGTGAGAGGACTAGGAACATAATATTGTTTGTATAAAAGTGCGCATCTATCGGTAGAATAAATTATACTCTACCGCTGAAGCTGTAAAGGCCACTGGGGCAATAGCATATCTACCGTGGGTGTTTTGGTCGGTCCGGCATCTTCAATGCTGATCCCGACATAACCAGTTTCTGGAGACGGTGACGGGTAGGTGCTAGCACCTTTCCCCCACGTCGATAAAACGATGTCACTGGTAATGGTCTCAATTATACGTACCGGTCAGGTATTGTGATCGCCAATGCGTCTTTGTTATATATAGAATAAATTAAAATTATTTTTGAAAAATACCTTGGGTGTATAATAGGCGATGAGTGTTTGTATGGGTTTATTTTAACTTATAAAAATAATTCGTATGATTCGATTATCGAAAAAGAAATGATTTATTTTGGAATTAAATAAAAAAATACATGTAAAATTACAGACCACACGCGTACAAGGTCGTGAGTTACAGTTTCTATTATATAGAACATAACATTAGCCTACACAATATAACTGCTGATATTTTCTCATTCGAGAGGGCTTGACGTATAGACAGTCCCGATACTGCAATGCGGGTGCAATGGTTGCGGGTTGGCGGACACAACTTGTATTCTTGGCTAGGGAAAATTGTCAGAAATATATTTTTACGGAACTTTCGAATTTACGAAATAGTTGCTATACGGTGAATTAGTTTTAATGTATTTGGAAATAAGTTTTTTCTTTATCGGCACTTAAATTTTCTAAACCTTATAAATGTTTGAGATTACATCCTCATGTGAACACTAGAGTATAAAGAGCCGTGTAGCTCAGGTGACCTAGATTCGATACTCGCTGGAATCAGTAAATTTGTTATAAGCTATTTTAACCGCTGATTTTCTTTGATAATTGAAGTTCACCAATCTGCACTGGGGAAGTGTGAACCAATATCCCATCAAAAATAAGAAGTTGCCCTGCTGTGGGATATTGATAGGGTGTTAACCCAAGGATATTAATGTAAGACGCTATGCAATATGGATATTCTTTATTTGTTTTCAACTTACCGCATCCGATGGAACTAAAAAAGATGAAGTAGATCTGGACTATAAGGATTGCGACTATGTAAAGAAGTCTAAAAAAAAGTTATTAAGGTTGGCATAAATCAAATGGATGAATGAATGGGAATGATTGAGGAAGACCAAGGTTAGACTAGCTTGATTGGATCAATCGAGTTACTTGCATCTACGTAATGACTACCGAACGGACGAGCGAGCATGTGCGAGGAGTGTATGTACGCTTAGTTTAAATAGTATTTTGATGAGGGTCCTTGAATTTAATTATTTAAAATTGCTTACAATAATGACAACAACGGAATCGTTATAAATTTATACAATATATATTTACCACAAAATACATTCTGATGTTCTGATAAGCGCATGTAAAATCAATACATATCACCCCTCCTCCCCCACTATGCACCCGCGCCGTCACGGGTCTATCTGTGTATGTACTTTGGTTTTGAACCTTCATGCCACATGGTTTTGACCTAACATAGCTACAATTTCGATTACAGAGGCAATGACTCGTCTACATCTTTTCGTATCCAATGTAAAGTTTATGGAATAAAATCGGTGGAAGGTACAGATGCAGTATCAGAGGATACAAGGCAACACAACCAGTCTGTAATAAAAGTAATAAGGTGATTGCGACTGGTATTCGAACCCATGTTCTATGACTCGGCAGAGAGGCACGCTGATTACTAAGCCAAGTGTAAAATTCAGTCATCAGTAAATTGTTATACTCTGTAAGGTCTCTTATTACAATTGTTTATATGTGCGATCAATTATTTTCCTATTGAATTTTTACCTTGAAAAATAAATGCTGAAAAATCTGCCTTTAGCTTAGGCTTTATTTAGGCTCACAGCCAAGTTTCGTCATTCATAATAGAGAGTAACGTGACTTGGCAACATTCTATATGGATCTACTTTTAAGCTTTACCGATTTTCTGGAGTGTCTAGCGAGGAACATAAAAAAATAGATTTCTAAATGTTAGTAGATATAATGGATTTCTCATACAGACCGAAGTAGAAATTTGATTTTACCAATTTATAAATAGTAACTCCTTAGAACATCGCAAACAATGGCGCTTCTTACTTGAGGCCAATGTTTAGCTGTAGACTTTCATAGACTGAAGGTGATGATCATATGTTTTTTTTTTTTTTATAGAAGAAGGGGGCAAACGAGCGTGCGGCTCACCTGATGGTAAGTGATCACCGACGCCCACGAACACCAACAACACAACACCAGAGGAGCTGCAGATGCGCTGCCGGCCTTTAAGGAAGGAATAAGCTCTTTTCTTGAAGGTCCCTAAGTCGTAACTGTTCGGAAATACTGCTGGCGACAGCTGATTCCACAAAGTCGAAGTGCGTGGCAGAAAACTTCGATTAAAACGCACTGTGGTTGAATGCCAACCATCTAGGTGGTATCGATGGAACTTCGAATTCTGTCGCGATGTACGATGGTGAAACTCAGCAGCTGGGATCAATCCGAACAGTTCCTCAGAACATTCCCCGTGGAAAATTTTGTAAAAAATGCAAAGAGAAGCAACATCTCTTTGCAAGGCCAAGGATCAAGCCGATCAGAGAGAGCTTGGTCGCCGACAATTCGAGCCGCTCGACGTTGGATGCGGTCAAATGGATGGAGTTGGTACTGGGGTGCCCCTGCCCAGAGATGAGAACAGTATTCCATGTGGGGCCGAACTTGCGCCTTATAAAGTTGCAAACGGTGGACCGGCATGAAATACTGTCCCGCTCTACAGAGCACACCAAGCTTTTTGGAGGCCAATTTGGCCTTTCCCTCCAAGTGACTACGGAACTGAACGTCGCTCGATATGTCAACGCCAAGGATTCCGATACTGGCTGAGGCGATAAGGGGAATGTTCTCAAAAAGAGGAGAAACGACCAAATCTTTTTAGCGGTGAACGCGCAAACCTGTGTCTTTTTGGGGTTGAATAGGACCAAATTACGTCGACCCCAATCCGAGACTTTGAATAACCAGGTCTCGACTTCAGACAAGTTTGTTCCGGCACTCGTCGACGTGTTCCCGAGAAATATTCGCACGGCCTGTATATAGGGCATCACCCGTGCTGTCGTCTGCATAGCAATGAATGCTACTGATTTGTAGCATGTCGTTGATATGCAGAAGGAACAGAGTGGGAGATAGCACACAGCCTTCTGGAACACCAGCATTCACGGGTTTGGGGTCCGAGCATGCACCCTCGACAACAACCTTGATGCTCCGATCCGTGAGGAAGCTGGTGACTCAGTTGCACAATCTCTCAGGAACCCCGTAAGATGAAAGCTTTGAAAGAAGCGCTTTATGCCAAACCCTATCAAATGCTTTCGCTACGTCCAGACTAACCGCCAAAGCCTCCCCCTTAGACTCAACTGCTTCTGCCCATCGGTGATTCAGGTAAACTAGAAGATCACCAGGTGATCGTCCGCGACGGAAACCGTACTGTCGGTCACTGATCAGCTGGTGTTCCTCCAGGTACCTCAGGAGCTAGGTGTTGATGAGTGACTCCATGATTTTAGATAACAAGGGGGTGATGGCAATAGGCCTGTAGTTGGACGGATAAGAGCGGTCGCCTTTTTTGGGTCCAAGGATGCACAAATGCTGTCTTCCATGATTTCGGGACGACGCCTGAAGAGTAGGAGTGCCGGAAAAGACGCGTGAGAACCGGTGCCAACTCAGGAGCACACATCCACAGCATAATTGGAGGGATTCCGTCCGGCCCACTCGACTTATGAATGTCCAGGGAGCGGAGTGCCTTTCGCACTGAGCTCTGCAGAAACTGAATTTCCGGCATGGAGCACTTACACCACGGGATAGTAGGTGGAGAGTTTCCCCGGTCATCAAGAGTCGAGTTGGATGCATAAAGAGAGCCCAAGAGATCGGCTTTCTCTTTTGCAGTATGGGCCAGCGTATCATCCTCCTTGTGTAGAGATGGGAGAGATGGCTGACAGAAATTCCCCTGGACAGCCTTGGCGAGAGACCAGAATGCGCGGGATCCCGATGGGAGGCGAACTAGTCTCTCGCCAATTCTGCCAATGTGCTTTAACTTTGCCGCAGCGATAACTCTTTCGAAGGACCTGGAGGCAGAGTTGTACTCGTTTTTAAGAGCACTGGTTTTTGCATCCCGAGACGCCGATGCATCGGCCCAGGCCTGGTAGCACTTCCGCTTTCGGCGTGACGCTATTTTGCAGGTGCGACCAAACCAAGGCTGGGATTTACCTCCGACAGGCACTGCAGAGAACGGAATAAAAAGTTCCATTCCCTGAAGTACCACATCGGTGACAGAATCTGCAACGGCGTTGGGATCATCCAGCGGGAAGCAAACCTGCCCCCATGGGTAGGAAGCAAAGAAAGACCGCATTCCATCCCAATCTGCCGACTTATAGTGCCACACACGGCGGAAGCCCGCAGATCGCGTTCGGGATCGGCGCGCGATAGGCACTACACTCCGGATCAGGCAGTGGTCCGACGAGCCAAGAGGGGCATCCACTGAGATCAAATATCCGTCCGGATGTGAGGTAAGCAAAAGGTCCAACAGGGAAGGTGTATGACCTTCCACGTCAGGGATCCGCGTCGGCGAGGTTACCAGTTGTGTCAGGCCATATGCTAATGCAAAGTCGTGAACAGATCTCCCCGCATGATCGGTTATGCGAGAACCGAGCCAATCGGTGTGGTGGGCATTAAAATCGCCGAGAATCACGATCTCTGCGGATGGGATCTGTTGTAGCACGGTATCTGTAGCCATTTGGATGTGGTCGATGAGTCGGTCAGTTACGGTATTACCGCTATGGGACCTGTAAAGGCACGCATAGACGCGCGGATGGTCGTCGCTGTCGATGCGCAGCCAAAGGGTAGATAGGTCCAAACCTTCAAGACTACCGAGGCGTCGAGAACAGATATCATCTCTGACGTATACGCAAACTCCGGCACGGGGCACAAAGGAGTGTTCCAGTTTGTACCCCGGGTAATGGAGATAAGAGATATCAGCCGGAGACGATATCTGAGTCTCTGTAAGAAAAAGCAAGGCCGGCTTCGCCGTTTCAAGATGGTAATGAACGGCGCTAAGGTTCGACTGGAGTCCCCTGATATTGCAGAAATCCACGGCGAGCGCGGTAGGGGATGCCATAGTTTCCTTGCTGCGTTTGCCTCGAGTAGGAAAGAAGGAGAGCGGAATATTGCCTCCCCAGAATACGCGGGGCAGACTGAGCATCCACGATTAGGTAGCGTAGGAAAGCCTGAACGTGGATGCTCAGTGAGGGATTCTCCAGAACCGTCGGTACTGGTACCCTCCTGGGGTAGCTCAAAATTATATACCGATACCATATTTGGGGAGGGGGGAGGGGGGAGAGGGCCTCCGGTTACTTCACTCACCGCACGAAACGCAGAAGCACAAGATGCCTCTATTTCACGCCGGTATTCTGCGAGGCCGTGGTACTTATCCGGACGAGCCGGCCCATTCCTGCGGCAGCAAAAGCCGCCGCTTGGCTCTACCACGTTAAAAATAGGTATTGTAATATATAGTAGTGCCAATACTTATAAAAAGGATATGATCCCTATAATTTTACACAATATTCTTTTTAATTCGTATTACCCCTAAGAGACAAGAGTTAGTACGAGGTAGAGCCAACCGGTAAGCTATGCTACTGCTCGAATAGGCCGGCACGAACGGGGTGGTACTACGACCTCGCAGAATACCGGAGTGAAGCAGAGGCATCTTGTGCTACATCTCAGTTCTTATCCTCCCTCCTTAATATCCTTAAATGCCGAAAATGCAGATGCAGCTCGTCTGGTGTTGCAGATGTTCGTGGCCGACGGTAATCACTTACCATCAGGTGAGCTTCATGTCAATCCAGATTTAGAAATACACAAGACGAGCATAGAAACACAAGAACTTATCAAAAGACAAGAATTTATCCCGCACTACACGCTCTTTACATCCGAAATCGCCCTTAAAAGTTAGCATTACCGTGTGGAACATTTGCTTACATTGAATTTAATGGGAATGCGCAGTGTGGGTACACTCCGACTAAGATTTAGTACATTCGGATGTATTTTTACCATTGTATCTATGGTATCTATTGTATATATCGTATGACTGTCGTATTATAAAGAAATTACCGAATTATAAGACCCGTCTAAAGCATTTTAAACTTCTGCCTCTCTCCTCCCGTAGGCAGCTTACAGATCATCTTTCCCTACAAGATTGTTTATAATATTATTGATTGTCCATGTTTACACTCTAGACTGCAATTGTCAGCACCAGTTAAGTCAGTAAGATTATCTCGTTTTGTCCCTTTCTGTACCAAAATGTCTCGTACGAATACAGGATTTAATGCGCCTCTAAATAGAATGGTTAGAAAATATTATGAGGTATATAAAAAAGTTGACGTGGACATACTCCCAACTAAAATTTCTGAGCTTAGGACTAAAATGCGGAGGGCATTACACAATAATTTATAGAAGAAAATCGTTGGATACTTAATTATTTCATTTGTCTTTATTTTTGTTATTAATCTTTCTTTGTTACAAACTTTCTTTGTTTCGTCTAATATTGTTATCAAGTTGTAGTTTCCTATAACTCACTATAGTACTATTTTAGATAAGCAATAGATCTGAATACTATTAATATACATTTAACTATACTAGACTGTATCTACTGGCTTTCCGTGGTTGCCCTATGAAGTAAGGTAGCACATACCGTTTTCTTTAAAACATTTATATATAAAAAAAAATTGTTATGTTTAACACAATTATATTAAAATTGTTGGTAATCCTTAATAAATAAATAAATAAATTGTGAATCTGTCACCAGGGCTTCTGCCTGTCCGTTAGCATGCCATTTTGGAGGTAAGTTAATATATTCCCATTAGATCTCATTCCACTTAACACGTTATTCACAAAAACATTCTCAAAATTCGTCACACGCCAAATATTACATAGACAACCGAAAAATAAAAACTAAAGCCGTTTCTGAGAGTAGTGTGATTTCAAATTATACTTCATGAATTGTAAAAACTATGTATGCTTCGTGTCAATCAAGATCTAGAAATATTACCAAAAATAACAATTTATCCCGCATTATACGCTACACAAAGGGTTTTCCAAGAAAGTGGCAACAAAATCTAGCTTTACCACTACGGTACTAATGATCAGTTACATTTTTAATACTGTAGAACCTCGATACCGTGAAAACCTTTATGAATTAATAAAGTTTTGCATTCTCTTTCCCACAGAGGCTAAACTTCCTTTAAATACGAAGCCTTTACAACTTAAACGAGTAATTTGAGCATTGGTTTTCTCTGTAACTCAAAGTAGTGTTTTGGCGATCTCCGTAACTCAAAGTATCTATCCGTGACTCATTTTTAGTAAATGTGCTAACAAAAGATTCTATGTAGAAAGTAGTTGCTTTGTTTTGTTTTAATTACTTACACATGTTAATCACTGACTTTTTGTGTCGGTTAAATTAAATTGAATAAGTTAATATAGCCCTTCTAACTCGAATGCTCGAAGCACATAAACGAACCGGTCTAAGTAAAAACCTATACCTTAAAGGTTTATGTTTAACTCTCTCAAACACTTTGTAGAAATAGTATTTAATTCGCTGAGCCTTAAAAAAAATATTTCACGGGCTCATAGCAAGAAAATCTTTATAGGCTTAATAATTGTATTTGCTATTAGCATCAAATGTCGCTTTTTTACTAATTTACTAATCACACTTTTTGCAATACGACTGTAGTCAATTCACTGTGTGCGACTTTCCTTTCCAATAAGATTCCAATGGTATAATTTTTTAGGTGGATACAGTAATTAATTCAAAATTTATGATTCAATGACAAGGAAATCGCCAGGGCCATTTTAATTCATAGCCCCTTCGAGTTTTTCTAAGCGGTAAGGTTATTCAAATTTTAAAGAGAAAGGATTATTTTAAAAAATGTTTTAAATTAGTCATGCTATAACTTAATTGAGAAGAACACGATCTACAGATAAGATAAGAAAATGATATGTAAAACATTCGCTTATTATTGTAAAAACGATATCTTTCGCGGCATGAAATACGTCTAATCACGTATTTAAATTCTAAAATCAACTGAACGAGCTCACGTTCCGTTGAAACGAAACGTTGAATAAGCATTTTTCAGTGTCACCAAAACAAATACCTTATGCCTTATATAATGTTACTAGTAGATGGAAAGATTATAAACAGTTTGGATACCGTAAGGCTCTTTGGTGTGTGGATAACCTGTGGCAGCTATTGGTGACAATAGGCTTTAATTGCTATTATAACGAAGTAATGAGATATATTTAATTCTTAATAATTAATTTTATTTAATTATTTGTTGTGTGATGGGAGCATGTAATTATTAACCAACTAATGTCTTTCTGGGGTCTCATCCTCTATCCTAAACATGGTTACCAATGAACGAAACCATGTCATGGATGTAAAACTCGGTGTGATTTTAAACACTCGGAATTTTTGTGATTTTTTTTAATGAAAATTGAATTGTCTCATGGTATTTGCATCTCTGGTTTCCGTCTCTATAGTCTCTCGAATTACAGCAGCATGTGTATACTGTATGAGCGCGATCCATCTCCAGTTTATGTGATCCAGATAGTATACAGCTGCGAGGCTTTACCATATGCATAATAAGTGTTTCAGAATAATTAAATTTATGTTGTTCTAGATACCATCTATCATACCATGCACAACTTACGGCTATGGATTTTGGTGGCAGCGTGTTGTTGCTTAGTAGTTTCTAGTGAAGCGCGACGAAAGTTGAAGCGAGACCAAGAAGAAAGCCTCAAGACAATTGAAGATCAATACGATGAAGACCTTGGTGAGGTAATATAAGTTTTAAAAATATCTCTTCACAAGTATAACTTACAAATTATATTGAAAAACTTACAAAAGTATGTTTTTAAATTGTGCTGGTTGGCCTTTGTGACATTCCCTCTGTTGGGTGCTAATGATTCGATTGTTACTTGTGAGTGAATGAGTGTTCAATATATAATTAAAATGTAGCGGCCAGTGGTCTAGAAATTGTTAGTTGCTAGTACTTTTCAACCTACTCTTCACTAGAGCTTATTAGGGACAGACATTTGTAGGAAATTGTCTAAATTGCGGAAAAATTATAATCGGTTAGTGCTAGGGTCTACGGCTCCAGTAAGTACGGACGATGACGTCTGATCTCTAACTGCAGGTCTTGTAATATTAAAATGGTTTGTCAAGCAGTGAGCGTACGAAATGGCTGAACCGTGCCTGGGTTTTTTTCGTTTCGCTTGCGATTATCGTAGAGAATCCACTTTTTATCATATGTCACAATTATGTCCAAAATCTTTTAATTTTTGTACCTGAAGCTTGCCTTGCTTTGATGAGTCAAAGCTGATTTACCGGAGGCCAATATTTTCTTTTTTTCCCTTCGACGTTATTTACAACTAAAACGGGATGGCAGATTCTCTAAAGCTTAATAAAAATCGAACAGGTTTTTTTTTCATTAATTACAGATTGAACCTTGTCAGTGCGGCGTTTTTATGTCGCAGCAGGTCGGCATCAGGGAGGGTCGCCGCGGTCGGCCACGTGGCCCGCCGCAGGGCGAGCCTGTGGTCACGTATGACACCGACTCGCCAAGCTTGCCCTGCGGCTCCGGAGGCTTTAAGCACTGCATCAGCAAATGCCTTGATGTGGTATGTACACTTTTGTACTTGCCAGGATTATGATGTAGAAGTCTGACAACACGCTGGGTGTTACTATCAACATAGAATAAAGAATATATTATGTTAGTATTCGATAACAAATTAAGTAGGTAACTTGGACGATACTGCATACTACCCATTATGCTTAGTGTTCCTAGCAAAAGCTGTTTTCATTTATATTTTTATAACATGAAATATTATTGAGGGTTATAAAACTAATACTAAGGATAAAAAAGAGATTTAATTAAATGTATATTTCGGAATATTTTATGATGTAGTATGGTTATAAATTTTTTAAGAATATAATTGGCGAACGGAGTTTGATTGTACAAACAATTATTTTTCTCAAGGATAATCACTTAGTGATAATCGTTTCAGATACTAAAATACTTACCACGAGCGGGCCCAGTGATATGCGGCGCTATAGAACGTGATGTTCACCGTGAGAAGGCTTTCCTTTTTATCAAGAATTGTGGCGGTGATTGGACTCCAACTAACTTCTCAGCTGGCAAGGAGTTTTGTTGCAAGGACGGCCAGCACGAGAAGTGCTAACACAGATTTTATTATTATTTAGAGACAGTAAAAAGTCTGGTACCTGGTACACAGCCTGGTATTCAGAAATACGCATCTTATGCTTAAGTATTTTTAGTAATGCGAGATTTTCAATTTAAAGAAGTTTACTCAACATTTATGAACAATTATAAATGTATGATGTACAGTTAAATATTTTATAGTTTGTTACTTTATGAGATGTAATTCATAATACTACATTCTTGCACAAATGATGTCAATAGGTAATTACCAAATTATTGTAATGATAAATGTAGACGTGGCTTCAGAAGTTCGGGAATGTTACTCAACATCACATTAAAGCAGATAAACATTTACATTATCATATTTATTACAGTTAATTAATTAGTAATAATGTAATGTAACGTAATTGGTCATGACTAACAATAAGTTTATAGTGTAATTATGTCTCTTTTACAAGTTTATAAATAAATTGGTAATTAAAATCAACGAATTTTAAATAAAACCTATCTTATAAATTACTTCGTCTTCTTTTAAAGCTTTTTTTTAGTTTTAAGCTTTTTGACTCGATATTTATTTATTTCTTATCTTTACGCCACAAGGTAAGTAAATCGTACAACATAACATTTAAATAAAACAGAGACTTTTAGAAATTTAGAAATTCGATTAAATGCTTAATCTTCATCAGCCTTTTAACAATGCACTACTGGCTATTGGCCTCTGTCAATGGAAGAGAGTCAATATAGCAGCTTTTGCTGCTGTTTGAATGGGCCGGCTCGACTGAGTTGATACCACGGCCTAGCAGAATATCGTGAAGTCGAGGCATCTTATGATTCTGCGTTTCGTTCGTTGAGTGAGGTATCCGGACCCCATCCCGGGTAGGCGGAGTAGGCGTCCGGATTCCTCCCTTCCATCTTCCAAATACCCTCTGATGTTGCATATGTACGTGGGCGACTGTAATCACTTACCATCAGGTGAACCACTTGCTCGTTTGCCCCCCTTTCCATAAAACAAAAATAATGTAGTCCTGGAATTTTTGAGATAGTTTACTACGATCTTTCTAGCTTTTAAGACACTCACCGGTTGGGATGGGGTGGAAGATTGTCTTACTATGCCTTGTGGACAGTAAATTATTTACATAATTCGTATTGCACGTCAGTTTCGCTCTACTATTTATTCGCTATTCTCAGTTCTGGTAAAATCTAGCCTGTCAGCGGCACATTTATGGAATATCTACAAGCTAATGAAGATGACTAATAATTTAAACTATTTCAAGAATTCTACTGCTAAACCTACAAAAAGAGAAAAAAATCTTTATATTTTTGATTTATACCAAGTTTTTGTAATTGTTTTACTCCGAAAAAGGGTGAAAGGCCCAGATTGCAATATATCTCTGGGGTTACACTGTACAATTTTTATTTCAGTTGGTAGTCTTAGGTCTTATTAATAGGTGTCACTTTGCTGTCTACAGCTCGTCGTTGCTAAATGGTTACCTTTGAAAGGTGGTTCCTGCTTTATGTAATATTAGTTGTAATTGTGTGGGTTATTTTTATCTTACTTGAGCTCCTTCTGTCTCGAGTCTCTTCTGCCGAAGCTGTTAAGGCCAACAGCGTATCTCCTATCCGAGGAGTTTTAGTCGGTCGAGCCCTTAATGCTGATCCCGACGTATCTGACATAAGCGGTCACTGCCTTCAATGATAGATAGGTGATCACACCGTTCCCCACGGTCACCAAAACTAATTCTTTTATCTATTACCAGTTACGTTGCAGCATGCTTCCGTTATTATTTTCAAATGATTCAGTATAATGGTTCTTCTTCTACCCACACAAGTCTACCGCTGGCCATGGGCCTTACGGAACCAACAAAAGCTGGCATGCCCATGCATGTAAATCTTTATGACAGAGCTGCGTCTGTTAGTCAGTAGGGTGCGTCGCGTGCAGGAGAGGGTGAGCAACAGTTGTAATTTCGAAATATTACATAAATATTAAAGTATAAGTTGTAGTTTCAGAGATTAATCTTATAATGATATTAATCTAGACCTAAATTATTATCAGTCCATAATATCCTAAGGTTTCCTTCACCACTCTTATCTCGATAACCAAATGAGGCAGACACTTGAAATTGAATATACATTTTATGAATCCGTCAAATTGATGAATTTTTTTTTTAATATTGTATAAACTTTTCAAAACTGTATGCGCCTTTTGATTCTACACATTAGTTTTAATTTAACAAGATTTTAGTACACACACTATATTTGTCTGTTTATTTTTGAAACTGTATCTATTTTTTTAAAGTTTTTTGTCGGTATAGTTACCGTATTTAAAAATGGAAGTATCACGAAACGAATAGAGGTGACTAATGTTCCCCTCTTTACCACGTTCGAAAGCATTATGTTGTTACTTTACGTTGGTACTCTGGAAGAGCGTTGGATGCGACGCTTTATCACGTTTGAAAACATTATGTAGTTATTTTACGCTGGTATTCTGTGTGAGCTTGGTATATCCTCAGCCCAACGGCTAAGTATGTGCTACAGTCAACACCTGGATGCGACGTGGCTTTACCACGTTCGAAAGCATTACACTAGTATTCGGTGGGACCGAGGTACATTCTCTTTCGAACCGCCCATGTACGTGCTACACTCAGTGTCTGGATGCATCGTGGCTCTGTCAGGTTTATAAACAATATGTGGTTACTTCATGCTGATAATCTGTAAGACTGTAGTGTACTATACTGGTCGTACCGATCCATTTATGTGCTGCATCTGTATGAATAAAGTGCTCTGATCTTTGTAAAAGAAAACATGTTGTAAAACTATAACAGATGCGGATGTTAAGGGGAATATATAGTCTCTTTCTCCAAGTGCCGACCTCACCGGCGCGCAGTGCGTCCAACGAGAATTTGGCGGCCGAATGATAACGGAAAATCCACCCGTTTGCAGACCACAGATTTGGATTCTACTGCGAGGTTACCAGTACTGCGCTCACCAACCCAGTTGTCCTGCGTGATGAGTATGGACTCTGTACTCGTCTGTCACTCTTACTTAAAATACAACATTAAAATATGTCAGGTAACTTCTATTTAATATACATTAGACAATTATGATTAATAGTAATTATGTTACATATTAATAGACGTTGTTTAATTTATAATCTACGTATATACATGTCAATGTATATATGTATATTAAAAATAAATTAACCTATTATTTACGGATTACATCAGGTGTAATAATTTGTTCCCATTATTTCGGCTGTTTTACAGCACGATAATTAAACGCGATAAAATCTGTAAATAATAGTTTCATTTCAAACGTGTAGTCATTTCAAACGTGTAGTATTCGTGTAAATACAAGAAAAGATCATGTCAAAGAAATAAAAAGTTAGAATAACTCTCTGCGAGCAGAGTTATTCTATTTCCAAAAATACCATTGCAAGGAACAGAGATCTGTTTTTGTTAGATTATTTTTAGAGCGCTCAGTAAGTTGTCCTATATAATTCACTGGCGCGACAAGGAGTGCCTTATCCGTCGACCCGGTTCCACTTGATTATGGTGTCAATGGAGTTTCCTTATCAAGGACTAGTGTTGTACGCACATGAAGTAAGTACCTAGACGTCAGCGGGTAGGTACGCGGGTGCGCGGAGCGGCGACTGACCCGGATCGCGTAGGGTGAACAACCCCGACACGTGCCACTTTCTAAAAAGAAACGCGCGTCGCCCGCGCATCCTTGCGTGGACGGCTGGATAACTTGGTTTCTTTACTATTACAAAACAACATAGACAAAAACAATGTTAGCTATTGCACATTCGTAATTAGAAAAAAGCAAAAATTTAGGCTTGGGCTTAGGCTGTTGAATTTTTGATTTTCGATACTAAGTCTGAAATGATGTCAAAATTATCAACGAGGATTAAATCCGCGAAATGAAACCAATAATGTGCGCATAGTGATAAAGCGATGACATCACACCCGGAGAACTTATAAATTCACTTTAAGCGTGGGAAAGTCTATTTATAGAACATACGACGCGTTTTAATCCCTCAAATCATATCAGAAATGCAAACATGGATGTTACAACCTGGTGTGAATAAAAATACAACAGTGATTTGTTTATTACATACCTACCTATTGGTAAACTTTTCTACCTACATAGCAGTACCTAACAAAATTACGGGACCATCTGCCCAGTCCAAAACTAAGCTCTTATGTATCGATAAGAAGAAAAACAAATAAAAGTTTTTACCTAATTCATTAGATTTTAAATATTGTACAATACTTAATGCTGACTACTATATACTACATTACTAATCTAACTACACTCATTTTACTTCTCATTGTATACTTCTATGTGTAAAAATTTATTACGAGTTAATAATAACTTTAGTACTAAGTATGTAAAAAGTAAATGATGCTTTAAGATAAGAAAAAGTGACAATAAGAAGTGAAGAAGGCCAAATTTTATTTATTAGGTATAAAGTAAAGTAGAAGTCTTAAAAAGTGCCACTACTGCGCAAAGGTAACCACAAATTTTTGGCGAACTTCACGCGTCCTAGAAATATTTCTTTATTACCTACTTCTCCGATATGCAGACTTCCTCACGATGTTTTTTTTCCGTCGAACACGTGGTAAATTATATAACACGTAATAACCATGATTATAAAATAATATACCAAATGCAATTAATATCTTTTACTCGGGTAATCTGTAGATTTTTATCAGGTAAAACATAATATTATAAGATTTCTTGGAGCCATTTTGTAATGGTTGTATTGTTATATTATTTGGTCACGTGGAGTGCGTATTTCGAACGCGGATGCAATCTCGCGAACCATAGAATATACTAATATAGTCGCGAACCCTCGCGTGTTGGGCGAGGAGCAATGTGACAATGGGTGTGTTAAGTCACCGTTCCCCGAAATCGGAGCGCGGCAGGGCGCGGGCGCTGGCCCGGCGCATGACCCCGACGCGGGCGCTTCGGCCGCCGCACGTAATGTCGCGTTATTGTAATGCGTTGCGCAACACTACCCCGTCCTCCCCCCTTCCACCCGCTTCACCGCCATCGCTCCGCGTAGCCTCGCTGTCTAACACTAAATCGGTGGCTGTTCAATTTGCCCGAGTTCAAGGAACATATTACTATGATAATTGAATTAATAACTAGTTTAGCGTAGAACTTTGTTCTAAGACACTCCAGAATATTTTATTTAGAATAACACCAAGTCTTTTGTTGAATTCAATCTTATTCACTATTTATAATCTGTAAAAAGGGTGGTCAATGCTGAAAATTAAGTAGATTAAGATATTATGTTATATATAATTACATTCAGACATGATGTCGTAAATCGACTAAAAGTCTATTTTTATAGGTTTTGGAGTGACAAACGAGGTAACAGTCCACCTGATGATAAGGGGTTACTGTAGCCCATGGACGCCTGCAAGCAACTTCAATCGAAGGAGGTTACAGATGCGTTGCCAAAGATAAGATACCGAGGATTTGTCACTCGGCCAGTAACTATGCTGGCTCTCTATACTATTCAAACCGGAAGACAGTAGTTGCACTGCTGATCGGCGATAGAAATAGGTACGAAGGTCGATGCCTACCCAGGCGGCTCCTACGTAGAAAAGAAACCTAGACACTGCGATCGCCAACCCGCTTGTCAAAGTGTAGCGAATATAGCAAATACTCCCAATGAAACAGACCTGTGTCCCAAGATGGATTTAACTGGCTAAAGATGATGTTTGAACAAATAGATAGAGATTTTTAGGTACATATTTTTATACTTATCTTTTAGATATTATACGCGTATTTAAATAATACCTATAATATAACTCTATAATATAATATAAGTCTTAGTTATTTTACCTTTTAGAAAAGTAACTAAAACTATAAAATCTTATAGTTTTAGTTTATTTCTTCTAATTCGACGTACAATTAAACATAACGTGATTGCGTTATGATTTCATTACTTACGTACTCAAATATTGCATTCCATTTACAAAAAAAATTTTGTGAGCATCCTGTCAAAGGGCGTTAGAAGGTTTATGATTTAGTCATTGAACATAGAGGTCAATGAAACCTTTAAGGGTTAAGTGGTACTGGCACTGGCACTTAGTTATAGCATAGTAGGTGTTATAATGATTTTTGTTTTGTGTTGAGGTAATTGCTCATATAGTTACAGATATTTTGTGTTATAAATTACTACATAAATTATAACATCTTCCGGAGTCATTGCATTATAATACTCGTATTTTTTTTCATAAAATTATGTATTCCCTATTTTAATAGCGATATATTCTTAAAACATTTTTAAAGTATAAACAAAGATTTTAAATTAAATATTCTTTTTATATAAAAAATTCTTTAGTTATTGAACTTGAATTCAATGATTAGTATTATCTCAGGTACGAACTGTACCAACAAAGAAACATTTGTACCATTTCTCATATTTCTTCTTCATCAGCCTGTTAATAGTAGACTGCTGGAAATAGGACATAAGACTGGGAGTGTTAACCGTAATCGATTTAATAGTTATACAACTTCCTTTTTATCAAGGAGCCGACCGGGTAAGTATTAACCTCTTACCTACTTCTGCCGCTAATCAGAGTCCTTATGCGCTATGCTATAAAAATTTTCACAATAATTCCGTTGTAAATACCATGAAATAAATATACTGTGTTACATTTTACTTCCATGACATGATTTCGTATATCCAAGACATAGTTTACAATAAACAAAATCATGTGACAAACAACACAGTATGATGTTATCAAGGAATTATATCACACGTAATTTTTGTGAAATATTTTGTACATAGCGCATAATGCCCCAGTAGTGCAATCACTATTGAGTTCCGATTTGAAGGATATAGAGAGCCAGTGTAATTACAGTTACCTATTCTGATTAAGTTGTATCTAATAGTTACTGACTGTAGAAGCCAACCTGCCTACTGCAGTCACTTACTATTACATAAACTGTTAGATCGTTTGACAGTTTCTCCGTTTGTATTATAAAATTATAAAGAAATACCATGTTTAACAGGTGGTTTAGCGATTTTATTATATAATAATTTAGTTAACTACTTATTTTTGCTCTATAATAGATAGTTAATAATAGGTAATTATTCTTATGAACTAGTCAGACAACCGATGCTTTGACTTAAAACGCAGCATGCGTCACAAATTTTAATAAAATACAAAAAAAATACAACACGTCTCCTTCAATACATCGATAGAAGTACGAGTGTGAAGCTCAGAGTTCTACGGAAAACTATAAAATGCATACATGGACGTTTTCCTACGTAGAGCGGGTGGGACGCGTTCGGGGCCGCCGCGGTGCGCGGGGCTAGTCGACACACTTTCTGAAGGGCTCTAAAACTCCGTCTTTTGTGGGCACCTTTATGAGCCATCTATTCGTGGACCTTTGATTTATCACACACAGTTAAGACCAGTATTTTTAAATTCTAACCTGTCTTGTAAATGTAATCGTATAATGAATAAAATGAGCGTGAGACGTTGAGCAGTTTCCGTTTATTTAATTTGTGTGTGTAATTTTCAAGAAATTTGTTTTTTATTACCTAAAACTGACTTCTGAGCCATCAAAATAGAACTTTAGATACGATGCAATCTAAGTGCACTTAGAAGATATCTTTACGTATACAACAATTAATAAAGTAAAAAACGGAGTATAAACAACTAATAAATAGAAAAACCCAGACTGCTTTGCAACGTCTAGGTACTGCAAGGCGTCTGGTTTTACTATTGCCATTTTCACATAGATATATATATATTTGTTAGGTGGTTGAATTTCTTTTTGGCCTTGAAGTTTGTTTATCCTATTTCTGCCATCAAGCAGCAATGCATGTACAGATGTGTTTCGGTTTGAAGGATATTAAGAGCCCGTACAACTAAAGGAAGCATTCCGTCGTAGTGCTCTAGGTTGTAAACGCACTGTCAGCACTCGCAACCGCCAGGTGGACTCAGATATCATAAATTGCAGTAAAGGTAACTAACTATTTGTATAACAGTTTGTACACTACAACACTGTGTCAGCGGTCTTATCAAAATTCGTCCACAGGTTTTAAAGATATACGTATTAAGACAACCACGCCCACTGCTCTGCTCAATTAACGAAGCGCAGCACGAAAATATATATTTTTCCATAAGGGCCTGACGCCTAGAAACACTGTAATGTATGTCGTATAAATGGAAGTCCATTGGTTTCTATGTTATGACTATTCACGCCTACTGCCCAGCTACTTTAAAAGATATCGTGAAGAAGAGAGATTTACTGTATCGGCTGGACTCTTAAGTTCGATCTAAATTTGTCGATAGGTTTCTACGTTATTAGACTATTACGCCTACTGCCTAGTTCCTACAATAAATAGCGTGATGATATATATGCTAGGTGTTGCTCAGTCACTAGCAGAAGGACAGACAACATTTCTAAAAATTGTGGTTTTAATTTCTGTATCAATAGTCCAATCAAAATATATTCGATTAGATTCGCTTATGTTTTGTTATAGTATATTATATGTATAGTATAGATAACTGAGTGATTCGTTCTAATCAAGATGTTTTGACTCTAGATAGGACTAGCAACCGCTCACGGCTTTGCCTTCTTAAAGTCGTTCCCTAAGACAGTATGTTTTCTGGCGTAATAAGCCTGTTCATCTTTCTACGATATCTGAGCAATAAACATATAAACATCTAGACAGGCTTTCTCATTTATAACATACAGTGTGTGTATTAGTGTGATTAGATATTGATAAAATGGTCGTGGACGAATATATATAAAAACAACTCAAAATCGAAAAATTTTATTGTTTGACATAATAAAACGTAAAACGGTGATGATGACTGAATCAAAATAATAAAATCATTTAATTCTCAGTTTCACCACCTGGATTGCAGTTGCAATATGGAATAACTTTTCAATAAACCAGCAATTGTTTTGTAAATTTGCAATTTTTAAATGTATATTTTTCCAGGGGGCCGGTCTCGTTTTTGACCTAGGAGTCTGTCTAGGTAAGTACCACCCTCGTACCTATTTGATGATGATGTCCTCCTGGCCGATTTCGACAACGCCGACAAGGTTCTAATCCAATGGGCAGTAGTCAACTGCTCAGCATATATGTATTCGATGAAGTTATTGCTGTTAGCCGTTTTGGCTTTTACAGCTTCATAGGTTTGCGCCTGCGGCCTTGAGGCCGCGGGCGTTTATGCTTTAAATAGATGTACAGGAGTACATCTACTGCTTACCTCTTTATGGTAAGCAATCTAAGGATCGTCCGAGGGAGGTTCGGGCCTCGTCTCGGACGGTCGTGGTGTTTCGGTAGTAATGGGCGGTAAGGACCGCCCTGAATCCCGGGTGCAAGGTGTGTACGCGGGTGTTTGGTTTGCACGATACGCTCTTACGCGTCGGCGGGGGATTGTGTATGTGACTCTACTCCTAACTGTATGTACAGTGTGTTCAGGTTGAGTAGTGTTAACCGAACCTGGTTCAGTTTGTCGGTCTGTCGGTGCTGTTACGTCTTCCGGGTCGTCTAATACGTTACGCGGGCGACGGTGACGCACCGTTGCGTTTAATATCGGGGAATATTTGTTGGCGTTTACCACCAGCGGGTTAGGGTGTTCGGCGGCCGATTCGAAGTAGCGCCGTGACGTTTCCCTGAAGAATGCTTTGATCGTCGGTATTTTACAGTCCTTGTGTAAGTCGTCGTTACGCTGGTACCAGCTTGCACCGGTGGCGCTACGCAGAAACTTATTTTGGACGGTCTGTAGCGAGGCGATGTGTGTTTTCGCCGCGTGAGCGAAGGCTACCGAGGCATAGGCCATGATAGGTCTTATGCAAGCCTTGTATAGGAGTAATTTGTGTCTAAGTGACATCTTGCTTGAGGAGCAGATCATTGAATGTAGGCGGCCTGCGACGAAGGCGGCCCTGTTCCTGACTGTCCTAATATGGGGGCGAATGTCATCGCCGCGTCTAAGGTTACCCTAAGTATTTCGCCTTCCTTTCCCAGGGATCGGTCGATCGAATAGGGTGATAGTGCCTAATTTACGAGATTCGTAATTATGATTGGCCGTGCTCGTTCCCCTTGTGAAGAGAACTCCTACGCTTTTTCGGGATTAACCTCAATTCTCCATTTCCGGAACCATTCGCCTAGACGATTGGCAGCGGCTTGGAGTCTTAAGGTGATGCGACCTTTGTGGCGGTCGGAGAAGTATAGGGCCGTGTCGTCCGCGAATAGTGCGAGGTTGACCTGGGGCTCCTTTGGAATGTCACTCGTGTACAGTGAGAAGAGGATCGGGGAGAGGCAGGAGCCTTGAGGGACTCCGGCTTTCAGAGGGCGGATTGAGGATCGCGTGCCCTCTACTCGATAGCGAAAGGTGCGGTTGGACAAGTAGGCTCGTAGGATGTGCACGAGCCTGTCTGGGATATTGAAGTTATACAGTTTATAGATTAAACCGTTGTGCCAGACTTTGTCGAATGCCTTTGCGACATCGAAGAATAGTGCTCCCGTCCTATTGGGCTTGGGGAGAGGTTTAGGTTTTTAATATGTGCTCCGTTAAGCGGTGCACTTGTTGGACGCACGAGTGTTCGGAACGGAAGCCGAATTGCTCGTCTGGAATTATGTTGTTCTCAAACACAAATTGTCTGAGTCTTTTCAGGATTATTCTTTCATAGATTTTCCCCATAGAGTTGAGGAGACTTATAGGGCGATAGCTGGAGGCGAGGTTACGGGGCTTGCCTGGTTTCGGAATGCCTATGACGTCTGCCTCTTTCAGGCATCCGGGAAGGAGCAGCTGGCGAGGAGTACGTTGAAGATGTTTGCCAGTAGGCATATTAGTGGGGCTGGGAGAGTTTTAAATACCCTGTTGCTTATACCATCCATTCCGGGTGCTGACCGGTTTTCAGGTTGCTTACTATCTCAGAGACTTCTTTGGGTGTCACTGGCTCTAGTGGATCGTCCACTGGTGGTAACGCGTCCCTACGTGTTACTTCCTCGTCCACCTGCCGCAGGTGGGCCGGATCCGTTGGTTCACGCGAGGGGTGCATTGGCTCTCTAGACTGTCCGCGAGGCATTCGGCCTTTTCGCTGTCGTCGAAGGCTAGCGTGTCTAAATCGGGGCGTAATAGCGGGGCATTGTTGCCACGTTCTCTACTTTGAGAGATCGGGCCAGCTGCCAGTAGGCAGTATGCGATGGCTCGATGTCTCCAAGGAGAGAATCCCACCTAGTGTTCCTAAATTCAGTGATGCGCTCTTTTACTTGCCTCTGTAGGCGTCGCATGGTTTCGCGGTTTTGTTCCGTTCTATAACGGTCATGTGCTCTAATAGCTGCGTTTTTTCTCCTAATTAGGCGTCTAAGACCTGCCGGGAGCTCCATGTGCCGAGCGTTCGACTCAGGGACCGTCCTTTTGGATTCTTCGACGGCTGACTTGAGATGGTCTGTCAGTGAGTTTATTGCCCTACATGCTATTTCAGGCGAGTCTATCTTGTCCGGTATTTTGTCTAGGTGCTGTGATGTCGTAGCTTCGAGTTTGACTTCGAGGGTACGCCAGTCCACGATGGTTTTGGTCTGAGGACCTCACCATGCGGCTGGCCCAGCTTGAGTAAGACCGGTCTGTGGTCTGAGTCGAGTTCGTGAAGCGTATCTATCGAGTTAATAGCTAGGCTTACGTCTTTAAGAATCGCGATATCGAGTACGTCCGCCGCGTGAGTGTGATACGTCGGATATCTCGTAGGCGAGTCGGGTGCGATTACGTCTAACAAGTAGCGGTCCCGTATGTCGGCGAGCACGTTGCCGTTTGTATTATTGACGCGCGAGTTCCAGCTGATGTGTTTGCTGTTTAGGTCGCCGCCTATGATGACGGAGGGGCCTAGCTCTGTTAGCGTCCTAATGTCTGACGAATGGAGGGTTTTGTTTGGCGGCAGATAGGCTGATACTAGAACAAGCGGCCTGTGGCCGGTTAGCGCTATTTTACACGCGGAAACTTCGATTGTTATTAGGTCGGGAGGGTCGAGCGGTATGCAATGCAAGGACCTTTTGAAGTAAATCAGGGTGCCGCCTTTGGCGGACGTTAACCTGTCATTACGGATGATGTTGTAATTTGCTATTTTAGGATCGCGATTGCTAGGCTTCAAGAAGGTTTCTTGCACTAGCATAATGTCGACGTTGTGATCGCGAAGAAACGTGGCGATTTCGTCTTTCTGCGTTTTGAGGCCGTTTGCGTTGAATGCAGCGACAGTCAGAGAGCGCGGTTTTAATCTTCCTACTGCGTTAGCCATTGGAATAATTAGTGTGTGTTAAATTAGGGCATGACGCGGGTTTAGGCGCATTGAAACGACCAGATCGCGTCGATAGTGGGCATGTGCTCAATGGTGGCCATGAGTTTGTCCTGGGGTGTCGTTGCCTCGCGTAGTTTGCGGGCTAGGATTGATAGATCAGCAACGTTGATGTTGTTGATGAAGCCGCATACTAATGAAAAGTCGGCGGCGAAGTTTGAGGCGCCTTGGGGCGCGGGAGTGGAGGCCGCAGGTCGTGAAGCGACCGCGCTCTTTTGAGTATAACCTGGGGTTTAGCCCAGGCATTGGCTTTCTGCGTGAGTTCAGCAGTGGGATTGGCAGGCGCTGGCTTGGCAGGCGCTGGTTTGGCAGGTGCTGGTTTGGCAGATGCCGTTTTGGCAGGCGCTGGCTTGGCAGGCGCTGGCTTGGCAGGCGCAGGAGGTTGGGACCGTGGAGCCCCGGGGCCCTTCCTACGACCGTTCTTTTGGGTGCCGCCACGCTGTCTCTTTCGCGGCGCTCTGTTGCAGCCGCGATAATTCGCAGGATGCCCTGTTCGCCGCACAAGACGCAGCTTGGCGGTTCGGTTGCGTCGCGCGTGCGCTCGCACTCCGGAGTGCCGTGGTCTCCGAGGCATTTGACGCAGCGGGGACGCGCGAAACAATTTCTGGCCGAGTGGCCGTATAGTTGGCAGCGGTGGCACTGATTTATGATGCCTTTGTTCCGCGGTGCCTCGATGGATAGATTCGTAAGCTTACAAATCGCTTTGATGTTAAATATAGCCTTGCCTTCCGGGGACAGGTCGAGAATGGCTAGGACCAAGTCGTACGGTGACTTTTTCTGTGGGTGGTACATTCGGTGTACCTCCTGCACAGGGATATTCTTCTCGATTAAGTCGTTTTTTATATTATCCAGGAGGAGCTCCTAAGGGAGTCCGCGAATTACTACGCGGAGACGTCTGTCCTCCTCTAGCGAGTAGGCGTGGAAACTAATGTTTTTATTTTTTAGGTGTCTAGTCACCGTGCGAAAATCGTCTATATTAGTAAGGAATACGCGGATTCCTTGAGCTGTGGTTTGTGCTTTAGGGCACAGAATTTTGTTTTTTGTCAGCCATACTGACAGGTCGTTCCAGTGCCCTTTGTCCTGGAGTATGATCGGCGGCGGGGGTTTGGGCGCGCGGGCCCCTGCGGTCGCGGCGGCGTTGGGTTTTGACGCGAGTCGGTTTGGTTGGGCGGACTGTGCCGGTTTTGTTTTGGGTTCCCGCTTCGCTATTGGCTGGCGGGTTTGCGACGCAGCCTTTTTGGATGGCGTGCCTTTCGGCGATAACGACGAGTCCGAGTTAGGCTCGTCCTCGTTTCTAGCGACGCGTTTTTTCGCCTTTCTCCTGACGACGACCGTGAAGCCGTCGTCCGGAGAGGCGTCCTCGACTTCCATGTCGGACCCGGAGTCCGACAGGTACGCGGCGTGCCCGTTGGCGGCGGGCGACGCGGGAAGGCTAACCTCCGTGGCTACGGGCGACTCAGGGGAGGCGTCCGGAGAGAGGGCTGTCCGTGTCGAACGCCGGGCGCGAGGCGACCTCGGTGTTCGAGCCCAGCCGGAAAGCTTCGAATTTTTCCCAGATATCTGGGAATGCGAATTTAACGAACTTCGCTAGTTCGGAATTTGCGCGATGGTCGGCCATCTTGTCGGCGTCGGCCATCTTGGTCGTGTCGGCCATTGAATGGCGTGTGTGAGAGATTCTAAACCTCCCTACCAAAGGCAGGGAGGTGTGTGCCTACTGGTTCTATACCCCGCGCTTTTAGGTGCGCAGGGATGAGTACCTAGCTGTTGCCTAGCGCAACAAGCGACACAGAAATTTAAAAATAGCCGCCTCTGAGGCGAGAGTTGTGTACGAACTACTTACAGGGCAGGAGTACAGTAGCACTACACTTTCACAGCGGTTTCTCGCGAAAACTGGACACTATTTCTACTGTCACTTGAATTGGCTTCTCGTGAGCACATGGGTGCTGTTTGAGAGAACGTCCACTCCGCACGGGCGCGCGTCGCAGACTGAAGTGCTCAGCATATATTGTAGTGCCGTAAATTTACGCAAAAACGCAGGGGAACTCAATCGTCTTTACCTTCCCATATTCGATGTAACCCTTATGCGATAAGATCGGACGAAGGGTCAGAGTCACGGGACGAACAGAACACAACCAAACCCGAAAACCAATAGTTTATGTTTTTGCATAAATATTGACTTCGGCTGGGATTCGAACCCAGGAGCCATGGCTCAGCAATCATGTATGCTAACCACCAAGCCACGCGGTCGCCTTACCTATTAAGAGCACTAATAAACATTGTAACAGTGGTTCCATCAAAATCCGTTCTCAGGCTTTGAAGTATTGCTTATTCAACAACCACACCTACCGCCCAGCTCCTTCAATAAGTAGCTGTCAATGACGATATTTTATAAGGATATTTTTTTTCTACAATGGCTCGCTGCCTAAAGACGTTGTAATGTAAGGCTTATCAATTTACGTATATTTGTTTTATGTTATGATTATTCATGCCTGCTAACCACCTGTGTAATAAGCTTGAGTGATAATGCTTATTTATTATATCGGCTGGACTACTAAATATTGCCTTGTTTAAAGCTCCATGTCAGTTTGTCAAGAGGTTTCTACGTTATACATATCAAGACAATTAAGCCTACTACCCGGCTCCTATAATACATAGCTTGACGATATATAGTTATTATCGATGGCTCTGGGAGGGATATCACGTGGTGGGGGTTATTAATTATTTCGAAATACGAAAGATAGCTCTGGCCCCCGGTAGAGGCTGGTTCACTTATGTAAAGGTTTATTACGAAGGACTCGCGGGAATGTGAACGAAAGGCGTTCTTTACTCACAACAGCTGCGTCGCGGTCGTCTGCCGGGGAGCCCCCGGCGATATCACGAGGAATATTTGCGGTATACGCAACTCACGCGTGTCCAGCAGATCGAGTGTTCACTATTTTTCACGCGTGCGTGACGCACAAAGAGTGTTGCATCCGGCGGAAGTGGCAAGTGGTCCGTCGCGCACTGTCGTTCGTTCTCACCACTCGCAGATGCGTTCTGGTCTTCTGGTGCGATGCGCGACCGAGAGGTGGCGCCTGACGCTCTCCAATTCGCGAGGGGAAGCAGCGGAGACACGTTACAGACAATTTCCGGTACAATATCGAATTATTTGGCAAAATATACATTTTGGCGTGTCCAAGGATAATGGTTCGATCCCTAATATTATACCATTATTATCTATTATCATTACTATATAAACATTTTCTATATTGGTGCGATGTCTAAAAACCCTGTAATCATAGTATCATATATAAAGTAAAAGTCATCCATTTACGTGAATTGGTGCCTTTGTTATGAGTATTCATGCCTACTCCTCAGTTATTTCAGTAGATAGTAGTATTTTAGTTGTTGATAGACTCCTAAGTAACACAGCGTTGAAAGCTCAATCTAAATTTTATGACAGGTGTGTACATTACACGTACAAAAACAATTACTGCCCAGCTCCTGTAATATATAGCGTGATGACATCTAGTAATACATAAAGTACAGATTACATAAGCGCTCCCGCCTGTCACTTATTGGGGTCGGCAGACATTAACATTCTTTTCTATATATTTCAGCCGCTAACACACGGCTACTTAGATCATCCTTTTCTTTTTTAAGTATATTTAATATCTTTTTCCGTCATGTATACTGTTGAAAGGCCCTTGGTAGGCCTTTTCTATGTGTTTGCCTTTTCTATGAAAAGCCTACAAAAATAATATCCGTGTCTCTCAATTTTGTAGAATTGTTTATTTTTATTTTAATACGTTTACTGAAGTACAGAAGTTACAAAATTTAGTCTCGACTAGACTCAGAACAGCATTTTCTTTTTACACTATAGCATTATAAATTATTAAGCCGCACTAGTAACACTGAACGAAACTCTAATTATATGACGGTGATACTATCGTTCGATGAGTGTGAATATTCAATACAGAAATTAAAAAAGTAATGTTATAGCATATACGGGTAGCTCTACCGCTGATCATGTGCTTCATGTCATACGGTACGAAGTCGGACTAATTCTACCGCTTTAATCCAGTTCAAATCGACGTCAAATCGGGACGTAAAATTGCAATTAACAATTTTAAGGAATCTGTTAAGATATTAAATCTTTGAATCATAAATTACATCATTCCGTGAACAAAAGTATATGCAGGGAGGAAACGCAGTAACGGTTTGAGCAAAAACCGCATCGTTGAAGGCGCACAAGAACCTTTTAATATCTTCAACCGTTCCTCGTCTACAACCAACAATGTGTCATTATTACCTGACCAACCAGTGAGACCTTCCCTCCCCTCTACTCTTCTTAATAAATAGAGAATAAAGGTGCATCATGATCACCTGCAACATATCATCTTACATTGGCCAGTGTCATTGATAGTCGATATCTCCGCCCCGCCCGTTGCTCTACCGTTCACAACTTTTTGCGATTGCAAATGGAAACTGCGGAGACAGTAGGGTAAATCGAGGCCAACATACAGTCGTTACACTTGGATATTATACTTAGAAATGAGTGATGTTCGTTGGTATCAAATACGATTGGAGAAAATTTCAATGAAAGTTATGTAAAACGTTATATAAGTAAGATAGTAGATACATCACAACTCTACATATACATACGAGTAGAGTAGAAGTCGCATAACATTATCCGGGCAAAATATTGTCGTGGTGTATTAATTAGTGTGTTGGCGGCGTAAGAAAATCGGATACCCCATTCTTTCCGTGGGTGACGTAAGAGTTGACCAATCAAAAAGCCTAGAATATCTCATGGCATCCAAAACAACAGGTAATGGGCGAAAAATTATAATGAAAATCCTTGGTTGTATAAAACATTAATATTTATAACATATATCTTATGCATAGTGTACGTGATTTTGGTCGACTTGTATAAGGTGGCATGGTCCAGGATTCCAACTCGAATCCTAGCCGGACTCAAAAAGTATGCAACTCACTTAGTATTGGTTTTCGAGTCTGATGATGAAGTGATGTGTTTCGTGTAATTGACAGTTCATTTGACTCTTACTCGATTTCATCATCATCATCATTTGAATATCGTATACAGAAAGGTGGAGACAATCGCATGCTTGCACGTATACTTACGGTACTACTGTATATCCTGCGAAAATTACAACCGCCGATGACATATTTGGAGTTGTCGCCATGGTCGGAAACGGTCAAGTGGGCATCATCATAGTGTTTAGTGGCAGTGCACCAATACCATGTAGTGTATAGTGCTAGAGCGTACGATAAAAATAATTGAAAATGTATATTTTAAGTACTGATAAAAAAAGTCATAGTGAAGTTACCTGCAAGATTAAGAACAATATTTAACAATCCATTTGAAGTTTCCTAACCGGTAGTGGATCAGCAAGAGGACTCCCAGCTCTAATATGGGGCTGTTTGAATTTTGACTAAAGCTCTGTGGGTTACGGTTTCGATTCCTGACCCTGAACAGGTATTTGAATGGCCTACCAATAATTTCGAGACTAATGTAACTCTTTAGACCCTTTGTCTGTAAAACGCCACCACGACACAGGAGCAAATCATACATTGGGGACACTATCTTTAAAAAATTTAGATAATCTCTGTATATAATAATTATATTCATACAATAACAGCTTCTATTAAACATTCATTGCTTATAGTATTATTTAACAATTACGCTCAGCTAACATCAAGAACCTAGAAAAGGTTCTTAACAGTAGATATTGAACTTGACTCTGTAAACGTTTGAATAATGGGTGTAACACGTTATTCGCTTCCTGAGCGTGATAGCAATAGTTGAACTAGGCGTTTGGTGGGACTGCCCGTGAGCACGGAATGCAACGCGGCTTGCGCAATCACCCGGACTCGAACGTTGCACGAGGGAGATGTAAAAACTAATATTTTATTGCTGTGCCGACGTACCACAGAATGTTCAGTGAGAGATAAAACTCTGTGTGGGTGATAGTGTGTAATTTATATTCATGCTTTTTAGGCTTTAGGAGGATGATTCTTGTATGTGGGTCTATGATAGTATTTCACCTTATATGCGAAGTAGGCGGTGGCATAGTGTAACTTCTTAGTTTTGCCATAATAATAGTATTTCATAAGCTTTGATTATATGGCCATGCAATGGAGTGTTTTGCTACCAAGAATAAAAGTAGAGAAATGTTAAAAAAAGTACATTTACCGCTACTGGGCAAAGGCTTCCTTCCAATATTTGGTTAGGTTTTGTAAGGCAGAACAGGACCTCCTGACTTATTAATAAACATCAAAACCAATAATAGTTTCCAGTGATTAGAGAAAAGTTTTTCCCAGTATTTTTAGAGAAAATCACACCCTTTTCGTTTACTTCACTAAGTATTTTAGTTTTGTAAGTTTTAAATCAAAACGCCTCAATTATGGGTATTTACGGAAATGACCAAAATAGGTAATGTTTTATAGAGTCAAAATGAAATTAATTTAAGAAATTAACTTTTCAATACGATACAATAAATATGTTATGAAAATTTCTTTACATTTCAACTTTCAAAGTTTCAATTACTACTACACGATAATACAATTTGCCTCGGTAAAAAACGATGAAGTCAAGGCTAGGTTTACTCTTGATAAACTAGATATTAAATGTTTATCTGTGGAGAAGATTATTATTCTTTTATTCTTCTCATGTCTGTCAATGGTCCGCGTACTCTCATAAGCCTCTTTTAAAGGAACGATTTACCGAAATTGGCCTTTACGTGCAGGCGGTTTGATATCTCGTCACCGAGATGTGTATTTTCGGTCTGGCATATTTGGAATTGGTTAATATGCATCTGTCGCACGCCATGATATTTCAAATCTTTCTCCAGTGTCGACTCATACGAAACATACGGGAAGAAAGAGGCGTCGAATTTAGAAGGGTTTTCTTTTTGAAAAACGCATGCCAAAACTGCCGTTTATTTAGTGGAAGGTTTGCTTCACCACGTTCGGCAGGTAGATTGATGAGTGCAGTGGCATTACTCCCCATCATATCTCTGTGGAATTCGGGTTCGGCATTTTCGGATTTTAAGCTTCAAGTCAGCCGTCAAAGCTTTAAGTATCTGGTAGCAGTGTACCAGCCTGCTTTGTTGCCAGAAAGCTCGTATATACATTGATACTCTGTTTTGTGCAAAGTAATTTTTTTTAACTTGTTTATAGTAATGGATTTCCGCAAAGTAACGCCTGATTCTATTGACTATCTGATATTCTATTTTTCGCTAACATAACGTCAATCAATTTAAGCCATTAATATTCTTTTGTCTTTTCAATCTTCGATTGCCAATATTCACATTCTTCGAAGATTGAAAATTTCATCTAAATAGGTTCAATAGTCTTATGTTCGAACAAACACATAAACCAAATAAAACTGCTAAATCAAAGTAGTTTGGAATATCTATTGTTTATTGATGCTGATTTTCAACAGATTTTTAATTGGAAATATTTGATATGAATTATAAATGACGTCTTTTTTTTTAAAAGTGTATGTGTAAAAAAATTAAAATAGCGAAAAATGCTTATAACGTGGTAATATCAAACTGTAGCTTGATACTGGATATATGGAAAAATACTGGATGTAGCACTTAAACCGCCTCGTTCGGGGTAAGGATCACACATATGTTCTTATTGAATACTAGAGTAAAGTTGCAGTTATGCTGATGGTTTCGTAAAAGCACAGACGAGTGGGCTCATGCGAAAACAGCATCGTCATTGCTACTGTGTGTTGTAAAAAAAATTCCTCGATGCTTATAGCTTATGCTTTTTCCAGTATGTGTAAGATCACTGCTGAAAACAGACCTTTCCATAAAAGCGTTAACTAAAGCTAGCTTGTCATGCATGGAAATGTTACTCATACATACCACGCTTAGCAGGTCGGTTGGTAAGTAGAATACCGGTAACTTTGCACTAGAGGTACTGCTCCCCATAACTAGTCTGTGAGATTTGGGTTCGGCATAGTCGGATAGATTTTCCGCAATCACTCGGCTAACCAACGGACGATGGTATATTGGTGGGTTTCTTGAACCCTTGTACCATGAAGGTAGCAATAATGCGATAATAACTTGACAGAAGAATTTGTAAGAACTTACTGAAAATTATCATATTGAGACGATACACCGTTCGACGATACGACACTGTTTGTTACCAAATAGTTTCCATTTAGTGATGTGGATCATTTATAAGATTGCAAGTATAAATTATGAAATCGAATTGAACTTAATATTGTAAATTTTCGATATTAATATTAATACTGAATTATTGTAAATTTTCAATATTATTTACTAATATATCGTGTTATTACTTACTCCAATATTTTGTCACATTTTGCGCTAAATACTTGTTTGTATTTTTTTCATAGGTTAACTTTTTCTCATTTTTCGCTCAAAAGCATATTTCTGGACCGTGGATAGTAATTATTGAAACCATCTTCTTTTAGCATCGAAGCCGAATATAAAAGATTTGGCACTGTGACTAACGGAGCCAATATGTGATAAAAAACTCGAAGATTGCCCAGGGTACTTTCACGTACGTAGAAGTTCCTACTCCTCCAGCCCACACCACTCACGTCCACTCGCATTAACTGCCTCCGTACATCCAGACAACATTACTTATATGAGTTTAAATTTTCAAGCAATCAATGACTACTGAAGAGTCTAAAATGGTTGTAACTATTTGTTATTTTATTAGTTTACTTCTGAACTCTGCATAAAGGTAAAGTGGTCATAGCTGGCACATATAAAATTTAGCAAACACAGTAGTTAGTTTCTTTGTTTTACTCTTAGAACAACTCAAATTATCTTATGGCATCGTCTCAATGCACAATTTTGTACAAGTTTAAAATTTTAGACTTTAATTTAAGTAGAAAAATAATATAATAAAAAATAATAATATACTCGATATAATAATGAATAAGAAGGACATCACTGTTTGCGGCTCGCAGGACCTGCGAAGGTCGAGACCCGCCCACATCGTAATTCACATTGACGCTCCGCTAGCTACTAGGTCTGAGTACTTGCGAATGAACTGGGATGGGAATATATTGTATATCGCTGTTATTAACTAGTATTTATTATAGTCATGCTCTTGTACTTCCCGTTAATGTTATAAACACTAAAATATAAAAAAGACCTTTATGGAAAATTCCAAGTGCCGTAAAATTAAATCTAATAAATCGTAACATTGTTTTAATCTGACTACCTACGTGACGCTAATTGTTTCAAGTGTCCTTACAAATGTTTGGTATAAAATGAATCTTTATATTTTACCTTTTATGTTATTGTATTTATTTATTTATATTGAAAGTAAAGGATTTTTGTAAAATAATAACATGAATATTTGTTTAATAAATAAAACATCGAAACTTCAGTAAAAAATAAACATTGTCTAGTATCACTTTAGTTATTGATTAATTTTCAGCTAATTACAAACAAAGACATATTGGTAAGCCTCAAACCGGTATAACAACGTAGGCAGGCATCAATGCCAACTTCCTTGTGTGCTCCGATGTGTTCAGCATCTTAATATTATACTTAAATACGATGGCTAAGGCATAATTACCTGATTAGGACATTAATGATATGAAATATTATATCACCAAAATCACCAGCTTTCAAAAGTCCTTTCTAGAAGCTGCAGCAAAACTTGACATGTATTTCATGGAAAGTCTATCTATACCACCGCGTTTGGCTGGTGTTCGCATTGCTTGTATTATAGACATGTATTATATATAAGAGGCTCTCTATCGCGGGTCTGTTTGGATGGATATTCCCCCATCAGACAATTACCAGAGCCTCATTTGTTAGTTAGAGGTGTCTCGTTACGAGATCAGCTCAGGCCTATTTACAATGTTGCAACGTTGAGTCCGGCGGGATGATAATTGCAGTGACAGATGTCTTGCGCGTGTAACAGACGGTATATCATCGTTCTGTGTATCTTTGGTAATTTGTGTAATAGTTAAACCGCATGCTGGACAGATTTCCAAGGTTTCTCCGTTTCTGAGTGGACTTTTACAACTCCCACGAGAATTTCCGGGAGGCAGATTTTCATACGCACCCGAACTCTTAATTCTGCGAAAACATGCTACTCCAAAATATATAAAAATATTCTTATTGAGTTGAAACGGGTATTCAAAGGTTTCTTCACTATTATTACACAAGAATGGTACACACAACATTTTTATATATAGAGACAATTTAAAGTTTCAACCTGTGATTTTTTTAAATGATATAGTGAAAAAGAAAATTATGATAAGTTGAGATTTACATTACTCTGCCCAGAGCGCTCTAGGCAATATATGGTATCTCAGTTACACTTCGTTATTATGCTACACTGGATTAGAAATATACATTTTGGCCGCTGTAGTAGTATATGTTCAACCTAACGGCAAACGGGTTGAACATTTTAAGCAGAAAGGCTAATTTTCAATAAAAAAAAAGGCTATAATGAATTGTATAATATAGTATTTTACACAAGAACACCAAGGAATGCCATAAGCTATGATAAGTATGTACGAGTATGAATGTTCGTCACTATATTGTACCTGGATGCCAATGCCGTAACGCTCAATAACACAGTATTTGTAACGTTGCATAAGTGTATGGACGGTCGCTCGACGCGGGGGCCAGTCACTTTTGATCCAGGAATTTTAATCATAACTAACACTAATATTTGTGAAAGAAGTGTAGTTACGGTCTTCGTTACCGCTTTCGCACGACCGTATGATAGAGAACGTACTCCTGTAGTATATTCAGGTCTTCTATCAGATAATAAATGCGACAGACAAATTTACTGTGACGTTTTCTACCCTAATAGATATATTATCTCATTTTCGGTAGTTTCTGGAAGATATCACTATAATTAAAGCGGCCTGAGATGAACAGATTGCTTTCTCAAAAATCTATATAACCATGTCATCCCCTGGGCGAAATAAAACGTTTTATTATTACACTGACAATTAACTTAGGTAAATATGGCGACTATGTAATATTAATAGTAGACAATACACTCGTATTCGTCTCGCAAATGTGAAGGTATTAAAGCTATTTCGCTTGCTTAAAACATTACCACCGTAATATTTTTATTCAAATATACAAGTATATATAGTATAAAGAATGTAGTATCATTTCTAGTGTAACTAGTCCAGATATGACACATTACAATAGAATCTCATTTATTTCAAAGTTGTAATGTATTTGAAGGGATAAGGAAGATTGTTGTCTCATTAACACGCACATCTAAATATGGTGCCAAACATAAAACGAGAAATATTTTCTTAGTTTATTATTATTACCGCTATCGTGTTACTATATCTTGATATCTTGGTTTGGTTTACTAGTTTTTAATCGGAATATGGTGCGGATTCTCGCTCTGGAAGGCCAAGTCTCGCTGGAGGAAGGACAGACAAGGTGTTACAATTTCTGTTGGGGAAAATGCATTTTTTTTAAGTGCGTTATCAGATTCAGTTCATTGATATTGCACAAAACGATATATATGCCATAGCGAAAACATCCGAATACTTAATTCTGACCTCAGCTGGTATTCGAACCTAGGCCTTGGCTCAACTGTCAGGTACGCTGAGCCTCGTGCCGATCCTGCACGCAATATGGAAGATGTCAAGCATAATATTTGCCTTTAGTCAAGGGTGGTTCATCCTTTAATTTCGACAGACACACGGAAACGCCAGATTCTTATTTGTCAGCCAGCAGGGTGCACCAAACGTTCTCAGATTTTTATCTTTTTATAATTCATTCCATACCATAATTCAAGAGTTTTTAACCTTTAGTATTTTGTTTTTTCTTTTAGAATCCTGTCTTTGTGTAAGTTTTATGTATTATGTGCTGAGTTTAATAGATAACTATAATAATTCCAATTAAAATGTTAAAGTTATTAACGTATTCATGAAAATGATTACGTTTTAAAACTTCAACTAAATAAGTTGTTCCAATTATAATAATTGCAACCTACTGACCTGCTGAGTCAGCATTTCAGCGCTACACTTAAATTTAACGATGTTATAAAATATTAAAAATGATATAGTGAATAAGAAAATTATGATAAGTTGAGATTTACATTACTCTGCCCAGAGCGCTCTAGGCAATATATGGTATCTCAGTTACACTTCGTTATTATGCTACACTGGATTAGAAATATACGTTTTGGCCGCTGTAGTAGTATATGTTCAACCTAACGGCAAATGGGTTGAACATTTTAAGCAAGAGCTAATTTTCAATAAAAAAAAAAATAAAAACAATGTTGCAACGTTGAGTCGGGCGGGATGATAATTGCAGTGACAGATGTCTTGCACGTGTAACAGACGGTATATCATCGTTCTGTGTATCTTTGGTAATTTGTGAAATAGTTAAACCGCATGCTGGACAGATTTCCAAGGTTTCTCCGTTTCTCAGTGGACTTTTACAACTCCCACGAGAATTTCCGGGAGGCAGATTTTCATACGCACCCGAACTCTTAATTCTGCGAAAACAGAATTCATGCTACTCCAAAATATATAAAAATATTCTTATTGAGTTGAAACGGGTATTCAAAGGTTTCTTCACTATTATTACACAAGAATGGTACACACAACATTTTTATATATAGAGACAATTTAAAGTTTCAACCTGTGATTTTTTTAAATGATATAGTGAATAAGAAAATTATGATAAGTTGAGATTTACATTACTCTGCCCAGAGCGCTCTAGGCAATATATGGTATCTCAGTTACACTTCGTTATTATGCTACACTGGATTAGAAATATACGTTTTGGCCGCTGTAGTAGTATATGTTCAACCTAACGGCAAATGGGTTGAACATTTTAAGCAGAAAGGCTAATTTTCAATAAAAAAAAAGGCTATAATGAATTGTATAATATAGTATTTTACACAAGAACACCAAGGAATGCCATAAGCTATAATAAGTATGTACGAGTACGAATGTTCGTCACAACATTGTACCTGGATGCCAATGCCGTAACGCTCAATAACACAGTATTTGTAACGTTGCATAAGTGTATGGACGGTCGCTCGACGCGGGGGCCAGTCACTTTTGATCCAGGAATTTTAATCATAACTAACACTAATATTTGTGAAAGAAGTGTAGTTACGGTCTTCGTTACCGCTTTCGCACGACCGTATGATAGAGAACGTACGACCCTCCTGTAGTATATGCAGGTCTTCTATCAGATAATAAATGCGACAGACAACTTTACTGTGACGTTTTCTACCCTAATAGATATATTATCTAATTTTCGGTAGTTTCTGGAAGATATCACTATAATTAAAGCGGCCTGAGATGAACAGATTGCTTTCTCAAAAATCTATATAACCATGTTATCCCCTGGGTAAAATAAAACGTTTTATTATTACACTAACAATTAACTTAGGTAAATATGGCGACTATGTAATATTAATAGTAGACAATATACTCGTATTAGTCTCGCAAATGTGAAGGTATTAAAGCTATTTCGCTTGCTTAAAATATTACCACCGTAATATTTTTATTCAAATATACAAGTATATATAGTATAAAGAATGTAGTATCCTTTCTAGTGTAACTAGTCCTGATATGACACATTACAATAGAATTTCATTTATTTCAAAGTTGTAATGTACTTGAAGGGATAAGGAAGATTGTTGTCTCATTAACACGCACATCTAAATATGGTCCAAACATAAAACGAGAAATATTTTCTTAGTTTATTATTATTACCGCTATCGTGTTACTATATCTTGATATCTTGGTTTGGTTTACTAGTTTTGAATCGGAATATGGTTCTCGCTCTGGAAGGCCAACTCTCGCTGGAGGAAGGACAGACAGAGGGTATTACAATTTCTGTTGGGGAAAATGCATTTTCTGTTAAGCGCGTTATCAGATTCAGTTCATTGATATTGCACAAAACAATATATATGCCATAGCGAAAACATCCGAATGCTTAATTCTGACCTCAGCTGGTATTCGAACCTAGGCCTTGGCTCATTGCTTGGGATCCTGCACGCAATATGGAAGATGTCAAGTATAATATTTTGCTTTGGTCACCCACGACACACACGTTTCAATTAGGGTGGTTCATCCTTTAATTTCGACAGACACACGGAAACGCCAGATTCTTATTTGTCAGCCAGCAGGGTGCACCAAACGTACTCAGATTTTATCTTTTTATAATTCATTCCATACCATAATTCAAGAGTTTTTAACCTTTAGTATTTTGTTTTTTTTTTACAATCCTGTCTTTGTGTAAGTTTTATGTATTATGTGCTGAGTTTAATAGATAACTATAATAATTCCAATTAAAATGTTAAAGTTATTAACGTATTCATGAAAATGTTTACGTTTTAAAACTTCAACTAAATAAGTTGTTCCAATTATAATAATTGCAACCTACTGACCTGCTGAGTCAGCATTTCAGCGCTACACTTAAATTTAACGATGTTATAAAATATTAAAAATGATGTCGCAAGAATTATTCCATTTAAATAAAATTTTTAGCTGTCCTGTGCCTATTTACGAACAGAATAAAAAAAAAAATTGCCGTGTGTGCCGAAATTCTCATGACAATCTGCGAGAGCAAATCCGGCAACGAGGCTAAACACCCGTAACGTTATGTCTCCTTGGTTTGGCTTCCCTCAGTTGCGACTAATGGAAAACCGTCATCTCTGCTTACCCTTATGGGTGACCGGTGTGAGTGTTTACATATATATCATTTGACGTTTTGGACGAAAAGCCTTTGAATAGGCCAGATATATATCACTTGACATCTATGTTGTCATTATTCTTCTAGGCGTTATATACATTGCAACGACAATCTATACATAATTTGAATATACCATAGTACGAGAAATCTAAACCTCGTTCGCAAAATTTCAAGTCTACGAGGCGATTAGATTCCTGTACCATCAACTTAGAACTCATAGGAGTCCTTTCACCTAATTCCCAACGCTTTGAAACCACATTAGTTGCGGGCGCAGTGCAGTGTTACACCACATTACAATTTCATGGTCTGGATGCCATTGGTATCTACTGTTAAGGAAATTACGGAAAATTTTACATATATCTACAGTTTAATTCTATTATTGAATAAAAAAAATCGTTATTTTTCTACTAGATTGTTACAATATTACACAATTTATAGTATATTAAAAGATATTTAAGTTACGGTTTTATTTCTATCGTAACGACCAATTCCTTGGTTCTCTGTGTAATTATTGGTAGTTCGGTAGTTGATTATAAACCATGGGTAGTACACAATGAATCAATAGTTTTTTTTAATGTGTAAAGACTTAATAATTTTTTTGAAAGAATACGAAATCGTTTAGGGTAAAGGGATATACCATCTCTTGTATATTTTTGTGGTGTACCCTATTAGATAAAAACAAAACGCTGGCGATCGAATGATGGTGGCAAATTCATCTGAATTTACCGTATATAGTGTGAGGCACTACTTTCACCAACCCTCTTGTCCAGCGTGGTGAGTACCGACAAAGAGTAAAGGATTTATTAGTAGTAAGTATGGACAAACCCATCGAGATAAGTGCCGGCTTTGGCTGACACTTTCTTGACGAGGCCTATTTAGCAGTGAAAAATTAGGCTTATAAAAAACTAAAGGAAATAAAAATCGTTAACGTACATCTACTTATCGATCACACTAGATAGAAATCGCAGACAAGGTGGTCTTTCACCGTTCAGCAACCCACCATAAGCACTATACTGTTTATTATCACATAATAAAAAGTAACAAAACATCAGGCATAAGGAAAATATGTTTTTTTTTTTTTTATAGAAGAAGGGGCAAACGAGCGTGCGGCTCACCTGATGGTAAGTGATCACCGACGCCCACGAACATCCACAACACCAGAGGAGCTACAGATGCGCTGCCGGCCTTTAAGGAAGGAATAAGCTCTTTTCTTGAAGGTCCCTAAGTCGTAACTATTCGGAAATACTGCTGGCGACAGCTGATTCCACAAAGTCGAAGTGCGAGGCAGAAAACTTCGATTAAAACGCACTGTGGTGGAATGCCAACCATCTAGGTGGTATCGATGGAACTTCGAATTCAGTCGCGATGTACGATGGTGAAACTCAGCAGCTGGGATCAATCCGAACAGTTCCTCAGAACATTCCCCGTGGAAAATTTTGTAAAAATGCAAAGAGAAGCAACATCTCTTCGCAAGGCCAAAGGATCAAGCCGATCAGAGAGCTTGGTCGCCGACAATTCGAGCCGCTCGACGTTGGATGCGGTCAAATGGAAGGAGTTGGTACTGGGGTGCCCCTGCCCAGAGATGAGAACAGTATTCCATGTGGGGCCGAACTTGCGCCTTATAAAGTTGCAAACGGTGGACCGGCATGAAATACTGTCCCGCTCTACAGAGCACACCAAGCTTTATTGGAGGCCAATTTGGCCTTTCCTCCAAGTGACCACGGAACTGAACGTCGCTCGATATGTCAACGCCAAGGATTCTGATACTGGCTGAGGCAATAAGGGAATGTTCTCAAAAGAGGAGAAACGACAAAGTTCTTTTTAGCGGTGAACGCGCAAACCTGTGTCTTTTGGGGTTGAATAGGACCAAATTACGTCGACCCCAATCCGAGACTTTGAATAACAAGGTCTCGACTTCAGACACAAGTTTGTTCCGGCACTCGTCGACGTGTTCCCGAAATATTCGCACGGCCTGTATATAGGGCATCACCCGTGCTGTCGTCTGCATAGCAATGAATGCTACTGATTTGTAGCATGTCGTTGATATGCAGAAGGAACAAGTGGGAGATAGCACACAGCCTTGTGGAACACCAGCATTCACGGGTTTGGGGTCCGAGCATGCACCGTCGACAACAACCTTGATGCTCCGATCCGTGAGGAAGCTGGTGACCCAGTTGCACAATCTCTCAGGAACCCCGTAAGATGAAAGCTTTGAAAGAAGCGCTTTATGCCAAACCCTATCAAATGCTTTCGCTACGTCCAGACTAACCGCCAAAGCCTCCCCCTTAGACTCAACTGCTTCTGCCCATCGGTGAGTCAGGTAAACTAGAAGATCACCAGCTGATCGTCCGCGACGGAAACCGTACTGTCGGTCACTGATCAGCTGGTGTTCCTCCAGGTACCTCAGGAGCTGGGTGTTGATGAGTGACTCCATTATTTTAGATAACAAGGGGGTGATGGCAATAGGCCTGTAGTTGGACGGATCAGAGCGGTCGCCTTTTTTCGGTATTGGATGCACAAATGCTGTCTTCCAAGATTCCGGGACGACGCCTGAAGAGTAGGAGTGCCGGAAAAGACGCGTGAGAACCGGTGCCAACTCAGGGCACACATCCTCAGCACAATTGGAGGGATTCCGTCCGGCCCACTCGACTTATGAATGTCAGGGCGGGTGCCTTTCGCACTGAGCTCTGCAGAAACTGAATTTCCGGCATGGAGCACTTACACCACGGGATGGTAGGTGGAGAGTTTCCCCGGTCAACAAGAGTCGAGTTGGATGCAAAGAGAGCCCAAGAGATCGGCTTTCTCTTTTGCAGTATGGGCCAGCGAATCATCCTCCTTGTGTAGAGATGGGAGATGGCTGACAGAAATTCCCTGGACAGCCTTGGCGAGAGACCAGAATGCGCGGGATCCCGATGGGAGGCGAACTAGTCTCTCGCCAATTCTGCCAATGCTTTAACTTTGCCGCAGCGATAACTCTTTTGAAGGACCTGGAGGCAGAGTTGTACTCGTTTTAAGAGCACTGGTTTTGCATCCCGAGACGCCGATGCATCGGCCCAGGCCTGGTAGCACTTCCGCTTTCGGCGTGACGCTATTTTGCAGGTGCGACCAAACCAAGGCTGGGATTTACCTCCGACAGGCACTGCAGAGAACGGAATAAAAGTTCCATTCCTGAAGTACCACATCGGTGACAGAATCTGCAACGACGTTGGGATCATCCAGCGAGAAGCAAACCTGCCCCATGGGTAGGAAGCAAAGAAAGACCGCATTCCATCCCAATCTGCCGACCTATAGTGCCACACACGGCGGAACCCCGCAGATCGCGTTCGGGATCGGCGCGCGATAAACACTACACTCCGGATCAGACAGTGGTCCGACGAGCCAAGAGGGCATCGACTGAGACCAAATATCCGTCCGGGTGTGAGGTCAGCAAAAGGTCCAACAGGAAGGTGTATGACCTTCCACGTCTGGGATCCGCGTCGGCGAGGTTACCAGTTGTGTCAGGCCATATGCTAATGCAAAGTCGTGAACAGATCTCCCGCATGATCGGTTATGCGAGAACCGAGCCAATCGGTGTGGTGGGCATTAAAATCGCCGAGAATCACGATCTCTGCGGATGGGATCTGTTGTAGCACGGAATCTGTAGCCATTTGGATGTGGTCGATGAGTCAGTCAGTTACGGTATTACCGCTATGGGACCTGTAAAGGCACGCATAGACGCGCGGATGGTCGTCGCTGTCGATGCGCAGCCAAAGGTAGAAAGGTCCAAACCTTCAAGACTACCGAGGCGTCGAGAACAGATATCATCTCTGACGTATACGCAAACTCCGGCACGGGGCACAAAGTGTTCAGTTTGTACCCCGGGTAATGGAGATAAGAGGTATCAGCCGGAGACGATATCTGAGTCTCTGTAAGAAAAAGCAAGGCCGGCTTCGCCGTTTCAAGATGGTAATGAACGGCGCTAAGGTTCAGTGGAGTCCTGATATTGCAGAAATCCACGGCGAGCGCGGTAGGGGATGCCATAGTTTCTTTGCTGCGTTTGCCTCGAGTAGGAAAGAAAGGCGGAATATTGCCCCAGAATACGCGGGGCAGACTGAGCATCCACGATTAGGTAGCGTAGGAAAGCCTGAACGTGGATGCTCAGTGAGGGATTCTCCAGAACCGTAGGTACTGGTACCCTCCTGGGGTAGCTCAAAATTATATACCGCTACCATATTTGGGGAGGGAGGAGGGGGGAGAGGGCCTCCGGTTACCTCACTCACCGCACGAAACGCAGAAGCACAAGATGCCTCTACTTCACGCCGGTATTCTGCGAGGCCGTGGTACTTATCCGGACGAGCCGGCCCATTCCTGCGACAGCAAAAGCCGCCGCTTGGCTCTACCACGATTAAAAGTTTGTGGCATGACTATAGTTATTACGTAAGGAAGGGTTCGCTATGCTGATCGAGTGAGGGTTCGTGGACTTTATATATCGGGGAAATACATTCATATATAAGTACATGCAGATTTCCTCATCATGTCTTCCTTCACGTAGTAAATAATAATATGTAATAATTAATTTCATCTGTACCACAGTGAATATAATTTTCGGTCAATAAATTCAGTAAATTTCGGTTGTTTCCTGTATTGACGAATATTAATAGTAAAATATTGGCACCTCTACTTCTTCATAAGGAATTTTTGGTGTAGCTCATTTAGTTACTTTTTAACGATTCTTGAAAAGATTTTCTCCGAGTATTTTTTTTAAATTCCCTTCTAAGAGATAACTGAAGTACTTACAATTTTACCCTTATAACATTGTATAGCAGCTCTGATTAAATACGTTAGTTTCGAAACAATGTCAATGCTCCAATTAAATTAAAGACATTTATCAAATTCGTCTTTTATTTTTAACAACAAATTAAACTATCGATTGAATTTATATTCTTCTTTTGATACTAAGATATGATCTATTGAAATATCTAATATATATCTAATGAAATAATACTTTGAGATGTAAAGGGAAAAACAACGTCGTCATTCAATTACAAGCGAAAGTTTTTTGCGGTGTTATTGTCTTTTACACGCAAATGTCGACAAAATAAGCCATTTAGTCATGTAAAAATTGAGACGATTACCTTAGGAATAGATGTCAGAGACAATAGAAATAAATCAACGATGGTATTGCGGATTCATTACTAACCGTATGTGTATATGTATAAGCAATACATCATAGTGTCAGAGCGTCTAATTGCCGCGCATTAACAAGACAGTGTCCTCAATAGCCAGAGTGGTCGATGTCCGACGACTCGCACCACCCTTAAGGATGCTCATTTCCTTGTAGCTGATTACGGCTCATGGAGTAAAAAAGTACAATCATAGTGCTCTCCGGCGCGGAACGCACTGTCCTCATTTGAATACAAACGCAATGCGCTTGCGCACACACCCTTAACAGAACACTGAGGTACTATTTATCACTCTAAAATAAACCGTATGTGTACATAATTAAGTGGAGATTGCAGCGATGATCCAATCTACGTGCCCTCTTTTCAAAGTCAAAAGAAGAGGGATTCTCGCGCGCTAGAACGGGAGGGAACTATGCACGAGGAGGACGGAGGACATTAAGGGCATTCACCCCGTACCCCGTGGGTTGCGACTAGCGGAGCTACAAATGATGTACAAGCACATAGATGCCTTTCTCTATTTAGGTGCGCACGAGTTTCGAAATAGTGACCGTGGTACTTTTTGTTGGGAAGTGGATCCTGTTTGGGTTGCGTCAGCGCATGGCGATAAGTTTGGCTGTTGCCGTAGCGAGAATGTCCACCGTTGCAGGTGTGTTAATATCGTGCTGCCTACCTTAAGAAATTTTCAATATTGAGATTTAAGGGCATTAAGGAGTAGATATAAAACTTCTGCTTCGTGGATACTAAAGAATTCTTTCCTTCTTCTTTTTTATATTAAGAAACATTATTGACTCGTTTTATAAGCAGTAGTGTCAATATGTCTAACTCTGTCAACAATACTATGTTTATTTCCGCGGAGGCATTCGTGACGTTTATGAATCGTAACAGTACTTTTGTGTCGGCACACTGTTTGTAATACCTATGTCATAAATTGAGGCGTAAACTTAGTGCGTATTTTTATACCAATAAAATTATTAGGTGTTTATTTCGTAACCTAATTTTTACTTTTTTGTTGGTGGCTTGCAATCAATTTAAATGAGCTTTAAAATTAAATCAAATGAAATCCTTTTCTTACTCATATCTCTTCTTTTCTTCTTTAAGTGAACTGAGGGTCACTACCGATACAGGTCTCTCCCATAGAGAAGGTCCATAAGAAGACACGCTAGGGATTTCATTATTTTATTTCGCAATATATTATTATATACCTATATATTATTGAGCTGTGGTAGTCTAGTAGTCAAAGTGCTCGCTTTAATTTCATAGTACGCGAGTGACCTTGGTGTGAAGCCCGACTCCACTGAAATTGTTTATAGTGATGTTGAATGCTAAATTTACCATATGTTCGGCAGTGAAGGAAACCGTAGGGAACCTGCATGTCTGAGAAAAATGTATATATCGAGATGAGAAGTCCGCCAACCCGCACTGGAGCAGCGTGGCGATGTTTGAGGCGACTTTGTGTGATGTTTATAGGCGATACTTTACTTGTTATTTTTTTAAACTTGCCATATGACAGTAGCGGAAGAATCTACGACCTCCATTCTTTACTTGAAAATCTTATTGCGATGGTCGTTAGTAAACCCGGCAGTGAAGTTCGCTTCCCGTCGCGTTCTATCCCCGGAGTGGCGAAAAGTGGGTTGCTCGAGTCGGTTCAGTTCCGGTGAGTATTGCCAAGCGAGGATACGTAGTTTCTGTGTACCCTTATGTCCAATGATCAGTCAGACATAAATGTTTCTGTATCTAATATTGTTTTTTTATACGTAGTTTGTAGTAATTTCTCCTGTGTCGTGAAGGCAGTTTACATACATACATTTCAATGGAATGACACCCAGACTCGTAATAATTATAATTATTTTAATTTCTTATTTTAACCATTACTAACAATCCCTATAAGCGTAACTTTAATGTGTGCCATTCGTTGAAATAACAATAATACCCGCTGATCAAAATATTAACTAATAAAACATTAAGATTATGAATCGTCAATGTAAAACGTGTATAGTATAGTCCACATTTGAATTAAAAAAATAAAGTAGCAACCCGTAAGTGCCCACCGCTGGGCATAAGCCTCCTTCTCATATATTTGAGAGCTTTTTTAGAGCCGCCCGCCCGCCTCGCTGCTCAGGCTCAGACATGCAGGTTTCTTCACGATGTTTTCCTTCACCGACGAGCACGTGGTAAATACAGAACATAAAATTGTTATTTTAGTGGCGCCGGCCACCGGGGCTAAAACCCAGGTCACTCGGGCTCTATGAAACTAAAGTGAGCGCTCTGACCACTAGGCCACCACGGTAATAACCATAAATTGATGGACTTCTATTTACTGGACCGTATATAAAATATTGATGGCTATGTAATGAATATGTCGCTTTGCCTTATTTACCAGTTTCCTTTACCTTACAATTAATATTTTGTTTATTATGTACCATCCAATATGCTACGTGTTAAAAGTATGTATACGACGACCGCGTTGATAATTAAAATTAAATGACTAAAATTATAAAGAGCCCTTTCTCTGCACAAAGGCCAAACCTACCAAAAACGTTGCATCCTGTACTAACCTTTGAGCGAGAAAAAGACGACAGTTTCTTATGAAATTGCACGCGTTGATTGACCCCGCGAACTGATCGTCTCCACGATAAATGTCCCTAATACAACATTTTCATCAAGTGTTCTAACAAAATCTTTATTTTATTACAAATTAGAAAATATTACTTAATTTCTATATTTTTATGGGAAAGCGGCAAACGAGTAAGCGGTTCACCTGATGGTAAGTGATAACCGTCGCCCATGTACATCTGCAACACCAGAGGTGCAGGTGCAGGTGCGTTGCCGGTCTTTAAGGGTATTTGGGAGATGAAAGGGAGGAAAGGGAGGGGGAGTGGGCCTCCGGTTACCACACTCACCGAACGAAACCGTGGTACCACGCCGGTCGAGCCAACACACCCATTCGAGCAGCAGCAACAGCCGCCGCTTGGCTCTACCACGTATAAATTAAAGTGTCTATTAATGTATGGTGTGCATGTAATAGAAATATTTTCTGCTAAGACCTAATAAATTGAAATTTTGTAATGCTATTAGTGCCACACGTATTATAAACAACAAGGAAAATCAGACGTAGTAACATAAACGTTGTAAATTTCTAGGAGCTGGCTCAAGTATATTACATTACATATGCTTATATTTCAATTTAAATATAGTATAAATGACAGTAATTGTTTAGCCCCTGCGGACATTCATAATTTTTATTTGAGTTTCGTAACAAGTACTTGCAACTGGAAAGTTTATATTTTCTCACTCTGGCACTTATTTTATATTTCAGATTAATCATAGCGTTCTATCCCATACTTCTACCAAGTACTTAATATTATTTAACGAAAGTGTTTGATATTTTACATATAATTCCATTCATAATGTGAGATATATTTATATTTATTGAATTATTTGCACATGCTATGAAAGTAAAAATAATATCGGTAATCTAGAAAATTATTATAATTAAACTGTTTGTTATAGTTTATAAATAGTAATTACTAAAAACTGTATATTGTTCATTTTATTATAAATAATTAGTTTAAAATAGTCAAAGTCTTTGTTCAAAATATGCCAAACGTTTCTAGATATAGGGTAGAAACGGAGACTTATGCCAATGTAACGATATTATACTAGGTATATATCATTCACTTCACAAGAATTTAATGCTTCATGCTCTGGACGATTTGCGGCGCTACCACAGAGCGATGATTCTTTGTACTGTAACGCTACAGTGTCGCTTGCAGACGCAGAGATTGTAAACAAAACTGTTGCCGACATAGCTGAGATGACGTTTCTTGTATCGTCTTACACCGTTTCTAATTCCTTGAGTGTTGTAAGTATAAAAGCACACAAATGTTGAATATTTCTTTAGGTGATGCTATTGCTGAGAAATATACAGCTTTTTCTGTCGCCGACCTAACAGATCCCGAGTTAGGTAAGGTGATGATGATGATTTCGACCACGGCGATAACTTCCAAATATCGGCAGTTGTCAACAAAACATAACCCGTTTTTATTATTACTTTATAATTACATCTTCACCTTCCCGTATCCGATGTAACGCTTTTGTGATAATATCGAAGAAATCGTTATAAGTAGTGTTAGACAAGCAACACAAACAGACACAAAAATTAGCAACTAGTGTGTTGTGTAAATATTAGCGTCGGCTTGGATTCAAATTCCGGACCATACTCAGTAGTGAGGTACGCTATCCTATTTTCTTGAGGTTATCTCGGCATAAAATTGTCTATGTGCTTCAGGGCTAAAGATATCCTAACAAAATTACATCCACACCGGTTCAAATGATACAAAGTATAATGTACAAACAGAGAGATCGCATTTATTATTTTAATATAGAAGCGTAGATTCAATTTGCGGTGTAAGAGAGAAGATACCATCTTTTTCTCCAGATCCTAATCTCGTCTGCACGTGGTGCGCCATGCACAGGCTCGTTAGATAGCGGAAAAGTTATCCAGATTTACCGAACTTAAATCTCACAGAGTAATGACGACGAACAGCATTGTTCGTGAAAGAGGATTCCAGTACTTCGCTCACTAACCTATCTGTCAAGCGTGATGAGCATGAGCAAAACCTCTAAGAAATGCATGATATCATACTGGCGCATTCGACAAGAGACCAATGTACTTAAAATGGATGGACTTAAATAGGCTGAAGATGATATGGATAAGATTAGCCAAACATTGTGGCATGCAGTGATCGATGTATAATACCAGACAGCTTGCACTTGGCACTTCGCGTCATTGAAGTCGATGATTTAAGTCTGGCATATATAAGATGTTTATTTCATTATCTCTTTGAAGTCATGAGATTTTTCTAACTTAACTTTAACTTTTTTTAGGGAAACTCGTACGTACTAGTACTACTAGTAGGTACTAGTAGTAATAGTACGTACGACTTTCTGTACTGTACTGTGCGAGTACTGGTTCTAAGGTAAGGTTTCTCTAATGTAACTACAAAACACACGTTCATCTTTAAATTATTTATTCATGTAGTTGAAAAGTAGTCCGTAGTTGTCATTAAGGTATAACGTCCTAAAATAATTTTGTATTTCTGAAAAGGCTAGATGGCTTTCGCGTTGGTAGTTTTCCATGAGCTATATCGATCGGCGCAGATAAGGTGGCACTGGGTTGGGGCGGGGAGATTCACCTCCCTGTCGATATGCTGATAGAGCCCGCTGCCCGCATAGTGCATCAATATAGGGGGTGGTGACGCCATATTGCACTGAATTTGTATGTTAAATGGGAACGTGACAATTGTTTACAATGCACAGACATCCAGTGAAATGTTTATTTTATACAGTTAAGTAAAACGAAAATGTTAAAGAATCTAATGCCCTTTCTACCAGACGGTGTCGCAAGTGACTAAGGGAGAAACCTTGGAAATCCAACTCCGAGAGCAATCCAAAGTGACAAGGATAGGTGGTAGGTTGCGGAAGCCCGTTTGGTTATGCAGAGTCCTGCAAAATGGATATCAGTAGTCCCTGCCTATCCTTTCGACAAACGAATATTATAAGTACATAGCAAAATTTTATAAAAATGGTAATTGTAACATTACCCAATGAAATAGTTTGTGCAGTAACCGTGAAACTGAATTTGTTGATTGTAATTATTAGTTATTATATAAAGAGTTGATTTATGATGGTATAGAAATACACCACAAAAAAAGAAAATAGCGGGTCATCGAAAATCGGGAACATTACAAGGCAGTTACTTTAAACAAATTCATGATCGTATGAAATTTTATTAACTATAAATTTTCATAAAATAATGTTTATTATAATCTGAAACGTGAATATATTAAACACGGCTGTAGCCTCAGAGACTAATATAGAAGTTAAAGTTTATTTAGTTACATTTTTTTATGGGTTATTGATTTGGTCTTACATTGGGTACAAACAAACATGGTGATGATGATGGACTGCTTGTTGATTTCCATCACGAGGGCAATTTTCGTATACTATTGGCATATACTGTAGTAAGGAACATAAACACAACCAAAAAAGACCTTGACTGCCAAAAAATTGTATATTGCACAAATATTGGCTCCGACTGGGACTCGAACCCAGAATGGTTTAACATTCATGTACGCTAAACTACTAAGTCAAGCGGTCGTCAAATGTCACTAGGTCACTAGTGGTTACTTAGTTTGCCACCTAAACCAATCGTCTTTATCGTTAATTCTGTTTCCTCTGATTCGTCAGCATACACATATACGGTATGTGTATGCGGTGCTGTACTGTCAACATTAAAAGTAAATGATTGATCTGGGTTTCGAAAGCGTTTTATAAATGAAAAATTGTATTTCTTTAACCCAACAAATACTTCAAAATCAAACAAGGGTAAAAATTATTAGGATATATGATGCAAACATTTGACCACACCAGTATTGGTCGTCAGAGTGTATATACTAACATGTACTATTACTTAGGCCAGCATGATCATACCGAAAAAGCTTCTTTGGTTAGCCAAGTTAGCTTGAAGTCGCAACGCTGTTTATCAATCGGTACTTTTGGGGTGTGGTCTATGGTGGGCAGCAACACGCCTATACTATGAGTAAAAAAATGGATTTGGTACTTGATCTTTTAGCTCAATGGGTATAAATAAAATTGCATGACGTAAGCCTTCCCTCTTCGTCTTAAAATAGCATCATAACTCTGGTGATTATATAAAGTGTAATAAATAAATGCGATGAAAAAGAAGAGGCTTTCCCGAGGTTCTCGTTATATGGGAATACTTATTGTTATTATTATTTACTATATAAAAACAGAAACGATGATAGGAATGGTCAATTTGATAAAATGTCAGCTTATATATTGTTATTGATTAGGTTCTAAACTGTCCACTGCTGGGTTTTGGTCTCCCTCATGAGTGGGTTTGCCGTAAGCTCCACGCTCGGTAGCCGGGTTGGCGTTTGCGATTCGATTCAATAAATAACTTGCAAATCCTATATCCTACATCACTAAAATTTATAATTGTAATGTTAATTCCTAATCACGTATCTATTTCTTCGTAAACTCGTATGTCAACACCATAGAGGATTCTACCTAGTTTCAGGTAAGATATGCATATTTAGTCAAAGATGAGAGGCCCTGCCGCTCACCCTGCTGTAGGACGTTTACAACGAGCCAATGTTACGATTCTTACACTGCTTGCTCGATTGTAACTAGTGTTGATGTATTAATTCGAGTTTGTCAAACAAAGGCAATCATAAGACAAGTTAAGATTTTCAACAATAATTTACGAATGTTTTTCTTTTTTAATACTAACTAATAACTGTTGTGTTCCCGTTTGAAAGGTATAGAGAACCAGTATAATTACAGACTGAGCCGTTCCAATTTAGACTCAGTGACAACGCACCTGTAACCTTCTTCGATTGAAGTTGTTTGCAAGTGTCCATGGGCCGCAGTAGTCACTTACTATCAGGAGGACTTTTAACACGTTTTTCACACCAATCCAATGATAAAAAAACTTCAAGGAAGCCTGTATTTTATGTGTCATAGAAAGGTTTACCCTTTTGCATATAAGGCTAGTAAAAAAAAGTTAAGTAGCCTATAGTCTTTCCAGTGCTATGTGTGTTTTGTCGCGATTTAGTATTAAGTACGTTTTTTAAACGAATCGAAGGACTACAGATAATTATAAATAAAAAATTCTGATATGCAAGAGTTTCCGTTTATCTCTGATATCCATATAGTCAACTTTTTTATTTTTATTTAACTATTTCTTTTGTATGCAGTGACATAACTAGAATAGAGCAAGACTGCGTACAACGTGCTTAGAAAGATTTTGTTTCATCTAAACCTTCCAAGGACTTGTCCAAAAATCCAGAAACAAGATGAACAAAAGATGGTCAAAAGGTAAAAAAAAGACGCACCCGGTCATCCCCCTTTGGACGGTTGAGAAAAAGGACAAAAACGACCACCTCCCGCCGTTCCCAGGCATGCGTTTACGTCCCCTTCCCTCTGAGGGACGACTCGGTCTCGTGGGAGAATACTTGGGGCTTTTTTCTGTACTAATTGTGTCGTTTTAAAAATAACTTTAATTTAGTATCAAAGCCAAATTATGAAACATCATTAAAAAAATTATAAATGGGAATAGCCATAACGTGATAGTTAAATATAAAAGTGCAATACTCTAGACCTTCTTCCGCTAATGTTAAATTCTATTTTTACTGGTTTTTATTTATTTAATTACTGTATTGCATAACCAGAGATTTAAGGTTACGGAGAAACACACAAAGATAGAATACTTAGGTGTATCTTTATTTACTGTGTTATTTACTGTGTATCTTTTTAATAACCTTAGGGTTTATTTTCATTAAAAAAAATTATAATAAAATTTTACATATAACTAAATTGAATCTTATGGAAAGAAACTATGGATTCTGGACCATGTTTTAAATATGTAGTCTAATTTTTATCGAAGAAGGTTATATGATTATAGAGTTCCCTAAATGTATCTTTATTAAATCAAGATGCAAGATTCGACCTTCAAATCTAACTCCGTTGGACAGCATCCAGGAAACTATATCAGATCTTCTCATCGAGTATACCTCAAAATCTTAAGATTTACTTATCTTAAGATGTACGAAACCGACAGACGTGTTCTTTCGCTGCAGGCCGTATGAGAAAATTCAAAGTTTCTTAGCGAGCTATGGAAAAGGCTATGCTCTATATTTCTCTGCGTGATATAATCTGCAGCGATGATATCTGAACTATGGTAACAGACATTGCTTTAAGGATCAGCAAGCTGAAGTGGTAATAGACCGGCCACATAACTCGCAGAACTGATAACGGTTGGGGGAAAAGGCACGATATTGCGAGAAATCGATAGATGGTGCTGATGAATGTAAAATGTAATGATCTGCAGAGGTTACTACTGCAATATATATGTATATAGTGTAGAAAACATTGTGACTTTTGAATATTTTACAAGACTAGAATTTAAAGGATTCTTATAAGTTTCTCATAGTAATTATCCATAGGACCCTTAACGACGATATCGTTAAGAAGTAAAATAAACGGTTTACAAATTCTTCTAACGCAATTACCATCATAACATGAAGGTAAACAATAACTGAATAAACAATACATTCTCTCTACCACTTTTCCTTAAAGCTAACGCATACCTTAAGCCCATATTTGACTTAGGTAACCGCAGATTATGCACACTCTCTATATAATTAAAAACGTTAACAAGTAGAGCCACTATAAAATGCCAATAAAGTTCTCATTGTGTCTGGTTACATAATAAAAGAAGAAAAGAATAAAGTTTATAACCTGTTACTATTCTATTGATTACATAAAATACGATACTGCAAAGTCTTGACTGTAGTCTGTATATTTATATCACAAACGCATACATAGTTCTCACCTCTAAGTAGTAAATGAAATTAAACAAATTCTAAGTTCATTATTATGTTAAGGAAGTTATATAATAACTTTTTTGCTTGTCATACGTTATCCTTCTGCAATCTACCATCGTATTTTAATTCAATAAATTTATTTCTAGGCATATTATTTATTCGGCAATTATTAATTCTACTTCCGTGTGTGGGTATTTGTGAAGAGAAAGCACGCACTTACACGAAATGGTACGAGAGAAGAAGTAGAGGTGCGAGAGAAGACTAATATTTGAAGATATAAATTGAAAGCCTGCTGTACGATAAAAGTCTACAAAAAATAGAGTATATGAGCAGTGCAAACTCGAGTAGGCCCTTAAAGCTGTGCACCTGGTTACAAGTATAATACATTGCAGCACCATCTTCATCTTCCCCGACCATATTAAAGAGGATTGGACGACTGGCCACACGACGACACTATAAACATAGTGTCTTCGTGTGGCTAGTCAGTGGCGACAATGACATACTCAAGTCAAGCATACTTGAAATTTTCTTCCAGATCATTTACAATGAATGTAAATATATAATAGTTATTTAGTCATTCGCAGAATGGATGGGCACTATTCCACGCCTCCTTAACATTAAATAATCTGTTATATGCTTAGACAAACGTATTTTGATACCATTTTTAAAGTTTTATTTCTGTAATATGATGACTGTTCTGTTTGCGTAAAAAAATTGTCTTTACCAGTTATAATCCAAAAAAAATTTCCTTACTATAATTATTTTAAAGGATAATTTACCTAATAATAGTATATAATTTAACCAATAAGTTAACACATGTCAAAATTCAAAACATAATTTTTACGTTTTGAAACAATTGAAATTATATTGTTATGATACTAGATACAAAATAAAGGAATAAACAATTGATGACTATGACAATGTCTATGAATTCTCATAATTTAAATAACCACAGAAGAAAAAGAAGTTTCATAGACGTTCTTATTCGCAAGAATTGTTTGTTTTACAGAATTACAAAACTTATAGTTCTTAATATATTATGTGTCGCAAAAAAAAATCTGTATATATTTAATATTTAGAGGATAACGAGAAAATCGAAACATTAGGCTGATGTTGCATGTAAAAAAAACAGTGTTAATTATGTGCTTTACTAGTGCTGTTAACAGCAGATACTAAAATAATATTTCATACACAAAAAAAATCTGTTTGGCATCTTGGTCAACTTTCTAACATCTAGAACAGCTTCTATTGATGTTTCTGATTAACACTTAGATGGTAAAAGATAAATTTTAAATAAGTTTACAGGCTAATTACTGCTGTTTTACATTTTAATTTAATAAAGGTGAAGTCAGACAGCACATTTGTCATTCTTCACGGGCACTAGACCGGATCAGAATTATGAATGAACGCACTCCCCATGTCGGTGGTGTTGTCACGTGACATGTCGTGACTGGATGTACAACGTAGAGTGGGCTCTTATATATACTTCGGGCTGGAAGAGTCGTTTAGCGACGTTTACCAACTCCTGTAAAGCGAAGTTAAAAATAAACAAGTCGGTTTTTATAAAAACTTATAAGGTAAAATTAACCTTTTCATGTTACGCTTAATAATCAAAAGGTTATGAAAGTATAGGTAATACCTTTGCTTTAATTTTATTTTTAGTTAGGACTTTTTTGACTATTTTGTACTTTTATTTTTTTTAGATATAATGTAAATATACAAATAAAACATAGTGTTAACTACAATAATATCGTTTTAGTAGTATGACCACAACATAAGTTAAATAATCGGATAATAACTACATAAATGTCGAAAGTAAAGTAAAAAAAAATATTTAAATTATGTCATTATTATGTTACAACATAATAAAATATATAAAATAACAGATCTTAATTAGTAACTATCACGTCCAAAACATGAAATATATTTAATTTGCGATTTATTGGCCCACTGGCATCACATACTTGTTTACTTACATATGAACAACAGTCTAGTAACAATCAAAATTCAAGTTTATTCAGATGGAGAGACAGAGGACAGTAACAATTCTTTAAAATTTTCAAGCTCCGTCACGAAAGTAACCTTAATTGCAGTGTCACTTCCAGTGGTGTAATATCCCACAGGCCCCTAACCGTAGAAACCACGAGCACTTGTCGTTTGACACCGAGACTGTCGATAAGCAACGAGGGGCGCTTCAGTTTACAGGTTATTAAACCGGGCCCCACGGGGAGAATTTGCCCGTACGCCAACGATAAACGAACGTTCACTCTATTTGTTGAATTAGCCTTTGAATGCGGTTTTACGCGCGCGGTTATAAAGTCACGACTACAAAAAATCGTATTATAATTGTAATGTAATTCATTGATAGACCATCTGCTGACGGTGGCGGCTTGCGGAAGATCTGGTAGCCTCCGACAGATAGTGGAATAATCATCTCAAACATGCCTGACCTGAATTATCCGGGTAGGTTAGCTCGTAAGGTGCGAAATGTCTGCCAAGCGTAGCGTCGTGGGTAAATCCCCGTATTTGAAAAGGTCTATGTACAGCAGTGTCCACAGCTGCACATAGACCTTTTCAAACTGGAAAAAGGAAAAACTATGTAAGTACTATTATAACATAGTGCTTACATTCTCTTTGTATATATTTGTGAAGAAAAACGTGGAGAATCTGTAATTAGTTAGAACCATTAGTTTTTGGGTTGATTATTATCTAATTAATAATAAACGTAACGGATTGCCATTGTGATATTCAAAAGGGTTCCAAATTTAAAAACGAACGTCATAAAAATGTAATCAAAGTGATTCATTAAATTTTTCAAGAGATATCGCGTTCACACACGTACAGATCAACTATCGTCCAAGAATTTTTTTTTTTTAATTATAATCGGAATAAATTTACCAATACCACACAGTTACAGCGTAACCTCGAGCCTGTTAAGCTGATCACCGAGCCAAGTGGTTGCAACTTATTTATTACGACTCTTCAGTTGCGAAAAGTAGAGTATAAGAAAACATCATTCAACGCCTCGGGATACTACGTACATACATTTATGTACGTATGCATCGCACTTTAAATCATCAAAAGCGCGATCTCATTTAAAAATTAATAGACTTGTGAATTGCCTTACTTTCACCAAATTAACATTGAAAAGACTAAATGATTAGTTTGTTTCTTGACATTGTTGCGATAAAGTGAATGTAATTTGAATATTTTTTTTTAGAAATATGTATATTTAAATTTATATGTATTTTGAATGATATTTAAATATTGTATTATTTTGATATTAAAAACATTACATGGTTATTGGGTTACCTAATTTGCCCATATCAATCTATGCTTCTTCCGTCAGTTGGGATAGGGTTTTTCTTTGTCTTTTCCTGATAGTTACAATCCCTTTTTTTCGAGGATATTGTTATAATTTATGAAGAGTTTGGGTGATTTCAGAAACACTTAGTGTAATAATTACAACTTAACTCAAAGCGATATTACATAAGTATAAATCTTCATTATTTATGTGAAGCCTATTCTTTAGGCTGTGTTTTGTTTTAAAATACTGTTTTGTAAACTGTATGTATTTTTTTCGTTACAAAAACGGCAACTGTTTCCAAATTCTATCGGAAGTTGTAAACTGCGCAAGATATGAGTATGTTATAGCGCCGCAAGTGTACGCGCAAGCACAGAGGCATAGTCTCGATATTACCTTCCCGTATGGAAAGGTCAGACTAATAGCATAACCGGTCACCCGCTTAAGTGACAAACATGCGTTTGCGCATTTCCCCATTAGATAAAATGGTCAGATGCAGTGTCAGAGACAAGAGACGCAACAGAACATGACCAGACCCAAAAATCAACAATTTGTGTGTTAGACAAATATTGGATTTCCGTTACTTTTACTAACCGTGTAAGCCGTTATAAGTTTATAGACAGTGCATCGTAATTTTTTTCTCATACGACGAGGCATCATCCGCAAGTCACAAGTCTTCTAGAGCATTTTCCACTCAGTCTAAAGCTAGTCCAGTTACGTGTGTAAGTTCACAGCTGGATATAGAATTTTCCATTAAATCACCAATAAGACTCTCGCTCTAGAGATGCTGTTTCCCAACAGTAAAATGTTGGTATATTCCCCGCCTTTTTTAATTTTCGGGGATAAATTTACTTTTGAATGATCGCTTACGAACGCTTCATTTGTGACAATTTTCTTAGACATTAGCAAGAAATTGTCTGGTGTGGTAGTGAGCAACGGCATTGCGTTACCTAACTTTACGGTCTATTTTACCTCCCTTACTTTAACAACGCAGTATCAGGCGAGATTATTTTAATGCTCCAATCATACTGGTCACTTTCTAATTGTATTTCGCAAACAATCTCTTTGGAATGATTGAATTCTTAATATACAGCCATATTTCGCTATAATCTTTGCATTCAGCTCAGACTAATGAATTTCCTTTGGTGGTTTAGGTTTTTTGCTTCGTCTATTCTTGTTGAATCCGTTCTCAACTTCCTATGATACGCATAATGGAAAGACATTGATTTATTTTAAAGTATCTATTTCTACATTGCAGTAACTGCTATCGCCAACCGGCACGCTGGGCATGGCGATTACGGAAAATTTATCCAATTTAGAAAAGCTGTTTAATAAATAAGAAGAAAAAGAAGCTACTTCTGATATTGTTTTTTTTCTTCTTATTTCCGTACTTTTACTTTTTCTAGTTTAAATATTATCTAACATCTTCAACGGCTATGAGTATTTATACTTTCTTTATTTTATAGTAATAAAAACTATTACATTACGATTAATTTATGGATATTGTGGCGTTTAATTTTAACTTTTTCTCTTTAAATTTTAAATACCGACGTAAACATTATATGAACCTCAACCCAAGCATTCTAGACGAGGCTGACTTTAGTTTCATAGAGCGCGAGTGACTTAGGTGCAATCCCCGGTGCCGGCACCACTAAAATTGTTAATAGCAATTTTAAGTGCTGTATTTACCACGTGCTCAGCGGTGAAGGAAAACATCGTGAGGTAACCTGCATGTCTGTGAAATAATAAAAATATTATTTCGAAGGTATGTGCAGCCCGCCAAGCCGCACCGGAGCAGCGTGGTGGGCACTTCCTACCTCCAAAACCCTTACAGGTAAGGCCTTTGCTCAGCTGTGGGCACTTACAGGTGCTACTTTACTTTAATAATCCTAATAAAACTATGATGAAAAGTCACTTCGCCAGGTTTGGTTATCCGGCTCTCTTAGCTCGCTGTCCGCAGAACCGTTGTATCGTAATTTGGTGCTGGTAGTCTATGGAAGCACGAGGAAGGAAAGACTTCATTCTGTAGACATAAAATTTGTATCGATTCTTAAGGATAAAGTTTTTCACACACACTCTTTGTCTAATATTAAGTAGTAATACGTAGCTATAAATATTCTGGAAATATACATTTCTTCAAATGCCAAACCTGTGGTGCATCCTGGTAGCTAATAACTTGGCTCTGGTGTTCAATAGATGACGGGAAATTCATCTGAACTTGTCGAACCAAAATCTCACAGACTAGTAATGGGTAGTTGAAGAATGCACAAATGATACTGACATTAGTGCCTGGGTACCTAGGTAAATGTAAAGCAGCCATCCTGGAGTTTGTCTACGCGAATAACATTTCGGAATGATTAGTAAAAAGTTGTTGCTAATGAAAATACTGGTTTTAATCTTTAAACACTTATGGCATTTGAATAAATTGTCATTAATAAAAACAATCCACCCCCATGTAATTCACCCTCGCATACCATTAAGTAATCAAACAGTTCTTTCCATTTCCATTTATCAACTAAGGCTTTATGCCAATGGTCTAGAGTTTATAGTCCCTTAAAAATGTTTATATGCGTGCGCATGAATGCAATGATTGTTTTGTAGTGCAGTAAATTCAGTTCAATTTGCTACGACCGAGTTCTTACGGTATGCGGGTAGGGTGCCGTTGTTTTATTGTTTTTGTGTCCAGCTACCCGATCGTTTTAGACGTTGAAGGGTGTATTTTTTATTTTTTAAGGGCTTACGTATTTATGGAATATTTAGCTTATGTTCACTTTCGTTTTAGACAAAACAGATTTATTAAGAAAACTTGCTAATCACATTGTTTTTTTTTTTATTTTGTTACTTTACTCCTATGCTTACTCTCTTTTACTTTACTTACTGCGTCTGCTAAGTTGAAAGGAATTACCTTGATCACCACACTTGACAGACCGATAAGCACCTTGCTGTATGCTGATGCAGCTATCGGTCATAGTTCTGGATAATTTAGGTCTGGCATATTTGAGGTGGCTACCCTTTTTTTGGAAGCTATATTTTCGGAATATCGCCTTACTATTTATATTTATGATACCTACGAAAGGTAAAAGTAAATACAAGATTACATTAAAAATATCGTGGAATATACGTGATATTCCAAATTTGGGAACTTGCCGTCAATTTCTTAATTGAGGATCACACGTCGCCACTGACGCCTTGAGCGTAAATTTACCACGTGGTCGGCCGCGTGTTCGATATGCGTGTATAAGTCCACCAACCCGCACTGGAGCAGCGTAGCGGACTCTTTTTAAAAAATAGAGTCAGAAGGTTATTGTTATTAATTTACTTCTTCTACTGGTTGGTAGACTCCTTCTCTGCCTAGGACTCGTCTACAGCAGTGCAACTACTGTTAAAGTCACGGTATAATTAAATTCTCTGAGATGTTTCACCTTAGTACACAGGGGTGACAACGCATATGTAACCTTCTTCGATTGAAGTTGTTTTGGAGGTGTCCATGAGCTGCAGTAGACACTTACAATCAGGCGGACTGTTAACTCGCTTGTCATCCCGAACTAACAAGAACAATAGGTGAGCGCAGTGCCGATACTCCTGCACCAGCGATGCTGCTCCTCATCGTTAATTGGAATATATTTACGGAAAATAAGAATAGACTATTATTAAATGTAGGTGCGGTGGCACCTCTAAGGACTCGAGGAATGGCTTTATGGCATTTGGATTTCTGGTTTACGTCACCCACAACACGAAACGCAATGTCATCAATGTTTCCCATTCACGGCAGTAAATTTACGTATTACAAATCATATCTTGTTGCCTTGGGATCTGTATAAAAGTATGTTTATGCTCCGTAAATTTTAATAAATACACTTGTTGCCACCCTCCTTTCAAAATGTCGGTAAATCCATTTATAGCGTTTATATTCATAATTGGGAATACTAGGGGGGCGACTTCATGGCCGGCTGATGTTACTGCCCATGCTCCGATACGCACCACCGTTTTTTTGGAGGGAAACGGGAATAATTGTGTAAATTAAAGGAAGTGTAAGTACGAAAGCGGTTTCGAGTTATGAATTACTTAATATTTAGGTACTTCTCTTCCCATGGATGTCGTAAGAAGCGGGTAAGGGAAGATTCTTGATATTGCTAATAGCTACGGACAGATGGCGGGATAACCATCTTGAAAAACCCCAGACTAAAATGAAGCAGTGTGTTCGGGATAGCGTCAAAGGTGCAAGGTGTCTGATACGGCGATCGCCAATCCGTTTGCCGAGCGTGGCTATTGTGGCAAATCGTCCTTATGGGAGAGCCCTAAGTCCTGTAGTGGACTGTTTCTTGGCTATTAAGGTAAGGTAAGGTACCTAGTAAAATATAGAGAATTTTTATCTTATAGAGAGACGTTCGAAAGTCTGTGAATAGCCAATTCGGAATAACTATTTCTTAATGCGCTCGTTTGAGTTTGGCATTTGGAGAGATATATTCCCACTCTCCTCCCCATGATATACAAGATGATATATTTCGCCACTCACACCCCCATACCGAATGATAGTTTTCTCGAAATGCTAGCCTGCATCTGTACGTGGTGCTATCTGCTAACTGTTCATCGAACCCCCGTGTGGCTGTAGCCATTAAATGACGACAATAACACTAAGAAACAGTTTTAGAAGAGCAGCGTGTTCAACCGATGTTGGCTACCTGTCACGTTACGATCCTGTGTGACGTCTGTTTTGACAAATTCGCATCGGTTATAGTCATCCATGTTCATATTTACGTACTTAAAGAACATTTTTTTCTTGCTTGCCAAACGTTTGACCCCTATTCGTTACCATATTATGTGAACGATATGTTTATTAAATTTTTAGAGTATTGAGTAGGTACGGGAAGGTAAAAAAAAATATTTTTCTTTAATGTTTTAAATACGGTAAATTGTTAAAAGGTTTGTAATCGAAAAAATCCTCGGCCATCTACTCCTTATAATCGTAGTTAGGAAAACTTTGATATTGATAGCTTCAAGGATTATCGATTAAGCATCTTTATTAGTATTAAAGTTAGCTGATTATGGCAAACTAGTGGTTCATGGCGATTAAATAGTGCAAAATATCCTAGCCAGTCTGTATACTAGCCCTGACCGCTAAGCTTTTTTTTTTTATTTTACTTTGTGGTGTCAACTGTCGCTAGCGATATTACGGTTACGACTGAGGGACCTTCAAGAAAATACCCTATTCCTTCCTTAAAGGCCGGCAGCCTATCTGTAGCTCCTCTGGTGTTGCAGATGTTCGTGGGCGTCGGTGATCACTTACCATCAGGTGAGGCGCATGCTCGTTTGCCCCCTTCTTCTATAAAAAAACACTACCACGGCTCTCAATTACGAGTTGATGACTTAATTTGCCAATAATCCATTATTTATTGTTCTAATATATTTATTTAACTACAAAATTATGCTACTAAATGTTATTGTAAGTTTTTAAGATACCATCCATTTAGGGATCCCTTAACGGTCAATGCGTGAATTCTCCAGAATGAATGAGCTTAATATAACGTATAAGGGAAAGAAGAAACGATGCCCTTTCCGGTTCATCGCTACTTATAAGAAATATCTTTTTTAGTCATACGTGTCAATGCGGTAGGTACTTTCGTACCGTACTAAATCAGTATATAATAAAACTATGTACCGTACAGATCGTGGGATCCTTTTTTTAAAATGACTAGAGATCTATTAAGTCATATCATTGAAATACATACATTGTTACTATGTTTACAACTTTGTATTACTGTTTCTGATTACTTAAAAGACTGAGTTTAATTATAACGAAATGTAATACCAAGAAAAAAACTTTTTGGTTATTTAATTTGTTTTTTGTGAACGTACGTAAATTGTTATATTGATTCAACCCGTAACATTATATTTACATTTTTATAATAAAAATCAAACCTTATGTCCAGCCGAGTACCTGTATTGTACTCTCTTGAGTTGGAAGGCATTTGAAAACAAAGAAATACGAATGGAGTCCTTGCTCTCGGAGCCCTCGGCGAGAGCACAAAGGGCTGTGATTGCAAGTGACGCGAGGGAGGCGGGGTGTGCAGGGGGAGGAGGCGGTGAATGACCTCCGGCCGGGGTGGCCGCCCCCAGCGTGCGCGCACGCTTGGGCGACGGCCTGTAACGTCTCTACGTGTACGTATTTATAAAGATTCTTATATCTTGAAGCGGAGGGAAAACTTAGGTTTTTTAATCTCTGAAAAAGAGATTAAGGTCTCGGGCTGAATGTAACTGGTTTGTTCTTCGTTTTATTTTGTTTTATCAAGTAGTAAAATGATGGTGAACAGTGTTAAAGTACTTACTATCTACAGTAAAATTGTGCAGCTATGAATTTCATGGTTATTGTTTTAAATACAGAACATAATCATCACAGTATTAACATGTCATTATTGGATAAAGACCTCTTCTGGATACGCCTACAAAGGCTAGCACTAGGCCTTCATACGGCCTGCGGTATAAGATTATGGTTCATAATTACGAGTACATTATAAAATTAAAGCCTGTAAGTGTCCCAGTGCTGGATGCCAAGAATATTTGAGAGGGTTTTGGAGTTCGGGAACTGTCCGTCAGGGGCGTCAATCTTGGCAGTGTCGCGGCCCCACTAGTCTGGGAGGTGTAGGATCGGTAAATTCGGATGGATTTTCCGCCATCATTTGTTTGTCAAAGCCTCGTGGTTATCTATATAAAATATAGTTACTATGTATACAACCATATGGTGACATGGTCCTTCACTGCCGGCCGTATGAGGAAGCTCAAAGTTGCTCAGCGCGCTATGCAAACGACTCGCGCGCTCCCTATTGTGCTCCCTGTTGTTCATGGTACTATGTGAGAATCATTCACGCAAGTGCCAACTATAACTGTACAAAGTTTCATTTTAATCGTATGAACGATGCGCGAACGCATACAAGGCGAAGAAACAAACTTTACTTTTATCATGTAAAAAAATTAATGATGTACCATCGTGGTCTGAATTAGATACATCTATATATGCATTTTAGACCTCAGTGTTCTCTCTATTGTTGATTGGGTATTGGGTAGATTGGACAAAAATTTTAATTTCCAATCGGTCATCGCCTTAATACTGATTAAACTTTTAACAAAGACTGTAGTAAGTAACACAATGGTTGTTTAAATTATTTTTTTTATAACTGAGCACTTAACTCAGTTGTTTAATAAAGAGACCCTTGAGAAACGGTTTCACTTTTGTATGTTCTCTTAATAACAACCTGCCGTCTTAAATAAATTGTATTAACTGTTTTATACGTGTATTTTAGAAAATAAAATTTACTCCATAACTAGAATCACAGACTATTTGGCTACCTAAGTAGTCTGTGACGAGTATAGTGTAGTGCTTATCCAGATCGAAAATATCCAATGATGCTTTCACGCAATGTTCTATTACTATGGCTCTTACTCCTTAATCTAAAACTGGGAATTAATAAGATAGCTACATATTGTGTCCTTCTATATAAAGTAATGCAATAAAGATTAAATAAATAAATCAGTTAAATGTAAACTTTTCTTTACCGGCTTGTAAATAGTTCTCTTATTTAATTATCCGGTACGGTAAACGCACGGTCAGCGGATTGGCGACCGTAGTACCAGACACCTCGCACCTTAGACGCTGCCGCTCATCATCGGTATGCTTAATTTTGGTCTGGTAATTTCCGGGATGGTTATCCCGCCATCTGTCGGCAGCCTTTGCAGTTTTCAAGGCTTTTCCCTTAGTAGACATATTCCTACTCCAATACCACAAGGCAGATCTGATGTAGACCTCCATTAACAATATTTTTCACGTCTCGTATATAGTGGTAGAAATTTCATGAACGTTACCTTCATCTTGAGGTATTAGGTACCCGCTAACACAAAATGATTGCATTGAGACCTTGATGCCAATGAAAGTCATTGTTTGATTAACTTAACAAATTAAAAAATATATGAAGCTTAGGAACTTTAACTTAAAATTCGCGGCTGATCGTCACCTTTTTAAAAAATTAAAAAGATTAGAATCTCATCGTTTTCGTTTTACACACACAAAGAAACAACGATATATAATATTTATATATAAGGTCATTAAAATGTTGCGCAGTGTCAATGCAGTGATTTTTTCGGTCGGTGGTGCGACCCCCACCTGTAGCGTGCCCCCTCCGGAAATGGGGAATTTGCATCACAATCAAATAGTACCCTCGCTAGCTCGCTTCCTGCCCCCTGTGCCCGCGCCCTCGATGCTCATCGCACCGACCCCGATTGTGATCTGCCGAATAAATGTCGGTATCCGCTCCATTTCCACCTTAATAGGAAAGTTCTGATTAAAAAAATTTGAGTTACAATTTTACGTTTTTTTGATGCACAAGAATTTATTGGCTGATAAATATTAACTGACATGCGATTTATTCGTTTAATTGAATAGTATTCCTATTCAATTAAACGAACTTCTGGAGAAATTTTCTGCAGCTTACCGGGAATAAAAATATTAAAAGTAGCCAGTCCGTTTCCTGGCTTCAAGGTTTGAAACTTGATTCAGCCGATGCGTGATTGAATGAAAAACATCCTAACAAAGATACTTTAAAATTTATAATATTGGTATGGGATTAGGTAAAATGAAAAATATAAGATACCTTCATAAATGAATGTTGGCCGTTGAATAGTACCTGCCTCAGTTTTCTGTGTATTCTCCAATATAATAATTAGATTTTTATGTGCGTTGGCGGAGTATGAGTTACTCGATTTTTTTCTACGGGTGTTGTAAAAGTGTCTCGCCGGACACGCAGGGGAATACAACCTTAAATATTCTAGACTCAGTAATTAAATGTATTGTTCAAAGATACAGAACGTCTTTACATATACGTTATACAATCTTCATGTAATCGAATATTAGTTATTTAGTATTGACAATATTGTTTTTATTTGTATTACTTTTTGCTTGTTGCTTACGTGAATAAAACACGGAAAATATGTTTGAGAGGGGGTAAATGAATCTAATTACTCTTATAAAATTGTCTTGTCACTAAGAAGAATGCAAAGACAAACATAATTTTAAACATTCAGGTTACAACATGAATAGATATGCAGATTATAATATTTATAGCAAACAAATCAACGGAGACGACAGCATGCTTTACTTGCGACAATGTAACTAATAATAAGCGAATCTTTACAATCGCTCGGTCTGTAGCGCACGGCTTAGTGGAGTGGAGAGGGCTTATCGTGCTGAGCAGCGGAGACCCTGCCGTGACCTTCTGATTACTGTAGGACGCGGTCGCCCCTAGTCCTGTCCTGTGCGACCATCGCTTCACTTCTTATGTAGAGAAGGTTATTTAAAGAGTTAATTTTCGCAGTATAGTGTTCCTAAGAGTAATATACGAATGTAATTAATTTTAATTGTTTAGGCAGTCCATATAAGAATAGCTTATTGATATTTTGTATAATGTAATCTGCGATATATTTACGAAGTAGTAGAGGTACAGACTTTCATCACTATTTTAAAATTAAATAATAATTAAAGTGTGAAATATTTCTAATCTTTATCACATCGATCTTGAACAATAACCAGTCACTAATCATTTTCATAAAAACTCCGTCGCTGTACTAATTTTCTTCAGGTTCCGATAATCATTTGAAGTATCTGGAGTCAAGGCGAGCTAGATTTTTTATTATTCCACGATTAACTGTATTTTTCCTTAACATTAACCGCTTAGAACCAGTGATATATTTTGTGGTACATAAACAGCAATTATGACATTTAATGCGTACTTAGGCTCACGTTAAACAAAAGGTTAAAAACAACGGAAGAGGTTTGTATGTACATAAGATAAAATCACGGAAAATCATCCTAATAAGCGACGACAGCGCGTAAAGTTTTCTCGACAATGACGTATCTATAACTGACATAAGCGTCAACAATAGTTTATGTAGATTTTCCTGCCATTCGAGCAGAGGGCGTGCGGGGAGGAAGGGAGGAGTACGGAGAGCGCGGCTCAAGGCGCAGAGGGCGCGGCGGGCGGCTCACTGATCACCCGGCGGGGCCTCTCGATCTACGCCCGCGCAACCGCCAGTGCCCGTAATAATGACGCTCACTTCTAGAGGGCAGATCACGGGGAGGGGATCGGCTTTTATCTCGTCTACGCTATATCATCAAAATTGCATCCGCCATCGACATCCACCAAATGCAACCAACTCTAGAACAACACCGAGCCCTTTCTCTAATTAAGCATTCCTACTTTTACGATATGAATGACGCTATAATACTCGTGAAGTAGGAAAGATAACGGTGCAAAGAATGATGAGTGCGCCTTTCGGATGCACACGTGTGGGAAGCGTTTGCGCAAGGCTACTCCCAAGGCATGGACTCGATGGGCCGCCAAGTACCGTGGAGAAGAGAAAGGCGAAATATAAGCAAGTCATCCGACAGGGCCGAAAATTTTGACTATTTCCGCTTTGCATCTGAGTGTTATTCGAATTAAAAATTCTATCGCTAAATAAAATGTAAACGGTGATTCCTTCCGATATTTTAATCGTAACCTTGACCCATCAAATCTTGACATTGTTTTGTACTTTTCGAAAAAAAAATCATGTCTAAATTTGTCTGATGTAAGTACTCAAAATGACAAAGAAGAAATACAGTTCTTCTTACTTTAGCCACATGCAGTGTTTTCTTTATAAATTTTGTTTTAAAAAAATAACACTGTAATAAGGTAGTAACATATATAATAAACCACAATATTTTAATACTAGCTATTGCGGTTATGCAAAAATATTAGGGATGATAAAAGTACTTTTAGAGTGAAGGTCACGATTATCATACAATGGCACTGTGGCTGCGCGTCGAGGTGACGTCGTTGACAAAAATTGTTATGTAACTATATTGTACATCATGTTATCAGCTTTATTTAGTTTTAAGTAGGTATGTAGAAAACATAACAGTTGTAATAATGAACATTTTGAACTTTTTGGAACTATGTACTAATACTAACATTAGGTATGATACCTATATACCTAAGCTCCGAATATATAACAATTTTAAATTTAAAAGAATACCTTTGGATATGGAAATATTAACTAAATATTTTATTAAAAAGATAGTTGCCTTCTTATTAGAACCAGTCAGTAGTTGAAATGAAGTAAGAACACAGTAAAACTCATTTGAATTTATTTGAGGCTCTTCCGGACATTTATATGGACATTTTATCCCAAAATCTAAATTATAAAAATCACTGACACGCGTGTCGCGGCGAGTCGTTGACCTCACGTGGAACCACCCTAATTTCATATACATCGTCTCTGTCTAGCTCCGTAGCGATTAGTATAACTGCGCCGTTCGCGCTGTCCATTCTCACGTGCGCGGGCGCCGCACTATGCCGCGCGGCGCCTATCAGAAACTCCTATCCCTCTCTACGAAAATGTAATTTGTATTGTAAGGTACCAGATTAAAAAAAACTTACAATAATATATAACCATTTTTAATTAATATAGTTTAAATTTACATTACTTAAGCTCCTTCGGACTTAATAAACATATTTTTCTAACACTAACTTGATAATTATGTAAAAGTTGTCTTAAAGTCAATATGACATAACAGATTTAGAAGTCTTGAATTCAAAATGTTATACCAGACATTTTCCTTATTAACTCTCCACGTTTCATATATTCAAAAATAGCGACAGGCGTTGATCTGTTTTAACAAATTTCGCATGTCTTATCTGTCGTACAACTATTTAATCTACAATCACAGACATTCGTAGTTTTAAAGAAATAAAAGTAACAGGGGCCAATATTTTGATTTTATTTGTCTGCAACTTTTTTTGACGACTGAGACTCTAGCAATTCACTCAATACCGTTACTTTGAGATAAAATTAACTCGCTTCAATTTCCTGTTTACTTTAACGTCTAATGTATTAATATGTTATAGCATAAATATATAAAATTACTTACTGTCATAACTAAGACCACTATGAACTTTATTGGAGCGAAATCGTGCTGAAAAGATTAGAACACGATTTCATCCCTAAAAATTTCGTATGTACAAAATGGTTGTCATTAAATAGAACTATTTTATTTTAGATCAGAAGTATACTTTCTCGAATATATATCCAATACTTATATTAACAACATGACAGACTGATGGTGAGTCTGAAGCCGTCTTAATCGTACATAAGTTTCGAAAAACTCATTGGTACGAGCTGACTACAAACGGCATATGGTGGATCTGTTGATTTGTTGGTAGATCTCTTAACCACTCGGCTATTGCGGCGTCAATTGGATAAATAGATGATTTTTGAAAATAAGTAAGATTGTTTTGAATAATCTCAAAATTCAGTATAAGTATGGGCCGTGGTAAGCCTAAGGGTGTTTATCTAAAATTTTACATAAAGAAGCTGTCCCTGCTGTTGACGAGAATAAAAATTTCAATGCAATTTTTTAATTATCGATTCCATAACTCTCTCGAAAATCATCCATGTGTGATCAGTGTCCATGCCACTGATACAAATAGTACATAAGTTTCGTAAAAACTTATTGGTACGAGCCATCTACATAGGGGATTGTACTCTAGTTTCGTGATCAGGAGGCAGGTCCCCTATCAACACGGCTATCGTGGCCACAGCTGCAAAGTTATCATATCTGCACAAGAGAAGATCAATGTGTACATCAGAATCATACATTGTAATTTTTACATTAATTCTTGCATTCCGTCTTATAACTTTTATAAGCTGTTGCGTTAACTTTTTCTAATCGCATTACAAATTTCACACAAGTAGGTTCATAATACAGATACTAGTTTTCGAACTCGTAGATTTTGCATCTCCCGTCGTGTTTAAATAAAGCACTAGTTAACTACGACTATGTACAAAGGTAGTTAGTTATATTAACGTGAAGTAGGCGTCGCCACTCAAGGTCTCGTTGCAATAGTGGTGGCATAGTTAAACGGACGTAGCTCACATTGCTAGATATAACTAGCTACCTCAGCTACGTTCGTTTGACTTAGCGACTTCATACCTACATAATATATCGCTTGTGCATCTCCACGCGTAGGTTATGATTTATCCCTTTGATGAACACGCCGAATCATAAAACACAACTATAAAATGATACTAAAAGCAAATTGGAATCACTATCTACTTGCATCTACGCATAGACGTTCAATCGTAAAAGGAACGTAGCTTTACTGCAACAAAAACACGTAATTCGTGTGAAAGTCATATAAGATTAAGATGAAGAGCGTGCAAAAGAAGGTAACACGCGAAATAATAATACGGAGGTTTTTGTAATTGTTTCGTAGTAAGCATATCACCTGTGTTGTTCCGTCGTGGCGATAAATATTTGTAATGATCGTGGGTCAATATTTCCTTAGAGTTGTATACTTTAGAGGCGGTAAGTGGGAGCCGTCAGCAGGCAGCATCGTTCCGAAGCGCTGGCCTTGCGGCGTGGGAGCCGCGCTAGAAATCGGCCCCGTGCTTACGCAATCCCAACCACTCGAGCATGGTCTACGAATCTTTGAGATATTTTATGTACAAGCCTGGGATAACCTATAGCAATTTACCCAAAATTACTTCTGTATAAATGTTCTGTTAATTCACGATTAATACAAAATTCTATTAATATAATTTTATTAATTTTAATACACAATTCTATTAAATTTTTTAATAGTATACCTAGGGTGTCAAACGTGAAGTATTGGTGTAGACACAATGGGAAACAACAATTCAAATAACAAAGCAGAATAATCAAAATGTTTCCACTCCGGACGAATGCCTCATTTTTCAATAATTGTACCAGCGTACATCACTCACCATAAGTAATGCAAGTATTCTGCGAACAGACGCACACTTACTAACTCATACTTATTACTCAAATTAAGTTATGGTCCTGCTACGCTCATTAGTCAAATTGCTACTAACTTGAGGAAGCTACGTCCAGCAGTGAAATGTAAAAAAGTTGAAGCATTTTCAAATGTTAAAAATTTTGCGTAAATTAATATTTCATATTTTATATACTATTGGTTGCAATGTTAACGTCATGAGGAGATACGCATTTTTATTATTTTATTTTTACCCAGTTTTACATACGTACTCAAAAGCACTTCTTAGCCTCATTCTTATAACGAACGATGAAATTACTGCCCGTAACAGGTAGCACATGATACTTCCTCAAGATGCTAATTAAGATAGACATTGTAGAGCACGGGTGGACGCTACCCGCGCTCTACGATTTAAACAATAGTTAAATGATTTTATTATTACGTTGCTTTTACCTACTGTGATTTGTCAACTTTCAGGATAATTAAGTTACTGAGAATACGTATTCCCGATATTTCAGGTACGCAACGAAGACCTTTCTTCATTATAAACATTAAAAAACTTAAAATATTATGTATATTTTATGGTATTTACTTTCATTTTATAAATTGGCAAACATTTAATTAGTTAAATTTGCATATTTTGATAAATCAAGATGGATTATATGGTGGTAACATTATAAAGCCTATGACAAGGGTAAAATACTAAAGCGTAAAAATTAATGTTACCTTTACGATCATAACCGAACAATACGAACGTCAGGGGTTAGTAATCTTTTTTTTTCTACCTTTCTAATTGATAACTAATAACAAGGCTTTGGCGACCAAATTTAAGCGAATAATCTATTGTAATACAACGACCCCAAATTTCACACTAGTGATGGGGAGCATCAGATAACTAATGCCGCAAAGAGTATATAACCACTACGTTTTAAATATCGGTATAGCGCACTTCCATCCACCTGCCCAGCGTTCTTAGTATGCGCGAATGATTGGACAGGCAAGCAAATCACACTTGTATGTCATAAAAATATAAAAAAAATTACAGAAGCAAATTCCTATTAAGTTTTCCTATGAAGTAGGTGAAAAATATCGTTTAAAGAATACCTTTAAGTATACTTGTTACTCTTTAATTTTAAGTCAAAGGCCTTCGCTGTCCCACTCTGTCAAGATTATCAGACATGCAGGTTTCCACAAGATGTTTTCATTCACCGCTAAGCACGTGGTAAAGTAAAAATCAATGAATGCAATGAATTCTACAATTAATTATTGTTAGTGGCGCCGGCATTGGGATCGAATCCAGTGCTCAGAAAGCGCGCGCCTGGCCCTTACTACGGATCGTATTATTGATTAATAAAATTATCTGTTTATTATCTAGTACATATTTTCAACGACTTAGAGTCTCTTTTCTTAAAGAGATAGAAATACCCTGGATAATATTTAAACATAATTGATTTGCCGCCGGAACTTACATTTCGTGAGATAGAATTTGTTATGAACCGAGTAATAACGGGACACAGCGCATCTCGCTAACGGATGGCTTGAAGATAGCCTCCGCCGCGCTATGTTCGCATTGACAGGTGTCCCTGATTGTGATTGCGATCCGATAAACATCCAGACATGACATATTGCACGATAAAATAAACCATTATCGATTAAAATGTAGCAATAAATTCCTGACGTATTCCTCCATTTTACAAATTAGCTAATAGTCATCAAATTACTTATTGTGATTGCTACATAATGCAAATAATTTTGAACAATAAAGCTTAATTGCATGTGATTAAGTAATGTAGGCAGCCATTTTAATAGACCATATTAAATGAAGAAAAAGCAAGGATGCCCGTAGGTATTCTGAGATATGGGGTCATTTGACAGTCTCCGGGTTTTCACCTTCTCGCCCTTTTTAGAACTGGGAGTTGGAAGCGGCAGAAGCGCCATCCATGCGCAGACAGAACTAACAAAAATCTATCGCCAAGTATATTATGACTCCTAACGTCTGTAATTCCATTTGCAATGATTGTATATTAGAATGATTAGATAGAGACAAATACTTGTTATCAAGATACTATTTAATCTTCTTTTTCAAACACAGATAAATAAGAGTCAAGATTTTTGATCTCTATCTCTATACAATTATTAGAACATAATTTTTATGGAGAAGGCAACTCTACGTATAAGGAAAGAGAAAAGGATGTAATTAGTTACTTTAGTGATATCGAATACAATCCACGACTATTTCCCTCTTTGGGTTGACAGCGGTACCAATACTTATACAGGTGGTAGATTCCGTCTCTGCCTAAGAGTTGTCTGGGTGCAGCAGTGCGATCACTGTTGTCTTCCTGTTTGAAATGTATAGAGAGCCAGTTAATTACGGGCTGTGAGGTATTCCATTTTAGTCCTCATTGGCAGGCGTCCATGCGCTGCTGTAGCTACTTACCATCAAGTGGATTGTTAGGACGTTTTTCACCCTAATCCTATTTAAAAAAAACTATCAACTGTTAACGGACAGATGCTTATTTTTTGTTGGCATTATCGCTCCGTAGTTGTAGTGTGATAGCGGCATAAGAATCTGCGATCCTCTATCTTGCCGTGAGTAGCGTAGGAGGCGACTAAGGAAAAAGCCACGTGGGTTGCCACCCGTTACGTTCTATCTCTTGGAGAGGCGAAAAGTGGGTTGCGTTAGTCCGTTTAGCTACATTGAGTCGTGCTAAATGGAGATCCGTAAGCTCTTCTTACCCCTATTACCATACCTGATTACTGAGACATTGGTGCTTAAAGCCAATATTTCTGACACTGCATCTGACCCATCCTCCAATCTTATCGCATAAGCGATACGTCGGATACGGGAAGGTAAGGGACTAGGGAGTCCGTCTGTGTTTGCCCGTACACTTATGGCATGTCCTGCACAGTGGGCAACTACCGATAGTAGTCGGCAGTTGTCGTCGTGGTGGAATCAGGCAGGAGCACATCTTAAAGTGATATGTTGTTAGTTGCTCGCCGCTCTTATCCACTTAAGTATATTTGCTATAGGGGTAAAGAAAAAGAAAAGGGTTCTGCTAACTTGGAATGAAGGGTAGAGTCAATAGTAGCCCGGGAGGCAGGGGGTTTTATTCTACTGAAAATGTAGTTGGTACAAATGTACCATAATGCTTGCTGAACCCATCTTACTTTACGTTGTATTTTCAAAAAGTGATGACGTTTTATAGTTTGAATCTGAATTAAGTCACGGCATATTTTAAGTGAATATACTAATGCATATAATAATATGCATATACATAAAACCGTTATAAATATGCAAACAAGAATATATGGTGGTTTTCAGCTAAAGTTTGTGAATTGTAAGTCTTAATTTAAGACCTTTAGTTCTTATGAATAAATTTTTTTTTTGTACCTAACCCTAGGATGGTAGTTTAATATATCTATGTAGGTTTATGTATATCTATCTTATAACCATACCGTTATTAAGTCCCAGTTTGGGGATTGGATTACGTGTGTGAGTGTCCAATATTTTATAAATTTTAATTATAATGTGTTAACCGTAGACAATGTCCAATTATGTTTAAACAAAAATAATGCGATGAAACTAAATTCAGTTAGATAGTTGATATCCATCATTGTATTCGTTGTTTTATTACTTCGCTAGTTAGTAGTATTATATTATTTAAAAAGTACATGTTGTAATTTTACAATGTTTAGTTGTTTTTCTTTAATAAGCAGTTTAGCCACGAGGTGATTAAATATTTTTAGGCACTGTTTTAGTCAAATCAAGGAGTTGCAAAACTGAAACGAATCGTTTAAACGTTAGAAAGGAGAGTCGAAAGTAACAAGGACGCGCCGCGGAGCTTCCACAGCGTCGCCTCAGGACACATTTCTCTCATTATTGCGGAGATTGTTATTGCGTGGTATAAGATATCTAACAGTACACGGCGAAAATTGAGCGTCCGAATCGAGTCAATGAACCGAAACCCGACCGTTAGCCGGACCGATTCGAATCTAGCAGGACGGGCCCTTCTACTTCCTCCCACTATTATTGCACCCAAAATTTTTTTTGTCGTCGACTATGTGTGTTGCAGCAACACGAAAAGTAGGCGAGAACGCCATTAGGCCGCATCAATTTCAAATCTCTCTCGGCCGAAGCAGAAAAGCTTATTTCATTAATCGTGAATTGAATAACGATTAATATTATTGTATCTTTTTTAACTGATTATAGTGTTATAAACACGTTTATAGTTAAAACTATAAACTAATAGAGAAATAGAAAACAGTAGGAAATAATTCTAGCGCAAAAAGATATGGAGAGAACATGCAATAGACAGTTAGCTATCCTCAGTGTGCGGTTAAAGAAAATAATAATCAACGAATGACGTTTCTCCCATCCCATCTTCAATGAGAACGTAGACGATTTACACACACGTCTGTGTTAGAAAGCCGAAGGATTTCTTTTTGTTCGCAGCTTTTGCCACTTGCGTAGTTATAACAGTTACCGTCAACCGTTCGCTGGAGCCGTTACAGTGAATCTGCTTATTCATTGGTCTCTTGAAACCGCCAAAGTTAAAACTAATCTATTACGGTCCAACTTTGGTCAGTAAAAAGTTGCGTATTTACCGAACTACTTTTCTTTGAAAAGAACATTATATTAGATGTATTTTGTATTTAATAACTAAGCTAAAACAGTTTAAATTTGACTGTTTATCGTAGTAGTGAAGAAAAGTAGCAGCCATTTTATGTCCCATTGTTGGGAAAAAGGGTTGGAGCCAGAAAGGGTCCGCTACGGTGCTCCAATATAGGACTTCACATGTCCTCAAATATTTGTTTTTATTATTTCTTATTCTAAGACATATATTTCCTCTCGATGTTTTCCTTCACCACTAATTCATTGTACTACTACGAATTCATCGCAGTGTTTATCATTAATCGTAGTGTAAGCAAGTAAATGAATGTCGCTCAGTTACATAAAAAAAATCAAACTTTACCTACCCTAGGATATTTAGGCCACGTTTGTTATTAAGGGGAAAGTGTGTTGGCAAGCTTTTATGTGCCAACAGCGTCGTATGAAAACTGGGTCAGCTCACTGTAAGGACTTCAGCTAACACTGGCACGATGACCTAGGTCAGGTCACTGCTGAATTATACTCTAGCTGCCAACTAATCGATACGGACACGTTTATTTACATCGCCTTACAGTAAGCTATTCATAGGCAACACGATTTCTGATTAGAATTTACATAAAGATAAATGTAAATTAAAGTTCAAATTTTCAAATAAAAATCATAAAATAACTGTTGTCTAAAAAAATTAAAAATTCAATTAAACGCCTCGAAGCTCAATAAACTGTTGTAATATTCATAATTTTTTTTTCATGTTCCGTCAAACCTCATTATTGGAACAAATCGTTACTTCTGTTAATAACTCGCAGATAATAACTGCAGATGAGTAGAGAGATTAAACAACATTTCCTTCAAATGGCAGCTTACGATACATTCTCTTACCGAGGGTGAGGTGGAAGGCTTCAAACAGATATTCTGTGACTTCTGCTATGAATGATATCAGTTAAAAGTGTTTACACTTCCGCTTACTCCGTGTAGTCGCCATAGTTTACACTCTTACATGGTAAAGCCACGGTTTCGGCCGTAGCAGGTCTATAGAGGAAAGAAACAGTAAACAAACTGAGACTTGAATACGTTCAATGATCAATTCCTCAAGGGTAACAACGCACACATGTATTGATTCCTTATCGAGAATGTCACTGTGGCTATTGACTGTCAGACTGCCTATGTTCGCTGTTTTGTCGCCTGTAGCAGCGACTACATATTCTTAGCAATTAATTTTATTTATTTTATTTTACAAGACTGCATTACATGAGATGGAATATATTCTTAAGCGGTTTCTTAACATGTTTTAATTTTAGACAATTTATTGTATTTGGGCGTTAATATTCTATACATGACATAGGTATGTTCCAATATCGTTTCACCGCTACTATATATAGTCCACTGCAAAGGTCTTTCCAGTGTTGGGAAGCTTGGCAGGCGTAACAGCCATCGCAGTATTAAGATACTACACCTCTTTTACACTTCGTATCAGTCTTAGTATTTGGTATATTTGAGATTGTTATTTCACCAAGCGAGGCTTAGATTTGATTTTTCAGACCTTTCCTTGGTGAGGGATTATTAATTATATTAATTAATTAATTAATTCTTCTTCCTACAACTTGTTGCTGATGTTGGGTAAAATTAAATGTAGAACCTGCTTCTTGCATTTTTTTATATTTGTTGATAGACGAGAGATAAAATTCTGACATGATACCGCGAGGTAAACGCCAGATGATACGTTACCGCCTCCCGCAATCTGACTCCGTACGATATTCTATGTATTGGGAGTGCCATCAATATTCACAAACTGCTTCATATCTCTCTATAGCGTCCTCTTATCGGAGTTTTTTTATTTGGCTTACGTGCGCCTACGTTGGCCAGTGTTTTAAAACGATGTCTAAACAATACAAGTATGATTAAATTTAATGTCATATTAAGTTCCGATACCATCATTAATAACAAAACATTGTGTGATTATAATAGATTAAAAGATTAACTTTAAACTTAATTTTCCCAAGCTTTTGTTAATCCGACTAAATTTACGCACTGCACGTAAAATTACGGTATCATTCTTTATTTTGTTATTAAATTCGAGCATTGTTTTCTAGAGAATGGTAACTATCACTTTCATGATCATTATTATTCACAATCAGAGATGGGAACCTGCTTAAGCACAACTATATAAGAAAATGTCAAAAGTGTGAATAAATTTCTCTAAAGTTTTGCTCATTCACTCACCACTCAGGGCAGGCGGGTAACTAAGTCCAGTGGTAATCGCAATGGCAATGCTGCTACTTACCACCAGTCTGTGACATATGGAATCGGAAATATTTTAAAACATTTTTTGCCACAGAGCTTTGTGCGTCAGTTATTTACATACACCCTCCTAACGACATTAGGAATTTGAATTTGATAAGACTCTCTTCTCTAAAAACAGATATCTCTCTTCTTTTTCAAAAAGTAAATAATTCTGGTAACGTTGAAAGTTTACAAAATATTTAATAACTAGTTTATATTTTACCGACTCGTCGATTATCTCATATAAGAGATAACTGTTTATCAATATAATTCACCAATAATAGAATAATTGGTACGGATTTCAAAAAAGTTGTTTTAAGTTGTATATTCATAAAATTTGTAATAAAGCCACAAAATTCTTTTGCTAGTAGTTTTATAATAGTGACGTGATGCATCGGACTTTTGTTAATAAATTTTAATATGCAATAGGTAACCATAAATTCAAATAGGGCAAACATGCCGAAAATGATTTTTTTATATCCATTTAACATTTGTGTACTGGAAATAACTACAAAACCAACAGTTACTGGAGGCTCTACTGAGAGTCCTTAAATTTTCACCCCACATATGAAGTATCTCAGCTCCCAGGTTAATGCTGCATGGCGCGTTTTCCATGATTCACTTTTGAAACTTTCTAACCCTGTGCCGGAGTAAGGCGGCAGGGAGGGGCGCGCGCGGGTGCCAGAGTGAGGGTACCGACCTCATTGCCCATTGCCACTCCTCCCGCCGAGGCGGCAGGCCATTTTTATTAAACATACTTCCGTGTAACATAATATCGCGCGCGGATTTTTTCTCGTCATCCTTCAATCCTTTAAACTTTTGGATTTTGTTTCTATTTTTATTTTTAAATATCGTTGAACAAAAATATTACTTAAGTTTTAGACATTTCTTTACTTTTATATTTTAGTGTTAATAAAAAGTGAATTTATGAAATAAAAAAAATAAAGATATCAGTGCGCCTCGCGGACTATTTTCCGTACGGACTCGGGTGCTTTCGGTTGCGAAAAGTGACGGTGTTCGGGTATCTCCGGCGGCGGCTGGCACGACGAGGGCGTCCAAGCCACCCCGCCTGCGTGCAACAGAGACAGAGCATATGCTGACATGGCGACAACACCAATGGATTAATGTTTTTCACGTGGAAAACTCAACCCTTGAATATTTTTCTGAAAGGTGAGTTCGAGAATCGAAACGATTTTCTGATCTTCCATCGTTATTTACCCACTGTACTAAGCAATTAAAGTACACTTATGTTCTAAGATGTTGATACTGAAAAAACTTAAGATTGAAAAAGAAGAGTAAAGCGATATTTGTCCTTAAATTTATCCTGTATAAATCGATTACTTTGTGGTTTGTGAATAATGTTTTTAATAAAAAAAATTGTACAATCGAACTAAATTACGCCTCATTGTCGAAAATGGTTTAGGGATAAATGCTACCCCAATGCTAATGCGGCTGTTTCTACCCATAAAATATAACTTCTTATCTCGTTACACCGTGTCATGTTTCCCGAATGCATTGATAAATATAAACATATAATAATAGTGAGTCATAGTTCGATAATCGCTTACACTTACGACAGGACGATCTAACTTACACAAATGCGAATCAATAAATTTCAATAAATCAATATTTTACGGTGCACCCTGCGCTGAATATATCCGCCTGCCGCCATTTCGATGATGACGGCGTATTTTTTGTGAGAGATATTCGAGTCGCGGAGCGAGGCGGTGTACGCCGCGCGGGGTTGCGGCCGCCAGCCCGTCAGTCGTCGGGTGAGCGGGGTGCGACGTAAACGCGGACTCGGACTATGGCGGAAGGGCTGTTCCTCACTCCCATAAAAGGGTCGAGTTGATTGTTGTGCTGTACGTGTGGTACGTTATTATGTTAGTGCAGTGATATAATTATTCTTAAACGTCGTTATCACGACGTATCGGCCAAATTAATGCGGATAACGTAGGTAATAATGCCATTGTGATGACGTAATATAACGCGCTCGACTGGGTGCGTAGTAATAATTCGAGCGCCCGTTTATGCCGCGATAACGTCTGTGGTCAGCACCTGTGGATGTGAAGCGAGATTTTGATGTTTTCATATGTTAAATTTATTTTAGCTTTTCCAATAGGAATCTTATTGGAATGTATGTACGATTTTCAGTTGATTTTAAATAATTTCATCACTAACCTAATGTTAGTAAAAGGTATGGTTCAGTGCAGGTTGGCTAGAATGATATTCGCACAGGGATTGCTTACATATAGACACCTACTTAGACGTACACGTAGAATGTTTTCCTACTGCACTGCGCTCTTCGATGCACAGACTCGCCACCCGCCGCTAGAGGCGCCCTCGATTTTTTAACCTTGATTGAATCTTCTAGGTATCTACGTACCGGATCATTCACCACAAACCAGTTAAAGTCAATAAAGTCTTTACAGATGTAAGATGAACCTTAAAAAAATATAAATTTATTTATATGTATTTGATTTTTGTTTATGAATGTTCTGCACTGTTCATACCTACAATAATTGGTACCTGCCCGTAGCACGGAACCATATTATTTTTTAATAAAACATTGCCTGTTTAAATCTTGAACATGTTTGCATATTTTATTATAATAGGATTTTTTTTTAAATCGGTCTAATTCATTTGGAATTTCCTTTTAACGATGAAACGAACAAACTCACCCTCTTTTTTTATAATATTAGTATAGGTAGATTAAATTAGCGTTAAATAATATAAACTAGGTATTTACTAACAGCTACTTGATGTTTATGTTAAGTTTTTCCTAGAACCGTATTTCACTATAAAACTACATAATTTTAAATAAAATTTGTAGTGTCCCCTGTCATTCTGCCAGAGCAAAAGTTTTTTATATTATTGTATGTACATACCTATCTCATGAATAATGGTTAATAGTATATTTAGTAATGATCACTAAATTAAATAATGACTAAATAATGATATTTAATAAAATATCTAATGCCTTAATGATAATTTTACACCTTGTTTCACCTACACGCTTTTTTAACAGACTAAATAAAGTTGAGCATAGACGTTTTAGATAAAACAATAAAATCATTATCACTCTCCGTTATCTCTAATAGATCGATAGATCTTCAGTAGAAAAGACACCCTGCTTTTCTTCCTGTTTTTAATGTATATTTTATCCTCTTGCAGGTCCCCCTGCGCCCGTCACACAAAATGCACTAGCACTACGAAACACGCAATTTAAAAATGGCTTCTAAGTAAACATTATCCATTGTTAAAGTTTTGTTATATTGTTCATGGAACAAGAGAGAATACTTATGTATACATCATTGATATTGTTAATACATTAGACGTTAAGCCTTAACTGGTGGAAATAATATCTTCTAAAGAAAAATTAAAAGCAAAGATGGCTACGCAAAGATTTTGCTTGAGGTGGAACAACCATCAATCAAATATGCTGTCTGTATTTGATCAACTACTGCACGCTGAAACGTTCACAGACGTGACTATAGCCGTCGATGGCCAATTGCTAAAAGCACACAAAATGGTTCTATCAGCCTGCAGTCCGTACTTCCAGGCCCTGTTTGTGAATCATCAAGAGAAACATCCAATTGTTATATTAAAGGATGTTCCTTACTCAGACATGAAGAGTTTATTAGATTTTATGTACCGGGGTGAAGTGAGCGTTGATCAGGAGCGTTTGACAGCTTTCTTGAAAGTAGCTGAGAGCCTAAGGATAAAGGGCCTGACTGAGGTTAACGAGGAGAAGTGCGATATACCGGCTCTAACTAACTCGCTAATCCAACAGCAACAAACTGGTGGAACTGCTCATACACCGCCACCTCAACTTCACAGAATACACCCGTACATGCATCAAAAACGGCCTACTTCTGGAATACCCAGTGGAGGCGCACCTCCCAACTTATTAATGCCTTTATTGGGCAACGCCCTAATGCAACCAAAAAGGAAACGAGGTCGGCCGAGAAAGCTCAGTGGAAGTTCTAGTGATGCATTAAACACGGCGGCGAGCCCACCGGGCGAGTTCGTACCGGAGTCCGCGTCACATGCCCCTTCCAACAGAGCAGGCGATCAATTAATCAGGGGTTCGCCGGAAATGCTCGAAGTCAAAATGTCTATGGATGGTTTCAGCGCGGAAGACGGTGCAACATCTGGCGGTGAAGAGGCAGGGGAAGCACTTATGATCGACGAGGGCGACGACGCTCAGTCAAACGAAGGCCCAACCTCTGGGAAGGACTCCGAATCTGCAGGTATGTGTCTAGAAATAGTGTTTTAGCGTCGATTGTAAAAATCTTTAACTTCGTAGTTTAGATTTCCTATTAGAAAAAAAATGTATTTTTTTAAATACTCACGGTTTGTGTAAAGCAGAAAAAAAAAACAGACGAGAACCTACGTGGATATTTTTATTTCGCTTATCTTTTGTAAATACATTATAATTTTCCCTTCCCTTAACCTAACACCGTTTTTGAATTTGTATAAAATATTTAAAAAAATAAGAGAAAAGCTACTGGGATATAAGCTTTGATGATAGGAATTATATTCAGTAAGTGAAAAAGTGAAGTGTATTATGACTACCTATTTATTTATAATATTTAAAGTTTATTCTGAAGGGGTAAGTGATAATCTATCAAATTATTATTGACGTATTCGTTCTCGATAAATGCTTATTTCTTCTACAAGTCATCAATATAACTATTGCTTGCTTTTCTGCTTTCGGGGAGAGCTATTAGAGGAATGGCCAGGGGCAATTTCGGTGTGGTAATGGTTTGAATAACATAATTTCACTCTATTAACTTCTTAAACATATATATAATACACAAGAAACGGGAAAACAAACAAGGCTTATTCCCAATAGCTTTCCTTCATTCAAAGCATAATTGGAAATATTCTAGTAAAATAATCCTATTTTTTTAATTATGCACAACCCTTCTAGTGCCCACTAGTCCTGATGTGACTCATAACTATAGTATTTTAATTGTTTCAAAATTATGATACGAGAAGGGATTATAATAACCAATCCTGCTACAATATTTCCAACAATCATTATATTAATAATATACATTAGACATTTTATTAAAGAGATAAGAATTTGGAATTACAACATTTCAGATACGGAAAAAACAGCAAAAGAGGAATCACAAAACCATTATCCGACAAACGGACCAGTCCTTAAAATCGAAAACGGATCTATAAAGCAGGAGCCTAATAATGACGCTACCGATGAATACAGCGAGCCTATCGAATATAAATACAATCCCGAAAGAAGCCGCGAAAACTCCAATTCTCAGGAAGGTCCTATGAAAGATACGGAAGACAAAACCAGACTAGGTCGTAATCTAAAGCCAAAGAATAGTAAAAAACTGCTACCCCAAATGTCAAAATTTAGAGCTCGAAACTTATTCAGTCAACTCTCAGGCCTTTCCAACTTGAATCCAGCGCTCAATAGTTTTGACAAATTTCCTCCTGAAACCGTTCTAATGCCTGCTCTTGCGACTCAGTTATTCGCTGCTGAATTAGAACAGAATAACCTAAATTTATCCAGCAACGAAATGTCCGATTTATCCCAAACCAATTGGGAGCATCGCATTTTTCCATCTCCGATTAGGAAAAATAACATAGGTAACGTTGGCAGCTATCATGAAGAGACTAACGAATCAGTGAGGGATTATTGTATTAAGGAAGGGGAAAATGTTTTTCGGTGCAAAATATGCGCAAGGGTGTATACGCATATCAGTAACTTCTGCCGGCATTATGTCACATCTCACAAGAAAGATGTAAAGGTGTTTCCGTGTCCGATATGCTTCAAAGAGTTCACTCGAAAGGATAACATGATCGCGCACCTGAAAATCATACACAAAAATCAACCAAACGCCAACGAGCAGATGGCGAAACAAGAGTCTTAATTCAAAAAAGTGATTATACTCAGCTACTTAATTTACTTTGCAAATGAAAGCAGATCTGATTTAAATATTATGGTTCGTTTTTAAGTAATAGAATTTGAATTTAAAGATAGCACCTACAGTAGTTCGCATATGAATAGGCGTTCGAGCTCTAAATTTCACGAATATAAATAATACGACAATAAGTACGTCGTTTGTTGTTATATTTATGTATTTATTTATTATGTTGTTCCATTTGTTTCTTGGAGTGTTTGAGCTCACAAGAGACTTATGGTAAATTCTATAATTTACTTGTTATTTTGCACTCACTTGTTACTTAATTTTATTACTTACAAAAATTTCAGGGTACAAAGTAAACTTACTCATGGTGATTTTTATCAAACGTAGTCTGTTGGATTACATGCAATTCTCATTGAACTGAATTAGTTAGTATAGGATTAGGAGTTATGTTTACGAGTATACCAATGGCGCGACCTTTTTGTAAAATAATAGTTAAATTACTAAAGATGCTATTGAATAAGTTAAACGTAAAATCTTAATAAAGAGGCTAATTAACAGATTTTACAAAAAGGTTGGATATCGTTACGCCATTTAATAGTGGTGTGAAATGCATTTTCATTTAACTTGCCTTATTAGTGATCTTAGATGTTAAACTACAATAACTTCTCCGAAGTAAAACTCAACACGGGCTATGATAATTTCTAGGTTTTTTTTGTTAAGAATAATTTAAAATATTTTATCAATGTTAATATACTTGTTTATAGATATTATGCAATACGATAGTGAACCATCTATTTATGTGGTTGCAAAATTAATATCTTTCAAAATCTCAGAAATACGAAAAGGTAGATTTAGACTCCTCAAAACATTGACAGTTTTTCTACTCTGAATTAGTTGAAATGATGGAACCGAATAAATTAAACCATCACAGAGATGCGTATCCCTTGTTATTTATATATTTATTAAAAGAGGAAAGATTCTATATATTTAATTTGAGTTTCTGTCAAAGACAATATAATAGAGAAAATATACATATTAGAGAAATTCACAACATAGGGACAAATACTATAAACTTAAATGTTTTACATAATTTTACTGTTTTAGCAAAAAAACTTATATACCCGAAAGAAAATCTAAACACCTGAAATATTGTAAATATTTGAAAGGTACCACATTGTGTTGTCGTAAAAGTAATCTTATCAAAGCAAGGTGCTTTGAAATTTAAAAAAAAATGCTATACAGGAACCATGAGATGATTTGTAAATTCTATTTTTATTAGAAATGAGAATGCCTTAATAGTAAGGAATGGTACTTATAATTTTTCTTAGTTAAATTAGAAGCAAATGTAGTCTTCCATGTTCTTATATCTATAGACAGTCTTATAGTTTCCTTATCGATCGTTATCGATTTCGGTACTCGTTATATAAAATGCATAAAGTTCTATTCATATTAGTAATAAAATATATTATTACGTTATTGACCCAAAAATATTAAATGTTTCCAATTTAGGTAGAGTCCAGGGAACGCTTGCCTATTAGTGTGCCTTTACTTGTAATAATAAGTTAAATTACTACGACTACTAGGTGACTAAGAAATTCAAAGAATATTATGTATGAATTATTTACATTATTCAGAGTTTACAAATCTACTTTAAGAAGCTTCCTTAGGATTATAGTAACCTTTAGGCCCAATGTAGTTAAATATAACACTTATAGTTGTACGTAAGAATATCATCTCATGTTTCCCATTTTCTTGGAAAATCTAAACAACTTGTAAATGAAATTAAAAAAAAAAATTATATAAGATTTGAAGGCGAAGAGCCTAAATAATCATATTGAAGACTGTTAAAATCATTTAAAGATAACGAATTTATTGTACCTACCTTTCATAAACTTTATACGAAATTTATGTCGGAATTCGTTAGGTACTTAAAAGGAGGAGAAATTATTTAATTTTAAAGTTGAGGCTATTAATGGAATCGTAAAAATTATAAATAATAATAATAGTCAATTTAGCCAGTGCCTAAGTCCAATGTATTTGGAAATTAAAGATCATTCAAATATTCTTAATTACCAATACAAACGTACATGTTCGGTGTTCCTTTACCTTTAATTTGTAGATAATGGCTAAAACAGTTTGTTTATATTACAACAGAGTTATATCATAATTTTAATGACAATGAACATTATTTAATATTGTTAAAAGCTATATCATCGATTGGTGCTAAATTAAACTTAAGAAAATGTCACATATGATGTGGCATTAAAAATATTGTCCCTAACATATATATGTAAAATATATTTATATTGTTTGTTGAATTGTTACTTTGAATATCTATGAAAAATTCTTCTTTTGCAGTTCATACGTACAAAGATACGAAAATGGAAAATTCATATGTAAATACGAAGATAATAGAATATTTTATTGCAGTTTCACAAAATATTATAGACTACTCTACTTATTATTGTTGGCTCTATCGCAGTCAATATTAGTTTAATTCAAAACTTGATGAACTAGTGAACTTCATATTTTGCAGTGTATTACAATTTTCAGAATTTGTCAAAGATTATAGTACCTATATATAAAAAATGATAAATATATATTTTCTTCAATTAAAATATTCTGTATAACAGTAATTTGCTTAGAGAGGTGTCTAATATTAATTTGAATATCGTTTTACGAATTCTCAATTTTTCATTAATAGAGGCATAGTGCAAAAAGTTTGAAATGGGTTATAGGCTTTTTAAAATCTCTGAAATGTAGTTAGTGAGATGCTCTTAAATGTAGTTACAATAGAACAGTGATTTATCAAAACAATGCTTAATATATTTGAGAAATAATTGGGGCCAATATCGTGCCCGCGTTAATGACGTATTATATTCCTTAAAGTAAATGGTATTGAAAATTTGTTATTTTCTGGTAGGAAGACGTATTTAATAAACAAAGTGAGTCATATAAAAAGTTATTAAAAACTAACTGCACTTTCTTATTAATTTTTCATAGATGCGGTCTACGATTAATATATTATAAAGAGCCTTTGAATTTGTCAAGAGACACAGTTAGTTTTCAGTGACTTTCAATAGGACAACTTTTTATTATTGGCTCAGTGCGTGATGTAGAAAACTAAAGTTATGATCAATGCATTGAAATTTTACCTCTCATAAGTAATTCAGAAAAGAATAGTCAATACTTAAATTGTTTGTCTTTACAAAAAATATGGACGATGTTATATTACATTATAGAGTTAGCCAAATGTTGAATCCATATCTTTTTGTTACGCACTTAGACAATAGCAAATGCAAAGAGTAATTATTTAGACAAATGGAGATTAGAACGGAAAGTTACACGACATAGCATTATTTGTTAACGAAAAAAAAAATCATCGGTATAAATTAAGGTGTTAATTACTATTTTTAGAATCTTTAAAGAGAATAATAAAAGTTACAGCAAAATTAGCCAATCTTTTGAATTAATGTTATTGTTTAGTTATGTTTCAATTGTTATTATTTAATTTTTTACCTTTTTTGTTTTATATCTTCACGCGTCACGTGTGAGGTTGTTTGGGAGTCCAATAAGTACTTAGAGAACGTGGCCCAGATTTTATGCTTTTAATAGATTGTAAATATTTTAATATTGGACATCGGACATTCATTATCGTGGCAATATGTGAATTAAAATGTATAGATACGTTACTCTTAAATTTATGATTGACGCTCAGCTCGGTTGACTCAGTGGTCCATGCTAAGAACCGTGGGTTCTATTTACGCATAATCTTTTGATTATCGTTATGGGTCCGAGTGTAAGTGCGATTTATGTCTGTGAAGCATACAGGCGAAATCTTTGAGTGAGACTTTTTAAATGAAAACGGCCTTTACACACGCAGACACGCAAATAACAATTATTTAAGCATTCTGTAAGTGTGGAGGTAGTGGTGTACTTATTACTTTCATTGCATCAAACTCGAGTAGCACGTATCTATATGTTTTGTATCACTTTTGTAAGGCGGTTACGTTACTGCCTCTGGTGATATTAGCAACGACGACGCTATTGATTATTATAACATACATTTATTTGTAATAGTAGTAAAGTAACAACACGGGTTATTAGTAAAGATTAGTATAAGTTATTTATAAATAATTTAGACATAAATTGTGTCGTTAACAATGGAGTGAATTTTCTAAAATCTAGAAAATCTAGTAGTCACGAAGAGAGGACTGATCAGGTAGGTATGTAATCATTTGATGCTACCCTCGTATCGTAGTTGGTGTGGTTAGAGCTAGATTATGTTAACAAATATGCTTTCTATGTTGCTCAAAATGACGCTATGCGAGAACAAAGTATTTTTGGTTCAGTACAAATTATGCTTTTGTGATTTTATTTTACTATTGACGTTTCTTTTGTTACGATCTATAGATAATGAGGCTTATATCTTTAAATTCTTGTTAGTGTTTTTATTTATATTTTCACCTCTACCGTATTCGTTAACAATATTAAAAAAATTGTTACGATTTAACTATGAATTAACTGGCAGCTACATTTATATATCATTTTCAACTTAATAACCCACCTTTTGTGATCTTAAGAGCTAAGTAAGCTGAAGCGTTATTTTTGTAATTATTATGTACCTACGACCGAACTTGCCGAAATAGTTCCAAATGCAATCACTTGAGTCCTATTATAACATAGTTTGAAACTTCTTTTTTGTTACATTTTTTAATTTATTATTTAGCTTTACGATTATTTTAAATAGTTGTAAGATGTTTGACTTTGCTACAGTTTGACCTACTCGAAATAAACGTTTTTTTTTAAATCATACTGTTTAATGATTTAGTTAGCACAACAGGAAAATTCATGCCTGCAATGGCGCAGGAATAAATATCGATTCGTCTTATATTAAAATTTTTGTTTCTTTAGTTTATATATTTTATTTTAGGATTCATTGCATGGATGAATTAGTTTCTGTAATTGATTTATTGTGATGTAAAGCGAATAAACTTGGTGCTATTTGTCCCATACATCGTATGTGGAATAATGGTTGTTTTTACGGTGTTAACTGTTTTGTCGGTAGTTGAGCAACATATTCATCCATGAAGTAGTTCCATCGTTCATTGTTTCCTTTTTATTCATGGTGTAATAAATTTCTTCATTGAATTTGAACAAATAAATATTATTATATTTTCGTCTTTTGTTTTTTTTTTTCTTTCGTTGTAAGCACTATAAATTCCTTTGAAGTAGATGGCAAAATGTACGTATTATATGGTAGACAATCAGGCTAATTTTCGTAGTAATGTTCGTTAGTATCGATTTTCTTATAACATACTTTAAATTTTTCCAGGACGTGGCACTCCCGATCTAGAGAATAAAGATATAAAATACGCACAATCCCCATCGAACGAAGGCCATGGAAAAATTCGCATAAATCCGGCAACGCAGAACGCCTCAACGTCTACCGAATACCAGAATGACTCAATAAACAATAATACGCTACAAACCGGAGGCAATCAGATGCAGAGACCGGTAGCCAGGAGAAGATTACGAAGAAGAGCGAATTCCGCCTCCAACGATCCAGCGGAGCAACTGACGGAAATGTCTGTCCGAGGCCTCAACCTGTTCCGATATGCATCTGTGAACGAGGGGGTCTATCAGTGCATTGAATGCGCAAAAGAGAACATTCAAAAGACATTCAAGAACAAGTATTCATTCCAGCGGCATGCCTTCCTTTACCACGAGGGTCAACAGAGAAAGGTTTTTCCATGCCCGGTATGCTGTAAGGAGTTCTCGAGGCCCGATAAAATGAAAAACCACATGAAAACTACGCACGATTGCTACGTGCCGAAGGATTGTGTTTATCCGCCAAACGCATTTTTCATGATACCAGGAATGGAAGGTCAGTTGCCGCCAGGAATTAAGTTGGAGGCTATCGGTTCCGGCTCGCCTCGAGGTTCTACACCTTCGCATTCTTCCCCCGATCCTACGCAAGTTTGAAAACAATTATACACGTATAATACATATCATTTTTCATGTTCAACTTTTTATAAGAACCGATAAGCAGTGCCTTGTTTAGGTGTTTTCAAATAATATTTCCTTCAAATAAGTTTTCTAAATAGCTGTAAGATATCTTAATCATAAATTTCATAGACATTATATTTGTTCTATTTTTGGAGTGAAATTTTGACGTACACTTTTTCTGTACGCGTCGTATATTTCCAATGATACTGTTATGCATTTAAAATCTAATGTTTGTTACATAGAATTCATAATATTAAAACTTGTTTAAAGAGTATGGTTGTGCAAATATTAGACAATAAATATTTACATACAATTTAATAAGGGAGGCCAGTTACGCGGTTATTGCTGCGTTTTAAATTTAATGTTATATTGAAGTATAAAAAAACTTAGTATTGATAGGTGCTGTGCGAGTCTGAAAAGTGCCTTCCATTTTACAGAGTTCTGACTAATTGGGATTTTACTCACGGAACCTTTTTGAGTCTATTTATTATGTTACATTAACAAATCAATATATATTTTTTAACATTAAGTCTTTCGATAGTCAAAGGACATTAAAAAAATGTGACTTCGATTTTAAGTCAATCTAATTATACATATATTCGCACGCCTGTCGCTCATTGGGGTAAGTAGATATTATGAATTGATTTGGCATGACGGGCTACCTAAACCCACTTTTCAACTCTCCTGGATACAAAACGTGATAAATAGCGAACTTCGTCGCCGGATTCACTATCGAAGATTGCCATGAGGTTTCCAAAGCAATTTCTTTATTCGTGTTTTACGACACTCACGAGAAGAGAGGTGGTGCCATACGCCTCTTCCACGGAATAAACCCATTCAATGATTGTTGACATTTTCTTTTCGCCTAAATAACAAATAGCAAAATATAAACCAATTGCATAGACTCTAGAAGTATCATCATTAGATCTTTTGTGATTCTTTACTTGCTGATTCAAATATAGTTTGTTTAAATACCGCAAGACACCGACCAAAGACTGTAATTAACTTTTGTATCTGTCTTCGCAGTACTAAATCGAGATTTAGAGTGAACTATTTCTCTGGTATAAGTTGCCCGTGTCATATATCAAATAAGATTGTATTCGTTGCGGCGGCAAAAGTTATTTGTTTGCGGACGTTATAAGGTTATATAAATATAGTTTAATATAAATGTTAAATTTTAACCGTCTGTTCTAATTAAAGACTTTTTAACTTAGATTATTAAATATACGATTATTAGTGAGTCTATTGTTACAATATGTACCTATATATCTTTATCGATATCAAGAGATGTCACAGATTAGAAATATCAGAATGCTTACGTAAAATGTTTAAGTGCCATAGCACGTTGATACGTTTTAATGTTACGAATGTTTCCAACAATAAATCTTCATTTTATAACATAGTTTTAGCAATGATGTTCTAGTTTGTTCTAGAACAGACAACGACAATCAGCAGTTCTTCCATTGATAAGGGATATGATGTTCGTTAGTTAATGTTACTAAATTACACATTATTTTTAAGTTCGAGGTTAACCAATCTCCATTTAGGAGTAAGTTTAAAATTACGAAGATTAAAAAATATTCGCGAGCAATTGTTTTTTTTAGTTTGAAATATATGGATATAGATTTAAGCTATATGATTTACCTACTTAAAATATAATTGTTTGTAATTGGAGTTTTTTTTTTGTGTTTGAAAATTGAACGCACAACATTTAGTTCTTCGTTAAGTTTATATTATAGGATCGATAGGTGTGAGTTTGTACATAGAGTAAGGGTGTATTACTTGAATTATTGTAGATTTAATATCGCCGTTAAGGTATTAACAATTGCAGTGTGATTTATTTAGATAGTTATATCAGCGCCAGTCTGTCGCACAAATTCAACGTTGGCATTAATCATCTTTTGCACAAAGAAATATTTCATAATTACTTATTTTAACATTTCATTTCTTATATATCTATTTTGCCACTACCATTAAGAAATCACTGATTTTCCAATAGATTTGTCTGATAAAAGGTTTTATGGGGTGGATTGTTTTTTTTTTCTTTCTTTTTTGTAGTATTTTATTTTGTGATATTAGTGCTAACTAAGTTAGCGGTTCATGTTCATTGTTAAATCATTATAATTATTTCTTTTCCTTTCTAACCACATGCTGCAAGGCAGCTTATTTAAATTTATAGTTTTTATATATTGAAAAATAATTGTCATATAAGTATTATAGGCCAATATCATAATGTGTTTGGCTCTAACATTATAAAATACGTAGATTGTTTATGGATACATTTAAATAAATATGCGTTTATAACATAGTTTTTAACATATTAAAAAATTAAGACTTGAAATGTCAATTTATTTTAAAAGGTGGTAAGTGTATGTTAAATATCATAACAAAAAATAAGTAATTTTCACTGTGACATTATTTTAATATTTTGAATTGACCATTACATAAGTTTTTATTTATCAAAAATAACGAATCGGTCTGTAATAGCACTTTTCTTTATTTTTCATTTATGTAAACCATTTATTTTTTCCGTAACGTTGATTTATAGTAAATATTATTGGAAATATTCTAGAATATTCTGTTAAAAAAAGTTATCTACACTATAACACTTCTCACTTAAGCTATGTGCAATGTTTTATTCAACTGTTATTTTTCTATATTCTATTAATATGATAGTTATCTAAAATGCAGATCAAATGGTATTTATTGTGCTGTATATCTTCACAAATAGCATTTTAGTATTATTAATTCATCTCTTTTTTGTTTTAAGTAGCTTTTCATCTTTCCCTTATATTTTCAACCTACAAGAGTTATTTACATAGGTACCTAAGTAGCCGATGAAACTAACTCAAAAAGGACGGAACGGAATCATATATAATTCAAAGAGAAATTATTGAAATTAATGTTTTATTAACAAAGTATTCCTTTTATAGGTATCTATACCGTTAGATATTCTTTTAGTGTTTATTTAATGAGTCGGATATTACTATCAAATTAGAAAAAATTATTAACAAAATTTTAACTGACTTATAAGACTAAGTTCAATAATTGTTGCAAACAATAAAGCTTTAACAGTTGATGTAAACGATAGAAAAGTTTATTTTTATTATGGCAAGAAATTAAGTAGATAACATTGTACTATAAGGGAACGAATTTTACCAGCGTATTAAATGTTAATGAAAAAAGTGTACACTGCAAATAATAAATAATACATATAAAATAAAAAATAAAGACTACGATTTTGTTTATGTTTATTTACCTCCTCCATGTATTTTTTTTTATTGTAAAAAATTTCATCAACAAAATCATTAATTACAATTTAAATTTTAATGAATATTTATTTATCATAAATACATATTTATAATATCTCAAATACTAGAGGAGTTGAAACTCTTTTCATTTGATATCTAAGTTATATATATATATATATATATACATATACATAAACGTAACATTTAATTCCCAATTTTTACAAATTTTATGTTAACCGCGTTAGTTTCTGGGGTTATGTTATGTTATGAGGGGTGGTATCCGCAACTCCACGGCTGGGTGCGTATTTTGCTTGTAGTTTCTAGGGTAAGAGTTATCCCAGTTTTTTTGGTTTCTTGGGTAAACTGGCGTTAAGGTTACACGGCTCATTCTTAGTGAAGAATTTTGACTGAACATTCAATGCCGATGTAAGTTTCCGGAATTAAATAAACTTTCATTGCGAATGCGTAACAACCTAGACTGTTCGTTCTGCTTTCATTTCAAATACTTAATTAAAAATGAAAGTCAAAAGTGAACCTTAACGAAATCATTATAATGATATTATTTCAGATTTTCATTACATATACGAAGATGATGGAGACGGTAATAGCGTGCCAGTGATCACTTTGGAAGTTCTCTCTAATTTAGCAAAGACTGAACAATACTATCAAGCCGATATAACCGAGGAAACTCAACAAGCTACTGAAGAAACAACAGACATACATTTTACAGATACACAAAAAACTGAACCAACCAAAAACGAATCCCCTGACAATAAAGAACAAGATCCTGTAAACACTTCGAAAGCGAGGACTGATCTATTGGAATATATGACTCGGAAAGATGGCAGCGTGATATGCAAGCTGTGCGGAGAGATACTGCAAAGTCGGACGCATTGGTATCGGCACAAATATAAACTACATGTGATACAACCGATGAATCCAGCGCCGCTATTCCAGTGTGAGCAGTGTCTCGTTTTCTTCAAGAGTAGAAAAGGTCGGTATAGGCGGAGATCATTAAAATATTTGATAGATAAATGTATTTATTTTAATTTTGTAACGTATTTTATAAGTTCCGTGGAATTTTTCTTACATTTCGCACTATTGTGTCTAATATAATGATGATGACAGGTTTTCTCCACAGATTTATGTTCATAATATACCTACATTCAATAAGCTTTCGCTAGGGTTTATTTGGAACTACGAGGTGAGCCTGTCGCCATCTTAGAATTCTGGTCATCAACTCCAAGAATTATGTCTTATAATTATAAAATTATAAGACATAATTCTATCTTAGTTCCCTAACTATAGTGGCAAAATTTTATTAAAATTTTGCCACTTTAACTGCTCTACTCTATGACTTTTTAGTATAACTGCAGCCAATAAGAGGTACATATCATCTTTTTCTCCTGAGGTTAATCTCGTCTACACACGATGTAGCATGCTAACGAGGCTCTGGCCATCGTCTGATGGTGGAAAATCCATCCAAATATCGATATTGGCACTGTGGTCACCAACCCATGTGTCTGCAGCGTGGTGAGTGTGGACAAATCTTTCAGTCATGGCATGCCTGCTTTTTTGGGGCATTCATGAAATGGCATATGTCAAGCAGTGGTCTTAAACAGGCTAATAAAAAAGGAGAAAAAGTCATACACGGAGTTATCTCCTTACGTTACGAATCTGGCGTTGAAGACAATATTGGCAGGCAAATTGGCAATCGTGACCCCACGGTGTTCCGCCTTCCCAGTGACCCCACCAGCGTCAGTCGCTCTGTGCACCCCATCTTGGGAAAAAGCACTCCTCCTGCACTTATCCTTAGGGGATTATCCGGTGAACAACTGGGTGCAGTTCCTTAGGTCGACTCCACATAGTATATCCCACTGCCACTGAGTGTTTTGGAGGCGGTTAGGGTCCGCTATGCTGCTTTCATGCAGGTTGAATTTACCACTTAAAATTGCAATTACCAACTTAACCGGTGCCGGCACCGGAATTCGAGCCCAGGGCACTCGCCAAGAATATACCAAGACTACTAAGCTACCAAGGCCTCGTCGACATAGTGTATCAAGTAATTAATTTTTCACTCACGTTATACGACCTCGTTATTCTACCCATATGATCGGTGCCAGCGACATTTTCCAGTTGAACAGATTTATTTTCGTAGAGTAAGATAATGATGATGTCTGCCGGGCCGATTTCGACCACGGTGACAACTTACGAATACCATCTGCAGCTGTCAACTGTGTAGGATATTTTATAGTGCCGCATGTTTAGACGCAAACATGGAAGCATCCGCTCCTCGTGATTACCGCCAACTATTCCGTTATAACGCTTATGCGATAAGATCGGAGTAGCTGGGATTCGAACCCAAAATTTATGGCTCAACTTTCAGTTGCGCTAATCACTAAGCCACATATACTACTTAGAGTAGATTATTGTATGGTAAGGATTATACTACTTGAGCGTTGAGTCAACTTGTTTCCGACTTCCTGTATCAAAATGAACACCGATGCGATAAGATAAATATTTCTCACGTCGTGTAGAGTTGTGCCCAGCAATTGGACATGCCTCGTCCGTTACTCTAATTTAAAAGCTTTTGTTTATCTTCTCAATCTTCTATTTATTTTTGTAAAGTTACATTACTATTTAAGGATATATCGGACATCTGGCAAGCAGGCACAGTGAAATTTTGGCGGATTCCAGCCCTGTGTTAACAAATTCACAAGCTGAAGCACTCGCAAAACAAGTTCAAACACAATCGGAGATCAAGGAGGAAATGGATCCTGAACTCGCAATTCCAAAATCAAGTGTGCCGAATTACCAGTCAATTGTCAAACAGGCGGCGAAATCTCTAGAAACGAAACGACAGTGTAAAAGTAACAAAGGTACTCAATATCTTAATATTTGAGGATTTCAAATTGGATAAATTGTAGTAATTATAAACCATTTTATTAGTGTCATTCCTAATGGACATACCTAAAAGTTCGACTAAGGAAGGGCGTATGCTTTTTAGGCCGCAATATTTGTGATTGCGTCAAAAAATATCTACAAAAGCGATTTTTAATAAGACTGACAATTATTTTGTTCGCACAAGACAATTGCGAACTGGCAAATTACACAATAAGATTTGCCGATTCATCATCATTGTTACATATAAGCCATGGATTCAAATGTAACAACTAAGCCTGCTTAACTTGCCTGTATATAATAATAACGTGTTTATATTTTTAGTTCCTCTTTAAATCGATTTAAAGAGACGAACAATGTCCAAATTAAACTATTAAGCTGATACTACAACCATTTATACCAATTTTTGTAAAACCAGAACGTTGAAATTAACATATATCCTATCTACAGTCATATATCCTTCTCCCATCACAGTCCTTCACAGGACTTGGCAAGCTCTCTTGGAGCGGTGCGTCGGCCGGCCGTATTATAAGCACTTCTAGGAGACAGCCACTACTATACTCCTTAACTCCTGCCCTCCCAACCCGTTCGAAAGAATTGTGAGGCAGTACAGGAAATAGAGATAATCTTAGGATAAGGGATAATAATAAATAAAGACACAAAAAATATGTTTCGGTTTAATAAATATCATCATTGATATAAAACACATCATGTATTTTTTTATTAAACAATTACTAAGTACTAAGTAAAAACACAGGTAATGAATTTAACACACTAACTTTCAAAGTTGTAAGTTAACTCTTAACTAAGATTTGACACAACAAACATGCTTGATCCTCTTGCGACATCTTCCAGCCTAGACAATCTAGAATTACCAGTAGAAACGTGTCCGAGACTTTCATCCGTACAGAAATATATACCGTAACATTTATAAGTGAAAGTGCCTGATCATTTCTATTCCATTAGATCAACCAAATAATAAACCAGAGTGGGAAGAGCGCCGCAGCCGCGAGGAGAAGTTGGTCGCTGACATCATAGACCGTGTTCGGAGAGAATGTGAGGCGCAGGGCTCGGGCGGCCCTGCCCGGCGAGGCTACACCCGACGAACCACCGTTATGCACACGTAGCGCCAGCCAAAAAACACGTCCGTGTTGACGTGAACTCAAAGTTCCTCTAATTAGTGTATATTAGAACAACTGTGAAGGGCCTAATCAGGTCCGTAATGAAAGTGCTCATTGTTCGTGCCAAATGTTTATAGTGACATGAATACGTGCCATAGTTTTTCGATGGAATTAAGGTGCCAAATATTAAATAGTATAATATACTTAGGCTCACTATTTGTATATAGAGTCGTTTGAATGTCTATATTATTAATAATAATTTGCGACTTTTAAAGTTTTTATCGATTTTGCAAGTGTGTTATTATGTTATATTACTAAAATTGTTAATATTTTTCGCTCACATTACATTGAAAAGTTGTTGATTTTTCCTATTATTTTATATTTTTATAGTTAACCTTTATAAAAGTTAACAAGGTTTATATTCTCATAAATAATTTAAGTATGATGCGAATCAAACAACACAATTGTAACAAATGTTTAAACGAACGGACATTCACACACACATTATTTTAAATATCGATTTTATTTTCTTATAAAGACAAAAAAACTTACAATGCACACAGCAACTGAAGTATAACTAACATTAAACGTAGGGGACTAAAAGTATTAAGACCTAGCAACTACAAAGCTAGAATTTCATAATTTGTATTCTTATAAAATATTGTCCATTACGCTCTATACCTGTTATTTCCTTCGAATGTTGAAGGTCGTCTCAATGCATTTCAATAGCTCATAGCGTGTTCGAACAACATATTGCTTAGGGTACACCCCTAAAAACTTTTACTCCATCGCGCGCAAATTATCCGATTATGTTGAACCCAAATCCAGACAGAGTAGTGATGAGGAGCAGCATCTCTAATCCGAAAGTACCGGACCTGGGTTTATCAACCCGCCTCCACAGTGTGTAGCATTACACATCACACCACATATGGGAAAATCTTCCATATAGCAGTTTTTGATGGCGGTTTCATGGAAATGCCTTTGTCCAGGGAATATTTCACGTATTTTCTACAGACACTGCTGTCGGCGGAAGTCTACTTCTGTACTTTATCTTAAAGGTGTGATCTGCGCCTTTTGAATTCAGAAAATATTTTTAATGGTTTCCTGTGACAGAATGTTGCAAATACTAAAACTAAAAAGAAACTTATCGTTATCGTCATTGCAACTTGCTACAAGCCCATTTCTGAACATTTCTGAACATCTGTAATCATTGTGCAGGCCAGTCTGTGTCATCAGTTCCCTGAGCTATGTGGCCGTTCCATTGCCACTTCAGCTTCTGCATAAATATGAAACATGGTAACCTTTTAAGTACGAGTAAATGGCCAATTTTATTTTAATTACTTTTTTTACATAAAAGGTTTAATAGTAGTAATGCAAAGTGTGCACACAACACAAAATGGAACACATCTGATCCATTTTTAATTTTGCTAACAATCTCCAAGCTTATATATAATGTTGCGTATGTCGAATAATTGTACGAGTTCATTGTGATATCTGGTTTTATTACTATACTTATAGTCAATAAACCGACTTACTGCGGTAAGTACCCGACTTACTTATTATTAAAATTTTATGTCTGTGAATTCGGTACGACTACTCTATTAATTGCATGTTGTTCATAGTTTCTTTTACATTTAACATTTAAATGAACACAATCATTAAACCAAACCATTTCACGGTTTCACGATTTAAATTTTTACATGCAAAGAAAAATGTAATACAAAATAACATTGCTTCCGTAAACAATAATATCTGTCTATGTACTTAATTATAGCTTTTAAGTTAAGGAAATAATGTTTAACACGGCTCATTAAAGTTCTGTCCTAAAATAAACAATGTAATGTATAAATAAGAATGAATTCTGAGACTGGATTAAATATTAAATAATTTATTATTAAATATTAAACTTGTATTATATTTGTGTTGTTTACATTCAATATGTACTAATGTATTTTTTATAGTATAAGGATGGCCATATTATTATGCTCTTTATAAGTATTTAATATTGTGTATTTTATTGTCACATCATTTAGAAAATATAATGACGGTTTTTGAACACATGCAAACAATAAGTAAATTAATTCATAATTTACCTTATTTATAACATACACAATGTCTGTGCAATTCACAAATATATATTCTAACGCAAACACGAATAAAACACATATTACACATAACTCATGTGTTTTACAGAAAAAAGTAATTTCTTCGATACTGCATGACACTACGAGCAAATCGTTTTACCGAATGATAGGGTCGTTGCCAGTCAGCCCGGTCTGGATTTCGGAGTTGGCACCCGGTGATGCATTTTGCAACTTTTGGTTTAAAAAGGTTTTAATAAATTTTATTGCACGAAATAAAGTTCAATAATACATTTGAAAACAGTATATCTGGCAACATTACTTGATCCTTTAACCACGACACGCGACTTCCTGGGTAACTGACATCGTTAAGGGTTTTCCTGGAATAAAATCAGATCAAATACACTGTTCAGAACAGCTTCAAGGACAAACCTGGTTTATAAACTTCTTGAAATGACATACGGGAAATGTACAAAGATACGTTGAAGGAATAAATAAGGCGAGAGCAATTGCAACGGAGTAGTCGATCAGCTGTTTTCGAGAGCTTAAAGTGTTTCTGCTAGAATCAAATCATCGTGAACGCCCCTTGTCGTTCAAAAAAGTGAAAACGCGGTTTAAACTTTTGGAATTTAAAAAGGTATAAAAAATTTAAAGATACCTTCAAAACTAAACTTTATCTTTTACTTTTCAAAAAAAAATTAAGGATGCATTTGAAAAAAATCACAACGAGAAAACAAGTAGATCAGGATCAAAGGGATACGTTACATTAGAGGTAAACGTATATCCAATTTGTATAAGTTAGCTGAGTATTTTAATTTTTCTTTTTATCAAATTATAACTTCGTATGATCAGTCAGATCAGTTTCTTTCTTTCTTTCTTTAAATGCTTTGCTGAATTCTACAGTTACACTTTGGTGCGCTGAATTTTAACGCGGAAGAATATTCTCTTAAACTGTGACCGACGAAAAGTTAAAAAAGGGTTTTATAGCACTAAGCCAACTTAAGGGCAATATTGCTTACTTGTGCCTTAAAGTTAAACTCGTAAGCTGAGATACTGACTCCACTGAAAGGCCGAAAATCAACGCAACGACTCTACCTAATAACTATGTATCACGCCTGCCCATAGCAGTGGCAGTGGCGCTGGCAGCCAGCACTTAAAATTGTTGAGACACCGATGTCACTGCACTATACTGCTTACCCTAAGATCAGTAACTTTACTAGCATGACCTTTTAAACCAAAACCAAGTATGAGACGGTGGTGTATCTGACACTGTAGATTATCGTAACCAGACTACTTCCCTCGAACGAGAAGTAGCACATAGTAGTGGCACGAAAAGAAATAAGCGTGTATGACGTCCAAATGTAGTTTTGTCATACAGAGCTGCATGACCTTTTAGGAACCGCAATCTAATAACTAACAATAAAATAAAATTTTGCTTCTTTGCGTTAGTATGTCCATCACACTCTTATATTTTGCCTCCATGGTTAAGGAACAGAAAAAAGTTGTTAGCTTTTATTAGTGTTTCTTTTGTTAAATGCCAGTATAATATGCTTTTTATTTTAATTTATGAATTTCGGTTAAGAAAAATTATGGTAATATGGCTAAATAACCCTTGATTTAAACAATTTCATGTAATTAAAAAAAATCCTCAAGATATTTCCGGAATTAATCAAAGTATATTTGTATATTTTTATTGTATAATATATTATACATTAGCGATGCATAAAACTAGATCATAATGTACATAATCATTGTCATTTTAAATATATCCATTGAAAATTATCTGTCTATAAACTTAAAGTACTTTGGTACTTATGTACCATCTATATGTGTCAAACTTATGTATTGTAATTGCAAGATACTAAAACTGTGATGTATGTGGCTCAGAAATAAATTAATAAGAGAAATCCAAAGACCATTTATTCAGTAGGTACCTAGCTCGAATGGTATTAATAACGTAAGTTATCTATATCGTAATATGCATATTATAATTTCTTGATTTTAGCGATAATTACGCGATTAATTATAATTCGGTAAATAATTACTAGATATTATAAAAAACAGACTGATGAAGTCCCCGACATTTCCCTCATCATCACTACCATACACAGGTGTAAGGAAGTGTTATTGAAGACAAAGGAAGAGTTGACACGTTGAAGTGTATGCACGCAGATATTTACATAATAATTATTAATTCATCACACACGCACACGGCAATATATTTGGTCATTATGATATACACCGGCCATAATCTGTTTACAGTCCCATAAAGTTGTTATTTTGATTAAAAAAAAAAAAAATTAACTTTTTTAACTAGTAATTTTTTTAGTTAACTAACATATTGAATGAATGTATGAAAATTCTGTATTTGAGGTCGGAGAAGAAAAAGGCGAAACTTGGTAGGTATTCTCTTTTTGGTTCTTTTTTGAACACATTTCTTAAATACCAAATAATTCATAATAAATTGGAAAGATACGAATAGTCTCACAGGCAAATAATGCATATTCTAAGATAAAATTAACTACAAAAAATTAACCAGAATAAAATTTATATATAAATATTTGCAAATCCGAGAATAGTAAGACCGCTAATGAAAAGCTAAATGCTTTATTTAGCAGTAACCACGAAAAGTCGATATAGACTCCTAGCAATTCTGAGGTTCTACGATATATTTAACGAGTCCTGGAAGCAGTCCGGTAAATATTAAAATAATTATTGTAAAAAGTAAACGAATAACGACGAAGAGGAACTAACGCTAAGTAGTTAATGGAATCCTGTTTAGCTACACCGAAGAGATGATTTATGTCAAATGGAAATTCGTTAGCTCTGACCTACCCCTACGCGTGAATGTACAGACATGTGATAAATAGTAGCATGAAAAGGATCATAACCCACACTTTATGATTTAGTCAGATCAGACACGGTTTGCCACAATTTAATGACCGCCTTCAAGTGTGATCGAACCATATCAGGTGTTGGGTCATGGCGTGTATAGGTATTTTCTGCCATTTACTCTGAGCATCAAACAACATACAGTCAAAGTCAATCTGTGATGTCAATTGCGTCAGATCTGTCAAAAACAACCGCGCTTAGCAATAAGACTTAAGGATTTATATTGAGAGCTTATATAGTAAATACTATATAAAGAAAAAGAACAACGAGACTTGTTTGAATTTGTTCGCTACAATTGTTTTACTAATAAAATATTATAAATAATATAAAACATGATAAATATATGCAAATAAAACTGTCATTCTTACTTTTTTATTCAATAATACGAGCACAATTTATACGTTAACTGCAATAGATCGATATTGTAGATTTTTATTTAAATGCCTCAGTTATTCCAAGTATTAAGATGTTACAAGTGCTTAGTTTTTCAAGTGAGCATTATTTTTTAAACTTCAGCCTCTGTTACTAATAGGTACTTAAAAATGAGGTTGCTTTTGAATGTTTACGATTACGATAGCTGTAGAGTGATTTAATGCCGTGGCGCAGGTCGTCGACCAACTGGATAATTCATTTGTGATAGTCTTTGCAGTCTTATTGCAATATCAGGAACCTTATTAATGTAATTGTCTACAACAAACAAAATTAAGGTTACATGGTATCTAATAGTAGTGTTTTCTTTTTAATTACTAAGCTTATTTTGTACCATAAGCTGGTGCATTTGCAAGCTTGATAGGTAATATAATATCTTAGCACTAGGGAAGGGTAAACCTTTAATAATGTAAATTGTGTGCATAGATATTACATGTCTGTAATACATAGTTCGTTTTATTTCTGCAATGATAGTGTGAGAAATGCTTGCCTTTTCTTCATCAGCTTGTATAAATGTTCTATGAATGCAATTAAAATGGTAATCAAGGCTGCTGCCCTTCAACTCTCCCATTCTCTCTCAAACTCCCATTTTCAACTAAGAGATGAATGTTTTAATACTAAATATATAATAATATTTACATAATACTGTAAAATTAAGACCAACTTGATAAACAAAACTATTTCTAAAAAGTTTGTTTAGTATTACTTCACCTATTTCTTATATTACTTTATAATATGAAAATTTCAGATACATCAAACAAAAAAATCAAATAAATGGCAATGTAAGATGTGTGGTGAAAAGCAATCAATCAAACGCCACTATGGTCTGGGCAATGGTAAAGAATGTAGGCTTCATGTTCAAAGATTAAATGCTATAAGTGGGCAAGCAGATGAAGGAAAATTTAGTATAGTAGACTCAGATGATCTTGAAAGTTCCAATGATAACAATAAAATTAATGACTTAATTCAAATACGAACAGAATCTGACAGTAAATGGTCAACATATGTAGAAAAGGAAGAAATGTTACAAGATACTAATCAACCCATGTATTTAAAAAATAAAGAAGTGTGCTTCGAGATACCCAGGAAAGGAAAGAAAAATAGAGATTCTGAAATATCAAACAAACAAACCCATTCTGTAACAAAGGAAACTATTGTAGATGAAAATTACATTGAAACTCTTAAAAGAAACCAATATGATGACCAATATATTTTTAAAGATCCTCCAACTGCACATAAAATTATAAAAAGTTTAAAAAACCCTCCAAATACTTTAAAACCATGCAATGAAATTAAAAGTAAAAAGAAGGATAGCCTACTTTCAAATAAAATAAATAATGATGCTGTAGTTCAAAAAACTTCAAAATGGTCTCAATTTGTTAAAACTGAAGATGAATTTGCAGATTCAGCATCATTTGGAGAAAAAAATTCTCCATGGAATACTCAAGAATTTTTTGCTTTATGTGATGATAATGACCTGGATAGGTTATTGAGTATATAATCTTTGTGCAAAATAAACTATTAAAATATTTTATGACACTAGAAATATTGATGAAGATGTTTTTATAGGTATTGAAGAATCAGCTTAGTGGGAGCAAATTTTAGTTATTTATGTTAATAAAACCAAGACATGTATCACAATGGCAACAGTTTAATATCACTTTTTTACTTCTAAGAGACAAAAGTGGGTACAGACAATCCTTCATCTTCAATACATTTTATTTACTAATCCTATAAAACTTGATTATAAGGTCTATTTAAAATTGTTTAAGTTTTATTAAAAAAAATAGATAATTATCTTATAGGTACAACTACTACACATTAAATTTTATTATATATTGCGGAAGTTATATAGTATGAGTTTTCTATATTATATTTTTGTTCTAATATTACTTTAAGGTGACCGCGCACCTTGCCCCGCCGCAGTCTTTGAATTTTATAACACTATGAAAATGTAAGCAACGCCGCGCACCTGTTCATACCGCATGCGCCGCATTTCAGAAAAATGCATTCAGATCAAACTGCATGCTCCCAAAAATCTGTTCACGATAGGGTTGCCAGGTTTGAAAACCGAAATATCTTGATAAAATTTAAAAAAAAAGTTGGGATATTGACGTAGTTTTATAGAGAAATAAATATTATGAATAAAACAACACTTTTTATCTGGTTTCGACATAACTGACTTTGATACATGATTAACAATGAATTATTGAACTAAATTTTTTTGTTGCTACAGGTCTTCGAGTTACTTTTCACCCATTCGTAAGATCACAAAGAGGACATGAAATCTAAACAGTTAAAATTAAAGTTAAGCACTTTCACCCGCCCTGGCTGCCGCTCTCGCCTGGGCATGCAATCAGTAAAGTGAACAAGGAAGTTTAAACACGTTTGCAGTGATTTTAACAATAACTTGTTTGCCGGGTGATTTTATCGTTGCGATTAATGAATGCTGTTCGTACGGCGCGTGCGGCGCGTCCGAAGCTCATAGGTGTGCGGGAACTTCAGCAGATGCGATGACTGCGGCTCCTGCGGCGCGCGTTCACTTTTAGCAAACATTTGTGATTTGTACAGTTCAATTACTTAAGCATTAAGGATAATACTTCAGGCAGTGATTTAACTTCTTACAATATTTATAAAATCCTAAATTATAGGCCTCTATTTTATCATAACACTTGCTACTTAAATAATATAGATAGGCACAGAAGAATAAGTAACTACACTCTTACTTTAAGAATAACAAGCCCAGCTAACTACAGAGAAAATAAATACAAACATTGTGTATATATTTCAAGAATGCGCATATAATAATAGGAAACTACAAGATTCGATGTTAATTTCAAAATATCCTGCTATGTCTTGTCTTACTCATGTTTTTCAAACATTTCAGTGTTAACATTTATTCGCAGGTATGTCATAACATAGTTCAAATTAAAACATGATATCAGCTTGATGATTTTAAATACCACATTTTACAAATTAATGAGTCAATCACATAATTTATTAAAAATAGACTAGAACACCACCGTATGGCGACGGCGATGCAGCTCTCTTGCTCTTGCATATCGACGACCGTACCCACTCCATCGCCAAGCCCTGTCGGAAACATAAAAGCAGTAATGTAGCAGCCTGTAAATGCCCACTGGTGGGAAATTGACGTGTCTGAAATCTTTTTAAAGTGATAAGAGACGGTAAGTATCCACCTCGTTATACTTACCGATACGGCATTTAAACAATAAAAATGGTATTTCAATCACTTTCGTACCTAGCGTGGATTCTGAGACGTCTGTATCTAATACCGAGTATTTTTTGCCCGCAATTTAGTCCGCACGCCTCCAGGATTCATTCTAAATCTCCGTTTCAAAATCAGTTCAGCGCTAGCCGTAGAAACTTTACGACAGAACAGTTACATTTATAATATTAGTATGGATGTCTAAATAGTTTTTTTTAATTGTGATCTTGCGATATAAAAATCCAGACCAGGCAAGTTTAGCTACCTTCAAAATAAGCATAACATTTTCGCTTATAATTTAATATTTATACCTTTCCTTATATCCAATGGGTTCACCCCTGTAAAGATGTTCATCCTCGAAACGCCTGCTTATTTCTTCACTGTTTCCTAAAATAATTTTTCTTTCGTAAGTAACTTACATTTGAAATCATCTATATGAATTAAATTAAATATTGTTACCAGTTGGATTTGAATGGGAAAATCGTCTGCACGACGGTCCTCGACAAGTTAGAAGTTGTTGCAGTTGATTGTGAAAATAGTCCCTCTCAGATGCTGTTAAATATTTCACTCTATTCTGTGTCTCGAAGGGATCTGTATCAAAAAATAATAACTAAAGTCTAATAATTTTTTTTAATGTTCAGTTCATAAGAAGCCTTCTTGTACTCACCAATACGCAGATTGTAGTAAGTTACAAGTCCAGTTATAAACTCACAATATAAAAGATTGTGTGTGGAGTTAATTGTTCTTACACAGTTGTAGGTATTATTAGATGAACTCATACAAAAACAGAATGGGCCAGCGGTCCAAAGTGGTGCAGTCCTCCAATGCTCATTGTCATGTCGAAAGCAGTTCATACGCTCTGATTCGCAGAGCCTCTCTAATTCTGCCTGCAAATGCAACGGGTAAATTACTAATGAAATTCCAATAAATCAGATATACTATTTAATTAATAAATATTCTACCTTCTTCTTAGCTTTTCTAATTTTTTTGCGTAGTCTCTGTTCTTTTAACTTTCTTCGTTCTTCTCTTGCTTTTTGTGCTGCTTCAAGATAAGCATGTCCTGGACCTCTGGTTCTACTATAATGTATAGTTTAGTTAAAATCTTTTATCGTTTGTTTACTAGTACATATTATTAAAAAAAAATTAAACTTACCGGTTCTCCTCACAGTAACAGACATGTTTATCTTCATTTTCGATAAATAAAGGATGTAATCTTCTCTGGAATATATCGGTCGGTTTGCTGAAAACACCCAAATTGTCAGACCCCGCTTTGTTTGGATTTCTTTGCTCGTATTCCGAAGCATCAAATCTAGTCGGTCCCAAGCTCGGTGGTATTGTTGGGTCAGATCCAAATGTAGGTTTATTGGTGGTGGTGGTAGTAGTAGTAGACTGAACAAATGATACGGTCTCAGAACTAAAAACATTTGTGACTTTTGGGGCAGTTGAAGTTTTATCAGTATGGTCATCTTGTGCATGTGTCGATAGTGAAACGTGTGTATTTGGACTTGTATGGAAAATAAACATTTCATTTTGTCTTGTGCCAGACGTAACGAGAGGTTTCAAATATTCCGTTGTAGTTCCATCGTCTAATGTCGTCTGTGCATTCTGTATAGACGTTTTATCATCAGGGATGTTTGGTTGAAAATAATTTCCTTCCATAATAATTGTCGTAACTTGGGGTTTTGGTAATTCCGTATTAATCACTTTATTTCTTTCTGTATCTTCGGAAATATTCAAATCGTATCGTAGTGTACTAGCACCTGTCGTGGTTACATTCTTAACTTGAGAAATGAAAATGTCGTCTTTGGTATCAGCATCTACTGTGGGCATGACGTATTCATTAGATTGTCTAAATTTTTTATCAAACGAAGTGATGTTTCTATGCTTTAATTTCACTCGGTGCAACTTCGTTTTTCTTAATGGATCTTTGGAAATGCCTTCATGCGTAGTGGTTTTATTTCGCATTTGATGTGCTTTTGGTGTGGTGATTAGTGTTTGTATATCAATCACTGGTTTACTAGTTTTTAAATGTCGCTTAATTTCTTTTAAGTCATCAAGCTTCGTTCGTAGTTGCCTAATTTGGTCTTCCAGGCTGAGCCTATTGGTATGCCAAGCTTTTAAATCGTTATAAATGGTTTGAGAGCAATTCACTGTCCCATCCTTTTCTATTTTACATTCCAATGATGATTCATTGTTATTTTCCATTACATCATTCTTTTGTTTGTGTTTGTTATGATTGAAATGTTGAGCTCTACGTTTAATTCTCTTATGATCTACATTATCTTTGGTATGCTCATACGCTTTTAGGTATGCCTCAGTTTCCCTTATAAGTTCATCTATTTTATCTTTAATATTCTTATTTTCCACTTCATTAAAGGGTTCGTTTATAAATCGCAAGTGGCCTATACTATGATTTTCTTCTAAAATCCTTTCCACTGTGTTAGGTTCAAAAACGTCATTATCTGTTGACCTGCGATTACGTGTGACGTTTTCTTTTTGATTCTCGCTAGGTCGTCTCAGTATTGTGCCATCTGTTTCCAGTCTTGTGTAAACGAGCCCACTTGGGGTAAAGCATGCGCATTTTTTTGTGCTCATTTTAGGATGTGGAGTATTTATTGCAGACTGAAAAAATTATAAAATTATTATACATAATGTATATAATTTATTCCTACTAATATTTCTTGAAAAATCTATTGTTAATAATTTACCTCGTATTTACACTTATGTCTTCGCCAGCGTCCGTTTACAAGGACACATTTCCACTTGCGACCGACAGAGCATGGAGCTCGCAGCTCAGCCTTCGAACATTCTGCTGCTAGTCGAGCCGCTTTACCACTAGCTATACTCGCTTCAGGAGTTTCTGTTTCACATGAAAGATTTTTTAGTCAATATTAATTGGAAAATCTATGAATTTACTGACATACAAAGTAATTCTTTATACATAAGCTTGGTTAGAAACTATACAACATGTTTGTTTCATTAATAGATAAAATGGAAAAAGTTAAGTTACATACGGTCAAAAATTTTTGATCCGGTAGGAGAGAGAAAGTCGAACTGGTTAGTAATGCTGGTTTCTTCTGCGTCAAGTGCCTTTTCAAGATTTGCTTCTAAGATTGGATTGTGGCTTTCATTAGTTAACAAAGGTTCCGATAATTTCTTTGAACTATCACTAGAATCCGAGCTTTCCTAAAAAAATATAAGTAGTATCTCAATAACATATTTAGATTTTTAAATATTGTCCTTTATATGATGATAGTAAAATTAGCAATAAATATTATCATTCAACTTTGATATGAATATGTACTTAGTAATGCATCATTGGAATGAAGTAATTTATGATAAATATTATTGTATTTAATGTTGTTGATGCTGTTAAAATACAAACTAAACCGAACTCTTTGTAATATATAATAGAAACTTGTATTTCCTTTTTTTGTAATTAGGTACCCGTGCCGTGTGGCCGCTTAGTAGTTAAATTTAGTACCTCTAAAATTATTATACGTGCATTTTTATTTTAATTGCTCGTATAATAATTTTTAATTCACCCAATACATGCAATTAAAATTGCACGTGCTGGGTGGTGATGTCTGTAAAATAATAAAAACAGAACAGCCTTCCCGGCTCCAAAAATCCTCATTAGTATTGAGAGGAGGCCTTTGGACCAAAATAAAATATAATAATACTAATTATTTTGGTCTGATCTTTTCTGTTTGTCAAATTAGGTTCAGAAAGTGGAAATGCAAATGTATTTAAAATGTAATTAAGGAGGTATTTAAAAATATTTATATATATACGTCAAATTTTGATTCATACATTTTCATCGTCTTCATCAAGCTCCAAGAAGTCGTCATCTTCAGAGTCGTCATCAAAGTCTCCACTTTCGGAGGAAACTTCTTGAGGTCGCGCTGTTGTATCTTTCTCGTTCATTTCGCGACTGTACATTTGAGCGCGCAATCTTTCTTCCGAGACATGTGCTTGTGTTTCACGCCGTCCGGAACTGACGAATGTACACATTAACATATTACCAAATTTAATAGTAATTTGTAAAATGTAGTAGTATGCTACTGGAATGAAAGGAGATTATGCAATCATCACCTGCACGTGGTGCACTGTGCCTGCTGGTACTATTGAAAGAGGCCCTGACGTCCGAATGACCCACTAGATGGTAGGCTCCTTCTCTGCCTAGGAATCGTCTCTGTAGATAAGATCCCAAACAGCAGAGTAATAACTGTTAATTATAGGCTATGAGGCATTCCATCTAGTTCTCAGGGGTGTCAATACATCTGTAAACTTCTTCGATTGAATTAGTTTATAGATATCTATGGTAGTGCAGTAGCCATTTACCATCAGGTGAGTCGCTTACTCCTTTAAGACTTACCAAAAAAAAAAGAGTCAGAGACACGGGACATAGCCATAGACACGACCACGAACAGACCCGAAATACAATGTTTGTTTTGAACAAATATTGGTTTCGGCTGTGATTCGAACTCTACCTGGCCCAGCAGTCGGGTACGTTAGCTACTAAGCCACGCGGTCGTCAAATGCCTATTATGAATAATGAATATTTCGAAGCAATACTTTTTATTTTTTAAGACGTTTCAACTTACTGTTTTCAGATAGGTCTACACTTCATTACTCAATTTAGGCTTGTTTAACTATTTTGTTTAAGTTATGCACGACAAGATCGCCTTCGGTTCGCAAAACAAGACCTCGATAAAGAACCGGTAAGAAAATGTCTTTTGTCTCTGAGGTTTTTTCTTAAATCCAATGTGATTTACAGTTTATAATGAAAATCAATATAATGTCAAATGTATGTAATTTTTTTTTAACATGTTAATCTTAACAATATTTGGATGTCGCATGTGCAGATTAAGAGCTATCTCCACACATATTTGCCCTCAATATATTGTATATCTATTTTATAGTAGACCTTAAAGTGGTGAGCCTGTCGCTGTCTTAATATTGAGGTCAACGATACATACAAATTGTAAATAGTTCCAATAAACTCATTGCTCTGAGCCCTCTGCAATGAGATCGAACTCGAATTATAACCACTCGGTTATCGTGGCTTTATTTATTCGGTGTATCCGCCCGGCACTCAAAAGATTAATTAAAAAAATAAATGCAATAATAAACAAATTAGCAATAGCCTTATTTAATAGAGATTAAGGAGAAAATAATGGTTAATTCAGGACAAACCTTTCAACAAGAAATGTATCGGGCCAGTGCGCAGCCGCCTGTCTCCGGCGTCGCGGCTGCAGCAGCGGCAACAGCGAGCGTCCGTCCATGTGCGACGGCGGCTCCACTCCGCCCATGTCCAAAAACGTTGGCGCCAAGTCAATGTTCAGGATTATGTCGTCCACGCTGGGCAACATTAATTTTTTTATTAAACAATGTAAAATAAATATAGCAAAGCAAAGACATCTTCTCATTTTAGATATTTTTCGTGTCAGTTCTATTATTTAGGGTTCTTTATCAGAAATATATTGTGTGCTTGTTTAGCTCAGCTAGCTGGACAGAAAGCTTTTGCACGACCGAATAAATAAGACTTTCTGTCTTATGTCCAGTTTATTTTCATACTGTGCCAACAAAAAGTAGTATGTTACTGAAGTTTGAAATTAAACTATTATTTTCGGATTTTATGGTGTTTAATTTTGTTGTATACTCCCGACGTTTCGAGTGCTTTGTCTAAAATTAAATCAACAGATTTAATAGATTTTATTTTATATGACACCTAGCATACCACTGCACGACCTCAAGATACTGTGAGCACATTCTGGAGCTGAAGGTAGCCCGAGTTAACTATGAAATCTGGACGACTAACACCACATTCCCCCGTGACTATAGCTGCTGTAAAGCACTCGAAACGTCGGGAAAATAAAAACAAAATTAAACGCGATAAATTCCGTCAATAATAGTTTCATTTCAAATGTATAGTGTTCGCGTAAATACAAAAAATCATTATGTTACTGAAGTAATATCTTTATGTAGGTATATGACGTAACTACATGGAAATATTTAGAGGAACGCATAAACAAATTACACAACAAATTAGCATGTTGTTAGTAATCGTGAATATTTTGGATAAAATTAAAATTAACCAGGAAAATTAACATATGATTGCCGCGCATTCCAATCATTTAGATCATGAAAATCATTATCTGCAATATATGAGGCAAAAGGCATCACAATCTGTGCTAAAATATCCGTGACGTACCGTGCCGCAGTCAGGGATCCGCTCTCCACTATGTGTAGCTCCAGACCGTGCACGTATACTTATGCTACCCAAAACTATTAATGGCCCCCCACCATAAGGCTCTGTTCCAGAAATGTTACACTGAGTGTATCATTCTCCGGGTGATCTCCATACTTTGATCCTTCCATCATCTGGTTGAAGACAAAACCGAAATACATCAGTGAAAAGTACTTTTCTTCAACCCCCATCATACCGTTTTTGTGTTAGCTAACAAAATTAGACTGAGCAACTCTTCTCCTTCAAAATCAGCTAACTTTGTTTTGAAATTAACACAAAACCGAAAAAAAAACAAATGAAACTGAAATAAAACTAAGTTAAAATCGGTCTGTTTTCAAATTACATGTGCTGAAGTAGATGGCCAGTACGTAATGAAAATAACCTTTTTTACGTGCCGCTAAATATGTACACGAGTGTGTTTAATTGGGTTTCGTGGTATGTGGTATTCGACATATAAAGAGAGGATACTTACACTGTGCCTGGCTCTACACCGGGACCACGAACGAGGAAGGGAACTCTAATATCAAATTCGAATGGGAAGCTCTTCCCTTTCACTAGACCAAACTGACCCAGGTGGTAGCCATGGTCTGACGTATACACCAAGTACGTGTTATCCAATTCACCGAGCGCTTTTAGCTCTTGATACACTCGTTCCACTGCCTAAAATACATAATTGATTTAGAATTTGAACATCTCCGTGACATGATGAGATTTACCTCTGTCTGTAAACATATCCAAGATAAAAAAGAACATTGCTTGTAATAGTTAAGAGTTGTTGCTCAAAAAACGATACAATAAATAATAATTATAATACATTGAACAATCACACGTTACCCAGTCTTAAACTAGGATTCCCTGTCTTGGTAACCGGCTGGTGAAAAGATGATAAACATAAACCTACGTACATAAATAATCATACAAATATATCTAAATATCTATGAGTCGGTTACAAACATTAATATTTATCACATTAATGTTTGTATCTATCGGGATTCGAACCCGTAACCTGCAGATTCGAAATCTAAGGTTCGTGGGAACTAGACGGTGATGTTATAAATAATACCACATTGTTATTGTTTAATGTTCATCATAGTTTTACAAATATTTGTTCCTAATCTAGCGAGATTCAGCTCCAGTTTCAAAAGCAGGCTAGCGTCGGAGACGACAAACGCGATTCATAGTTCTACTCGGAGAATAATAATGAAAGTTATAATAAATATTTGTTTAGCTTGAAGTATACCTAATAAATGTTTATTAAAATAAGACTTGCTGCCGAAGCACCGATGGTTCCAACAAATATCCTCAATTAACAATTATTCTAAATAAGATTTTGAAAATTCTAACCACAAAATGAGCACTAACAATTTCTTCTTAATTCAATCAATTTCCATAGTCTTAATAATATTTATTATAGATAATCGTTTTGCGTTACCATATCTACGCTTTGCAACGTCTGTAGTCGTTTTGTCATAAGAAGATCTGTGAACTGCCGGTGAATGGGTTTCATTTTCTCTGTGACACGTAGGATCCATTGCTTATCAGGATTTGGTGCCATATCGTACGTTGGGGTGCTGAAACAAAATGTATTAAGACTAAAGACATAATATATTGATAATAATTTAAAAGGTTGTGTATGCATATTTATTCTTGTACTGACGCTGACTAATACCATTACAAATTGTATGCTCATCTCGTGGCGATGGTGGTGATTTACAGTTCCCTGATGAGTACTGCTTTTAATAAACGAGGGCATGCGAGGATTCATACTTAGCAAAATTTGTGTTTATAGTTTTGTTAGTTAGAGACGTTTCCGTTTGGAATTGAGTTGAAACTCATTATATTACGTTCTGCACTTTTATTATGAATAGTTTATAGATTTCTTACATAGCATTAAAATTGTAATAATTTTTATTAAATAAAATATTACAATTTGTTGAAACAATTGAAAAAATCCTGATCGCAGAAGTATACTTTTATTTTTTTTATGGAAAACGAGCAAGCGGCTCAAATGATGGTAAGTGATTAACGTCACCCACGGACTCGGACATTGGCAACACCATAGGGTGTTTTAGACCGGAGTTTTAGACTTTTGTACGTGGTAGATTCAAATGGCGAGTTTTGCTGCTGCTCGAATGGGCCGGCTGGACCGGCGTAGTACCATGGCCGCGCAGATTTCCGACGTGAAGATGTGAAGTTGAGGCATCTTGTACTTCTGCGTTTCGTTCAGTGAGTGACAACCGGAATCCCCCACCTCCCTCTCCCCGTCCTCCTTCTTTTAACATTCCTCCGTACCCCTTCCCAAATAACCTTGAAGGACGACAAAGCACCTGAAGCTAATGCGGCGTTGCGGATGTACGTGAACGTCGGTAATCACTTATCATCGAGGCGAGACGATTGCACGTTTACTACCTTTCTTATAAAAAAAACGCTTATAGTATTAATAAACCAATTCTTTATATAATATTTATATATCGTATTATAAGATTGTGCGTAGGGAAAAGGCAAAAGTAATTAAAAAAATTACATAGTCATGGCGTTTTTTGCGGCTTTGATAAATATAGCGAGTAAGTCTGCGTGCTCCCGAATTTCATTACTTAAAGTAAATGTTTGTAGAAGAAGAGTTAAAAGTTCTATAGACCTAGTTCTATAGATAGTTGATTTTAGATTTGAGTTTTCTATTGAAATATAAACTGACGTCCATGTTACTAGCCTTCGCCTATATCGTGGATGCGTATGCAAATATTAATCGGACACCGACAAACATTTAAACCCAGAACAATGTGCGGCCAGTGGCGCTTCATATCCTCTAAACAGTAGCAATCTATATAACACAAAGAATCGTTTTAACACTGAATGTTTTTTTCTTTTTATTTTTCTTTAACAGCCTAAACAATAGTCTAACAATTAAACAACCTACTACTGGACTAATTCGGATGCGCAATTTTTACAGTAGAGCCATAAAACAAGTTGACCACTCTGAACTGTCTGTCCTAGACAAATTGTCAATAACCATTACTTATAACAACAACTAGACCGAAGAACAACTAGAACTAGACTACAGAATTACAAGATGCAAAATAAAATTACTCAATGAATGTTTACATAAAAAGAAGCTCGCGTGTAAGTCGGTATACATGACAAAGGCTTGAAGTGACACAGAACACGTGAAAAAAATTCTACCTACTTGAAAATAACTGTTTTGTAAGTAGGTACACTTTAATTTATTAAACAATAAATATTACCCTACGCCACAAAAATATTTTACAAAAATTGTGTATTGTCATCGCTCGATAAAATTATACCGTGGTATTTTTCACATCCAAGACATGGTTTAATTTTTCAGATTATACCATTACCATGTTTTGTATAAACGAAAACAATGTTAAAAATAATACAGTATAATTTTATCGGGGAATGATGAGACATGCAATCTTTGTGGTGTTTTTTATGTCAAAATGGATAACGCTCTTCTATGTTTTGAAATGATCGCTGTGAGTTATTAGGTTTTATAATGTTTTATTATGAATATACCATATTTCATTTTGTATAATTTTATTTGTGGTTTTTTGAGTAATGAGCGATCGATGTCTTTCTAGTAAGACCCAATATACAAAAACCCGATTCTTTCCAAGAATGTCCGTGGCTAGATAAAAGTGCACAGCCGAATTTGCAAGCGGTTTGGCGATCACACTACCAGACCTTGCACCGTAGATGCTGCTGCCCGTCACCGGTCCAGATAATTTAGGACAGGCATATTTGAGAACCTTATTCCGCCACCAGCCAGAAGCAATGAGATTTTTCAGGTCCTACGTCATCTTTTGCAACACACAGAGATAATATGGTGGTAGATTCTCGTACGCCGAATACTGTATTTCTGAGTAAACCTTTATTTATTACTAAACAAATTGTGATTGTAATGAACTCTTAAAAAGGTGTAACTAACTACTTATACGGCGAGCATGTGCTTTTTATCGCCTGCTTTACGTTTTAAGTTGAATTTTAAATATGTTAAATTGTATTTTTTTTATCTTATTCTCGTTTGTCGGCATAGGACCCCCAGGACAGGTTTTGCCGCGGCCACAGACCACACAGTATGTCGATGGTTGAATATTAAACAACGCGACGCCGGGTCCTGTGTTCGACTCCGGTTATCGGCGCCGGTTTGTCGCAAGCGAAGTCTCACAAAATAAAGGCATGCAAAACGTTAAAAAAACATACGAGTGTGTTACTCGTACACAAGTAAAAAAACTTCGTACACAGAAAAAGCCCGATCACCGCTCTTTAAAAAATTTTTTTTTTGTAACTTTTAAATTGTTCACTAAATAAATTGTCTGTGATTATGTGATAACATTTATATTCATTTTATTATTATAGTTATACTAATTGTAATAGGCTGAATTCAATCGTGGTTTTTATCGTACATAGTGATCGTTTCGAAAGTTCTCGGCGCAACCTTCAAAGGTCATACGAAACGGACGGGGAACATGCTTTTGCCTGCGTTTTTGGCATTCCACACGATGTAAACTACACAAAGAGAAAGAGAAAAAGTGGTAAAGATTGGATAGAGAGTAACACTATAACAGGGAAGGTAATCTAAATAAGAATTGGGTTTGTAGAGGAGACATACCTCTATTAATGTTCTCTGGGAGACATCTTAAATCTGCTTTTTACATAGATAAGTAATCTTCTTTACATGTTATTATACATAAGTACAAGGTATATGTTAGTATTGACGTTGCAGAATTTTATTACTATATAGATTTTAAAATTCCAATTTTGGCATTAGGTACTAAATCGGTTAGCCATGGTGGCCTAGTGGTCAGGACGCTCACTTTAGTTTAATAGAGCGTGAGTGACCAGGGTTCGATCCCCGGTGCAATTTTAAGTGATGTATTTACCACGTGCTCAGCGGTGAAGGAAAACATCGTGAGGAAACCTGCATGTAAAAATATTATTTCGAGAAAATTTGAAACCCGCCAACTCACACTGGAGCAGCATGGCGGGCTCTTGCCGGCTCCTAAACCCTCTATGATACTCGTATTTGAGAAGGAAGCCTTTGCGCAGCAGTGGGCACTTATAGGCTGCTACTTTTACTAAATCGGTTTACTTAATACTTGGTATACAAGGGACAGGACTGTCATAACTTGGTATAGTTAGCCGTAACGTCGTAGTCGCCATGAACAGCAGGACAAAGGCGATCGCCGCACCACTAGTAGTATTAGGTATTTAGGTCTCGTATATTAAATCCATCAAAAGCCACTAGCGTTACCTATAGCCTACTAGCGCTACCTGGACAAGATTATAATCACATGATGGATTCGAACTGGATGCTTTTTTTATGGTAAAGGGTTATGTAAAAAAAATGGTTTATGGTAAAAAAAGCCGCACACCTGATGTCAACGAAAAAGTTTGATTTTCTGTAAATATTTAGCAAAGTTGTGCAGATAATATCATACACTGCAAGGCGCATGCCACCTTCTTATTTTTGAGAGGTTTTAAAAATCAGAAAGTGTCCACGACGCCTTTCAGCAGTGCTACGGCAGACACATCGCCTCGAAATATTTTCTATTTCTTAAACATGCCGGTTAGGTTGCGATTTTGTGATGCTGGCCCTTGAGGACTCCGGACTCCTCGCGTATAGGTACTATAAATGTTTAAAGCTACTAGCTCCTGCCACCTAAGCTGCCGTCGATCAATTTTTTTCCTAATCATTTATACAAATATTATTTTTTCATCATCGTGCGGTTAAGTAAATTTGGGGGAAAACTCTACTTCACGCCGGTATTCTGCGTGGTCGCGGACTATCCTGGTCGAGGCGACCCATTCGAGCAGCAGCGAAATCTGCCGCTTGGCTCTGGCAGGTCAGAAAATAACGTCATAATGTTCCATAAATTGACAGGATCACAGTACCAGAGGCCTTAGGACTTACCGTTAAGTTAACTTCACTTTAAGTACACTTCAAAATTTTGATCATTTTGTGAAATACCGTGCTAATATTTTGGAGGCGATCTCTAAAATTTCTTCTCTGAAATTATTATTTTCCGACTTTACATTACTGCTTCATTAGTGCAATAGTAAATAAAGTTGGCAAAAGTAATCCAAGCGCCAATAGCTTGGCCAATGTGCTTTGATGTTACCTATTTCAAAATAATTAACGCTTATCCAGGTTTGCATGTTGTTTGTCAGATAAGAACTTAGCCGATCCAAATACGTGAAGGTGCATTCATTTGGATCGGGCAAAGCTTTTATCGGTCGACAATTATCTAGCTCTGTCCGGTTGATTAATTTATGCAAGTCCTCAAGATGCTGTGCTAGTAAAATCTGTAGCCCATCGCATATGCTCGTTTACTATTCCTTATATGAGCTTAGGGAGCTATAGCTAGTTTTTCATTAAACGTCGAGCTCACGTGTACACAGTGACTATACTTGAGCTACTGACTATCGGACGAGGCTCTGACTGTCCATCAAAATATGCCGAATCCAGATGATACGTGATTGGCAGCTGCATCTCTAGTGCGCGCATACCGGCACTGCGCTGACCAACCTGCCCTGCATGTTGACTTGGGCAATTCTGCCATGCATGCAATGCCAGATTATATTGGCGCTTTCATGGAAAGCCTATGGCCGGAGCACATATATAGACTGATGAAGTAGATATAAAAATCACTTCTATGTCTTGTACAATGATTTTGGTTTTTAAAGTCCATTTTCAATGTCTTCCCGTAAATATCAAAACTATTCATGAACACATTAAAGTGATATATTTATATTATATACAATTAAGAGCCTCAAAGTTGGCGCGACGTCAAAACCAGTACGTAACCGCGATCATTGTTTTTTTTATAAAATTTCACAAATTACCCTCGCTTGTATGAATTTCTCTTGAGTCGTGGTTTATATATAAAAATTGTACATGGACAAACACCCGAAGCGAGGACAATAATTAGAAGCTTATAGAAATGTTTGACCCGTGACCCGTAGTGCCGCGAGTAAACACGTGGCCACTACGTCTACGTAAGGTGATATAGTTGACGTCGATCCTTATCTATCGACCAAAGAATTAGCGTCATGGTTTCACGTTAGTTTACTTTTAATATTGACTCATTTGCACTAAATTGGTTAAATGAAAAACTCGTAAAATGGATGCCCCGTGAAGCTTGCCTTGCTTTGATCAGTGGGTACAGAAATATTACGTCAAATACCTGAACAATGCCCTAAAGCGAAGTTCACCCGTAGAAAAGTAATGATAACTGTTTTGGTGGTCACTTCATGCTTTAATTCACTATAGCTTTTTGAGATCCGATATACCTATAACAGCAGATAGACATTTGACTGACACTTTTATTTTTATAGGGTTCGGTTAAAATTATTTAAAACGTTATTTTAAAGTATCATAACAAACTCACGCTATTTCTTATGCTATTCTAAACGTATTAATATTTTGTAAATTACGCTTTGAAGTGACAAATTAATATTAGGTTACATTTAATCCAACATGTACTTTATAAAAATGAGAATTGCTTTTCAAGTATTAAACTTCACGTCCTCTAAATATTTCAACAAAAACTCTAATTGCTGCGGCATTTTGCCACCGAGCGGCCATCTTACTTCTCTTTAAATATTTAAGGAGTTGACCGGGTTTTTGGAGACCGTCAACAAGGTGCAAAAACTGTTTGAAAGCCGCTTACGAGATATATTTGAGGTTATCATCTACTAACAAACTTTTTAAAATGCAAAAAGACAAGACATGACCGTAAAAATTCTAAAGTGAAGAATCAACGGAGAAAAGTAGCAATTTGTGTCATTGTTCAGTATTTAATTTAAAATTAAGTTCTACCAAGCTTTTATACAAAATATTATTATAATAAATTAGTTTAAGAGGATTGTTAGAGTACGATACAATTAAGCAAGGACTTTGTAACTATGCCATATAAGGGTTATAAATTTTCGAAAGCATATTTTAGCTTATCTCATAATTAATGATACCTTACTTATATAAATTAAGTAAGGTAATATATTTCAATTACACTGTCAGGTTTTAATGACACCGTATTTAGCGTTTCTTCACCTTCACACCTGAGACTGTTTGTTTTGGAGCGAAATTTGTGTGGTAGTTTAAATAATGGTCGGGATTTATTGACAACTATTTGTAGGTGTAATCGGAAATCATTTATGTTGTATTTGTAATGTCGAGTTTCAGTAACACGCAACGATGGCCGAGTGGAGGTTAAGGCATTTTTCTTCGAATCAGGAGACCCACGTTCGTCCATCTATGTGAAGGTCACGTACCGATAGGTTTTTCGAAACTTATGTACGAGTTGTATCGGTGGTCTGGATACCAATGGCGATGGCCACCTGACACGTTGTTTAAAATAAGCTCTGTAAAAAGCTCTAAAAAGTTTAAAATGAATAGAATGTAGATCTGTAACTAACCCAGTGTTGAGTGTACGAGCCAATAAGAATCTTTAATTTATATATACCATTTTTACCTTACTAGAAAGTCCTTCAGTTTAGCTCAATAAGTAAATTGCATGATTGTGATAGGAGGAAAAATAATGCTTGCATAAAGATGTGTAGCAATAACAAAAAAATTGGACTGCAGAATGAAATTGATTTTCGCCGACTCATGATTTAATATATATTTAATGGCTTCAAAAATTATTACATTTAAGAAAAAAATATTAATCGATTAGAGAGAACAGATAATTGACCTAATATTAAAAATTTGTTTGACAATTTCTACAGAACCAATTTTCACAAACTTAAAGAGCGGCCTTGGTTTTTGTTGAAACTTTAAAAACCCCGTGTACTCGTACCTACGTAGGCTTACAGTCGATGTAGCCCTGTATAATTTTACCGCAATCCTCTGTACCAAGAATAACACTAACAACAGCTGTGAACAGAAGACAATTTATAATTCGTGGAGTTTATCGATGTTTCGAAATGTACTAGGGATGTTCTTAAGCATTCATTGATATCACATCACTGTCAGATACATCTCCCACATATAGGACGTAATTGGCACGCTAAACGGCTACGCACCAATAGGTACCGCCTTATACCTATTCCCTATGCAGCCTCTTACAGTAATAACGAGATAAGATCTGGTGACGATTTTTACGACGTATGTGTATGCTATATATACATATATGTATATCACATGCGTCATACTTGTGAACAGGTGCTTCTTTCGCTGTTTTCTTCTCCGTCATAGGAAATGTAAAATAATGCACGATGTCTCACAAACGAAATGTAAATTATCTTACAACGTAGAATAAAGCTTTTGTACTATACTTATTTAATTAGTTTTATTCCGTAAACAATGGAATTCCCTATTATAATTTTTTACAGATTTTCTTCCAACTCAAACACTGACACCTATTATTATATAAATAATAGGAATAAGGGGTGTATTGCAATTTATTTATTTATAGCGGACGTACGTACAATGAACACTTAAACAAAATTTTCGTTCAACATCAGGGAAGCGTTAACCGAGACAGCGGTAGTGTGATATTCCTTTTACGATGGAATTATCATAAGACGAGATTGGTTTGCGAACGCGAGCGGATTTTGAGATTGAGAATTTCATATTCTATTTCGCTTGACAATGACGTCCGTCGGAACACAATCTGCAGTTGCTTTTGGCAGTAATCATCTCCTCTATCCTTGTGATTGCAGGCAAGATGGGCAATATTTTTCTTCAAAATATTTTACTGGAAATAGTAAAGTAATTTCAGTAGCACAATGCGGAGTTAGTAGAGCTACACTTACACGTGGTAGAGCCAAGCGGCTTTTGCTGGTGCTGGAATGGGCCGGCTCGACCGGGTTGGCACCACGGCCTCGCAGAATACCGGCGTGAAGTAGAGGCATCTTGTGCTTCTGCGTTTCGTTCGGGTTAGGTAACCGGAGGCCCCTTCCCCTCTCTATCCCCCTCCTCATCATCCCTCACATCTCCCGAATACCCTTAAAGGCCGGCAACGCACCAGCAGTACCTCTAGTGTTGCAGATGTACGTGAACGACGGTAATCATTTACCATCAGGTGAACCACTTGCTCGTTTGCCGCCTTTCCCATAAAAAAAAAACAACAGTTGCCCCTTCGTTGCTGCAATTGAATTGGTACATCCTAGCCGTATTTTAATTTACCTTTCTATCGAGTTGTAGTTTCGAATAAACTCCCTTTTTTTCAAATAAGGTAATAACCTTAAAACTACAGTGAATAGGCTTCTTAGGATAAAAGATAAGGACTCGTGGAGTTTATGGAGGAGCAGTTTGGTAGTTTACACATGTTCTCGTAAAGTTAGATTTCAAACCACCGAGGACGCGGTAAATCAGTACTTAAAATACAATAAATATTTTTTTTCAATCTCTTCTTGCTACACGACTTGACCGGTGCCGGACTAGGTTGTTTTATAACATAAAATCATTGATGCCGGAGCAATCATATGGCAGTTAAAATGTAAAGTCTAAATATAGACGTAGTAGTCTTACTATCTAGTATTTTATCCACCCCCAAATAATGACAATGTTTGGTAACCGGCTTGTAAAAATCGGAGAAAGATTCAGATGTAGAGTCAACCCACGCAACACAACCAGGCCGGAAAAACAATATATTTGGTTTCTACAAATATTAGCTTCGGCTGAGATTTGATCCCACGACCATGAACATGGCTCTGCAGTCAGGTTCTGGCAACTGAGCCACGCGGTCGTCACATGATTGTCATAATAGACATGCTCATGCCAGGATAATTAGTATCGATACTGGACAATTATCTTAAAGAATACATATCTCGTTAAATATTATTAGTTTTTTGTGGCGATTTCTTATGTGTTCAAGGATATTGGAAAATTTATGACCTTAGGCCTTTGCCTTCCGATAATATATTATTACAGTATAACATTTTATCTTTATAAGTACCAATTTATCTTGGATATACTTTATTTTAAAACAGTTAACATTACATGCCATCGTGGGATCAAAGTCGAAAAAACGATTAATACAATCAACTGTGTTTTTGTTAATTTATCAACCACATTATTTATTCAAGCAACGTAATAAACAAGATCCTATAAGAGCCTATAAAACATGACATGTCTCGACATAAATAAAATTAATTGTTTTTGATTACCGATATTCAAAGCTTGATTTATTACATACTCGTACTTTGTTATTTTTTTAGTTATTACTAGCTATTACCTGACACTTTACTATTATGAGGAATATATTTAAAATTCGTTGTTTCCTAAACCCCTGCGATTGATGACAAAATGCAAAAAAAAAAAAATTTTTTACACAACACGTCAAATAGTTTTAATTTGATCGCGCCATTGGATTCTACGGAAAAAATAAATTACTTCCAATATCTATGAATAAAAAATTCGTCCCCTCCTTTTCTCGACCACCAAACGAGACTGAGATTTGAGATGACAAAATGACGGAAAAACCTTTGTAAATACTGAACGCCTCCAAAAAAATAACACGATATGCGCGTAATAATATAATTATGTAATTACTTACTGATGGGTAGTCACGTTGAAGAAGAGATGGGAGTATTGCGGCGCGGAATCCTCGGGCCCGTGCGGTGCAGGGAAGGACATCACGAGCAACACAGGCTTCCGGGAGAAGCGACGTTTGGATGCACGGAGGAATGCGATCGAATCGTTCGCTATTAGATCCGGGTAGTAGTCCTGGAATACAAAGACAACATGTGAAAACGACTCATTGGACCTTCGCACAACCTAGTTCGGGACTGTACAAAGGATTAGGGAATCTTAATTCCCTGTGTCTTCGGCACTGAACGTTATATATAGATAGACTTAGATATAAACATTATCATTATCATTACAACCCGTTAGAAGTCCACTGCTGCACATAGGCCTGCCCAAAGATTAACACGAAGCACGATCCTCTTATTACGAGGTTTTTACCGAAGTTGCCACGCCTGGCAAGCGGATTGGCAAGCTCAGTTTTCTTTAAGATTTATATCAGGAAAATGGAACTTCCCATTTCTTGGTTTTGTTCCCTTTATCGGCTTTCACGACACACACGGGACGAGATGAAATAGAAAACTCTCTTATACCTCCAAACGCCAGTATGTAAATAAAAAAAAATTATTTACATAAATAAAAAGTATTAGCCTGTAAGTGACCACTGCTGGGAAAAGGCCTCCTTCTCAAATATCTGAGAGGGTTTAAGTATGAGTATGTAAATACGACCCTTGGTCAGGTAGGGGTGGTGCTATTGATTAATTCCGATTACCACTCGGAATAACATAATAATTTAACATTCTTATACTAATTTATAATACTATCAATTGTTAAAACAATAACACCGAATGAATATTTTTTCATTTATTTGACGTATAAAATAAATATTTCGGTGTGTGTTTTACGATCCAGAGGTTTGGCAATCCCGTCGTCTGCCTTATGGTGCAATCTGCCAGCGGGTAACATTAGCCCGGGATATTAAAGTATTTGGTTCCACACCAGTGGTCCTCTTAAGCCGTGGCAAGCCTTAGTGTGCAAATTCCAAACCACACCGGACATTAATTGCCCGAAGAAATCCTCTCGAGCACACTCAAAGACGAGGCTCGTTACCAGCCATCGTAAAGTCCGTTAACTCGGCCTATCCAGGGATATACAATAGTTTCTACAAGTGTGTATCTCCTCGAATTCTTATTATTTATATTTTAAGGTCTCAAATGAAGAAAACAGTTGCATTATCATTATTCCTAAGATACCCTTTTACCATTATCAGTATAGTTGTTTGCGAATCTTGTGTACACTAACTCTTCTCGAATGCGAGGAGTTATAATTATATTGAGTCTTATTGGTAATTATAGTTCCAAATTCATGATGTTCTCGTGGCCGACTTCATCCGCGGCAACAGCCTCCGAACCTCCGAATACAACCGGCAGTTATCAACTGCACGGAATGTATCACGAGTGTATTGCCCCAAGTCTACCCGCAAACAAAATGGCACACACTTGTCTTCACCTTACCGTGCCCGTCACAACACATATTATTCGAGAAGATCGGAAAAAGACTGATGCAGTGTCAGAGATACGAGACGCAACACAACACAACCGGATCCGAAAGTCAATCATTTGTGTGTGGCACAAATATTGACTTCGGCTGGAAATCGAACCCAGGACCCACGGCTTAGCAGTAATCACAATAAGCCAGTTAGTAAACAGATATATGAAAAATCCATAATGAATTTAAATAAAAACATTTTTTATAAATACGTTTTTAAATTTATTTTTATATTCCTTCGAATACTTACACCAAAAAAGGGCTTATGATAAGATCATACCACTCGGTGCAAGTATATAAATGGTAATGTTAAATAAATACTGTCTTAAATACTTTACAAAGTGTAGTTATCATACCCTATGGTAGTCGTCTCCATGCTTGATCTTCTTTCCGTTCATGTTGACGCTGTAATTGTAGTACTTGGAGTTCATGATCAGGCCACCCCACTCACGCCAGCCGGGCGGGATGTACGACCCGTTATACTTGTTCAAATACTTGCCGAAGTAGCCTAGAAGAATAAAAATAAACATTAAATTTATTTTTAAATTAGAAAAGAAGCAGTTACGAGATATTTTGCTACTTTTTAAATATATTTTTGTTTGAAGTCCAGTTTAGTTGGATATGTTGGTTGAATTCTTAGTAAAAGTCGAATTTATTGTACCAGTTGGATAAAATATCCAATATATATAGCCTACTCGTAGAGCGTAAATACATATTAAGACAAGCGAAATTATAATTATCGAATTGAAAACATAATAACTGCATTAATCTGCAAAATAAATGTTAAGAGACAATACTTTTCAAATTTTAATTTAGGCGCCGTTAATGCAAATGCAGGGAGGTTTTTAATTTTGAAAAGGTCTGCGTCAGCCGGCTCCGATGAGGTAGGCAAGTAGACGCCGATTGCTGCTAGGGTTGCAAATAATCTGCGAAACTAGTCGGTATTTTATCAGTATTTCTCAGGAACTATTCCTTGATTACTTATTCTGACCTTGTAAAAGTGATCTAAGTATTCAGGTACGAGTAAAATAATCGGCATCGTACTGTCCTCAACTTCTTATATATATATATATATATATATATATAACTTATCAATGCAGGTCTGTGTTTTCTCTGGCATAGAAAAGCAGGATTGTCAGGTGAAAACTGGAAAATTCACAACCCTATATTCGTCTCCTTGCAAATTCCTCCGAAAGTTACGAGCACAATCTCCAGCTGGGGCTCGAACGAGCGCAGTAAATTTCAATGTGCTTCAATTAAATCTGTCACATCAAATGCAGCTCTCGGCAAATTTGGTTATTTAAGTTATGTATAATGATTTTTATGGCACGGTCTAACTGTTTTTTAAGGCATTATTACGTCAACGTTAGGAACATTTATTGGCTCATGCTCTTTATTTCAAGACACAGCGGTTGATAAGTAACGAAATTATGTCGCGAACACTACACATTTGAAATTAAACCATTATTTACGGATTTTATCGCGCTTAATCTTTGTTCTTATGTTCCCGACGTTTCGAGTGCTTTAGAGCACCCATGGTCACGGGAGGACTGAGGTGTTAGACGTTCCGATGTAATAGTTAACGCACCATTCAGCTTTAATAATAGTTTTTTTTTCAGGAACATAAAACCAAAATTAAACGCGATAAGTTCCGTAAATAATTGTTTCATTTCAATAGTCTTTAATTATTTATACAAACCAACAAATTTATGTTAACATTTGCAGTGTAAACAGGTTACAACCGATATATCAAAACACGAATATGAAATAGAATAATGATCTTAAATCATATCTAAAAGTAATCTTATTCTTAGCCGTATAATATTTTGAATTATTATATAGTCAGTATCTCATCTTTCTATTACGATTATGATGATGATGGTCCTAAAAGGTTATTAACTAGACTCTGTATGACACGGCAACAAAAATTGATCTGCAAACTACGAGTAGCTGTTATTCACGACATCATCTGCATGAATATAAGCCTAAATTATTCTCTACAATGTCCACTGTCTTCTTGTGAAGGTCCCATCAACACCGGTTGTCATTTCCAAGATTAGAAATGACAGATACAATTTTTAGTAAATTTTTTTAATCATTTCGACTTAGGAAAAGGAGTTCCGGAATTACAGACGGACATTTAAATTTTATTGATATGTATGGTAAACAAAAAAAATAGACTGATAGCTTTTAAATTAACCGCTCTTTTTGTATGATTTTTAATTACTCCCTTCTAAGCACACAACATTCAAAGATAAGTCAAAAAATATAAAGAATGAAAAATGTAAACTCCAGCGAACGTCGTAACGTCGAGAGTTTTACATAACGAATGTACGTAGTAAGGAACATAACACAATCGTGGTCTTAGCTTTACTATAGTTGAAACCTGAGTGTTCCGCAAGTACCGGCGAAGTTTTGTGAAGTGTTTTGTGGTAAAAAAAGGGTCCTCTAAAAAGCTGCTAAAAAGAAAGTTTGAGCCTTAAATAGAACGCAATTTAAAATTTTTGGATGATAAAAAAAGTAAATGACTACGCAAAAGAAGTTTTTTGCTTTTGTTTTTAGTTGTACCGTTAATGAGACTATAGATTTTTGAAGACGGAAAAATGTAAATTACGTCATATTACTGCACAAACAATTCACAAAAAATATTCAAAAATCATTACATCTATACTAATATTATAATGATAAAGATTTTGTATCTTTGAACGCGCTAATCACTGAGTTACAGTGTCTACCTGTCCGATTATAATAATTACATAGCCCGTTTATTGAGTAAGGTTATTAGGCTATATAACATTACGCTATGAGCCACAGGAGAAGAGCAGTAACCACAAATTTGGATCATGTATTCATGATATGAAACAGACATGTATAATCAAAATTTAACGCGGATGACCATGACAAGACCTGAAGCAAGGTGCTTACCGCCGATACACATGAGATGTCCTAATTCAATCCGTGCACCTTGAGAGAGTGGAGCGATCAAAATGCATGTTGTCCCGATCATCTGAACGTATGAAAAAAGTTACGATTGAGAGCACTGTAGATTGCTGTAGTCAGCAAGCAAATTATCAATTTGTATGCTCACAGCGCAAAAGAAGCCTCGCATGTTGTTGGAAAAGTTCAACGCGGTTATCCTCCTGCGTGCATCATCGTTTGGCTTGCAGTCACAAATCTTAATGTTGGTGAAAAAGGTGAAAATATTTCCGCTAAAGTTTATCAAGAGTGTGCCATGGAACACAGAGATTCTTTTCAAAATTACCTTTCAAAAATGTAACTTCCCAAACTCTGCTCCTGGCTCCTCACAGGACACGAACAACTCAAACCCGGCTCGAGAACAATGTTGCAGTCATCATAAGAGCCATCGTCCAGTTCAGATATGAACCCGGTAGACTACACATAGAGGACATGGCCTGCTCAAAACGTTAACCTATATTAAATCACTCTTCTATATCTTCAGAGCTACCAGTCGCTAAATTCCCTATGGAGACAGTGTGTAAATCCAAAGATTCGTGGTCAGTGACTAAAGGCCAGTATCAGAGTCAAAGGCGCCCACTTTAAATATATTTTTTTTAATTAATCGCTTAGTCTTCGATTTATAAGTAAACATAAGTTTTGTTAATTTAAAAAAAAAAACTTGCATGTTAATGTGTAACAGAACTTTTGGCCGTACTAGTTTTAGTTTAATAGCTTCAGTAGTTTCGGATTTAGATTTGTCCAACTGTAATTAAGCAGTGCTGTCAATTGCGCAAGCAATATCGGTAATATTGTAGTGTCGTTAGTGCACACACACGTATTCACCTTTCCGTATCTAATGTAACATTTATGCGATAAGATCCGATTTAGTATTACAGACAGGAGACGTATCACGACAGAATTGAAAACCGAAAAACTAATTCAAATTGATTCAAAGTGCAGACTGCGAAAAATGACATCGCAGGTTCGGGCCCGCCATGCAGTTATTGTCATGAAAAACTCTAGATACAAGCTCTTAGGCTTACTTGGAGTGGTTAACATGAATATTAGTAATGTTTATAGCATAGACAGTATTCTTAGAAAAAAAACGTGTCCTATAAATATTTGCTTCGGCTGAATTCAACCCAGGACCACAGATACGCGAATCGGTCGTTCGTAGAGCGGTTGCCGTGCCCCGCTTAGGAAGTGGATTAGCGATCGTTGCAGGATTATTATTAACCAATGTGCCTTGTGATCTTGCGCAAAGTGAAAGAGACATCTTTTTGAGATTTGAGTGTTGAGCAAATATATGTTTCGGACGAGATACGAACCCAGGACCAGCGATGCGATCGTCGTCCTGCTTGTTTCTTTTTAATTGGTAATCAAATCAAATTATTACCACAATTGGTAATCAAATCAAATGATTACCAATTGTGGAATCTCAAGATTCTGTTTGTTAGTGCGCCGGTCCAGTTACAAATTGGTAGAAAGTCGAGGGTCAATACCAATCACAAGATACGTGATGGCATGTAGGTATTCGGCTCATATTACTTAGAAAGACCAAAAAAAAACTATAAAAAATATATCGCATAAATTTCATAGGAAAAGTACCAAAAAATTTTAAATTTCCTTTTTACAGCTAGCGTCATTTTGTTTGGAGGTATTCCCGTATCGAATTCAAAGCAGTTTATGTTTGTTACATTTGTTACAGAGAACTACGATTTATTTACAATATACATTTAATCACTGCACTGGTTTCAACGCTGCGCGAGAAACTGGATCGCGCCATTATTACGCAGACGGCCATTTCCATGAAATTAATTCCGTATAATCGCAATCAGAACAACCGTCAGCGATAAGAATTACGAGAATATGTTAATTTAGGTTATGGTACATTACAGTTGCGAATGTGTTCTTAGAAATCACTTTGATAGACATCGGACTTTGCCATTGACAAGACCTTAGGGCCTGTGCAGACTACGGCTAATCGACTGCGTACTTTGTTGTTCGTGATAATAGGTGACTGAGAACTGCATCGCACAACTTACACGACGGATTAAAGTACCCCGTACAAAATGTCCCCCAAACAACTAAGTACAACTAAGACAGACAGGCACAAAAACACTAATCTTTGAATTCTTTTTCTGAAACTTTAAGTATATTGCAACACAGCCTAATCTCAGATATTTCGCTTCCATATCGTACGCTTCCCTAATCTTCCAGCTAACAAATGCTCGGACACTGGGTGCGTCGAGTCCGTGGCAATGCCAAGTGCGGGCGGACATTTTTTGACGCTTTGCGGACTATTGTTCCGCGGACATTGTTCCTCGTTCGTATAGGTACGAATAAATGTACTTAGGATCTATCTGATAAATCTGTGTTGTTCTTTTACTAGACCTCAGATTCATTAATTACTGCGCAGAGACCGCAAGAAAAATGTCTTAAATGCATTATTTATTATGTGCACATTACAATTTTGTGATTTATCTCTCAGCTGTTTTCAAAGGTACCAAAGTTTGTAATCGCTTATTACATAAATCTTTATGAATATCATTTCCCCGTATCGGTTTGATCACACATTCTGATTTCTGATACGATACGATACAATGACTGTCGTGTTTTTCGTAATTTTAGAGATCGTTTGCAATTCCAAAACAGTGTTAGGTAACCAAGTTAACAAAATGTTCACAATGATGGGCAAAACTACACGATTTCTGAGATATGATTCTTTATAGTAGACATTTTGATGGTAAATATACTTTTTTCTGTTTTGCTCTTTTTATGCTATAATTTAATTGTAGTACATCGGCATAAAAATGTTTTATAATGAAGATACTTATAACTTTTCCTTTTCCACAGATGTGGTGACTGTTCGACTCGGACAGTCATTTACTGGTAATATGGCATTCCATCTTAGTACTTATGGGTGATCTGCATTTTTAATCTTAATTTAACATAGACGTAATATACACCATATTAACATCAGATGGACTTTTTACTTGTCTGTTAAATTTATTTTTATAAAAAAAAATACAAATGAGCTATTCATTTGTATTTTTTTTGTGTACATTACCTGTGTATAAAATTAATGTGCCTGTCTGTGATTTCGGAACAGCGGCCTTTTACTAAGTCCATATGATTATTTTCGACATAAACGTTTTTAAAATTCTTGTCTGTATCACATAAATCTTTTCTTGGACTTATATAAAGACATTCATACGAAGCCAGTTTTACGGATTTTATTCGAGACGTCCTGATGTCATAGTTAACTCGGGCTACTATGAGCTTTTAATTATTAAGGAGGCGTTTTGGATTTGATTTTATTTATGACGTCCCAAGCCGGTGGTAGCACTCAGCCATCTTTTATACTGAAATTAAGATAGATGACCGATGTTATTTCTATTTGTTTCTTTCGTTCCTGTCGAGTATAATTGACGAAGCTTTTGGCTATTTTATTCAGTAAAATTTGTTTTATTTTAATGTTCTTGCCTATATACCCTGGGCTAATCTCGGAAACAACTGAACCAATCTTAATAGAACAAGGCACAAATGTTCAGCACTTTGAATAGATTTAGGTTATTTATAAACTTTCAGGGTTGCTGGATGAAAATCGAGAGAGATTTTAGGGTTTCCTTACCCAAGACAAGTTTATAATACAATAAAAATATTTTCTAATAAAACCGGCCAAGTGCGAGGTACAGTAGTGGCGAGGGATCAGAATTACTTTATTCATCTTTCTTTTTGTGTTTGTAATATTAAATTATTTACTCACTTAATATAATAGAAAATTTTTAGAAAATCGCATTAAATCATTTATAAAGAGTTAATAAATAACGAAATAGTAGCAGTGGCGCGATGTTGTTACTTGTTTACTATTCAAGTTACGCCAGTTACAAATCTTAACAGCTTAGATCTTGTTTTCTAGTGCCGAGTTTAATGTTATCGTAAATTTCATAATTCCGCGAATGGGTTAAATAAGTTACGTCCTGTCTAAATTAATAATATTATACAGGCACGTAAACGTGTTTAAGCATAATCTGCTAATAGTAAATTAACTTTGTAGTGGTGGCTGTAGAGAACTTTATCTTTTGACTAAAAAGTAGAAATTCAAGTTAAGAATAATTTTAATTAAGGAATATAACAGTGTTCCAATACGTGTGTAATTCGAGAATCTTTTCCATCGTCAACATTCGTGTTCCAGGCTTATTTACTTAGTTGATTGTTTTAAACAATAGGCTCACTATCCACGCTATCACATTATCGTCGATTTACATTACCTAGCTTATCAATGGATAATATTAAGTCAGTCCCAATAAAAATATGCCGGTCTTCGTAAGTGGACTACGAGAGGCAGGCGAAGAAGAGGATAATGTAATAAATCTAGCCATCAATGGCTATTATGATCCTCGTAAGTAAGTTACAATACGCTCTAATATAGTTTAGCTCGTGGCATCTATCTAATATTTGACTTGCTGTCAGTGTGCGTTATCAAGTTACTGTCATGTTATATAGCAAGCCCAACGGAACGTCTACAAGACGTCGATAACGCGCACAATGGCTATGTAGCTGGTAACTGCTTACATTGACATGATATTTGTTTGACCTAATTCATGTAAATTTGCACGTAAGTAAAGGTAATGATAATTAAATTTAGAAATTTAATCACAGGTCTCGCGTGGCTTAGTGGTTTTAAATAAAGCATAAGTAAGAACTATTGCAATTATAATTTATTTACATAAAATAAAGTTATGTCTATTCTAGTAACCATGGTGTACCTAACCTATGAAAAGCCGATAATTTTGGAAAAAACTACAGTCAAATTAAAATGCCACTGTCCTTATTATGTGCTTTATTATATTTAATACTGTTGATCGCGTGGCTTAGTGGTTTTAAATATATATATAATCTTAATATTCCTTTCGGATTAAGTCATAATAAATATTAAAATGACTAATCAATTTTGAAAATTCGTTCTTTATGTTTAAAAAAGTTAATATATCAAAACTTTTTCAAAAGGAGGATTTGCCATAATCACCACGCTTGTCAAGCGGATTTATCATTCGTCTTAGTATTATTATGTTTGATCCATGTTATGTTATGTATGTGTACCAATGAATTTACTTTTAAATACACTTAATGAAAAAAAATTAAAAATCCCGTGTCTTATCTTGTATGCCAAACAATGTAAACATTTTTTTTGAAGCGAATATATTATAATGGAGTTCATGGGAGAAAATCACAAAATATGTAAATTAATAGCAGTTGACAGGCTTACGGCACCCCACATGTTCATGCATATAATATTTGTCAAAAGAGATAAACGTACATAGTTCACCATGGAGTAACAAATATTTACCATAATACAAGTCTAGTGTTGCACTTAATTCATAACTACACATTGTGGTAGTGGCATTAGGTAATGCCTAACACCGCTACTACATCTCAAATGTGCTACATCCTAAGTTTGGCAGAAGAAGTTGACATATGAAGATTTTTTTTTCGTTAAAGTTATAAGAATAATAAACACTTACTACATTTTGAACTGCGGGCTTCGAACGGCCGGGTTTATTAAGCTACTACAAAAGTATTCTTTCACACAATTGAATGAATAAAAATGGGGTAAATTCTTATCCAAAATATAACTTGATCACAACGTTGAAATAAATAAATTTCTATTTCGTTATCGATATTCTCTACTAAATATCGAGAGTAGTGAACGGCCCTTGCGCCGCTGTGACGCAAACGAGTACCTACGTTCCTATTTGACCGTGTCACGGGGGTCGCGTTCAACGTTGGAATTTCATTTAGTGACAGCGCACTTAATCTCGCTATTGACGGTGACAGAAATCCCTTGGTTAGTCGCTCGTGAGTATTTGGATTATATAATTTAAGCTGGTCGCTGGTGTATAATCACGATAATAAGATGAATTTTAAAATATTGCTTTGTAAACGTTTAAGTGAGTTGTCTTATTTTAATGTCTGTGTTTCTTTAAGGTATAAAATATAATATATTTTTAAATAGATGTATTGAAATATGATATTACCATTTTCTATTTTCTAATATTGGCCAGTTAGAAGTAAATTAAATTCCATATTTAACATTATATTATTGCTGTTTCTGCCGTGTAGTATCGGCGTAAGAATCAGCCAACCCCATTCTTTCCGTGGGTGTCATAAGAAGCAACTAAAGGAAAAGCCTTGAAAATAACAATGGCTACCGACAGATGACGGGATAACTATCTCGAAAAATACCAAACTAAAGTGAAGCACACCGCCGACGTGCAGCAGCGGCTAAGTTGCGAGGTGTCTGGTGCTGCCATCGCCAATCCGCTTGCCGAGCGTGGCGGTTATGAACTGGCAAATCCTCCGGTTAAACCTCCTAAGCTGCCAAGGTTAAGGTAATTGACATGATGAAAGATGAAAAAATAACTTACCTATTCATTTGTTTTCCCGCCGTTTGTTTATCTTTTAGATTATGGAATAATTTTAAATTAGCCTTATTTTCGAATAAGAGTTCCGTCTTAGTACTAACGCTGGACAAACGGCAATGTCATAGATGTGTACGGACTTTTTTATCTATACATATCTATTTGCGTCGAATTGGGAAAATAAAGTGTATACATTTTCCGAGATTCGAATTAATTTACTCGCGTCAATGCAAGCCTTAATTTGTTGAATTGGCTATCAAATGAGGGGATTCTGAATCGTATCATCACTTGTGACGAAAAGTGAATCCTATATCATAATCGGAAACGTTATGTCCATGTCCAAACCAAGTTGCTTCTTGATCATGCTGTCCCCCTGACCAATTACCGCCATAGCGACAACGTTCAAATACTACCAGTTGTCAAGTGAGCAGGAAATTGAGAAAAGTGTACCCGCAAACACAGAGGAGAGCCTCTGTGCCTCTTCGACTCTTCCTCGTGTGTGTGTGTGAAGTGAGTAGTCCTTACCTTCCCATACCCCATGTAGCACTTATATGATAAAATCGGAGGAAGGAATTAGGTACAATGTCGGAGACACGGGTCTCCTTGAGTTTGCACAAATATTGGCTTCGGCTAGTATTCGATCCTAGTGCCCATGGTTTAGCAGCCAGATGCACTAATTACTAAGCCGCACGGTTGTCGAATATGGCGCAACAGTTACTGCAAACGTAATATCAAGATTGGCAAACGATGATAGACAAACTCGCTATCAAATTATCGAGACTCGTCAATTGATTTAGTCCATTACTTCTCCACGACAATGCTAGACGTCGCCACTGTACAACGGACTATATCAGAATTACATAAGCTTCGACTGGAAACTCAGATCATGCTCCTACAGATTTCCATTTTTTCGGAAAAAATTCAACTGATCATATAAGGAATTCCTCATTTCTAGGGATTTCGATAATTGTATATAAAACTTAAATTTCACACGTAAAAACCAAAAACTCTGTGAAGAATATATCTGAACAATGAAAATGTTTTGGTAACTAGTTGCAATGTATTACATCTCAGATTAATTGGAAATGGCACTAGTTATTTTATATAACAATTGTTCAAAATGCGCTGTCTTTTAAACAGGTTTAAGACCCTGAGCCTAGAAAATTGATTTTCGCTTCTTAATAAATTTAGTTTTAATTATTATAGTTTTTCAAATCACACACGTCGTCCAGTCCCAAACCATGATTCCCTGTGTCTGGGTAACTGGATGGTGATTAAATTGATATACCTACATAGACAAATAATCATATATACACATACATTCATGACTTGGGTACAAACAATTATATTCACTATATAAATGTTTTCTCCAATCGTTATTCGAACCAGCAACCCTCAGCTTCGAGGGTTATTACCAACTAGGGGAGACAAATTGCGTCGTCTATGCCACATTTCAAATTTTCTGTTCAAGTGTTATTACAGTTAAAACGAAGTATATATTTTAGTTCTGATTACACTTTAATTCCAAATTTTATTAACAGAAAATATCGTAAAAGGCGACCTACAGTGCTGCGGGAAGTTGATGGATGCAGGTGGCTCAGGATTGTACTTTGCAATCTTAGGCCTAGTTTCAGCAGTGGACATGTGATAAGCCTATAATGATAATTATATTTTTTAATTGTAACCATTTACTGAACAGCTGCAGATTTAAAATTTAATAGTGAATACATATAGGCTTTTTTTGTATAAGAAAGTTCTTTATTTCTCGTATTTTTATAATAAAATATTGACCGTAAGATCATCGGAACTTCGAAAAATATCCTTTCACGACAAGTGAAAACATGTTTTATATAAAATATTCCAGTTTGCTAAAATGATTGTCAGAGTAAACAAGCTTATGGTAACCCTTAACCTACATCTGTAGCGTAAAAAAAATATTCATAGCTGTAAGCGACCCACTTTGTTATTCCTGTTCGCGACGATCGCGGTAACGAGCGCTCGCCTCCGTCGGAGTTCATCCGCCTCTGTCTGCCCTTAAGCAGTCTTTGTTGCCGAAGTGCCTCGCCCCGACATAATGTTTATATATAAAACTCTAAGCCGTGCAATTAGTTAATGTTAATGACGTCTACTTGCACGTGAGCGAGGCATTAGCTTAATATTTTAACAAAAATTTTCAGTGAGATTTTTTAAACAAAATTTTTTTTTTCGTATACGCTTAAAAAGTCTTAGTTTTATTTTCTAGGGAGTATACTGTAACCAAATTTGGCGAATCCAAATCCCACAGACTAGTGATGAGAATTAGCGTCACAAGTGCGTGGCACTGCTTTTACCAACCCGCTTGCGTAGCGTTGTATGGGCAAACCTTCTTGGAGAGGCCTGTGTCCAGCAATGGACCTAAATAGGCTGATGAGGTAGAAGATATAATCTAATAAAGCTCTCAAAGTTCGTCTGATTACTTTATTTCATAATGAATTTTAAAAATTGTGTTTTATTTGCACTCGTACGATGGTACATAAATAATAACATAATATTATGTAAATATAACATAATAGTACTATTAATTGTACTATTTTACATGTTTAAAATATTACATCGTATCGTAAATAACACATGTAAGCAAATAAAATAGTACACGAGTCGAGGAGATGAAGAGCATTTGCACGCGGAATTGTGCGAGAAAATTAATATCGATTAAAAAAATTGTAAATATTGGTTTAGACACTGATTCAAATACTTGACTATATTTACATTTGCCCTAACGCAAGCAAGGGAAAGGCTCTACAGACTCTATTAGTTGTTACCTAACAGAGTTCGTAGAGCCTTAGCTACGATCGAGCCCTTCCCGTAATAATGGAAAATGCTGTGTAATTAATTGGCTCTCCAGCGACCGTATTCGAATGTTCAAATATATAACGTAAGTATAGATGACACTTTAACAATTTTTCTGTAGACAAAGTTCTATACAATTGCTTGTATAGAATGAATGCTATTTCTAAGCTGGTTTATCTATATTTCGACAATTAATCATTCGAACGTCCGTATTCGTTGCGGTTGTTATTAACGATCTCGTGTTAGGATAATAATAATAGATTTTAAGTGGTCGATGCATTACATGGTTTACGATATTCGACATTTTGTGCTCAGAAAACTATGTTTTGGGTAATATTTAGGCTATGGTCTCATAAGGATTTAAAAGTAAAGTAAAGTAAAAGCCAGTAAGTGCTCGCTGCTGGGAAAAGGCCTTCTTCTCAAATATCTGAGAGGGCTTTGGAGCCGGGAATGGTCCGCCACCCTGCTCCAGTGCGGGCGTGACATATCCTCGAAATAGTATTTTTTATTATATCTCAGACAACGACGAACACGCGGTAAATACTACACTTAAAATTTCCTTTTACAATTTTAGTGGTGGGGATCGAACCCAGGTCACTCGCGCTCTATGAAACTAAAGCGGGCGCCCTGACCACTAGGCTATCATGGATAGAATGTATAATTACTATTTCAATTATTTCAAATAATTATTGTAATTTTGTGAGTAATAAGGCTTTTCATCTTTAGTCTACTGGCGGAAAAATATTTAAAATATGTTTCAAAAATCAATAAGAAAACAAGTTATCCCACGCAATACGCACTTCCGCCCGGATCATCAAAAAGTCTGCCAAGCTATTTAATATGTATAGTCGTAGTGTTATGAATGACCGATGTCCATTCAAGAAACCGCTTGAATGGGTACATACATTATAGGCCCCAAAAACCATCGGTGCGCCACGTGCCTTGCCCACGCGCCGTGGCATCGGAGCCGGAGCCGAGAGTTCGTCGTAATCCTAAGCGCTACTGGCTGTGCATTACGAGTGGAAAGCGTTCACTTCATTTTGAATCTGTCTTATCAAATAACGATCGACTTGAGCATACTGTGATTACGAGTTGTCTTTCAAAAGTTCCCTAAATAAGTTCAAGACGAGGTCCAGTGAATGTGAGGTATCGCCATTCTCATTATAATTTCCGGGATCAAACCTGGTGATGAGTCACGTTTTATCTCCCGGAAAGGCAAACAGTGAATGCGGATTCGCGTTAGTCTACGCTCAGTGATTAAAAATAAAAAAAATCGAAATCTGTAATGTCTGCTTACCCTTAAGGGTGACAAGCGTGGTGTATGCCTAGATAAGCTTCTAGATAGTGTAGTGAATATGTATATGAATGAAAGTCGCGAAGTATGTAATCAATCAACACTTAAATTACTATTAACAATTACAGTGCCGCAGATACCAATGACCGAACTCTCGCTCGCGTACTATTTATTTAAGAATGGGGCACAACTATATTTGCTTTTTTTTTGCGTTTGTCTTTACGCGCTTTACTTGTGGCATACCTTAATGCGTAGGTACTTATGAAGGTGTAAATATAGTAAGTGATTGCGTGACCCTTGTGGGCGTGGGTGCACGACGAGGCGGCTTAATAGTTTCGATATGACTCTATGAATTATATATACGACATTTTGATTTGACATTATGTGTATAACAGTCAACAATAACTCGTTTGTACACTATTGAGTGGAATTGTTTTATTGATCGATCATTTACAATTTTAAATTACAGAGTTTAATTACTGAATAAGTTATTTAAAAAGTTTTAAATTACAATAAATCATCATTTGTAGTTATCTGTGCTTAGATTGTACTTAGTACGGAAGCTCCATGATTTTCATCTACTTATTCATAAGTCCACTACATATATTTCACAAGGGTAAATTTCTTGGAGAGTTGTTTAACAGAGTTCGTAGAGCCTTAGCTACGATCGAGCCCTTCCCGTAATAATGGAAAATGCTGTGTAATTAATTGGCTCTCCAGCGACCGTATTCGAATGTTCAAATATATAACGTAAGTATAGATGACACTTTAACAATTTTTCTGTAGACAAAGTTCTATACAATTGCTTGTATAGAATGAATGCTATTTCTAAGCTGGTTTATCTATATTTCGACAATTAATCATTCGAACGTCCGTATTCGTTGCGGTTGTTATTAACGATCTCGTGTTAGGATAATAATAGATTTTAAGTGGTCGATGCATTACATGGTTTACGATATTCGACATTTTGTGCTCAGAAAACTATGTTTTGGGTAATATTTAGGCTATGGTCTCATAAGGATTTAAAAGTAAAGTAAAGTAAAAGCCAGTAAGTGCTCGCTGCTGGGAAAAGGCCTTCTTCTCAAATATCTGAGAGGGCTTTGGAGCCGGGAATGGTCCGCCACCCTGCTCCAGTGCGGGCGTGACATATCCTCGAAATAGTATTTTTTATTATATCTCAGACAACGACGAACACGCGGTAAATACTACACTTAAAATTTCCTTTTACAATTTTAGTGGTGGGGATCGAACCCAGGTCACTCGCGCTCTATGAAACTAAAGCGGGCGCCCTGACCACTAGGCTATCATGGATAGAATGTATAATTACTATTTCAATTATTTCAAATAATTATTGTAATTTTGTGAGTAATAAGGCTTTTCATCTTTAGTCTACTGGCGGAAAAATATTTAAAATATGTTTCAAAAATCAATAAGAAAACAAGTTATCCCACGCAATACGCACTTCCGCCCGGATCATCAAAAAGTCTGCCAAGCTATTTAATATGTATAGTCGTAGTGTTATGAATGACCGATGTCCATTCAAGAAACCGCTTGAATGGGTACATACATTATAGGCCCCAAAAACCATCGGTGCGCCACGTGCCTTGCCCACGCGCCGTGGCATCGGAGCCGGAGCCGAGAGTTCGTCGTAATCCTAAGCGCTACTGGCTGTGCATTACGAGTGGAAAGCGTTCACTTCATTTTGAATCTGTCTTATCAAATAACGATCGACTTGAGCATACTGTGATTACGAGTTGTCTTTCAAAAGTTCCCTAAATAAGTTCAAGACGAGGTCCAGTGAATGTGAGGTATCGCCATTCTCATTATAATTTCCGGGATCAAACCTGGTGATGAGTCACGTTTTATCTCCCGGAAAGGCAAACAGTGAATGCGGATTCGCGTTAGTCTACGCTCAGTGATTAAAAATAAAAAAAATCGAAATCTGTAATGTCTGCTTACCCTTAAGGGTGACAAGCGTGGTGTATGCCTAGATAAGCTTCTAGATAGTGTAGTGAATATGTATATGAATGAAAGTCGCGAAGTATGTAATCAATCAACACTTAAATTACTATTAACAATTACAGTGCCGCAGATACCAATGACCGAACTCTCGCTCGCGTACTATTTATTTAAGAATGGGGCACAACTATATTTGCTTTTTTTTTGCGTTTGTCTTTACGCGCTTTACTTGTGGCATACCTTAATGCGTAGGTACTTATGAAGGTGTAAATATAGTAAGTGATTGCGTGACCCTTGTGGGCGTGGGTGCACGACGAGGCGGCTTAATAGTTTCGATATGACTCTATGAATTATATATACGACATTTTGATTTGACATTATGTGTATAACAGTCAACAATAACTCGTTTGTACACTATTGAGTGGAATTGTTTTATTGATCGATCATTTACAATTTTAAATTACAGAGTTTAATTACTGAATAAGTTATTTAAAAAGTTTTAAATTATAATAAATCATCATTTGTAGTTATCTGTGCTTAGATTGTACTTAGTACGGAAGCTCCATGATTTTCATCTACTTATTCATAAGTCCACTACATATATTTCACAAGGGGTAAATTTCTTGGAGAGTTGTTTAACAGAGTTCGGCCCCCTTAGCACTAGAGGTGCTGTTCCCCACGTGTATGTGATATTTGGGTTTGGCAAATTGGGATGGATTTTGGGACGACTGAGTTTGTTAACTAACAAGTTGCACCATGTGTAAGTGAGGTTGACATTCGAAGAAAAATGTGACTTGGTCCCTCTTACACTCCTTGATTTCCTTAATCAGACCATTGTTAATATGGTGACTTAACTACAGGTTAACATATTTCGAAATCATGAACATTGTTATGTTGATTTTGACGAAGTTGAGTAACTAGATTTCAATGATTAAAATGTTGTATCGTTATAATATGATAACACTGAATTAACTGTATATTTAGCGGATTATGTCAATAGTACTGATTTATATACGTACACTATATAATTAAGGCTAGATTGGAATCTGTGTAAATACTGATAGCGATAAAACCTTTGAATCTTTCTACAAACAATTAGTACAGTAACATGGAATCAAAGAAATATCTCCATAAAATTTCTTTGAGTCCGATACTATATTCGTACTTTACTAGAATATAATTAAAAATATAAATTTATGTAGACTTTACATTGTTATTAGTCTAATAAGAATATGTTTCAGAAACCTTCGCTACGCAATATAGGCGTTTATTAGTTTACTCGAACTTTTTTTAGACACTGTAAACTTTTCAATTCTTTTTACAACAAAAAAAGCTAATATTTTAAAAATCACAGTATTTTAGAGACACAACCGTAATCTTGAAGTGTCTCTTTGTTAACTCGGTCTAGTGAAGCACAAAAATTGCATTGAAAAGTAAAGACGTTGCTCAAAAGAGAGCTTGACCCAAAAATCCAATTTCTTTGACTGTCAAAGCTTTGCAACTACAAATTTGAAACGCCTAAAAACTCCGGAAATTTAATTACTATTTATAGCACTTGTTTAACGTTAAATTTATAATTAAATTTTATTTAAGATTGTAGATGATGTGGTAGAAATCAGAATGTTACGCCGAAACTCGTTACGTTCACAAAAAAATCGAACAGATAAAAATGTTAAGAATGCAGAATACATCGCAACACGATTAAGATGTATAAAACTTCATTAAATAATGTTAATGTATCGATATTTCTTTTGATATTTGTAATCGAGGGATTAAACGAGTATATCAATAAAGTGGAAGTGTGGGTGGGCCGCCGCCGCCGACGAGGGCGAAGGAGTTCAAGTCAAGGACGCTTGCTTATTGACAGCTTCATTAGGAATACAAAGGCAAGCGGCATGCGGCAGGCCGTCGATAAAAAATTGACGCCTCAGAACGAGAAAAAATTACTTAAAGTTTTAATATGATGTACGATCTAATCGATTAAAGGATTGAAAATGTTCGCACAAAATAAATGTAACATCGAATTAATTTTAAACGAAATATTGATCACATCTAATGTAACAACCGTTTAAGTACCTGTCTGCAGAGTCGTGAATCCAGCGTTTGATTTCAGCCGAAGCTAGTATTTGTGATGAGGGAAGTGAGCGCATTTCTGATTATGCTTTTTCTTAATAAAACTACGGCAATGTAGGGAAAAGAATATCTCTTTGCCTCCTTGTAATTTGAGATGTGGTCGTGGCCTATGAAAACCTGCCAATCTGCTTTCTTTCACGTGGGTCTACGAGTTGATTAAACATTAAAAATGCTGCGAAACCTATAATAGGCGTCTATTGCTAATTCGCCTACTGAGCAGGGCGATTACTATATACCTTCCCATTCTCCACTGTTGGATGTAGGCTAGAGAGCCTGTTAACTTGAATGAAGAGATTATGGAGAATAATTTAAGAAAAGCTACATATACACGTGTCTACGCTAAAGTAAAAGCCAAACGTAAGAGTAATTAATTTGTTAGAAATTTCTTGGTCACAAAATTTTGTGTTATCAATAAATCACAATTAATCTTTAGTTCCGAAATATTTCCGAATTATTAACGACGCATAACACACTAAAGACACGGCCGGGTCTGGGAATGCGAGTTGTAATTTTACGAGCATGACATTTTGGGTTCAGTTTACCGTTACGTTACGCCGAGTAACCTTTCTGCCACCGTCGGAAGAAATCTGTTTCATGAAAATATCTTTTCAAGGTAATTAAAATTTTAAAATTCGTCGTCATTTAAATTTTTAGAGACTATTCCTTGATTTTTAATGCGATGTCAAGTTTTTATGCTTTAAATAAATTGCTGAGGTTGTTTTAACCGACAGAACTACCGAAGAATTTATATTTATTAAAAGTATTTTAGTACGTTTCAATCTCTCGAGTTTTGGCTTCGTTGGACTCGACTGTCAATAATCTATAATGGATGGTTTTGTTCAGCAGTTCTCTCAAACATTATGTTAAAGTAACAAATTGAAGTAAAATGTGTAAACATTTTGTAAACGTAAACATTCAATATCTGCATATTGTTTCAAGTAAATACTTAAGGTCTTAAGATTTTTTTAGACATTTGGTACTTTAACCTACTTTCACTGTTAACAGGTTAGAGGATAAAGTATTGAACAGTTTATTGTTGTATGTGTTTGAAATAAATAATCTATTTACATCTTTTTGGTAAATATTTTGACGATTATTTTACAAAGATCTTTGCAATTATAAATTTGATTATCTTTGACGGAAATCCATGTTCTTGTAAGACTAATGCTGTCTAATACTACTGACAGTTACCTCATGCGCAGGATATATGAGAGCGTCGCAAGTATACGCGCAAACGCGGTAGAGCCAAGCGGCGGCTTTAGCTGCTGCTCGAATGGGCCGGCACAGCCGGATAAATACCACGACCTCGCAGAATACCGGCGTGAAGTAGAGGCATCTTGTGCTTCTTCGTTTCGTTCGGTGAGTGAGGTAACAGGAGGCCCACCGGCCCTTCCCATCCCCCTCCTTATCCTCCATCCCATCTCCCAAATACCTTTAAAGGCCGCCAACGCACCTGCAGCTCCTCTGGTGTTGCAGATGTACGTGGGCGACGCTAATCGCTTACCATCAGCTGAACCGATTGCTCGTTTGCCGCCTTTCCCATAAAAAAAACACAGTGGTGCTCTATCGCCTTTACCCCTACGAGGATATTACATTTTATACAGATAAATAAAAATTTAATTTTTATTTATAAAACTTTATTTACTATTCTATTACTCAATTCGACTCTATTAGCGTTTTGGTTAAGCGATTAGCTGGGGCGCTGTAGGTTACGGACATTTTCGGGCTTAGGTCCATATATAATTTATGAATATAAATTACCGATTGCGGCTTAGGAGAAAATCCTGCAGTAGGTACAACATTTATCATTTTTGTACGTACGTATCTAATTACATACGCGTATATATGTAAGTATAAAAAAGTAATGCTGTTCAGTGTTTTGTTATAATGCATTTTTATGTTCACCCCCTACTAAAAATGTCATATTTCTGTTTTTATCGCGAAGGCCGCCCATTGTACTTTTAAGTTTTCTTTTTATTTTTTTAATTTATGATGTACAATAAAGTAAAATTCAATACTATTTTTATTTTATCAACTTTTTTTTAAGAAGTTATTAAAAGAAACAAGACAGAACAACGCATGTCGTAAAGCCCAATAATAGTGCAATGCGTACTCATATAGTAAATATATGTTACGATTCAAATGAGTTCCAATAAATGATAATAAATTACATAAAACTCGTGCGATCTCTCCATTTAAGTCTTGTTTAACTTAGAAATTTATATTTACCAAACTACAACCAAGAAAGCCTTATTATGTATAACAAAATGTACCGCATTATCTCCTACAACATTCTGATTTGTGACATCAATAGACAATTTCTTGTAGACGCGACAGTAGTTAGTGTACTGGAGCCTTACAATGAGTGGGCGAACCGTTGTGTTCCATTCATTCTTCCTAATGAATGAATGAACCATGTTATGAAACAGACACCTTTAATTTGCATATATTACGATAACACAATTTAATATTGTATGGTAAATTCAGCTTCGATACATGTACTTACGTGGCCATCCGAGATTTTAATGAATATTAAAACTATGAATGGAAATATTATACATTCTCGTTTCGAATTGTAATGTTCACTAACAACCACTATGACATCCAATCCGGCGTAGTCTCAGGACAAGCACAGTTCGCATGACAGACTGATTTTAGGTATTACATAATCTAATAAAAAATAATATAATCCGGACAAAACATTAACAAATGGTATTGTGAAGGTTGTCACTCAATCACCGCCCTTAGAAAGTGGTAAAAAAGTGCAAAGACGTTTGTTATGTTTTTTTATTACATAGTGTCCTTCTTCGACGTCTATAAACAGAAACGGGCAGTGTAATCTTTTATTCCCGACGACCAGAAGGAATCACAAGAATCTCGTTCATTGTTAAATACGTTAGCAAAAAACGCGAGTTAAGCCTGTTTTATACGTTTTTCAATTTAATGTGCTAAAAATATGATGTGAGCAACAATCATAATAATACGTTTAATTACGTATACAATACATAATGTCAGTACTATAAATATCATTAGCCATTGATTGAAGGATAGCGTATTTAAAATAAGAAGCTTTGTACGAAGCGCTCAATCGCAGTTAGAGACTACACCGAATTGACATCGACTCTGACCCAAAAATAGTTTACGTTTAAAAGATTATTTTCTCTGTTTATTGACGATCTACTGATATGAAAATGATAGATTTATCAATAATACCAAAATCTCACACGTAACATATTCGCACATGCAAATTATGTTCATGTATAGATATTTATAAACGTGTCTCTTTAATTATTACGTCTAAAGGCGAGTACCATTCGATTTATCGTCAAAGTAGCTGTAAATAAAACACGCAAAGCCAGTGAACTGCATTTAAGAATATCAAAAGTGATGAATGTAATATTAAGTAAACGAACGAGAAAATTAAACGAGGAATCTCATTTGAAACGACTTCGTTTTGGTCAATAAAAATTAGTGACTATCCGGTTCGTAAGCAGGACATCCACGGGGATAAACATTTAACGGAACAATTGCTACAATTGACGCGACATGAAATTACCGAGAGAAATCTTCGGACGTCAGACGTAACTACGAAAAAACAGAATTAAACTCAATTAGTGGCGCCAATGCAGCACGCTCGCTTCCGCTTTTTGCTTTTTAATTATTTTTTTAAGTTATTATTTACAGTTGCCTAGCTGTACTCAAACTGCTAAATTTTGTCTAGTCACTCAATTTTATATTAAAATGTACATTTTACACGATTTTAGTTAGCTTTTTTTTAAACGGTAACATAACGGGTGTAGGTTATGTGTACACACGGGAACGTACCATGCCATCTTCATCTGCACTATCCTTTTAGCTTACAAACGAGTCTCTGGCAACCGACGGATGGCGAATCCGTTCTAATGTTCCGAATCCAAATCTCGTTGACTAGTGATAAGAAGCAGCATCATTAGTGCGAGGGTACCGGTACAGCGCTTACCAATGCAACACCACCCAGTGTGGCGTTTCTTGTATGCGAAGCAACGAAAATTCGTAACTCATGTCATCTTGTACCAAAAATTTATTTCTTCGTTATTTTACATTAAAATCATTATGAATATTGTTTCGTACTTATTTTAAATTAAAAAATCTCCGCGACTTTGAAGAGGTCTATGTCCTGTATAGGTTCTCAAATGGACTGTATTCTTTATGGCTACCACGTCGATATTATAAACCGATTTCACTGAATTTTTCGTTTTCGATCGATACGAATACTCACAATGTACTCTTATAGATTTCATTAAAACCTGATGATGCACTTCGGATATACTATGATTTATTGTTTAAATAATTATTTACTTATATTAATACATCAAGAAATGCAAAGTGATTTTTCATTAATAACAGATAATTTTATCGAATAAACAAGTTAACATAATGGGAAATTACTAGGCTTTTAAAAATAAATTAAAGTTACATCAGCCTTTAAACTTCTTTCTCTTATTTATGTAAGAGTTTCGGAACTCTGGGAAGAGCTGTCCACCTGCCATGCTAATCCAGTGCATGTTGGCGGACTTCATATGTCTTTATTCACAAAAGTATTTATTTAGTATTTTTATACCTAAGACACAATAACAAAAAATTAATTACGTTTATAAATAAAGTAGTTAAAAAGCAATGAAATCTTGTTATGTTTTCTTAAGGAGACAAGAAATGAAGAGGGAAGAAAATAATGGAAGCAATCTTCAATAATTCAATGTTAAAAAAACATTTTAGACCTTTATGGTATAAGACCTTAATAAGATGTATTCATGCTGCATAAATATGACATTCCTCTCAAAATGAGATTATAATGATGCCCAGTAGTGAGGTCTACACATTATTGCATTACTTGTTTTAATTCTGACTTATTATTAAAACTTTTTTAAACCACCAATCGACAGCGATACCGCTATTTGGTATCTATTCCATCACTTTTTTTCAATGAAAAGTAAATTGAAGCTGAATTTTTGTTATTACTCCAGTAATAGCTAATAATTAGTTGTCTAAACTTGTTTTACATCCGTAGTTAACCCCATTTCAAAATCTATCAAAAAGGCTTCAGATTTGAAACAAAATATCATTAAAAATTTAAACGTTATCAAGCTGCAAACCCACCACATACAAACGTATTGTTGTTATTATTAAAAGATATTTATGATTTACAAGTCGGAAATGCTATCTAAGAATTAGAGACATTAATCTTTTACGCGCCCTTCCGCCTTCTTAATTAACCACCTTCAATACCCAACACTAGTCCTGGGACATCACATTACTCATTCCAAAAATAGAACACTCTTTAGTCGTTCTCAAAACGGGCGCTCCTCGGGGTCGGCACCACTAAAATTGTTATAACAATTTCAAGTGCTGTATTAACTTCGTGCTCGTCGGTGAAGGAAAACATCTTAAGGAAACCTGCGTGTCCGAGAGATAATTAAAAAAATATTATTCCAAGGAGATGTGAAGTGCGCCAACCCGCACTGGAGCAGCGTGGCGGGGGATTCCCGGCTCCAAAACCCTCTCAAATATTTGAGAAGGAGGCTTTTGCCCAGCAGTAGGCACTTACACACTGCTTTTTTTTAAGTACGCAGAAGTAGTGCGTATTCTGTTCGCATATATGGTTCACTACTTATTAGTAAAAATAATCGTTTTATAGTTTATTGCATTAACAAGGGGAAATATACCATTATTTTTCTTTAAATGCCAAACCTCACCTGGACGTGGTGCACCCGGCTAGCTAACGAGCTAGGCTCTGGCGACTGAATGGTGGTAGAAAATTTGCCAACTCCAATCCCACAGAATAGTGTTGGGGAGCTGCAAGTAGCTTGTGGGTACCGGCAAAGTGTTTACCAACTCAGCGTGGTGAGTACGGGCAACCTTTGAAGAAATGCATGCAGATTTTTGCAGGGGCAAATTTTCCCTTGCATTAGAGAAGTTGTTCAGCAGTGGACTTAAATATGAAAATGCTGATGAGGAAGAAGATACTGTATATAATATAGTTAAGAAAAACCACACTCTCACCTCATTTGTACATATTATGATTATACATGCTCGTACGAGTTAATTTACACATAACAGAGTACTTCACACCTACACAGAAACACCTTGTCGTGATTTTAGAGAGTTTTTATAACAAACTTATAAATAACAATTCTCAGATTAGTAGCGAAACCCACTCATCTATGATTTACAAATAAATTCAGACATCCGTCACGTTTGCCTACTTATCTGACCTGTGCGCCCACGACCTTTATTTAAGGTAGGGCCGACCGCAAAGTATGCTTACTACCCAACACTGAGTAAATTACGAAATATCTCGAAAATGCTTCTTTTACACCTGTAATTCGTACACTGGAACAGGTATAGCCACCTGTACTAGCTTTTCTATGATTTCAAATAGTTTTGTACCTTGTCACAAGGTCATAAGGCTAAGAAGTACTTCTACGTATAAGTGGTAATCACTGTCTTTTGCATGATATATGTAAAGATAAATTCCTACGTAATAACCTACGAACCAAACACAAAAAACCACTTTGATGAACACACAATATGCATAATACTAAAGTGCTAATTCATCTGGTTGAGCAAAACAATGGCTACGTTCTATTCAGAAAAGCCATATACACGTACTAAAGAAGAACGACGTATGTTACGTAATTGTAGTAACACTATGTTAAAGTAAGTAAACAACAATGCAAGGAACATTAATCTCAAAAATGCATTTTATCTAGTCTTCACTTAATTCATTTAAATAATCATCAACTGTGATGATTAAACAGATTAATGCGCCAATGAAAGATAATAAAGACTTGTCCCGCAATGTTCAAAAATATCAATTGCAAGATTATAGAAAAAAAGGAAAAGAAATTTTTGAGCTGCCTATTTTAGTCAACTGCTGAACATAGGCCTCTCCAAGAAGGCGCTAGCAAAAGCCATTTTTGTTGGATGGTTTGCCTATACTCACGACGCTGGGTGAGCGAGTAGGTGAGCGCAATGCCAGGACCCTCGGACTAGTGACGCTGCTCCCCATCACTAGTCTGTGGGTTTTGATTTCAGCAAATTGAGATGGATATTCCCCCATCATACGGTTGCTAGAGTCTCAGGGTGCACCTCGAGCAGGTGAGGTGTGGCATTTAAATAAAGGGATGGTATATTCCACCTTACACCCCCAGTTTTTGTTTAGCTTTAATATTAAAATTATCTTAAGGTAAAGACTCTGTAATATATTCTAGATATCCTTTTAAAATATTTTATTGCCGTAAGAATCTGCCACCCCTTTCTTCCTTGGCAATCGTAAGAGGCGACTAAGGGAATAGCCTTAAAGACCGCAATGGCTACCGACAGGTGGCGGGATAACCATCACGAAAACTGTCAGACCAAAATTAAGCAGACAGATGACATACCCGTAGTACCCGTTCTAAATCACCAAATATTTTCAATGACGTTTCATGTCTCATTTACACTGGAACAAGATTTACTATCTTATTAAATTGGACTAACTAACAACAACTATATATAAACAACTATAAGTACTAGAAGTATATTATGATATTTTTCATAGCTCTAAAGGTTTTCAAGACGTTATTAATAAAATGGATAATTTAAATAATGTAGACAATGTATCAGCACAGCGTGGTGAAGATGCGATAACGAGTTTAATGCTCCGTTCACAAAGACCGCCATATTACCTTAGATTATGTAGTTACATAAGAGCTAAAGTAGTCATATATAACCTAAAAGCAATTAGTTAGGCACTTATTTCAAAATATTCACGAATTAAGAAGTTTGTAATGGGAAGAAAAATTGTTTAATAATACGCGAGTGGCCTTGATTCGAATCCCGGTGCCGGTATCACTAAAACAGTTAATTAGAAATTTAATTAACGAATTTATTAACATATAAGATTGTAAGGAAATTCGCATGTATATATAAAATATCGAAAAATTTATATATTTCGGAGACAAGTTCCCTGCTCCAAATATCCAGAGAACCTACCCAGATGGCTCCTAGTTTCCAAAGCTAAGTAACTACAAGAGTAAGTGTATCTTCAATATTGACCTTAATGCTTAATCTTACGCTCCTTTGACACTTGGCGCACCGCCTCGCGGTATGCCTCAATTGCGTAAGGAGACTTTAAAGCAAAAACGCCACCGTCTTATAGAGATAGGTTCTTGTTATACGCGGCACGCTTACACAGAACAGCGGCTGTACGAGTGACAGGAGACAGTGCGGCGCGCGCTCGCCAACATGGTAGCAAAGCATACTTATTATTACTGCGCAATGCTAGTAGACTCACAATTAGTTTTTCTCTGAATTTTATTGCTTCAAAACCTAGCAATACAGTTTAATATTACAAAATACCAGAGGAAAAAGTAATTATATAGAAAATGCATTCCAAATATTTAAACGTTATTTTTTACGGTCACAAGAGGTGTATGTGAAAAAAAAACAGTTGCATTATTTAACTACAATGTACCTACCTGTTCAATTGTAACGTATTATTAAAGATGTTGCATTGCATTGCTACAATAAACAAAAGTTTGTTTTGTATCTTTATAATATAAAACATACCAAATGTCATAAAGTAAACCTCTTGTTGTAACCTAAAATAACTCTTATTTATAATCTGTTTACTTCCGTTTAGAGCAAGCGCTCGCATCTCACAGCCGCAGCACAGTCTGAGTAGACAGCATGGCGGCAGCGCCCACGCATACCGCTTCTAATAAATACACTGTAATATATTCTATATATCCCTTTAAATTGTTGTAACGACGGACGCTTCTATATCTGGCTGCCTACCTGCCAGTAACTATAGATTATAGAACTAGGCAAGCAGTATCAATCGTTTGATCATTTATACAAAATTATTCTTATTAGGAAAGGAAGGAAAAATACTTCTCTTTTTAAATTTACGCAGCGAGTTAATGTTTTAAATAAAAGAGATAATTACTTAATCAAAACCCGACGAGCGACGAGTTGTATAGCTGATACACAGATAGCTATATCAGATATTTACTAAATTTACATTGGACTGGATATTATACAAACAGTATAACATAATATCCTTTCGAATGAAAAATACTGTAAAAAGTCGGTTCAAAAATTCTTTAGTGATCTGTAAACATATATTAAAAAATTCAGTAAAATAGATAACGACAGAGTCGTTTGTAGTCGCTTCTTAACATTAGTAGCGTAAAAATATTTACCGATGAACACTCACTTTGCACGGTGCAAAGATCAAAAATATTTAAGCATGTCTAAGATTAGTCTTGTCTTAAAAGCTATTTATTATTATAACTAAGACCACTAACACAAACACATCACCTGTAGAATAAATAAAGCGCAGCTCATTTACATAGCTTGTAGATTGTGTTGTGTAGAATAGGCAACTTTGTTGTGTTTATTTTACGCTTCTCCTCTTATTGCAGAGAGGCCAATGTCCGGGGGCTAGTTTAATTATATATTACGCAGCGTATGCTAGAATTTTTGAGCATTATGAACAATGTTATATGAAGTCCAACAAATTATATGTTACTGGCTTAGTTTGTTACCGATTTATGTGAAACTTACATTTAATTTATAATTTACATTTCAAGACAAGAAAAACTAGTCATGGCCAACTTCACGTCTTCCTAATAAAAACTTGAAGTAGTCATTTTCGTATGGGATATTTATACGCTAAGAATTAACGCAAACACGGAGGACACTCGTTGTCACCATCCCATATACGCTTCGTCGTATTTCCCACAAAGCAGATAAAATAAAAAAGTGTTTTTTTTGTTCAGTGGCATTCACGTGCCAGGTGTACAGATTATACGATAAGTTCAGAAAGTTCTAGTGCAGCGTCAGAGAGATCAACAGATCACAATTAGACCCAAAAATCAAACAATTGTGTGTTCACATTTGCAATCTGATCAATGACACTCGAACTAAAATCCCCGCGGGTTATTTTTTTTCATACCCAAGAAACTAACCAGGGATCGAACTATATTGACTTTGATTTTTTTATAATTGACATTTTTTATCTATATTATATTAAATTATTCCTTATTTTAATAATTTTGTGTTTCATTTTGGATTTTAGCATGCGACTTGTTATATTTAAGTTAATTTGTAAATTAGCATTGAATTCGTTTTATTTTTATAATTTTAAAGATATTTAATTGACTTCGAGTGAATATTTAACGTATTTAAAATATAATATAAATAAAATTTGCATGCTGCTCTAACGGTAGAATGTAATGGCTATATCTAATAATTTCCATCTTAATTTTATCACATTCTGGCAACTAAACGATTTATTACTGATAAAGTAAAAAACTTGTATCGACTAGTTGATACACACATTCCAATCAAATAAACACAACTTGTCTATAATTTATTAGTGTGAACTATCGTTCCCTGTATTATACAATATCAAAATGACATGCCAAGGCTAAATGTGAATACAAAACGTTTGTGTACTTGTAAACATGTCTGAAACAATTTAAATACCAGTGTATCATGATTTCAATAATTCTTTACAAGTCCCATTGAAAACTAGTATATCAACTTATTTGTTAATATAAATTACTTAACTATTTAACGTTCTTTCAAATAAAGACTATCAAAATACTTTCTTGGACTTCTTTGAACGTTTGCAAATAAATTTTTGTTGAAGTACTCATTTCACAAAAATTATTGAATTTTTACCCAATATTTTCTATTGTTAAATATGTTTAGACGACTTTTTGTTTAGAAATAGTATATACGGAACACCTCAAAGAAGTAAAATATATCATGAGAAGTTGATAATTCTTCAAAACCGTTTTGATACACATAACTGTACAGGTAATTTCTACTTTAAATCCATTTACCCGATGAGGAAAATCTTCAACAAAAAAGAAAGCTTAATGAATCCTTCCTTGTCCTACAAATGCTTTCTTGTATAAACGGAAGCAGCAATCAGTATGATTAGCCCGTATAAGGTTATAACAGACAGTTTGTCCTGAACTATCCCGGTTCAGCGGGCGTGCCCACCGCCCACGTGGCGTAGCGGAAGGGAAAGCGCAGGACTAATTTATGATAGCCCGTTTAGAATATAAATTTACAAGGCAAATGAACACTTAAAGGGGCGGTGATAAATCGCGGCCTCGTGCTCCATGCCTCAAAGGATCGTGTAGAAAAGTCTTTGAGAGTGCCTCAAGTAACTGAAAATTATAATGAGAATCGAGAAAATCTTGCAGAAATAAGAAAGTAAACGATTTTATATCTCTCTTCTAACTTACGTATTTATTATTTGCATCAGACACGTATTTCATTCGTAATAAATAAATAGTTTTTTTTAAAGAATTTAATTTCTCAATGATTTCATACATTTTCATCATTTCAAATATTCTGCATTTTAATTTGAAAGTGTTCGACATAATAAATAAACTATTTAATTTCGATTCAAATTTCAAGGGACATAACATTGTTTAAAATTATTTAAAAAAGTTACTTCGCACAATGTCTTATGAAAAATATACTAAACTACATACCGTATTACCTCGTTCGAAGAGAAGAAGCACCACAAATGCGTGCACTACCTCTTTCACACCATGCACCTTCACCATAACAGTATACGCAGTCTTTGAAGAGAGGAGGTACTCTTTTTCTTTTCGAATTAAGTGATATATATACCATTTCATAATTTTATGCATGCGGAATTGTGCCAAATGACTTTTTTAACATCTTAATGGATTTTTTCAAAGTTAGCCTATTAAGAGTTTTGCTAATTAGGTTGTGGTATTGTTTCAGATTTTTGACCTAGAACATGCATCATTAATATTTACTTAACAAGAGCAGGTCCACTTATTCAGCAGAAACACTCTGTATACGTGGACCTTTTACTGGCAATCATTTGCGACCGGACAAATCACGACTTCGCGGCATTCGCTACTGCGTCTCGGCCGGATGAATGGGACGCCCAATCGACGTCTCCCCAAATACTAGCAAGGACGCTTCTATCTACATCTATATGTGATGGCAACGCAAGTGTGATGCGACGAAATGGCCGTCGTCCGGCGACCCACGTGCGCCCACGCCGCGATCTATGTATCGTTATTTAGAACAAATCTCGTGCGCCATTTGCAACAATCTACTTCAGTCAGCTATTATGTCCTGGTATTGACTTATGAGTATCATTCGCACTTGTACGGATGGAAGTGATAACTGGCGTTTATAGGAGTTATAGAATAAATGAAGTTTAATGTCAGCGCTCGTGCCAAGTGTAGATAACTTAGAACAAGTCCATATACCTACCTTCATATTACTTTAGAAACAACGAATAAAGCAACAAAGTTGAAGGGTGAGCTTTTAAGTTTCTTATCATTTGAAATATGGCGACAACTGATATCAGCTTTTAATGTAATGGAGTAATAGAACTTTAGTGACATATTTATGTTTTATGGAAATATATTGCATGTCGCATGGTCGAACGGTGTGACGTAGTGCTTTATACCCGACATGTCAAGGTCAAGCGATTTATCTACTGGTTTCCTATTTTATATCAAAAGTCTAGCACTTTTAGTTATTTTATTATTTTCTTATTGTTTTCATCTGAAATGGAAATGATTCGAAATATTTAAACCTTTGTAGTATTTTTTTTCTTAAGAGTTAAATGAGTGCCATGAGACGTGCACGTTGGATTTTTCAAAACTTTTATTGCAATATAGCGCTAAAAAAATTCTAAATTTCCTGTCTATAATATTAAAGCGATGCCAATGTCGATGGCGTAGGAGCGTCTGTAAATTATATATCAATAAGTTTCACAAAGCTTACACTATTGAAACTTGAAAAATTCAGAATTTTTTGTATAACACTGCCGAATTTTCAAATTATTTACATATATATTTTAAATTATGACAACGATTCACTTAAAGCAAAAATAATTGTCTACTTTGGTCTTACATGATACAAATTAATATTGCTTCTATGTGCTATAAAATGAATATTTCGTAAGCTTGGTACCCATAGGCAAGCATTTCATATCCCTCACACAATACCGTCACGAGAAACCGAGGCTAAACGTAAACCGATGCGTTGTGAGTCAGGCGGCATTCCTGACCTTATTGCATCATTAAACCTGGTATCCATCCGACGGATAAGCGTTCAACGCTCTTCGCTTGAGGTATTACTACTATATGTTGTAATATATATAACCACGTACATGACAAGCAACTCCAATCTTTGTCTCACAATGAGACGATGAGCAAAGAATCTTAGAATAGAAATGACAAGACGTGTACTCAGCGTCAAAAAGGAACCGCCAGATGAGCTGTTTCTGAATTGGATTCATTCTTTCCTTATAATCATATCTCTTTTCCTTATGTTCTTTGTATAAAGTGAATTATTAAAAATATATAAATTATTTAAAATAACTTAGATTAGTTCGCAAAAGCTGTGATGCATCTCATTACGTCTTCGAAGCTGTAACGTTTGGTAATGAAGAAAAAGTTAAGTAACCTTTAATAGATACCTGTGCTGAATAGATATTCTCAGAACTGTGCAGAACTACCTTAGATAACATACATCTAATAGGTATTAAATATGACTTTAAAAATGTTATTATGCCTACTTTATAGCTCGGTGAAGAGACGACTAAGGAAAAGCCTTGAAAATTGCAATGGCTGCCGACAACGGGCTACTCGAAAAATACGGACATAACCGATGAGGGGCAACAGCGGGTAAAGTGGGAGATGACTGGGACTGCGATCGCCAATGTACTATTTACAGGACGTTACGAATAGGGTCGGCAGGTAAGAATTACCCGGTGTTGCACTGGTTAAAAAAATATTCGCTTATAAAAACCGTAGCTGAGTTGAATAATCAGGAATATTTGAAGTATATATAGTAATATCCCTCATTTTATTTTCAAATTTAATTCGCACAAACACACATGAAGAATTATATATAATAGGTATAGAGTTAGATCTTTTCCTGTTCTGCTGTTTAAGTAGATCGTAGTTTTTGGAAACATCAAACTTAAGCGCACTTTCCTACGTATTTATACAATTAATTAGCAGGTTTTGATAGTATATATTTTACACAGAGTGAGAATACTTTAAAAAAATTGCACTGTAACCTTTATTGATTGTATAGTCACAGATGAACGAATTATGTGTCTATAGTCTGCAATTCGCATGTCCGCTGCAATGGATATTATTCAATAACAAGGAGTGCTAGTGCCATGTAGATACGAGTATTATTCTCCGAACATCGCTAACGTTATGCGAGTCTGGAAGTACTCGCAAATTCTCGCGGCACAAGTATCGCCTTACCATGACTAGTTGACGCTTTGTTAAGTTTAATAACTCTATCACGAAGCTACCAGTTTGATGTTACGATGAAATGGGAAATTCCAGATGTTAAGCGAGTGTCATTCACTTATTCCTCGAAGATCGACACCAACATGAGTAGCATTTTATTTGATCAAATCAAATAATTTATTTATCAATATAAGAAACTGCTTGGGAGCGATCAATTCATTCCCAGGAGTTATTATCATCAAAGCATTCCTTTATTTTATAATAACTCTTTTCATAAAGTCTTTGTTTAATAATTTTATTACACCTATTGAAGGAATTTATCCCTGTAAGTGCTATTTTGTTGCAGAAATCCGTTGCTTCATGAACGAGTTTTTGACTCTGATGAAGTCTATGTTTTAAACATTAATTGATGTTATTTAGTACTGTAAATTATGACAGCTTGACATTATTGAATTTGCAATTCTAAGTACTGGACCCTGGCGTTTAGCAGTGAAGGAAAATATAAAGAAACGTGCCTATCTGAGAAATAAAAACATATTTCGATGATACGTGACGTCTGCGAACACTGACCCGAGCAACGTGTTGGTCTTACAAACTCCAAAACTTATCCGAGCGTGGTGGTTATGACCAACCCTCCTTATGGAAGAGGTTTAAGTCGTGTAGACGACTATTGACAGGTCGTTAAGGTAAAGGTGGAAGTAAAAAACATGATATAGATAAATAGAAAACACTTGATAGAAAATATTGATAGCAGTGGAAGACAAAAACAAGGTGTAACACAGATGATACTACAGATAAGTAAGTATAAGGGAAAGAACGGGTCCGGATTTTTTTGGCCGCAACTTTACAATAGACTTGTCGATAATATGATAAAGTCCTGTTGCGAGTCGATACACGTGTCGCGTTTTCGATTTTGGTGGTGTGTATGACCTAGTTCTCATATGAGTTATGTCGGGTATTACTTCTTCTCTTGAAACTATGTAAATTAAATATATTTTTTTATGCAGAATAATGCAAAGTACTTTCCTCTTGTATTTTGTTTATAACAGTATACTTTCTTATTAATTTACCTATATAAAGTAAAACAAAGGGACATTTCTTAAATTCTTACGACTTCCGAGATGACGAAAGAATTATCTCAAATATATCAGACTTAAATTTTTTAGACCAATGATGTACAGCAGCGTCTAAGGTGAAAGGTATTACGGCAAATCCTACATGTGAGAGAGGCATATGTCCAGTAAAACGCTGTTCACAAGCTGTGTACTTTGGAATGTTGCGGCGAATTCGTTCTTGTCTGCTTTATATCTCAAGAATGTAGAAACTAATTAATTATAACCAATACGATTTGAAATTTAAATTATACTATAAAATTCTTCTGTATCGACTTAATGCCGGAGACAAGTTACTACATACTAGGTATTTCAAACGGTATTAGCTTATAATTTCTGCGATTTAAGCAAGTTGCGTTAAAGGCAAGCCACGTACGAGTACATACTTTCCTGGTAAAACGAATGACACAAACAAATTTATTTTACCTTGGTAAAGTCTAACTCGAAACGGAAATCCATCTCTTATTTCCACAGTTTCGTTAAGACGAAAAGGATTTTAATAATCATTAAAATTCTAACAGATTTCACAATTTATAGAGAAGTCACGATTATCTTCCATTTTTTATAGGCTTAAGTACTATCAAATAAAGTAAAGTGCTCTGTTGTAATTATGTACATTCAATTATCACAGCTTTTCATAGTCATCAATCAACTAATCGATCGTAAATCGAATAAGCATGCGGGTCTCTACCAAGGTCCATAAAATACAATGAAGAGCAACGAAGTATTAACGACCCATTTGGAACGGTACTCTATTCTCCGAGTCTCCGTCACTTTATGTGAGTATAGAGCTATAGTGCATAGTCAGTGTCATATGTGAGGCTTGGTTTTTCAAATTACTATCTTCCAATTATTAAGCTGATAAAGTAACAAGAAAAACTATAATCCGATAACTTTTGAATAAAATTCAAGTAAAAAATTAAAACAGAACATTGCAACATATTTCACGCAGATAGAGCCACGCTACAGATGTAAGCTACAGCACAATTGGTTGGCTCGACCGCGGAAGGACAACACTTTCACAGGATACCAGCATAATGCTGTTATGTTTCGTATAGTAAGTAATTAAATGGGAGAATCATTTACAGTCAATGAGGCATCCCATCTTAGTCCACAGGGTTGATAATGAATCTACATCTTGATTCTATATCGTGGATACAGTCAGGTGGACTGTGTGCCCATTTTTTACTCTTTTTGGTATAAAATATATGTTTCTGGTATTTAGTTCAACCCATCGTATAACTTATGATGTGTAGCAATCATATAAATTATATTAGTATGGTAAATATGAGCGACAAATGCACACAGCCCATCTTATAGTTGTTACTGTGGTCCATATGGATTGTATGATGTATATACTTGATGAAGAATCTAGGTGAAATTGTCGCTTCTAAGGACCATCACGCTATATCTTACTGTCATTGAATCCGATTCCCGTCATAAGGAACACATCAGCGTTATTTTATTCCTTGCTGCTGATATAATAACATTGTATATATTGTCTGCAGCGTGCCTCTGCCACAAGTACATGTAAAATAGTTCGACTCACCTGTACGGTAGCCGGCATTAGACAGGTAAGTAGCGAAGGTGTTGGTCTCGTGGGTAGCCTGCCACATGGGCGAAGAGCAGTTGTCATTGTTGGTGTATACATTGTGGTTGTGCACGTAGACTCCGGTCAGCAAAGAGCTCCTAGAACCGTTTGAACAATTATAATACGACGATAAGTTCTAGAAATTATCTGCATTCAAATCGTACCTTATTAGCTGAGTCATACTTCCAAGGTAATACAAAGATCTCTCAAAGAAATTCATTATTTGTATACCTAAGTTGGATTTTAGATAAAATGTAACAACAGTGGCATGTCTCTGGCACTTCAATGAATTTGAAATGAATCTGAGCATTCGGATTACCTTACTTAGGTATTATATCGAAAAGTAGGTTGGTTTTTAGTTATATGGTCTGGCAATGTCCTTTTCTCGGTCTTATCGCATAAGGCATATATCGGATACCGGAAGCCAAAGAGGATATAAATGTATTATGCGTATACTTGCTACTATTTATTCTTATACGTCGATTAAAAACTACGGTTAAATTTTTCCCTGAAATTTGGCTGTTCCAAGAGCAGGCGGAAAAATGGTCAATTACACCAAGTAACATCTAATCGTCTAAAGAGAACAATATGTATCGTTTACCAATAATCCATATACTTTTTATCGCTTACGATTTTCACCGCGTTTATCTCTGACTGTCTCGTACTATGAAATGAGAGACAGTCAGAGATAATAAACCTGCTGTTTCAAATGTTACAAAACAACGACATTTTCCAGTTAATTTGTTACATGTATAATATCGGTAATATTAGGGCATCCTCGAGGCGGGGGTGTTGGAAGAGTCGAGTAAGTAAAATGCCTGAAAAATTCTTATGGCTTCCAAAAGGTCAATTATCTCGAAGAATGCCAGACATAATATAAAATGCAAGTATGTCTAGACCGATAACCAATCAGCCTACCATGTGCCGGCAATACCTGTTTGGGAAAGGTTTATGTAAACTAGTGGACTACTTACAAACGATGATGATGATTAAACAATATTGACTGGCATTAGAAACATACCTTGATGGACAGCACATTGGTGTTGTAGTGTAAGCATGTCGGAACTCGGCTCCAGCACTTCTTATAGCCTTCATAGTTCTTGGCATAAAATTAAGACTGCCCAACTCTACATCCTGATCATCGGTCAGTATCAGAATAATGTTTGGTTTCTTCTCCCTCGGCTGGGGATATGGAATGTAACCATTATTTTGCCATTTATTTGTCATTTTAACTTTCATCCTCGTTGTATTTTCCCTAACTGGCATGGGACGGAATCTTTCCGGTGCTTTACTTTGATTGACTGATTTTCTTCTCTCTGATGAGTTTCTATCCGTGTTACTTTTGTTCCAGTGTTTATCTGTCCTGCGGGGCTTTTCATCATTTCTTAAGCTGAAAGGATCTGTTCGGTTGTAAACAGTGTGTTCCTCAGAAGTATGCGCGTCTGATCCTTTTCTCCTATCACGTCTAATCTCATGTTCACGCTCCCAAAATCTTCGCCTGTCTCCACGATATCTAGAACTGTTCCGATGTCTTAAGTATCTCCTTTCCGGTATATCTATAAGCGTACCATTAAAGGTGGTTCTATTACGATTGTTTTCTTTATTCCTCAGTTCCCTTGCTCTTATTGTATCTTCATCTTCAAACGAGTCTCTTTTCGCAGCGACAAGAAAAAAATTCCACGTCAGAAGAAATGGTATTATCTTTAAATTCATGGTGATACTTTAGTATCGGCAGTTTTCCACTAACTTTTTAAATTTTAATATACTGAGATAGTGTAGTAAACAGTTTAGTGAATACAAAGTTTTTATGTCGTATCTGTTTGTAACAGCGACAACAACATCCTGACAAGTCGAAGCGTCATCTTTATTTGCCAACTGAAACAAAAGAAAATAAGTCTAGACATTTTCCAACACTATTTCCCACTATTATACAATTACCTAATTAAAAAGGAAATTATTTTTTTATTGGAAAGGGGGCAATACTGCAAGCGGCTCACCTGATGGTAAGTACCGACGCCCACGTACAAATGCAACACCAGAGGAGCTGCAGGATACTCGGGGCAAGTAATGATAAGTTATAACTAGAGATAAACTTTAACTTTAAATATTTGGCGTCGTAATAAAATTTAATTACCTAACCATTTGTAGAACTGAATGATCCCAAATTTTAACAATGTAAAATCAGTGAGTCCATTTTGCAATACCGCAAACAATTTAACCGTAAGAGCATTTCAGTCGTAAATTTTCCTAATTTTATTTACGGCTTTCGTTAAAATTGGACAAGCGGAAATGCTTTTAAAAGTTCCATGTTTCCTCTCGTACTCAAAAGCATTAAGTGGTTTACTAATACATGAACATAACGATCACGTCTTCAAAGTTATGTGACGTTGGAGCGGTGATGAAAGATGAAAGGAATAGTTTCCAACGGAAGAACATAACTACAGCTGATATAGAATATACAGAGGCGAGTTGTAGTCTTTGTTAAGTATAGTTTAAATTTTAAAAATACGACGAAACATCTTAACATATTGCCTATTACAAACCTAATAGGCAGGTTTATTAACAGTATTTTGATATTTACCAATCTCGCATTTCTTATATTACTTTGTAAATAATGTAAGAAAAATGAGGTCTTCGTGTCTCACGAATTAAATCTACAAGACCCCAGCAAGTATATTCAATTACAAAATGAATAAATAGAAAAGGATTGCTGTGGTAGACTAATGGTAAGAGCACACGCTTTAACTTCAGAGTACGGAGGAAACGTGACTAAGAAATAATATTATTTTGAGGCTGAAGTTCGCTAAGCCACACTGGAGGAGCGTGGCGGACCATTCCCTGCTCCAAAACCATTCTGATTTTCTGTACTGCTTATGAAATTATAATCAATCTACTTAAACCAAAGAAAATCAAAAGTTTTAAAAGTATATTTGAACTACCGAGAAAACATGAACCCACTGCAAGTACCTTCACCGCAATTTATTTGTATTTGTTATTCTCCTCAAAAATCTACAAAATTGATAGGGGAGAAAATTAAGTGCCATTGATTTTAAGCGTTTGCAATATTCTAGAGTGCGTGCGTTAGTGCATGGAACAGCGCGTGCCGCCCCAGCGCCCGCGCCACTGTGATCTTGATTTATGTGCCTCCGAACACGCCTGATGTGGTGGCGTAATTGATAGGGGCCGGGATGCGATCGATGGCTGACGTCAGCATACGTACACGGAAACTACCTCTACTATTCTCAAGTCCTGCTATAGTGTATATTCTAAAGTAATATGAAAAACCCAATAAGTCCAATGGACAACAATGTATATTTTGAGTGTGACATTTAATACAGTTTTAACTTTGATTCAATTATAAAAATTCCAATGAACCAAGTATTCATTTGTTTTGGTTTTCGCAATAATTTTATTTTAAGAAAACATTGACAGTTTAGGCAAAGAAAATGGTAGCTTAGCAAAGTTTCTATAAACTGCCTTTTACATAAATTAAACGCTGTTTATTTTATCGTTTTATCTTTGTTTACGTGGAGAAAGTACTCTGGTTTCTATTTACAATAGCTTGTTAAAAACAAGTCTCAAACAATACCTCACCCCTGTTTTTGTTCTGAGCAAAACACGTACATATTAACAGTTTTAACACGAGCTTACTGTAAAATTATGCCCCTGTTATGAAATTTATATAAAGGTAAGTACGGTGCACTGAATCTAATACACACGATAAAACATTCGTTAAGTAAAGCTAAATGCAACTATTTCGTTTTACATTAAACGCCAAGCTTCTGGTACTCTCACTTATAGTTAGGAGCATCCCGACGTTGTCCTTAATAATAAACTACGGAGAAAATGAAAACAAAATCCTTTTCAAAAATCACGGAAAATTTAGATAAGTCCCGTAAATACTATTAACATAATTTAAAACTGAAAAAATAAAATGCTATCGAAAATATGACATAAAGTATAACTCATATTGTCACGATCCTAACCAATTAGACCTTTATGTGACCACACGTACTGACAGCGATAATCATGTTTTATTTTTTACCAACAGACAATTATAGTTAATTAAACCCTTATAAGTACAATCATTAAACTGTTGGACGACGAGACGTCGGCATTAAATCTCCTTCCAATTGATTTTTTCATTTCGTCTTAGGCATGAGCTCCCTTAAATTATTAACAGATGGAGCGTAATGAGTCAGAGAACTTATTTTCGGTAACAGCGAACGCGTAATTATAGTTAAATATTTAGACTTAACCGCCTTGAAAAAACGACGCCTGTAAAATCTCGCTTCCGAGAAAACAAACAGAAACTCCAACATCGAGTCGAGGTTCGCCTACAGAAAGAAAATACCCTACAATCGCCTACAGAATAAAAACACCAACTTTCTTTTCGCCATTTATCGCAACAATGTTAATGAACCCTTATAAATTAGAAGTTAATCACCCATTTCAAGAAGTTTCACCAACCGCGCCGGAAGCTTTATGTAAATCTCCTTAATGGTTCCCGGGAAACAAACTTTGTTATTCGCCATTAATTTTCGAATCGGCGAAAGGAAACAAATCGAACTTTGTTTATGAAACTTGTATAGCCATTGAATTTAATATTTATATATGTAATATAAAAGAAGCATTCAGTAACTAGTCGCCAAGAACCTATACATATAATTAAAGTATGCAGTTTAATGCTCCAATCTCGTTTTGCATTGTGTAAACTAACCTTTAAGACCTGCACATAGCCAACGCACGGGCCAATGTTGAAAAGTAATTGAAGTCACGTGTAAAAAACGACAGTTACAAAGTAAAGTTTTCAAAGAAAATTAAAGATTGAAGTCTGAATTAATAATTCCACTATTGATTATTTCAAAGCGACCGTTATAATTTTCTTAACAAAATAAATGGAAAAAAAATCAAATCAAACGATTTTGACGTGATGAAACAATAGAAATCTATTTAACATTTTTTTTTAATTTTCAGAATTTAAAACTCGATGAACAAAATGAATGAAAACCATTATGATAGTTCATTGAATTTATTAGTCACGTACAACTTCTTGAAACTCGGTAACTAAATCACATCCTTAATTTAAGTTTCATTTCGGTTTAAGTGCACTCGTTTCGCTACATTCGTTAACGACTCCCGCCATCACCTGCAGACGCAATAAGAACGCAGTGGTAGCTCCTACCACTTGTTATTTGTATTTGACTACTATGTAATAAATACGATACTTAATAAATGCTCGCTTTTACTACTGCCATATCACCCTTGCTATCCATAGGGGTAGGCAGGATAACGGATTTCTTTTTGGCATGACTCACCATAGCCAAATGAACTTCCGTAACCCACTTTTTGCCTATAGAAGGTGACGGGAGGCAAGACTTTTAATAAACAATAACACATTCTTAAGCGGCTGTAATGAATTTGGCTGAATTGATATCCCCTTCCCCAGATATACCCTTCAACCATCGTTTTCTCGAAACGCCAACCACCACCGGCACATAGTCCGTCTTGATAGTAACAAACGACGTTCTGTCGAGCGACTAATAGCGAAAAAATTCATCCGAATTTACTGAATCCACATTTCACAGACTACCAACACGTCTGACTAGTGGTGTGAGTGTGAGCAAACACTGCAAGTAATGTATACCGGCCTAGTGGCACTATCCTGGCGTGGCGTTTGTTCAGCAGTAAACTTAAATAGGCTGATGCAGAAAAAGTAGATACAGAAATATAGCCAATAAAAGTGTTTAATTTATTAAAACATCTTGGTATATTTTCGTATGCTTTCAAAACGTGAATTAGAAGCCCTCAGAACATGCTTTGCGTGCTAACACGCGATCGACGAAACCTCTCTTAGATAACGTATGTTATAATTACTATCTTCCAGATAAAATAAAAAGAAACTTCTGTTTGTGGGTATTTCATCTCGTTTAATCAATGAGTGATAAGGAAATACATAAATGAATAGTTAATTTCATTAAAATATTTCGCCTGAAGAAACCTGTCAAACAGAGTAGGGCGCACGGAAACCACCAAGCTATTTGTAAGGAAAAAATATAATTTTGGCATTGTGCAACCGCGTCAATTATACCCTGATAACACTATAAGTTGTGTGATAAAGGGGAAGGGACTCCACCACCTCTCTCTTTCCGAGAATGTAGTAATAACCTTCCAGAGATTAAGTGACGAACTTGCTGTGTTGCGGGAAGTCGATGAATAGACCTTCGTAATACAGTCGATGAATACTTAGGAGCGTGCTTTTTGTGAGGCCTATGTTCAGCAGTGGACTTGTGACAGGCTCATACAGGTTAAATGCGACGCTACTGGCATGTAATAGACACTTGGTGAATAATGGTACTCATAATTCTTTTTAAATATGTAATAAATAAAGATTAAGAGGGAATTAAAAAAAACTTTATTCCTTTTAAATAGACTAATAATCCAAAGAATTTACTATCCTTTATCATAAAGTCCCAGAAATGTCAAAATATAAAAATATGAGCATCCATTTAATTTCGTAATATAGCATGTGACAACCTGAAGACAACCTTTTCGCACCGGAGCAGAATAAAATGTTATTAGCTCCAAAATGCTCTAAAAAATATTGAATTTTAGTTACATTATTTAATATTTATTTATTTGCTAGGAATGCTGCTCTCTTCGCCTATAACTGTATACGTTTATGGTCTACTATGGTTTAGAGTCAAGGACCGGAGTGAGACAAAATATCTGTAGAGGAAGTGCAGAAATTTGTTGAAAATTTAGCCAAGCGATTGTCTCTATGTATTTGCGGTAAAAGTGGTTATTTTGAAGACTAATTAGAATTATTGTACAAGATAAGGTATATTTTTAAAATTTATTACTGAATTTAATTGACTTTTAGATCTAATGAAATAATTTGTTAAACATTTTGTCGTAATTTTATATCACTGTGATTCCCTCATGACAAAAGGCTAAATTGGTCGGTTTTTTTAAATCAACAAATCATTTGGGAAACCATAACAATGGCAAGTATAGTTTATTTTCAAAATGTTGGCTTACTTCTTAGACGCTACTTACTGCCTTCCACCGGTTTTATTTACGAACGCTGCCACTCGTTGCTTCCATTTTTATGGCACTTTTATCTATTTGTATATCAAAACTTTGTATTACTATTAAAAACGTTACAATATTTCGTTATTAACTTCTTATGCTTTTCAATTTTTAACCCGAACAACACCGGGTATAACAGCTAGTAGAGATAAATTGGATCAATTTGTTATCCGTCTGTCCGTATGCCTGTCTGCTGTCTTGAAGAATATGACTTGACGCGTAAAGTTAAATTTGGTAATATAAGTTTCATACGCCTATGCCTCTACCATACGCGGTATCTAAATAAATAACTGAAAGGTTTCATAGAATAAATAAAAGGAAAATGTAAAATTTCCTAATTTATAATCATTAGGTAAAAATAAAATCCATCGTAACTTGGTATTACTATGCTCTGCATACATTACGCAAGTAACTTCGTTTACTAACATTTACTAACACTGGTCATATATTTAGAAGTAAGCAATAATTTTCTCACTTTTACGACACTTAATATACTTCTCGTACTTCAATATTTCGATTGCACAATATGAATTACTCCTGGCGCTTGTCACCACATAACATTCATAAACAATAACACGTAATGCTCGACTTACTTTTAATTCGAGTTTGTGTGCGGGCAGAGTAATAAAACTGGTCCCTGGTACGGGTCATTATTGGCTTCATACGCTGTAGATCACGATTCGCAGGCGGCTCATATTGTTAACGATTCATTTAAATTTTATCCAGGGCTGGATATAAGAATAAAACAAAAAGAAACTTGAAGCATTTTACGTAGAAGTGTTTTAGTTCAAAACAATTTGTTTTCAATATTTTTTGTTTTTTTAATGGTATAAGATCTGACTCATTTCAATGTTAAATTTTATCATTTTATAATTTGATGACAAACGACAAATATAGTAAGTTTAAGACATTAAAATAAGCGTGTAAAAAAAATACACTTTCGGACGCGTCTTCTGTAATAAAGTTAAAAGATTGCATTATTTGAAATTACTACTTCAAGAAAAATAGGGATAGACAATTAAATTAAATCAGTTGATTTGATAACATTAGAAAAATGCAAAGTAAAAGTAAGTATTTATTACTTTACCGAGTAACTCACCTTTCTCAATCGCTTCTACTTTCATAGTAGCTTGTAAATGCAACTTTAACTTTTTCAAATGATTAAGAATGGTTGGCCTGTTCCTTAGTTTATTGCCCGCCGTTTCTAACGTCGGTCGGGAGCAATCAGTTCTCCTTCCGACTGATTGCGACTGATGCCGGAGCAAGGACCGCATTTGTTTGCACTGTTGGCATTGAGCCTCGTTGCAACTACTCACTGTTAGTCGACTGACTTGCAATTTAAATTCTAGTCAGTGTCAATTTATAAAACCCTCGTATCTTATTTTCCATTCTTAGAGCGACATTAGAGAAATGGTTATGCACAGGAGCAAAAATGGTAGATTTCTGACCCTAATTTTTAACAAGGTCAAACTCTACGCAACGTTGTTTATATTATTACAACTATTGGTTCCAAACTTTAAATTTATTTCATCTTTCTTTCAGATAGTATCTACTTTGCAGTGGAGTGCGACTGCTTTTTTTTATTGTTAGTTTTTTTTTACTTTATTTTATCATAAAATTGCTATAATTGTTTGTGAGACTATTCCTTGCTTTTTATTTTGTATAATTTGTAGTACAAAATCTGTAATACAATTTACAAAAAAGAGGATACCTACGAAGTTTCTTTTGCCTGTTTCTTCTCCGTCATAGAATCTAATTAAGAAACGGTGGTAGATTGTAAAAATTATAATTGATAAATAAAGTTTGAATTTCTTAAGAATTTTCATTCATTTAATTTAATTCGTTTATTTATTAACATCTCGTTTTGATCTCTCTTCTTCTTTTCTTCTTCTTCACCTTTCATCAGAGACGTAAAAGCATGGAGAAGTATAAAATAAGACGTATTAACGAAAACACTTAGGGTGCCAGCTATTTGGATTGTAGCTAATAATATCTATAAGCTAGATGTAATTATTTCTGCTTCCTCTTAACAAATTTAATTAAATAGTCCACTGCATGACATAGGCCTCTTCCATAAGGAGGCTTTGCCATAATCGCCGTCCTCGGCTTGCGGATTGGCGATCACAGAACGGTATACCTTCATCTTAGATGCTGCTGCCATCTACGGTATGTTTAATTTTAGTCTGGGATTTTTTTAAATGTTTGATCGGCTTGATAAATTCATTAGGCAAAGAAGCGATTGTTTCGACTGCACCTACAAATGTATTTTCTTATATTAAGATTTCCAGTCAGTCGGAAGCGGCAACTACAAATCTTCCAACAACTTCTCAGTTCTTACATCGCTATATAGGCTCCACAGAACACAATCTGTTGTCAGAACCCCAAAACACCACCACTTAAACTATTACCAATCTACCGTTAATACCTCCCTTCTTCTTAGCTTTATACGTATTTGGAACTCCAGCTCCAGCAGCAGAATCAAATTACATCTCACATATCATTGCAAAACACATCATAAGGATACAGAAAAATTTGTACGTACTCAATGTACGAGTAGCATGGATAAGCCATCGCATTTATCATCAACAATGCTGCGAATACGTTATTTTGTGTAATAACGGTTCGAATGCAATTAATGGTTTTGCTTTATATTTACATATTTACCATGTGGTATCGGCGTAAAAATCTTCCAACAGTAAGTTTAATAAGAGGCGATTAAGGTAAGGGTCTTAAAAAAGTTAACATGGAAACAAACAGTCCGCCCCCCGGTAGCCCGTTTGGCTACGCTGACTCATGCCAAATGAATTAATCTCTGCCTACCCTTATGGATGCCAGGCATGATGCTTAAGTAAATTATATAAATAATTTACAAACCTTTTTGCTCTTTTAGAAGTGCAAATAAAGTTTAAATTAATAAAAACCAACAAGATTTCAGATTACATAGTACACTAATCCACGTAAATGCAGCATAGTGATAGGAGTTAGGACATGATTAGTTTGAGACATTTGCATACGGCCGCACTGCGGACGCGAATGTGCAAAAATAACTCTTGCTGCGCTAAATTGCCATCCAGATAGCGGTACTAAATAAACTAGAACATACTAATAAACGTCACTTTTAGTATTAAATTTACCTAATCTTATTTCAACATGCTACCAAAGATATGATTTTAATGTTAAAAATAGGTAAAGATGTATATGACCTTCTTCATGATGTTGATGTCCTGTCCGGTTTCGACCAGCGCTAAAACTCCTAAATACTATCGGGAGATGTCAGCTGCACACATATATTATAGTACCGAAAGTGTTCGCGTAGACACAAAGGCACTCACTAGTCTTTACTTCCCGTAACGGCTGTATCGTTAATGCAAAAGATCGGTGGAATCGATGGGTCAGTACCAGCGTCAGATACACAGGACGCAACGAAAAACAATCAGACCCGTAACCAATATGAATGCAATTGGGTTCGAACCCCGGACCCATTGCTCGATAGTCAGGTACGCAATCCACTAAGCGGTAGTAATATGATTTACAGTCACCGTACATCATAAACATACGATACAATGGTAAACTTAAAAAAAACTTACAGCTCGTTTGGTTGTCGCTAAATCTTCAAAGTGTTAAGTATAAGTAGTAACTTAGATTGCGATCTTCCTCAATAGCTATGAATATATTACTTTTCTCATACAGGTTACAAAACGAACGACAATGGCTACTACTCAGTACAGACGGACGGATTTATTAACTGAAAAGATTATTATAGCGACCAAACCAGTAGTAAGCTTGCAATAAGCCATGTCATGGTATTACTTGGTTGGGTAAGTAAGCTCATAAGCTTGAAAGTAAAAATAAAAATCTTAAAAGTAAAAGGACATTTGAAGGATGTAGTCCCTTCGCAATCGAAAAGCACGTAGAGCAGCGAAAGATATGTGCATTTACACCGAGCTTTAAGCACACAACTACGCGGACGCGGACTGGAATATCTTTTTCTTTCTCTATAACTAAAGTGAATTTACTAAATTACATGAAACCTTATTTAACACTTTATAATGGTTTCTAAATATTTTAAATATTTTAAATTTTTATAATTTTTAAACTTTAAAACGACATACGAACTTACCGCCCACTTGACGGTAAGTGGCTGCTGCAGGCCATAGATACCTGAAAACAACTTCAAACGAACTACAACAGATACGTCACCACCCGAGAGCACTACGATGGAATGGCCAACAGCCTGTAATTATACTGGCACTTTAAGTCTCTATACACTTTATACTGAAACAATACAAACAGTGCTTGCTCTGCTGATTGTTACTGCAGAAATATGTAAGTCGAGATTGAATGTGGTAGAGCCAAGCGGCGGCTTTGCTGCTGCTCGAATGGGCCGGCTCGATCGGGTTGGCACCACGGCCTCGCAGAATACCGGCGTGAAGTAGAGGCATCTTGTGCTTCTGCGTTTCGTTCGATGAGCGAGGTAACCGGAGGCCCACACCCCCTTCCCATCCCCCTCCTCATCCTCCCTCCCATCTCCCTAATACCCTTAAAGGACGGCAACGCACCTGCAGCACCTCTAGTTGTACGTGGACGACGGTAGTCACTTACCATCAGGTGAACCGCTTGCTCGTTTGCCGCCTTTCCCATAAAAAAAACCTACCTAGACCGCTCCTAGGCAGACGAGTCCTACCGCGTTGTAAATAATAATATGAGAGCTGACAAATCCCAGCATGACACAACTCGTATATCGTGCAATCCGCGACACTGTTTCTTTGTTGGTGAACAGATATCGCGAACTATTAAATATAAATATTTATTCAAATTATATTATTGCTTCTCTATTACAAGCATCACTTGACACGCAATTTTCATTTTACAACATTTTGTTAAAAAAAAATTCCACAGCAAGTACTTTCATTTTCATATAATCATATTAGTATGATGCTCTTTTGACCGATTTCGAACATGGCAACATATGATTAACAAACACAGATTACTTGCTCAAGATATATTTGCCGTGGGTATAAACGCAAACATCGCGGCACTCACTCGTTTTTACAACTTCATATCTGATGTAAGGTTTAACTGCAGTAGATGCAGAGTAAGTAATCATAACACGGGACAATCATAGTACATTTACGTCGACACTTTCATCTACTAGAATTTAAATGCATTCACTACGGAGGTATTCACGGGCAATATTTCCTATACAGTAGATTTAAAACAAAGCTTAAACTCGGTACGGGTACAAAAAAAGTGATGCTTATCAACATTTAGTAAATAACATGACTAGAATGGTGTACAACCGGCGAGGAGCCCTGCCATATTTTTATGACTTTGTCTGACACTTTTTTGAGAGATACCATAAATCTTTGTCATCATTTTTATGTAACAGAGAAATCATTTGACGATAAATTTTATATATAATTAAAATTTTAATACATGGCAGAGCCAAGCGGCAGCTTTTTCTCAAATGGGTTGCCACAAACGGTGTAGTACCATGACCTCGCAGAATACCGGCGTGAAGAAAAGGCATCTTATGCTTCTGCTTTTCGTTCGGTGAGTGAGCCCACTCCCACCTCTCCATTCCTTCCCCATCCTCTCCCCATCCCCCAAATATTTGTAAATGCCAACGCATTTACAGCTGCTCCTCTGTCGTTGCAGATGTACGTGAGCGACGGTAATCACTTACTATCTATCAGGTTGCTCAGGTGCTGGTTTGCCATTCAAAAAATCCAATAAAAAAAAACTACAAAGTATAAGTAACAAAATTATAGTTATTTACTTTTACTAACTGGTTCGGATTGCTAAAAGTATATTCGTGCACAAAACCACTAATCATTAGGGTAAAGAACAAATTGAACGCTCCCGTTCTCTTGCTACTAGGTCCGCATAAACGCGCGGTACCCACGCCATTCCTTCATTAAACAAATGTCATTCGCGCTAAATGCTCTTAAACCGATCCAATTTACCCTTGTTACAATATGCTAGTGCATCATCGTCACGATACATATTTATTTGCGGACTTAAAAGCGACAGTACTCTCCTGTACTAATCATTAAAAGAAATATATATTCATTATTTTAGATTTCATTTCTTTTTTAGATTCTCATTTTAAAATATAAATACTTTTATTATAAAAAAGGAACACTCATCTTTAGTGAATTGAATATCCTTAAATATATAATTAATTGTGAGTAATTCTAAAAATTAACAAATTCGGTTACAGTATTCAAGTCGCCAATTTTTTTTATATTAAATCCATTCCTTTTTAAATTTCTTCGCCGAATTAGAAGAAAGTAGCTTTCTCTTCTTCTATAAAACCATTTAAAAAAATTGAGAGAAGGCCTCTGGCCAACAATGCAAAGACCTAAATTTATAGGTTGCTTTATTACTTTACTTTGAAATCTGAAGGTTATTTTTTTAATATTCTCGAACCTTTTTCGATGTAACGCTGCACGGTTACATGTATTATATATTATACACGTGCATACATAGCTAAAAGAATTACGTTCGTAAATATTTTATGAAATCCTGAATTATATTTTTTAATAAAAACCTCAACTCCAACAGTATATTCGTATAATCTAATGTTAATTACGTACAAGGTAATCTAAATATTTATTAATCTTTACGCCCAGCTTGCTCCAAAGGAGAAGAACTAGTGACCTTAGTTATCTTAAATAACTCACCCACCCAGTTGTTTTTATAAGCACACAGCCTAATTAATTACCTCACGTTTATAACATTTCAATGTTTTGTATACTTCGCGCCTTATTACCCAAAGGGTGAAGCAGAGATAGATTATTTCATTTAATTTATTTTACTGCCCTGTTTACTTTATTTGCAAAAAGTTAAAAAATTTGTTCATGAGTTCTTTGTAAATAATCACGCTCTGTTTACCTAAAGGGTTAACAAGGAAATAAATATTTTTATAGCAAACAGCACAATTTTTATTTTTATAACGCAACCGTTTAATCAGTTAGTTTCAATTTATTTTAATCTGGTTGATTAAATTATGCATTACATTATTTCGCATCTTTACGCCCGGATGCAATTATGGGTGCAGGAATTATTAATATATTCCGAGTATATTATGTTGGCTCTTCAACGGATATAACTATTAATTATTTATGTATGTATGTACATACTTTATTTGTATACCACAAAATAAACAATACATAGAAAATTTACTAATATGGCTGTCACGAACCTTTAGACGATTTTATGGTTGCTTTTTTTCAATTGCAAGCAAACGTGAACTACTATGTATGAAAAATGTGCTGCGCCTTGATCAAATGTTTATGTTTACTTTACACAGGTTGCGTTTGTCTTTCATCACAGAATTCATTTATATTATTTTATAATGGAGTAGCGATGGCAATTTTAATGTTGTTTTTGTATTAAGACTTATTTTGATCAAAAATGGGTATGCATGTATCGGAGCAATATTTAAATATACCAAATTGAATACTGTTGTACGGAAAGCGATTCACAGCTTACCATAATATCGGTCACTAACAACGGTTATCTGAAGCTATACAATTAAAATAAACATATTAAATTGACTAAATTCTATTCTTCAAAAAATTCGCTAAAATTACATTCATTAGTAATAAAAAAAAAATTGCCTCCAGAGGGATTCCAAGCCAGAACACACAAGTGCTTACTTATGCATTGCGATACTATTAACGAGAGAATTCCAACCTAAAGTAATTAAAATAAATAAATAAATGCGATATTAGGCTAGATGCGATATTACGATATTAAATTTTTTCTAATATTCTACGGGCTACTTCTAAGTCATAAACTAAATATCAATTATATAAGAACAGTTTAATCTCATAATTTTTATATTATATATGTCAATGGTTGCGCTACTAGTTCACTAAGCCAACGACACCCAGGACAAAGACCTTATCGACCGTCTTTCGTTTATTATTAGGGCATTTAATTAATTAGAAAACAGGGTTAATTTATTTCTTCAGGAAAATATTTTTTTACTATTTTCTACAAACTATGACCACTAGTACTAATACATTTTTCACTAAATGTCAACCAACAACACACTCTGTATAAAGAAAATTGCAATTTACAATAATTTTAGTGGTGACTGCATCCGGATTCGAACCTAGGTTTCAATTCGTATGTACATCTATCTATATCTATCTATTGATTGCTCGTAAAATTGGGCAGGTTGAAGCAACCTGTCATCCTATAACCTAAACTGTAAGAGAAGTTACATTCTTCTCTGAATCCAACGGTTATTGGTTCTGTGTACGTCATACCAGTCTGTCATTCGCCTCATCCTTTTAAATACATTAAACATATAATGCTATTCAAAGCTAAAATTATTTGTAAACTAAAACGTCTGTGTAACATATTCCTAAATAAACATCTAAATGTTAGTCCATCTCAGAATATTTGCATAGCCTAAATAAAATATCTTCACGACACAACGAAGTAAACTTTAGAAACAAAACCATTCGTATCTAGTTCGCGTATTTAAGATATTCCCACGGACCTCGTCTATGGCGGGCGGCCATGTGGCGCCGCGGACGCCAGTCTGTCAATTTATTTTATTTGCGAACAAAAATAAATACTAGTGCAGCAAATAAAACGACGGCTAGATACCTAAAAATTTGAACGTCATTTTCAGACTAAACAATAATTTACGAGGAAGCAAACATTTGGTACACATGGGTTTCCGTGATTCGTTCTGAACGCATTCGGTTCAATTAAAGTAATGAAAACATCGAATGACGGATTGTAAAATTAAAATACTCGTTAATATACAATATTATATTTTTAATCAGGTATATGGCATATACCATATACCTAGTTATTAGGGTATTTTTGCCAGAACCTAAATAATATTTGACGATTTCATTAAATTATATGACTGGCATGATTTCACTTAAAACTAGATTCATTTTAACGAAATTTGTATAAGTACTGTTCCCCAATATAATTATATAAACAAAAATACAATCCTTGTGATCGACAGTCTTATTCGTAGAAAAATAGTATGTATACAATGTATGTTTTGACTAAACAAATGTTGTTTAATTAAATAAGCAGGCATTTTAGATACGTTACTACAATCAGCACATTAACAATACGGGGTAAAACGATTAAGGGATAAAACTTAACATGCCCATTTTTGGACAAATTAATGGTCTACGTGTTGCAACGCCAGAAACGGTGTCGGCACGACTTGATAATACTCTAAAAGTTCTGTATTTGTGTTAAGTGCCCTGTTGTTAAGCTGTGATAATGCTATCTGTACTAAAAGTTTCAAAAGTGAACTAGTAGTAAGTTTTTTTTATACTTTTGCAAGAATTCACAAACAAAACACTAAGGAAACGAAGAAAATATATTACGCGTTAGAAAGTTGAAGCAGAAGCTCTCGTCCTCGGGCGTTTTATTCTAAGGAAAGTATTCAAAGAGACATTGTTACTTTTTAAAAAACTTTATATAGGTACGACAGCGAGAAATGTAAAAAGATATCATCGTATATATTTTTACAGCCAATTTGACCGGTCACTGCCTTAAGTGACAGGTAGGTGTTTGCACGTTTACTCACGTAGCGCATAACAATAGTTTTATTACAATATTATATTCTTTATCCTGAAAATAAAAATAAAATACAGCAAAGATGATTTCGTCTGATATCTACTCAACGAGTTTGAATACTGTAAAATTGAGATTACGTTCTCTGCTCCGATTGTGAGGTAAACACTAAGGCGTTACTAGAGAATATTTTACCTAAGATATTTTTTTTTATATTGAAAAATAAACCAATTCAGCGATGTCACTGCAATGTATAAGATTTTTTTAGAAACGCTGATATTTTGTAATGAGCTTGATATTTTAAATAAAAATCTTATAGAAACAATTGAGTCTCTAAAATACGTTATACTTACATTAAAAGCACGAACGATAAAAAGTTATTTTGAAAATAGTTAAATGTGAGACAAAAATAAATAACTTTTACTCTATTTATCCAGAATATGATCATTCTAAAGATATAATTTAAAATGAATAACTATAAAACATTTAACGTGTAACGCCTTAAATGGCTTCGTGATTCGAAAACGTTGAAAATAGGAAAAAGAGCCGTAGTTCGGGAGTAGAACAAACGCCTCAAATTTTATGGTAAGCGAGTGAACATGGTTCATTTTCAGATGTCAGTATTAGAACAAATGTTAATTGTAATTTGAAGTTACAATGGTGAAGGAAGAGACGAGAAATAAAAATGTTACGATAGCATGTGATCGAATCGAGAACATCTCGACAACCACCACACCTCTAAAACCTTTTCAAAATTAGTTCAGGCGGCAGTTCAACTTGTTCCAGGACACTGATGACGCAATTTTATATGATTATTGTAATAACAAAATTACAACTTTACTAATACAAATATTATTATAGCCTATACAGACAATCATACTAATTAACTTTTGCTATATTTAATACTAACAATACACCGAAAGGAATATTTAATACAAATTATATTCTTAGCTTGCTTTAATAATATGCTTTATAGTCAACTCGCTCCAAGTTTGTAAAACCACAACAATAGTTGGCAATCGGCCGAATCCTGCGACAATTTGCCGTTTTCTATTTTAGAACTCTGTGTTGTATTCCTCAGACAGACATGCGCTAATAAACAATTTTGTTCCCATCTGTCTGTCCCATTTGCACTTACACTTCCCGAATGCACCATTCTCGCAATAACCTCCCGGAATAGCTGCCGTAACATGAGACTAGTAGTCATTTAACGATTGATATGTAATGCATGTAACATGAAGGTGGAACGAAAAATAGATAAGAAGTTTGCGGTTTTTGCGCCTTTAATCATATGACCCGTGAGCAATAAGAACACAAGTTCTTACTATATTTCGGATCACATCGTAAGGTTAGTAATTCGTGTTAGATTATGTTATAGTCCGTAAATATAGCGTAACACTGAGACAATCTATAGTAAACTGTGGTGAGCTTGAGCCCCGTGGCTCTGTAGCTCTCTCCTGTTTCCACCCGGAAGCAATTTCTGCAACACAACGAATTATCGCTTTACAATTTATGTAACACACTAATTATCGCTTTACAATTTGTGTACCGATTAATAACGTGTGTTGCAAATATATTTGCCCTCTCGTTTTTACCTGTGAGTCATTCCATCCTCAGGGGTAACAAACAACGATTCTGTAACGTTCTTTGATTTAAGCCGTTTGCTGTTGTCCGTGAACTGCAGTGGCCACTTAGCATTAAAAAATAGTACAGACCTTCATAAAGGACCCTTTAAATTTAAACTGTCTAAACCAAATCATGTTATAGAAATTTAAAACTCAATTATAGTATTATATTTAAATGCAGAGTAAAATACTTAAAGCACCTATCATATCCAACGGGCGTAGTGCCGGAGGCGAGGTAAATGCAATATTCAAGAAAATCATACAGTGTATGCTCTGCACCTGTGTAATACATATGTATAATAAGTAAGCGACATAGGCAACCACTTCAGTATCTATCACGCTATCTTTATAAATTTCTTGTCAGTGAGTAAGTGAAGAAAGATTTTACTAATAACTTATTTAAAAGATTTTGGTTGCACTAAAAAAAGTTCATCGAAAATCAATTTCAGCTGTAAATACTACGTATTAAATTTTTTACGAAGCATCTTTAATACCTATTTTATCTCATATATGGATACGACACAATAACTAGAACAGAAAATTATGTATTCAAGTAAGCATTCAGCACTGCAAAATATTTATCGCACTAACATTGAAAGCCGTATATTACTGTTTTACTGCTACGTACAGAAAGGCAAATTATATACACAGTTCTGTAATTTTTGTGTATTCAGTATATCGTGTACAGTGATGCTCTATTTAAGTGAAGGAATCAACTGTTACTATGCTTGTTATCAACAAAAACGGCGCATAAATAAGTCGCACCTAACTCTAGTTTTGTTATAAGCCATGTTCGGCAGACGAATCATTATGTGACTATCATTATTTTAACAGTCTAAGTAAAAGTACATATTTCAATCGGTAATCTCTGTCTTAACTTTAGACGCGTAGTAGCGTCTAAGGTGCGAGGAGGAGCGTCTAGTTATGCGATCATCAACCATCCTTTCATGTGTCAGATACAGCAAAGCTGGGAAACTTAGCTAAATTTTGAGAGAATTCAGCAGTAGATTGCTAACAGACTAAAGTAACGATTACAATAGTAAAGTAACCATATATATTAATATACCTTTCCAACTTTAATTTTAAGTTTATTAAAGGCTGTTGCAAAGAAAGAAAAGGCGATTTGATCTGTAAAACACGAAAGTCCTGTATCTTAATATAAAATCTCTTAATAAAAACAGCATTCCTTATTCGGGTACCCTAACATTTTTCAAACGCACAGCTAACCGCGTGCGCGAAGAAAGATGTAAATAGGGTCCAGCGCATGAATCGTAAATACACATGAATTATTGATAAATAACTAAGATAGATCACGAATAGTTTTACATACTTTACCGCGGTTTCCAAGAGCGAAAACAATTTACCCTGTATCGCGAGACGTCGCTCTGTCTTGCAGCTGGCGGAGACGTTTCGTTTAGCGATACATTCCACGCAATTTGATATACGTAAAACTGACATAGTGCCGGCTCGTCGGGGCATAAATCGCGCTTATATTTCGCATGGAATGGAAAACCGTTGTTTGGAAACCTTTCAAGGTTCCCTTAGGGTAAGCGGGCATTTAATATCTTGCCGACATTTTGTCGCCAAAATATTGAACATGATATTTCAACTTTTTGCACAAAGCTAAAACAGCAAAAATATTTTTTTTATTTCTTATCGTAACAAGTGAGATAATGTGACTATTGTTATAACTGTAGTTATATTTTAGGACTACTAAATAATGTTATTTATTTTTTAAACTAAAATGATATAAATTCATGTTAAAAAATTGCTTTAAATATTTTCATCCCACAGTAAGAATAATGAAACTTGGAAATACTCGGTTCCGGTCGTTAACACACATTTGAAGTCACTCCACTTCTCCAATGCTACATTATTGCAACTATTACTTGCGTCGTAGGAATTAACAGGAAATTAATTATACCTTAATGTTTAAGGCTTCCGACCCTTCCACGTCATATGGCAACAAATTTAGAACATAATACTGAAATAATAAATTGGAAAAATAAGTTGCAATTTAGAGACATGATAAAAATAAAATGTCAAATTTCAATTACGCTTGTCAGTTGTAGCAGATATATATATTTGTGGGTTGAATGGTCTTTCGTTAAATTGATAATTAAATAAATTATTTTATGGCCTTCATGTACTTATTATTTTTAATAACAACCGGGCGAGCGGGAGATATACCTGCTTTCTACATTTTGTAAATCGCATAGTGTCGCAAACACAGTCTGTCACTCGTCTTTACCTTCAGATAAGATCAGAGAAATAATTTGTGTCTTGGCAAAATTATTGGCTTCGATTGGGAATCGAATCCAGTTGGTTCTGTTGGACTCGGCTCGTACTGTTCAGCAACAGTGACGGGGACGTAGGTATGTAGCGCCGGGATAGGAGACCACCAGAACAGTCCAAACCTCGATCAGAATCCTCGTACTTAATGGTAATATGGAAAACACATTACTTTCTTGATATGGGATAGCCTACGTAAAAATTGACAATTAATTTATTTAATTCATTCAGACCTCTGACTACCCTTTAATTAGTATACAGCAGTGAAAGATTTTTAATTCTTTTATTCTTTTTTAACTAATAATTTGAAAAGAATTGTACGGAATTTTGTACAAGAGAGTTCGTATTGTACACGGTATGTATTTTTCTAATCCTAAATATTCGGTGGCAAAACTGATTCTACTAAGACAATAGGCTTTCGTTCCTTTCCCATCAAGGTCGTATAAATTTATAGACTACCGTTCCTATTGAAATACCCGTCACGATACTGTGTACCTATCGGCAGAAATATTAAATATCCATTGCTTTGAATATCCTCATGTGACTAATTCTTGTATAAAGATGTGACTATTATTTACTAAGGTGAAATAGTATTTAAAACGGAGTCATCCTAATTTCATACATTCATATTTATACCGTATAAATATGAATGATAAAATATTTTTTTTCAAAGTACATCAACTTATGTTTAACAATCCTTTAAAGAACACAAGGTTCGTCTTTTTTACCAAAAACACGATATGACCGCAGTTCACCTCCACCTTATACGTCTTCCACTTATTGTATCCGATACAATCAGTTAAGTGGGAATACCTTACCTACTGCTATTCAAATAAAGTTGTACATAAGGTAAAATATTTAAAAACCGGACAAGTACGAGTCGGACTTGCAAACCGAGGGTTCCTTACAATCACATAATAAATCTGTCAAAGTCAAATGAGAGCCCGACCCACACTTGGCCGGTTTTTATAATTTGTAGTTTGTCTTTACAGTATTCACTATAGTTACACCAACTTTAACACTTGTAAGTATTACCGATTTTAAAAAAGAGCGGTGAAAAAACCCATTTATTGTATGGGGGCCGCGCTTTATATCCACTCTTTGTAATTTTTTATTATTTGATAGTTTTTTATATTTCCACTATAATATCCGATATAGCAATAACACATATTTTGTGTTAACTACCTTGTGGTGGATAGAGGGCGTAGGCTTAATAATAGGGATCCATATGGAACCCTAAACCCGTACAATCAATAACATTTAATTCATACAAATTGATTATTTGTATGAATGAAACGATTGACATTTTAAACCCTTTATTTAGGTATAAATTATTAGATACATAATAATTGTGATACCTTATTGTTTTAATAATAAACCGGTTTAACATTTTTGCTTCGTATATATTAATTATCTGTATATTATTATTTTTGGGGTGTAAGGGGAACGTACAATCTGTTTTTCCAAATTCTCACGTGCATTGGTGTGCTCTACTATCAATTATACACGGCTCTGACAACCGAATGATGGGGAAATATCCATCCGAATTTGCCGAATTCAAATCCCACAGACAGACAGTGATGGGGAGCAGCATAACTAGTGCGAGTGTACCAGCACTGTGCTCACCGACCCGCTTTTCCAGCGTACTGCGCTGGGGTAAACCTTAAACATGTCGATTTTGCTGGCGCTTTCTTGGAGAGGTCTGTGTTCACCAATGAACTAAAATAGGGTGTTGTAGTAGTGATATTATTATTATTTATAGTTTCTTAATGAAATAAATAGATAATATTTATTGAAGGGCGTAGTTTATTTACTGTCCTTAGCTATGACAATGGTTGGCCTTAATCGTTTTGTGTAATTGAACAGATGCTACCTAAATAATCTAAAACAACAGAAATTGTATATAATCCTAGACGAATTTCTTTATCTATTTACAAGAAACGTGTTAAGGCTCAACCTATTTGCATAATATTACGTAACATGAAAACCGAGCTATTTAAAATTTATAAAAAATTTACTTGTGATCTTTTTCACCAGTAATCCTTCTAAAATAGCAACCGGTATGTGCCCACAGCTGAACAAAGGCCTCCTTCTCAAAAACTAGTATCTGAGAGGGTTTAGGACCCGTGAAGGGCCCGCCACGCTGCTCCAGTGCGGGGTGGCGGGCTTCACATGTCCACGAAATAATATTTTTATTATTTTCCAGACATGCAAGTTTCCTCACGATGTTTTCCTTCACCGCCGAGCACGTGGTGAATACAGCAAATAAATTTCTATTAGCAATTTTAGTGGTACCGACACCGGGGAACAAACTCCGGTCACTCGCGCTCTATGAAACTAAAGTGAGCGCCCTGACCACTAGGCTACCACAGCTCTCCTTCTTCTCCTCCAATCCTTCTAAGTTATTAGTATTTTAAGTTAGGTAAGAACAAGTATAAACATAAATGTCCCAACTGAATGTTAGTGGCGGAAGTCCCTCGGCATATATTTATTTACTGCAGTATGAACCGACTAGCGAATACCGTGATAGTTCGTTTTGCAGTAAGCCCTCTCTCGTGAATAGAAACGCGGGCTTGATTGTAAACACCGAGCTTTGAATTTTGAACTTTTGAATTTATGAAAAGATTTACGAATGCACCTTGGTTAAAGGTAAAGGAGGCTGTAGTTGGAAATACATTATGACTTGTGATGTTTGCTAATTTTTTTTAAACTAATAGTAATAACTTAAGTATATTAAGAATAATGTATTTCTTTATTGGACCGTTTTCATCATATATATTAACTATTCAGTATAATTACCATGAACACAAGTATGTAATATGGCATTATAAGGCTTCTGGAGGAATTCTAATTCTTGGAATTTTTTCATATTTATATAAAAATAACTCTACGGGTGTAATAGCCACATAGCAGAGAAAACAGTGCAGTTTAGGAAGCACTATGAATTATAACAAAGTATATATCTTCCCACGCAACATGGAAAGCTATCAGAAGGACCCACTCCATTTTTCGAATAAAATTTTACAAAATCTTATGAATGTTTCAATAATCTAAGAAATCTGTTATATTATTGAACATAATTTTCTTCGACTACCTTTAAATAGTCCACTGCAGCGGGTTGGCGACCTCAGTGCCAGACGCATCTCATCATAGACCGCTGCCTGTCATTTTCTGCGTATTTCAGGGACGTTGTTGTTTGGGTTTCTAAATTAATCTGCAATCTGTCCGACGCTATGAGAGATCAAAGGTTCTTCCTTAGTAGACTCTTTCGACGTCGTCGGGAAGACAGAGAATGATACATGATTTCCTTCACCACCAGCACACGACATTAAAATGATTTCAAGTACTCTTCGTTTTTCATCGCCTCTCTCTATCTTAAATATTAAGAAAAATAAACAAAACTGACGTTTATTTTGTAATCACTTTCCATTATATCATGTTCTATCATAAACCTTATACATGAACCCTGGTACATTTATGGCCACACGGTACAGAAAACATATTTAACGAACATGTCCTTCTGACCGAACTCGACCACGGCGACATACAATCATTAGTTGGCAACAACAGTATACGCGCAAACACAGAGCCACTCACATCTTTACCTTCCCGTATCCAATGTAACACTATTACGATGACAAGATTGAAGGAAGGGTTAGATGAAGTGTTAGAGACACGAGACGAACGTAACGCAATCAGACCCTTTAGGGTCATTAATAGAAAAAAAACTTAGTTTTAACAAAGTTTTGGTTTTTTTGTATGAATAATGGCTTCGATTGTGATTCGAACCCTAGACCCATGATTCAGTGGTCACTTACGCGGCACCACTAAGACAGGCGGTTGTCAAATACATTCCATTTATTTATTGTGTATGTTTGTTATCTATCTAATAAAGTAGTGAATAATCGAGTCGATCTACAAAGCCAAATTGAACGTCTTTACAAGTCATTCGAAGTAAAACCAAACGACTTAATGTTACAATATTTTATAAATGTCATGTTAAGGTTTATCTACATAAGTTACACATTAAATACTTAAATATTAAGTGTTTCATAATAATGTACGCTTCTGTATTTAAATAACAACCTTATCTCCTACGCGAAGTTAACTATGTGCTTAACATGCAAAGCCGTGATACTCGTAAAAGTAAATGTAAAGAAGTATCCTTACTACAAAACTCTTCGTTAACTCGTACAAATGGTATACCTCAGGACAAAAGCTCCGACTCGGCATAAATCCACGCTTTCGCTGCGAATACTGTCGACAAACAAACGATTTCTTAGCGTCGTGTGGATGCGCCTTAAATCTTTCACTTTACTTATCTCTACAAATCTCTACGCTCCGCTGCTAAAACGTGCTATGTACGCGTTTAGTATAATAAAAATTTGTCATAGTATATATATAGTATGTTATAGTTATAGTACAAAAAACGTGACATAGATAATTATTACCAAACTTCTTAGTTATAATCAAATATTTAATTTTCGGATAATGTCTACCGCAAAATAATATGTATGTTAAAGTAAAACGATTCTGTTTACGGACTTAGCAGCAGGTTTATTGTACATATTGGGAGCCGACTCGCTTCTCCTTACTGTATCTACTTCTTTTCTCTTGTTCTAGTTCAACGCTGAACCTAGACCTCTGCTATAGCGAGCATTTGATGTAATCGTTACATTTGGATCCTTATGATTGCAGTATCAGACCTCGCACCTTAGACGCCCCTGATCGCCTGTTACGTCTGGCATATTTAAGTTAGTATACCGCCATCTGTCGCGAGCTTTGAGATTAGAAAGTCATGTCTCTTTGAAGACTTTTACCACACCCACAGCATGAGAATGGGTGAAAGATTCTCTTAAACCTTATAAACGTCCTGCTGGTTAAATCACGCTAAATGAGGATGTACAACAATTATAGACACGATTACCATTTCGTGTCTTAATTATATTTATCGTATCAGCGTTCATATGTTCATATAGCCGAAGTACTGTACCCGGCTTCTATTCTATATATTCTTAGCCATATTGGCTAAGGCCATTTTTATGTGACCAAAGCTGTTGAAAATTTTCAGCAATCCTTATTTAGTGCCCCTCCTAAACACAAGACGATACACTAAAACATCTATTTCTTTATCTGGATATACAGTGAGTAGGTGAATAAGACGTATTTGGCTTTATTAAATATAGAAGTTTTATGCAAGAAGTGACCCTACGACCTTCAAACCATTCTATCTAAACGAGCAATTTCTCCGTATGGCCGTTCGCAAGTCAGATATTCAATAGCGACGCTAGAATTCTACGAATCCAATGCAGATGTTCTTTGTAGCGAAACACCTATTTATACTTATTAGTTACTGATTTCTTTATTTTATCAGTTAACAATGACATTTTTACATTCAATTTTCCTTTATTTTCGATAAAGTGGGACAATCCAAAAGTGGTAAGTGATAAAAAAATCATATGTATTGAACTTTTGTATTCCATTGATAACTTTAAGAGTTCTCTCAACTTCGCTAATGTAATTATGATATTGTACATTGAGTACCTACTTTTTTTTCTCCACGAAATTTGTGTTTAACTTATATTAGATATTAATGTGATAAACAAGACATCCAAATCCGCCATTTTGTATAATAAAACTTAATAGTACCTCATTTATTAAATAATAGTATGCAAGAAAATTAAGAGAAGTTAAGTGGTTAAAGAAGAAAAAACTCCGACAGCATGAAAAAATAATCTCCACTTTTACGCCACTTTTATTCTGAAACTTTATAGAGTCACAACAGTAAGAATTCGCTAATAGTTCCGTAGATAATTTAACTAGTCATAAACAATGTTAAAATTTTGAAGTAATTTTTTGTATGTATTGAATACATTTGGAATGCATTTATTAATTTTTAGATTGAACAGTACTACAACATGCAAAATTACCAAGTGTATGCTCACAACTGTAAAGAAGCCTTGTTGAAGAAGTGATGGTTTGGTAGGATGTCCAACCAAGTAGTCACAAAGCTTAATTTTTGAGAGGCTTAATTTAAAAAAGGAGTAAAGACTTCTGTCAAAGTTTATACAGAGACTGTCTTGGATCGTGTAGTGAAGCCTCTCTGTGATACAATCTTCATAAATGTACCGTGGACTTTTCAGCAAGACCTGGTCACAAAGTGCGAACAACTCAAACCTGGCTCGAAAATAATGTTACTCGTTCAACGTTCTTTTGAGCTAGCGCAGGCTGAATTCCCCATGGAGAAAGTGCTTAAATCCATAGATTCGTGGCAAGCGAGACTTAAAGCCTAAGACGACCACTTTGAATAAAAAATGTTTGTCAATCAATCGCTTAAACTTCGATTTCTTAGTTTTATAATTATATTTATTTAAAAAAGATGTGCATTTAAGGGTGTAACATAATATTAAGAACTTGGACAAGATTATTTTAGAAATACAGCAGTGATGTGACTAAGTGAATAAGTGGACATTATTAGCGATAATGATATAAGTGTCATAAGCCCCGCCAACGCCTAAGAACATTTCACCCGCTCACCGACCGAAACTTTCTTGGATTGCCCAAAGCTAGCGTACCTAACAAAGATAAGCAGTGGATGAACAGAGTACAACTACTATAGAAATGATCATACAGCCTCAAGGACGCAAAAGTGTCATCCGATGAAGCTGAAAAGCAAAAATCCATAACTTCTACAAATATTTAACACTATGCATTATGAAAAATCAATTTACTATATTATACCTAATTATACAAAATACTATTACTATTCATTAAAACCAATATGGTTGTTATTAGATCTTTGGTTGTCATAAAAACATGTGATCGCCAAAGTAACTTGTCAAGTCACTCGAAATAACACTTAATGCAGAATTACTGCATTTTCTTTAAAAGAAAGATTGCCCCTATAAACGTAATCGGTATTTCAATTAGAAGTTGAAGTTTAAATACAGTAAATTATTAAAACAAGCAAACTATTTTAAATTATTTAAATTTGGCAAAAATAAGTATTATAAAACGTTATAGCTCACAATAAAACAACATTATAGAAGCTAAAAGGTTTATTCACTTATAATTTGTGCCCAAATTATACTGTTTTTGCTTAGCTTTTACATGACACATTTGTGCATATTGATTTCAACCACGGCGTCAACTTGTTCAACTGAGTTCGACAACTCCGGACATCACATCGTCACAGTTCTCTGCTGGACTGAGCCTCTCTTGATGCCATGCTTGGCAGCCGGAATCATCTTGCACTTTAGAGGTCGCTGCCTATTACCGGTGTCAGGAATTTAGAGTTCCTTATCTCACAAAACAAGCGTTTCTTATGCCATTTCCATTAGTTCAATGTTCAATTCTCTTCAATATCGCATGCAGTAGGTAGTACATTGCAACCCTTATTAGGATAAGTGCCACTTTTTCAATGTTACATAGAAGGTTAAGTTTAATCGCGTCTCGTTCGCTAGATGTTGAAGAAAGAACATCGGTTTTCCATTACATGTCAACTGTAGATCGATCTAATGCCCATTATATAATGAACACAGTCAAGCGAAATGGCCATAATATTTGTGAATAACGCAGGTATATGAATTCTTGTACATGTAAGAAATGTTTTATGTCGAAAATCTTTTCTTTCGTAAATCTAAATCGTTTGCAGCTATAGAAGTAAGAAACTCATTTTTTTAGCAATTAATAAGAGAAATATCGTGGTTTCTAATAAATGACGAAATAAGTTTCTCAGCCCGATGATAGCAAGTAAAATCTGGAGACGAGGTGATAATTTTTAAATAAAAATATATTAATATATATCCTAATATTAACTTTATTTATCAACCGTTCACTACTTACAAACGATGCGTACGAATCAGTTCATAAAGAGATATATATCATATACACGGTGTTGATGGGAGACTTTAACGCAAAACTAGGTACGAAAAAAGGCGATGAGCTGATAGTGGGGAACTTTGGAGTAGGGCAACGGAACCCAAGAGGGCAACAGCTGGCTGACTTCATGGCAAAGGAGGGATTCTTAATGATGAACTCCTATTTCCAGAAGCGGCACCACAGGAAGTGAACATGGATGAGCCCGGACGGTACCACAAAAAATGAGATCGACTTCATCATGACGACCAAGTGCCAGCTGTTCAGTGATGTCTCTGTGATCACTAGGGTAAAAACCGGCAGTGATCACCGAATGGTAAGAGGCACACTGAACCTTAACATTAGGCTCGAGCGGTCTCGTCTGGTGAAGTCTACGCTCCGCCCACCACGTACCCTTATCCAGAACCCCGAGAGCTTTCAGCTCGAATTGCATAACCGCTTTCAGTGCCTAGACGATTGCGTTACAGTGGACGATACGAATAGCAGGCTAGTGGAAACTGTCCATGCGGTAGGAGCTAAGTTTTGCAGGACCCACCGCACGAACAAGCCCCAAAAGCTCTCCGATCACACTCTTAAACTCATGAAAGCCAGGCATCAGATAAAGCTGCAGTCTACAACGGATGCGTCAGCGTATCGGCAACTGAATAGACAGATCTCCAAATGTATGAGGCAAGACTTACGCAAATTTAATACAGCCTGTATTGAAAAAGCGATAGAGCGGAACCAAGGCTCCAAAGTCTTCGCCAGAGATCTGTCTATCGGAAAGAGCCAACTGACCAAGCTGAAGACCGAAAGCAGCGCAGTCATTTCCGCTGGAGCCGGGATTTTGAGTGAGATCGAGAGATTTTACGGACAGCTGTACACAACGTCGTTGAAACCACACACTGATGTGAGTAACGACCCAAGAGCCAAGCTTATCCGACATTATTCCGATAGCATCCCTGAAGTCAGTCTGAGCGACATTAGGATGGCTCTCAAACAGCTTAAAAACGGCAAGTCGCCGGGTGAGGACGGAATTACAGCAGAGCTTTTGAAAGCGGGTGGAAAACCGATACTTGTTGTCCTTCAGAAGCTGTTTAATTCCGTCATTCACGGCGGTGTTACGCCGAAAGCGTGGAGTAGAAGCGTTTTTGTCCTATTCTTCAAGAAAGGGGATAACTGCCTTTTGAAGAATTATAGGCCGATATCGCTTCTAAGCCGTGTTTTCGAGAGTCATCTCAAATCGTCTAGTGAACAGACTTGACGACTTTCACCCTCCCGAACAAGCCGGATTCCGGAAAGGCTATAGTACCATAGACCACATACATACTCTTCGCCAGATTGTACAAAAGGCCGAGGAGTACAATTTGCCATCATGTCTGGCGTATGTGGACTATGAGAAAGCCTTCGGTTCAGTCGAAATTTGGGCGGTGCTACAGTCTCTCCAGCGGTGCTAGATAGACTCTCGGTATATCGAAGTGCTGAGGTGTTTGTACAATGAGGCTACGATGTCTATCCGAGTACAGAATCAGAGTACGAAACCAAGCCAACTGCAGAAAGGTGTAAGACAGGGTGATATCATATCCCCGAAACTCTTCACCGCTGCATTGGAAGATGTTTTCAAGCAGCTGAACTGGAAAGGATACGGTATCAACATCAATGGTGAATACATCACTCACCTTCGATTTGCCGACGACATAGTTCTTATGGCAGAATCGCTGGAGGAGCTTAGTACAATGCTCAATGACCTCAATAACGTCTCCCAACAGGTTGGTCTTAAGATAAACATGGACAAGACGAAGTTCATGTCAAACGTCCATGTCACACCAATACCGGTTGTTCTTGGGAACAATAGGCTCGAAGTTGTAGACGAGTACGTATACCTGGGACAAATTGTCCGATTAGGTAAGTCCAACTTCGATTCAGAGGTCAATCGACGAATCCAACTAGGCTGGGCTGCGTTCGGGAAACTACGTCATATCTTCTCGTCGAGTATACCGCAAGGCCTCAAGACGAAAGTATACAACCAGTGCGTGTTGCCAGTGATGACATACGGATCCGAGACTTGGTCCTTCACTGCAACCCGTATGAGGAAGCTCAAAGTTGCTCAGCGCGCTATGGAAAGGGCTATGCTCGGTGTTTCTCTGCGTGATAGAGTCTGCAACGATGATATCCGCACCAGAACTAAGGTAACCGACATAGCCGTAAAGATCAGCAAGCTGAAGTGGCAATGGGCCGGCCACATAGCTCGCAGAACTGACAACCGTTAGGTAAAAAAGGTTCTCGAGTGGCAGCCACGTACAGGTAAACGCAGTGTAGGACGACCCCCCAGTGGTGGACGCAGTGGATTTCTGATAGGCTGAAATGATGATGATGATGATGAAGGTAAACTTACGAAATCAATTTTAGCTAGCATTCTTGAGCTGCCTATAAATAAGTATTGCTTGGCATTTCGTAGAATTTACGGAGACACCGAAGCGTGTAGACCAGTCATAAACAAATTTTAAGTTGTCGCTTAATTTATAGATCGCATTAACAATATTGTCAACGTCAGTTTGGATATAAATTTGAAGGTCGTCTGCATACATATGGTACGAACAATCAATACTTGAGCTAATAGAGTTTATAAAAACATTCACATCATTGTAACTTTCTTATTTTCCATTCCTTCTCTTATATCGTCGGTAATTTTAAATAAGGCAATAGTGCTGTGACCTAATAAAGAAAATAAGTCGCTTTAGACATTGAAAGTCATATATAGACATAATACGGAAAAAAAAAGTGCTAAAAAGTGCACAGTGTGACTCATTTTGGCACTAGTGGCGCTTAAGCATCCACTGACGTAATATCTTAGCGTATATGTATACCCCATATACGATAAGCCCGGAGGAAAGGTCAGATGCAGTGTCAGAGACACAGGACAACACACAACATGGCCAGACCCGAAAACCAATAATGTTTTTTTGCAGGAGTAGTGGCTTCGGCTGGGATTCGAACCCAGGACCCAAGTCACAACAGGTACGCTAAACACAAAGTTGTAAATTCTGGGCAAAGGCCTCCTCTCAGATATTTGCTAGCTGCTCCAGTGCAGGCTGGGCAGACTCCACATCGCCACTATATAATATATACTCGTATTTACATATAATTATTATTTCGCATGTATGCAGCAAACCTGTGGCTCACAATGTTTCCCTTCAGTGCCCAGTACATGGTAAATTCAGCACTTACAATTCTTGTTATTAACATTTATGCGTATGATAGATTTGATGGAGCCTTCTATCTATTTTAAATACGCGTGGGCTTGAGAAGAAGAAAGAGAGCGCATGCTAAATATTCATCAACCAACATGATATTCCCGTTAACCGCAGTGATCAAAGAACGGATTATTTATTATTTAAGATGTATATTTCCGTGCACTAAGAAAGCTAATTGAACAGCAACTGGATGCGTGTCCGACACGGTCTTGACTGCAGTAACAATGGAAGCACGGTTACGCCCGAATTCAGTTTCATATCTACCGCTGGTTTTGCTTATAGATATTTGACAGAAACTTAAAAAATATGTCAAATATCTTTAGTAAATTTCTGTAGCATGTAAAACCAGCCGCAAATAGGAAATTGAAATCGGTCGTTCGTTGTTTTTAACTTTATGATGCCGTGGAGCGGCCACCGTCTGCGGAGACAAGCGTTGTAGTTCCTAATTCATTAAATATAAGACTTATAATTACTCGTAATCAATGTGTAATGAAATGAATCTAAATCAATAACAAGATATAGATGTCTATTTATTATAATAACAATATTATTATATATCAACATGTATATTAAAATCTATGGCGGAGAGTAGAAACTGTGTTTCTACTCCTGTGATTATAACAAATTGAATCCTTATTACGGTTTACATTTTTACCTATTTGATTCATTAACTATAGGGGCTCGTTACACTGGCTAAGAGATCGGTCGTCCTATATTTTTCTGCCACCTGTCATTCGATCCCATTCCTACGTTATACTAAGTACTACAAGTCTAGATGTGACTTGTAGTACTTAAACTATATAGTAATAGTAAATAATAAACACTCGCGTCTGTCACTTATTCGATGCGATTTATATTTTGTAGGATTTAAAAAAACCCACGAGATAAAACGTGACGAGTGGCGGGCCCCGTTGCCGAGTTTGCTGCCGCAGATTCTTCACTACGACGAAACCTGAAACTCGAAGTCGCTATGCTTAACGTTCGGTCTATGCTGCGTTTTGGAGTTTGTTTAGGGTTGGAACACCCTGAAAGGAATAACGTCAATGAATAACTTCTATACGGATCTTTTCAAGATAACTACAACGACAGCCCTAACTCTCGAACCTGTTATCTGTAATTTAAAAGCCTATGCTTCGCCTGTGATGTAGTTCCTTACTATAGTGTAAAGTTCATAAAAAAGCTAGTGCTTGCGCGTCTTTCCATGTTTTTTGCTAAATGACAAAATATGAATGCCTGGAAATAGAAAATTGTTGTCTCAAGGGATGCTCCAAAAAATCAACTCATAAAATAGTGCAAGGGTCCAAAAAAATTTTACGATACGATTTTCGATCATGCGGTGTAATTGAAAGATTATAGAACGAAACCTTTGACTTCAACAATTTACGTTGTGTACGCTATAACCAATATAGACAAAATTTATTAAAATAGCTTTTTTACCATCAGCCTGATAATAGTCCACTGCTGAACAAAGGTCTCTTCCAGCGGTGGGATTACACGTAATCTTTGCGCTACTGAACCTAATATATAAAATCGTTTAAAGTATTGAAGATGAGTAAGGATTGTAATAGAGAGTAAGAAGTGGCGAATTAATATGAAGAAGGAGAAAGTCTAAGGGTGTAGCAGCGTTATAACACTATAGCAAACTCTTACGGAACAGTAAAAAGGGAACAGACGAAACCATTGTTTAAAAACATTTTGTTACGTTTCTAAATACTCGCTTTGATGCAAGACGTTTCACTGCAAAGACAATTCATGCAACATTACATAAAAAGTTAATGTATTGTGTGTAAGTTACAATGCTTACAGTGGTGTCTAATACTGATAGTATTAGACACCACTGTAATAACCACGAGTTAAAATATCCACGATTACGTACGCATGAGAAGAAGAATAATCATACCATAAATGCGGCAACTGTTTTAGTAGGGATGTGATCGTTGTTCAGGCGTCTTACGCTGCCCTATTTGGACTGTCAGGTACCTTGGCTGTCCATATTCGTTTGTGATCGAATATAGCGACTTTGTAGTTATAAAAAAAAGGATGATCGTTGACCATATCGTGGTCGATTCTTGGTAGTGGATGTGATAACGATCTCAGATTATTCGAATGGCGGCACTGAAAAAACATTAAAACCTTTACGTCGTTTTATGTGGGTTTAAACTTAAACATAAAAAATACTAAGGTAATTATTTTATTTACAAACAGCTAAAGTAGTACATTATTCTTTGCTGATAAACGTCCGATAGCCTAGTTGGTAGTCCCCTGCCTTCGAAGTTTTAGGGTTGTGCGTTCGAATCTCGCAAGGGTCAAACATTTGTATGAACATAAATGTTTGCAATCGAGTCACAGATGTTAATATCTATATATCTATCTCATCACCATCCAGTTTCCAAGACTCAGAGAATCCTAATTTCGGATTGGATGACATACGCTGGAAGACTGTTTAGAAAAAAGGTATGTCTTGTGTGTTTTTCAACTATATATCTTTTTGTACATTGAAATAAATTCTGCTCCAATCAATATACTAAAAGAGGCTTAGGTGTACAAGCATATCACCATATTGTCGTTAAAATTTATACGTAAATACTCATTTCCGTCTTTTTTAATATACTTATTTTTTAAAGATCGTTCCAATGAAAATATATAATTACCACCTATCCCTATTTATAAATTATACAATCATAAACATTTAATTTAAGGGTTTCTTAGCAAAAAGTGCATCAAACTTAATTAAACTCGTATGATCTCATAATCTGTTTATAACTGACGAATTATTTCCCCCCAGTCAAGCTCTGGAGCGAATAAATTCAGCTGTTAGTGAACTATGTTGTTGAGCTTACAATGTTGATGTATGCACAATACAAGATAGTAATGTGAAAATAAGTGATATGAAATATAATATGAATTTATGGTACATTCAATAATTTACATAATAAAAATTTTGTTGGGAAAAAATTTCAAAGAAATAACATTTTGTTAAATTTATGTCCATCAGATACTACTTCATAATGTGTATTCAAAGATTATCGCAATAAATGACTTACTTTGTTATTTCTTCGAGGGGTTTAAAAAATTTTGACATCGATATCGTGTCTGTCTGACTCAACATTCTGCCGAATAAGGTATCGTTTCTACAACACGCGTCCTGTTCGGCGGGATCAGTTTTTACTATAGGGAAAATCGACAAGGTATATTAATAAAAATATGTCATTATTTTACACACTCACTATACTAGGTCTTGCAAAAAAACTGTCCAACAAACAGATGATTTAGTTTCCTTTCTGTTTAATTAGTGTGCCACACAAGTAGCACTTAACTCTTTTATGTTTCTTTTTATTACATTCACAGGAGGGAAGGATACTTTTTCTTTTTATAAAGTCTCACTAAAGCACGTGCTTCTTGTTCATGTTTAAGTCTAGATTTTTTTTTAACCAACGAAGGATTTCGAAGAAATTGCATAGTGAGCATGTAATTTATAAACTGTACCCCACCGAGAGTAAGAAGTTGTGGTTGTGGTGGCCCCCAGTGACCACTGCCAGGGGGTCAGGTGGGCGCTCGCTTTATTTTCGTAGTACGCTAGTCACCTGGTTTCGATCTCCGGTGCCGGCACCACTAAAATTAGTAATAGTATTTTAAGTGCTAAATTGACCACGTGCTCGGCGGCGCAACTTTAATATCCAGAGGAAACCTGCATATCAGAGAAATAATAAAATTTTTATTTCGATGACTTGTGAAATCAGACTGAAGCAGCGTGGCCTTTTCCGGTACCTCCAATCCAATCCTCTCCAATATTGAGATGAGGGTTTGCCGCAGTGCGTAATTTACAGGCTGCTAATTTACTTAACTTGCATTTTTATTCACAAGGTTGCCTGAAGTCTAACAAAAATAGCAATCATAATAATTTATCCTGTTAAATAAAAAGAAGAGACTACACAAAGTCCTTGTTTTCTATTTTAACACGGATAATTTGACTTGTGAATTAGCTATTATTAAAAAATGCTTGCTATTTGAGAACTTTGCTATTGATTATAGCAAGATACTGGACGGAAGAAATATTTTCATAATGGAGCCCTAGCGTAGCGCAAAACGAGAACGTGTGTAAATAAACAGATAAATTTTCGACGAGCGGCCGTCTCTGTTGTAAAATAAACTATACGAGTAACTTTGCAACGAGAACCGGTTTTTCCCCAAGCAATATTTATTAAGGTAATATTAATACAAAAAAACAATGTTCAAAATTTAAAAGAAAATTATTTGAACAATTTATAATTTCAAATACTCTTGAAATTTAACGTAAACAGTTTCCACCGATCAATTACTAAATAGGCACAATTCATTTCATCGCATTCGGATGAATTGAGATCGACTCAATAAAAAAACGAACTACTCATTGTGGCGCCAAAAGTTCTAGACAGTGCTGAAAAAGAACCCATTGTTTCCCGACAATCAACGACGCATTGAAATAATATAATTGTCAGTTGTCTCTTTATCGTTAAGAGGCGAGAATGAATGGGAAGACAAAGAATGCCAGTGTCATTCATAACTCCTTTTGTATAATATGACCGCAAGTTAAATAATATTATGGGGGCTGGTCTACCTAACACTTAAACATTCAAAATATTCTCATGACCCCTTTCTGACATGTTTTTTGTCTACTCAATTTTTGTGTAAAGGGTATACGCAAGTCCTTTGCAAGAAATTTATAATAGGTAACAAAGATTTTAAATATAATGAAAAAACCAGAAAGAGAATAATGTTCAGATTCACGGCCTACACGAGATTTACTCGTCCACAAGGCCGTTTCTAAAAATCGACCCACTCCACCCTTATCGATGGTAACCTAAGCCGAGGTCTCGAGTCTCCTTATGAGGGGACCATGGGTTGCCGCGAGCCCCCCTCTAGTTTCGGTAATTTTTCGTTAACAGGGATCAGAGCACAGCACAGTAGCACCCAGCACCTTTCCCCCACATGATTCAAAAAAAGATGGTCAGGTCTGTTTCAACCATTGTTTTATACGTAAAGTACGTAGATGACTGCTGGTCATATCCTATTAGTTAAGGGGAACAATTATAGTATATATGTTTATATATAAATATAAAAGTGATTTCTCAGAAACGAATCTATTTGGATGCAATTTTGTATTTATACAATGTTTCACTTTCTAAGTTTATCTAGATAGATTATTAGAGAAGTTATCACCTTTCCACAGTAAACTCGAAAGACGCCGCCTGAAGCTTGATCACCCAGGTACTCTTATATAAAACCGAAATAACACTCACTGACTAATCAAGAAATCTCAAAAACTATAATCCGGACAAATTTAAGTAGTAGATAGAGTATTTATTAGACCGTCGAAATTTAGCGGGCCGATTAACGCTTAGAAATAACTTTCCGAGAAGTTATCTCCAAAGATGTAAAATGCGGGTTCAAAGGTTGTATGAAAGTCTAATGTTATTACAATATACATTATAATACAATAAAATACCTCTATTAAGATAAGTACTAAATAAGCGCGAGCGCGTAGTCTTCTTTCGGTGGTATATAGTAGAACACAAGTGCGAGTCAAGCGTTCAGCGGTTAGCTAGCCGCACCTCGATGATCGTTCATGGATTTGAACAGATACGCTGTTGGCTCGGCAGCCTTGACAACTTCGGCGGTAGAGACTCGCGAGCAGAAGGTCCGCAAGTAAAATATCATCCGTGCCGGCGTCAGCAACCCGCGTTTGAAATCGCCGACGCTCCTACAAAGAAATCGTGTGAGATCACCGCTATTGCCGAGGTCACAACTATTATTCAGGTCGAATGACGCTTGCGTTTTATTTGAATTATTACACTATTTAAGTTTTTAAAAAGGTTTTTTATTATTTTCTTAACGTTCTTTTCACTACGTCCATATTATTATAACCACAATACTAACGAAGTTTTCATTGAATATTAATAAGATCGCATCCACTCTGTATATGGCCGGCTAGTACTAACGCGAACGCAAACATCGTTTATATGATAAAGATCGAAGGAAGAGTCGGAAACATTGTAAGATGAACGGGACACTACATCGAGACTCAACACCCAATGGTTTGTGCAGAGTAAAAGTAAGTAGAAAACTGTCCTCCCGTCACTGATAGGGTTAGGCAGAGAAACCGGACTTGGTATGACCCAACGAAGCCAAATGGGCTTTCGTGACCCACTGTGTACTCCCAACAACTGCTAGATTTTGCAAAAATATTTACTTTTCTCATGAGATTTTGATACAACAGACATTTAACAGAAGACAGATTTAAAATAAACCTGCAACGTAATCCTTAATATTCATCAACCAGTTTGCAATAATACATCGGCAATTTGCAGTAAATGCCAAGTAATTTGCAGTGCTTAACGCACCGCGTTCCGTTTTTTTTTTTGCATTCTTTAAAAACGCTTTTTAATAAGAGTATTTATCGGACACAAGATACTTTACACTTACAGAAATAAATGATGAGATTAATATTTATTGATGCTTATTTAGAAAATTTATTTTTAAATTTTAGCACAAACAAATAGCTTATCAATTTCATTGGTACCGGTGTTGTGAATCTAACTCAGGTTGGTTATATCTCCTTCGCGAAAGTTCTGGACTGCAGCACGGATGATCATTTTGTGTCATGTGACAGCATTTAGAAAACTTCGCCATGTTTTATCGTAGCCCATAGCAAACTGCAAAGCTTGAAGACGAAAGTTTTTGACCAATGAATTCTACCTGTACTCATGTGTGGTACGGTTTCGAAACGTGAACGCTCAGTGCGGTTACTACACAAGCTCATAGTCGCTCCAGGACCAATGAAAATAGCTATGATCGGGGTTTCTCCAGTGGATAAAATTCGTAATGAAGAAATTCGCCCGTGAACTAAATTCCTCGACACAGCCTTCTGGGATGCCACGCTTAAATGGCAATGGGCTGATCACATTGCAGAAGTGACAAACGCAGGACTCTATTCCTGGGTTTGTCACTTCTGCGATGCGTCTTGGAAGGAAGACTGCGTTTAGGCAAACGTAGGCAGTACAGAATCCTGCACTACGTTTCGCTTCGATCTATGCTAGACAACTGCTGGATTCGTGAAGCCGAAAATCGGGCTTAAATGCACTTCTTAAGAGATAACCTATGTTCAGCAGTGGACTGCCGCAGACTGATGATAATGATTATACTTAATATGGTAATCCACCATCTCATGTTCACCACAAGATTTTTCTGACATTTCCCTGAGATTCAATTACACCGTGCTAACCATATGCCGGAATTGAATTTAAAATATAAAACTCTTTTTAAAAATATTTACTTTTCTCATGAGATTTTGATACAACAGACATTTAACAGAAGACAGATTTAAAATAAACCTGCAACGTAATCCTTAATATTCATCAACCAGTTTGCAATAATACATCGGCAATTTGCAGTAAATGCCAAGTAATTTGCAGTGCTTAACGCACCGCGTTCCGTTTTTTTTTTTGCATTCTTTAAAAACGCTTTTTAATAAGAGTATTTATCGGACACAAGATACTTTACACTTACAGAAATAATTGATGAGATTAATATTTATTGATGCTTATTTAGAAAATTTATTTTTAAATTTTAGCACAAACAAATAGCTTATCAATTTCATTGGTACCGGTGTTGTGAATCTAACTCAGGTTGGTTATATCTCCTTCGCGAAAATTCTGGACTGCAGCACGGATGATAATTTTGTGTCATGTGACAGCATTTAGAAAACTTCGCCATGTTTTATCGTAGCCCATAGCAAACTGCAAAGCTTGAAGACGAAAGTTTTTGACCAATGAATTCTACCTGTACTCATGTGTGGTACGGTTTCGAAACGTGAACGCTCAGTGCGGTTACTACACAAGCTCATAGTCGCTCCAGGACCAATGAAAATAGCTATGATCGGGGTTTCTCCAGTGGATAAAATTCGTAATGAAGAAATTCGCCCGTGAACTAAATTCCTCGACACAGCCTTCTGGGATGCCACGCTTAAATGGCAATGGGCTGATCACATTGCAGAAGTGACAAACGCAGGACTCTATTCCTGGGTTTGTCACTTCTGCGATGCGTCTTGGAAGGAAGACTGCGTTTAGGCAAACGTAGGCAGTACAGAATCCTGCACTACGTTTCGCTTCGATCTATGCTAGACAACTGCTGGATTCGTGAAGCCGAAAATCGGGCTTAAATGCACTTCTTAAGAGATAACCTATGTTCAGCAGTGGACTGCCGCAGACTGATGATAATGATTATACTTAATATGGTAATCCACCATCTCATGTTCACCACAAGATTTTTCTGACATTTCCCTGAGATTCAATTACACCGTGCTAACCATATGCCGGAATTGAATTTAAAATATAAAACTCTTTTTAAAAATATGGTATGATATGGCTTCATAATAATAAAAACTTTAACTGTAACTTTTACTTACTTTATAATCCTATAAGAGTCGACTGCTGGACATAAGCCTTTCCATGAACAAAGCCAGGAATACCATGCTTGGAATATTTGCCCATACCCACCACGCTGTGCGGGCGGTTTAGTGAGTTCAGTACCAGTACGTCGCACCAGTGATTCTTTTCCCCATCATCCTTAGTATTTTAAAAAAAAATTACGTAACATAAACATTAAGAATTCACTTTTCAAAGTAATATTCTCACTCTACTAAAATCAGTCTAAGGTATTTAATTACTAATATTGACTTGCACATATTTGCAAATAACGTTTACAAAAAAAAAAATACCACAACCGTAGTGGTTGTTTAACCGTATACTTTATCATTTCTAAAGCAACTGTTCTAAATGTACTATAACTTAAATGCGTAGCACATATCAATATAACGGCCATGACAGGCAATTTAAAGTAGGCCAAAACAAACATAAATTAATATATTTTAGCCCGATGATTTATAAAGCCCACTAGGGCCTAGAACGTCGGGCCGTCTTTAAATTGTAAATTAAGTACACGTTTGCTCATTCTGTAATATTTTTATATTGGCAGTGTATTATGAGTATTATTATTATTCAATATATTTAAGTTAATATTTATTGATGCTTATTTAGAAAATTTATTTTTAAATTTTAGCACAAACAAATAGCTTATCAATTTCATTGGTACCGGTGTTGTGAATCTAACTCAGGTTGGTTATATCTCCTTCGCGAAAGTTCTGGACTGCAGCACGGATGATCATTTTGTGTCATGTGACAGCATTTAGAAAACTTCGCCATGTTTTATCGTAGCCCATAGCAAACTGCAAAGCTTGAAGACGAAAGTTTTTGACCAATGAATTCTACCTGTACTCATGTGTGGTACGGTTTCGAAACGTGAACGCTCAGTGCGGTTACTACACAAGCTCATAGTCGCTCCAGGACCAATGAAAATAGCTATGATCGGGGTTTCTCCAGTGGATAAAATTCGTAATGAAGAAATTCGCCCGAGAACTAAATTCCTCGACACAGCCTTCTGGGATGCCACGCTTAAATGGCAATGGGCTGATCACATCGCAGAAGTGACAAACGCAGGACTCTATTCCTGGGTTTGTCACTTCTGCGATGCGTCTTGGAAGGAAGACTGCGTTTAGGCAAACGTAGGCAGTACAGAGTCCTGCACTACGTTTCGCTTCCATCTATGCTAGACAACTGCTGGATTCGTGAAGCCGAAAATCGGGCTTAAATGCACTTCTTAAGAGAGAACCTATGTTCAGCAGTGGACTACCGCAGACTGATGATAATGATTATACTTAATATGGTAAACCATCTCATGTTCACCACAAGATTTTTCTGACATTTCCCTGAGATTTAATTACACCGTGCTAACCATATGCCGGAATTGAATTTAAAATATAAAACTCTTTTTAAAAATATGGTATGATATGGCTTCATAATAATAAAAACTTTAACTGTAACTTTTACTTACTTTATAATCCTATAAGAGTCGACTGCTGGACATAAGCCTTTCCATGAACAAAGCCAGGAATACCATGCTTGGAATATTTGCCCATACCCACCACGCTGTGCAGGCGGTTTAGTGAGTTCAGTACCAGTACGTCGCACCAGTGATTCTTTTCCCCATCATGTATTCCGTCAATACTGATCTCACGGTAAATAGTGCAGTTAAAATTGCTATTAACAATTTCAGTCGTGCCGGCACCGGGGATCGTCCCGGCTCACTCGCGCTCCATGAAACTAAAACGAGCGCCTTGACTACTAGGCTACCACGGCTCTTCTGAGGCCTATGTTTTCATTAATTTTCATTTATTCGTGCCTGGTGTTTATGGAAAATTCTCCCTATGGTACAAGCCACGTGGAGCAGTGAACTTCTACAACTGCATAAAGATCGGCCCTTACACAGCAAGAACTTACAAGGAAATTATGATTTAAAGGGCAATCACAGCTCATCTTCAAGTAAGATGTGTATGGTATGTTTTAACTTATGGCAGAGAAGGTGCGAAGGAAAAAGGTAGCTGCCCATGTATCCTCCTCTAACTCAGTGATATTTGGATCTTGTATATATGTAATGATCCGTAGAACTTCCATACTGTGATGTTGGATTGTAGGCGCAATAGCGCCATTCTGGAAAATTATTTTCCTGCAAAAATATCTGCCATTCTTGAGCTATTTATGTGGTGATATAGATGTCGCCACAAATTCGAACGCCAAAGTATTGTTTTTTTTATATATCTAAGAACGTATCAGGAATCGGGTAAGGAAATGTACCTACTATTGCTTTACTACGCTCACCAAAAAAAAATACCACAACCGTAGTGGTTGTTTAACCGTATACTTTATCATTTCTAAAGCAACTGTTCTAAATGTACTATAACTTAAATGCGTAGCACATATCAATATAACGGCCATGACAGGCAATTTAAAGTAGGCCAAAACAAACATAAATTAATATATTTTAGCCCGATGATTTATAAAGCCCACTAGGGCCTAGAACGTCGGGCCGTCTTTAAATTGTAAATTAAGTACACGTTTGCTCATTCTGTAATATTTTTATATTGGCAGTGTATTATGAGTATTATTATTATTCAATATATTTAAGTTAATAATTATAGGGTCGCCTGCGCCTCACGTGACAACTGACGATAACACAAACGTTCGCCCTATTTGCCACATCTGCATTGCTGCCTGCTCTTATTATTACGTGTACACATATACTGGTTCCAAATGCTATTAGGATTAGGTACATTTTGAAATTGCGTTACGAGGCAGTGATTACGTGTAGTGTCAGAAAAACAATCGGGTGTATTGAAATATAATGACCGCCCGATAGCCTAGCTGGTTCGAAGCTGGGAGTTGCGGAATTTGAATGCCGCTAGAGGAAACATTTGTATGATGAATATATATATTAGTAACCCAGTCATGGATGTATATATACACAGTGGTGGTCGTATAATTAGAAACACTACCAACGGTCCTTGACATTATGTAAGATACTTCGCCGCAATCGTTTTTATTTTGAAATTAAACAATAATTAGGACAACAATATGTTCAACGATTTATCATTTATTAGAAAAACAATATAAAAAGCCAATTTACCCAATTCCAATTTCAAAAAAGAACGAGCTATGGATGCTTTTTTAAAATGTTTCAAAGTAGGGGTCCAAGCGACCAGTAACACAAAATAAACTCCTACATGTGGCGTGGAGTAGAGGCATCTTTTGCTTCTGCGTTTCGTTCGGTGAGTGAGGTAACAAACGGTGCCCCATTCTAAAAGGCCCCATGATGTTTTAGCTCCATAAGATTTTAGACAAACGAAAATGGAGCTTTAGTATTCTAATATTAACATCTTCATTATTAGCCTGTATAAGAACATTCTACTTTCATGAAAATGCTAACAAAAGCTGGCAAACCGTGCATGGAATATTTGCCTATGCTCAACACTCTTGCTAGGAGGTTAGTGAGCGCATAGCATGGACCTCTTTATTTATTTTAACGAACCAACTATTTACAATTTCCTTGCTAACGTTCCGTAACTGTGTCGTATCGACGTAAGCCTTACCGTTCCCTTTCTTCAATTGGATATCGTAAGAGGAGATCAAGAGAAAAGTCTTAAAAATTGCAATAGCTACCATCTCGTAAAAACTACACCAAAATTAAGCAGATCGAAGACGGGCAGCAGCGTCTAAACGAGATATCTTGTACAATGCAGGCAAATTCTCATTATAGGAAAGGCCTATGTCCTGCAGTGTACTATTTACAGACTGTTACGGTAAGATAAGGGTTCCACGACAAAGTCCTAACGGGATTCTTCATTTCACACATTAATATTTTTTGTATCCTTAAACAGTATATATTCTGGGCGACTCGTTTATTAATTCTGGTTTAATAAAAAAAAAATTAACGATAGCTTTTTATTTAATACCTTTTAAACTATAATCTATTATTTAGTAGCTATTTAGTACTATCCTCATTATCCAACATATAATAATAGCATTAACTCGCAAAATACATGTCTAAGCGAGGGAACATAAATTGTGTACAAAGTTTTATCGAAACGTTGATCCAAACACTATTCGATTTCAGGCTGTAGAAAAAGAAACATTGTAAAATAAGCTATGTTACCCAGAACCTAATGTTTAGTATCTATTTCGTTTGCGCATGGTATAGAGCGTCGGTTGATGGAAATAGGGAGCGCCGGCACTGGTCCGTGTCGAAAGCTATTGTGATTCAATCGGGCCATTGTGGTCTTTGTCGGGTTCTGGCAGGTCCCAACGCCGGTCATTCGACATGGGGAGCAAGTGGTTGAATATGTTAGTGTTATGGTACCCACTGGAACGAGAACAACTTTATCGGCTAGCCATCGTATGTGTTACGAGGATCGAATTTAACACTTTTGTTAAGCTACCATGATAATATTACAAATGTAAGTAAGCCTGATTTTATTGTTCAGGTAAATTTTACAATATGTGTAAAAGTGCAAGAATAAATCCCGGACCCCAGTAATTCGTAAAAATCGAGAGAGAAGAATATAATAAGATTAGGTATGGGTAGATACAGAAAGATTTCGAAACTGTTTATTAAAATCTTTTTGCTCCACCTGTGAAAAATTTTCATACTCTACGATCTTGAAATACATGTAGTATGAAGCTTACTTAATAGTAATTAATATTACAATACCCAAACACGTTTCTCTTAAATAGCGAGCCATTTCATTTAGGATCAGAAACGCAACATCAGAGACGAATGCCGCCGGCGTTGTGAAGCTCTCGTGACCGTTTCGTTTCGCCAAAACATTTATTGGAAGATTGGATATAACTCAATATGTAATAGGCTAACTAATAAAGTTGCGATCAAGTTTGGAGAAACATTTATAAATTAAAAAAAATATATTGGCTAAAAATTGACTAGCCAAGTAAGATGGGCAAAAATCATATATAATTATCCTGCTATGAGAAAAATTACTTTTATGGAATACCAACAAGTTACGACAGTTATAAAAGTTTTGTATGTAGTAGTGGCCAAACGGCGGCATTTGCTGCTGCTAGAATTGGCCGCCTCAATTGGGGCAGTACCACGGCGTCACCAAATATCTTTAAAGGCCGGCAACGTAAGGCTTTGGTGTTGCGGAAGTAAGGGAGCGTCGGTAATCACTTACCATCAGCTGAGCCACTTGCACGTTTGCCCCCTTTCCCATAAAAAAATAAAAACAACGACTTTTAATGTTTTTGCCAATTTTCCTACAGACAGCTGACTGCTGAAGCACCAATTACCAATTTAAATAACATATGGCATCAAAACTAGTCAGCTTGTCAACCCATCACCAGTCTTCTGTCAAAAATATCAACAATTGTTAAATATTGAGCTTCTACCACATATACGATACTGACGGTCAGATAGAGGAAGTGCAATTATTTAATTCCAACTGTCACTTTGGTTGACAAATGCCAGTAATCACATTGTCAGTAGCAAGTGCAGGTGAGATATTGAAGTAAAGAAAAAAAGATGATATATTGACATACATTTGGTATACTTTTATCTAATGTGGTGAATTTGCGAAGCCTGCGGAATAATGACTTTGATGTTATTTGCCATCTCCGGTTCGGGTATTTTAAGTGTGCTGTGTGTGGTATATTTGAAACTTTCTCCATTATCAGGATTCTTTCTTCCTGACACTTCTTTTTGGCGCAATAGAGGGAATGAATCTCAAACGTCGCTATGACATAATAAATATATAAGGATTTTTTTTTTCACTGAACGATATGTTAAAATAAAAGAATAAATGTAAATATATGCTAGAACAATGAAAAGTTACTTCATTTTAGATATCCAGAACATAATAGTGAGTTGAAATCTACACCTAAAGCAAGTTTATAAGTATATAACAAAATAGCTGTCGGGATTTTTCATATGACAACCATATTTTTTTTTATTTATGTTAATGTATATATCAAATTTACCATTCAATGTAAAGCAATAACAGAACAGCAAGTACTAAAAGCCCACCAACCTGCACTGGAGCAGCGTGGCGGGCCCTTCCCGGCTCCTAAACCCTCTCTGATACTCGTATTTGAGAAGAAGGCCGCCAGCGTTGGCGACTCTGTTGACCATTTCGTTTCATAAAACTTTGTTTATTGGAAGATTGGATATAACTCAATATGTAATAGGCTAACTAATAAAGTTGCGATCAAGTTTGGAGAAACATTTATAAATTAAAAAAAAATATATTGGCTAAAAATTGACTAGCCAAGTAAGATGGGCAAAAATCATATATAATTATCCTGCTATGAGAAAAATTACTTTTATGGAATACCAACAAGTTACGACAGTTATAAAAGTTTTGTATGTAGTAGTGGCCAAACGGCGGCATTTGCTGCTGCTAGAATTGGCCGCCTCAATTGGGGCAGTACCACGGCGTCACCAAATATCTTTAAAAGGCCGGCAACGTAAGGCTTTGGTGTTGCGGAAGTAAGGGAGCGTCGGTAATCACTTACCATCAGCTGAGCCACTTGCACGTTTGCCCCCTTTCCCATAAAAAAATAAAAACAACGACTTTTAATGTTTTTGCCAATTTTCCTACAGACAGCTGACTGCTGAAGCACCAATTACCAATTTAAATAACATATGGCATCAAAACTAGTCAGCTTGTCAACCCATCACCAGTCTTCTGTCAAAAATATCAACAATTGTTAAATATTGAGCTTCTACCACATATACGATACTGACGGTCAGATAGAGGAAGTGCAATTATTTAATTCCAACTGTCACTTTGGTTGACAAATGCCAGTAATCACATTGTCAGTAGCAAGTGCAGGTGAGATATTGAAGTAAAGAAAAAAAGATGATATATTGACATACATTTGGTATACTTTTATCTAATGTGGTGAATTTGCGAAGCCTGCGGAATAATGACTTTGATGTTATTTGCCATCTCCGGTTCGGGTATTTTAAGTGTGCTGTGTGTGGTATATTTGAAACTTTCTCCATTATCAGGATTCTTTCTTCCTGACACTTCTTTTTGGCGCAATAGAGGGAATGAATCTCAAACGTCGCTATGACATAATAAATATATAAGGATTTTTTTTTTCACTGAACGATATGTTAAAATAAAAGAATAAATGTAAATATATGCTAGAACAATGAAAAGTTACTTCATTTTAGATATCCAGAACATAATAGTGAGTTGAAATCTACACCTAAAGCAAGTTTATAAGTATATAACAAAATAGCTGTCGGGATTTTTCATATGACAACCATATTTTTTTTTATTTATGTTAATGTATATATCAAATTTACCATTCAATGTAAAGCAATAACAGAACAGCAAGTACTAAAAGCCCACCAACCTGCACTGGAGCAGCGTGGCGGGCCCTTCCCGGCTCCTAAACCCTCTCTGATACTCGTATTTGAGAAGAAGGCCTTTGCCCAGCAGTGGGCACTTATAGCCTGCTACTTTACTTTTTTTAAGTACTAAAAATCGTGCCAAATGTTCCATGTATATGTGCATAACCCCTAAAAATTTTACAAATGGCATTATTTATAGCTAACAAAGTTACCGAAGAACCGTCGGCAAATAACATTACAATTTTGATCAGAGAAACGGCAGCACTTTATGATCCTACTCTTTTATTCATCAGTAAAAAGAACACAGGGCCACCGACACCACAACGGAACGTTGTTACAATCGATAACGCCAGTGTGTAGTCGCTTTTATTTTAACTACTGTCTTATAAATTGCCTTTGTAATAGTGATGGGAACAATAATTGCATTTAGTACTTAATAATATTTTTTGTACCATAATTTACATGTTAAAATGTGACAGAAATAATATAATTTATTCTCATAGCACTATACTACACTTGATAAGTTTATTGTCGACATTAATAATTATTATATATTGTTAGTAGTGAGTAAAATAACATTGAATTAATATCTACAATACTTATGAGCGGAATTTTTTAGCATAGCACAGATGCTTATTAATCTTTGTTTCAAAATATAAATCAGTGATCTTTGGAAATAAACTGTTTGCTTGTAATGCAATTGCGGAGACTTTTGAAAAATGAAACTCTAATCTAACCTTTTGATTACGGATAATTTGCTATAGTAATGGCAGTCGCTTGTTGCGTCCCCCCGAACCATGTCGTGGCGGGCGGGCTTAGTATCCTTACCGTACCTTGGTCTCCCACGGTGAACCAAGAGCCAACCTACATGGCCAGTTGGACCAAGACTGTGGGGTGAGTGTTTGCGTCGTTGCTTTGCACCGCTCTTCCTACCCTCCGCGGCCGAAATGCGGTAAGCGGCGGAACCGTAGACCAGATCCGGCCGGGAGCGCTGGAAGAGCTAGTGCTTAGGAACCCAGATACCGTGGCGAATCATGTCGTCTTCATTAAGATTACTTCTAACAATGTATTATGTATGAACTATAATGTGATGTATAAAGGTGTCCTCAAGAACTACATCGGGTAACGTTAGACCGCAATTATCACACAACGAAAGAGAGAATTTTAACAGTAGATTGACGGATTTCAATGGACATTTGTGATTACACATGACCTTCTTATTAAACTTGTGAGAAGATTCCACGCTGTGAATATACTATAAACACGAATGTATTCAGAGTTCAATAGTTAACGAAATTATGGTTTAATATGTTGAAACATAATTAAATAAAATTACAGCTCATCATCATTTCAGCCTATCGGAAGTCCACTGCTGAACATAGGCCTCCCCCAAAGATTGCCAACAATTAATTACAGCTAATTAGAAATAAAGAAAGAAAAATATTTATTGGTACAGCAATAAACTATTTTTATTGCTATTTTAATTGGCCAATAAGCTAGCTAATTAGCCTATAACCTAGGTCACACACTTCTGGATCCCAACGTATTATTTTTGAGAGAGGCCAATACATTTCGGATTAAACAACTTCATATGTCCGAATGGTATTCTCATAATGTTTTTTCACAATTAGTAATCAGCCTCACCAGTTATCACTTGTAACGCTTCGGCACTCAAACTCCCGCTGTTTTAGAGGTCTAGTTTGTGGTTACCGGCCGACAAAAATACTTAAAATATTTACTTGTCAAAAATAGTATAAATTCATTCATTCATGTTCGACATATGGAACACAATTTTCACTTGACAAATTTAATTTTTTTAAATGGTTGTATTTAGCATTAACAACCTCTATACTAAATAACGGAGAATAAAAAGGCAAAAAAAACTCCGTTGTTAGTCTCTTCCTATTTTTTTTCTATCATTTAATGTTATTTTTAAGTTAATTGATAGAAATACTTTACGTAATTTCAGATTTAAGTAAAAATAAAAAAACATATGCTTTAAAATTAAAATATGTACATAAATTAAACATTTCCCGGAAAATCATGTGTATTCCGACAGATTGCAAAATACCTATCTCAAACAATGCCAAACCGTAAATAGGCACTCCGGTGATTGTACCTCTGTTTTCAAGACTACATCGAAACTAAACCTATCTACAAATGTAATGCTCTGTCGTTCTGTCGGATACAGAAAGTTTGCAAATAGTTTACGTGCTACTTTTCACGTATGAACAGCTGACCGCTACGCTCAGTGGTTATCATACCTGCTACATTAGCGTGTCTCAGTTATGAATTCAAATCCTAACCGGAAGCAAAATATGTTCAGGATTCAATATGTCGATTTTCGGGTGTTAGTTATTACGATCATTGACCTCGTCTAACCATGCCACTGGTCTTGTCACTAAGCGTTACATCAGACAAGGTGAGGTCGAATGAGTGAGTGTCGAATGTGTACATGGTTATACTTAAAAAGTAAATTCGATTGAAAATAATGGAATAAACACAATCATGATCGCTACATCTCAATTGCTACACCAACAGTGACCTGCATATTCATATTCGCACGATAACAAAGAAACCTTTCAAACGAGATTGTTTTATATGATTAAGATAATCCAATCTTGGTCTATTAATCCTTCCCTCTGCCGCTTAATCCATCCCCTTTAAAAGTTTATACCTTCTACTGCAGTCTGTGTAAAATCAATATGGATAAAGTACGACTTGTTAGTTAGCAATAGCTTGAAAACATTTAATGGTACATAATAAACTTACTCTGTGATGATTGTTGGTCACTGTAAAAGTATAGTAGCAGCCTGTAAGTTCCCATAGCTGTGCAAAGGTCTCCTCAAAAATTCTGAGAGATTTTGGGGCCAGGAAGGGCCCGTCACGCTGTTCCAGCTGCTGGCTGCTATTAACAATTTTAGTAGTGCCGGTAGCGGATCCCCAGTCACTTGACGGAAGGCAGCTCCTGTATGCTATTGCGTTCGCTCGGAAAATCGACTCGGACTGCACCGCCTACGGAGGCAAGTAAGAGTTCCGCAAGGCACTCGCTTCTCCCCATACTTTTTCTCACTTTACACCAGTGATATTCCAAAAGTGCCCAGGTCAATTTTATAATTACATGTGAGGTCAATGACACAGCCTTATACTACAGATAGAGAGAGATAAAGAGAGAGAGAGATAGATTTACTCGCTTAAACAATGGATCTCTAAGCTACAGTCAATCGACTAAGCGAATGGTTCCGGAAATGAACAATCGAATAAATGTAGCCAATAAGAGTATAATTTTTTTTATTTACATGGGGAAATACCTAGCCCATACCCGCCCTCTTGGGGGAAAGGATAGGTTATGTCGGACTTGTACTGACTAAAACCCTACGGTGTTCCAACTTCGCCGTATGTCGGCAGGGTCACGGGAACGCTTTCGCACACATCCGTGACCTCACCAACGCCGGCCGCTCTCGGCTGCCCCTTCTTCGGGAGAGAACTTATCCTTCTCCCACTCCATCCTGGCCAGACGCGTAGGAATACAGACGCGTCTACCTACACGGCCTCCAAGCCGAGGGCCACGAATCCCCGAGTCCGCCACCCGGAGTCTATGGGGATCAGGAAGGCTGGCGTTCTTATCACCAGCCTTCCCGGCACCGCCGGTGAATCTGGGCTATGGTTCCAACGCCGACTACGTTTTGGCCGTGGAGGGTAGGGATAACGCCTCAATGTAACTGGGCACACCAACCTTACTTGGAGCGGCCTCCTCGTGCCGGCCATCCCCGTAAACACAGGCCGACCATGTGTTGTGTCATGATTCCTCTTGTTTCATCGTGGGAGACCAAGACACGGTTACTAAGCAACCCCGCCACGACAAGGTGGGAACCCATTCGAGGGGGACTAAGAGTATCCTACGTTAAGGCACAGTACAATTACCCTATTCAACCGCACATTCTTGGAAAGAGAGCCGAAATACTTAAGGGTAACTTTCAACGCATCGATGACATTCGCTTCTCACATTAGGGCAGTTAGCAATAAAGCCGCCAACGTTACGGCCGCCTACATCTAATGACCTGCTCCTCTAGCAAAATGACCCTAAGTCATAAACATCTGTTATAGAAGGCTTACATAAGGCCTATCATGACCTATGCTTCCGTTGTATTCTCTCATACCGGTACCGTCTCATATCAAAACTCTAAAACCAATTCATAGCAAATCCCTGCGCATTGCCACCAGTGCAAGGTGATTACAGCGTAACGTGTGTTTGTCACAGTGATTGTAAAATACCATAAATCGCAGACTACTTCAGATATATGTCCCGCATGCGTTTGGGGCCAAACACAAAAACTCCCTGGTGATCAATGCTAGTGGGTACAGCCCGACAGTAAATGCAACTGTACGTCGCAGTCGTCAGCGCAACGTACTCGTCGACCCGAGTGACATCACACCGTTAGACCAACCATTCGACTATGACCCGGTCAATTCGTCTCATACTAACACTGAACACTCGGCACGACAGACACAATCCCCCGCAGACGTACAGGCGACGAGCTCTACAGAGCTCTAAGGAGCTCGTCGCCTGTACATTAAGCCCGCGTACCAAAGTGGTTCTCGCCGCACAGAGAGATCGACACAACTAGACGGTAAATTCGGCACTTAAAATTACAACTACCAATGTGGTGCTAATACCGGGATTCGGTCCTCTCGCGTACTATGAAACTTAAATGAATGAATCTAATAAACCGCGTAGATAGGACCTAAATTAATAATTAAAAGCTGAAGGTAGCCCGAGTTGACTATGACATCTGGACGTCTAACACCTCAGTCCCCCGTGACCACGGCTGCTGAGAACAAATTAAATGCGATAAAATCCGTAAATAATAGTTTCATTTCAAACCCAAAGGTTTTTTTCTGAGGAACTTTATTATCCTGTATGATGATGAGCTCGTGACCGACTTCATGTATATAATATAAAAAAATTCAAATAAAAAATTAAGTCAATTGTTCCGCATTGTTACGATGTCACTAAATCTCTTTAACACAAACATTAAGAAAACAGCATCCGTTCAGCAGCAAAGAAACAATTTACGATGGAAAGTTAATAATACAAATGTGAAAGTAAGTTTGTTTGGATGTTTGTCTTTCAATCACGCATAAACGGCTGAAGCGATTTCTATGAAATTTGATATGGAAATACCTTGAAGTCTTTATACCCCAGAAAGCCTGAGTATGATTAATTCTTTAAGCGCTTTAATTTCTTTTGTGTAATATCAGTGGCACAATAGTTGATAATTGCCTTGCCAGGCGTGCAATTAGCAACTGTCGTGGCGGTCTCATTCCGGCACCAAAACTCACTCAAATACTGAGAAAAAACCTTTGTCCAGCGGTGGGACATTAATAAATCTGCTACTTCACTTTAGTATGAAATAACTCAAATCGTTGAAATTAAAATGTAAATTCAATAAAGCAATGAAGCTATTTGAAGTTTTGGGTTGGGTTTCACCGGCGAACACCGGAACATTTATTATGCTCTAAGTAATATAATTATAATAAAACGTGTGTTAGGTCATAATTAATTGTGATAACATAAAAAATACGAAATGCGCGTGAAATTAAACGTTATTCCGTCAATTTTTACCGAAATTTTCACAGATTATGAATTGACACAGTTCTTGACTTTATAATTCATACGAATGAAGTCTGTTTTATTTTAAAATTAAATTAAATATGGTACAGATTACGGGCTAGTACAGTTTTTAGCGTACCTGCCTACTGGCAGCACTAAAGTCCCGGTCGAAGACAATTTTGAATAAAAAATTATTAAAGTGTTAAAACACTAATTATTGTTTTTCGGCTCTGGTTGCGTCAAGTTCGTCCTATGCCCCCTTCCTCCGATCTTATAGCATAAGCGTTACATCAGATATAGGAAGGTAAAGACGTCTGAGTCTCTCCGTATTAGTGCATACACTTACGGCACTATAATATAGTTGTCAACTGCGCAGGATATATTATCCACAAAGCACATACTTACCCTTAATAACAACAGTGAAAAATAATTTGCGTAATTATTTTTGAACTTCGATAAATTGATACAGCTCCAATTAAAAATGAGAGAGTAATAGCGTCGATGCAATAAATCACATCGATCGCAGTGATCTGCAGTCTTGCAAACAAAAAATATTAAAACAAAGGCCTTTGCCCAGCCATGGGCATTTACAGGCAGCTACTTTTGGATCCCATCTACCAAATAATGAATCTCTGTTTAATCTGTCTATTCTTAGTTTTTAATATAAATACGTTGTTCGGGATGTGAACGTAGTCTTATGTCAGATGCACGTCAACGACCCGTGCAACAATAAATGGATGGCAACAATGGGTGGTAACGTCAGATGCACAATTCTCATTTAAATTCCCATCCTTTCATTTCTTGGTAAGATGCAAGTGTTAGCTAGTGAAAAAAACTATTCTCCCACAAATTTTATATGATCGTATAGTAGTAGATATTTTTGTCTCTTCTATTTACGTTTATATTCAATTTGAATATTAATAGTATTTATAGGTTCTCTCGAATAAAATAATACTAAACCCTCTACGCGTGTACCCGACTCGCACTTAGCTTAAATTCAAGAAATCATCTCAAATTTATCAATTTAAAAAACACGATGTTCTTTTATGAATTGACCAACGAGCAACAGCACACTAGGTTACTGCAGACTATGGACACCTCCAATCAATTTGAATCGAAGAAGGGATACGGTAGGGTACATAACATATACTAAGATGGCCGTTCCTAACGCCTGCCAGCCTGTAATTATACTTCTGCTCAGTGTTCTTTCTGGCTCTCTGTACCCTTCAAACTGAAACATAACAGTCGTTGCACTGCTGATTAGCGGCAGAAACGGGTAAGAGTGTACCCAGTCCAATCGCTATAATATATTACATTATAATATATATATATATCATTAGGTAAATCTTACGGAACTACGAACCCATTTTTAGTTTAAATAAAACTGAGGTCATTTAATCATCTACCTTTATAACAGCAGTAAAAGAATTATATAAGTTCATTAGTTTCCGAAACAAACTTACCAGTTTCAGATAAGTTTTGGCCATCCTAAAAAAGATATGAATAATTCGCGATACTTACCTTAATAAAAACTATTAGTTGTATTCCTAAATTCGTCATATAGAATGAATTAATAAAACCCTCTTTTCTTACAATTTCATCCCTTTAAATGCAAAAAATCTCAAAATATTTTTTTTGTATTTTACACTAACGTTTGTACGAATACAAAATATATATTTTTTTTATTTAAAGTACTATCATCATTATAATTTAAAAATGTATAATTATTATTATTTATAAATTGTCAGTAATTATTATTGGCCAAGCCCGATAAATAATCGCAAGTAATACAGCCGATTCTACATATTTTACATTTAAAAAAATCTAAGAAACATCTAATATTGAATGTACAAAGTCTGTTTTTAAATAAACTCATTGAAACGCACATTCCCAAACATTGTAAACAAGCCATCAAAAGCCTCATTCAAAGACTTCAGGTAATTTACTTAATTAAGTAATTTCCTGATGGGCAGACCTCTGCACCCAGACACCATGGCGACACAGCGGGTGGCAGCTAACGTAAGCAAACATTGATTACGGGATAAAGATTAATATCTTCGCAATTATTTTGTACCTATTTCTGTTGAGAAATGTCTAAGCACAAATAGTTTTTAATATTATTTTAAATTTAAAGTTAATTCTTTATACAAATATCTTTATTTAACAAAGATATCCACATCATATCAACATTTAAAAACAAAAACTAAGTAAATTACGTATATTATGAACACAGAACAGAAATATTCTTTTTTCTCGTAGGTATGTAACAAAAAGTTTACCTGTTAATTATGTTCTCACTAAACTGTGTTAAACTGTTATTAATAATTTAAAGATGCCGTGTAATAATGATCTCTTGAAATTGACATGAGCGAATTATCTTTTACGTAAACATTAAATTCAGTCTTATCTACATAGATAACTATTTCGTAACTAACTACATAGATATTTCGGTTTAACACATGTTAAACCGAAATTCTTGCATTGTTTATTTTTATACGAATCAAATACAACGAATGAATTACTCAACTCAACCGTAACGAACATTTACTTAATAGCTACTTTATTTATTATATATCAAGTTCCGCGTAGCATCTAGGACTACTGGGACGCAGTAATCAGAGATCATACATTTAAAAAATATTGATAGTCACCAACTTTTTTGAAGTCGTATAAATTTGTAACTTTAGAAATCTCTTCAATAAAAATTTTAAGAAATCTTCATAAACTACTTACTAAGTCGTTAAAAAAAACTCACCTCGGTTATAGGTGCAGCAGGATCTCGCATGCACTCAACCCTGATACTTTCCACAAAATTGAAGACACAAAATAAAAACTTGAAAAACTACATATGTCGTGTAACCGCACCCATCTGAAATACTAAGCTTTTAAATGTACGTCCAGCATAAAATAAAAATCTAAAACAGCGAATGAAACGGTGTTCTAATCGCAAAGTTTTTGACGTTTGAACTTGTATCTAGATGGCCCGACCGCACAATACGTCAAGTCCGTGCCTATATCGGCGCGAGACTGTATAGACTACAGAATGCTCACCTCTCCTCTAGCGAGCTTTCGTAGCGCTCTTGCTGAGAAGACATCCGTCCCTCTCGCGCAACCGTTCACCTGCCAGTTAAAAAAAAATAGAAGCCTCACATTTCGGCGAAATATGAACCAAACCAAACAGCACTTTATACGCGGTCAGGTACGCGGCAACTTCGTTTACCGTACCCATTGACATCCTTCTGGGATACCAACGGATTAAGCTACTTTAGATATACCGAATTTAGCTGTATCGTGCATTCTACGATCAAGAATAGACGTTCGCACGCCGCAAGCTATAATTTAGATATATTGCCCATCGTTCAAGATCTTGTAAATTGCTGTAGCGTGGCAAGAGCGTACTGGCCTATAGCAGTTATGGAGATCGAGCACGTTAGGAATCTTTAGCAATCTCTTGATAACTAGACGTATAAACAATGAGAGCATCTTAACGGATAACGAACTATACGTAGTACCCAAAATTTCAGAATGTATAGTTTATTCAGTATAACACTGATTGTATGTAATATAAAATTCTTCATGAACTTTCTAGATTCAGGAAAACAAAGTTAAGGAACCAAGTTATTAATAAAGAGACTGCATTTTTGTGTACTCTCAAGATAAAAAATGTTATGAGTTTATTTTTAAGTAATATTATACAAGCTCACTAGATCAGCAATTACTGGCTAAAACATAATATTATTGGAAGGATAATTTAAATTTCTTATAACTCTGATACACAACACTACGAATGGAATGATTGATCGCTTCTTCGTAAAAGGTTGTGTATATAAACATATATTCAAGCCCTTGAAGATTCTAGATCTATAATGTACATCTACTTACGTTTCTTAAGATAAACACTAACAAGATATATAAAAACTACGTTGTATATTACTCTGCAAAAACCAAATCGTTCCTATTGTTGACTGGCAAGGGGAAATTACTCTCCCGGCGATCTCTGCCTATCCCTATGTGTGCGGCGTGTGCCTTAATATCATCATCATCTCAACCTATCACAAATCCACTGCTGAACATTGGCCTCCGCCAAGATATCCTGCCCAAAGAGACTTAATATATTTCATTTTAATTACCAAAACTATTCAGTAATGCAACGGAACATCGTTTAAAACATCAAGAATATATCAATCACCGTCGATCTGCCGACTACGTAGCAGAATTTCTGCAGGACCTTCCAGGACCTCTGCAACACCTTGCTCTATAACCTCAGTCCTCCCATCAGCTCAGTTTAAAATAAACATAGATAAAACGAAGATCATTCCTAATAAAGTAGGCAACTAAGACTAGAGAAGTGAGACGGGACAAATTCAACTCGTTTAAGCAGTGTTCATGGAACCCAAACACTTCTTTATCACACGACAAAATTATCGTAACAATGTAAAAAAAATTTACTCCCGGTGTAATAAAAGTAATTTACGAGATATGACCGACGAATCTTGACAGATGGCTGAGTAGCTATCTCAAACGTATGTCAGACTAATAAAAATAATAACTCGGTCTGTGACTGATAGCATGAGAAGAGGTGTAGAACTGCTATTACCAATCCGTGCATGCCTAATGTGCCAATGATAATAAAACCTCTCACATAAATAGTAAACTAAAAATTACGTATTCATCGAAATTTGTTGAATATATGCCAAGCGGCCGCTTTTGCTGCTGCTCGAATGGGTCGGCTGCACCGGGGTAGTCAACCTCGCAGAATACCGGCGTGAATTGGAGGCATCTTGTGCCTCTGCGTTACTCTCGATGAGTGAGGTAACCGGGGGCCCATTCCTCCCTCCTCATCCTCTGTCCAATTCCTAAATATCGTTAAAGACGGGAATCGCACCTGCAGCTCCTCTGGTGTTGCAGATGTACGTGGGTGATTGCTATCACTTCCCAACAGATGAGCCACATGCAAACTGCCACTTTCCCAAAAAAAAATTGCACACTAGATCTCATCGTGCGAGATTAAGGTATTCACACATTTCCGGTGCACTAGATCTCCTTTACTCCGTCTATTTGTTTACATGCTTGAGTAATTCTTAGTACTTGTATTAAAATGCGATAGTATTTTTTACTTGCCCAGAAAACACGTCAATGTGCTCGCAAAGTTAAATCGCTTCGCAAGTTGTACGTGACACGGCAAAGCACTCAGCAAGCACCCCGAAGCTTAAAATAGAGCCGAACCACCCGCAAACCACTCGCCACTCTTAAATCCTATTAAAGGCACGGAGCACCTCTATTCATAGATTTCTGAAACGTACAAACCTCATAAGTATAACGCAAACTTTAAAATTAAATAGTGCTAGATTTTGAACGGGAACTAAATATTTGTGGAAAATGTACGTAAATGCGTAAATATTTCTTAATTTTTTCTGAATTACAGCCGAAATACATCCACAACATATAATGTTCTAAAAACATTTGTCCCAAAATCCTAGGGACAATGTGACAAATACAGATGTGTTTATTATCGTAACAACAAAAATAAAATAAATAACATGTGCCTGTTAACATCATTTAACAATTGAGGCGTTATGGCGTATCATGAAATTTAAATCCATTCGCTTGCTGGACCTAGCAAATCAATCGAAGTATATCTAAGGTGACGCTAAGAAACAAACTGATGGCAATAATACAGCAACATACAAATTCCTAAACATATTCTGTCTGTTCCCTTCTGAATATCTGAACCATGTGTTGCCTTGCCTCATTATACTTTATAAAATATTACAAAATTGGCTTTCGCAAATCAGAATTTTGAAATAACAAAATAATATCACAATCGTCATGAAATATTCATGCATGAAATTAAATGTATGATTCACATGTTGTGAAGCGTATCGGTAAAGACAGAAGCGCGAGATGAGGTACGGACACTCGTGTTCGGAAAGGCGATCAAGCGTACATCACGATGTATATGTAATGAGGTAATGAGGAATATGTTGGTGTTTTACGCATGCTAAAATATTTCTAGAGATGGGCTACAGTTGAATTCTCATGGAACTCCAATGTACTTATACATGATGAAATAAATTTAAGTCTAAACAATTTAGGTAAGTTAAAATTTTTTTTTTTATAGGAATGGCGGCAAACGGACGTTCACCTAATGGTAAATGATTACCGTCGCCCACGTACATCTGCAACACCAGACGTGCTGCAGGTCCGTTTCCGGCCTTTAAGGGTACTTGGGAGATGGGAGGTAGGATTAGGAGGGGGATAGTGAGGGGAAGTGGGGCTCCGGTTACCTCACTCACCGAGCGAAACGTAGAAGCACATGATGCCTCTACTTCCCGTCGGTATTCTGCGAGGCCGTGCTACCAATCCGGTTGAGACGGCCCTTTCGAGCAGCAGCAATAACCGCCGCTTGGCTCTACCACGTCAAAATATGGTGAAATTCTTAAATTTATTGGTTTTGATAAACGAAGAAATGGACATTTTTAGCGAGTAAGAAAAATAAAGCAGCAGCTTGTAAATGTTGTGTGGGTTTAGGTGCCGGAAAGGGCCGCAGCACTGCTCCAGTGCCGGTTGACGGACTTCATTTCATGTCGTTGAAATATGATTTTTAGTATTTCTCATACATACAGGTTTCCACGTAATATTAGCGTCCTGTTAAATTGAGTATTTAAAATGGCAACAACTATTTTATTTTATACCCGTAGGCATAGGATTAAACTTAAAGCCAAAGTCCTATCTCCTGAAGCGTATCGTCTATTAGCGTATCATCATCATCATCATTACAGTCTGACATAAGTTTATAACTAAATATAGGCCTCCCCCCAAAGATTGTAACAGAGCACGATCTTGTGCGACCTACACCCAGAGGCGTGCATTCCATATAGGCATAAAGGCAGTGACGACTCTAGCCAATTTCTTAAGTGTAGCTAGGTTTCTTGTGATACCTATACTTTTCCTTTTTATCTACTGCCTAACTAGGGTCAAAACCCACACGCCACTGCCTGCATCCATAGACATCCATCCAACACTGCGAGTCGTGACTCCATCTCGTCCTACACTGCGTTTGCCTGTACGTGGTTGCCACTCAAGAACCTTTCATCCCCAATCGTTTTCAATCGTTTTCAATTCTACGACCAATGTGACAAGCTCTTTTCTTATTTTTTTTTTTTTAAATGAACGTTACCCTCAATGTAGAAATTTCACCTGTGTATATAAGTTCAGGCTACTGTTTATTATACATTTTGTTAAATTTTATTATTTTGTAGTATCAATTAGTTCACGTGTAACGAACACACAAACAGAGAATTAGTTGTAATTTCAATGTAATGTCTGCACTATGGGCATGGGTCACTGTTTGTTAGCTGCAAGTGAAAGCACAAAGAGCGACCGCGACCACCCGGACCAAACCAGCTTCCAACCAGTTTGCTCCTTGAAGATCGCTCCGAGATTTTTGGTATTTTTATTTGAATTGAAATCCATTCATTTACATTTTAAGAAACCTAATAAACATTCAATGGGTTCAGCAAAAATTTTCGCAAAATACAAGGCTTAACCTTAAAATTTAAAACTACGTTAGTAGCACTGGTTGAGGAAACACAACATTTAAACTTTCACGTGTCATTACAATAGAATTTATATTGTTACAACATTACAATAAATAACATAAGTCCACTGCTAGATATAGGCAGAAGTTCCCAAAAAGAGTCTTTGCCGTAGTCACCACTCTTGGTAAACATATTGGCAATCGTATAGAAACAGGCGTATTTAAAGCAATTGTTATTCCAATCTGTAGATGGCCACGACATGTTTCTGATCATTTTTTTTACGAGTTTTACGCCACCTCCTGTATTTGATGGCAGATGGGATTGTAGATAAGTATAGCTACAATTAGTTTAAAAAGTGCATAAAATTCTGCTCTAACATTGGGCAACATATTTAGCTCGTATAGCCTATTCAAGTCCACCGCAGAACCTGTCCTTAGCAGAAGACATTGAAACACCCTCAGGGAGGAGTATTTTTTAAACTTTTTCTAGGAGCGTCCCTGAGCATACCTCAAGCATAGTTACATATAGCCTACTCAATAAAAAAAAATATCAAAAACGGTTTACGATCGACAAAGACATCGCGTAATATACAAAAAAAATTGTCGAAAAATTAAATTGAATGTCGTAACGTCGTATCCAATCTATATATCTATGAGAAACCTATAAACAAATTGAATATACTTTATAAACTTGCTCTCATATTGAGTTACAAAATTTTTTTTTTTTTGGAACGTGTTAAATTCGAGCTTACAGTCCACTTGATGGTAAGTGGCTATAGCCACAGGCCAAGGACACCAGCAAACAACTTCAACCGAAGGTTACAGATGCGTTGTCACCCCTCAGGTATAAGATGAAATATCCCACAGATCGTAAATATACTGGCTCTCTATACCTTTCAAACCGGAACACAACAGTGGTTGTACTGCTGATTGACAGCAGAAATGGTTAAGAGTGTGGTACCCACCGATATCAGACGACTCTTTGGCAGTAGAAGTAGTAGAAATGTATATATAATTAAAGAGATGGCAATATATGCATTAACAACTTGTATGGATATATGAGAACCTACTTATGCTTCCATATATATTTTTAAGTTCTTATTCTTTATATTATTACATATGTTTTTACCCTATGTAGTAAACCATATGACATAATCATTGTAATTAAAAATAAATAAACGTCATCTCCTTAATTACTGTCAATATGAGTGTTGTTTTGATGGATGTATATAAACTATATTCGATTTGATTATATTAAAAGTACGAAACAATATAGGAGTGAACCATTGTCTCATTAGACTAAACACACTATGGCAGGTAATTATTATAACTTGTCGTAAGATTTTCCATGGTGCCCTGAATTAATGTTTACTTATTATAAAGGCGTACATTACCATCTAGGTTAGTCAGATCCACTGCTGGAACCAAGGCTCCTCCCAAGTAAGTATTTGCTCGATGGAGTTCAGAATCAGACTCTTCATACTGTACACGCTGTTGCCCGTTACACCGTTATCTGCCAATATAAATCCATCTGGTAGAATCCATGAGATATTTTAAGCATTTTTCCTTAGCCGAGAGCCACGGGGTGAGACAAGGTGCTAGATTTTCTTACGCCTCAAACAGTAACAATATAAAAAAAAAGAAATTATAAGCTCTCGTCACAGTATACCCAATACTGGGATAATCAGAGGTCTATTAATTATTTTAGTCGTTTCAAACCTTAGTGTTCTAGCCAACAATACAAAAAGTAAATAAACTTCGAGAAACTTATTGGTGCGAGGCGAGCTCTTCGCGTAAGGGATGGCTATCGAGTCTCCTGATTCGGAGGCAGATCTCCTAACCACTCGGCTATCATGTCTTCAATATCAACACATTAATCAAAATCCGTAAAAAAGATGCATCCGCCTGTGTTTTTTGGATTTTAACATGTCACATACTTATTCCTTATTTGTTTGTTTATTTATCAATTTTTGCTCTTGGTACAAACAGATATTGACGTGATTGTAACCAAATTAGCCGAAAAGACCCGTAACTACATTGTTCGTATCTGAAAATCAACTCGTATATCAGAAAATCTTTAAGAAACAAATGTTTTAGAGTGGCATGCTTGCACGTAAGGCCATTTATATGTTGTAGTGAGAAATGGAGGAACTATACTGGAGGGATGATGATAATAATTATATCTTTTTTTGTCAAATACCAACCTCATACACACATGGTGCCTCTTGCTTACTGGAAAACAAAGTGTTTCAAAAAGTAACAGAATTACGACACTCAAGTATTTGCATTATGCTCTATCAGAATGGCAGAGATAGGGCTGTCACGTTTTTATGCTGTATACCTACAAGTTTTTATCAAGAATGAGATTTCACAGTAAGAAATATTGGCACCTCTGCATACCCAGTAAGAGATTAGAGGTGTGAGTTTATGTTGGGTGTTGATACCTAAGTTTTTAACAAATTTAAAGTCAATCGTACTTGGAATTTGCTCTAGCTAAAGGTAATCCCTAAACTATTTTCTTTTCAAAATACCTGAATTCTAATGTCCATGTGATCAAAGTGGTAAGCTCAGCTTGTAAAAGTGTAATTAAATTGTCCGTGGGCCTATTAAAATAGACAACATTACTTTTAAAACCTTCAGTTCCTATTCCCACGAGCATACATATGGCTCCTATCTGCCCGGCGACTGTCTAAAGCTACATTAAAATAAACGCTCGTCATCGAAAAGTTACGAAACACAAACGTTCTTTTGTTAAACGATTTTGTTCGTTTAATTATTTAATGACAACACTAAGTAATTAATCATTTATCCACCGACAGCTGCTACTGCTGACCCGGCTGTTCTAGTTAGCATTGGAGAAATGATTGACTTGGCTATCGGCACTCCAGAGGTGAATAATTTTAATGAACTATGTATGACATCATTATGCTTCATTAAGCAGAATTAATAAAATTGTATATTGTAAATAACTTATCAATCGTTGACAATATTCGACTCATTCATTTTTAGCTTTTATTGTATATTTATATATTTATCTATGTATCTTCTATATTTGTTTGCATATTTGTGTTTTTTTTATTACAATTTTTGATTTATTATTTAATTACATAATGTATATTTCTGTATATATATTTATTTATTGTTTTTTGGAGTCTATCTCTTACAGTTTTTTATTCTTTGTTTTGCACCTAACTACTTTTCACCATGACATATGTTGACTGGTAGAGAATGCCACTTGGCATTAAGTCTGCCCATTGTAACCTTTAGTCTAAGGTCAACAATAAAGAATATATAAATAAATATTCGATTCGATCGCCTCGTAAGCAGACAAGTCTCTAGGAGGTAATCTGTAAAACTGTCGAATCCTTCGTAATTTCAAATTGAAACCGATTCCTGTTACGAGACCCGCTGTATGTATTTTAGATTGGGGTGGTTGATTTTGGTATGCTCCATGCTGTACTGCACTGCTTGGCACAGCAGCTTCATGTCCAGGAGAAAAATGTGGAGCTTAGAGGAAGTGTGGCGGCGTTGCCAGTCGGAAGGGACAATGTACACACTGTTGCTATCACCGAGTTCGTTGTGGATACAGAAGGGAAACTTGTGGTAATTTAAATAAGAAAAGATACCTTTAAATAAATTTATCGTAAATATGAAAACCACTCACAAGTACATTCTTACCTATATCCGCCGCTTATAGATAGTGTAACCACTGTTGTATTAATATGTATAATGACAAGTTGTGAAGAATCCTATCTTAGTCCTCAAGTGTGATAACGCGTCTGGAACCTTCTGAGGTTAAAGTTGCTTACAGGTATCCACGAGCGGGAATAGCCACATAACATTAGATAGACGTCTGCTCATTTATTATAAAGTGTGATGTGGTTAGATCAGCCCACCAACCAGCTAAAGCAACAAGATCTTAAATATTTATCACAAGGTCTTTGCCACTGCTGGGCATTTATAGGCCGCCACTTTACAACTTTCAAACAAAATATGCACTCAATCGTCATTATATTACTATATTCGCTTATGCGACAAGATCGGAGGAACGGCCAGATGCATTATTATTGTCACGGAACGCATTACAGCAAAATCCTCGGCTGGAATTGGAACCCGTGGTTAAACAGTCAGCTACACTAGTCATGGCATCCTCAAAATTAGACATAGATAGTATAAAAGTATGTAAAAAGTAAAGTAGCAGCTTTTAAATTTAATATTTGTTAAGATTTTTTTTGGATTAGTGATGTTGGTAAGTGATTACCGTCGCCCACGTATATCTGCACCACCAGAGGAGTTGCAGGTGCGTTGCCGGCCATTAAGGATATTTGAGAGAGGAGAGGGATGATGGGGAGAGGAGTTGGGGTAGAGAGGTGTCGGTCTACGAGTTACCCCACTCACCAAACGAAACGCAGAGGCACAAGATGCCTCTACTTCATGCCGGTATTCTGCGAGGCCGTGGTACTACCCCGGTCGTGGCGGCCCTTTCGAGCTGCAGCAAAAGCGCAACTTGCCTTTACCACGTACTCAGTTTACTCAGACATGTATGTCTTATAGAGTTTTACTGTTTGTTTTAGGCAGCAGAGCCCACAGATGAGAAGCAAATGGAACCAAGTGAGTGAAAATTATTTAATTAGAAATTAATTAGAAATTAATTAATAAAATAAAAAGAATTTAATTAGAAATTAATTTTGATTATTAATTAATTTCTAGTTCTCTCTGGATTTAGAATGCGATTGAAATGCGCCTCGACCTCCGTAATACACTAGCTGTCACTCGCGACTTACTCGCGAACGTAATTTGGATCTGATTTTATATTGTATTCGAAAATTAATCCTTATCCTTATTTTTATTAAGTTTACTTATTTGTACTCCCCATACAAACTTTCATTCTCTATTCTACTCCCTGAGGGTTATTTTTCAAAAGCGCTTATACAGTTTATAAAAATTTAAAACTGTTAAACTAAACGTCGAGTGCACCACGCGCAGGTCGCTTTGCATTTGAAAAAACCTTAGTGATTTTTCCCTAACACACTGCAGACAATTATTAATCCCTGCCATCATAATGGAAAATTATTGTAATTTAAAGAGTGACAATGGGAAGGGCAGAAGGAAAACGAACGTGTTAAAAAGTCTCAGCGACAGACGCTTTTCGCAAACTAAATGACCTCCAAATGAGTACCATTATTACTAGAGTTACGTAATATTAGCTACGGTATAGTATTGCAAGATAGTGGGATGAAAAACGAGCTAACAGTTCACCTGATGCTAAGTGGCTAGTGCTGCCCATGGACACGCCAGATGCGATACTCACCAAATATACTGGCTCCTATGCCTTTTAAACCGGAACACAACAGTAGTTGCAGAAATGGGTAAGAGTGTGGTACCTACCCAGACGACTCCTAGACAGAGAAAGAGTTACTGTTACCACGAGATGTCCCTATACAGAATGTGTATTTTATTATGAAACTACGTTTTCAGGTTCGCAGGCGCATCCACCACCGGAACATGAGAGTATTTTAATAGGTAACTAGGTAGTTTAATATATTTGAGTAAGTAATTAACTCATTTACTGATCACGGTACCAGGTTCCTCGCAAATTAGACACAAACGTCACCGGTCTGTGTATTTCGGTCAGGCATTTTCATGATAGTCACTTGGCATCTGTTGGAAACAATGAAGTTCTGTAGGCGTTTCTCTTAGTCTACTTTTACGACGGCCATGGGATAAGATGTAGTGGCAGATTTTTATTTCGCAGCCACCACGCGGCCAGGAATACTAAACTTCTAAAATGCAAACTTCAGGTCTCAAATGCTAAATATACCACATACTCGGCGTAGTTGAAAGCAGTATGTCTGAAAAAACGTGTTTTCGAGAACAAGTCAAGCCCGCCGACCCGCCGTGTGGGCTACTTAAAGCCATTAAGTAAGAGCCGCTGTGGTGCAGCATGGCCGACTCTTACCGGGTCTAAAACTCACCCAAATAATTAAGGGAGGCTTTTTTTCCGCTATGAGATATCTATAAGCTGCTACTTTACTTAATTTTGTTATACATTATATGTAAGATTTGCTTCGATTGAGATTCTATTTGCCGATTTGCGCAGGAAAAATGCTATATGCGTTTTTCTAATAAATGGTTTTTTTTTAGTGGAACGTGTGAAAAAATCAGAACCACGTAAGTGATTATTTTTATAATAAGTTCAATTCATCAAATGATAGATTCAATGTCTCCTAAGTAAGTAAGTAATGTATACATACATTTCATTCTCCTTATTATTAATATATGTCTTTACGAACTCGCTACGGGTCTAAAGCCTTTCCTAGAAAGTGCCTGTTCTTAAAAGCCTGGGCGAATTTCTGGAAGATTGCCCATACTTACCACACTATGCTGGCTTGTAGTACGATTGTGCCACACAACTTCACTAATCCGTGGATTACAATGGATTTTCCGTCATCAGTAATCGCCAAAATCTTATTTGTTTGCAAGCAGACTGCATCTGTGTTGGCATTTGGGGAAAGAGATGGTATAAATTCCCTACGTATCGTATAATATTATCATTAAAGAAGTAATTTTCTAGGCGGCGTAAAACGTTTCTCAATGATATCTTTTGTATAAATATTTTGCCAAGAATTATAACTTAAATGTTTTATTATCTTCATCGTTGTCATCGTCTACAATGCTGAACCGATGGCTCTGGTCTCTAAATAAAATAAGTATTTATAGTAAATGGATCACGAGTATTTTTTTCTTCTTCGAGTCAGATCATTCTAGTATAAGACACTTTTGAAAATACTAATAATTTATTTAAATATATCGAAAAAATAACTGCAGAACATGTCATCATTAATAATGGATCTGAAATGATTTAGGGTCCATAGTCAGAACATCTGCAGTCGCTTTTAGAACCTTATTTACAACCGTTGTTTACGTTTAATTACAAAGCGAATCTTTAATTTTCAGCTCAACACCACAAAAGTATTGATACATCTAGAGGTAACCTTTCATTTCTTTTTCTTTTCAAAGCTTTTTCCATTTCCTTTTAATAAGCCTGAATAAGTCAATAAGTCCAGTAGTTCTTTCCATTAAAACGCCAACAAATAGACATGGAAGCTTTGCCCATACTCATCTTCGCACACACACGGTCGGCAACTTCAACAGCAAAATTGGGGTGTAATACATACTGGTGATAAACAGAAGCTTTAGGAAGTCTAAATTGTTTAGCTTTACGCTTCGGTTTAATTAAAGGTCATTTAAAGAAAAAGCCATAGTTGTACTATAAAATCATTTCATTATCATAATAATCATTACATTATCCTAACTTTAGTGCTAATCTGAATGCTAATTTTCATTCATTCATTTCATATTAGAGATGCGAAAATGTGTCTGCTTTTCTTTTCTACACGATGTTACAAAGTGAGTTATTTTTGCGCAGAGATAATTGAATGAATATAGAGTAACAACAGCTACGTTATTATCTCGGAAAACATGTAATTTCCAAAGGGATATTTTAATTGAAGAATATACATATGCTCATAGCGTAGTGCATTAACAAGCATCTACTAACATCGCATGGCATGATCATTAGTTCTCATTTCACGTAGGGATAGCGGAATGGACAAGTAAAGCTACTTTCAGATCGAATTTGAATATCGAAAATCGAACTAGACTAACCAGTGAGTGATGCCAGTAATGAATTACGGAATGGAGACGGTCTTTCACTGAAAGCTGTATGAGGAAGCTCAAAGTTGCTTAACGGAATATGAAAAGGGCTATGCTCGGTGTTTGCCTGCGCGATAGAATCTGCAACGACGATATCCGCAGCAGAACTAGGATAACCAACATAGTCGTAAGGATCAGCAAGCTCGCATAACTGATAACCGATGTATTAACGAGTCGTCGATACATATGTAGTGTGCTGTTCGGTATTCACAGGGTGTTTAAAAGTTCACCAACAAAATATGTACATCCACGCGAGTGAAGTCGCGGTTAAAAGCTAGTATTTTTTTAGTATTTTTTATAATGACTTCGTTATACAATTTATTAGGTATAATAGCTTACGTTTGTCGTCACTTGACGAAACTCCATCATTATTAAATTATAGTTGTACACACTTGTACTTTTTTCACATAAAAATATATTATTTATTAAACCACGTTGCAACGTTTTAATGCAGTTTGCAGCAATTTCGTCTTAAGACATCGAATTTGTTTTGCGAAACAGGTACAAGTGTGCAACTTAACAAATTTTTCAAATGTTTAATTAAAATTTTGATTTCTTTCTTTTCAATACATAAAAAGCCTCTTAATCAAACATTGATACTCTACAACTTTTATATCCAATTTCAGCTCCTCGTAAGCCGTCGCACTCTGTTAGTCCGCATTCAGAACAGGCTCAAGTCTCTCCCACACCACACGCTGCCGGCTCTACGGAAAGACTATCTCTCGTCACTCTCAGTAAATTCAATATGCTGGAAAGCACCGTCGAAGACCTAAGGGAGCGCGTTTATGGTAGCCTTCCGAAGAATGAAGATATCTTGGAGGAAGTGAGGTCTGTTTTTGAAGTGTAAAGAGGAGCAAAATCAAAGCTTTTCTCCACTAATCAACCTCATCTGCAGGCGATGGTAACTGCTGATCGAGACGGTCAAGGCTCGGAATATCGACTGGTGGTGGCTAATCTATCTGTATATAACGATCCCAAAAACTAACAGTATATATGTGTATAGGAAGCTGCAACAGTGCTTCTCTCAGGTATATCAATGAGATCAGTATATTCGGATAGATTAACCTATTGTACTATTGGAACTACCTCTTTGGTGTACAGGTGTTGCATGTGGGGGCTGGTGCTCGAGTTTGCGATGCATTTGTGCTTTAATTTTGTGTCATGCTTCCAGTTGCCAATGGGACCATACCTTTTATTTTGTAACATTGTATGATTCTTCTCTCTGTCAATTCTTATGTGAATACAAAATTGGCTGACGGCACAGTTGGTGCAGTGATTTAGTAGTGCAGAGGGTTGCATATTCCATACTGTTGGAGACAAATACTTATTATGGCCTCCAAATCCTCTCATACCTATTTCTGCCGTAAATCAGCAGTGTAACATTGTTGTGTTGTGTTCCGGTTGTGTATCATTACAGGCTGTTAGGCATTCCATCCTGTACGGAGTAACGAGACACCTGTATCTTTCGATTGATATGGTTTACAGGTGTCAAGGGGCTGCAGTTGCCACTTACCATTACTGACTGGTTGCTTGAATATTAGCTTGTTTGCAACTCCATTTTATTTAAAAAAAATTCGATGAATTACAGTATTCGATAGAAAAGTCATTATATCTATCTTCTAACATTTTAATACAGAGGTAGTAGAATGAGGATAAATGAAGGACGTCAAAATAAACTGTATGAAGGCGATTTTTAATCTATATCGGACTATTATTATCCAAAGCATAAAAACAGTAATAAGGAGACGAAGTAAATCGCAGGTCGCAGACCAATCTAAAAGCCATTACGGACATGTGGACTTCCCTCAACGTGTCCTCGCGACTGGAGGCGGTGGAGACCGGCATCGCCAAACTCAGTTCACTCGTACAAGATCTGATATCTGACACTGGCACCCTGCAAGATGCATTCAAAGAGAATAATTCGAAATTGTAAGCTATTGCAAAAATTTTCGTTTTTTTATGTAACAATATAAGGTGATAACCAAACAGCAATTATTTATCTAGGACCCTAGCTTCGATGCTAAGGGGTTACGGGTTCGAACCGATAAAACATTGTAGGTATGTATATGTATCTTATCACCATGCAGTTACCAAGACACAGGGAATCCTAGTTTAGAACTACATGACGTATGCGATTGTTAGTATGACGAGTGAGAACCAGGATTAAAAAAAAATATAGTAGTTACGTAAGAATAATACGCAAACTGTAATAATAGTTGAAACTTACATCATTATCGTTAGTTGACAAAGGCGCAACTTTGTGCGTTTTGCATTTGCTCCTTCTACATTCCCGTAACGCTTATGCAAAAATATAAAAAAAGTTACTAAACTACTACTTTTAAACTATTGAAGCTATTTACATGAAGATATCATACGTCACTTCACAAATTGTTTAAGTAGCACCTCTTGAACCAGTTTAGACTTATTAAATTCGGAAAATATTTAAAATAGTTCAGGAATTATATGAATTTTCGAAAACACACGAACTACGAGTAGGAGTGTATTTAAATTATAACCTTATTCCACTATTATAATTACTGTACTTAAAATAGATTGCAACCAACGCTGACAGATGAACCAGGAATTCCACAACATGTGGGAGCTGAACAACATCCAGGAGTTTTGTCACAAGCAGATGCAGAACCAGCTGCACCACTGTATCCAGGAACGGAACAATATCCTGGAGCTCAACAACAAGATGCTGGGCTACATCCGGAAGTAGAATTGCAACCAGGAATGGCACCTGACACAGATGTAGGCGCAGTTGTACCATCTGGAGTAGTAGCTCCTGGAGCCACCTATACACCAGGCATAGACCCAATGCAACCAGGAGTGCTACCAGCGACCAAAGAAGAGTTGGTTGCCGCACAAGTCTTCCTGCAGAGATTGCATGCCGATGTTGAGCAACTAAGAAACGAGTTTTATAAAGCCATGGCAGATTTAAAACCAGGAACGGGTAAGAATATTTAAACATATTTTAATTGAAACATATTTGCTTCATTGCTTTATTTAGCTAATACCTTAAAATATCAGGAAATTTATAAACGTTCTTTTTAAATTTCAATAATATTGTTTCTTGTATATTATAAATGCACCAAATGTTCCAATGTATTTAGCTATAAGTTCTTGTTTTTAAAATTCTTGCTGCGATGAAAGGAACGTTAAACGTTAAGGAACGAAGGAAGTTAAAACTTAAGTGCTTTTCTTAACATCTAGTTGTTCATGATGAGGACAAATTTTTGGTATTTCGTTTTGCCTACAATGTCTAGTCTGAAACTACAAGGAGTGTTCAATTGATTTCTGAGTTCATGCTTATTTTAAGAGTGGTTTCTAAATTTTCGTGTTATTATTTAATATTCCCTCGCAGAAGGGATGCTACTCCGCTGGATTCATTTTCAGATAGGTGAATTTTCACTATCAGTCGGTCGCCAGAATCTAGTCCATCAATCAGAAGCGCGTGCAAAATAAGTCGCATGGTGTATAAAATCTTCCCTTTACAAAGGACCATTAATTAAGAAAACCTAACCCTGTAACCTATGAAAGGTTTTATTTTTAGATATATTTTAATTTGAAAATTGTTATTTTCATTGAATGGTATATGTATGTATGAATGTATATATTCACGCCTTGTTCCCAACAGGGTAGGCAGAGACAATCTTCTTCCACTTGCTACGATCCTGACATACGTCTTTCGCTTCTCCCACTTTCATCAATCTTCGCATGCATACTCGTTGGTTTAGAGTACTCTTGACCTGGCCTTTTTTGAAACCTCTCCGATTTGATCGTGAAATGTTCGCCTAGGTCTTCCTCTCCCGCCTCTTCCCGCATTTACACTCGCCTCATATATTTGTTTCGTCAACCTACTTTCATTCATCCTCTCCGCATGTCCAAACCAGCTCAGCATCCCTTTCTCAATTCGTGTCACTACATCGTCTTTCACACCACAACGCTCTCTGATCACATTTTTTCGAAACCTATCTTCACATCAATCGTACTTCTTAACACTCTCATTTCTACTGCATTTATCCTACTTTCATGCCTCTTCTGCCATACCCAGCTTTCGCTTCTATATGTTAGTGTTGGTACCAATACCCCTCTATGCAATAATTGAATGGATAAGTTAATTTATATAAGTAAAAAAAAATAAAAAAATCTTTTAAATGTAAACTAAGTAATAAATTAAATAATAAGAAAGTAACATACACCTACTAAAAAGTATAATCTAATGAAAAATATTATTTGAGCATAAATTATATTTTCGAAAATTATACCCAATAGGGGTACTATTACCTAAGCATCCTCCCATGCCACCGTTATCTCCGTTGCCGACGGCCGCAACAGCGTTGCCAACTATGTGGCCTACAATTACTGCAGATATGGCGGAACTGCCAGGTAAATCCCAATTACGCTTGTTAATTACTATTATCAATCTCATAATTTATTCCGTACAATGCACAGACTATATGTCTGTCTATATATAGCCACATTCACAGCAGACTCAGGCAGACAAAAATTTGACATTAATAGAAATGTAGGCAAATTTTAATACTTACAGATTTTTATTTATATATTTCTCTTACACGTTGCAACTAATGAAATCCTCACATGTTGTATAACAAAGAGCCTAGAGAAATAAGTCAATTTAACTTCGCCGTACGGAACTCGTACATAATTCGATACTCCAACTAAATATTGCAACTAGAACATTTTATTAAACTTTCCTACTATGTTATTAAATTAAAAGTAAAATAAATTTTATTACAAGCTTTGTTTTTCATGGGATTGAAATTGCCGTTCGAAAAACAGACCACAAACTAATGACAAAATAAAAAAAATACCACAAATGATTATTTCTAGAAACTGAAAGTCAAGCAGAAGCTGCTTCAACTCCGGTAGCTGATATTATGAATAGGCTACATGAAGTTGAGAGGAAACTCAAGGAGTGCTGTGAAAATGTCAATAAACAAGATGGCGTTGTTCATGATCATGTAAGAAAACCTACACGTATGTATTTCACAATGGATCTGGGAGCAGTCTATAAGCAAGTATCAGAATATTAGAAAACATTACACAGAATTTGTGTTAAGGATATTATTCTTTCCATTTCAGATAAATTCATTTCAAGATCAACTGGAGTATCTATCAAGGCAAGTCGCTTCCACCCAAGAGTTCACTGGCAGCAACTTGACACCAGATGTCGCGAAAGACTTACAAGGTACCTTAGATAATTATGTAATAATTATGTAAAATCTTCACCAACCTTTGCATCATACAGAGTTTACAGCGGATACACTAAATTACAGATATACACGGTGGATGCGATTGTTTTGACATTGAATGAAAAAATATTGATACATTGCATAATTATTTGAAAATATTGAACCATATATCAACCAAGTTTATATTTATGATATGTATATCATTAAGGTCGCATCCATACTCTTTTACCTATACATTATTACCAGTAATCCATTCCATTCCAGTTTAAAGGTTGTCCTAGGTGTCGGCGCTTTCCCGGCCCCTGCGGTCCCCGTAAACCTGCCGATATGCGGCAAAGATGGAACACCATCCAGTTTTAGTCAGTGCAAGCCCCACTTAAAAGCGAATGAGGGGATATGTTGCGTTAGATAATTCCCCAAATATACAAAAGACCTTTTCGTACCACCAAAAGGTGTAATAATTTTTTATCGAAAATAAGCCAATCTTATTAAAACTACATTAATCGGTACGAAATCCTAAAGAGTGAGCACATTCGCGTACAAAATGCCTGAAATAACAGTCCCCGCCGTATCTTTATAAGACAGTTTCTACATACTGCATTAATAATACTGCAACTCGAATATGTCTTTGCTTGCAAGGTTGTGCATGGTGAGTTATGATTAACCGCTTACACGCAATAAATAGCCAAAATAACAAAGTACTGCCCTTGCTACCGAAGGAAATGCGAAGAAACGTGTACTTATAATACTTAACTTACTTACTCTGATCTTACTTGCCTCTGTAGCTCAACACTAACCTTACGGAGCTCAGTAGCTTTGTACCACTAGTTTACGCCCGAATGTGTCAAGTTGAATATAAAACTAACAATAATAAAACAGAACACAGAAATCACTTTGCACTTTGAACACATAAAGTTCAATTTGTTTCTGTTGCCAAAGTTTCCATTGTGTCTTTTGATAGGATAGTCAGACATTACATTTAAGATTGTATAGATATAATGAAATAGCGTAATTTTACATCATCGTAACATATCTAAATAACACATCTCTTACACGCCCTAACATGACTTTACCGTAACGTACACGCGCGCTCTATCGCCGTGCGCAATTATCTGCAAGCCTGCAACCATAAATAATTACTTTTTGAGCAATTGCCTGCTCTTTATATGTTGCTAATGTTTTTGATCCAAAATAATACTAAACAAATACTTGATATCGAGTTCACGCTATTTTTCCTCTTTACAAATTGTGAAAGCTCGTGTTTTTAATCAAAATTGCCTTTTTTATTAACAGGGCTTATGAAGCTATTCCAGACGGTACAAGGTATGCAGGCGGAGCTGAAGCAGGTGCACGAGACAGCCTTACAATTGGCGGCTGAAAAGGAAAGTCGTCAGGATCGCATAAATGTATAGTTACTATACTTACTATTATACAATTTATTATGACGTAGACTGGAAGGAACTAAAAAATATTACAGTTAATTTTTTTCCTACAATCATTATGTAGTTTTAGTAGATAAGATAGTACCGGATAATACCCTCCGAGTCCGTACACACTCAGGTATGTAGTGTAGAGGTTAGGAGAAGTATCTTGGTGTATAAAAGTGTCCATAAATATGTATGAAATTAAGATGGCATGCTGTAACCAGAGAGTAAAATTTACCATATATTTACGGTGCTCTCATTAACTACTCTATTATTAAGAATTATTATATCTTGTGCTGTTCCTATCTTGGCATAATTCACATTTTCGACAACCGTTATTGAACCCTTATTTCATACATAAAGATGAACTCCTTTTTTATTGAAACCCGTATAAGAATCTCCTCCTTACCTCTATATACGCAGCTGAGCTGCATTAGATAGAGTATAGTTTTTTTTAATGTTTGTGCTAATACATTACTTGCCACGACCTTGTCTACAAATGGGAATGAAAATTCAACCTTTATTCATTCTTTCTCAAAATTTCTCAAGATATACTCTTTTTAAGATTATTATATCTAAATTTCATTTCTATCAGGCAATAATCGAGCAAGTCGAAGTATTGAAGACCATTAAACTAGATCGAGAAGACATGGCGGAGGCAATGGCGGAGAAGGCTGACCTTCGTATGTTGGCACGCAAGGTGTCACATGACCAATTTGAACTGGCCTGTGATGACTTGTCGAAGGGATTGGACCACGCACTAGGGAAACTCAATATGCAGGTTTATGATCGCATTAATATATGTACAGATTATAATTTTATTATTATATAGGTATATATTAATATATATATTTTTGGTCGGTATAAAAGATTGTTCGGTTTCAAACATATCAATGAAACGTTTATCTAAAAAACACACCTTAAAATTCATAAATATATTTAATATTCGCCTAAAAGAGAAAATAACATGGTAGATACACTTAAACTAAAATTATTCAACAATAATAATGTATTAGGAAGCACTGTGGCAACAAGCTTTAGACGATATCCAACGCGAAATCGAAATGAAGCTTGACAAAATGGAGCTATCACCCGTCAAGGAGTTCTTCAACAGCAAGCTGAAACAGCTGCAGGAGAATCTGAAACAAATAGCCTCCCTGCGTCGTGAGGTTGAAGCGGCTGGCACTAAGAAAAAACTTCTAAGGTACTTTACAATAATCCTAATAACTATAGTTTAGTGAACGGCGGCCGCGTTGGTAGTGAGCATGTGTACTGTAGCACAACCTGGCTGTTGTGTAATGAGTCTCTAGTTTGAATCCCAACCGAAGTCTATATTTGTGCAAAAAAACAAATTATTCGCTTTCGAGTGTAGTTGTAAGGTGTTGTGTCCCGTGTCTCTAGCACTGCATCTGACTCTTCCTCCGATCTCACTTACACATTCCGCACTCTAATATACCTAGAGGGACAGTTTAGTGAACATCTCTTGTTATTCGGAATCCTCGATAAGTTGATCTTTTTTTCTTTGTTAATTTCCATGTTATTTCTGTAATTTAAAAACAAAGAACACACAAACATACATATCACATTTTTTTTCCTCACTGGGTCCACATGTTTAGTTTTAATTCAATTACGTCAAAAGGTTCATGCACGGACAGAGTCATTGTTACCTATTAGTTGGCAGTTGCAGCACTCGCTCTCTACAAATATTATACACAACTGTAAAACAAGCTTTCTGGGAGAAGCGAAGTGTGTTGCGGAAGTTCGTACCAAATGAAAATCAGTAACCTCTGCCTACCACTAAGAGCTGCTGTTGTGAATGTTCTGTATAATAATAATATAACTTCTCACTGTTATTTAATACTATTGTGATTTCCAGAGATGTTAACTGTATATCGTGCGACGCGAAGGCTGTGATGTCGATGGAAGCAGACGCGTCGATACCAATCAGCAAGCCTTTACCCGCAAATCTGTCTATGAAACCATACCTCAGTTACGAATTAGGTCCGTTCTGTAATCTAAACAGTGTATTTTGATTCAATTACGCATCTCTGCAAATATAAACAATGATAGTGTCGTATAATCGTCAGGTATAAATGTAAAATATTAAGTGACAGTGACTAACACTTAAAATATTGTTTCAGCGTTATAATATAATACTTAGGAGAGAAGGGAGATTTACAGTATTATAAATTTAGTAGTTAACCTCACGATTATAATTCCGTCAGTCAGTACTGACTAGTCTTAACTATCGTTGTTTGTAGCATTGTTATATCTCTGTTTTACACTCTCTATTAGTTTTTGTATTTTTGATAAACAACGCAGTAATATGTAGAAGACATACCGAAAAAAAAACTATCTTATAAGCTTCTTCAGCCTGTTATCCCTATTACTATTATTATTATCCATTCGCTTGTTATGGCAGTCGAGTTTCTATTGTTCGGACACGCCATTAGTCATTCTGATCTTGTCGGGATCAGCTGTCATGATCAGCGCAGCGCCGATACCTTCGCACTGGAGACGTTGCTCCCCATCACTGAGGGTTTTTTTTTATTTCGATGCATGTTACTATCGAAATAACGGGCCACCTGATGGTAAATGACTTCTGAAGCATATGGGCACCTGCAAACAACTTTAATCGAAGGTGTCAGGTGCGTTGTCATCCCTGAGGACTAAGATGGCATGCCTCACAGCCAGTATACTAGCTCCCTTCAAGCCGGAACTCAACAGTGGTTCCACTGCCGATTGCAGGCAGGAATAGGTAAGAGGATGGTATCTTCTAGGCGGAGTAGCCTTACACCCGGTAAAAAAAGGTATCTTTTTTGGTTCAGCATAGTCGGCCGCCAGAACCTCATCCGTTATTTAGTTACCAGCACCGCGTGCTAGTGAGCATACTATTATATTAGCATACTATTACAACAAGACATAACCCCGTCTAGTAAGTCCGTAACTCTAGAAGAAATACCTTTAGTCAAATTCTGCTCGGACTATACTTTCTTAATACATAATTTTGATGTAAAGTAGTTATCCGATTAAACGACTGTTGCAGTTTTCATATCGATGGTTAAAATTATGCCTGATATGGGCTACAAAATCATTTTATCACCATAGTCTTACTACCACAAACCACTACATACCACTCTGTATTAGGTAGATACGATCGCTGGATTTCTTTTAAACATCAGTTCACGCATATTATCAACAGCTGCAGACCCGTTCATAATTTCTAAGAATACTATCTTAAACACTATTTCTAGCAATTAGACATTATTGAGACTGCTATTATATTATACTGAAATATATATTTATACACGTATACAATATAAATAAAAGTACCTTTCAATATCTGTAGTAGTTTTTAATAACTAAGCTTTCTTATTTAGTATTAAATATCATAGTATCAACTTCAATCCCCGGTGTCAGCATCACTAACGTTGTTAATAGCGATTTTTAATGACCGTCTTACTGCGTGTCTAAGAAATAGAAAGGATATTCCAAGGACATGTGAGTCCGCCATCCAGCAAAGGAGGCGACTGCGTGACGAGCTGCCGTTTTCTTTCCGGCTCTCAAACAGTCTTAAATTTTTTCTTCTTATATAATACATTAAACGCGCACGGGATAAGATGATCCGATACATCTTACTCCACTACTGCTGTGATCTGTTACTATTAAATACTAGTCATCGTGTTTTATCTAAGGTAAATAACCTTAGTAAAACTCAATGAGTAAACATAAAGCGCCAATAGCCTGAACATTGCAATATACTGCAAAATTGCTTCGTTATGTAATCTTTAATATTATTTCAAACAGTAGCGGTGCTGTCTCAATACCCTTCTGAATTGACGTTGACTGCTTCAGCCCGGCTTCAGCGCCAATCAATTCATCATCGACAAGTCTCAAACAGTCATCTGCAGTCGTAGGCAACTCCCAAGTTGCGTGGCTTTTCCTTAATAACCACAAACGGCATGCGGATGGCTCGCACCGAAAATTTTTTCGGTGTAAGAAATATACATTTATTGATCAAATCTACCGCCATTTCGTAATGTGATTCCTCTACGAAGAAGATAATAAAACCGAATAAATTTCTTTTTGAACGCTAAATGCAGTGTAATATTAATTAAATTGTTATGAAGGAATGAATTTTTTTTTTATTACTAGATGCAATACGCAAGACGCAAGCTAGTAATCTGCCCCAACGCAATTTGCACGATTGGGAGCATATCGACAAACAGGTACCGCCATCAAAAGTGCCACAAAAAGTTCGGTAAGTTTTGAAATAATAATATTTCAACATGAACAAATTAAAGTATAATGATGCCTCGGAATTCAATTCGCATGAAGCCAAAGTTATTATAAAGAGGAAATTTCCTAATTTGTGCGTCTGAAAGCGGTAGATTATTTATTATTACATTCACATTTTATTTCATATTTTATTATTCACAAAGCAATACAATACGTAAATAACATGTGTTTGGAAAAGAAATAATATATTTGTTATCAATCAAATTATGAGATCCATTTTGAAGCAAAGCATTACTTAATTGAAAGTCATTAAATAAAACGGTGATATATTTATTTACAAATCATATTTACAAGAATTTACAATTTTTTGGTAGGTATATTTTTGGGAAGCGTTTAAATACAAGCCCACAAATAATATATATGATAAATGTAACGTACCGCTACCGTCAAAGATTCGCTGAAAAAATGAGGATCACATTCTTTTTCACGATACGAATAGCCCGTGCAATGCGATATGTGACAGTGTATCAAATTTTATTACAACACATGTTGAGCCACTATTTAAATTCTTTTGACAAAAATAAATTTTTAAGAAGCTTAAAAAAACCTACCTAATTTTTTATGGACGTCGGTGTGGAAGAATGTCTTAAAATGCGTTCTCTTGCGACCAGATTTTTATTTAATTAGACTTTAATTTCAAAGGAGACGACCGACATAACTTCGATTTTCCGGTTCCGGCACCACTGAAATTGTTATAAGGACAAAGCCTTTACAAAAATGAAAGACTTTATATAATATATATAGGCTACTACATCATTTACTTTATTGGGACAGTAATTAATCCAGTGTTGCATAGATCGGAGCATGAGAAACATCTGTGCAACCGCTACTGTGGCGGCTCACACACTGTGACTACTCCGGCGCAACGCGTGGCTCGCCTTGGGCACTTCGTTAAGCAATGGGGGCCCGACGTCTTACCCCTGTCCTCCGGTTTGGCAACCGGTGAAGATGGCAAGGTACTATTTCCATTCTTCTTCATTATATATAGTACGCATGTTTTCAGAACAAAACGTTCGAATTTTAAAACGAAGAATTTGTATATAAAATATGGAATATAATATAAAATATAGTGGCTTTGAACTTTTTCATTCTAATATAATAAATGAGGCACTCAATTGAGTGATCGTAATTTAGAGATAACATAATTTTCTTTAATCTTAAAATTTAGGGAAAGTATCGAAATTTGTTGTTGAATGTATTCTATAAAAAAATTTCAGATGTATAAAGTGAGCCCAGCGGAAGGAACTGGCACTGTCCCCGGTATGATAACAAAATTAATTTCTTTAATGTCTCATTAATTTTTACAAAACAGCGATAACGATATTTTCTATCTCTGAATCTTACATAATTAATCAAAAACAATCTAAATTTGCTAAATAAAAGTAAAGATACTGTAACATTATTACACGTCGTCGTCCTGTAGTTTTTGAGCTGGGGAGAGTCCGACACTCGTTCGGCGACTTTGCAATGCTGAGAACTTCCAAATCAGCGCTTTAAAAATTTAATTTTATCAGCACAATGACCGTAGAACGAACTACCTATCCCAGTTCTCCTCGACAGTATACTGAATCAAATTCGTGAATCAATGATTCGCTGTATTTTTTCATAAAATAAATTCATATTGTTCGTGTGCTATAGGCGTAAAAATCAATATCAGAATCCTTTCTTCCCTTCTCTTTTAAATCTAACGGCAATCTCCGGAAACAAACTCGACAACGACGTTCGCCACCCGTCACGATCTATCTACCGGAAAACCGAAAAGTCATATTTTATAACTAAGCTGCTTCATTTAATTGGAATTTAAGGATAAAAGTTTATATTGAAATTATATCTATTTTGTTCAGGAGACGCGGTTGAAGCCTCGTGTACACCAAAAATACCACCAAAGAAAATGGAACATCCAAAGTCGCCTGAAAAACGAAGCATAGTTGTCAGTGCGGTATGTTTTATATTTCGTAAATATTATTATAAGAGTATGCTTAAGTACCTAAATTAAATACACCGCAGTTTTTTTGATTATCCTGGTAACAAACCAAATATGTCCACATAGATTATTTGAATTAAAAATTAATATCTAACAGGTTGGAATGGTTTGTCCAATCTTTAAGTTCAATCGAACGAACAATGGAACGGTTGAAACAAACGGACATTTCTACTTTTACAGGAGTTTTATTTGCCAAGGCACCGGCGTGCCGCTGTGCGACTTCCGCGTTGTATGTTCGTTCGTTTCCAATTTCTACTTCATCAACTGTAAAACCACGGGGGGATATAGCCTTTTCCATCAAATGGCTAACTAAAGCTGGCATGCTATGCATAGATCTACCAATACTACGCCAGAAGCAACAGCGCAGTGTCGGTATCCTTGCATCGTCAGCCGGTCGCCTTCTTCCGTATCGTGGATCCACACTTCGACCCAGTAAATTTATCGGAAACCTATGCGGATATTTACTGCGTGCGAGAAACGATTCCGTCGCAGGATGTCCACATTAAAGCCACTGCGCTAATGATATCTTCTAACTCTAATATTTCGTCCTAATAATTCAAATGAATCCTGAACCCACGTTAGATTACAGTAAAGCTTCGGAAGTTGATGCTATAAACTGGACTCCATTTTAACCTATGAGCATGGCAATTTATTCAAAACCACATCATCATACTAAGAGTGGTTGTATTAAAAAAACCTTAGATTATTGAAAATCTCCACACATTGAAAAATAACAGAACATTGTCAACAAAAACTGTGGAAATATTTGTATTAACATAATATCTAGAAAACCAACTAGAGCATGGTCGTGAACTATTAGGCGAATACTTATTTATGAATACATTATATAAATATATATTTTTTTTTAAGCCTTGCATACGAAATTGTACAAAGTCAGAATCTGAAATTGTAGCTACAAACCCCGTAAGGGGTTTTTTCTAACAACAAATAAAAACAATCTACAAATTGGGTGTACCACAGAATAGCGTACTTGGTCAGACTTTGTTCCGTTCATCATGTTTGTATGTTTGTATGTTATTAGATATGTCATAAGTCCTTGCATGATTCATAACAATGGAAATTGTTTAAAGTTATAAAACGTGAAGGGTTAATATGAAGGAGACTGGTATTTAGTTACTTATACCCTTAGGTTTCTTGTATACATTGAGGGCTTAATAAATGCAATTTTTATGAAATAAGCGTTTTTGTTTTCAGGAATGCCGCTGCTTGGAAGAAGGGAAGCAATAAATCATAAAAAAAATGTTATACTTCAATATTCTTTACATGATAAAAAAATATTTTACTCCAGCCCAAGAGTTAAACGTAAAGCTGCGTACAAGGAGTATTATATTTATTTAATAACTAGTATTTAATTAGATTGGTTATTTTATGTGTCGTAATTTTTTTTTACCTTGCCATGTTATTAAACATCTATGTACATTTTTTTCTATTATCGTATTTTACAGGATGCTGCTGTTTAAAATTAAACACATCATAATATAATTTCACTTTGATTTTATTGGTAATACAATTACCATATAGTGGTTATTCCTTAAACAATAAGTATCACTTAAGACGTTGTAAGACTAAACAAATAACAAAACCGTCTTTTAAATTTACATACTTTGAAGAGAGAAAAGAAAATAAACCACATTCTTCTCCTAGAACACATTTAGCCACATCTAATATTTACAAATTATGATAGTTATTTGAAAAATACTACTATAGACGATTTATAATTAAAATACAGTACATACATAAATGCATGATATTACAACTGATAACAAAGTTGCATTTCTATTGCCAAAGCGAAGTCACTTCAAATCTTCCCACTAACATACTCCGATTTTGAATAAATTGAAAAGTAATTTCATTTGTTAAATGGCAATACAAAGCTTCAGTATTAAAGTTAGGCCTACACCTGATATTTTCAACCGTAAATATATACAGATAAAATCTTAAGTTATTTTAAGTGTCCAGCCACAAAACTTTTATTAGGCAACTAAAGTACAGTAAGCAACAGGATACAGTAGTTTTGATAATAAATTCTAATAAGTTTTTGACAGTTTTAGTAGCATCAAAAGTTTTAAAAGAAAATTTCGAACGTATAAATCAAATTATTGACAAAAAAATTGGCAAATGCGATTCAACACGCGTGTGCAAGATCCTATTTTTCAGAATCTTCTTGATTATGTCATTTAAATTTATGAAAAATATAATATTTCTGTATACCACACATACATACATGGATCGATACTCGTAAAATTTAACACGTTCACTGTGCAGCTAAGAAATGGAAATCCACCTCTTACACAAAACATTTTGTGCAGATATGTTATAATAGGTATCCAGTCTGCATATACTGACATAATATAACACTGATTTTATATGTACCTACTTTTTATAACTAATAATGTTTTTCCCTGTGTGGCGCGCACGTATGAGTTCAATGATTGCTGTCAATATAGGTGGTTAGCGATGCGCGACTTTGAATAATACTAACGAAATCATTCGACTTGTGGAATACGTCTGAAATTATTCGAGTCTTATTTCAGTACCTGAATATAATAATAAACAATATGTAATATTTATACAGAAAAATCAATATTATTGTACGCATATTATGGGTTGCGAAATATAGACAACATACGACTGATATTAAACAATTCTATATTTTTATAATTAAATACTCTTGCGGGTTTATTTACCTTAAGGCCGAAATATTTCATTCATTTCACAAATAACAAGCTATAGTAAATCGCCACGAGCTCCGAATTCTATCGAGTCGATTTTAGCTGCCGGGCCGCTACTGGTCAGTCATTCACACTAATTCGGTAGTAATTTTTTTACATTTTTAAGTTAGTAATGAGTAATGTTCATCGATTATGGAAATTAGTATAGTTCTAATTTGGCATTCGAATTGCACCATTATTCGAATAGACGACTAACGAGTCGAAATCACTCGCAGTCGCGCAACGCTACTGCAGGTGTCTAATAAAAGATAGTTGTCAATGTTAGTGTCAAATTTTCTTCTCAACTTTTTTTGCGCGTGCCAGTATAATGCCAGTGAGTTATTACTTTTCCCGGTTTTTCGTAATTTTTCATCATGATGTTACCGTACAGCCGCCATCATTAATAGTCTGATGCCTACCGCTTGTAGATCTGAAATTTGGACTTTTCAAAGAGCTCTTTACAGGTTATGATCTGGGACGATGGCGTAGTGCCTAAACTTTTAGCTGCGGCGGTGTGGGACGCGGGTTCGATTCCCGCACGGACTAGTATTTGTATGGACTACAAATAATAGTTCCCGGTCTCGGTGTTTATCCATGCGCAATTCATGTATTCCGCGACACAGGAGAAATTCATACAGTGGAAGGTAACGTCTTTTTTCAATAAATGAAAAAAAATAAAGCGTCAAAATCAATGCTTCTCAGGTAATACAATATTTCCTTCGGTTGTAGATGAAGACATGATAATATTTATGGTTATGGTTATGGTTCAAACATTTACGCCACGCAGTTACTGCAACTTATCTGAATTCTCGCACTATACGTTGAAAAGATGTTACAGTCAATGTTATGCTTAAGTTATCAATGTTTATTAATCTACGGGCCTAGTTGGATTTTCTCCACAACCGAATGAAAAAAAATTAAGACGTGATTTCATCGTCATGTGAGGTTTTGATTGAGTGACGAGGCCTTTTTTAAGATGTTGATCCGCTGAACTAGGCGGAAGGCTCTTAATATAATATAACGAGATCGACCCCCTGCAGTAGTCAATGCAAAAATGGTAAAATTGCTGCCAAGCAAAACGGTGCTGTTAACTATATAACGGTACTGAAATGTTTAAGATCAAAGAGATGTGTTGGTTATGTCAACATGTCATGACCATCAGATGCTGATGTCAACCGGATACAGACTAATGTTGAAGCCGAATTTAGTGTTGATATAGCGGGTCCCCTAAACGGGGATTGATATAGCGGATGAGCCCGCGAGTACGTAAGGTACAAAAACTCAGGTGTCAGTTTATATTATAAATTCAGTATCGATATACAAAAACATGAATCCACAACCGAATATGTGTGTGCTAAAAGGCCATGCATTATAATTATACTTCTCCTGAGCAATCTAGATGCTGAGCCTTTGGATGGGTTATCAACTATACCTACTCCTATTTACGGCCATTCCCTAACCGGAATCCGGCGCCGTGAACCGAATACAAGTCTTGGTTGAAGAAGGCCGTACAGCAGCAGAAGCTCGCCAAAAAGTAAAAAAAAAACTAACATGCTCAATGCATTAACGTGTAAAAAAAACCTTTTTGTCTTACATGCACAATGCTTGCCTTTTAATAGCTATTATTTATTCATTTCAAAATTGATTCTTAAATAAACAATTTTTTGGACAACACTGAATTAAAAGTCCCTCAGTAAAAAAAAAAAAGTAAAAATGTTTTATTTCACACATACTTTTAGTCGTGTTTGAAGTCGTGTCCTATAGTAAGTGAACGCACGTAGAGAAAGTACTTGAGGTACTGCCCCGCATTTGGTGCACGAACAGTCAACGTGTTAATAATCTAGTTACTAATTTGTTGCCTCTTTAATTCTTATAAAAATATTTTGAAGTTTGAAGCGGTGCAAAATAATACAGTGTGTTAATAAAATGGTGTTCAAAGACAGACACGCGAGTAAACCTATAAGCGTTCTATTTATGTTTTAGAGATTCGGAACCCTGAAACGGCTGGTTTGTTTTTTTGGGATTACATAATCTTACTTAAAAATATAGTCGGTGATAAAAAAAAAGGAATATACTTGTAATGTATCTGGTACGTAAATGTAACACATGTATAAGTTTCAAAGCATATTATTACGGAAGATTTTCCTTTTAAAAAATAAGAAATTATAAAGGCGAAAGCATAACTACGAATGCCAGAACTAAACCAAGTAAATTTCCATAGACGTCGACGAAACAATGCATATGTCGTATGCACGACATATGCATCAGCCTAATAAACAAAAACATGCACGGGGCATTGCCTAAATTTTAGGAAATCAATTACGCATTATTTAATACATTTGTATTAAATATGACAGAAAGGCAGGGAAAAGACATTCAATTTATTCCCAAGGAAACAGTGTTTTCATTACCTTCAATATCCTATCAATAAAAATCAATCTTGCCCTATCTAATCCAAAGCTACCTCAATAGGAAACAATTCACGTTTCCACATTGTCTTTTCTTTCGATTTACATGTTTTATCGTTCATTAACTGAAACTTAAGTGGCATAGAGTTCAATATACAATAGTTTGCACAAACAAATGTTTCTAGCGATGCCTTCCTCGGGCACCATAGTGATTGCTCGGTCCGTCACGACTGTAGCGGCGCTCTTTTCTATCGTCACGACTTCCTCGGGATCTGTCTCGGCGATCCCGGTCTCGGGACCTTTCCTTGTCCCTGGTTGATTCATGACTTCTGCAGACAATATTAAAATTCTATTATAATTCTATACAAAATTTATATTACATCTAGTTGGCGCACGCGACTTCGGCTTTAGGCCTTTCTGAGATTAAAAGTAGCCTATGTCCTGTCCCAGGCTTCATAGATATCTCTCTAGATTAAAAGGCAAATCAACTTAGCGAACCGCGCCGGCATCGTACGGACAGACACGAAGTAGCTTATAATTACAAGCTACTTCGTGAAAGGTGGATTGAAATTTACTTGGAAATTTAGAAGTTATAAGCGAATACACAGACAAACGCAGATTGTGACTTTGTTTTATACTATTAAGATAATAGAAGTTAGGTATTGCACAATGAAATCTTTTTTTAATGTGGTTAGTCAATTAGTGATCATTTTCTTGTTCCATATTTTGAATTTGATTTCCCGAATTCGCCTCAGGTTGCTCGATACGATCGCAGGACACCTTCCACTTTAGACGCTGCTGTACGTCACTGATCTCGATATAAGGTCTGGCATATTTGTGACCGGATGATGATGGTGTAACTTAGAGGATCGTCGCAAGGAAAAGCTTTTTCTCCAAATGTCAACCTCACCTGCCAAAACGACGCGACTCTGATGAACGAATTATGAGGATGAATCCATCCAGGTCTGCCGAAACCAAATCCCAGACTTGTATGGGTAGTAGCATCACTAGGCCAAGGATTCCAACGCTGCGCTCACCAACCCGCTCGCCCTGCGTGGTGAGTATGGGTAAACCTTTCTAGAATGTCTTGTCGCCGAATTGTTGCTGGCGATTTCTTGGAGAGGCGCATCTTCAGTGGACGTAAATTTGCTTGACTTTACTTTTTAGACATAGTAGAAAAGAAACCAACTATTCCCTTTTTCGTGTAACATGTTTTATTCAATTGAGGATAACAAACAGGCACATAGTCCAGCTGGCCGTGGACGGTCTCGACCCAGCGTGGCTCTTGCACATAAATATTAAAAAATATCTACCTTGATTCACCAGCAGACCTGCTGTCCCTCGATTTACGCCTAGGCCCAGAAGTGGCTGATCTCGACCGGGGCGACCGCGAACGCGATCTGGACTTGCGGCGCTTTGGCGACCCCTCGCGCTCGCTGTTCAAATTAAAATCGTCGTATCTACAAAACCGAACAGAAAGAATTCAACTATGATTTCAAGCTCTTATTTAAGTATTTCGTATATTTTTAGATTTAAAAAAAAATTCCCACAAAAAAATCTTTTGTGATGGAATCTTACATTGATACACTAACCGTGAGATTACGAAAGGGCTGTGACTGACTCCTGTCGGTTAAATAAGTACTAACATACATACTAACATACAAGGACTGTTATGGGCATGTATGAGGTCAGGTAAAAGAAAAGGTTCAATAAAAAAATAAAAAGAAAAAGATGCAATTTAAGAGACAAGGCTAATCTCACATTATATCCAAGACCTCGAAAACCGGTCTCTCGACCCAATAATCAAGTGACCGAACACGTCAAATAATATATCTTAACATGATAACAATGTTGTTTATTGACTAAAATAAATTAAAACTAACAAAAATGCTGTTCTGATTAACAAACCAATAAAATCATACTTATTTTTAGGTGCTTGTGTCGAACTGTGACTGGAGCTCGAACTTGATGTGGAACTGGATGAGGATGAGGAACTGCGAGACCTGAAGTGTATTAAAATTTAATTATTATCATAAGTACAGAGATAACACCAAAAACAACGCATGTCAATTTATAATCCCTTGTGATGTAGACAGAGTTACCATTACTTAAAATATTATATTTGTATATATATATACAGTGGTGGTCATATAATTACAAACACTTCTTATGAATAAAGAAAGTATAACTTTAACATACAAATTTTCGTAAAAAAAATATAGACATTCAATAATTAATAATCATGCAATAATATAGCCACTCGAATAAAGAAACTCATTAAATGCATAAAATATAAAACATATCTTACTTTTAATTACAAAATGAGTCTTACACATGAAGGAGTTTATTTGCTGTTACTGGCCGCTTGGACGCCTAATTAAAAACATTTTAAAAAGCGTCACAGCTCGTTCTTTTTTGAAATTTGAGAATAACATTTCTTTCTTGGATTTTTCTATTATTTTGGCATCAATTCAAAATTTTATCTGTATTTTATTTTGTTCAAAATGGGCAAAAATAAAGGTTGTGACGCGTCAACTAGGCAAATACAGAAGAATAGCTGAGCATATAAATTGTTCTGTTAAGAAAGTTTTTAATGCAATTCGATCATTATAAAACACATGGAACTGTTGAAAGTGTTCTTAGAAAGGCTCGGCCAAGAAAAACCTCTCCCAGAGAAGATACGCTAATCGTTCGTGTTGCTAAAAAAGACCCAACTAAAGGCTCCAACCAGATTAAAATGAAGTTTTTTCGCCTGATGACCCGAGAAACATCTCGTCAAGACTGATACGCCTAAGATTAGTGGAAGCTAAATTGTTTTGACGTGTCCAATGAGTCCTCTAATGAGCTTTTCAGCACTTGTCTAGTAGACAAAGTTTTTAAAGACCCTAACGTTTCGTGATTATTGTTTTTACAGAAAAGAACGATACGCGTTTTAAAGTGTATTAATTGTGCTTTCAAATGATATTAATTTTGGTAGGGTACAATAAATAAGTTAAGAGTATTATTAGCTTGAAGTCAATATTTCAAAAGGTGCGATTTTTTTGACGCCGAGTGTATATGAAGCATTTGTTGAAGCATGGAATTGCAAAGCAGCAATGCTACGTCGTTGCAGTGCTGTTATTGAAAATAAGGGATACGCCACTAAATATTAATTATAACTATTGGTAGGCTGTGGATATTGACAATACTAATTACTAATACTTAAAAAAATATTGTTTTTTATACTTTTTTGTTGTTGTTTCTAATTAGTTGACCATTATTGTTCATACCTTAAAACTGATTTAAATGTTTGTCCGTAATGTAATATTGAAACTGCACTTGTGTAATGGGATTTATATTGTTTTTCTAATAAATGATAAATCGTTGAACATATTGTTCTGTTTATTGTTTAATTTCAAAATAAATTTATATTAATTTATATATAAATTGCGGTGAAGTATCTTACATAATGTCAAGGACCGTTGGTAGTGTTTCTAATTATACGACCACCACTGTATATACAAATATAATATTTTAAGTAATGGTAACTATATCAATATTAATAATAACAATAGTACGTCCTGAGGCGGACTATTTACAGCCTGGTACGGTATAAGGTATATTATAATTATTACAAATTTTTAGCCCATTACTGCTGTCTGGCAATGAGAAATGAACACTATGTGAAAATGAGACGCATATTTGCCATTTGTCCCCTTTTACCCCTGCCGCATGATAGAAAACCATTAGTCACCTAGCTGACATACAGACAGACAAGACAAAATCATAACCCCCCCCCCCCCCTTTAAGCTCTTTGGATAATCACAATAAAATTTTACCTTCTACTGCTACTGCTCTTGGCTTCTTGTGTATTTGATTTTCCATTTTTTTCTATCTGTTCCAACCCATCTTCTGCACCTTCTTTAGAATTTTCATCGTCTTTCACTTTATTTGCATTTTCTGCCAAAAAACATGATAAAAAATTAGATAAATGTATATTGAAAATAAAATAAATTTTATTATTTCTTTAACATATTCAATTACTTGATCAAAAATGTTTGATGTTTATAATTCCCTGTAAAAACATGGTATGCAAGCCTTAAGCTATAGCCTTACTAAACTAATGTGCTAACCCAAATTAGAAGAGTTGCCCTGTTCCCCATCACTGCCCCATAGATCATACTTAGAAAGATCAGCTTCATCCCCAGATTCCTCCTCATCTTCCTCCTCTGCTGCATCCTCGTCTTGTGATGCAGTTCCTTTGCCCTGCAGCAAATTATAGAAAACGAGTAAATATAACCAAATATTTACCATGCATTGTTTATTACAAAACAAATAAAATATTGTAATACAAACCTGCTTTTTTCGCTGTTTTTCTTCCCTTCACCTGATTTTTTAACATGTTTCTCAGATGGTTTAATAGCTAATTTAAGCCTATGTAATAATATTGGTTTGGGAAGTGCAAAACTTTTAAAGTTGCCTATTACATTGTCATTCACATGAAGTGTTTGGTCTTGTGTCTTATTTTCTTCAGGAAATTTTAAATTTATATTTAATTTTTTAGTTATGGTTGCAGGCATTACAACTGGGCCAGGATCAAAAATATCACTTAAAAAGGGTGTATCGCCAGTATTGCCATCTAATTTCTCCAATTGCCGTTCTATGCTACCATCCCTATTAGACTCTTTTTCCCATTCCTCATCATTAGTCAAATTAATTGTTTCTACTGCTACCTGCTGTGCATCACTATTGGTTATAATGTTTTGCTCTACGATTAGTTTTTCACTTGTATTGCTGGTGTCCGTAGAACTGACTGATTGTAACTGTTGCAAATTCTGAAGTGCCAGTAGCAAAGTATTGGTATTAATACCAGCCAATAAATTTGTAAAGTCTACTTGGGCAATATTTTGAACAGAATTTTCTGGTTCATTTAAAGCTTCAAATCCTAAACTACCATCCTGTGTTGAGGACTTTGCAAGTGTATTAATATCGTCGAATGTTTGCGTCTGGTTAGAATTATTCAAAACAGAATTTTGTGATATATTAGAAGGAAACTTTGGAATGGTGTTAGGTTGAATGGTGATTGAATCTAATACATGTACACGCTTGGATGGGGTTACTGTTTTCGGCGCTTCTTGTAAAAGAGCTTTACTTTTTGCTTCAGTTGATATATTTATTATTTTATTAGTAATTTCTATAGCTTTAGGCTCTGGTTGAAGGATTTTCACATTATTAAGTATTTTTGATTGTGTCTGTGAGTAAAATACATTGTTAGAATCATTAATTTTGTCATGTTCTACTGGTGTAGGTTGTGTTTGTATTTTACTTATATCTAGTTCTCTATCTTTCTGAAAATCTTTCAACAGATCTAACAGCATATCACTCTTGTCTTTGATGAAATCTAAGTTTACTTTATTTGATTTTCCAACAGGATGTTCTAATTCTACATCTGCTGTGTATAGCATCTTAGACATGGGGCTTTGAGTTCTTATGGAACCAATACTTGGGGGTGATGGTGTACGCCGTTGCGCCGAAAATATTTCAGTAGAATCAGTATTTTTGTAGAGAGCATCATCATCTTCATCCCATTCAGTTTCATACATTTTATGTACATTGGCATATTTATCTAGACCATTGTCTCTTTCTGGGCTGTGGATTGTCGAATCACCTGTGTTAAAGATATCCATTATACTTCGATTCTTTGATGCAGAATTTGATTGTACAACATCAAAAATTCGAGTAGAATTCTCTAGGGATTGCACTGGAGATTTCTCCATTCTGGTAGTAAGTTTCAATGGCTTATCAAAAGGTGTATAGTAATCAATTGATGAAAAATTATCAAATTCATCTTTTGTGAAATCCTCAGTACGATTTATCGCAGGAGCTGTAGCATAGCCTGGTGTTTCTGTGAAATAAGTTTGTGTTGTAGGTTGTTGTTGGTTTTTTACTGTTTGTATTGTTACTGAAGTAACTGTTGAAGACTTATTTTTACCAATAGACGCGCCATTTCCTTTTGCCCAATAGCCTTTCTTTTTGACATGATCCCTAAATTCTTGATAGTTTTTCTTTGCTGTAGAACCCAACCTTGTTGGCACATATTCACTTGAACAGCCATCAGTATCTAAAACTATACTTTCTTGTCTCTTAACATTCATATTATGCAAATTTGATGTGTAAATATTTCCAGTGACTAATGGAGACTGCTCTGAGGGTTGCACTGTACTGTATCCTTGAAAACTGCCATTTATTTCATTTGGAGAATAATTATGTAACTTTGAAATAGGTGTAGATACTCTCTTCGCTTTGCGTCTGATTTTTCTGCCATCTTCATAAACTCTTGATAAAAAGTCACCATCATCACTGTTATAAGATACAGAGTCTGAATCAGTCTCATGAATGGATGATCTTGAAGTTTTTGTTTTTCTAGGCCTTACTTTCATATTCTTTAGTCCCATATTTTCAGAATCTGTATCAGGATAATTAGAATCTTGACTATCACGAGAACTAGAGCGGGTTCTAAGACGTGTGGAAGTGGAGTGGCTCCTAACCTGCGATTCTCTTTCTTCTGAACTTACAGAACCACCAGCCTGAATATTACCATCTATACCACCCAGCAAGAGAGTTTCAACACTCATACTCCTTTGCTGTAAGCATGGTAAAGGTTTATTAGCATTTACTACATTCTTTAAACCTTCTTCATCACTATCTGTTAAAATTGGAATTTCATCTGGGTTTGGCAACATCTGGATATTCTTTTTCCTGGTTATATTTTCATCTGCTAAACTTGAATTTTGAGTAGTAATTATTTCATTTTGAGTTTCTTTTTTAAGTAACTCTAAATGTGAATCAACCAAACAGCCAGTTGTTAAAAGACGTTGCCTCCAACCAAAAATTGTTTTGAAGTCTGGTGCGGGTTTGTCATACAGAGATTCAAACTTTGTTGTACTTATTTTACAGTTGTTGTGAACAATAGCAAATGCAGCTGCTCTTACTCTTTCTTCAACAGTATATGTAACCTGAAAATCTTCTGCTGGGGTAGGTCCAGTAAACTTATATACAACATCATTGTTTGTTGAAGAGACTCTATTTTCCATAACTGGATTGTATGTTTTGATAACTGGTAATTCATTTTTTTTCTTTGACCCTGTCTCATAACCTGATGATCCTGTCTGATCTCTATCACCTATACTTGTAAATCTTTTTCTTGATCCATTCACATTGGACTTCAAACCAGGCAGTATGTGTTCTTGTTTATAACTTGTTTGATTTTGAAGTTGATTTCTCCTGAATGCCACTTTAGTAAGAGGAGGAAGATCGCACACAGAACCATCGCTCAAGCTACCACTAACTTTCTCCCGGCTTCTATTTATATTATATAATGTTAAATTAGGAGCTGGCACTGGCATGACAAGATCCTTCTTAATTTCCTTCTGCAGCGCAGTGGGTGGCAACTTTTTGTTTACTGGTCCTTCAGTGATGCCAACCTGAAGGCAGGAAAAATTATCTCCACTTTAGTAATGATGTGCTTCAAAAATTATTTCATATATGTATAATATAATATCAATTCTTCTTAGCTTCAAAATCCATTATCTGCTTGATTTTGTTAATGTTTACACAAAATAACTCCTGCAAATCTTAAATAGATCTGTGCTTCAAGTGCAACATCCAAAATATTACAAATTAATTAAGCATCTCGTCAATATGCTTTTTAAATGGAAGGAATTTTATTAAACACAACTTTAAGCGACTAGTTTGTAAAAATAAAGAAAAAGAAAGTAAACATACTTTGTCTTGCCCCTCGTACTTGCGCTTGCGTTTCTTTCTTCCAAACTCATCGTATTCATCATCAGAAGACGGCTCGCGTCGCCGATACTCCACTTGTCCGCGCTCATTATAACCTCCGCCGTAACCGGTGCGGGCTTCTACCTAAAATTGAAAGCTTTCGTGTAAATTGCTGCATTTTCATATAGTTTAAATCATGTAAAAACAACGTACTTCACCGAATTTGGGCGCATTACAAACATTGCAAGTATGTCGCCGGGCCCAATTAACATTCGCGCATTTATTGCATTGCCAATCATCAGCATTAAATAGACCTCGCGATTTCTCAGCCGCAGATTTGCCTATCTCTATACCAAGTTTCTTTTTTGAAGGTTTTCCTCCATCGGGTCTCTCCTTATTACACCGATAACATGCGGCTCGCCTAGCAAAATTTATATTTCCGCAATTTGCATCGCCACAAATCCAATCTCCGTCGTTCATTATGAAACATCAAACTCTTTTTTCTAATCAAGAATCATATTTTTACTTAGGAAACATTATAATAATAACTTTAGAAAGACTACAAATCGCACTATTCTCAAATGTAAATAAAAGTCAAAAGTGACGGGAATTACTACTTGCAAAGAAACCAAGCTCTCTTTTGCAAGAAAAGTAATCAAGCTTCAAGCCAGCCATGACATGACGCAAACATTGCTATTCCGGTTTAACATAGAGCCATAGACAAACATGATATAGTTATGTCCGGTTATCAACGTCGTTTCAGTGCAAGTAATTAAAGAGGACAATATTTAACATAAGCTGTAGGGGTATAATTATATTTTTAGGATATAATAGAAGAACACTTCTTTATTGTACCTTGTGAACTTACTCCAAATTGGAAATTAACTGTAGATATATCAACTCCGTAACTTCCGTAATTTAGAAATTTATGAAAAAAAATTACAAAAGTGACACATTATTACTGCTTGTATTGCATTAAAGCAAAGCTATAACATACAATTGGAAAACTCTTTTATATTATTCTACTTTTATAGTACCTGGAAATTTGGTAACAAAAACAATACGCATTGAAGATTAGCCAACTAATAAACTATAGGTAATTGAAATTCTTAGCCACGTGCATATAATTCATTGGATTTTAAATGCTTTAATCATACATTGGAAGAAGCATGTTTCAAAGATAACTGAATTCCAAGATTATTCCAGTTATTATTCGATAAAATATCTAATTCACATCTGTATCATTTCATACATCTAACAACTATTTCATCATTAACTACTGCATTTTTATTCCGAAATAATAAGTAGTATTTGTAATTAATATATGTATACAATGTGTGTAGGGTATTTATGATCACCATGTGTACGAGGAAAACTAATTGTGTGTGGGAATCGAAAAAAAAAGTTGTGTTTTGATAAAGCAAATAACCTAATAAACTTATACTAATAAAAAACGAATTATAACTCTAACCCTTAACAGACTCGAAACACTGCAGGTTATAGGCCTCCCATATAAGGAGGATTCGCCTTAATAGCCACGCTCGGCAAGCAGATAGGAGATCGCAGTACCAGACACCTCGCACCTTAGACGGTCTGCTTCATTTTAGTGTGATGTTTTTCGAGATGGTTATCCCACCATTTATCGGTAGCCATTGCCATTTTCAAGGCTAGTCGCCTCTTATGACACCCACGTGAAGAAAGGGGAGGCAGATTCTTATGCTGATACCACATGGCTGATGTTAGCAGAACATCTGCCGTGGGGTGTTAATTATCACTCTACAATCACTATTTAATCTTATTCATGACTAGAACTTTTGTTTTTTTTATTTTAATTAAGTGGCAATCTCGTTATAACGAATTCTGCCAATGTCAAGTCAGTAATGGAAATAACACAAACGACAAATAACGGTTTTTAGATTATTAACAAAACACCTTTAACAATGAACATAAGACTATTGTTATATATACATTACTATATACTCACTTAACTAAACTACTATATTTTAACTGTCACCACAAAAGTACAAATATTATAATTTAATCGTATCATAATTTATAAATTCGTACAATATATGTACTAAAGGAGAGTAGACATAAGACAATAGTGACTTAAAGTTAGTAGGTCGGGGAATATATTTTGGGAGAACATCATATAGAGAGAAAGATAATCTGGAGCAGACAAAAAATAGATTATTATTTTTATGTTATTGAATAGAAGTAGTACTTTTTTTTTATTATTTAGGGGCAATCTCGTTGTTACGAATTCTGCCAATGTCAAGTCAGTCATGAAAGTAACACAAACGTCAAATGACGGTTTTTAGATTATTAACAAAACACTTGTTGAGATGTCTACCTTAACAATGAACATAAGACTATTGTTATATATACACTACTATATACTAACTTAACCAAATTAATGTATTTTAACTATTATTATAGATTAAAAAATTCGGACAATACATGTACAAAAGGAGAGTAGACATAAGACAATAGTGACTTAATGTTAGTAGGTCGGGGAATATATTTTGGGAGAACATCATATAGAGAGAAAGATAATCTGGAGCAACAAAAAATAGATGTTCCAGAGTACCAATACAAAGTATACGAAGTAGTACTTAATAATCACTGACAATATCAGCTACTGTCATGTGTCATCTGTCTGTCTAATATGAAGTCGATCGTAATAATACACTCTGTGGGTCTTATCTGATCAGAATGAACAGAATAATGAATAGTACTGCATTTTGTTGTTTTTATACATTACTCCAACCTACTAGCTCCAGGAAGGAATATTCTACTCTGTACCCTCTGTCGAAAGTCTCTGTCTGTTATGTACTGTAAAGAATTGATGATTATTACGTTGTGAAAACACAGTGCCAGTGCTCTATTTTATCAATTCTTTCTAAATTTATTGAATATGTCTGAAAATGTTAACATCGATCTTTCGGGAGAGATCAATGCCATCACGGAAAAAAAGGGTTTTCAAAAGTATGTGAATGAAATGGAATTGTAAGTTATACTAACAAAGGGTCATAAGTAGTGGTTTACGTGGTTTTTATTACGGTTAGCATATTTAGTATTCACATTAATTTCAATAATAATTAAAAAATAATCGCTATGTTTCCTCTGGGTGCGTTGATATTACATGGAATCAAAAAAAAATTAAATACTTAAAGTGAATCTTGTAACAAAAAAATTTAATGTAACCGTATGTTGTAATTGTTTTCATAACTAAATAATTTTTGATGCTAACATACTTTTTTGGAAATTTACAGAATATCCGTGCATGTATGAGCTTTAAATAAAGTTACAGGGTTATTGAGCAGACAATATTAACCTCTTCAAGTTCGAAGAAATGTACAATATTAATCTACATACATACTAGTAATATACAATATTTTTTTCTAACTTTTTTATTTCTTGTAAAACTTAAACATTGAGAACTAGACAAAATTATTGGTGGTCTTTGTCTCGTTGGTAAAACATATCCATAGTGCTAAAGTAAAACTAAAAAGAAAGTAAGATTCTCCATAAAGAAAATCTACCACAGGATATAATATTTCAAATTCTTACATTTGTTCTTATTAATTCTGACCTTAAGTTGTGTACTTTTCAAAGAAAAGTATAAAGTAAAGTGCATTAACTCTTGATCAATTAAATGTTGATTTGGTTTGGTTTAGTTTCCTAAAACTGTTATTTGTAAGAAATAAAATGAGCCTAAGCACTTGTTACATTTTATTACATACCAGCGCTTAATTCAAACTTTTATTTAACATACTTGATTTTAGTATGTGTTTGATATTTTTCAGCCAATTCCATTTTTAATGCACTGCACTATATTGGCCTAAAATGGCTTTTTTATCTTATGTCGTTTCACATAGATGTAAATAATTTGCATACTGTATTAATTACATATAAAATTAATATTCTTAAGATCTTAATTGCAGGTCATGGTGCCCAATCTCCATGGCTATGTGTATATGTCAGATATGAATAAGATTTAAGTTAAGTAACTGAAATCTCATTCATTTCTATCCTATTAACTCTGCTATGTAATATGTCCGTTTAGATTTTCTGTATATACCTACAGTAAATATATTGTATCTGTCACAGACTTCTACAGCACGTTCGAAGTGGTGCTGCCCCGGCACTTGTATTAGGTGTGCTATCCAGCAGGCGACCATGGACACAGTTCATTGCAACTGAAAATTTTAAAGTGGGTACCCAGTATTTTAAAATAGTCCATACTAATCATACTCTCCAGCTTCATAGCAAGTCTGTGCAAAACTGACTACTACAAGAAATTATTTATGTAATAATTAAAGTATAATTTATAGACTGAATGAAATGAAGAAAAGTAATGCTATTTCGTTAAGTAAATCGATTGGTAGTATCAGTTGAGAAGAAACAATGATTGTTTTAAATTTTTTACCCCTTGAGAGTTGTAATTGTACAACGGTAAGAGTTCATCACTTAGGTACTAAATAATAAAAATATTTACTATCAATGTCCCTAACTAACATAAGGTAAGTGTAACATACCTCTGACTGATCACAAAATCTCTAAATCCAAAAGAAATGGTTTTAAAGTGGTCTTAGACCCTTTAGTTATTGCTTATATGAACATTATAATTCCTTAGAAAAGAACAATCAGAACAACAGCTTAAAAAAGAATTCTTTTTTTTTTACAGACTCCTGCGTCTTTACCACGACTCACACGCCGCTTCTACCGAAACATTGAATATTTCCAGGCCAACTACTTAATGGTATTCTTAGGACTTTTTGCATATTGCCTGTTAGTAATCATTGAATGTTCATGTGTTTTTTTAAAAATAATTTATGTATCTAATAATTATCTTTTTCATTACAGAATTACTTCGCCTCTTCTTCTTATTGCAATAGTTGCCAGCTTTTTTGGATACCGAAAATTGACTTCTGGACCCAACACTTGGAAGGTAACATGGTTTTACTAAATATTCACTGTTTTTATTAAATTCTTGTGAATTTGTAATTTTTAGCTAGTACAAGTAAGTAATTATTTTATTTTACCTCTCTGAATTGGTCTTTTTAAAAACAGTTTGCCTTTACATATTCAGTATGTGTAAAAACTAGTATACAGATTAAATAATTAACATTAATTGGATTTGACCCCTGGTGACCTGTTACTTTACTTCTTTTTACACAGATTGTGCACTACAGAATATTCCAATTGTTTTCACTCTGTATTGTTTTTATTTTTTTTTAGATTGGTAGCTGGGAACTAACCAAAACTCAACAATACGCAGTGGGCGCTGGTACGTCAATGGCGTTATGTTGGCTGGCCGGTGCTGGTGCCGTTTTGTTCTGGGTCCTAGGTATGTCTTTAATGTTTGCAAATAATCAACCAATATAATGGGAAGTAATTAACGCAAAACTAGGTACGAAAAAAGGCGATGAGCTGATAGTGGGGAACTTTGGAGTAGGGCAACGGAACCCAAGAGGGCAACAGCTGGCTGACTTCATGGCAAAGGAGGGATTCTTTATGATGAACTCCTATTTCCAGAAGCGGCCCCACAGGAAGTGGACATGGATGAGCCCGGACGGTACCACTGAAAATGAGATCGACTTCATCATGACGACCAAGCGTCAGCTGTTCAGTGATGTCTCTGTGATCACTAGGGTAAAAACCGGCAGTGATCACCGAATGGTAAGAGGCACACTGAACCTTAACATTAGGCTCGAGCGGTTTCGTCTGGTGAAGTCTACGCTCCGCCCACCACGTGCCCTTATCCAGAACGCCGAGAGCTTTCAGCTCGAATTGCATAATCGCTTTCAGTGCCTAGACGATTGCGTTACAGTGGACGATACGAATAGCAGGCTAGTGGAAAGTGTCCATGCGGTAGGAGCTAAGTTTTGCAGGACCCGCCGCACGAACAAGCCCCAAAAGCTCTCCGATCACACTCTTAAACTCATGAAAGCCAGGCGTGAGATAAAGCTGCAGTCTACAACGGATGCGTCAGCGTATCGGCTACTGAATAGACAGATCTCCAAATGTATGAGGCAAGACTTACGCAAATTCAATACAGCCTGTATTGAAAAAGCGATAGAGCGGAACCAAGGCTCCAAAGTCTTCGCCAGAGATCTGTCTATCGGAAAGAGCCAACTGACCAAGCTGAAGACCGAAAGTGGCGCAGTCATTTCCTCTGGAGCCGAGATTTTGAGTGAGATCGAGAGATTTTACGGACAGCTGTACACAACGTCGTTGAAACCACACACTGATGTGAGTATCGACCCAAGAGCCAAGCTTATCCGACATTACTCCGATAACATCCCGGACGTCAGTCTGCGAGATTAGGATGGCTCTCAAACAGCTTAAAAACGGCAAGGCGCCGGGTGAGGACGGAATTACAGCTGAGCTTCTGAAAGCGGGTGGAAAACCGATACTTGTTGTCCTTCAGAAGCTGTTTAATTCCGTCATTCATGGCGGTGTTACGCCGAAAGCGTGGAGTAGAAGCGTGGTTGTCCTATTCTTCAAGAAAGGGGATAACTGCCTTTTGAAGAATTATAGGCCGATATCGCTTCTAAGCCGCGTCTACGTGCTGTTTTCGAGAGTCATCTCAAATCGTCTAGTGAACAGACTTGACGACTTTCACCCTCCCGAACAAGCCGGATTCCGAAAAGGCTATAGTACCATAGACCACATACATACTCTTCGCCAGATTGTACAAAAGGCCGAGGAGTACAATTTGCCATTATCTCTGGCGTATGTGGACTATGAGAAAGCCTTCGATACAGTCCAAATTTTGGGCGGTGCTACAGTCTCTCCAGCGGTGCCAGATAGACTCTCGGTATATCGAAGTGCTGAGGTGTTTGTACAATGAGGCTACGATGTCTATCCGAGTACAGAATCAGAGTAAGAAACCAATCCAACTGCAGAAAGGTGTAAGACAGGGTGATATCATATCCCCGAAACTCGTCACCGCTGCATTGGAAGATGTTTTCAAGCAGCTGAACTGGAAAGGATACGGTATCAACATCAATGGCGAATACATCACTCACCTTCGATTTGCCGACGACATAGTTCTTATGGCAGGATCGCTGGAGGAGCTTAGTACAATGCTCAATGACCTCAATAACGTCTCCCAACAGGTTGGTCTTAAGATGAACATGGACAAGACGAAGTTCATGTCAAACGTCCATGTCACACCAATACCAGTTGTTGTTGTGAACAATAGGCTCGAAGTTGTAGACGAGTACGTATACCTGGGACAAATTGTCCGATTAGGTAAGTCCAACTTCGACTCAGAGGTCAATCGACGAATCCAACTCGGCTGGGCTGCGTTCGGGAAACTACGCCATATCTTCTCGTCGAGTATACCGCAAAGTCTCAAGACGACAGTATACAACCAGTGCGTGTTGCCAGTGATGACATACGGATCCGAGACTTGGTCCTTCACTGCAGCCCGTATGAGGAAGCCCAAAGTTGCTCAGCGCGCTATGGAAAGGGCTATGCTCGGTGTTTCTCTGCGTGATAGAGTCTGCAACGATGATATCCGCAGCAGAACTAAGGTAACCGACATAGCCGTAAAGATCAGCAAGCTGAAGTGGCAATGGGCCGGCCACATAGCTCGCAGAACTGACAACCGCTGGGGAAAAAAGGTTCTCGAGTGGCAGCCACGTACAGGCAAACGCAGTGTAGGACGACCCCCCACAAGATGGAGTGACGACCTGCGCAGTGTTGCGGGAAGTCGATGGATGCAGGTGGCTTAGGACCGAGCTTCGTGGCAATCTTTGGGGGAGGCCTATGTTCAGCAGTGGACTTCTGATAGGCTGAAATGATGATGAATGGGAAGTTACCATGTGTTTCTCGAAATGCCAATTTGATGCATCCTGATGATAATAGGACGAGGTTCTCTGGACCTATTCACGGCGGAAAATTGTGCTTTATACAAATTCCTCAGACTAGTGGTGGACTGCAACTTCTCCAGTAAAAGGGTACTATAATTTAGCACACCAAACTGCCTGTCCTGTGTTGCGTGCGTGGGCAAATATTATTCCGTGCCAGCTTTTGATAGTGCTTACATAGAAAGGCTTATGTCGAGCAGTAGACTTATACTGGATGATGAATCAACTAATTATATATTTTACATTTATAATTGCGGCATAAGAATCTGCCAGTGTTTGGTGCCGGTTTTAGAGAAGCTGCTTTAAGCTGGCCAAGTCTGATGGATTTTCCAGCATCAGTGAGTCAGTAGAGCCTCGTCAATTCATCGGCATGGTAAATTTAGCACTGAAAATTGCAATAAATAATTTTAGTGCCATCATATTTGAGCCAGAGTTACTTGTATACAATGAATATTAAACTGAGTACCCTAGTCCCTGAGCCAGGACAGCTCTTCTTATCTTATTATCCCTTAACAAAAGAGTTACGCATCATGTGTTGTAATTACAGTAATCTTAAGTAATATCACTGTAATGTTTTGTTAAATATTAGATTCAAAAATTATAGGTTTTATCCAAATTTTATTTAATGTTTAAAAATTAAATCTGTCTTTATTTTACTTGAATCTAAATTTCTCAATTTCAGGTGCAACTGTCACGGTGGTCGCTCTCCATGCGAGCTTCTTTGATGCCGAAGTCCTTCCTCCTTCAGACAATTTGGAGCAATTCCCTATGATTGAGCAAGTTTGACAAAACCAGTTGCCTCTCTTTCTTCCATCAACAGGTAGGATATTGACAACCCACCCACCATTGTCATGTTAATATAGTAAATAAAAATTACTTATATTTAAACAAATTGTATATTAACTTTAGATCTATGTTATGTTCCCCATGCACAAGCATTAGATAGTAATCCTAAGAAAATGGTGATTTTGAACTGTAAATACTGATAAATTAGAGACAAGTGGCTAATGAAATACATTTATTAATGTATATATTATCATTATACATATATCTCTTTATTATATATGTAGGCGCATTTCCTGTAGTATAGAGATTCGTTAGTTTATATTGCTAATTCAAAACTGTATACTGCTTTGTATAAATGAAAGCTTTTGTTTTTATAGAAGATCTGTCATTTATGTGGAGTTTCCATATGTCACTTCTAGTGTCATCATGTCCTGATATAATGCATGACACTAGAATTTCAATTGTTGTAAAGTTATAATTAAGGAGTTTCTGTTATATGTGGAGTCTCTGTAAAATATCTATTTTTAGTAAGCTGACATCCAGCGACTGAGTATATTAGCACTATCTGGCGATATATTAAAATCGGCCGTTAGTTATTGATGTTTTCACATAGAATTATATTAAATGTTTCAAATATTTATTGATTTTAACATGATAAAGAATTTGTTGTTTGTACTCACAAAAGTGAAAATGTATATAGGTACTGGTTAGTATTATTTCACAACAAAAGTGTGTAACGAAATACTGTAGGCTGTTTATTAATTACAAAATTACTAAAACCTACATTTAATAAAATTTCATCTGTTGTGTATAACACATCTATTCATTTTGAATTATTTTTGAGTGACCAACAAAGATTTATTTATTAAAGCATTTTCTTAAAGTTTAATAGTTTTAGTATGTAGACTTACTTCATAATTAAATAAATACACTTTTATTTATGTCGTTGCAGTTCATTAATCTTCCTTCTATTCAGATATTAACAATTTTCAGATTCATCAGAAAATTTCTAGTTCGACACATATAAAAATAATATTATAAAGATATCAATAGATCAGCCAAATTAATTATTTCTGATTAGGTACACTTACTGTGTTCGCCTTCAATTTCATAGTAATTTTTTAACCTGTGGCGTATAGAATCTTCGCGGTCCAAAAACCCTCAAATGTGACTGTGTCCTGAAGTAGGATCATCATCATCATCATCATTTCAGCCTATTAGAAGTCCACTGCTGAACATAGGCCTCCCCCAAAGATTGCCACGAAGCACGGTCCTGAGCCACCTGCATCCATCGACTTCCCGCAACACTGCGCAGGTCGTCACTCCATCTCGTGGGGGGTCGTCCTACACTGCGTTTGCCCGTACGTGGCTGCCACTCGAGAACCTTTTTTCCCCAGCGGTTGTCAGTTCTGCGAGCTATGTGGCCGGCCCATTGCCACTTCAGCTTACTGATCTTTACGGCTATGTCGGTTACCTTAGTTCTGCTGCGGATATCATCGTTGCAGACTCTATCACGCAGAGAAACACCGAGCATAGCCCTTTCCATAGCGCACTGAGCAACTTTGAGCTTCCTCATACGGGCTGCAGTGAAGGACCAAGTCTCGGATCCGTATGTCATCACTGGCAACACGCACTGATTGTATACTTTCGTCTTGAGGCTTTGCGGTATACTCGACGAGAAGATATGACGTAGTTTCCCGAACGCAGCCCAGCCGAGTTGGATTCGTCGATTGACCTCTGAGTCGAAGTTGGACTTACCTAATCGGACAATTTGTCCCAGGTATACGTACTCGTCTACAACTTCGAGCCTATTGTTCACAACAACAACTGGTATTGGTGTGACATGGACGTTTGACATGAACTTCGTCTTGTCCATGTTCATCTTAAGACCAACCTGTTGGGAGACGTTATTGAGGTCATTGAGCATTGTACTAAGCTCCTCCAGCGATCCTGCCATAAGAACTATGTCGTCGGCAAATCGAAGGTGAGTGATGTATTCGCCATTGATGTTGATACCGTATCCTTTCCAGTTCAGCTGCTTGAAAACATCTTCCAATGCAGCGGTGACGAGTTTCGGGGATATGATATCACCCTGTCTTACACCTTTCTGCAGTTGGAATGGTTTCGTACTCTGATTCTGTACTCGAATAGACATCGTAGCCTCATTGTACAAACACCTCAGCACTTCGATATACCGAGAGTCTATCTGGCACCGCTGGAGAGACTGTAGCACCGCCCAAATTTCGACTGAATCCAAGGCTTTCTCATAGTCCACATACGCCAGACATAATCGCAAGTTGTACTCCTCGGCCTTCTGTACAATCTGGCGAAGAGTATGTATGTGGTCTATGGTACTATAGCCTTTTCGGAATCCGGCTTGTTCGGGAGGCTGGAAGTCGTCAAGTCTGTTCACTAGACGATTTGAGATGACTCTCGAAAACAGCACGTAGACGCGGCTTAGAAGCGATATCGGCCTATAATTCTTCAAAAGGCAGTTATCCCTTTCTTGAAGAATAGGACAACCACGCTTCTACTCCACGCTTTCGGCGTAACACCGCCATGAATGACGGAATTAAACAGCTTCTGAAGGACTACAAGTATCGGTTTTCCACCCGCTTTCAGAAGCTCAGCTGTAATTCCGTCCTCACCCGGCGCCTTGCCGTTTTAAGCTGTTTGAGAGCCATCCTAATCTCGCTCAGACTGACGTCCGGGATGTTATCGGAGTAATGTCGGATAAGCTTGGCTCTTGGGTCGTTACTCACATCAATGTGTGGTTTCAACGACGTTGTGTACAGCTGTCCGTAAAATCTCTCGATCTCACTCAAAATCTCGGCTCCAGCGGAAATGACTGCGCCGCTTTCGGTCTTCAGCTTGGTCAGTTGGCTCTTTCCGATAGACAGATCTCTGGCGAAGACTTTGGAGCCTTGGTTCCGCTCTATCGCTTTTTCAATACAGGCTGTATTGAATTTGCGTAAGTCTTGCCTCATACATTTGGAGATCTGTCTATTCAGTAGCCGATACGCTGACGCATCCGTTGTAGACTGCAGCTTTATCTCACGCCTGGCTTTCATGAGTTTAAGAGTGTGATCGGAGAGCTTTTGGGGCTTGTTCGTGCGGCGGGTCCTGCAAAACTTAGCTCCTACCGCATGGACAGTTTCCACTAGCCTGCTATTCGTATCGTCCACTGTAACGCAATCGTCTAGGCACTGAAAGCGATTATGCAATTCGAGCTGAAAGCTCTCGGGGTTCTGGATAAGGGCACGTGGTGGGCGGAGCGTAGACTTCACCAGACGAGACCGCTCGAGCCTAATGTTAAGGTTCAGTGTGCCTCTTACCATTCGGTGATCACTGCCGGTTTTTACCCTAGTGATCACAGAGACATCAATGAACAGCTGACGCTTGGTCGTCATGATGAAGTCGATCTCATTTTTTGTGGTACCGTCCGGGCTCATCCATGTCCACTTCCTGTGGGGCCGCTTCTGGAAATAGGAGTTCATCATAAAGAATCCCTCCTTTGCCACGAAGTCAGCCAGCTGTTGCCCTCTTGGGTTCCGTTGCCCTACTCCAAAGTTCCCCACTATCAGCTCATCGCCTTTTTTCGTACCTAATTTTGCGTTAAAGTCTCCCATCAACACCGTGTAGTGAGTCTTAGAGCAATGCATGGCTCTTGAAATATCCTCATACATTGCCTCCACTTCATCATCAGGGTGTGTTGGTGCGTATACCTGTATGACCTTCAGCGAATACCTTTTGGTTATTCTGAGTATAAGGTACGCGACCCTACTCGACACACTTCCGATCTCGATCACGTTGTTGATGAGAGACCTGTGAACGATAAACCCGACACCTCCTTGGGACAGATGGTCACCCTGCCGGTAGTAGAACAAGTTACCGGATTTTAGGATTATAGAGTCCTCTCCCTGTCTTCGGACTTCAGACAACCCTATAATACTCCAGTGTAACTTGCTTACTTCTTCTTCCAGTTCTAGTATCTTCTCGTCGGTCCTCAATGTGCGTGCGTTATATGTTGCCAGGTCCAGTCGTTTGGGTTGGCAGCTAGAAATCAGCCGGTGATTCTTCGCACCCCCTGCCTCGCCGTTACCATGGCTGCCACCATAGCCAGGACTAGCGAGGCCGCCGGGGACTGGGGGCCATTGCTTTCTTCTACCTCTCATCATGGGGGGGGTTTGCCCTAGTTGCCACGCCTGGCGAGCGGGTTGGCAACCGCAGTTTTTTTTTTTTTTTTTGTTCTAGTGCAGGAAGATGCTGCTGCCCATCTCCTAATATAATTTTTTACCATTAGTCGCCTTTTACGACACCCATGGTTAGACAGGGTTGGCGCTATTCTTTACTTCCGACAGCCACACGGAAGTAGGATAATTTTGGTAAATTACTTTACTCTGTCAGGAGAAACACAAGTAAACATTTGAATAGCGAAGAATATAGTGTTATATCGGTTATTCAGTTCCAAATAGCTGAAGCGAATGGTTAGACCGTGGGGGTAAGCCCTACCAAATTTATTTTAAAAATTAAAAGTTAATTGGCCAGAAATTTAGGAAATTAAAAAAAAAAATTATTCGCATTTATACTTTTAAATCGCTAAAAATCATACATGAAAATTTATAGAATTTATAATGGCACGTACTGTGTACATTGTGACATAATGCTGTTGAGAGAGGTAGCTATATATGTTTGCGGAGCCCCCGCCTAATTACTAGCAGTAGCGGCAATGGATGACAGACCCATGAGGTGTGATGTAAAATTTTTATTTGTCCTAAATTTAATTAAATCATTACACTTTGGAATATTATTTGAATCACGAATCCAACTCAGCTGGACAGCGTTCGGGAAAGTACGTCAAATCTTCTTGTCGAATATACCTCAAAACTTCTAGACCATAGTGTACAACCATTGCCAGAGTTATCAGTGATAACATACGGAACCAAGACGTGGTCTTTCTCGGCTTACGTATGAGGAAACTCAGTAAGTTGCTCAGCGGGCTGTTGTAAAGGCTATATTTAATGTTTCTTTGCATGATATAATCTGACGATGTCCGCAGCAGAACCAAGATAACTGACATAGTGGCAATGGATCTGCCACGTAGCTCGCAGAATTGACAACCGTTGGCAAGGAAAGGTTCAGAGTAGCATCCTGTTGCACGGGGTACATGTTGGTCAGCATCGTGCTTTGTGGCAATCTTTGGGGGGAGGCCTGTGTTCAGCAGTCAATATATCTTGTGTCAAAGTAACAAAAACTAAAAATGTATCCTGTGACTAAATTATTGCAATTATTTAGCTGATATTTGGTGGTCGACCAAGATAGGGCTTGTACAATATGATGTTAAATTTAATGCTGTCACTTCGCATCCAGGCATATAACATCATTTATGAAATCGTTTCATAATATTTATAAGAGTACATGGCAGCATTCATGAAACTAGCATCAATTTCACCAGTGTTTTCACTCAGTTATTTGTGCATATTATGGATAACAGATGAAGTAAGATGTTTAAATAACACATGCATATAGAAAACAAGCAGAAAAAACATTAAATATTATTTTATTTTATTAAAAATAATATAAAATTTTACGCAACTTTACATAAATTCTTCATAATGTCTACTTACATAGAGGGCAATTAATAAATGCATACATTTCTCACTTAATTAAAATATATTGGTGTCAGAACTTCATAAACTCTCAATTTATAATATGAAGATAAATTATTTGCAATTAAAATATGTCATGTATTAATACATACATAATTATTTAATATAATATTGCTGTTGTAGGAAGCACAAATAGTAAATCAAATTATTAAAAAATAAATAGTCAGTCCCGAGACTCCCAGGGCCAGAAATGTAATATTTAATTCCTGCAGTGATCCACTTCCAAAAATTATAATTGATTTACTTTTTCTAGCTTACAATTCATTAAAAAAAATTGCGAGTTGAGATGTTCCATAAAGATGGATGTAAATATATGTATATTTATAATGTTTTGCTAAATTTACAATTATTACAAACACAAATAATATTTGATTTATAATATTAGTTTTCATAATACAAATTTTTCAATAAATAATTGCACTTTGTCTATGACTCCCATACATTCTTTTCTATGCAACATTAATTAAAATGTTTTTAACATCAGAGCTATAATTTAAACTGTACACTACATCTTTTAAAAAAGGCTTCCCTGGAAGACTATGTTCGAATATGTTTACATTTATTATTAGCATAATTATTATGCCTTAAATTACATTTCAGTCAGGTTCACAATTTCATTATTTGTGAACATTAAATATATGCATACAAGCAATGAATTCAGGCACAACAAACTCCATCATTGCATATTTCTGTAATATTTTGCAATGTTTCAAATCAATTTTCACATACAATTTCCAAAGGTCTACTGGAGAATTAAGACTAATATAAGTAAAACATACAATCACAACAAATTTCCATTGTTAATTCTATTTAGTTCCATATCTGCCACAAGTAAAATTTCATCCCACTTGTGTGATGGTGTGTGTGGGGGAGTTGTAACACCAAGCTTTGCAACACTATTTGGTGTAGTAAACTCCAACTTTCGTTTGGACCTACCAGCGAATACATGGCATGGAGTTATTTTCTGATGTGTATCCAAAGCCGAAAGTGGTGTTATTGGGGAAGGTAATGTGAATGCAGCCTTGTCAACCTTTTTAATTTTATAAGGTCCTACATACTTAAATACTGGTTTCTTTAATATTAAATTTCCAGAAACTTTTTCAATGAGACCAATTGATATAAATACATTGGCTATATCATAGAGCCTCCTCACTTTGGACTTGTGTTGACGTTCCAACTGCTCTGGAGAGAGGTCAGTTTTGTTTTTATTTGATGTGTCTATAAGTACTTTCACAGCCATCTCTAAATTGATTAGAGTATTCTGTAAACAATAAAATACATATCAATCTTTGACTCTATAACAAAAAAGACCATTGACTGTGATGTGGGAGGTAACATTTTCTTAAGAAAAAAAAAATTAATTAGAATATCTGTCACTGACTGTACCAAATCAGTTGATAACCGTGAGGCTTAGTGGTTAGTGTGCCAAAACATAAATTGTGTTGTGTTAGTCCTGTGCCTCTGACCCAGCATCTGATCCTTCCTTCAATCTCATACATTGGATATAGGAGGTACTAGTGCCCCTGTGCTTGCACATACATTTACAGCACAATAATATCTTCTGCATAGTCACCCAACAGATTATAATTCTGCATAGTTCAAATATTTCCTGTTGGTTTTAAAATGTGTTTTAAATGTTTTACATTAATTTACATATTCATATTTTTTTCAAGACATTGAAAAATGAAACACAGTATCTAATGGCAGACCTATGCAATATGATTGATTACTTGATGAGTCCTGTTGGCAATATTTTGTGCAACACAAATGGTTAGTTACCAGTTTTGGTTAATAACCCTGCATTTGACTCTTAATGTAGCAGCCTATAAATGTCTCACAGCATTTTAAGACGGTGTCGGATCCAAAAAGAGCATACAAGCCTAAAAGTAATTCATCATTACTGGGAATCGAACCCAGGTCCCTTGAATATTTCAAGCAAAGCTAAGCTACTCTACTCTATACTTCAGATCTTACACCTGACTCTTAATCTAAAGTTTGGTTTGTAACATTACTAGCAATTATTATTAAGAGGGATGCTAAGACACATTTTCTTGCAAAATGCCAGACATCCAGAATTATATGGACCAAAGCCAACATAAGAAGGAAGGAGAAATGTTAGCAAATTTTAAAATATTAAGTAACTAAATAATTTTAACTTATAACTTACTTGTGGTTCAACCAAAAAAAGCATCAAAAATCTTTGAGCCAGTACTCCGAGAGTTTTATGTTTAGGAGCAGGGGGCTTAGGAGCCCTACCCCTCAAAGCCTCAGATAAACGTAGATTTTCCCCCTGTTTCTTCAGCATTTTTAAAAATGAATTAAGTCTGGCTCCTCCATGCCACAGATATGTATTTTTTCTTTTATGAACTGCACACTGCATTGCCTCCAAAATATTGATAATATCATACATTCTACGCTTTTCTACTCCTAATCTCGATGCAGTACTGTCCAATTGAATCTCCGCGGTTCCATTGCAATGAAGTGGATATAGGTTAAGAAATCTACAGGGATAAATTATAAATTTAAACAAGACACGAACAGATAATAGGTTTGTAACGAGGAAGTTATGAAAACATAATTCAATGCGGCGTTTTATTTATTACACTAAAATAGCCTTACTTGTCACATAAAATTTGCAACGACTTTTCTCTTCGATGGACGGCACTGGGTGGCGGCGTGGGATACTGTAACGCGACATTGGTTAATAGCTTAAGGTTAGCAGTAGGAGAAACGTAGCTCGCATTGGTGACTTCACTAAGGGCACATCTCTTTGGAGTAGAAGTTATGTTATCATTTTCATACATTGTGCAGACATTATGCAAAAATCCAGTAACCCTAAAATATTCGCGTACTTTTTGACAGATCAAAACAAATCAGGTAGGTTAATTTTTATTATAATGAAGAATGAATTAAAATATCACACTATAACATCGTTTACTTTAAACATTTTGCTTATAAGTTGACTACCATAAAAAATTCTATTAATAAATGAGTAAAATTTACTAAATAACCTAACAATAAACAACTTTGACAGTACTAAACGCGCGCGAGCTCACCAGAGTTGCCAACTTAATTTTGCTGGGGCGGGGATTTAATATTGGAATGAATTTTTTTTGCAAAAATGTTGTAACTTTACATTATGATTCTTGTTAACGCTCTTTGGCATTGAAAACAAGTTAAAGCTTTTCTAAATGAGATTGTAAACGTGTGAATATATAATTATGAATTTATAAATAAAAAGTGGAGACCTTGTAAACCAGACATGATTTTTTTTTTATTCATTCGATGAAGTTATTGCTGTTAGCCGTTTTGGCTTTTACAGCTTCATAGGTTTGCGCCTGCGGCCTCAAGGACGCAGGCGTGAGACATAACTGCGTTCATACGCCATACAAACGTAGCTGGTGCATTTTTAAGACAGAGGGACATATTCATAATGACTGTTTGGAACAGAAAATGTAGTTTTTGGAGAACCAGATTCATTCATTTTTATTTGGTGAAATCCAGATGCTAAATCTAAAGTGGAGAAGTAGTTGCTATATACTAATTGATCTTAAACATTAGTAATATTAGGTATAGGATAAGCATCGCTTAAGCACGACTTGTCCAGAAGCTGTCGCCAATAATTTCAAACCAACACAAATGGCGAATATCTAATCTAACAACCGTCACCAACCACAATACATTTTACTAATATGTATCGTTAACATGATACCAATTCTTCACGTATGTTTACTGATTACATATGATACGTTAATAACTGGTGTGATAATATACGGGGATTAGCTCCGCAGTGGCCCTATAGTCACTCCAAGCCTCGCTTTACTGATAACTGGTAAGAACTGAGTCTGATATCAGCCTGGTCTGGTTACCGCTGTCCGCAGACAGTCCGAGCGCCTCGGTTACTTATGCAGCGTCTAATCTCCGCCTGGTCTGGTTACCACTGTCCGCTGACAGTCCGAGCGCCTCGGTTACTGATGCCGAGTCTAATCTCCGCCTGGTCTGGTTACCACTGTCCGCCGACAGTCCGAGCGCTTCGGTTACTGATGCCGAGTCTAATCTCAGCCTGGTCCGGTCACCACTGTCCACAGACAGTCCATCCGAGCACCTCGGTTACTGTTACAGACATATATATTATATACATATGTCTGTAACAGTAACCGGTATTATATATTACACTACACTGGTAAATCTGATACATTGTATTATAGGTATTATATAAGTGACTCACGGATACAGCCTCTCCACCGCTCGATCTGACACAACCACTTCAAAAACGCCCCGATGATTCCTGGCGGCACACCTTTATATGCTCGCTGTATGCAACTACCTCTTATATTCTAATTAAATGACAAACTGCTTCGCATTCGCGACAGAAGTGTCTTGTTTCTTTAGTACTACTCAAATATGAAATTACTATGGGGAACTGGATGGTTTTCTTTTGAATTTGCTTACTGACTAATCTTTATGGCTTTTAGATATCTATAACCTTTTAAATGAATAGACTGTAAAGTTATAATAGACTAGTAGATTTAGGTTCATGTTTTAATTTACGAGTATTGTTAATTCTTTTCTTTCTTCGTATACAAGATGCGATGACCGTTTTTGTTTTTTTACTTCGTTGATTCGATTAAAGGATTGGGTCTGGAAAGAATTAATTTTATCACTAATTATTTCCAAGATATCGGAAGAAAGAATTTCATTAAAGAAAGCTAAATTCAGAGAACTTACATGATTTAATATAACTAGTAAGATTAGTATTTTTTTTAGAACTAGTGGATATAGTGACAACATATTATTAATGTTTATAGATTTGATGTATTAGTATGTGAATGACATTGTGGAGTTACCACTAAATACTGTGTAGATTTAGTACTTCTTTTATTTACGCGAATACTACACTTTTGAAATAAAGATATTGTTTACAGATTTTATTGCGTTATTTTTATTTTTTAATCCCGACGTTTAAACGAGTAATTTTCATTTCAAATGCTTTGCTTATCATTGTAGTTATTATCACTGTAATTAGTGGATTTAGTGTTATCGCTTTAATTAGAGTCCATATTTATATAAAAGTTTATAAGATTTTGATGATAGAAATAGTAATATAATATCTGCGTCGGTTTGAATGAATGATTTCGTAAATTACAAGAGTCAGTTCCGAAAATAAGAGTTTCGGATTTTTGGGAGAGACAAAACGTCTGTTTTGTCTCTCCATTATTGTTTAGACATTATTGTTATTAGTATAGGACTCTGTTTCTGCTTCAGCTATATTGCTCTTTAAACAGAACCCGATTGATTTAACAATTTATTAAGATTTCGACGCTTTGTATTATTACATTACTGTGAGTTATTATATTGTAGTTTACGTCTAACTATTCATATCATGCCCCGTATTTTAGCAGTAACTACAAAATAAATGTGTTTGAAAACTTGAAGGTAAGTAATTACGTCATGAATTGGACGTTTATTAAAATAAAAATATTTTTCTGTATGACCGGATTTATTACAATTTTTGCACCTTGGTCAATCCGTAGCTTTCAAAAAGCTTATATAAAATTAAGAAAGAAATAGTGAAGTATATATTGCTGAATTAATTCTTCGTTTAAGTTAACAGGATTTCGTTAACATAAAATACTACGTAGACACTCATTTGTATTATTAACTCACTAACTCTGTTGGATACAGAATAGATGACACGAAACGAAAACTAATTTATGAATCAAGTCAACATATTTTCATTTTTAATTATCCAAATCAACAAGCCATAAAGTTAAAGATTATACGAAATACCACTGAAAATCAATATACACAGACAATTTACATTTATTAATGTTCACATATAGGTGAGGGAGATACTAGATATAGTAAGTACCAACCTGCAGAACTCTGTATGTGATATAAAGTAATTCTCATTAACACTCTCATCAAACTAAATAATCAGTTCATTAAGCAACAAAACAAAATCGTCAAATAAGCGTGAAGACTGTAAAAAAATTCAAAAGCAGAATAGATAAAAAAATATTTGAAACGCTCTGCATTATCAAACAAAGTTGTGCCGCACTACATTTGTATCATACAAAGACTTATGGAGCTTAATTTTTAATATCATTTATTGGTCTAGACCAGGGATTCCCAAACTATTATTGTGAGCAAGAAACCCCTTTGTCAAAATGAACTGATACCTCAGACCTCCATAGCCAAATTACTTTAAAAATCCTATCTCTAGTTTTTTTCCTATTGATACAAAATAATTTACCCATGGGGTCAATAGGGGGTCACTTTGCGAATCCTTGGTCTAGACGCTCTATGCAGAATTGAAATGTTAGAAAAACTGTTGTTTGAGACAGTTAGCTTTTAAGCTCTTTTAACAAGGTTGTTTCGAACCTTTCTAATCGTGCTGTCAATCTCCGTTCGAATAGAAGAAGATAGAAACATACTAAGAGATAGAATAAGAAGAAAATAATAAGATAGAAGATTTCTTTCTATCTTTGTTCGAAACGAATCCAAACTAAAAGTATATTAATGATATTTACTGATTTAATCAATCTTCGCTTTAGATGTTTTGTATATACATATTTTTCATTTAACTGTCATGACTCATGATTTACATCAGGGATGTTAGACGGCCGATCATAAATCCTTGTACTGAGCTGGTTGAAAGCTGGTATTAAACTAGTACCCTTTGTTCCACTGCGGCGCTGCCAACACTGATATACGAAATGTAGGAAATCCCATCCCAGTGAAAAAAAATATATTGCAGTTTCGTATACCTTTAATACAGGGCAGTAATCATCGAACGCATGGCAGAAATATCACTTTAAACATTTATTTTTGATATTATATTGCGAATATAAAATGTAAAATATATTGAAAAAAATAATTAAATAATTCATGATGTAATTTTTGATTGGTAATGCCGGTTCGTTAGTTTAAGCAAACAATGAAAAAGAAGTTTAAAGTAAATGGATTTAAACTGCTTATCGAGATTGCTTGCAATAAAAAAGTTTTTTAAAGGAAATCTGACTGAAATGATTTTTTTTAAATACATCTCTAAAATTTGTCGGTTATTCTATATTGTAGGTGTATTTTTGTCGGTCAACGGCCAAAGTAGTCTTGGCACATGTACGTGAAACTAAAAACTAGTATTTACTAACAAGTTGGTACGTCTGACATCCCTGCATTACACAAGTCTACCACAGAGTACTTTGTTATAAGTCTACCCATAAATGTAATGTACTCTGTTAGTCTACCACAAACCTTTAACCTCCATCTGAATGTGACGCATAGAGTACATTATATAGTGTTCATGCTGTGTATTCTGTTCTTTACTAATTGCTAGTATTCATAATATTATACAATAGTTTAGTAAACAAAGTAACAATATCTAATGTCAGTATCCAAACACTAGAGGTAAATTTCTTTAATTTAAGTTCCGTTTTGAATCTCATTTTAAGTGAACTGTAATGTTCTTAGCACAATTTTTTTTAAATATACTGTAAAATACTCTTTCTTGGTAGTTGTTTCATCATCATCATTTCAACCATTTGTCACAAGTCCATTGCTGTACATAGGCCTCCCCCAATGATTGTCCTGAGCCACCGGCATGCATAGACTTCCCGCAACACTAAGCAGGTCGTCACTCCATCTTGTAGTCTTCCCACACTTCGTTTTCCTGTACGTGGTTGGTAGTTGTTCTACTTTACATAAAACATTTTAGCATTTCTTGCGAAGCGAATTGGGAATTGAGATCGCTGGTTGTGATATCGTCTCTTTAATCTACTTGTCCAACCTACATTAATTTTGTTTCACACCTACAAGTCTCATTGTTCAAAATTCATAATATTTAAAATGTTTTTAGAAATTTCCGAGTTCGTGTTCAAATCATCTTCGCTCTTAGATTTTTCAGAACATTTTTAATCTCGACTCGAATCTACCCTTATGTTCATCTTGTTGATCTGTTTAAAAAAAAAGCCTTTAAATATTTTGTAGAGTACTTAAAGTGATTTTTTCATTCTCTTAGGTATCATGTATCAGTATGATTTCTGGTGTTTGAAGTTGAGTTTGCTTATAATTTACAGTATCTTTTAAATGTTCCTAACATTTATGTTGGAATGAAATACTTTTTTTGTATGCTACCTGGTGAATCCAAATACTATTTTATATTTCTCATGAAAACTGGGTAATGGTTTTCATATTATAATGCAAAATTAATAATATTTTTCCAGTATTTTTGTATATGTAGCTAATGTGACTTTTCTCTTCTACTTGTTCATCTATTAGATCATTTAAGCCAATCTATCCATTAGACATTTATTTTATTTTAATTTTATTTATTTAAGCTTCATGCACAAAGTAATACACATGGCAGACCTAATGCCTAGAGGCATTCTCTCCCACTCAGCCATTAGGCATAACATAACATTTAATGCTTTTGGTGGTATGGGTATTTTAGTTTTGGTATTAGGAGATGGTTATTCCAGTACATTTTGCTGGCTATTAGATTTAATATGTATTTTAAGAAAAGTAATTTAATATAATTCAAATTAATTGTTTTATTTCACCTGTTGTCCTCGTAGGTATTGATTTAAAATCTTTACAAAATTTAAAACTTGGGGTTTGATGTGGTGTTATTTGAGTGTTCATCGATGTAATATAATCATTAGAAATATCATCGTAACATCACTGGGATAATTGTGGTTAACTGATATGGGTAGTATAAGAGAACCATTCTGCGATCATAAGCAAAAATGTAACAAAATGTTCATGAAGAGAAAAAAATAACAACTAGGCATTATAAAATTTTACTTATATGCTATGTCTATATGAAAGCATTAAATACAGAAGGCTAAAATAGTGCACAGGGCATAACCATCTTTAATGCTTAGTATAGCAATAAGTTCTATCTTGAATTGTATAGTTACATCTTAAAAGTTGGATGAGACATTGAATGTGTCTAAATACATGTTTTATTTATAAAACAGTCATTTGTACAGTGATGCAGATCTGTACTTCCAATTTTAGTAATGGGCAAAATATGCAGAGCCAAAGTTCTTCTATATAAATAGCTTGACATGGCAGACCGGATGCCTTCTGTCATGTGGAATGAAAAGGGAGAATGCCAAATCCAAATATCCAAGATATCATCAAGATGTTTAAAGACACCTACCCGGACGACGGGTCAGCATTTGTAGGGCAGAACTTGCGCATGCTGCTAATTTTGACCATATTGATCATAAGTTCGAAAGTAACTCTGCTGAAGTGAGAAGCATCTCAAACTACAATCGGCGATCTGCATACCAAGGTAGTGAACTTACACAACATTACCACGGTATACGAACCGTGTGACCTTGAGGTCACACGAGGCTCTAAGCGTCACGAGTCCGACTCGTCGCCGCCCACTGTTACTGCAAGCCCAGCTGCTGCACCACACCGCCCCGCCTCTATCACATCTGCTGATATTTTCATTGTTCTTATGCGAAACATGTTGACGATCCCGTCTGATAGGGCATATTCTCCGCCACCGGATGCTGGATATAGGATATAGTTTTATATCAAATGCCCCCTCCACGTCGATGAAGATGCCTAGAAAAATGCTTATATAGTAGAAGGCATCTTGGATCTGGGTTACCATCAGATGAAGTGCCGATTCTGTCGATTTAACCGTACTTTATGCATGCAGCGGCTTCCATCCTGATTCTCCATAAGTTTCTCTTAACTCTCTTTCAAAAGGTTCGAAAGGTGTCAGACTAATGGTTTTGAGAATCAAAATAACATTAACTTCCCACCACCATTTCCGCACATATCTGTGTGTCAGACATGCTCAGTGCCTTTAGTTTATTGACGATCACATTTTCTCACCGCTGGAAGATCGAGGGGAAGATACCGTCCGGGCCGGATGTCTTGTATGGTTGGAAACTGCGAATGACCCATTTTAATTTACTATTCTGCGCAAGTATGTAATAACGCATGTTAGGTGTAGTTTCTTCATCTCGCCATTTCACTTCTAACTAATTTGCATCGCAGAAATTGTGACTAAGAGTACCCGATTAGTTTCGTTTGGCGTTGAAGTGTAGGTGTTAGTGGATTTGCGGAGAAAGCACGCCGCTAGACTAGTCTTGCGATAAGACTCTCCATATCCGTTTTGCTTGTACGCAGATTTCCATGCTACTACAGAATTTGAGCCGTCATGTATTACTTCGAAAACGTAAGTATTTTTTGTACTGAGACTAACTTTTTGTACAAGTCCCAGTCCTCGTCAGTAAATGCATTCATCGCCCTATTTAGGACTTTTCGTTTGCTAGCCCACTTTAGTTCTTGTTCCCGACAACACCAAGGTTGCTTACCAGGGTTAGTTAAAGGAGCGGTCGCCGGACAAGCTTCACGGAAACTGTCTAGCATGCTGTTGGTTAGGGTAGTTATCTGTATACTTGTAGTATCTTCCAGTTCTCGTAGTTGTTGCAAAATCCAAGATTTTGGATGAAAGGCACGTAGATTATTAAAGGCATTAGCTTTATCAGTTGTTCTAGAGTTGCATCTTGGAGGTTTTGATGGCCTAGACGGGCGATTGAGGCCATCACGTCCGACATCGTTAAAAAAATATCAAAGAAAGAAAAAAGAAAGCGAATTGATGCGTCTAAGCACTTTTAAGAGTTGTGTGGTGTGGATCCTACGTCGATTTTGGATTGGCGGATTGTGACTGGTGATGAGACATGGGTTAATTGCTTTGAGCTTGAGTAAAGCAGGAGTCTATGCAATGTCACAAAATCATCCGGAAAGACTTCAGCTTTTTGAGACTGTGAAGGAATTTTATTAATTGATTATAAGAAAAAGGGTATCACAATCACCTGAGAGTACAAAGCTTTCATATTAGCGAAACTGAAAGAAACCGTCAAGGAAAAAGAAAAGGAAAATTACCCATAGGTGTGTTGTTGCAGAAGTAAAGTTGCGATGGTTGCTTTACACAACAACACTGGGCCCTACGCCCCTAGTCTGTGCCCATTTCTCTATCTATGGCTAGCATTTACTGTGAAATCGGAACATTAGATGCACCACAGACATATACAGATGCGTCTTTTGTTCGTGATAACATACCGTGGTAATGCATGGTGCAACAATATGACATAAAATTTAAAAACTTGTTAAAGAGACTGTTAAAAAAGGTTATAATATAGTATAGTATATATTAAGGAAAATGATGTGTGGAAATAACTCTTAGTCTAACTTGCAAGTTCCCTACTGATTTGTTGTTAAAATTGACATTCATAAAATTTATATACATCATCTTGTATTGGTAGTAGAAATTACTATGTTGCACTATTTTTTACCGCTTTCCCTGTAACTCTCCTTCTCTTTTACTGTTATCTTAAGTAGAAATGCTTCAAAAAAAAACTGGTAAATGCGCCTTTTTACTCTGTTTCCACCACTCTTGCATATGACGGTTCAGTTTGCATGATAGGTTCTAGTCCTACACAAAAATAATTTAATATTAAAAGCTGCTTCATTAATGAAAATGCTCTTCATTACATCACTTTTCACATGTTTATAATTGATATTTTTACTTTACAGTTACCAATTCCTCAAGTGTACTAAAACTTTGTACTATGGCTACAGACAATCTGTCTGATAATGACAAAGATTTCTTGTCTAAATGTGAAGAAGAATTGAAAGATCGATACACTGAGAAGGATGAAGATTTTATGAAAGTGTTTAATGCTTCTGCATCAGATCCTCCAATAATAGAAAACTGGTGGGTGCCACAGAACCATAGTCGTGGGAATGACAGGCGCAGTAACATACGATTTTCATCATACGATCGTTCCAATAATAGGCACAGGCGTTATCAAAATCGTGGCTATCCAGACACAGGCTACGAGGACCAAGGGCATCAAAATAGAGGACACCAAAGTCGAGATTATCGGGGTCGAGAGGACTATTATTCTAAGAGAAGGCTACACTGATCATAAAACTATCATATTATTACCTTGAATACTCTATCCTATGAAATAATCCAACATAAAGCTGTCTTTGTCAACTATCTATTTAATTGAAAGTTGGGGGAAGCCTGGGCAATCTTCTGGTAGTGAGAGTTCTTGTAGAAAAATAGCTGTGAGCAAAATTTACATTAGCTATAATCATCATTCTGTAATAGTAACATCTTTTCTTCTTCTTTATCAGCGTGTATAAGTCCACCGCTGGACATACGACGATTTTCCTTAGCGCACTAGTGATGCTACTTATTTCCCATCACTGGTTTCTTGCATTTGGGTGTGGCATACTAGAATGGATTTCCGTCATATGTGAAGGTGAGGTTGATGAGAACTGAAGATAACAGTTCTAGATCATTTTGGTGGATAGAGTATATTGGTTATTTATTAGTGCTAAATACTCATAGTATTTAGAACTATAATACATAATTAAAAAACAAACATTTTCTCAAAAGAATATATTCTCAGTTATTATGGCTTGATTTATATTTTAACAACTTAGATGTTACATAATAGATCACCAGTAAAATAATCCAGCTACGGAATCTTAAATTGAAAATCATAACAGAATAAATAAATATTATATATCTCACTGCTACTCAACAATGTAATTATTATAAATTTTAACAATAATTATGCTGGTAATTTTTTTCAGAACCTAATTTTTGATTCTAATACATTTTTGATGGCAAACAACAACATTTATAGTGACAGTTAATCTGAATGGACTGACATTTTCCTATAATATTGCACTTAATACTGGTTAATGCATAAAAATTTAGTGATAACAACAGCCATTATTTTATTTAAATAATTGCTAGTTCTATTACAGTCATTATTTTGCAATGTTTCCACAAAAATATAAATGGATTAATAATCTCAATCTGGAAATGATTCACAAACCTGGTCTCCATAAGAACAGTCCTAAAGTTTTGTTTAAACTATTCAACAACTTTAACATCCACATAAAGATTAAAAATTCTGTTAATTAAACAGTTGTTTAGGCGTGCTTTATATTTTATACAAACAAGCAGACGCTGATGGTAAAAACTGAAACTCGATGTATGGATGTAGTTACAAAATTTGATTAAATGAATGGTGCAATATATGCCCGAGCTGTTTGAATCGAAAAAGTGTTAAAGATTACACAAACTAAAACTACTTTGAATTAATTACAGATTGAGGAAAGACCTTACAAACATCAATAGTAGGACGTAGGTTCTACTTCGCCGAACCTCGACCGAAATTCATTGTATATTCGATGATCATTCTTATATATTTTTACAGCATAAACATGAATAATTGCATCTACACCAGCACTAAACTAATCCATCCAAATTTCCCGCTCACAAACAATACTGTTTCCTTGGCTGCTAGCTTTCAAATATAGCACGAAGCCCAGAGTGCTGTTGGCAGCAACATCCTAATACAGCTAAATAAATAATTTCGTACGACCAGATAAGTCTGAGTGACACAATTACTAAGCACAATGACGATTACATTCATCAAGCTCTCTAAAGATAACTATGTATAATAACTCTACTATGATAATTAATGTTATAATAATATATCGGCTACTTGTCTCTGTACTGAAGCGTTACATCAAAAAATATTAACTTATAGTCGGACTTATTCGATAACAAAATTATTTTTTATAATAATCTAATAGATACGCGATACACAGAGCAACTAAGCTCGAGAAATCAATATATTTGAAAATCAATCGGGGTAACTACTGTTATATTAAGTGGTGATAACGCTTCATATAAAATAAAATGCAACCATATTAATCAATCACAGTGAAAGTGTAACATAAATTATGCTCACTAACTTAACATTATGACTCAACATACAATGACGACAAACAAAACATACCAGTTCTAATTTTTTTTTATGATGTCACCAGTTGAAATTTCGTCTTCAATAAATATAATTCTATTCATAATCATGGCCACTCGCCGGTGTGGCAAGAAAGTTACCAGAACATGTTAATATTGCCAAAAATTAGAATTGCGAGTGGCCAATACAATCAACGCTAAACACAACAGTTGATTTCTTAATGTTAACCTCTACGCAACATTATACAATGATAATAATTGTTACAAATATGTTGTTAGTATTCTTAACAACGCACAATATTATATGTATGAATTGACACGTATATGTATGAAAACGTTACCCGTTGCGTGCGGGTGTCTTCGGTGCGTGCGTGCGTGCGTACGTACGTACCCAACGCAACACAATGCTAAAGTACACGAGCATGTGTCGCGTGACGCATCGCTGCCACGACTTTCGTCCGAACAAGCCGTGCCATACCCACGCGTGGGCGCCGCAACGCACGCACAGCGAGACCGCGACGCTGCGATTCCCTCCCGTCACGACCAACCCCACTTACGAACGACAATTGACTAGGAATAATGCACTTGCTCCAGGTCGGAACGCCGAGCGGCACTCAGTCGGAACGCGCCTATTCGGAGAATGAAAACATTGGTCAAGTTTCAGTACGTTTGACTAGAAAAGCGCATGCACGTCTCGATAACGTATCGCCAACGAGTCGGTGCGATTACAAAATCGTTTTCAGACTCATCGGTACTAAAGTTTGAAAAGACTGACTTGTAAAAGTGTCAAATCTTCGTAGCAAATGTTCATAAGATAGTGTCTAAAGCTTATTATTGATGTGAAGTGAACGTCTGGAGCGCTCGGCTGTCGCAATGTTGCCCACTCGCTCAGATGAAGGTCCAGCACTCCATGATCTTGACGATGAAATCCTCGCAAGTCGTCAGTGGTTCGTTGCCGTACGTGGTGCAACGTTGCGTTCGACCCACATACAAATCGCCGTCTAGCCAAAGACCGAATTTTCCGCTGTAATAGAAAAAATATGAATGTAATGCGACAAACCAATATACACAAAATAAATTATGCATCTGTATGCATGATTGATTGATTCTTTCAATGAATCCTAATGCTGAAATTCATTTTTGAAATTCAAATCAAATTTGTTTTTTGTAACTCTAAATTCGTTATGAAGCTCCTGGGTATTGCTTACCCAGTAATATTTTTTTAATATTTCAAAGACAACCTGGTAACATTACTTCATTAAAACTTATAATTATTATAGTTCTGGGTTCCTGAGGAGGTTTTAGATCCCAGACATTTAAATATATCCGAAAAATTAATGATGCTTTAATACTTACTCGCCGGCGCCGATGGATATGTTGTCGTTGCTGCCGCGTATGAAGTACATATTGTCTCCGGTCCAGCCCCAGTACTTGAATTTGGTTTTAAATGGCGCTGTTTGATCTATAGTAAAAACTATTGTTATAAACACACAACAAAAACATATAGTTACATATAGTAAAAAACATATAGTAGTAAACGATTGGGCTAAGCAAAGGCAAACATTTAAAAAATTACAAATTTTAAGTACGTCCTTATATTTTTTTGCTTTTTATGATTTCAGACATAAACGAATAAATATCACCTACCTAACATAAGTATCGATATAACTAAACAATTCTACTAACCTTCCTTTTCGTCGTCTTTCTTCACTCCCTCCTTGGGGTCTTTATCCTTGATTTCGTCAGGCGCGGGATGCGAATGGCGTCGTGTCTCTTTCTCTTCTTTGACGCGTTGGAATGAGAACAGTAGAGACTCGCCCGTACCGTAGAAGTGCTCGGACGGCCGGAGAGCGCACGATGTTAGGGCCCCGAATACCTGTTTCGATGAAAGCGAAAGAAAAGTCATGTAGACAAATTGAATTAAAAGAAAACAAAAACTATGTTGTTCAACGCGGTCGGAGCAGTGCAATGTTTTCAGTCCGTTATGCTAAAAAACCTCGGAATTGAGTATAACCCTAAACAATTTACGTTGTCATTTTATTTTGTATTGTAAACAATGTGACAATTAATAAATAGTACATAGAAAAAGAGGTAAGATATATTTTAAAGTAAATAATGCTAAAAGTAAAAATAGTAGATACTTGTTTGATAATGCAATGCAATATAAAGTTAAGGCTTTCGAAAAATAACAATCTTTGAAACTATCCTTAATAATGATTAATAGTACAGGATGTCCAGACCTCAGGGCGCAAATTAAAAGTATTTTACCTTCTATTATATTCATAACATATAAATGGCAAAGACAAAATAGTAAAATAGCTCACGTTGTTGTCTGTGTCCTGTATGACGAGAAGTACAGGGCTGTCGACGCGCTGCATCTTGCGATACATGGAGGCGAGTGAGAAGCCGTGCTGGCTCGTGCTAAACGTCAACGACCACATATAACCTTGGGCTCGCGCTGGTAACACGCTGCACAGCTTCTCTCTGCGATAATAAAGTCGACGAAAAAATATTAATATTATTATTTAACGTACCCACAAATAGAATAATCAGGAATAATCGTCACAAAAATTGTCGGACCCTAAAAACACGGACTGGCGATAGTTGCAGTAGCGAAAAAGTTGATAAGTGACGATCGTCAATCAGTCTGCTAAGATTTGCACATTTATGGCAAATTCTTGATGGTTTCTACACTGATCTATGATGACTGTTGTTACTAAGTGTAGGTCATACGTCATCCGGGATATAGGGTACAAGTCCATTTATGGACTATTGGTGAAGGATTGAACCAAAGCTGGCATGCCATGAATGGAAGATTTACCAGACTGGGTCTCGCACTTGTGATGCTACTCCCCATCATGGTCTACGGTTTTTGGGCTCGACAAATTAGGATGAATTTTACGACATGGTTCGGTTGCATGAGCTTCGTTTATTAGCTAGCACGATGCACCATGTGCAGGAGAGGTTGGCATTAGGAGAAAAATATGGTATACTCCTTAGAACCCAATTTATGTGTGACGGAAAATTTGGTTAAACTAATATATTTAAAGTAGTCATACAGGTAGTCTTAGAATTGGATATTCCTGTACCCGGTGTAACGTTTATCGGAAAAGATCTATTTGTGTGTCGCACAAATATTGGCCCGGCTAGGATTCGTACCCGGGAATCATGGCTCAGAAGTCCCACGGTCGTCGTTAAGTAGATATATCTAGGTAGTAACGCTACACTGTTATACATTTACAAACAAACAGTATGGTTACATCGTCGGGTTAACAATATTTGAGTAAATTAATTAGGACAATTTATTTAAATAGTTATAGAATAAAAAGAGGCAAAATACAAACATCTCTAATAGCGATGTAAAAATAATTATAATCAATGTTACATAAAAGTAGTAACTACAAATTTTTGATGATAACGATGTTTCTTTTTCATGCGGCTAAAAAATATAACTAACAATTTTCAGAGTTTTCTATAAAATCTAGTTAGCCAGGATAGTAGAGTGGACAAGGGATTCTGCCTTCCGAATCAAGAGACCTGAGTTCGATAGTAGTTTTTGGAGGGCTCGTAACAATGGGTTTTTCGATACTTATGTACATCGGTATCATTGGCATACTAAGACGGCGGGAGGCTCACCACCTGTTCCACGTCCCAAATAGTCGCTGGTGAAAAGTGGGTTGAAACGTCCAGAATATCTGTCTAGACCTCTGACCAACCCAGTAATGGGTATACGGTCGTGAGAGCTTATTTTTTTGGCATAACCTCTGTGAGAAACTAATCAAAAATAATGGAAATATAATATACTGACCCACTGCCATCAACAACTAATAATGGTAGAAGGCAGTATATATCAAATAAATTGTATTTATGTCAAATCGAAAACAATTAGTTATCCTGCAATGAAATCCAAATAGTATAAAAATATATATAATAAGAATTAATACAAAATTATGAAAAATTTTCTATTAAATTGTTTTTAATTTCTTTTTAACGAAAGGGTGAGTTTACCTGTGTTCCATGGTGAATATCTCCGAAGTGCCGATTAGGTCTGGTGGTGAAAATTCCATGTCGACGGAGGCGCCCGACGAGTACAACGCGCGCCGCAGCTCATCGCTCATCGACAACACCTAGGCACACAACCATTCTTTCTATACTTTTTATTTTTTAACTAAACACAGACCATCAGTAACAGCCAGTCTCAACAAAAATTAGCATATTTTTTCAGTTTTGCAAGTGCCAGGTCAAACTAATTCAACGCCTCAAGCGTTTAGATGACAAATTTAATCACAAAATCATCTAAACAGGTTGAAACAGGTCTCGTGTAGCATAACTTCTTTTAATTGTTGAAACTAACTATTTATTTGTAAAAAATTAAACTAAAAACTTCGTAATAGGTACTCATGATTCAGATTTAATGTGCAGGATCATGCTCAGACGAAACTTAATGAATATGAGGACAACGGTAATCATGTTTTGAAATTATGTAGTTAGAACAAAATGATGAAATATGACGTGGACAAGATGCAATGAAATGATACATTCCTGATCACTACAGTTCACATTCAACATCCACGGCTAAAAGTGGACTTTGTGCACTACTAAACTAATGAGAGAATGGATTAGCCGGAATGGATAGGTTGTTAGCGTACTTACAGACCCAGCCAGTTGCAAGCTTTAATCGTACTTAATGGAACTGAACAACCATATTAATAGTACTGTGAAGTTGCTATAACCAAAACAACAAGTTTCATATGTATATCTACTTAGTGTATTCACATTTCGCCACGACCTCGCTTTAACTTACATCCGCTACCAAAAAAGTTACATCGCTAACAGTGGGTGGCACTTAACTAACATCTTATTGGTTATTTCATCGATGACTATTTAAGTTCTCAGTGAAATGACGTTAACAGGCCATTATTCAATCGATCATCACGAAGATGAAGCCTTTTACGAATCGTTTTGAATGTAAGAGAATGCGCCGTTTTATTGTTTCTTGTTTTTCTCACCTCTCGTATAGAATGTATAGTAGCCCTTCGACAAATAGAATGTATTGTTCCTCGCCTCCGAGCAACTGCTGCGTTAAATAGTAGCATTTCCGTATTACGTATCTTCTCCATAATCCTCATGACCAATTTGCGAACAAAGCGCAACATTGTGTACGATTTATTCAAGGTTCTACACCGTACGCTTTTCAATATTAGTGAACTTATTTTAAGTTATTTTTATTGTTTCTGATACTTCGTAGTTTAGGAAGCGATGTAAAAGTATACGGCTGTATTCCAGTTACCGCCATTATGGCCAAGTTTCACGGTTTATTTTCAGTAGTTTTTATTTACGTTCTGGCAAAAAATTCGCGACATGTATACGTCTGGATGCGCGTAGTCGACTGATCTTTGTTTAGAAACTTGAATAAAGTAAACTCGCGATAATTTCAAAACGCTTATCGTATAAGTATAAAACATTTACTCATATGTAGAGCCATCTCTGGATTATGGCGTGGATTATCGAAAATTTATGACACAAGTGGGCAATAAATACATTTATACATACTCTTATGCCTGTGTCATATATTAAAAGTTGATTGAAAAAGAAAATTTTCAACATTTGTTTCCATTAAAAAAAACTCAATTGCTTATTTTTCTATCTATCAAAGCAATAATAATGCTTAGTATTGGTTTGCACCTATTGTGTACCTAAAATGCCTCGAAACATCACTAAAATTATAAAATCAATCAATAATTTTAGTTTGTATTGTAATCGAGAGAAGGGATTCATATTTATTGTATGAAAAGAAGTAAGTGGATTACTGTTGAATATCAGGTTTGTTTTCAAATACACTCTACACTTATAATAAAGCAAAGGTACCCACCTATCTATAAAGGTGGTCCAGTTTGTATATAGATTTTTTTTATATTGCGTTTGGGGGATGTTTGGGGGCGATGGAGTAAAGATATCATTGCAACAAAACATTTTTAAAAATGTTGTATGTCTGTTTGCGCACGTATCACGTATAAACGTCAGGGCTGATTCCAATGAAATTTTTATTTTTGTATATCTTTCAGTCCCATTTAAAAAGATGAACTAGATTTTATTCCAATCCGTTGTGTAGATCCAAATTTGACAGCTTGAGCTCCCCTACTATACTATGCTGTTATATAAAGCAGGAGTCATGATTGTCTGGTTATTGCGAACTACAATGATACACACGCGAGCAAAGTCGCGGAAATTCTAGTCCCTAGTACCATAAATAAAAGAACTTCAATATTCTTAACTTGGTGTATGAGCGTATGCAATAAAACTTCTTTTCAGTATTTTACTAGACTATTCTTGGTGGCAATGACATTAAATTTCTAAGTTCATTTGTTTTACGTACTATTGATAACATCAACGTTATAAGCCAATATAGCCTGTTCGTATTAATATAGCATCGCCGATAACTTATCGAACTTATCAGGAAGTTTTTTTATCGATACTACTCAGTTAACCTAAGGTTTCTTCTCACTTGGTCGCCACTAGTTCACTTTAATTGTATTGTAATCGAGAGAAGGGATTCATATTTACTGTATGAAAAGAAGTAAGTGGATTACTGTTGAACATCAGGTTTGTTTTCAAATTAATTATTTAATTATACTTAAAAACCGGTCTGATAATTATTTAAAGGCGATTGTTCCATATTTTATTATTACAGAAGTTGCTGCGCAAAATATTACTACCAAATTTACTTTTTTTTATAAAACTGATTTAATGAATACCTAAGTTGTAATAAATGTAAAAAATTACTAACTAAAATATGTATAATTAACAATTAAAAATATAATTTCATGTATGAGATTTACTATTTTTAAAATGAATTTGATGTGGATTTATGGCTCCTTATTCTACTATGATACTACTTAATCGAAGGGAAAATACCAATATTTTTGAAATTTTAAATCCCTATATGATATGAGATGAGATATGTGGTAGAATTATGTTAAATAATGGCAATCAAGAGTTTTTAAGTCCTGTTGAGAATAAGAATCGAATGTTTCATTTTGTTAATAAAATAATAAATAACACTTGTACTATATTGTATTAAATTACTTTAAATTTGAATAGAATTAAACTGAAAAAAAATCTGTTACAAGTTTAGAACAATAGCAGTAATAGCAGCTTAAACGCTAATTAAGAACGTTTTGAGTGTAATACGATTTTTTTACCTATGACGGGGCATGTTTGTAAAAATTAAGAACAATCCTGAAACAATTTAATAAAATTTTTAGATAAGATTATTTTGAAAAGTCAATATATAATTAAAGGCATAATTCGAAATTTCATGCAAAGAACAGATTGTTGAACTCGTAGCTACAGTAAAACAATATGAATGCCACAAGACCAAAGACCACAAGACCGGATTTCCGAAAGTCGATCACACAGATCAGATTGGGCGCACGCGCCACGTACGATTAGCTGACATTTTTGATTGTAAATCAATATGCAAGTATATACATAATATACATACGTAGATTTATTAAAATCGTCATGCATTCGTAATTGTAACTCAATTCAAGCAACAAGATTATAAACATAACCCGCCAGCTCCCTAATTACAATAATTACAGGGCTATACTTGCAGAAAAATATCGAGGGTCAATCGCCTTACTATTTATAGACACTGTTCCGTGGTCCACTTTCATGTAACGTTCGCGTCGCGGTCTATTGAAATGAATGGATGTTCGGTTCGGTACTAGGGAGTTTTTAGTCGGATATCTAGTGGCACAAGTAGGTACATAGAATGCATGGAAACAGTTTACCTAAACGTAGAATTGTTTATGATTTTTTGAAAACAATATTGAAGTTTTAATATGTAGTACATGTATTCATTTTACTATACAATAAAGTTCAAACAAATTAAACAAATGTTTGTTTATATAATATTGAACTATTACGATAGTACGAAAAATATTTTTAGGTTCACTGGCATGACCTTAAATTCAAACTAAAAATATATTTGATAAAACCGCGTGGTTTACGTATGTACGATTAATTGTAATAATGTGCACGCTGTGTCGGCGCATACTAGCTTGACGAATAGACTAAAATTATATTATTATATATTAAACGGTTTTGAATTGTCGAGTTACATGTTCTTCGAGTATAATTACTGCTCACATAACACGTTTTCCCGATGCCAATTTGGTCTATTACGTTAATTATAGCCACACTTAGAACAACGAACTTACTTCAATAAATTATACAACGATGAAACATTCGTTCAACAAATCTAAAGAAATGACGACACCGTTAATATTTCAATAACGGCATCGTGGCAAAAGAACTCGACCTTACCTTATCATTGTCGAAAGTGGAAGACCTCTCAGGCGATGGAGGCCCGAGTCGCACCAACTCTATCCATTTCATAGTATGCATTCGTACAGAATCAAGTTTTGGAACATCAAACGACGACACGTCTCCCACAGATCGAGACGACGAACGACGCTCGTAAAAATAGAGACGCACACAACGTGAGCATTTGCCAGTGGTTTTTTTTTAATTTATAGTCACGTAAACGTCTACGTGTATCCGAAACGGCTCAGCACAGTACACTGCGCGTGGAGCGTTTGCTTATAAACAAGAGTGGTTTGTGTGCGCCGTTGCGTTGCAGTCCGGTTCAGGCCGTGCATTAATCGCGGAAACGTTCTACGTAAGCTCGCGCGGCGGATGATCGTCGTTCGTGCAGTTGTTTTGTTCAACGACGTTTTCATAACTGGTGCTCCTCTGACGGTACTAGAGGTAAAAGAAACCAAACCAAGCAAATAATGCCACCGCCCCACCACCACCGACGTCCTTGCCGAGACAAAAACTGCATAGTGAACTTTATTATCCGCGTCAACAATAATATTTACTACAGTTACACTTCTACATGCGGGTTGCGATCTTTGAATAGTATAAAACAGTCTTCAATCACACGGATTCGCTTATAACTTCTTAAATTCTCTATGGATTTCAATGCGGTTTCCACCAACATTTCATGAGGAATTTTTATGTGTATTACACATTCACATTTCACATATACATGTATTGCTGACCTGTCTGTGCCGAGCCGGTGCGTTTAATTATAATTAGCGTAAATAATTACGCAGTAGTGGTAATTGTTCTAACTAATTCTAAATACTGAGAGATCTGAAATTTTAGTACAAAGGTTAATATTCTGTCCTGTAGGTACATTACTAAAGAATTTTTAGAAATTTTGCATTTGAACTGGCCTCAGTTTGTAGGTATATAATGCAGAATTCCGTACCAAGGCAAGCGAAGCCAAGTCATGTACCCGTGTAGAATAATAATAATCTCATAAAAATTGCAGACCGTTGACGTACAGCAACTTTAAGCCCAACGATTATGGTAAATCCTCTGTACTCTCCTTAGTAGGCCGGATTTTGGCCTTACATCCAGCAGTGGACTACCTGCAGGCTGATGACGAAGGTGATGTGAATACTTAAAAAATGAGATTGTTAATGCATATTATTTAGAATAATTAATATTGATGTCAAAATTAACTCAAACAGAAAATGGTTTGTCGCAGGCATTGGGTGCAGTGCATGGCGGTGTGGACTGCGCTCTAAGGTGAGACGACGCACGTATCCCCGGAGCCAAGAATTATATAATTAGTGTTTTAAAAAAGTTACATACATATTATACATAGGTAATAATTATTAACTTGATCATTCAAATAAAAAGAAATCAATGTATTAATTAGAATACCATTATCGTGTGTAAAAACTATGAAATGTTAATGAGTAGAAACCAAACGAAATTTGTTAACTCTACAATAACGACCATTTTGATGTACATGTTAATGATATTGTCCGCTTCTTTCTCTCTTACGTTAATTTTAGACATTTAAAAATAGGCGGTAGGTTTTTGTTATTTACCATTTTATCGGTAAAACGATATCAATTGGATAAAGTATTATTATATGCAAGAACTTATAAGAATTTATATAACACAAAAAGATTTGATAGATCATAACCTAATGTGACACACAAATCACAAATACTTAAAACGGTGCACTACATATTTAGGCAAACAGCACTGCTGATCGAAACCATTATATTTAATTCTAATTTATTACTAATTTCACATAAAATTCATTTAAAACATTTGCATTACATAAAGGTATACTTCATTCTATACAAGGATTTACAATTAACAGAGATTAAAAGACAATTAAAAAGAGTTTTTCTCTTTTTCGAAACAACATACAATTACATAAAAAAAAATTTACACCGACTTTAATCAAAGAACCTGTATGGACATAACGTTTTTATTTACAGCACTATTTATTTATTAAACAAAAAAAAATACACACCGTGTTGGTTATCAAGCTTTCATAAAAAAATTAAGATAATAATTTTACAGTGCATATTATATGAACTTTAGAGATGCTGATCAACCTTGCACTGGTGCAATTGTAAGAGGAGAGACTACCTACAGCGTGGCTGCTGGTCATAAAGGCAATTAGTCATATTAACATGCGGCTAAACAAGACGATTACATCGCCGTTGTCGTAACGTTTTAATAAAACGCCACACTGACAAACAATGCGCAAATGTGTGATCTGTTTTTAAAGTAATCGAATAAAGACAGGTAAATATTTATGAAACGTAACGGACGATGCTTTGTATTTTCTATAAACATTGCCGTGATGTATCGCCGAAAGAATCTGCCACCCCCTTTCTTCCCGTGGGTGTCGTAAGAGAAGACTAGGGGAGAAACCTTGCAAATAGCAATAGCTATCGACAAATGGCGGGGTCGCCGGGCCAACTGAGTATTTCCTACCCGCGGGGTTTTAGTAGGGCACAACCGGGCACTGCCTTCAGTGACAGGAAGGTGAATAAACCTTTATACCACAGTTACAAAAAAAAACAGATGGCCTGCTATCCATCGCTAAAAATACCAGAACATAATAATTAAGCAAAACGATGACAGGCATCAGCGTCTAAGGTGTGAAGTGTCTGATCGTCATCCTCCATTTTGGGTGAGGAATCATCCTCCATTTTGAGTGAGGTCTACGTCCTGCAGTGGACTATTATCCGGCTGTTAAGGTAACAGTTTTTCTTAAAAACTACAATAGGTTTCTAAAAATAAGTAGACAAACTTTTAGATGACTTTAGAAAATTATTTTCTATTACATTTCTCTCCCCTTTGATATTCAGCAGAAACGCTAAGCCACCAGATATAACATACCTCTTACAGTGTTTCAAAACAAGTAGGCACTGATTATTTTTGACGACCACAAAAAATATCTTGATCGTACTGGCTCAGACAAAAAAGAGCCGGTTCCACTTAAGATATACTCCCTGTAACAGGATATGTTCAATTAAACTATGCATTTATAACAGTGGAAAACTTGAGTGGATACATTGAGCACGCTGGTAAGTACTCGTACGGCGAGGTGTACTAGAATTACCGTTGGCTGATTAGGTCGGAGGTCGCAACCAGACGTCAAAAATAAACTCTAGGATTACCGCAGCCACGTGTGCATTACAAATATAATGTTACATGTGTACAATATGTAATTTAATAACAGTCACTGCAGACCACAGAAGTGGAATATCACATTTAGTTAATTTTAATGGGATTTAGAGTGTAAGGGGGATAATAATTCCAACTTTTTCTCTCAATTTTGACCACAACTGCACGTGGTGCATGCTAGCTAACAAACTAAGCTCTGGTGAAAATTCATCTACATTTGCTGAACCCAAATCCCAGAGACAAGTCATTCATCAGTCTGAGCAGCATCACTAGTGCGAGGTTACCGTGTACCAACCCGCTTGCCCAACGTGTGGCATAGACAACATTTGCAAGGAATATATGCCAGTTTTTTGTAGGCCATTCTCGGCAGTGGACTTAAATAGGCTGATAAAGAAAGAAATTTAAAAGGATTCGATCCAAAAAGCCATATAATACTGTTTTAACGGTGAATTTGAAAAACCTGAAATCCACATGAATGCAATACTGTTAAAATCACATTCGTACCAATCACGCATAATTTTTAAGCCTACTCAAGTATATATTAATATTTGTGTTAACATTGTACTATGTAACACAATTTCAACATACATGATAAATATACAAATAACTTAAAATTCCAAAATCAATTTAAAAACAAACAACGGATTTCTTCCGAAATCGAAGTAAAGGTTAGCTTCTTGTATTACGTTATAAATTAAATGTAAATAACCTTATATGTAATAATACATCTATGGGCTTGGCAAAAACGTTAGACACAACTTCGACTCAAATTTCAAATGCCTATATAACTAAAAGGTTGAATTGCGAGAATGTTGACAGTTTATGATCTTGCTTATATAGTATTTTCCTTAATAAACAATAAATATATATTTTAAAATGCTCTTATCAATTCTATGACAAATAATCAGTCAAGTAGACAAAAAATAAATAGGGTTACCATAAAATCTTCATAACGTTTGGACAGCCAAAATCCATCTCACATGAATTTGCGGTAATTGGCACGCTTGGCAAGCAGATTGGGGACCGCAACACCAGCCACTTTGCACTATTGTTGTTTCTGTCAGTAGTATTTTACTTGTGCCATAATTTTTTAGACTGAGTTAGTTAATAACTACACTAAACCTCGTTCATTCCTAAAATTGCAGATAGCATCAAGAGCCGAATACGTAGACCAGAAAAAAAATGTGCGGAATGTGTGAAAATAAAAAAGTGCCTTATTCCTTACAGTACAACGTCACTAGCTGATGTGAATGAGCCCAGATTAGGTATTGCATTTGTAGCAAATTGGTAGGTTCGTCGTAAATCTTCGCACAATATCGCTCGTTGTTGACTTCATGTTCAATGCGCACTAATTAAATTTATGTTGTAAAAATACAAAGTAAAGTTGTAAAACTATATTACAGATAAAGAGCAAAATTCCGATATTTGGACCGGAAGCAATTAGTATTGATAGAATCATGTTTATATGTGCTGTAATTAAACTTGTAGTATAAGTCTGCGCTTTTTTGTAGAATATTCTCAAGTAATTATATTATGGACGTTTCTCGCACCTTAAATTGTATCAACAAACGATCACATTTGCACACAAAACCTTCTCTATAGATATGGGGCACACCCTATTTAAAAAACACTTACTAATTAATGGCCATCAATATACATACCTAATGGTTAATTTAATCCCGTCAGACGATGATACCAAATCTTGTTCCAATTTACGAATTAGACATTTTTCTGTATATCCATTTAACGTCACAATACTGACATTATAAAAAAGAACACTGTAAATACTTCACTTCCATGACAAACATTTTCGAATTTTTTTAGAGTAGCCATAAAATAAAAAGAGAAGAAATTCATAAGACGAAAAAATTAAGTACTTATATTTGAGATCGAAAAAAAAATTATACTTAGTAAGCCCATAAATTCTGTTGCATATTAAAATCCATATCTTTTTAATAATAATAAAACGTATGTCGACATATTTATCCTAATCTATGAGTGATTAATTAAAAACAATTGTATTCAAAGTGGCTGTATTTGGCTTTGGTACAGGCCTTTAACCTCTCTGGCCATGATGATCTGGAATCTAAGGACTTATGTCTATAAGTCTATCTCCACGAGAACTGAAGCTCTCAAAGACTCAATGTCTGAGTAACGTTGAGCAGCCCATGTCCTCTAGTACTGACTACAATTTGTACTCCAACTAAGATTATGGTTCAGAACTGGACTGGACGAGGGCCAGTCTTCAGGTCTTCTGAAATTCGGAACATGGCTCGCGAACCAGGTTCGACTTGTTCATGCCTTGTTATCTGGAGTAGTCTACAGGTCTTGTTGGTCCAATCCAAAGTACATATTTGAAAAGTACACGATCCTACTACTTTTTACAAAAATTAAGCTTCGTAACTCCTTGATAGAACATCCGCCACCAAACCATGATTGGTGCAGGATGATGAGCACGCTGAGAGGCTTCTTTAGTGCTGTGTGTATATACACTTTGTCATTTTGGTTTTGGTGGTACTCAACATTTCTTCTTCTCTAACTCTAAAATATACTCTATATTTCATTTGAGTATCCGGACAGAAAGCATTTTCATTGATCTACTATCTTAAGTTGCAGGGACTGATATGGGCCATGTCCTGTGTATTGTCGGTAAGCATCTCGCTCGTGGTCTTGTTTAATAATTCGCTTCAGAATCCTAGCGGTAATCTTCATTACACGTGATAATATTTTTTGTTTCCATAAAGGGTTTCGTCGAATTCTGGAATAGATAGTGTTCATAGTCAGTCTGGTGCAAACAGCAAGGTGTCGCCCCGATCTTTCAGAACTTCGACAGAGTTGTTGGTCTACCTACCTGTCGATGCGACAGTCATAAACATACGGCTGGTGCCTAGCTTCTGAAGCGTCTTATAGATGCAGCCTGCTCCATAACCACTTTGTGGGTAGCAATAATTGCAATTCTGTTTTCTGTAACGTCTCACTCCGTAATGTAATTCACTATCACAGATAAAAGTAATATGTGTATATGTATTTATATGCCTTCTTTTTTGGTTCAGTAGTATATATGAATATACTACGTATATTTATAAATAAGATTCAATACATTTTTATTAGATTGTTTGTAAGCCTCGGTGCGAACGTATTATGTGCATAATATGTCGACGTACTACCAAATAAGGAGTCATGACGAAATGCGACGCGTTGACGCGAGCAAATGGTGACAACCAAAAAAGCTTCATAGTTAGGAATCTATAGTAACGTAACTATAGTAAACGAATCGCAAAATAAAGCGATTAACGATGAAAACTCAATTGAATGAGCATCTCGTAATATCATTCGATAGTTGAAATATACTGAGCGAGATTTCTGGTCAGATTGCATTGGTTATATTGGTGGCATCTATAAAGTAATATCACTACAATTAGTTAACTTTAACATAAGATTTTTATATAAATAATAAAATAATCTGCAAAAATGCTAATATGCCATCGATAAAATTTGTGAGAATAAATTAGTTTAAGTAAAGTAAAGGAGCTAGAGTCTAGCCTGAGCTAGTAATTTGATAAGTAGGGAATCGGGAACAGGAGATGAAAAATGTTTATGATATTTTGGAATTTTCCTTCAGAGCGTTCCAAAGTTTTACTTATGACTTTTAAATGAACATTAGGCATAACAGTGCCTTAAGTGACTTGTTCAGAACAGGAAAATGAACACGTTTCGTTATAATTTTATGCTTCGGGGACTATTTGATTTACCGCAAAGATAAATACTAATAAGAAAACTCCCAGTAACTGTTGATGATCAAAGATTAGGTAAATTTCTTTTTAATTGAGAAAATATAAATTAAAGGGAAAATGGCTAGTTTATAAATGTAAAAATCACGTTATAGATAGGAGATTTTCCTTTCAGAAACTTAAGTCTTTATTCGTTTAATTATTGTAATCATAATTAAACAAGCCATTAGATTCATGCGTCATCATAATTTGTATAATATGCGTTTTCGTTGTTAATGTTTCTATATTATACTTCTGACCAACACTAATTCATAGTACCACACAAATATTTCTACAGTTCAATAACTTATTCAGGTTGATTTGATTTTAAAAGCTAACGATTTAGAAACTGAAATTTTTTAATTTATATCAAATTCGATTCGATAAGCTGAAATTGTAGAAATTATGATGATACTGTGAAACAAGTTACGAAAGGTAGCGATGGATGTTCCATTTGGCTAGAAGAAATTATAAAGTTATATTGTTGTCAACAAACATCATTATTTTCATCATTTCAGACAGTCACAAGTCCACTGCTGAATAAAGACCTTCACCAAAGATTGCTACCACAGTCCAGAGCCGGCTGCATCCATTGACATCCCGGATCACTCTGCAGGTCGACACTATTGAGGTAATTGAGCTAAGCTGCTCTTTACCATAAGGCCTATGTCGTCGTCAAATCGAAGGTGAGTGATGCACTTGAACATACTCGGTTTGTGTCTGGCACTATTGAAATGATTGTAGCACCGCCCAAATTTCGACTGAATCGGAGGCTTTCTCATATTCCGCATACGCGAGACATAATGGTAAATTGTACTCCTCGGTCTTATGTCCAATCTGTCGAAGAGTGTGTATGTGGTCTATGGTACTATAGCCTTTTCGAAAACCGGTGTGTCCGGGAGGCTAGTAGTCGGCTTTCTCGTTTGATGACTCTCGAAAACAGGACGTAGACGCGACTTAGTAGCGGTATCAGCCTATAGTTCTTCAATAGGTAGTTATCCCCTTTCTGGAAGAGTTGGACAATAACGCTTTTACTCTACGCTTGCGGCGTAGCACCACCATTAACGACGGAATCAAACTGCTTCTGAAGCTCAGCTGTAATTCCGTCCTCACCCGATGTTGCAGTTTTTAACCTATTTGATTGAGAATCATCCTAATCTCTAACATACTGACGTCCGCGAGAATATGTGCGAGAAATGAGAGAATGCGAGAATATATAATAACTTCCTATAATATCGGCGCCTTTGCCATATACTGCTTCATTTTGATTTCAATGTTATCGCGCGTTAGTACATAATGTGCAATTGGTACATATACAATATTACATAAACTTCTGACTGGTGAAGTGACGTGGCATCTGCTGCCGGTCTCGCATACCCCATTGTTCGGTAGCCTTTGTGTTTGCAAGGCTATCACATAATAAAACCATAGTGAATTTGCAAAAAAGTGCCAACTTATCCACGATTATTCAATAAATTGACTTTTACGATTATTTTAATGCCTTCTATATCAATTTTATTGCAACACTATTAATTCATTATCTGTGGGTTTATTTTATAGTGCATTATTTCTATAACGGATAAACGATATTGGCGTATCTAATCGTATACTTAATTTAGTAACTTAAGGTGTCTTCTGTAAATTGTTGTAATTTTTAAGTTTTTTTATGCGAGAGAACGATAGTTATGCAAGAAAACTAACACTTTCTATTTGAACATTAGCAGATTCAGTTATTTATTTTGGAAAACATTAGCACAACTAAATATTTAGCTTCTAAAGACACTGAGGTAATTTAATAATAGAGAACTTGAATAAAATAATTGTGCATTTTTCATATCACTAGAGTGCGGTACACGCGCTACAATAAACGATCACAATGCGAATAGAGTTTGGAAGCAATTAACTTTATAAGAAAAAATATTATTGCGTTTTAAAGTGAAATACGTTTTTGTTATTCCAAATTCTATTCACATGCACACGCATACGCACGCATGCGCGTAAATGCGTTCGCACTACGCAGTTGGACGTGTGCTGACTATGGTACCTCGGGGCGCGGTTCCTCGCCGAGCGAGTCGCCCAGTGCCTCAGCCTGGCTCTTCATTATGGAATATATTTTCACGTACGGCGCCTTCAGCAGCTATGCGCAATCGCATAATGTATTAGTACATATACTGCATACTATTTTTTATTTTCCATCTGTATGTTCTGTATAGTCTTTGTGTTTAAGTGTTTGCAAAATCCCCAAATCAATCTGCATTGATAAAGACATGCTATAAATTACCATTATCTCCACATAAACTAAAAGTGGACTTTATTGTGTGTAAACACATTCTCCCAACCTAGAGTACTATGTTAACACTTTTATGTGACTAATGTCAAAATAAACCAGGTTTAAACCAAGACTGAAGCAGAAATCTCGTTTTGTATTATGTTATTTATTTATCAAACAGATAATGACGTATGTATAAAAATAATGCGTATATTTGGTTATTTAAAAAAAACACTATGAGCTAAAATCCGGAGACACCGTGTTTTCTGTGGTCGCGAGTAGACTATTATTTTTTTTAAAAAGAAAAGTACAAAACGTTGGTCTTCGTCGTCTTTCAGTTTCATTTGAAACTGTCAATTTCAGTTTTATGTAAGACACAGGCAGTATTTACTCGTAAATGTTTCATGTGTACTGTAATGTGGAATGTGCGTTAGATGCATTGTCTTCGGTACGGTGTTATATAAAGCATTGTTAATCACAAAACGTGTTAAATATAATTATCATAATGTATTGCAAATTCATTAATATATTACAAAACTTACCTCCCACGATTCTCTCGTAATGTCTGTCACGTCGCCGGTACTGCCAGTGCGTTCTCCCTGCGTCCAAAAATAACCAGTTAAATATATGCATACGCAATAAAAATAAAAAATAATTTAACATTAATTGTGTACTGTATTACCAAGTCGATTTATCTTGAGTGATGGCGACGAGAAGATAATGATCTTTGTACAAGTGACAGTAAGCGACATCAACAATGTACTCCGCTGAATTATATACGATTACATAACTCAGACTTGAATTGTATATAGGTATATGTAATTGAGATATGACATTAATAAATTTATTTATAAAACTTCATATTTATTATAAAGCATGTAGTCAATATTATGAATTACCAATAGATAAGGTGTTTACATTATAATACATTATATAATACATTATAATAACAACATAATATTATGTTAAGGCCATACAGTTCTTTTAAACATAATATTTAAATTTATGTCGTCAATAATAAGAAACTTTGTTTCAATACAAAAAAATTCACGCAATAATAATAAATATATTTCAAATTGAATTTTACTCGGGGAAGCATATCAAAGAAACCGCGGTTTGTAGCGTGTAAATCAATGCGATCAAAAAAAGTTTCGCAATTCTAATACTTATTATATGTTATTCTTATCTTATCTATTGTATCTCATTATAAAATATATTAATTTGACCCAATAAAAAACAAGCATTCTTAGATTTTAGTTTTAGATTTGTTCAATAATATTATTGAAACATATGCAGCGCAGCAGGTTTAATGAGCATGCAGTGGATGTTCCCACAGGATATTCACATTCTTGTTATTGAAATAATGTTAGAGAATGGACCTCCGTCAACTAAGATCAGCGCTGCAAAACAAAATTCAGTCGACATGAAAATATTAGTATTTTAAGAAGTTTACCTTAACGCCGGGTTTCGCGTCTTCGTCGTCCCATTCGGTGTCGCTGTCGATTAGCTCGAACCCTTGCGCGGCCACGTCGCCCATTGGCCCGTATCGATTTGGCACCCAGTGAGTCAGGAATTTGTACAGGTCGTCCACCCTAGTGGCGAGAGCGTATTGGATGGATTACACTTATACTATTAGTATTTTTGGTATTGTGGTAACCGTGATTTTTTAATACGATTTTCTGTTATTTTTAATAATTTAAATGACATTGAATATGTGTAGTAATAAATATTACAAAAATGAGCAGATGCGGTTAATGTTATGAAAAGAAGCGATATAAGTCTATAATAATAAAAAAGAGAATAGTAATTGATTTTTGTATTAATCATTAAAACAGATCAGAATTAGATATAAGAAAAATGGAAATGTTTAAAAATATGATGTAATCACAATCCGCGTTTGTCTGTGTATTTGTTTATAATTTATAATCTTCAAAGTGGATTTGAATGGGGCGTTTTAGTAAAGCCATTCTTACTCTTAATTGGTGCTGATTCTTTATTGAAAGACGTCGCTGTGGTCGAAATCGATCAAGTAGACATCGAAACAATAATTTAAAATGAACTTTAAGAGGCTCGGTAGCCAGATTTAAAACGAGTTCATCTACGTACCTGTTACGGGGCACGCCGAACCAGTACTCGGGCTTCATGCGCTTGCGTCCGTAGGACATGAGCTGAGTGGAGCGCGGCAGCGGGCGTCCTGCTGGCTTGCCCATGCGCAGCCGCAGGTACAGCGGCGGATCGTCGCTCGGCCGCGCCGGTCGCGGGATCAGCTCTGCGAGAACACCGCCACTCGCAATTGGTTCGTATTAACAAAACAAACAACTGTCAATGGACAGAGTATTGCCGATCTTATAATACTGCACACTACATGTAAAAGATGTCACGCATATTTTACATTAATCTCGTTTTGAACACACATAGGGGTAGTGCAATTCTTAAATTCCGACAGCCACACGGAATGATTGAATGAACGTTTGTAGGTATCGGTCGTTGAACGTATTTGTAGGCATAGGCGCCATAAGAACCAATCATTGTTGAGGATTCATACCACGTGATTCAACTACTTACATTTCTATGATCATAAATACCGGCACTTGAAATTCCCGGAGTATGTGATTATTTTTTACAGTTCGTAATGTAGTTAAACTTAATAATGCTAAGTTTAAAAAAAACAAGCCATTCCAGTCACACCTCGAAACGAATAAAACTCACTATCAAAAGACGCGAAGAGATCGGGCATGTCGTCCACTGAGACCATGCTCCGGTAATCGAGCCTCGGCTGAGTCGATCCACTCGATGACGTCGATTTGGTATGAGAACGACCGAAGCCACCCAGTGAACTGCGCCTGTATACATATTTCGATTTTATATTGACAACTAGCACGTAATAACATAAAATATTAAGTTACAAACCAGAGAAAGAGTAGTATTTATTTAAAGACAATAACATATAGTAAGCAGATTAAAAATCCAATTTTGCGGTACCTGTTAAGAAATTCAGAAATAAATCACATTTGAAAATATTTTGTGATATAAAAACATCACGCTGTGGGTAAACAGTAACATGCTGAATGCCACAATACTGATAACATTAAGAAAGGGGTGCCAATACGATGTTCATGGTAAGTGACTGATAATGAAAATGAAGGAAAAAAATAGAAGTAAATATTTCTGTTCTGATATAAAAACCATATGATGTGAAAAAATGCTAGCGCCACGCTATAGTGAAGGAATTTTAAAACTTTTTTGACCTATGAAAGGTACAAATACAGCTGTAAACACAAATAGAGGCACCCAAGGTGTATTTATTAGTGACTAGTAAACTGCGCCTGCTATGCACGGACAGATCTATAGGAATACTTAAAATATGTTTGATAAATTTGTCAGTACACGTTAAGAAGAAATGTAGCCTTTAAACCACAAAGGAAATTTTAAAATTGGTTTAGAAGTTTCGGAGATTAAATATATAGTAGTTAATATAAAATATAGATGTCATAACATGACAAATAAATATAACTTGTACACTAGGAGTTACTTAATAAAATGTAGTGGGTGTTTAAAGACAAATCTTAAATATGTGGTAAAAAAAAAAAAAGATTTTATTTTATTTGGCGTGACGTATAGCGGTGCACCAGCAATGCAACAGCGATTTAATTGATGACGGTGATACAAATTTGATGTGTATTCTAAATTTCTTTCCTAAGACATAAAACATGCAATCTGTTCAATTTCATTTACAAAATAAGCAACAGTTGAATTCTGGATAAACATCGAAAATTCAATCGTTACAGAAACAGAAGAAATAACGGGCAATCAGTGGAGTAACCTAAATACAAAAACAGTGGTTACGAAAGAGGCAGTACATTGGACCACAACACACTAATTTACATCATTTACATAAAATGGTTAAGTGATATATATTAATAAATATTTACTCTAGTAGAATATTCAAGCTCTTAATCCGTTTACTGATCACTTAACCAATTTGATTCCCAAATATGATGTGATAGTTAAATATATCTAGTTTAATATTGTAACATATTGTATCTAACTTTAATTGTATAAATCTAATTTAACTATACTATATACATACAACAACACGCTGAAGTTACAAGTTAAGAAAATAAATTGCTTTACGCGCGTTCTTCGTTGAACATATAGGATCGAAAAAAAGATTAAAATATACATTTACAACAGAAAAAGTTAACTAACCAATGTAGACTATTGCAACGCATAACATTTTAACCACATACAAAGGGTTTTTTGGATATAAATTTTTATTTTAACATAAAAGGAACTGAATTAAATTTCCGGAAAATTTTTTTGGTGTCCATACGCCATTATGCATTTTTTTATTGAGTTCGATTTGCAAGCAGGTATCTCAAAAACTTCCAATTCAGCATGTCGTGTATAACAAATATCAACTGTTGGGGTCCAATCACAGGGCCTTAAGGCAACACAATACAGATTTCGCACATCGATTTGGCATTGGCAGCGGAACGTGGGCACACGTACCCCGATGTGGAGAACACGTCCTGGGGCGCTTCCTCTGATGGGGTTTTACTCAGGAACAAACCAGTACCAAACTCCACTAGGTTCATTGGCGAGCTATGGTAACGCGTCAATAAACGCAGTGCGGTTGTGATCATTTCGGTAGATTCCAGTTAGCATCCACGGTAGCAAAGGAAAAATTTAGGGGTTTCTTTTAATAATTATGCAACATTTCCAGGGTGTGATTTTGGACAGAATGAATGTGAAAAAAAATACCAATTATTATTAATATATATAGTAATATTGAACATAATTGTATAAAAGACAAATCATGCTACGGTGAATACTGGTTTGGGCTGTTCATGCAGCCAGAGTTGCCATGTTAATAATGATGTTATTTATGTATAAAATATATATAAATCACTTTAAATGTGAAATCCCTAATAGTATTTATATATTCAAAATGTAATGTATAAATACAAATGTAGCGATGTAACAGTAACGCCTTCGATAAAACATTTTGTGCATATGCATAAATTGAAATATACAATAATGTATTCAAGTGATATTCGTAAATCACCGTAAAATGTGACAATCGGAAACTAGTAACAAACAGTTTAGTCAAGGTCAATGGAGTTGAAAAATTAATTATAATATTGATATAATACTTTAAGCGATTACGTGAGACAATCTTTCAATGACTTATGTCTACACAATGGTTTATATAAACATAAAACTAAGTCAATAATGTATCGTTTGTAAGCAAGTTCGGTAAGATACATTCCGATCGTAAAGTTGTTTACATTAATGTTATATTGATTTCAAAACAGTTAATTTCAGAACAGCCGGGGGCTAGGCACTAATAGTGTCCGTGTTAATGAGGTGAAATCGATAACCAGTTAAATAAACACGCTGGATTATGATAAGAGTAACAAATAAAGGGTCATTTGGAATATTTTTAATATCAATTACTATTCGTTAACAAAACTGATAAATATTTCTTTTATATTTTACCTCTCGCAGACGACGAGGTGACATATCTTGTACAATACTATCTTAATTAAATCGAAACTACATTTATCCATTATTTATAAATAGACTTGTAATGTTTATTTTTGTCTATTAATGAACATGTATTTCATTGTGTTTTGTGTAGAAATATATTTCAATCATAAAGATCGATTTGAAAAAAATGGGGACTAACCTGTTAAATACTTTAGAGAAGACGCTGGTGTTGTGGCTATCGGCTGAGGTCGGGAGTGAATCGCTATGAGAACCTTGCGTACCTCCTGTAGCAGCTTCACCTGTTAGCCCTTCCACCCACGAGAGAGGGTAGGAAAGCCTCTTCAACATCTTCGATAGAGAAAAAAAAAGAAAAATGTTTATTATTTAAACGGACAGAGTTTTCCTCTTTGGAACAAGAACTATATGTAGGCCATAAATACTTTTCTGTCTGGAATTCCAACATGCGACCTGCAGGGCCGCAATCAATCGCTTAGCCACTGCGTTAACCGAGTCGACATGCCAATGGTATTGGCTCTTTCAGTGAATCATTGATAGTATTACATTGTAAACACCAATCAATATCTTTTGATAAAGGGAAATAATAAACCGGCCATGTGCGAGTCGGACTCGCCCACCGGGGTTCCGTACAATCAACCCATGTATTTATTGGTTACCTTTTACGGTTCAAAAGATTCATCCCTTTAAAGGTACGACAGACAGACGGACAGTCGGCGTAGGCTTAATAATAGCGCTCCGTACGGGACCCTGAAAAGGACTAGATAAGGCGTTGTTTACTGTCGAACCCAAATCCCACAGATTAATAGGAGCAGCATCACTAGTGCGAGGCTGCCGGCACTGTACTCAAAAGTCCGCCGTGGTAATTATAGACAAACCTTAAATAAATTCATATCAGCTTTGGTGGTGTGTCCTTGGAGAGACCTATGTTGTGCAGTGGACTTTTACAGAATATAATTTATTTTGCAGAGTATTTTATTTTACAAAGTTTTTAAAATAAAGATCACACATCTGATATCATAATTATTTAAAGATCTAACGTATTTTATTTCTTTTTTACAGTAGATAGTACTAACATTTACCTTTACGACTATAAAGTTAATCGGTAAAAGAAAACTCAAAACGAGTTTGTGAGTATCCCCCTTACCTTATTTTTCTTGTCCGGTTTTCCAATGTCCTCTTTCGTGTTATTGCCGTCAAGTGAGAAAGAGACAGCAGCAGGTTTACGTGGTGTTCGCTCGTTTTCTCCAAGCGGTGGAGCAGAGAGCGGGGGTTCGGCGCGAGGTAAGCACACTGGAGGGACCCAATCCGCCGACAGAACTATGTCTGCGTCGCTGTATACCTATTTATAAGAATATAACAAAAGTAACTGAATTTGATTCAAATTTAATATAAATGCAGACCTACTTAATTATTTGAAAGTTGACAGTTTATTATTTAAAGTAATAATCGTAATAAGTATATGTAAGTTTAAATATTACAGTGCCACGGACCACCGCTACAGTGGCTGCAACAGGCATAATTTCATTGTTATTAAAGAATCAATCATGATAAATCAGATAAAGTAGATACTTATTGTATTGCAGAAAATAAAATTACAAATGTCGTCTTGTTTAATACTATAATTACTTTGAAATCTACGTCGACTTTTGTACGAAATTGTATTGTAATGTAATGTCTCATTACGACTTCAACTCATTTACCAATAACGAAACTTATTTATAATTAAAGATAAAACTAAGAAGTTGTAACACAAAAAGAAACAACTAAAAACCGTTTGTGTGATATACTCGTACAATAAATAAAGATCCATAAAAACCACAACATTTATATCTGGCAGATAAAGAAGAATATTCCAAAAATAATTAAGAAATAGGAAGAAATACTTAAAAAAAATTAAATATAAAGCAAATACCGGAAATATGAGACAGAAAATACTTCATTCTATATTAATATAACGATTGCTATAACAATTAAATTTTAGGACATATCAACCTAAAAAACGTTCACGTAATGTAAGAGCAGACGCCACCACATATAATTTTTATCAGTTCCAGATTGAAATTTTCCAAGTAATTAGAGAAGTGACCAATATAACGCATCCCGTGACACCATCTTTTGCTTACCCCCTTCATAGACAATAAATTAAAGAAGAGTAACAAATACGACACCTACTCCCCCCTTGTCACCATCTCACCTCGTCGTGGGAAGTGCAAGAGCTCATTTCGATATCATGATAGTCGATATAAAAATGTTCGAAGAATTTCTTTTCGTAACTCGCGTCACAGAAAGTTTCAGGCTCTGCGATCTCGATTATTGTGTCGATTTCGTGATAACACTCTTCGTAGTCGGATAATGATGACACTGAATGAGGACCCTAAAATTACATATATTTTATTCAGTTGTCTTTCGTACAATAAATTCTAAATATATTAAATAAGCTGCAAACTTATACTGACCTATGGAATAAAATAATGAAAAAAGAAAATAAGTACCTAACCAAAACATTTTAATACAACAAAATAGTTCAAGACAGTCAATTCAACTTGAAAACAATCTTTTAAATTTTTTTTTATGTAAAACATCTGTGAAATATTACGGTAGGAATCGTTTATATCAAATCAAATTAATTTTTATGCTAATTTCGAATAAATTTTTTCTAAACACGTTTTTTTTAAATAAACGTATCTAAAAACATTTGTTTGTCAAATTGAATGAACATCTACTACCTGCACCTATCGTATTTCCATAAATAGTAATAAATCCATATTGCAAATTCATTACTAACACTTCTGGTTATGACGTTTTAAATTATTATAAAAACATAATATTTACTAATTTTTTAAATAATCTGATTAACGAAATTAAAAATAAACAGTCTATCCTTCACTTTGTAAATGTTATAATATGTATGTACTTGTAGGCTGTGTTAATATAGATGTCGTTATACACGTACTTATAAATATTAATTAATATTAAATTATAATTGCGAAAATGATATTTATGAATGGCGCCATCCACATTCTCACCGTTGATTTTATTTTTCAGCAAGAACGCAACATTGAGATGTATATAATTTCTAAAAAGTTTCCTATTAACTTAGTTTAAAAATAATGAAATTTAATAAATTCCTCGTATAATGAACGAGCGTACTCCAAAGTGATAAAAACTAATAAGCTTGCCTTTTTCTGAGACCTAACCTGCTTGCCTAGGTTACTAACCTTACGTGTTGTAAAACGTGCCTGTGCGCTAGCGTACCTTCTTAGCATTGACGGGTGTGACGTGTAGCAGCGGGTCGCGGATGTCAATGCCAGAGTCGTGGTAGGACAGCTTGACGAGGTGTCGGGCCGCGTCCCGCGGTGCCTCCTCCTCTGCCCCCTCCCCCGCGTCACCCCTCTCGCCCCGGTCGCTCGCCTCCGCCTCGCCCACGTCGCCCCCCGCGCTCTCCGCGCGCTCACTCGACCCCACGCACACCTCCAGGCTCTCGTCTTTGCCTTGATCCGCGTTCGAGGATACCTGAAAAAAATGCAATGTAATTTGTATGCTTGTAATAGTGTAAAAATTATTAAAGTATTAAAAAGAGGACTTGTGAACATAATGGTTTGACCATGTAATGAAATATAAAACATTTTAAATATACAAGAAAAGTAACTCCATTGCAACTTACTTCGCTCCCTTGATCAATTGACATTCGGTCTTTGCTTGGAATAGCCCAGTGATGATCCAGTAACGATTTCCGCCTCTCTTCTGTAGTCTGTTGCTGTAACATGAGAAACGAAATATAGTTAAATTAACTAACAAAAATTGTTAGTTGTACAACAATTTAAATGTTAATCAAATTTTCCAGATTTCAGTTCGTTTTTCACTATATAGAATGGAATATCGACCCACTAGCGAAATACGGCTTAAGGGCTGTCGATATGCTTTCACAATTTCCGTAGACTTAGCGTTTACGCAGAACTGGGTACACGTGAACCTACGCACATTTACAAGTACGCATTATGACACGTTTCATTGAACGATACCTGCAGAGCCGTTGGAGTGACGAGCTCCCTCTCGAAGGCTTTGGGGAAAGCAGCGCCCCCGCGGTCCTCAGTGTCGCCAGAGCCGGGACGCTCCTCTCCTGCCGCGCTCTCTTCGCCCTCGCCGCTCGCCGCTTGCAGCTCGGGGAACGTTTCGTCCTGAAGGTATTTAAGGGAAAATTATAAGTCGTATTACAAAACCAATAACAGAAGACTACACATTCAACACCGTAAAATTACATCAAGAATGCATAAAAAAAAATGTAGAAATTTATATATATAATGAATAGAAATAAGGTCTTTTCACAGTCGCACTATGCTATATGTATCGCTATGTCGCACTATGTATTGCGGTGTAAAAAAAATACTTTAGCTGGGGTTTTCTTTTTTTAGCAGACTAAAATAGACTAATATAACAGTAGTAGGTATTAGGGTATTACTCTCTCACTCAGCTTAACCTTCCATCAGGTTATTACCTCTGACAAGTGACGTAAAAACTATTTTAAATATATGTCTGAACTATATCTGGTGCTGCGATCGTGAAATCGCTTGCCAATGGTGAATACGGCCTTCGGCTTATGTCAAATAAGTAGAATCATTCCAACATCATGAAGTGAAGCTTTTAAAAGGTGATATATTGGCTTCGGCTGTGACTGAAGTCAGTACCCGACAGACAAAGCAATTTGACCGCCGGGCCAACCGAGTAGATGTTTGTAAAAACGTTAAAAAAACTCTGAAGCGGCGTACACTTACTTTGACTAGAAGTGAGTCTTTCCCCGGTGAATGCGAATCTGATTTATTCATGTAGTAAATTTCAGCTTGCTCCGCTCTGCGAGTAAAAAGAAAACATTTTATAAACGTTTGGAAAATTATAGTAAGTCACGACAATAATGAATAAGGTTATAGTTAGTTCAAATAAGTACCGTTTTAACCAAGAATTTACCGTGAAATTTGATTCGATCTAAGAAAAGTTTTAAATAAGGTATTAAACGAAACATATATTATTGTTTCGTTGCGGTTATTCTCGGAATTTAATCATTACAAAAAATTGTTTACTATTTTATTGATGCATGTATAACATGTTCAGTACGGAATAATTGGATAAATTAAGAATTAGATTTTATTGTTAAAAAATGGGTGCATCTGCAAAGAAACTTAATATTAGCAAGACTCACTTTTATTCAAGATCAAGAGGCATAATTTAAATTTACAGTGATATTTCTAAATATAATCTCTGAACATATGGGTTTACAGTATGAAAGACATCTACATATGTATAGTTCAAAAGTATAAAAAGGATTTCCTCAATTAGCGAGCTCAAAGCGTGCATCAGCATCAATATATTTCATAATGTGCATGTAAGTAAATATCCTATTCATCGAGTCCGAGTAAATAAACTCGCGCTAAACGCACAATAAAAACAATAAACCATTCACCTGTTGACGAGAATAAACATTTGAACGCATATGAATGGCACTTACACAAGCGCATGGGAATTTTATGACCGCTCAAAATCAATAGTTGCCTTGGAGTGTTTACGTAACGCTTATGAACTGAAAGACTTGTACAACAGTCTAAAGAATTTTGCGGAATGAATATGCGTCTAAGAAGTTTCGGAAATTTAGATGAAACATTGTATATATAGTTTATTTGCGATGTGAAATGCAATAACAATATTTTACAAATAAATTGATTAAAGTTTGCAAAATAATATTTCGTAATAAACTGAAGCGGCGAAATGATATTTTAAGTATATGTTAAAATAACAGCGTCACAGAATCAGGACCTTAATTATTGTCGAGTCCATATTGTAGTAGACATATAAAAAACGCAAAAAAAAACCGCTACGACAAAACAGATATCCGACAAAAAGATTCAAATTCCTAGCCATTTCGACAAAGTTTAGATACAGCGCACATATCTATGAATGACATTATGTATGATAAACTGTATAACTATTCATAGTTCAGAATAAATAGATTACCTATAATGAATTTAGCATAAACGATTGAAAGCGAAGAGTTTAAAAACATAATTATTATATGTAATGAAAATTTTGGGCTTTTATTTGGTAGAATATTTCAAGACTTTATAGAATAGTTAGCCATGTTAGCCAATCTTTCAGTTATTTAATTAAGATTTATGATTGATCAGTGCAAGGTAATTGAATATCGTTTCATTTATATACTTTAGGACGATATTACATAATATTTAAAACTTTAATATTTAACTTAATTTCGGACTGCAATGTGGTTGCAGCGTAACAAAAGTCTGCTATCACTTTATTCCTGTAGGTGTAATATCGACTAAAGGAAAAGCCTCGAAAACTCTAATGGCATCCGACAGATGGCGGTTTAACCATCTCAATAATGATAGATCGAAATTCCACAGACAGATGATGGGTAGCAGCGTCTAAGGTGTGAGGCGTTTGGTACTGCAATCGCCAATTCCTCTATCACGTGGCGAGTATAGCCCTCCCGTTAGAAGAGGCCTATGTCCAGCAGTAGACTTTAAACATAGTATTTTTTTTTGCCACCAATAATACGATTAGTAAAGATTAATTGAATTGTAAAAGCAATTTTTAATAATTCCCTGGAACATTCCTAACTTTAGGGACTTTTGTACACCTTTATAGAAACAACTTTAATAAAACAAGGCTAGGCTACAGATGCGTCAGCCCTGAGGAGTAAGATAGAATGCCCCTCAGTCCTTAATTATAATGGCTCTTTTTACCCTTCAACATATAGGCCATTCGCAGACAGGTAACGGGGTGTTACCCAACTAGACGGCTTGTAGTAACGAATAGATTACACTGATCGGTACGTACTTGTGTACGTTATGGTCGGGCCCGTGCGTGCGCATGTGCGCGATGTCATAGAATATGGCGGCGTTGACGACGTATTCCATGGGCGCAATCACACCGTAGGACTCCGGACCGTGCTCCATCACCAGGGTGTCCGACACGTTCGGGTCGAACATCACTGCGTTCGGTGTCACCAGCAGTACCCCCGATACCACGCCCTGACGAATTAAAAGTAAACAGAAAGTAATGTAAATACTATCAGTAATTTTGAAGTAATGAGGTCTTAATCAAATCAAAAAATCAAATTAATAAATGGCCAGAATAGATTATTCAACAAAAAAAGATCCTTCACATTAATTCGACCTCCAAACCAAATTTGCATAATTTCTCTTAATAAGAGTCAATGGTTAATTTATCTTTGTCAATAACTACCTCAAAATGTGGAGGAACTATAAGAATCATTACATTTATTTAATTTCACATTTAAGCAATATCCCATTTCATTCAATGTGTATCGTAAAAGTAGTAATAATACCAGAACAATGTCAGCTTTCGAAAGAAGGTAGAATAACACAAGTTAGGTGTCTACAGCAAATCGCCCCAACTCGTATGTGATCTTCGTCTACCCGAGGACTGTTCATAGGCTAATCAGGTTAAATTAATCTGGATGAATATGGTTGAACGGTTTTTTGAAAATAATTTCAGACATTTCTAAAAACTAAATAACGTGATGTGTATAAGTAGTTCTGTTCTGTTTATAGGTAGAAAAGATGAAACCACCTGTCCATCGGTAATATGGCGCACGTTTATCTTCAGGAATCGTTGTGGGCCATTACTGTTCCCAGTGGTCGGCGCCTCGGGCGACACCGGTCGCAGGCTGTCCAGGATCTCTGCAATGAACAAGAACATCACATTTGTTATAAAGTTTGTATGAAAATTAAATGTTTCGCAGTGTGTAAAGATTATGATGCCGGTCACAGAAGACTATTTATATGTAAATTTGAAGCAAACATCGTGCATTACTCGTAACACGACTGAGCGATAACCGAGTTTCATGTTGCGATAACGTACGGTAATAAAAGTGCGAAATTTTACACTATAGTTAAGTCGAGTTAAGAAAACCTCATTACAGTGTTTACATTTTGAACAATTAAAACAAAACAGTATTAAAGTAGCATACTCGACCACTGTTTGTTAAAACCACTATCGCCTCAATTACCTAAAATCTTTCTTTCATCACTCAAGGCTAACTTGTAGAAGTCGAATGATTGAGGGATCGAATAAATCACAACTTTAAGAGAACTTCACTTGTTACAATTACCTTTTTCCTGAGCGGGCTCGCTGGGTGCACCATGCGTCGACTCAGACGTGTTATCACCACTTTCGGAGGGGCCGTCCGAATCTTTATCGCCATCTGAGGTATAAAGTAAAACACCGACACTTAGCAAAATTAGAAAAAAAAGTTAGAAGAAACAAAACAAATACGCGTGAGTTTGGCAACGAACCGTGATGCCAACGTTTCAGGAATTCAAAACTGAACATTTTTAAACAGCTGATATGAAGCGTGCCTCACATCGCAATTTTATCTCGGGCGATAAAGCATATCGAAAGTTGCATGATATCAGACACACTGCTGTCAAAATTGTTTCTATTTAGGCGCAATAATGTATATGGGACGCTGATGTCAGACGACGATTTAAAATAGAAACTCGGCACAGTACGCGACCGCATTTACCCGCTGCCCGCCTCAACTGCTTTTGTAACTCTTGTTTACCGTGCAAATAATTGAAAAAAGTGTTTTAAAACTACGTCACATGTAAATAACATCAAGGCTGAATATTATTGTTTTGTTTCATGTCCGGACAATATTGTATAGAGCGAATCTACTGCTAACAAAACGATTAATTGTGTTTTCTTCTCAATCAATCTAAAAGAATATTTTCCGGAAAGTATTCTTCAACTTTATCGAACGGTCGACTTCGTTAATAGAACTGCTATCTTTATTCAATGTTATGTATTTATTTAACAAAATACATTAAAAATAGTTTATTGCTGAATACCTAAATTGTTACAATATTGCAGTAATAATAAAAAAAAAATAATTGGAAAAATATGTGTATTGACTAAGCTGAGCAGAAAATAAGAATATTTAAAGCGTAGTAATGAATATTAAATTTATTAGTATAAATATATAAGATAATGCGCACATATATTGATGACAGTGCGCATTATCAAATATCTGTTATTCATCTTTTATAATTTTTGCACATTTAATGTACATGTTTTTTCTATACATCAACGTAAAAATTTTTCTTTGTATGTTTAACACAGATTTAATTTAACTAAGACGACAAAAATTATAACGCAGATGCTAGATAGCAGTGTAGATTTTAAACACTGCCGTTACGTATTGTAGCCATATTTACATCACCGCACCTCTCTGATATATGTTCATGTAATATAAGTTAAAGTCTGCATATCAGACGTGTAAAACTAAAAACAGTTGTAGTCGATCACTTAAAATAAACATTTAAAGAAAATACGGTTAACTGTTGATACGCTGTTTAAATCGAAGGTCGACTTTCGTAAGGCAATGCAGTTCGGTTGATCCGTCACACAAAAACCAGTAGCTTTACGTAATGCGCATCGACTGGCAATGAGGAGGAAATATTTACGTTAAATATAATTAATGGAAAGTAATAGTACTTTTTGAACTCAATTACAACACATTTCAGATGTTTAGGTAACGTTCCCCGCGTAACTCACATAAACAGTTGGAAAAAAAGCATTTCGTTTAAAAATAGCAACGATTACCATAGTTAAATTAATTTATTAAATTAGTTGTTATTGTGTTAAGTATATAACTTACAGGTAGTTCAGTACAAATATGCTAAATTTAGAGAATTTTGCAAATTTAGATAACAAATCTGATAAAATTTCTCTAACTTTTAGGTAAAAAATGGGTAAAAATTAATAAGAAAAATAATAGCGTATTTGCATTTCAATTTAAATTGGACTTACGAAATGATTATTCAGTAAATATATTGCACATTATTAACTACAGCTCGTGAGGACATGTTTATGCTAAGACGGTCCGTCTTTTAGAGGTTCGAATGTAATTCGGAAGAAAGTTTTTTTCCTTGAAACGATTCACGAAACGTATTCATACGCAATACTATTCTGTAGACGGTTGGTTGAAGCCAAACTGTTAGGAAGGCCTTCTCGAAAAGTACCTACCTCCTTTTATTAGGCAACTTTACTAGTCTTTGCTGAAAAAAGTAATCATGGTACATTCAAAAATGCAAAAACTTTTTTTTTATTTGTTAATTAGTACACGAAAAAGGCTGTATGTGGGGATAGTTACGAAAGGCGGTGGAAGTGTTAAATATTGGCTTGCTTTTAGGGGTATACGAGGTTAGTCATTTAAGTAAGATTAAAGGGATGTTGGATCAATTTCAGTAGTGGAAAAACACAGCAGAGGAGGCTGATCCCATATTATGATAACAATTTACCAGTTACTGGGATATGTCAACACTACAATAATCAACTACAACACTACAAAAACAAGCCTTTGTCAGAGTGGCTCGTAAATAGTCCGGATCCGAAGCTAATTAAGAATTTGTGGCATATTGTGCAGAAAATATGGGCGGATAAACATATAACTAAAATCAATTCTTATATCTTTCTGGCGCATTCGTGGACGGTTGCAGATGTATTTCTTTTGAAGATAGAATCAATGCCACACAAACATTGTAGAACAATAATCCACAAATGACGCTTCACAACCAAATATTTGTTTATGGATAAATTGTTTGTACTGACTAACCATACTATTTATAGTTAGTTTAACTTTTCTTGTTTCTAATAAGTTGTCCACCACAGAACATTTTCAAGTTATATTTTATAAAACATTCCAATTATATCATAACCGTTAATTAATGAAATAATATTTTTTTTGCTATTTGTAAAACTGGCACAATAATACGTCATGGTATTGATACAATAGATTTGTACGTGTTAGAGGTGTTTCTAATTATATGACTACCACTTCATGCCTAGTAGTGGACTATAACAGGCTGATAAAGTAATAATAAACGAAGAAATATATATATATTTCTTCGTTTTAATTTAAAATAACAAAATGGTATTATTCAATCTATGTGAAATACAAAGAGAATTTTACATTTAAGACGTTTTTACTTTGTAACAACGTGAGCGAAATAAACATTAGAAAGTCGTAAAACGTTCAACTTATATCCCACGGGACGTGTTCGGTTTATTACGAGAGAGTAGGTGAACTAAATTGTCATAACTGTTTCAATTACATAAATTATTGACGCTTCAGTAAATTTAATTTCATATTCAACATCAACAACAACAGCTGAGCAGGACGCACCGCACGTGTACGAGCACACACGGGCGCACTCACCCGTGTTTACCTTCCCGTGCGGTACGTACGCCGCTTGGCTCTACGATGTACAAAAGGAAAGAATAAAATTTTTGGTTGAAATTAAATAAAAATTACTTTAATTTCTAGAGGGAATAAAACATAAACATTTAAGTCTGTTATAAATATCATTTGTTGCACAATTAAAAATAATACATTATAAACAGGCGTGTAATTATATGAATGGCTATTCATATTATCTAAAAGTGTGCAAAATAAATATAGTTAAATTTAAGTGTAAATGTTAGTGTGTGTTTAAAACACTTCAATATTGTTTTGTATTATTTAACTAAGTACGCAAGTATGTAATGGCGTAACGAATATAATTATTATCCTAGGTTATGTACGGTATAAAAGATAAGGCGCATTCTTTCTGCCAATTTACTTACTTCATCATTGTTTCATATTAAGTCATAGTGTAGCCGTAGTTTATATCGTATAGACCATATTAGCCTAGTGGGCAGAGTGTTTGCTTTAATTTCAAAGAATGCGAGTGACCTGCGTTCGATTCCCCGGACCGGCACCATTGAAATTATAAATGGCAGTTTTAGTGCTAAATTTACCACGCGCTTGGAGGTAAAGGAAAAAATCACGAGGAAACTAAATTTTCTGAGAAATAATAAACAAAATTATTCCGAGTATATGTCTTAGATTATTTTATATCGTAGCTATATAAGTACCTCGCAGTTTTCACGTTAGGTAAATTTACTTACATGCAAAATTAACTAAACGGTATATTATACCGTTTAGATGAGACTTTACTGACATTGAGTGTAAAATTTATTAGTATTAACTACTGTTCATAATTATGTATAGAAAATTTTGGAAAAGATGTAAAAAAATTTTTTTTTTCAAACAAATTAAATAGCCTTATAATTCAAATAAAACCCAAGCGCTATTCGCCCGCAGGATATTATTGTCGGCGCGTCAGTGGTCTCAAACGCGGACAGCGGTCCCCGACGTGGCCAGTCGATGCGTTTTTTGACCTGGCTGTCGTTGGCCTAGTTAACTAAAAGTAGCGCAAATGTATCCAGAGTCAAAATAATATCTAAAAAATTATCCTGTTCTTATATAATTGATATTTGGTACTGTAGAACATGAGGTTAAATTGAACATCTTGGCATTGCAGCCTGGCTGTACATCTAGCAATTTATACGACTTTAATTATTTTTACAGTTACAGCGTTCTCGTAACAGGGATGTTGTGTAATAGTAATTGTCTGACTATTAGATATATCTCAACTGAATATAACTTTTCTACGTACGTTACTTGGTACTTTTTTTATAAATGCAGTTGTAAAGAAAAGTACCAAGAGTAAAAGTATGAGACGATCATATAATAATTTCAGCTGCAACTTCTATATAGCAGAAATACATCTCCATTTAGCGTGGATTTTCAATCCCCGGATAAACAAATAGTATTTCAACCACAGAAAACATAATACGGGATTTTCAATGGTAAAATAGCACTAAGCCATCCTACAAAACATTCGGTAGAACACAAACACACAGAGGAATAAAATTAACTATTCAATTGATACAAGAGAAGCCAAAATATGATAGAAGAAGAAATCTGTGTGACAGTATGGTGTGTGACAACTGTTGTACGTTTGGATTACCTATATAATGTATTTTGATTAATTTCATTACTTTGCCAATTAGTAAAGTTTTTGTATTTTTAGCGATATTGATGTTTTTTTTTTAATAAACAACATACCTAAGTAAAATCTTTTGAATCGACTCAAAGAAAGCACGGTTTTTCAATTCCGTTTGTAAATATAAGACTGCATGTATTTATCTACTCATAATTACCTTTCCCCCTACATAAACTAATGTATTCCACCGATATTACGTCTTATAAATTAGCTATATTAGCTATATTACTATTCTTTGTGGAACATGATGTGTAAATAAAATTGTTGAGTAGATGTGGTCTTTCTACAAGTGTTTGTATTTGTTATAGTGGGATATTGTAATACGGAAGAAAACTTTAAAGTTTGCAATTTTATTCTTAGTGAGATTAAATCACCAGTGGACTCAGAAATGCAAACACTCGAAGAACCCAAATTCCCACACATATTAACATTATTGAATATATGAATATGTAAATCATGTTGTGTAGATACTAATATGCAGTGTTTTATTATTTTTTATATACATTAAATGTAAATGAAATTATTTATGTTTATATGAAATTTAATTAAAATAAGTATTTTACAACTGGCCCAATTTTTCAATTATAAGTTTCATCTTTATTCATTTATCATAAACATTTGCAATTTTTAAATTAAATTTAAAGAAACAACATATTGATTACCAAGGCATAATACATATATGTGTATGTGTAAGTATATGTAATTCATGTAATGTTATCTTTAATATTAAAGATACGTATATTTTAACAATTACATTATTAATAACTTCCATCGACTTCCCGCAACACTGCGCAGGTCGACACTGTGTCTTGTGAGAGGTTGTCCCATACTGCGTTTGCCTATACGTGGTTGAGAACCTTTTTTCCCCAACGATTGTCAGTTCTACGACTTATGTGGCCGGCCTATTGCCACTTCAGCTTGCTGATCCTAACGGCTACGTCAGTTATCCATGTTCTGCTACGGACATCGTAGTTGCAGATTCTATCGCGCAGAGAAACACCGAAAATAGCCCTTTCCATAGCCCGCTGAGCTAACATTAAACTTCCTTACGTCCTGCAGTGAAACACCACGCCTGGGTTCCGTAAGTTATCACTGCCAACACTTATTTTTTAAAATTACAAAATGAAATAGATTTGTGGGTGCATTTTTAAAATATCAATCGTACGTATCCAGGCCCTCATGATTCAGGCTTGCCCAGTTTGAAGTCAACAGGCATATCATACAGTAAAACGCAAATTTACGTTTGATAATGTGTTTATTGTAAAAAGATTTTGTTTTCCAAATTTTGTTTCTATCTCAGTCTGAATAAATAGTTTTTCAGTTTTTTAGCTCTTGCTTTTTTTGTCTTTGTAAGTTTTCTTTTTCACATTTATATTCTCAAAATTACACGTTATTTCTTTTGTACGTTATCGACTGATACCTGTGTTTAACCAACATTTGGTGTCCGATGTCTTATTTGATGATATCTATTGTACATTTTTGTTCATTGATATAACGTTGATAACACTTAAAAATTATACAGAGACGAATAATAAGAAAATATTATGCGGTTCAGTACATTATTTTAAATTGTCTCAGAATTTTTTTTTAATAAAAAAATTTGTTGTCATATAACTTTGACGTTAAAGTGTTACCATACTAGAAGTAGCGTAAATGTCGAACGGTGAACTTTTAAACAATGATTTAAATATCTTTTTAGTTGTGTACACGTCATTAAAACGCCATGAAAAAAATTAGATAAGTTTTATTTATTCAACTTTTATGCTATTCAGGATCGCATAACAGGGTTTCAAACTAACTTTATGTAACCATTTAACCTTTATATTCAGTATTTTGGTAACGTAACTGACTAATAGATGATTCGTTTATGAGTAATTTTTGGTGTAGTGATGTTTCAATACGGAATTTTTATGATCAATGTCTAGAATACAACCATTACGAATAATGAAATCATAATTTCGCCAAAGTTGTGAAATCAATGCGAGTTTTAACGTATTGCAGTTGATTAGTATTCGGCTGCATAAACTCAAACAAAAAAATTGTATTTTCTTTTTCATGTAAGTGTAGTGGATAGCGTCCAAGTCTACTGAGACATGGGTCCTGGGTTTTCTCCCTTCTTTTCTATTTCAATAAAAACATTACCGCTTTATCATGAGTCGCGGAGGCGGTTTAGAAACATAAATTTGGACATGGACAAACATTCAAACCAGGAACAATTATTTCATATAAATACTTGCCCCGTGCGGGAATCGAACCGAAGATATCGGGTTGAAGACCATCCGAAAAAAATTTATATCGTTGATTTTAGTTTTACCCCTTACCTAGTAACAAAAAGTAAAATAAACAATTAATCTTTACTTATTTAATTGATTTGTAAGTGGCACCACTTTTGTCATCACTAAACAGTCTATGGTCAGGTTAATGATCCGCGTGTTTACATTTTAATCAGAATGGATCGAAATCAACTATACAAGTGTCTGAGGTACATTCCACGCTTGTTTATAATGTGCACGAGTTCCTTAACATTAACATTATGTACAGCGCATTGCACTGACCATTCCTCTTGTCGGGCACGAGCAGCGTCTGCCCGGGGAAGATGAACTGGGTCGCGAGCCGGTTCAGTTTCGTCAACTCCGAGGGCGTGGTGTCGAAGCGCGCCGCCAGCGACGTCAGCGTGTCTCGGTCCCGCACCTACGAACACGAAAGCCTTGTGGAAACTACTATGATACACTCAAAGCACACATAGTATATACAATAGGTAATGTAGACAACGATCCGCGGACGCCGATTTGTTCATGTAGGGTTACTGTATACTTTACACTACTAACTTTATGCAAACCTAATGAGATAAGCTAGTGACATTGGGGAAGGTTAGCGCAGGCCCGACTCACATTCGGCCGGTTACAGACTAATACTTGTTACATTATATATTGAACTATAATCACACCAAGTTCGACTATTGTATGTATTACTGTTTTATGGACTGAGGAAAATAAAAACAACGTAATGTTCCTTGTTTGGGACCCCGTTTAGGTTTTTTTTTGGTAGCATTTCCGCCATAATAACACATTCTGTGAAAATTTCATCCGTTTACTTATTACGGTTCGAAAGGTTTTAAAGGTAGGACGGACGGACGAACACACCGACGGTGTAAGCTTAGTAATAATTTTTTAGGACTCCGTACGGAACCCTATAAATAAATAAATAAAATAATCTGTCAAGAATATGTGGTTTTCTAAGTCGTGTTATATTTATTTTGTATTACTATAATACTCAAATTACTATTTCATGCGTATGTAAAATTTTACATCACGTACTTTGTAACTTTATAAGATCGTCGGAGACGTGAACCGTGCATAACTAGCAAAGGAAAATGTTAAAACAGCACCATTTGTAGAATGGTATGTAAAAAAAAGAGACGAGGAATGTAAAACTTCTATCAGTACTTTGTACAGAGCAATTGTTAACATTAACAGTAATAAGTTTGATATGTTTTAGATAGAGCTGTGTGGTACTGACATAAGCGTCTATCACCCAACATTTTTAAAGGTGGATTTCATTGATTTTTAAGAGAAAAGTTTAAAGTACTTTTGGCAATTACCGGGAGCAGATGCGGCGACGAGTCTCGCCCGCAGAGAGGCAAAAGGTGGGTTTGGCTACGCTGAGTCGTGCCAAATGGAAATCCTCTACCTAACCTTATGGACGACAGACGTGAGTTTCAATTATATTTAGGTACGCGCGTACGTACAGCACGTTTAATGAAACAAATATACTTGTGGGGCTTCCAGGGAACTCTTATAATTACCTTCTGTCGTCAAAGTATCCCACTCGCGGCTTTTAGCATTTAATCAAATTACATGAGTAAGCCAGCTGTTGTTTATAAAGATCTAATTTTAATATGTCACTATGTGCCCGAAGGCTATTGAAGTTCAGAGATGCTTACAGAGAAATGCGTCTCAAATGTGTAAAAGATTTTAAACGTTTCATTCAAACCAGGCCGAGTTTCGTGAATAATTGGCGATTTACTTTTGACGCTACGATTTGAAATAAAATTTATAAATCAGTGTATACGACCTTTTGTATGTAAAGTAACATTTACATTTTAGCTTAATGTTGTATTGTAATATATATTAAGTTCTGATAAGCTGAAATGATGATGATGATGATGAAATAATTGATTTCGATTGTTAATTTTACTAGAAAATTCGACCTAAAATAGTTTCTTACTATATACGTCATCGTCTTGATAGGGGGCTGCGGTGGCAGCCTCTTGGTTTGCTCGTCCTCATCTGTAACAAATAAAAAAGTCAATTAATTACACCATCTCGTGCTGAGATCACGCGTCGTGATATCAAAGAGCGCATCACCCGTTTCATATCTGTTTACAATCAGCTTCCCAAGTTAAGCAGTAAACCGCAATTATCTTCTAACAGTCGATGGAACATTGAACAGTTTACTCATACTTTATTGGGCTGACTTGATGAACGAACAGCTACATCTAGTTAGCATAGTTAACAACTATCCTTTAGTTATTCGCTTGAATTTTGTCATTCTTCGGTGTTTCTTACATAAACTTGTGAATACGTGACATCATTTTATGAACATTAAATTCACTCTCTGCAATATATAAATAATACGGATTGACCAGAAGTATTTTATCTGTTTATTTCGGTGCCATATCTTAATACTTAAAAATGTTAATAGACTAATCGAATTTTAATGTAGCATTGATTAAATTGAAATCTTATTCTAAATAAAACGGTTACCGGGATTATAATTAACTCTTATACGAATAATTTTGGTCCGATCTACGCAGAATGTGCTCACAGTATCCTTGAGGTGATATGCTTGGTTTCGAATTGTATTTCATTTATTACTAGATCCCAAGCCGGTAGTAGTAGTGGATCATTTTCTCTATTGAAATAAAGATGTTTTTTGATTTCAATAGCCTCGCGAATCATCCTCGGCAGGAATAGGCGTTCTTTTAATAATTAAAAGTTCTTTTCTAATAATTAAAAGCTGAAGTTAGGCCGAGTTGGCCCTCAGCTCTAAAGCACTCGAAACGTCGGGAATATAAAAAGAAATTAAACGCGATAAAATCCGTAAATAATAGTTTCATTTCAAATATGTAGTGTTCGCGTAAATACAAGAAATCATTCTTATACAATTACAACTTGGGAAGTAATTTCATTCACTTTAATGGATTCTAAAGTGTAATGTAAATTAATCAACGTTAGGCAATCATTATTCGCCAACGTCATCCAAATACAAAGACAAAACTTTATTGATTACGAAACCCATGGTATCGAACATAATGTGGTCCCTTTAATATTCGTAAGAATATTCTTTTTCTACTACAGTAATTGTGATGTGTTTCAATTTCCAACAATGCACATACAATGCATTTTTATTCGTATTTATAATAAAACTTATTATTAATCCACTTGTTCGCGAATCTTTCAAGTAGATGAAGAAGCGTAACGTGTGCGTTATGCTTCGAACACGGTAATGGTACACTGAATACATATAATAAAAAATCGACCCTTTCCGTACTATCAATCCAATAAAGATATATACCTAGTTCTTTTAAATTTAATAAATATTTTATTACACACATGCGTATTTTAATTTAAATACACTCACACTCAGAAAATCACAGTTGTAATACATACGCAGTCCGCACCCACACAACAATATAATTATTACAACATATTGTTAAAAAATTGGCTATTCTAGCATGTTATTTAAAAAAAAATATGTTCAATTTGAGGGATACAATAATTGGCTATATATTTGTATAACTCTCCATTACAGTATTTTTATGCTATTGTAAAAAGCTGTTGGATTCCAAATAAATAAAGATTAAAGCGTATGTGTTTATCCACGTACACTGGTATTTATAAAAAAATATGTTACCTAGTTTGTGTCTAAGAGGATGTGAAACTTTTTGCCCAGATTTAAAAATTTCATTTCTGGAACTAACATACTAACTCGGTAAGTTAGTTCCAGAGTTTGTTATAACAAGTCGATTTTTTTTGATTACATTAATTTCTTTACGTATATGCAAAGCTTACCCTAGGCCAATCCAATTTAATTTTATGTTAGTTTTAAAGAATTATTGGCTTAGCTTTTTACACATAAATTTTGTCGGAATCTGCTGAATGGCTTTGCAAGAAGTTGTGTTGTGGATCTCATTTTCTTGTTTGTGCGCAAATAATCTGTACAGGAATAAATCGGATGCAATATTATTTATTCATGTGTTATTACTGTATACGGTAACTAAGAGTTGCAATCCCCCAGAAGTAGGTCTCAAATATATTTACAATTTAAATTCAACAAGTGCCTCGAGCCGTACAAACTAAGCAATGACTTATTTCTAGAGAATACCTTTAACCCATAATTTTTTTTTCTTTTCATCTTTTTTCCTGTATTTTTATTTAATAAAAAAAATTACGGTCCACTTAAGTTTTTTTTCTATATCGTGAAGCCGTTTTACAGATATTTTGCACACGTATAAACAATCAGACCTAATTATTTTAAATTTCTATAATTAAATAACTTACGGGATAAGAAAGGCTTATAAATGGATAACAAAAGTTAGTTATAGTTTTTGTTGCTCAGGGAATTCATTATTGCACGGGGCCAACTATTTCTCCAAAAGCCAATCTCGCCTGTCCATGTTGCACCTTGCTGAACAGATAAGGCTCTGGCGACCGACGGATGGCTGGAAACCCGTCCGATAATGCAGAACCCAAATCCAACGCCGTGGGATTTGGGCTCTGCAAGCTTTCGGTAGAAGCAGCATTAGTACAAGGGTACCGTGATTGCGCTCACCAAACCTCTTGGCTAATATGGTGAGCGTGGGTAAATATACCGTGCATGCCATGTTAACTGTTGTTGGGCGCTTACTCGGAAAGGCCTATGTCCAACAGTGAACTTACACAGGCTGATAAAGAAGAAGAGTTAAGGCCTACATACTATAATGCCGAAAGAATTAACGCAAGTACTGACTCGTCTTATATATATCTGGTGTCTTATGTGCTATGCCACAAAATATTTCACAAAACATCCATGTGACATAATTCTTCGATAAAATCATACAATGTTATTTTTCATATTCAAGAAATGGGTTATGGAAATATCTGTGATGTTTTGTGTAATATTTTTGTGGCATGGCGGATAAGGCCCCTGATGCAAAATGAACTCACGTCTATTAACATCAATCATCAAATAGTATAAATCAAAGTCGTAATCCGCGTTTGGAACTTCTATGGCTTATAACCGAAAACTAACAATTAATTGGAAGCGGTATAAGGATTCGGCAAGAATTCAAACTCAGTATTCAGGTTCGGCCCATCTATTAATCACGCGGTCTTCATTTTTATATTACGCTATAACCATTACATCGGATAAAATGAGCATGCATATAAGTCAAATGTAAAAGATTTGTAATATAAGTCGAACGTATATTTCAATCTATCATGCAGTCATTCATCATAATGAGTCCAGTGATAAAAAAAGTGAAAATACGAAGACAGATGTGTTGTATATACAATAAACTATATTCTAAAATGTATAACATTTAAATGCATCAGATAAATTTTCACCATTTATGAATGGAAGCTCCTAATTAAATATTATGCTACATTCAAATTCTCTTTTAGTCTGCTATAGTAGAGAAGTTCAAGGTAAAAAGCTCGTCTCTACTACAACTATGTTATTAGGTCACAGTGTAGAGTCCGGAAAGATCATTTTTAAAGCATAAAATACGAATTATATTAGCAACTGTATGAATATTAGATTGATCTGTTTTAACATTGTAGATATGTCTACGAGCTTTATTTCCTTTCTGATCGTATAATTGTTGCAATACTCTATCACCACAGGGTCCTAATGAATGACGCCATACTTATTATTTCTTATGATCCTCTCAAACATCGAAGAGATATTTCAAAGTGTACTAATATTACTATTTCTACATACAGTCGTTAATTGTTTGCTAAATCATCGGTGCAACCTACTGAGGTTACCACTTGATTCGAACCTAAGCTGAAGTATTATCTATATCTATTACGACATTAATTTTTACCGTATATTTTACACGCTATTTATCGGCCATACGATGAATATTAATTATATAAGTATTGTAGTTTATTCACAGGATACTTTTTAAGTTTTTCTTACTTAGACTCAAGATATATCTGAGCAAATAGTTCCCTAGGCTAACGAGACCCAGGTCAAAGACCTTATCGACCGTCCGCGCCGGCCTACACTGCCCGAGTAATCTCCAAAGATGGGCTAGGGGATTTAAGAATAATCCCCTTGAACAAGTTTATTGTATTCGTGTTTTTATACCGTAGTCTATGTAATAATTTGTTTCATTACCAAGAGCACATTAGAATCACAAATGATTGACAGCAAACAATGTTAAAAATCCCATTTTTTATAACGTTTTATACGGCTAAGGAAATATGAGACCATACAACAGTCTCTAGGCGTGATTTAATTGAAATAGCCTTGACCTCAGACACTTGATACGTAGCGGAAATATCTGATTCAGGATCACTTAATGTGCCTGAGAATAAAACAAATTCTATGCACAGAACTTTGATTCATAGCAAATATGACGGATCTTAAAAGAAACTATATATATAAATAGAATCAGGCGGTACTTTGCGGAAATTTATTTTACAGATGTAAAAAAATATTTAAAAATTTGGCCCGCCGAGTCGGTCTCGACTACAACACGGCGGTTGTACGTCGCATCGCTTGGTAATGCCTATTAGATGTTGGTGGTATTTCTTGCCTAGTGTCGAGTATACTGCTTTTGTGAGAGATAATTGTAGTGAAGGAGGTGGTGATCTTCTTCTCTTGGGTCTGGCTGTGATGTATTCCATTTTATTGTTTATTTCGTGCGGAATCGTGCAAAATAACTTTTACCAACATCTTTAGAAACTATAATGATGTATTAAAGCATTTGTAGATCATAGCGATCCGTGACGACTTCTTATAGGTAAAGCTATATCTTACGGAACATTTTTTTCAACCTGGAATGATGTAACTTTACAAAGTAGTAGTAGAAGTTTATGACAGTAAGGAGGAAATATAAATGTTTTTCTTAATGTCCATCTCGTGGTACACGCGGTGCCTCTTGCCGATTAAAAGACGAGGCTCTGGCGATACATGTCTAACTTGAATACCTTGATGGATATTATTTAGGTACTGGCGCTCATGAAGCCGGTGGTGAGTATGAGCAAACCTTTCAGGAATCGCAAACTGCTTTTTGCTGGGTCTTCCTTAGAGATTATACTCAGCGGTAGATTAAAATAGGTTTATGGAGAGTATATAAACACTAGTTCCGTGCGGGAATTGAACTTGCGTCCCTCAGCGTCTTAGTCAGCCGCTTAGCCACTACCCTCAACAAGCTTAACGCCAACATATGATACAGCGTACACATGACATGCCTTCTTTTTTTCTACGTCTGTGGTACAGAACCTTTCGAACGATATACGTTCCATTCCTCTCCTTTTATAATAAATACTTAAAAAGGTACTTACATTATCGATGTACCCGTATTAATATAACGATTATTGTTTTTAAATGTAAAACAAATTTTGCTTTTCATGCTTTAATTTATATTATTTACGACTCCCGTCGAATAAATATTTTTATTATTCATTCGTAACTTCGGGCACAGCCGTCAAAGGCGATCACGAATCGCAAATAACGTAAGTAATAACGTAGCACTGATGATTTATGATTGAGTAAAATCCAGATGCTTCCAGGCATCTGTAGTAGTAACGCAGTAACATTTATTTGTGAAAATCTAGGATATGCTATAATTGTAAATACTCGAGAGTAACTCTTCTTCATAGGTCTATTAAGAGACCAAACTAATGAACTAACTGCTGGACAAAGGCGTCTTCCGATAAGAGTATTTGCCATAATCACCACGCTTGACATTTGACGGCATTTTCGGTCTCATATTTTTTAAAATCGTTTAAACACAATAAGATTTTCAAGGCTTTTGCCTTAATCGATTCACGGACGGAAAGATAAGGGTCACCACCACGTTGTTTCATATTGCCATCATATTGAGAGCACATTATAAGAGTCAATATTCATTTAAGACAAATGATTTGTTCAGCTGGCTATTTACTTTTTTATTCGATTGGGGTTTCAAGCATGTTAACTGTCAACCCATTGACAACTGCAAACAACTTCAATAGAAGGAGGTTACAACTCGTTGTCACCCATGAGGACTAAAATGGAATGCCTCACATCCTGTGATTATACTGGCTATTTATGTATTTTAAACCGGAAGACAATAGTGGTTGCACCGTTAATTGGTGGCAGATATATGTAACAGTATGGTACCTACCCAGACAGCTCCTAGACAAAGAAGGAGCCTACGAACTAGTAAACCCTAGATTCCACATTCTTTTATTTTGATAAATAGATTAAGTTTTATCATCATAATTGTTACGAAATACCAAAAACAAAAAAAGGAGGTTTTAACAAAGACACAATAAAATTTAAACAGAAAGAATTTTTCTTTTTAATAAATAGAGTACATGTTTATTTAAAAAATAATAAACTACTATAGGCGAACGCAATTCCAAAAGAATTCATTCGTTCTCTACATACGCAATAAATCATGGCTGGAGCGAATGGAAATATTTAAGACGATCGCGCGAGACCGCTCTTCGTGGACAAAGTAAACAAACACAGAAGTTTTTAGCTAAAGGAATAATTATAGCTCACATTACAGCAGAGATGAGATATATACAGAGACTGTTTTATTACTGGTATGTTTATTTGGCAGACAGCCCCCGATGCCAACGGCCATTTGCGACTTTCGATAACAGGATCGGAGCGACGCGACACTTATAAATAATGTGTCAAGGGTAAGGCTGGTTGAATATTATTATTTTGAGAATTTTACACACCACAATTGGTGCAGAAGCTCCTTATAACGTAGGGCAAATTTAAGATCAATATAAATTACGTAAAAATATAATTAGTTGGAGTGAAACATCGATGCGTTAAGAATGTAGATTAGTATTATACATCGATAATTCCATTACATCACATTTTACATCGCAAAATAACACCGATTCCTGCTAACGATGAATTGCGGGCTTTTAAAATAAAAAAAAAACCTAATTTTAATAGACAGGATATGATAGGGTGCTATCACGGCCTTCATCATGTGATAAATTAATTTAAATTCGAAACCTAATCCATTGCAAAACTCAAGATACTGTGTGCTTTATCTGTGTAGATCGGATCAAAATTAATAATTAAATGCGTCCGCTCGGATTAAGTATGACATCAGAACACCATACACCTCAATTTCCCGGTGTGCAAGGGGTCGATAGTTAAAAAATTTATAATAAACGCGATGAAGTATAAGGGTAAAAAAACCTATGTAAGAGGTTCTTTTACATACGAACCTCCCAGCAGTCTCTTATCGCGGGTGTCGTAATATTCGAACGAGTACCAAAACCAAAATATTAATACCAGTCCCGACAACGTATTCAGGTGTAGATCATGGCAATTACTGTAAATCCTATCAACTTGGGAGAGGCTATGTCCATTACAAGTTACGGGTTGATGATGATATCAGCACACATGTACTTGTACGGTAAAGTTGTAAATGCCCAATCTCTCTCATGTACTTCTTGTTAAATGGAACTGAGAGCTACCACTCCTGCGAAGCCTGACACGCAATATCATGGTAGCTATGTAGGATTTAAAATTCCTTGTATAATGATATCGAAACAGATTTTTTCTAATTATGTAGTTTTTAACCCGCAGATTTCATGATATAGCTCGACAGAAAACTTTTTTGATTACTTTACATTGATACATGTAAAAGATAATTCGTTGGAGAACAAAATAAAAACAACTTCGTTCGCTGTGTCAATATCCAACCGAGACCAAACGTTTTACAATATACTGAACTAACATATGCAGAGTACGCGATAGTGTAGTAGCGAGTTTTATGAGAATCCTAATGGAGCTAGTAAATATGTAAGCTATTGTTTTAACAAAAGAAGTTTTTAACTCTCCCATAACTTTCCTTAACACGCTATAACGTGGCTAAACAACCCCTTGGTTTACTGTGCACTCTAGCCGACTCCAGAATCCACTCAACTAATAAGATACCTTCATCCAACATAGAACACATAAAAATAATTATTTCCAGTTTCTTTAATTTTATAGATTTTAAATTTAAGCACTTACTTATTACATATGTAAAAATTTTAAAATATAAAATTCAGACGAGCCTCCGTTAAGTATTTGAAATTATTTATAGTATTTGAAGCAAAAAAATAGGCTTGCACGACAGTATGCCCAATACTGAATGGACATTTATTTTATTCGATTATACCTACTTTTCACCAGAGCTTGTTTGGTACAACGTGACAGGTAGAAGATATCGATAGACATTTCAAAGTATCACCCCGATAAAAGTGAACAACAGGTGAAACACAAAAGAGGGCAGCCCGGATATTGTATTGTTTCGCATATATTTATTTCAAAGGAAGACTTATCACTTCATTCCTTTGAAAAATTATTTCACCTGTAACGAGTCACATTTTAATATTCATTTTAACATATTTGAACCGTGATTTTTCCTTAGCGTAGTAATAAATAAAGATACTGATGGTGAAATTTCATCTTAATATACTGAATCCAAATAAATATAAGATTTGCCAAGTATATTGAGAATGATCAATACTTTTAAGAAATCCTCGCCCGGTTTTACAGCTTTATTACGGTCAAATAAGAAGGATCGTCTTCGAGCCGATTAAGAAAAAGAGGATGACATTATATTCGCAATTGGTGCAAATTAAAAGATAACTAATGGAACGACAAAATTGTAAGCCGATTTTTCTATTAACCATGCTTGACAATGGTCAGTTATTATCGAAATATTTATTAAACTTGAATTAAAAATGAGCACTCACAAATTTTATTATTAAGCAGCAATAAGATTTGACTTATGAAAGATAATGTTCAAACCAGTACCCATCCTTCTCCTACTTTAAAATTTTGCAGGGCAAAACTCAGACAGTTAGTATAGAACAGAAATAAAAAAGAAAGTTAAAAACTTATACAGAAACGTCGAAACATTAAGATTATATGTTGGCCAATAAAGATGAAACATTGATCTATAAAATAGAAGAGAAAAAATAGAACCAGTATTAATAATAAAAAAAAACATGAGCTTACCTCTATGAACGGCATCAAACCTTCCCTCGACCTTGGAGCGCAGTGCTTCCAGGTCGAAGGGAGCTGCGAACCCATGGTCCACGGAACGACTCTTCGACCTGTAACGTATCAGAAGATTAATTACTATTTTATATTTTAAATTGCATCATAGCTCTAACACTAAACTGTTAAAAACTTTCTTGTTTTGATAAAATGGGATTATTCAAACTTTTCATATTAATAATAATGAATAAATGAAAATAATAATATTTTCTATTACTATTTCTTCACGTCAACTTCAATTTGAAAGAAATTATTATTAAAAAAAAATGTTGTATTATTTATTTATTTAATTTACGCTTTACAATTAAGCGATTAAGTCCCATATCACACTGAATCTGTGTCACAAAAAAAAAACCTTTATGAAAATCCTAGTTTGATTATCTAATAATTTAATATTGTAGATAATAACATTAATGCAAACTTAGTCTTTGTTTGAGCACAATATCTAAAGCACTTGTATGTAATAAAGAAAATTCTATAAGGGGCAGTAAACAAATGTCACTGCAAAGCAGTCGTTTATATCGTCGAGATTACAGGCGATGTTACGCAGTAAATTTCAGTGTCAGTGTACTGGTAATTGCTCGATACTAAAAACAAATGCCCTAAATAACTTTTGGATGAGCACATTAAAAATATCCCCCGGCGGAAAGTACCAAGACGATATGTCAATTTCAAGAATGTTATAGGTAATAATTGCTATAGTTAATTTCTTAGATGTGCCCTATTATGTAACTTAGACATCTCGGGAAGAGGATAAGAGGTAATTGTTTGCTTTCAAATAAAATTCTTATCAAAATACAAACCTATGTTCAAGAAACAAGTTGGATCCGAATTACTTTTAATGAAACGTTCTCGACTAGCTATTCCCAAAGTCTATATTATAACTCTTAACACTATGGATAACCTGTACGTAGCTTATAATGATTATCATTATTTAGAAAAAAATGGGAATAATAAACGCTGATATTATTAACGTTCAACATACGCAAGTAGTATTATTCTAATTACTGTCTGTATAATGGGATGGGCTGATTGGATGTAGAACTCGTTTCCTTCAATTAACTTTCAGTTGGACGTGATCATGAGATTTTTTTATGGGAATAAATATTAACTTGTTATAGTTGTGTATATATATAAAATCATATATGAAAGTTCATACTTATTTTAGCCTAGTAAATCAAACTCACAATCTAAAACTTTCGAAGGTACTTGATAATGGGCATTACTTTTGAGACCTGGTTACAGAAACAGATAAATATAAGATATTTCGGTGAAAGTTGTTACCTCTTGTACGTTTGATTGATGCTCTCGGCACTCCTCGACAGCTGCTGCGAAGCTCGTCTAGACCTGCATGCAATAGAGACAACGAGCTAGATACAGGCAATGCATGCAAACAACTAAACATACTACTCAGACAACTTACAATTTGAATTTTCGAAAACACATAGTTTGTTTTTAAGTAAGCGCAAGCAAGTATGATTTTTTTTATTGCGCCATTTGGAAATGACTGTCTAATTCCGCGTCAACTTATTTGAAATTGTCTGTGTAATATGTGATATATGATCGTTTTCGCACTAGTAACATAAACAAACTTTAATATTTAAAAAGCTGGGTAACATAAACACGGATGTACGAATGCGAAAACCGTAATAAAAGAATAGCTGGCAAAATAAATTACAGCTACGTGCAAAAATAAAGAGCAAATAATATTTTAATCTATTGAAAATTAACCACATCTTTTTAAGCGATGGGTCAATGGTAAATGACGGAAGATCGAACATGCGCTGAGCGAATAAAAATGTGAAAATACAGTGAATGGTCGATACGCAAAGCAACTTTCTCGTGGAGCATTGTGCTTCGTTCTCGATGTGAATCATGATTTTAATTTGAAAGCTCCGTCTGAGAGTAGTGAAACACAACCTCTGCAATGAACTCGCTCCACATAAATATTGAATAATGGCAAATAACTTTTACTGCACGGTCTTTCCTAAGTAAACGGAGGCAGGCGCGGCGACGAAAATTTGTTCGGAAAAAGTTTTTTTTTGCTCTTATAGGTTCTGTATGTTTTTAAAGTATAAGGAGTACAATTAATAATCAAGGCAGGGTGAATATACTTTTATATTCTCTCAGATGTATAGCGCTCTTGACAACTTGACATGAGCCAGAGGATGTTACTGTACAATTTTGTGTAAACCTCATCATTTTATGTTTGCCAACCTGCCTACTAAGCTAGCCACATATAAATATAACTCCTTAAGTATACTGAAATAGCTCATCGCGTGTTCGATTAAACAAATTGCTTTGTTATACCTAATACGCGGGGGTATAATGACTAAAGGGCATTTTTCGCCGTGGCTAATATATCGGTATCTACCAAGCCTTGACTTTAGTAACTTCATAAGACACACACGGGAGGATGACTTCCCGAGATGGATGAACACCGCCACCACACGGCATCTTTCGGTAGTAAGGTAATATAGTTTGTTGTTTTTTTTTAAATGGAACAGTAACTTTGGTGACAGTTGTTATTTCTATACTTGATACTTGAACAGGCGGAGAAATATAACGTGAAGCACATTACACAGTATTACAGTAGCAGGTAAAACGAACTAAGAGCCAACATGCCCTTTATTGCGCACGCCACGTCGCGAGTGCCACCATTAAATTTTCACACGCGTTTTTGATTTACAACAAGAACTGAACACTTTACGTATTATTCATGGACTGAAAACAACATTCAGGTTTAGACAGCAAGAACTCTCATTAATAATTTCCATTAATTTGTTGGGAGCTCTAGAACTACAAGCTCGTTTATCATTCTCTAGCGTTGATGGAGAAAAACTAATGACTGTTTACGCAATAACTGTCACATCTTCCAACGATCTAATTTACGTGAACGCCATTGTATCACGAAATTGTTTGCAGTGAAGCAAATTAACGTCAAACGGTGTGATTGATAGTACTCTACATATTCATGGCAAAATATTACAACGAAACCGAAATATCTCCTAATCATCTAAAAAACGGCTAATGTTTGACATTCGTTATCAGGTTTACGTAGCAGTATAACAAAAAGAGGCATTTTCACGTTAGTGAATATTAATAGTGATAATTTTTTTACAATGTTACCTGGAAAACTTGAATCGCGAAAATGTACACCGTATCAACCTGCAAGACGTAACTAACGTAGCCTACAAGATTGATGGAAAGGAAATAACCATACATCCGTTTAATGTTTTCAGAAAGAAAACCGAAATTGTTTACTAAGGAATTTATAAAAATAAACATACGTATATATTATTATGTCAAACATTTCGCATTTATTTTTTTGTTATGGTCAAGGGGGGAATGACTGTCTGATATGTGTCTGACGGTTACTGTAAAGCACTCAAAACGACGAGCATATAAAAACAAAAATAAACGCGAAAAAATCCGTACACATTTCAAATGTATATTCAGAAATTTTAATAACCATGCATGTCATGAAAGATGATATTCGAAAGGAACTCGAAAGGGATATGACAATCCAGTGTAAATTGAACTGCATCATGCTATTGCCGTTAAGACTCGTATACGTTTTATGAATGTGAAAGTATCCGGCTAAGCCAGTCGGCCTTATCACCGTGAGAGGACGGGAGAGACCGACCTTGACACTTGACAGCAGTGCGCTTAGTGCTCGAGTATACACAAACACGACCAGCCTTAGTTATTATGGAATATAATATTCCATAGTAGCTAAGCCATGTGTCTGTTTACCGTGGATTATATCAGTGTTTAGAAAGTTCGTAGTTTGCTTCTTGCATGTTGAGCTTGTGCTTTTCTTCTGTTACAAATTGGACCAAATGTATTTCAGGAATTTTAAATGACACGATCAGAAGTTGACCGAACAGGTTAAATATATCTTGTGATTCTTTGTTTTAAAATCTGAGCCCTGTTTTATTACGAACGTTGCGTTTTGCAAAATAGGTAATTGGGGACAGCGTGGCTTTGTGGTTACCTGACCTGACGGTTGTGCCATGGGTCATTTGTACCAGCCGGAGTCAATATTAGTGTAACACACAAATTATTGATTTTCAGGTCTCGTAACCGTGTTTTGCGTCCTATGTCTCCGACACTGCGTAAGATTTTTCCGCCGATATTTTCGCATTTGCGTTGTATCGACTACGGTAAAGTACTAGTGAGTGTCACTGTGTGCGCGAGCACTTGCGGCACTGTAATATATAAATGGCAGTTGGCCACTGCTGATAGACATACGAAGCTTTCGCCGTGGTCTAAATCGACCTGCAGGATATCCTGTTTAGAGAAAAGTTTAAATATATTTAGTACATCAACAAATATTTTATTGCTATTCTGTACTCTACAATAGCTTCCCTTAAATATTATAAAATGTTGACTGCCTAGAACGCCTAAGCGTACCCATTGGATTGTAACATAATTGTAATAGGCACTCGGCAGCAGCACTACATATTATGACAAAGAACAATGAACATAAATGAATCCTAGTTTATTTAATGTTTTCTTCGTAAAGTTTATATAGCTACGATGATTTGTTTAATTAATATCTTGTCTTACAAGATGTTTTATTGGATGGAACGATTGGAACGGCAAGTTAAGTAATGTAATACGAATCGATAGTTTACTAGAGCGTCGTCCTCAATTAACTATGGTCTATTGTATGCTCAAGAAGTTGCCTTTGTATTAACAAAATGACGCGTAATATAACTAATTTATATTTATTTCGATTACTTGCATACATTAGGTAGTAAGCACGCCATTCTTTCTCGGAAGAAGTTTACCTAATTGTTTGAACTATTACGAAGCTAAAAGAAGGATATTAAAATAATATAATAAGTTATATAATAAAAGCATATTGTTTATGTAATTCCATGTGTGTGACCTCATTCACCTATGTGGTAAATCATACCGTGTTATATTTTAACATAATTTCCGTTATTCAAAACATGTTTACCAATAAATTACTGAAATGATGTCTTGTATATAACAATTACACTGTATGATTTTATCAAGGAATACCTTCACTCGGAATTGTTGATAAATATTTTTATGGTATAGCGGCTAAAGCTCCAGGTCACACTGGTGAAATATGTGGGAATTTTTACGTTCAATGTATTTAAATTTTTATTTTCAATTCTACGTGTAATATCTGTAGCAAAGAAATCTACAGATTTCATCAGTTTCTTCTTAGACAGAGGAGACTCATTAAGACGATTGACAAACGAAATTTTTAATTTCTTACATCGATGAGTGCAATATTTTCATTTATCGTTTAGTTTCATTTTCATATCATACAAGAAGTGCGACCATACCCCAACTTAATAATGACTTAATAACAATTTTTGACTTTAACATGAATAATAACAAGAGCTAGCACGATTTTATTATTTTTACGCTCCATAAATAACTAACAAACGAGCGTAATAAGATCATAATGATACATATTCGTATTCGGCGACGGTTGTTAAAAAAATAAGGCCTGGGTCAGTGTTAGTGCTCTAGTTACTAGTTCTTCGGCGAATACCTCACCCTTAACGTAATAGTAATTATAATTGTTAAAAGTGTTAAACATATAACGCGAGTGCGCTTTTGTGTGCGTATTTTTCGTAGATTGATTTTTCTATTGAATAAAATATTAATATTGCAGTGGTAGTTATGTTAAAAAATAACACTGCTTGATATTGTATATTTTATTCCTGGCTCCAATCGCCTCTTTACATTTTGAGAAGCGACTTTGCCCAGAAGTGGGACATTTACAGGCTGCTACTTCACTCTATCACAGTGTATAAACTTTACTAAATTCCTTTTAGTGGTCTTCTCGTCTTCCATGAGTGAGGCTTTAATTCCATACGAAAAGCCTCGATTGTGTCGAAGTGCGGGTAAAATTGACATTTGGAGATAAACATGGTATATTTTCCTTACATCCCTAAATATATTTTATTGAACGACTCGCATATCAACATACCGCAGCAGATTATTAGGAAAGTTATAATGTTTAATTATAAAGATTGTTGTTAATATCTCTATTTATATTACTTGTAGTGACGAAATTTTAAATACGCGTAATAATGAGTAATTCAATCGCTGGACAATTGCCACTACGATGACGAGACTAGAGAGACAATAGAAACAAGAGGGAAACTGAGGTTATGGATAGAGGTTCAATACAAAAGAAATATTGAATAGAATTAATCATGCACCCGATACATCTAAACACATTTAACTGCACGCAACATTACGTCATAAATAACATAATTACCTAATGGTTCATCAATAGCCTACGGTAAAAATCAACGTTAATATGAATTATCGTAAGAGCGTAGAAGTGATTAGAGACATGCTAAAAGTTTAAGGCTTAGATTATGCAAAATTATTGAAAAATAAAAAGAAATCTTAGAAATTTGATAATGATTATCAGACTTTCAGATTTCTTCATATGCTTGTCAAGTCCACTGCTGTCTGAACTTAAGAGTCTGAAGGCGCCATCATAAAACCGACTTTTCGTTTTGATGAGATACGATACCTATGTATTATACAATATTATAAAAGCTTGTAGGACCGTATCATAATATCATTATTTGAGAACGATGATCACAGCACTATGTTCCTCAATCTGGATGTGTAAAGTTAAAGATCGGCTTACGACATAGCATTGTACCAGTTCATTGCTAAGTCCAGCAGTAGATTGGTACAGGATGGATGATGATGATGAATTATAATAATTAATAAGTATTTGATAATGCATTGACATGATATTCCGATTAAGATAACGTAGCGAGGAAGTGAAGGCATTTAGCATGGTATTATTCAACGCGAGGTCATCGGACCGCAGCGGTTGCGAAACGAGCGAGCACGTAAACACGCACGTAGGACGAGACCGCCGGTATTGCACCATCGCTCAGCCGATAAGTCACGCTGAAGGGCTGGCTTCGCACAATAAAAATAATACAATGCGTCCAGACGTCAAACATATGAGATATATTTTTTATGTTTGACCTCATGTCATCAAAATGATTGATGCTGTTCTATAACGTTACATTAGCTAACTTCATAAATATTATATAGTTTTTGTCCCGTTAAATTAAAATTATGTAATAACTTATAATTTATTTTTAAAGATCGGCCAAAGTTATTCACTAAAATTATTATGAGAAGGCTCATAATCACATAGAAAAAAGAAAAATATGAAGACCTTATTACGTGAAGTTTCTCTGCTTGATAAAATCCGCAACTAAGAATGGGAACATAGACGAATAGCATTTTAGGACTGTCATAAATTAGATGATTATATTGTCCTCATATACACACAGACGTAATTACTATTGTATTTTGAGCTGTAATTGATTTATTTAAAAAAAGTGAACTTCATTCTGTAAGTGTGTTTATTAAACAAGTAAAAGTTGCGAGCAGTGTTGTAAATCATAAACGTGGAACGTAATTACAGCCGTACGTACCAAAGTGGTAAGAATTCGTAAACTGGTGCTGCAATATTGAATTACACATAATTCATGTTAGGTATGACTTAGATTTATACTACAAGATTAATGGCCGGGAGGATGTTTATTTTTGTACGATAGCAGACTGTTACTAGAATTTTAGTACTGTACATGTTCTACTCATACCAGGATCAGTCAAGACATCTCCCCGATATGAAAGACATTATAATTTGTAAAACAAATAAAATGATGATGAACGCCGTAGTGTTTAACGATTGAAGAGAATTTGAATTGAATTTGAATTCCGTAATATGGGTATATATTATATATTACACATGTTACATATTCACGCTAAGTCAACGAAGAGCAGTGCAGCGTTAATATATATAAATAAAATCATCGTTTCTAGACGAGCGGAGATGCGACTGGAAGAAGAGATTATCGACTAGAAACACACAAGTACATATTTCAATGAATATGATGCAAGTGTGGAAAACGTGTATATTTTCATTCTGATCGAAGCCCCGAACAAAATCTAGTTTCATCTAAATAACGCCAATTTCAAAATCATTTTAACCTTAACTTAATAAAACTCATCTACATATACACATACCATGTTCGTGACGCATTTTAAATAAAAATTTTCTACTTGAGCGAATAAGATGTCAGTACCGGTGTTAAATGCTAGTTGACCCCAATGACCATATTGGCCTGCTGACCATAGAGGTATATAGATACAGAAATTAATGATCTCCAGACCATATTAGTATAGTTATAACACAACGGTGCAGATGGTATGTACCTATTGTCTTCCCGTTTTATTGCCGCATTACTGTATTTTAAAAGGGATAGTCACCTTTATGACAGTTATCGAAGCGCAAAATTTAAACACTACACATACATTTCTCTGTAAAAACTGGCATGTAAGAGGGAACATACTATCTTCTTTTCTAAATGCCAATGTCACCTGTACGTGAAGCACCCTGCTAGGTAACTGTTGTGAATGTGGCTCTGGTGACCAAGTGATGACGGCAAATCCAGCCGAATTCACCAAACGCAAATCCCACAGACTAGTCATGGGGGGCAGCGTCACTAACACTGCGCTCTAATCCAGCGAGGTGAGTACGGGAAAAACTTTCAAGAAATGCTTGCTGACTTTTGCTTGCGCTTTTTTGGAGAGGCATGTTCACCAGTTTATTTAAATAGACATCATATTATGTTATTATGATAATAAAATGCACAAAATTTACTACTTGTATAGACAAAATAAGTTATTATTATTATTCCTTCTCAGCCTATGAACGTCCACAGCTCGACGTAGGCGTTCCGTGAAAGGGCCAAGAAAAGTTAGGATGCTATGCAAAGAAGATTTATCAGTATGCTGCGCAGGCGGGACTCAGAACGTTAACTTAACATACGTCATACAAAAATATTCAAATATCTTAGGTTAAGCCGAGACTAAAGTTAAAACTTGTTTTGTATAATGGTGGTCAGAATAACGTAATAAATATAAATGTGTCAGTTTGCTTTAAAAGTTTTTAACCTTTAATTTTTCTTCTTTCGAAAACGTCATAACCTCTGCTAATAGATGATCAGTAAACAAACTTTCTTTGAAAATCACCTTTAATAACTAAGATAGAAGTACACTAAAACTAGCATTTGTACCCGACTTTGTCAGAGTTAAAAATAAAAAAAGAAGGAAACAATAAAAAATGAGCCCGAATCCTTCGTAACTTCATAAGAAACAATTAAAGAAATACGATAAACGAAATAAAATACTGATGCATTTCTTTCCAAATATCGTCTACCTACATTATCTGTTGCCGGCTTCCTAATGGAGTCAGCTGCTAAATATTGACATGCGGAAGCATTCCGGTAATCGTTTATCGATGCCAGTCTGTGACAAATTTAATTTTAGTATTCGACACATAACTTAAAGCGGGTACATAATCTCGAAGGTTTGTTAACCTTATTGGTAAAAACCATTGAATAAACAGTAAATTATCTTAAACGAATCGTTTACGCAGCAACTCGAAGTTCGTGTGAAGATGCTTTGCTATATTTTATAAAGTTCTTCTTTCTTTAGTATATATCCTCGTCTTATAACGTTACAAAAATAAACAGTATTGATGAACGTTACCAGTTTCCATCCATCAGAGTGGTTGGTTAATTGCTGGCTATGCAATTAGTTTAGTGTCGACCGTAAACGAGCGCAATTGGCGCAATGGGGAGGAAATGGACATCTATCCTATAAAACCTATGTACTACGTAATAAAGTACATAGGTGTGCTCGTGCAACGCGCAAGATGTGCTCAGTTTAGTAGTACTACTATAAGCGTTTGCTGATTTGTAAAACCACAAATGTTAGTTGTAAGCCACTCTCTGAGGTCCATTCTAATTATAGTGACAAGGACAATAATATATCTCGCGACTTTGACAACACCTTTTGATTATTTTCAAAAATTATCTAAAATGTTTTTTACCTATTAGGTAAATTCTTTCAATGATACTTCTCTCGATATTATTGATTGTCATCAAAGAATGCTACATAGGATACTTTTTAAGTCATTGAGAGAGTTTTTCAATGCAAGAATTTATGACTACGCGAGCGCATCCGCGTGCAGATGCTGTTAATATATTAGATTCTTTGTATGTAAGCAACTTCACGGATTTTTATATCTTTGACATTTTTAAATTGTATCTTAAGATTTCAGATCGCTATAGTTATGGTTTTTCCTATCTACGAGTAATATTATAAATGTTAAATGTTTTTTTGTTTGACTCTCAACCAAGCTTCAAGGTAAGGTAATAATATAAATTTAATTCGGCATAGTCATAGATTATCCCAAGGAATATTATGTAGGATACTTTTAACCTCAGTTAAGAGTTTTCTGGGGACCACGCGGGAGAAGCCGCGAGCATAATATTAAAAATGTTGACAAAAGGACCATATAGATTTTACTCTAACCACATTTGCATGGTTTGTAACTATATGCTTATCTTGATAAACTGTACTGTATAATATTATCCCTCTAAGGACGTAGCAAAATGTTTTTTAAGAGCAAAAAAATTAATCACTTGCGTTAAATAGCCGTTGCGACCTGATAACCTGCTAAATATGGTGTGGTCTTGCAACCGCTATCGCATTATAAAATAAATTGCTACAATGTGAGACGGATTGGCGCAAATAAAGATATTTAAAATATTTTTTAATAATGAATAGGTTTACCTGCCTGTTACAATAACATACGATTATTAATAACCCTACAAAATCGTATAAGAATTCAAAAAAATTATAATTTAAAGATTTCTATTACGTGTAAAAATAACAAAATAATGCTTGGAAATAATATAAAAGGCTGCGAAATCGACATAAGTTTTTAGTCTACTCCTTTTTATCTTGTAATATCTAAACTTAGCAAAGGTAAATACGCGGAATTGTGGGCACTGGGCAGGCTGTAAATAAAAACGGTATAGACTGGGAGGGTGTGGTCAAACGACGCATAAAAGGCCCCTAACATACTATAAGGCTGATAATACTAACGTGCATTAGTAAATTACAGTGAAACAAGTTATGAAATAATTTAACAATGATTTTTAGAATAATTACTTTATATAGATTATAGAAATATTAGTTTTATGAAACCGAAAGATACGAAGCGATATCTAGTTTGTAGTAGAGAAGTATAAGTTATGATTAAGTATATAGGAATATTTTATGTTATTTATGATTTGGGATATTACTTTACTTAATTAATTATTAAAGTTTCGTCTCTTCTCACTTAAAATGTGCAATAAAAAGTACTAGAGAGGTGCTTGCCTCACATAACCAGTACATGAATGCCGGCGACCTTGCGCGGTACCGCTTTGGACCACATATGGGTCAGCGCAAACGCGATCATTCGGAAGCCTACTTCCTCCTGATACTTGCATCTAAAATTTATTTCCATTCACAGAATGTTTGAAGATCGCGTGGCTAGTGGTTAGCGTTCGTAACTTTTGTGCCTGGATTCGAATCCCAGCCAAAGCCAATATTTGTGCAATATAAAAATTATTGCTTTTTCGGATCTGGTAGTGTTACGATGCGTCCGGTGTCTCTGATACAGTATTCATAACTACGAGTATTACATCAGACACGTGAAGGTGACATTTGAGTGCCTCTGTGTATGCGCGTACATTCGCGCCGCGGCAATACCATAACCTGCGTAGTTGTCAACTGCTGTCGCCGTGGTCGAAATCCGACATGGGCACAGCATCATCATCAGAAACATTTCAAACGATATTTACAGCATTAAGTATATACCACCTTAGTGCTTTAGAATCTGCCACCTGTTGTGGGTGTTGTAAAAGTAAAGTGAGTCCGTATGTGAGAAGCACCTGCAGTGAACTATTCTAGTGGCCGGTAAGTGTATGTCTGGATGCGATCTTATCATGGTTACTTTTACTACTTTGGAAACTGAAAACATTTTACGAAAGAATGAAAAAAAAAATTTTTTCTAATAAATGAAATAATCTAAACTAAACGCAGGCCTCATTCGTTATGAATAATAGTGCACAGATCTTGGGAAGAGCAGCGATTTCTATGTCAGCGAAATAAAACGTGGGCAGAGGATGATGGCACGTACGGTTGATACGATCTTTGATCTGGGCTTCATGGGTCTAATTCTTATTAGCGTAAATAGATCTTGAATAAATATACCAAAAACTAAAAAAATATCCTGTGACTAAACTACTAAACTACTACACTTACTTAATTGATTTTTGCAGTATGAACTAGAAATGTCCTAAATAATATGAGGTTAAATGTAATGTCGTAATGTCCATCCAACCTGTATATGTAGATTACGGCTGCATTTAGAAAGGTTAGGTTTTATAACTTAAGCAATTGATTCGTGTTTACCATACTGGATAGCAACACGAATAGCTTTCACCCGTGACTCTGTCCATGTAGAAATCTTCAATGGACGATCACTCAGTTGACTTTTAATATATGCGCGATAATATTTTATTCTCTCCATTTCTTGAGCCACGATGCTCCTAAACTCGTAGACAATTTGTACGATAAAAGACAGACGAAAAAATAAAACGATACGCCTGCTGAACCGGATAGTCAAATGACACATTATTGACTATATATGATATATATTATAAATGGACCAGAACGCTTGGCAACAGTTAACCATCTAAGTTAGTCATCTAACGTGCCTCAAAATTAAATAATTGTTTACGAAAATATAAATTAATACGACACACATTGGAACTAAATTGTTTGTAAGTCACATAGATTGTCGCCATCGTCATAATTATAAGTATTATGAGTTATCAGGGCGACATATTCTTAAAAGTTTAGTTATTTAAGAGCCTTTGTGCTATTGAATAGTAGCCATTTATCAAAGTTAGACAACATTTCTCCTTTATTCCATTCTCGGTATTGTTAAGATAATTCCTTTGTATTACTTTTCTATTCACGCTCCATGTTATTATTTAAGAAAAAAATACTTGATATCAAAATATCAGATCGCAGTGCCGGTAGTATCGCACTATGTTGCTCTTCATCACTTGGTTTTGGGCCAGTTGGATTTTCTGCCATCAATCGGTCGTCAATACACATAGTGTAAGCCTCATAAACAACTAAAGATAACATTATTTATTAAAAACTAGCAACAAAGGCTCGTTGTCTATTGGTATCTATTTATGCCTTATTTCATGGAATAATGTACCTCTGTAGGAAATTTCCTTTTAATCCTTTATGTTCTTTGTGCGTGCTTGAGAAAAAACATCCAAAAACACAGATTTTCCCTCACTGAAAACATTTATTTTTTTTCACAATCTCTAGCGTCGTTATGTGTGTATCACGGAACAATGGGGGCACTGGGCTGAGCGGCGCTTATAGGAGATTAATAACATCGATTTATCGATTTTACCACGAGCATTTTACATGCATATTAAATGAGAATGCACCTATTTATAGAACTTTCAGTGATAGTCTCTCACTCACACACTCATAGTCGTATTTTAATCCGTCTATACATTCTCGATGACTATACCGAGCTTTATTTAATTTAACTTCCATTGTCTACTGTTTTGTTGTAGTTACATTTCAGATTCAGATCAGAGCAAAAATATTATGCTAACGATTTTGACATTTTCCTACAAGTGTTACTGTCTTGATACAGTTGAATGCGTATTGCCGATTGCGCAGCAATGTTATATATACTATCTTAACGTACCTCATATTTCTACCAATAAATTGAATTCTACTAAACTGTTTGAGTATAGCGGCGGCCTAAGTGAGGTTTTATCACACCAGCACATCCATTGGAATCGTGAAAGTTAACTAAATGCCAGAAACATTTGACTGACGCCGGAAAGATCAACTCTCAATTGTGCCCAGAGCGGCGAGGGGAGCAATCACCATCGCCATGTCCATCGGGATCTATCGGGCTCATCATCACAACCTGTCACTAGTCCAATGCAAAACGTAGGCTTTTCCACAAAGCCTGACCATCTGAGCCACCAGCATCCATCGACTTTCCGCAACATTGTTCAGGTCGACACTTAGTCCACTTCCCTTTAATATGATTGAATAAGGCGTTAGCTGACTTATGCTTCATACTTGTTAACAGACGCTGCCTGTGATGGTTGGTTTACTAGAGCTTGTAGTGCTTTAATTTTGTGGATCACTATATAATCGTAGCAAGCTTTCTGTTGCCCATGGGACCTTACCTTTTGTTTTATGATGCATTACAATTATGGAGAAAAAAATCAAAAAAGAGGATACCTACGAAGTTCTTTCGCCTGTTTCTTCTCCGGCAGAGGACCATCACGAAACGATGGCATATAGTAAACAAAACTTTTGACATTTGACAAACTAATATATTCGTCTTACTTACGTCCAAGAATAAAGAATTTTCATTCATTCATTCACTCCGTCTTGTGGGGAGTCGTCCTACACAGCATTTGCCTGCTCGCAGTTCCCACTCGTGAACGTTTATTTCTCAACGGTTATTAGTTATGCGGACGGAATTGCCAGCAAATATCTTCGTTGCAGATTCTATCACGCAGAGAAACACCGATATACTCATTTCCATAGACCGCTGAGCAACTCCCTCCAATGGCCTGCAGTGAAAGACCATTTCTCGGTTCGTCGGTAGGTCATTACGCACTGGTTCTACAGTCTTGAGGTTTTGAGGTATACTCGAAGAGAAGATGTGACGAAGTTTTCAGAACGCTGCCCAGTTGAGTGGGATTCGTCGATTGAGCACCTCTGAATCGAAGTTGGCCTGGTCGGACGATTTTTTCATAGGTATACGTACTCGACAACTTCGAGCGTAGTGTTTCCACCAACAATAGATATTGGTGTGACATTGACGTAAGACATGATCTTCGTCTTGACCATGTTTATCTTAATACCAACCTGTTGTAAGACACTATTGGAGTCATTGGGCATAGTGAGCTCTTCCAGTGATCTATCCATACGGACTGAGTCGTCGACAAATCGAAGGTGAGAGATGTATTCGTTGATGTTGATACCGTATCCTTTCCAGTTCAACAGCTTGAAAACAACTTCTAAAGCAGCGGTAAAGAGTTTTGGAATCCATCACGCTGTCTTAAACCTTTCTGTACTTGTATCGGGCTATTGCATCAAAATAACAAAAATCAACAAAAGCAGCACATAAGCCGGAATGAAAAAGATAAACGAAGCCATATTATAAATGTGAGGCAATAGTAACAGATGTGCGGGCGAAATCTAATATTTTTATCGCCGCCAGTCAAAACACAGGCCAACGAGACATGTGTGAGACAGTAATGTTTTTGTCTATGCATCATTTTTTGCAATACCCATCAATTATTTCCACATAAACATGTGCGCATTGAAATCCGGCTAAAATCCAATAATACAAAAGCGATGTTTTTTTATTAACTGGAAATGTATGTAATCTTAGGCACATCGTTAACACCCACATACAACGAGCATCATAAATTAATCAAAAGAGTCTACGCCATTTGAGAAGTCAAGACAATGCTTACGTATGATGATACACAAATGGTAATAGATTTTGATATTTTTGTGTAAAGTGTGGTCCGTGAAACCTCACTAACATCACAAACATCAGAACAAATATAAATAAACCGGTAAGACGCATCATAGGATAGAAGAGTGGTTAGGGAATCTGCCTTCGAAACAAGAGACTCGAGTTCGATCCTATCTCGATGTGGAGGGCGATTTGTATCGTTGTCTTGGACACTAAGACGGCGACAGGCTCATAAACTGTCACGTTGTCCCAAGTAAGCGCTCAGGGCCTTCCCATGTTGCTTATACATTTATGAATCATAACAAATTTGTTAAATAAGCTTGTTGCCTACAAATCTCCTTAATATTCTTGCGATTTTTAAAGGGTTCTAAAGATCTCATTATTAGTACCTAGTTTCTAATATTTTTAGTCTGGATTTCCAGTGACGGCAGTCTGTAGACGTAAATAATCAATGTTTTTCAGCAAGGGCATTTTCCTGTTTACTTGCAAAAATGCACACGCTACCAACACGATTCGGCTTGTAACCGGAATAAAAACAAGATCTGGACGCGAACTTCGCGTGGGAGTGTGTGGTCGTCAGTCACACCGGATGCATAAAGTCATTGCTGATTGCTTACAATAACTATTAAAATATGATTTACTACATATGTTCGACAACTTTTGAGTGTGTCCGATTTAATTAATAGCAACATCTTCCGGTATTCCAGTACACAAATCAATACTTGAAGTTGATTTCATCATCATCATTATCATTTCACCCTGTCACCAGTCCATTGCTGAACATGGGCCTGAAGTTCATTTGCGAAGCCAATATTATAATGCCATGTAAACGTACAATAAAAGAGGCACTTCCATGTCATCGCGTACCCGTACCTAATATAAGGTCATGGATGATACACGAGGGTAACCCTACGTCCGGCGAACACTGACTGATCAGCGAGTTTCTCTTCCACAGAATGTATTTTTGTTTTGTCGACACGCATATTAGATAAGCACAGATTTGGTTCAACTGGGATTCGGATCACAAACCTCCGGCTCTACAATTTCCTGGTACGCTAACCGCTGAGGACTCGTGAACACATTGCAGCTTGATATTTAATCAACTACGTATCAACAGATTGCATTTTTTCTGTTTGCTTGGCGCAAAACGTGACGTGTAGAATTCGGATTAATTGTGTGACGTAGTTTTGCTTAACGCCAACATAGAACAACACGTTTACTAATTTGTGTTAGCCTCATCTCTATAAATATTTTAATACTCCTATTGCAATTCAACGTACAATCAATAAAACGGCACACGTACAATATTGTTGTCAAGTTCTAATATACGAGAACAATCTATGAAAATAATTACTGAATTAAAGTTTTAAAACGTTTTCATACTGACATCTAAAAACAAGTAACCTAGTAAATTACTTTTGGTCCAATCCAATGAAATAGATGAAAAATATCATCTAGATTACAATTATAGGTGAGTAAGTAATATCGTAATCTAAAATTATTAATAACTGTTATTATTACGGAAAGCAATATTATGAAATATAGTAAACTCTAGTGAAAATCGACTCAGAATGCGCGGCTCACAGAGGCATTTTACATGCCTTGCCTGCAAAGTCCACTACGATAGGTGGGATTATCTGTTAGAGGATACAGAGCAATCGCACACTGCCTACTGGCTGCTGGCCCGGCCTCTCATAGTAGATAATATAGCAGTAATTCGTCTTTAAGCCGCAGCCAATCGACATGGCAAATGATTCCAGAAATGGAAAACAGAATGCAATCCCTAGAAAAGTGAAGCAGTAGCATAATAAGGATAACCAGAATCACGAAACACAATCCTGCCTCTAGGCACCTAGATACGATTACTCCTTTCGACCGCCCGATCCCCTGGGAAAGGGAAGCAAAACACATTAGGCATACATTAGGGCAGTTGGGCATATGGCCGCCAACGTCCAAATATCTGCTGCTCTAGCAAAATATCCCTAAGACAAAAACTTCTGTTATACAAGACTTACATAAAACCTATCATGGCTAATTTCCGTTGTATTCGGTCATGCGCCACCATATCATATCGCCGCACTACAAATAATCCAGAACAAATTTAATGCAAAGCGATTTCAGCGCAACGTAGACCTATACCTATGATCACAGACTACTTCAGTAAATGCTGTAAAGAGTTTGACAGAAAAGGATTACGTAAAGTATCGGATTGCTGGCATATTATACAAGAAATTTAAATAAAAGGCTCTGCTTTAAAACGATTATTATTAATTAAATAAATAATACGTGCATAATTGCTATCAGGCCAAGTACTTTACTTCAATTATCATTAAAAAAACTTTTCTTGTTTAATAAAATGTATTGAATGCATAAATATAACATTTGACAGAATATTATGCATCATTCACATCATCATACCATTTTATCTGAAAATTAAAGTTAAGGAAGCCTAATTTTTGTATATGGGAAAATAATGAGAAGAAGCCATAAAATATTAATAAAACAAATATAATTTGCTTGTAACATGCAAAATAATTCTGCATTCATACTGTATACTTATTCTTTATTTGAATGGAAAGCGAAAAACGCGAGGCAAACTAATTGTATGAGCTGTGTACGCTGAGCATTGGTTGTCGTAGCCATTAAACAAACGACTCGTGTGGGAATTTCACGTGAAAAACAAAAATGTTAACACTTGTTTGATTTCTGCTGACAGGCAAAGAATATTCTTGGCGAAATTGGATACTATGTGGAAGTATTCATGCCAAGAGTAAAACGGCTTACTATAAACTTAGATAATTTTCACTGCAATCAATAAATATTGCATTATTGCAGTTAAGCAATAGCTTATAGAAATATGATAGTCATCCAGGCTATTGCATGAGTGAAGATTCACATGTAAAAAAAAATACTTATAAGCTATAGTTTTAGCAAATAGTGCACACACGGCGATTGATTTAAAGTCTAAGACCATAGCAGATCAAGAGGTGTGTAGCCTGGAGCACAAAGAAGCAAAAGGTAAATGCATGATTGCGGAATATACCGCTCCGTCCCGTGACGTGGCACGCTTGCCACTGTAAGCTCACATTAAACAGTTCTGTTATGCACTCAACTCATTGCTACCGCATGCGAAAGACAACGTCTGTAATAAAACTAGATTTTTTCGATGCCATATTTGGTTTTTATTTGCGGAAGTGACTAACATATGGCAAGACGCCGGAGGCCTATGCTAATGAAGTTGCGACGTATCTTAATATAAAACTGCATGAATTTTTGCCAGGGTTCACCCGGTCACGCTTCGCAGTGCCTTTACCTTTGTTTTTTTTTTTTCGTTCTTAAACTCTCTAATGATGAGTCGAATATAATCCATAAATACAACGAGCTTAATCGGTGGAGTGACTTGCGAGTCAATAAGGGACAAACAAAGAAACAAATTTTTACATATTATATAGATTTCGTAATTTCAATATTCAGCGAACTTCATTCGATGAAATTAAGTTTTGTAGCATTCTAGAAGACGCCGTTTAGAAATCGCACAATCAGTATAGGCGTCAACTGTAAAACGATAACCGCATTAAAATTAGTAATTCTATCCACGCAATATATCCAATAGGCTACTTGCGTATGCGAGACGAGGACGAAGACACGTACATAAAAGCGATACGTAAAGTGCCTTTGCACTTTTCGTTTTACGCCAATGGAGAAAAATAAACGGAAGCAATATTATGATCTACGATTTTGATGTACACTTTTGCTTTCTAATAATACCCGCTAACCACTAACAATAAAAATAACCATCATTTATTATATATATTTATTAAAAATAAAACATGCAGATTTCAAAAAAAAAATGCAAAAGTTGCCTATTCTGCCCAAACAGCAGAGACGTGACTAAAAGTACGTAAAGAACGTAATCCACTAAAAAGAGATAGCAAGCGAGTCAAGGTGAAAATGGTGTTTTGCACATAATATTAAGCAGCTGTTAAAAGGCAGTACACGTTCGGTCCGCGACGATACAAAGAAATCGTGAGTAAGTTTGAGTTCTAATGAAAGTGCTAAAATGTACAATTAGCAGTTATCTTATTGGAATACGAATTATCCGATGGCCTGAAGAACTTTAATGCAAAATATTTACTGGCGGATAGTAAATATTCTCGTACATGTATATGTATAAAACGCCTCTCTATATAAAATTCCCGTACTCGCCGTTAGGTACGAGTAAGCTAGCTGGTCCGTTAGCACTAACAACGCTTCTGGTTATCATTTAAATGGATATGGATATTCTGCCATTTCCGAGTCGACGAAATTGTTGGATTTACTTAGTTGAGTTTTACGACACCCACAAGATGTGTTACAGACCCTCTAAGACCACCGTAACATGGCGGACATTATATTTCACGCTTGCGGTCTCAAGTACGCACGCGCAAAATCCGTCGAAGCTGCCAAAACGGCTAACAGCACTAAATTCATCAAATTAATTAACAATTCAACAAAGTTCTGTATTAAATAATAAATCCTAGTAAATAAGCAGATTAACATGGTATTTAAAACTATATTTCAGAGTCAGAGGAATAAACGGCTAAAGGTGCCGTCTAGATTCTTTGACCCAGCTCCTTTTTACTTTGTTTTATCTAAGATAAGAATATAGGTCTTAATCGGATATTTCATGAATAAAATCTTTACACTGTTTGTTATTATCTATGTATATATAGGTACAATAGACAATATTCATACAGTTGCGTTGTTGATTTGTTGGCAGGTTTGAACATCTTATTTCTAAAATGGCATTATTAAAAGTAAATTATTTATACACGTATGTATAATCGGACTATTAATAGGTCGATATGCTGCTCCCAAAAGGAAGGATTTGCCGTTGTCGCCAAATTGAAATGCGTAATCTCTGCCTACCCTTTTGGATCACTAACGGGAGACTTGCTTAGACACGTGTTTATATGGCATTTCATACAACAAATTTTAAAAGGAAGGCTTAATTTTTTAACTTTTACAAGAAGTCAAGTAACATTAGACTAGTTGTTCATAATAAAATACGAGGGCCGTTCAATGTATGCTCGGCATCAGCAAAAAAAGAAAAATTCAAATCAATTGATTTTTAAACGACATCTGGAAATTAACTTATATCCTTTAAAAAATAACATTCCTCCTTGTCTGAAAAATATGCGCCTTGAGATGTTTTATCGACTGAAAATCGTATGTTTTCAAATATGTGATCGAATAGTACACTTGATACTACAATACACTTGGGGTTAAGTCTGGACTGTAAGGTGCTGCTTTGGAAACACACGCCGTGTGAACCAGGGTGTTGTCGTGAAAGAGCAACATACCGGCTGTCAATTTACCTCGCCTTTTTTCTTACAGTCAGCAAAATTGCCTTTGACCATGACTTATCCGGCTGACGTTGTGAGTTGATATTTTTTCGAAGGTCTGTTGTACCCTTCCTCTGCCACTGCCTCTGACTCCTGCTTCAGGGTCATAGCGATCCACCCATGTCTTATCTCCATTAAGAAATCTATTGATGAATCTTAACCACTGAGCTCGAGTTCTCAACAGCACTCGACTCGCACTTGTTTTTGAGACGACGTGAGCATTCGCAGCACCCATCTTACACTGACTTTTTCAAGGTTACGAATGTTATGAAAAATGGTTATGAACCAACGGATATGATAGTGAAATCATTCATTCAACGTAAGAAACATACATTTTACTTGTCGAACGTCTTTTTTTTTTAAATCTACCAGTTCCAGAAGAAACCGGCGAAAGAAAGTTCGTAGGTATCCTCTTTTTTTGTAATTTTTTCAAAACACACAACGTCGTTTTAACAATCTAATATTACAATATTTTTTCTAGAAACGGCTTGGGTGCGATCAACTCATTCCCAGGGGTTATTATCATCCGTGTATTCCTTTCTATTATAATGACACTTTTTATAAAGCCTTATTTTAAACCTATTGATAGAAGGACTAGGGCATCCTCCAGTACTAGTTTCTCAATTTTTTCAATACTAGATCTATCACATGACTTCCTTTGAAAACGTCGATATCGCAGGTGCAGAATCTTGGTAAACAGCCACCATCTCCTCGTAAATATTTTTTTGGTTTTTCCTTTATTTTGTTCAATCATTGCGCGGTGCTCCATTTATTTCAACATTGTTACGTCAGCCATTCCTATTGTCTTTGACTAAGAATAACTAGCGAACTAATGATATATGAGTGATATATGAATGGGAGGGACCTCAGATTACGTCACTCACTGAACAAAACCCAGAAGCACAATATGCCTCTACGATGGTGTTCTGCGAGGCCGTGGCACTACTATGGTCGACCCGGTCAATTCGAGCATCAGCAAATGCCACTGCTTGGCTCTACGACGTATAATTTTCTTTTTATAGCATTGCTTCCGAAATAATGCTTATGAAGATTATTGTGATTGCCCAGTTTATCTGATATTGCACCTTACACTCCGACCTTAGCGCCTAAATGTTAGTAGGAGTACATGAATAGTCAGACGAGTGCCTCTGTATTTTGATTTTATCTAACAGTAAAAGTAATAGAAAATACTCCCCGTGATCGAAATTACTGTGTGAACTAAAAGTAACTCAGTAATGACTGCCTGAATCTTGATAGCGCCTGCGACAGATTTCTCCTGACAACGAAGGTCTATATATATAAAAATAAATATATCACGTAAATTTTCTAATAATTAATTATACATAATAGCTTCAATTAACAAGTGACAGAATCTCGTATCGTGGAATTTTTCGCCACTCCACTTTTATTTATAACTCCAATGTAAAGTACAAGATAAACGTTATGATAAGGATCGCAATGCAAATAAAGCTCGAGTGTTTAATATTAATATTAATTTATGCGCTTTTCCAGAACATCAAGGATGCTATCGCCTTGTTTGTTATATTTAGTAAAAATTAATTCTACGTAGTCGTAAAGTTTGTTAAGATAAAAGGTTTTATAATCATTGGTTATGGTTACATGAATCGTTTCGGGCTTTCATTATAACGGGATATGTAAAAAAAAAAAAGAAAAAGTATAGAGTAATAAAAGAAAAATTTTACTTAGAGAACTATCGATATACTGTCGATATTTTCAAGCTTTTAATCAATCGTAATAACAATTGGATCATACATCTAGAAATTGTTGAAGGCCTTGTACCTAATGTCTTGTAAATAATTATGAAAAGTATCGGTACAATTCTTTCAAAAGCATCGGCACAAACCTCTCAAAAAATTGTTTCAATGCTCTAATAATACTGTAAAACGAAAATATAAAGCTAACATACAATTTATCTTAAAATCAACTAATCACGACCGAATATAAAAACCAAAGACAACGAATAAAAGTAATTTATAGAACTTCGTTAATTACCTAACCTAAGGAGTAACCTACAAGAGAACGCTTAAGAGGGTTTAACTTAAAATATTTCTTTTCATTTGATAACACTACAGACCTCTGAACCATGTATATATAAATATGACGACAAACATGATTTAAACTAACGAGAGCATATCGTTACAAATATAACTTACCCTAGCAAAAGTACACTTAGTTTAACGAACATTAACAATCGGACTTAAGGCACTAGGTCAAGGAGTTCGAGTGCCATGGTGCAGTGTACATACATTTTTCATTCCAATCCCATACTCGCACATCGAGAGGAATGTAAACGCTGCCATAAAATATCTATCTGCAGTGGCCAACTGATTCATTATTCATGTGTTACCGTTCTCGCTGACACAATGTCTCGCAAGAAATGAAATAGATAACACGCAGTTTGATTACAATGTAGTAATGGTACACACAATGAATAATGTTATTAATAAGAAATACATTTCAGAAATACCTATTCTTCAGCATGTTGTCGGGTACGAATACGTTCCACCAGGAGGGTCTCTTCTGTCTTATATAAACCGGCGAGTCGCTCTCCTCATCTGTATCGTTGCCACCCGATTTTCGCCGCTTCTTGCGCTCGAGCTGCAGCTTAGCCGCCCACGAGCGCCTCCTTCCTTTGTCACTGGGTCCGAAGCCGTCGCCGACGGGTACGGCCAGGGACGCCCGGCGAGGTACTTCGGGCGGCGGGCCGTCAAAATCGTTTAGTTTTCGGTATCGCTCGGCAAACATAGCCTCAGAAGCTCTACGGCCATTAGACGCCGGCTTGGATGATTGGCTTTGGACGATTGGATCGTAAAAGGCCTCATCATCGTCGGTGTCCGGCGCGAAGGCTTCATCGCTATAGCGTCTAGGGGTCTCGTCGGCGGCCTCCTGGAGGCTGGCCAGCGTTAGGCTCGGGCGATGCGCACGTAAGCCACGCGGCACACGGCCGGGCCGTGTTTGCAGCCTGGCCAGAGCCAACGGCACCGGAGACTCCGTCAACGTAGGCTCTCCAGCACTCATCGTTTAACTTAACTAGCACTTGGACACTAACACTTCACTTACGGAAAGCACCTATTAATGTCTCCGCCATTTTTTTCAATCATTTTTCGTAAATTTAAACGCGTTTATAAGTTGGTCGTTCTTGTTAGTCAAACTTAATTTGGCACCTTAAGAAAAAATTGATTAGAGTTTAGTCAAAACAAAATAATTTCCAGACGCATTTGTGTGGCAAAGCTGATAAATGTCGATATCAGACTTAGTCATTTTAAATACTTGCGAAAGGTGTTGACTTAATTCGCTATTTTATTTTTATTTATTCGTAAAGTGAACTGCACAAATTAGTCATTAATGTAAAAGATATGACAATATATATTACAGACCCCTGTTGACAAATCGTATTATTGAGAATTAAGATAATGAATGATATAAATCTGATGTAATCCATCTTCTAGTTACGAAGCAGAGTATCATGAAATACCTATAAAATAAATCTCGAACAGTAGTTACTAGTAAGTATAAGCATAGAAGCGAAAACATTTAACAATTGTTTTGCAGCTAAAAAACTCATTTCATACACTATTATTATACACAATTTTATTCTATTTTTATGATTCTCTCATTTTCATAACTCCATGTTGAGAAGCTAAGTATTTGATCCAATTTAAATAAACAGCAGAGTATTTTTACTGATTTTCACCGCTCAATGTTTCCTTAAATTAACGTCACAAAGAACTACAAAAACCAAGATAAATTCTTTAATTATTTTCATGAGTCTATAATTCTTGTAGGTATAAAAAACAGTTTTAAAGTAAAGATTATGCAGTGTGATTTCGTTACATCGACGGTTCGTGATCATTGTATCTCAGTATCTAAGAATAATTTTCTTGTGCTACTGGGGGATGCGAAACAATCAAATGCACCGGCGTTAAGGTTTATATACTACAGAACTTAAACAGAATTGCCTCTGGTATATAGGTATCATGATAACATAAATAATAAATAAAAACCGGTAGAGTGGGACTCGCTCACCGAGGCGTCCGAAGAATCACTCAATATATTATATATTTACCAAAAAAAAACATGTCTTCTTTCTTTCAGTTCGGGATTCCTGTTGGGAGTAACACTAGGCAGGTTTTATTATTGGTTGTTTTACTTTAGAGTTTGCACTATGATCCCACCAAGTTAGTCAGGCTAGTTTGTATTGCCTTTTTTACGATAGACAAAAAGAAAAAAACGTTAAAAAAACTTTTTTCTTCAAAGATACAGCTTTTTAAAGGTAATACAGACGAACGGACGGATGGCGTAGGCTTAGTGATACGGAGCCCCCGTATGGATCCGTAAAAATTTCATAAAGCCCGAAATTAAATGTAGAATATACCGTACAAATACAGAAAATTTATGGATATGCAATGAGCGACGTAGCATGTAGACTACCATAAATCGTAAATGCATAAATAACAACATAATGCGTGATGAAGGACAGAAGAGATAAATATGTGCGACAGTTTATTGTAAAAGGTAAGTAGATTATGGCTATTACTTCCTAATATAAGGATCCGTTAAGAAGGTCTAAAGGAGGTTAATAATAGAATATATGCAAACAATTGCATCACTTATTCTATTACATAATACAGTGATTAATTTTTTATTGTGTACATTTTAATACTTAGTTCTTCATATTACTACTATTACATAGTAAAGAAAATATAACTTGATTGCTTTCATTTAAATTAGCGAGTGAAACTAAATTTTATTATCCTACTGTGACCCGTTGGATGGAGTCGACCTGCACAGTGTTGCGGGAAGTTGATGGATGCAAGTGGTTCAGGGCGGTGGCTTATGGCAACATTTGGGAAAGGCCTACGTTCAACATTAGACTTATGATGAAACTAACCCCTTTACGTGTCATAACTCTGAAACAATTGAAATTCTATCATTATGAGTCAGATCAAGATTAAGTGACAAATTATTTAAAATTTCTAATTAAAGATAAAACTGTTTAGTGTTAAGGAATACATAATATAGAATTATCTACTTCTTAATGGTGAAACGATATAGAAAATGAAAAAAAAAACAAACATATCAATAGCTGTTAAATTTCTGCTTTGATTTAAGCCTTGCGCTTGCACTGGCTTGTAAGTACCGACGATTCATAAATGAACTTCTAAATTAGTGCACTACCGAAAGCATTAAACCTGTCAAGGTTTCTCCGATGCTCAAAGACATACCTATAATCTACAATGTCGTTTAAATTATACAACTACACAGCCAAATTATTTTGAAAAGTCTTTAGTAATTCCTGAATCCCGATAGATGACTGCAGTTTGCACAGCAAGATAGAGATCTTTTATTTGTTTTGTAGTGAAAATCATTATAAGTACGAATCCTTCATGTGTCATGTAAATAATAGGGTTTCAAGTACGAATAATCTGTCTGAGAAACAACCGCGACTCGTCGATCGATCTTCGCTATTATTGCTCCATGATAACGCAAGACCTGCTCGGCAAACCATTTTACCATTACAAGACCTGCAGTTAAGGTAACTATGCGTCATCTATATCAAAATCTATTCGCCAGACCTAACCCCAACAGATTACCATTTTTTTCAGAATTTGGACATTATTGAGAAAAAAATTATTTGTCCTAGGGATGTAAATTTTTGTATGAGCGCATACTTATGAATCTTTTTTTTTCTTAGAAAATAAGGTGTTCGATTTTTAATTTTAATTTCGTTAAAAAATTGACGATTGGATGGCGATTGCATACTTTAACCTCTTATAGAATTTTCACGATCATGAGTAAACTACGACTAAAACTTATATACTTGCTTACTTCTGACCTATAGTATAATTTTTAATCTTTAATATGACCCTATTCGGAGAGTACAACAGGCAGTTAAATTTTTAAGAAAAGACGATATAAATACTGTTACTAGTAAAAATATAATGACTGCGGTCGAGTATAGTTATACCCGAAACGAAATTTGTATGGAACATACAGATTCAAATTGTACTATATTTAGAAATTAAGATTAATAACGATATCGGAAAACTCTTGTCAAAGGATGGGTCCAATGTGAAAATCAATTATAAAGAAATCACAGAGACAAGTGTCGAAGCCATAAAAGGTGCAGCTTTCGTAACTGCATCGTCGCAGTCGTCATCGAGTCGCGCGTCGCTGCGGGGAAAGTTGCCGTGCACTTTTATAAATAGGTAGCAAACTCGAGTTGTCAAGTTCGATTTCATTACCTATTCATCATCTTAAATTACATTTAAAGTAATAACACTGAATGCTTGCAAAGACATGTAGGTTCTCATCTACTTATCGTTATGTGCTTATTGGGATGCATATGCACGTCGAAATAACTAGAGAACAACAATCACATGTAGCGTCCGACACGTCGCCAAGGTCACCGCACAATTGTGTTTATTAATTGACATTCATTGAGCCCGTACAGCATATTATTAAAAATACCAACACCGTTAATTGTAATGCCGATGAACTGGCGTACCTAGATGCGATTTGTTAACGTTTACTCTTTAACCGAAATCGTCTTGTCCCATTTTCGCATCATGTTTAATCAAGATTAGTGTGAGTACCTATTTGCTTTGCAATTTACTAATGTGTGCCAAGGTCAATAAATCACACATATCTATAAAATGATACATCTTAAAAGGTAAGTGTAGGTGCGCGACGTCTAAGGCAACCCACATATTTATGTCAATCAAGCAACAACGGTACCGTAGGCCCAATGCTACACATGTCAGCCTCGGGCGAGAGTTTTTTGCAAACAGATGCGAAATTAAAATCTTTATAAAAGTTATACACTACAATTCATCGAAACGAGAACATAACAAAGTTTCATAGAAACTGTAATTGTATTTGCTACAATGAATCATTTCTGTTTGCAGGACACGATAGAATTGAAAGACGTAATGGAAAGTCAGTAAATAAAACGTTTCTACTTTCAGAGAAAAACATCGTTATCAAGAAAAGCTTTGATGTTTCATTATGTTAACGTTTTACGTTTCCTTTGAAGGACGTAAAGTTTTAATCCCGGTATTAAAGATTTCTCCGTGAACTGTTCTATCTCTCGAAGAGGTGAATAATGGGTGACGGAAGCTTGCTTAGGGTCAGATAAATGATACCCTTGGTATCATGAATCAAATATCCTGCGATATTAACTAATAATAACTCGTATAATAATCGACGAGGTCTAAACTGGTAATGACGACTTTATTCGTGTTAATTTAGAGAGTTCAGTTTAATAGTATCGTCATGATACGATACTTTAAGTAAAATATTCTTAAAAACTAGCAAACTAGTTTAAATGACCATGATTATATGTAGCAACGTTTACACTGACGAGCATACAGCCTCGAAAACCTTACGCCCTCCACGATAATTACCTCTAGTGTGATAGGGCACGCATAGTTGGACATAAATGTGAAGCAGTCTCAGTTTGCTAACGTCACGGTAACTGCTGCACGTCAAGAGTAACCACTTAAATTAATTTACTTAAATATCATATGTTTGCCTATTTTAATAACCACTACTTACTCACTTAGACAAATTTCATATATTATGTACTTTGTAAGTACATTAGGTTGAACTTCAGATTTTCCCGGTTATATGGGGTTGTCTGATACTAACAAGTTTTCAGTATGAAAAATATTACTTATAAAATAGTTTAAGTTCAACGATAACTACACGTTACGTTTAGATCGGATCACGTACACAAAATCTGCTAGTAATTCGAAAATACACAAAGGATTTCGATATTTCAAGTTATGCTATAGTATATATCTAAAATAAATCAAAATTATGACGGACGCAATAAACAAATATTTTCCGCCTAACATATCATAATTTCAAAGTAAGATTAAAAATAATTTAATGACACGATAAATAATCTCATAAAAGGAAAAAAAAATTCGTAAACATTGAATGAGAATTAAGTGTTTTTTTAAAATCTAAGTGATTCTTTGATCTTGGCCCAAAACTACAACACAATGTGTGAACAGTATATACAAAAATAATAAATAAATCATAATTAAGGGTAATGGTTGAGTTTTGGCTAACATTTACTTTTAAAGAAATGCTACACGCGCGTGTCAAGATAAAAACTGAAAGAGTAAATTTTAATATTGCAACAAAGACAATCTAAGCTAAGTACCATAAATCATCGTATACATATCTAAAGTCTGCAAAAAAATATGACAAATCGTGTAGCACTTGAATATATTTTTTTAAGATCTCACAACGATTGCATATGTAATGTTTTGTAAAACAGAAGCAATTGGAGTACAAACGAATTACGTTATACAATCCCAAAAAAAAAAAGTTTTAAGTATTACAGTTGCTTTAAGAAACTAAATTCGTTTCTACACACTAAATCTGCACACTTAATCTTTATTTTCTGTGAGAAGACAGAGGAATCTATTACTAGTTGCATCACCAGAAGAGGGAAACGCTGCGATATATGCTCAGAACCAACGGCGTTCAATATCGGAAACAAAGTGAGACACATTAACATGTATAGAAACAATGGCGGTGGACAAACACAAACGCATATTTAATGAGTTGCTATAACGAGAAACTCCGCTCGGCATACAGATTAAATGTTTACAATAATACACTTGGATCGGACAAAGAAAACGTCAAGCTTTTTTAATTTAATTACAATTGACACAAGTTATTGACTTAACGGATCACGTTTTTAACGTGAAGACTGTAGAAACAAATGCGCCGTAAGTGTTAACACGGAAATAAGAACATAAGTTTTTTATAGCCTACATTAGTTAACTAAAGAACAATAATTCTACATACTAAATAAATAAATTTAATAAGTAAACTCTCCCGACCGTATATCCAATAACGAAGTGGAGATGTCTAGAGATTTTTAGTCGTTACAACTAAATTTTCACTAGAAATTATTTGGAACAACGTAATTGGTAGTGATTCCCCCACATAGGAGATTGAACTCATTCCATAACCAGTTGAAAATCGTAGATATATATATATATATAAAACAATATTTGCAATACATTTAATGCTTTTCGGAAATGATAAATAGAAAGCAATCGTCGTCTAGCGTACATAAGACGTACATTTATTTGCATCTTATACTTATTTCAGTGTATAGTCTTAACGCAGAATCGTATTTTTCGACATCTGTAAAAACTGCAGAAATAAAAGAGATGAAAAAACAACTGTACATTGATATGTAAGTTATACATAATATAAATTAAATTGAAGTGTCTGTCTGTGATTTCGAAATATCTCTTTTATCTTTGTAAACTATGATTATTTGCACAATACCAAAACTCAAAATTCCGTTTATAAAATTTTTGTCTGTCTGTCCGGACTAATCTTAGAAACAGTTGAACAGTTTTAGACAGGACTTTCACTAAAAGGTAGAGAACATTGAAGGTAGTAACTAAGCCTACTTTTTACCCGGAAAATGTGCAGGGCGTTCCTACTCGAAAATTGAAAAACGTTTGATGCGATGTTTGTACTTTATAGGGAATACTTTAGGCTCTTTTTTACCAGGGAAATATTAAGGGGTTCCTAGTTAGATATTGAGGTCTGACCTATTTGGAATTACGACACAGGTAACAGCAAGTTTTATAGTAAAATGGAGCATTTTATTTAAATTAACATAGCATAAATTATTAACATGAGAAGGAGAGAAATATAAAAACAACATTACTACGTCACTCCTCCATTCAACTAGATCGAGACCAATAACGGTAAAGCTAAAATGGCTCAATTGTCAAATTATGCTCAGTACACTACCCTATGACGTCAGCTTGACGGTAACGGCAAATATGAGAAAAACTAATATAGGTAGTAGAATTATTCCAATTTATTGTGGGTACGCGGACATGAACACTAGTAAGTTAACAAATCTGTTCAAACTTAAACTGTTAGCGTTAAAACACCAAAATTGAAAGAAATATCAAAATCTAAAATTGGACTTTATCAATTAATTCAACTTTCAAAGTTATATATAGAATAAAATACGGATATTAAAAAAAAAAAACGTAATTTTAGATTGCTTATTTAGTAGGTGGTTATTTAGTTATTAGATTAAACTTCAAAGAAACTTGTGGTCTAATCTAGATCGCCATCTTGAGAGTTTCGTATTAAAGTCAGTTTTGAGAATGTTAGTCTGTTTTTCTCACAATTACTAATTTGTAATAAAAGCAACATGTGTAAACTGTTTAAGCGAAAATATGCGAACAGTGTTATATAAACTTATTCCAAAGAGGTTCTATGATAACACGATAATCATTTCTGCATACAAAGTTTCATTATTCCACAACTGTGACTTCGTCGCACACCGTTGCGAGATACTCGTATAGTTATAAAAATAGTATCACATCGTAGGAAGCTATTAGGGAATATTCCCAAACTTGCAATACGCGTAAATAGATATTTTATCATGACGCTTTTTCTCGACGCTTTGGCCTGATTCCGATTATAATAAAATGTATTGAAAATAAAAGTATTTCATGAATAAGTAAAAAATTTACTTTTAATTATTAAACTTATACCATCATACTTAACTATAAATGACCTATAAAAAAAAAACAAAGTTTTACGTAGTTATACAATACATTGAAGCGGTCAGTGGTCTAGACATTTACTGCAGTCGCTATGCCTCAAAATATTTCACAACAATTCCGTGTAAAGTTATTCCTCGATCAAATCCTGCCGTGTTATTTCCACAACTTTACACACATTTCACAATTTTATTGGTGATCATTTTTGGGATAAACCAAACTATATCAAAAAATAACACGCATTATTATATAGGGAAATTGTTCGTGGCAAGGGGCCTTATGGCCTCAGAGCGTATTTGGAACAACGTGTCAGGTAGTGAGCCTGTCGGCGCTTAGTAATCAAACCAACGATACAAATCGTACATAAGTTTCTTAAAACACTTTGCTGTCCACATAGAGGATCTTTGTGGAAGAGGAACCGGGGACCGGAAGATTCGGAGGTAGATATCCCCAACCACTCGACTATCGTGATTACAGATTAACAATCTTACTATAATCACTAATAATCTTAAAATAGTCTTATATTAGGTAAAAAAAAGAAGTAAAGTTACAGCCTGTAAGTGCCCACAGCTGGGTAAAGGCCTCCTGCTCAAATATAAGAGGGTTTTGGATCTGGGAAAGGCTGGCCACGCTGCTCCAGTGCGGATTGGCGTTTTTTGGATATCCTCGAAATATTTTTTTTTATTTCTTCTCAGACCTGCAGGTTTCCAGGCAGGTTTTTTTCCTTCACCCCAGAGCACATGGTAAATACAGCACTTAAAATTACTATTAACAATTTTATTGGTGCTAGCACCAGATAGCTCGTGATCTATGAAACTAAAGTGAGCGTCCATTAGGCTACCACGCTATATTAGGTTCTCATACATGTTATTTTAAACCAAGAAACTAACAAGACGTAAATTTAATAATAAATGTAACTAAAGATTAAACTTAGAATAGTTGGTCATCAAGTATTCCCGTGTCACTGTTGCATAGAGGTTGACAGGAAAACGACCTTCGCGCCCACGGAATACATTGACACGACAAATAAACTCGAATTAAACTGTAGTTATTACATAGAAAACTTGACACTAAAGAAACACAAAAATAATGTAAAATAAATATTAATTTAATAGTAAGTAAAAATATTAAGTAATTGTCATAATGATTTCTTGTATTTAGGCGATTCATTTAAAAAGTAATAGTCATATCAAGTAATACCGGACACGACGCTGCTGTCCTGTACTGGTTTGGATAATTTAGATATGGCATATTTATGTTGTTTCTCCACTATCCAGTACCTTATTCGCAATGCCTCAAAACATTTCTCAAGAATTCCGTGTGAAGTGTCTTAAAAATCAAAGTGTTATTTTCACATCCAAGACATGGTTTCCTTTATTGGTAACCATGTTAAGGATAAACGAAACAATATCCAAAATAGCTCTGATTGTAAAGGAGAATCACACGAAATGTTTGTGAATTATTTTGTGGCATACCGGATGAGGCCTATGACAAGCTCCTTACGATATGGGATGAGATGGGTAACCGACTCGCTTACGTAATCACTTACACGGGCATAATTGTTATAATTATGATGAATTTATAACAGTTTTGTAAAATAAAGTAACAACACATTGTGATTCACTTATATCTATGATAAAAAGTCTAGTTTTATATTTTTTTTTTTTTTTTTTTTTTTTTTTTTTTTTTATAGAAGAAGGGGCAAACGAGCGTGCGGCTCACCTGATGGTAAGTGATCACCGACGCCCACGAACATCCACAACACCAGAGGAGCTACAGATGCGCTGCCGGCCTTTAAGGAAGGAATAAGCTCTTTTCTTGAAGGTCCCTAAGATATTATATTCCCGCAACCTGGTCTTTAATGTAAATATGGGCTCGTATACCACTCGATATTACCGGAATATCGCAAGATTCACATATAAGCGTTTAACTAAATTAACTATTGTAACTAGATTTTCAAAACTAGCCTTGGGAACTTGAAAACTACTTCATTATTTGCAATTTTATGCCAGCACGATCGTTTGACTGCCAAATCCTCATTGCAAAAATGACAATAAATTTTCCAATAAGCTCATATTTATCTAATACACATATACATTATCGAGTATATGCTATGTTTTCTGTGAGTAAAATATTCCATAGATAAAATATTGAAATGTAAAGAAAGCAAGTTCATCAAATAAGCTACAAACAATATTATGTTTTCAAAAATAACCTTGTAAATACTTCTGGTTAGCGAGTTGCTCAGCCTTGCAACTTGAATCAAGAACGACAAATAAATTGATGTTAGGAACATTGTAGCTCTGATATCTATATTAATTAGCATATATATATTAGAAATATTTGCATTGTATCGAGCACATGTGGACGCTCGCTCTATCGAGCGCAGGACCTTATCACACAATAATTAATCTATAATAATAAGTATCTCTTCATAACAGTGTTTCCGAAGTGAGAGTGATAAAGGAAAGTGAGATTCTATAATAAATTCATTATCTTCTTGATTTTGATTCAAAAATAATTTTGTTTTACGTGGTAAGTAATATGTAAAAGAAAGTTTCTATAGTATATATTATTCTATTATATATATCACAAAACCGTCAGTTAACGATAGTAATAATTAATAGACACATTTTAATACTCAGTATTATGTTTAAGAAGAGAATTAAATCATAAACTATGATGGCATCTAAGGCTCTGATGAGTCGTAACAACAAAATCGAGCAAATCAGACAGACTAGTGAAAAATACTTAGCGATCCAATCATGAAACAACCTGACTCGATAACCATGAATGGACAGTATAATGTTCAAATTACAGTCTAGCACTAGGAATGTGGGTCGTGTCGGATTTCGAAGTACTGTGAACTTGCATAAGGCGTCACACTAATCGAAACATAGTTTCAACAACGTTGTAGTCGCGATACTACCTTGGTAAATAAAACCAATTTTCTTGAGCTTCATGTTTCAATTGATAAGATAGCATTTAAATCGTTTCGCATTACCGATTTTCTGGTTAAGACTAACGTTTCTGTAAGTGGAAATTATTTAGAAGGGTTGATAAGAGGGTATTGAATAATAAGGACGACATTTGTTTCACATTGATATTATTTAAAAAATATTCTAAAACAAGTTTCATTTTATTGGTAACCATGTTAAGGACAAACGAAACAATATCCAAAATAGCTCTGATTGTAAAGGAGAATCACACGAAATGTTTGTGAATTATTTTGTGGCATACCGGATGAGGCCTATGACAAGCTCCTTACGATATGGGATGAGATGGGTAACCGACTCGCTTACGTAATCACTTACACGGGCATAATTGTTATAATTATGATGAATTTATAACAGTTTTGTAAAATAAAGTAACAACACATTGTGATTCACTTATATCTATGATAAAAAGTCTAGTTTTATATTTTTTTTTTTTTTTTTTTTATAGAAGAAGGGGGCAAACGAGCGTGCGGCTCACCTGATGGTAAGTGATCACCGACGCCCACGAACATCCACAACACCAGAGGAGCTACAGATGCGCTGCCGGCCTTTAAGGAAGGAATAAGCTCTTTTCTTGAAGGTCCCTAAGATATTATATTCCCGCAACCTGCGCAGCCCATATTTACATTAAAGACTTAATGTAAATATGGGCTCGTATACCACTCGATATTACCGGAATATCGCAAGATTCACATATAAGCGTTTAACTAAATTAACTATTGTAACTAGATTTTCAAAACTAGCCTCGGGAACTTCATTATTTGCAATTTTATGCCAGCACGATCGTTTGACTGCCAAATCCTCATTGCAAAAATGTCAATGAATTTTCCAATAAGCTCATATTTATCTAATACACATATACATTATCGAGTATATGCTATGTTTTCTGTGAGTAAAATATTCCATAGATAAAATATTGAAATGTAAAGAAAGCAAGTTCATCAAATAAGCTACAAACAATATTATGTTTTCAAAAATAACCTTGTAAATACTTCTGGTTAGCGAGTTGCTCAGCCTTGCAACTTGAATCAAGAACGACAAATAAATTGATGTTAGGAACATTGTAGCTCTGATATCTATATTAATTAGCATATATATATTAGAAATATTTGCATTATATCGAGCACATGTGGACGCTCTATCGAGCGCAGGACCTTATCACACAATAATTAATCTATAATAATAAGTATCTCTTCATAACAGTGTTTCCGAAGTGAGAGTGATAAAGGAAAGTGAGATTCTATAATAAATTCATTATCTTCTTGATTTTGATTCAAAAATAATTTTGTTTTACGTGGTAAGTAATATGTAAAAGAAAGTTTCTATAGTATATATTATTCTATTATATATATCACAAAACCGTCAGTTAACGATAGTAATAATTAATAGACACATTTTAATACTCAGTATTATGTTTAAGAAGAGAATTAAATCATAAACTATGATGGCATCTAAGGCTCTGATGAGTCGTAACAACAAAATCGAGCAAATCAGACAGACTACTGAAAAATACTTAGCGATCCAATCATGAAACAACCTGACTCGATAACCATGAATGGACAGTATAATGTTCAAATTACAGTCTAGCACTAGGAATGTGGGTCGTGTCGGATTTCGAAGTACTGTGAACTTGCATAAGGCGTCACACTAATCGAAACATAGTTTCAACAACGTTGTAGTCGCGATACTACCTTGGTAAATAAAACCAATTTTCTTAAGCTTCATGTTTCAATTGATAAGATAGCATTTAAATCGTTTCGATGTGAATCACATTACCGATTTTCTGGTTAAGACTAACGTTTCTGTAAGTGGAAATTATTTAGAAGGGTTGATAAGAGGGTATTGAATAATAAGGACGACATATGTTTCACATTGATATTATTTAAAAAAATATTCTAAAACAAGTTTCATTTTATTGTTCCAAAGAAAAGTAAAATGTTCGCGTATTATTGTGGGTATTTCTTTTATCACTTAATATAAATACGATTTGTTCTTTATGTCATAATAAGGAAACTAATCGAGTAATTCGTAAGTTTTAAAATGATTATTCTTTTTAAGTTTAGATCAACGCCTTAAGACCATGAATGAGAAACATTACGCCTTTGAGATTTGTAGTAAGGGTCCTTGTGAAGTACAATTAATTTTCAGTTTTGTAAGGTCTTCCAAACGGTTTGTCTTTGATGAAGTTTGACAGAGGTAGATTGTTACAATATTATGTTACATATACATTTTGTAAAATCAATTCCAATTTAACTTTAGATCAACTAAAATCTTCAAAGATTTGTGTGAATATTTTTATTCCTAATAATGAGAATTATGAAATATATGATAGACGAAGGCTTAATTGGTGTATACCAATTAAATCTCCTCTCACGAAGTCCCTAATGCTTTTCTCTTTTAATAACAAATGTTTTATCTAATTTTACTATATTATCATATTCATACTGAAAAGCTCCCGAAACGTCGAGAATAATAAGTAAAATTAAACGGAACAAAATCCGTAAATAACAGTTTTATTTCAAATATTATATTACTATCATAACTTTGATGACTTCTTAATTTTGCGAAAATATTACTTCATATAAATAAACACAGCTCGTTTAAAATACTTAGCGAAACTAAACATAGTTGCTTAGGGCACGCCATTCGATTGTTGCCTTGAGCATCTACCCAAACTATGCTTAGATACTGCTCCACAAAAATTTAAAAAATGGGGAATTAAGTGATGTTATAGAAAAATAAGCTCTCATTAACATCAAGTAGTTCACATAGTTTTAATAAGAACGCAATCTAATATCGCAGCGTACATAAATGTTTAGATGTTTCTTAACTTCTTAAACGCGTTTCGTGACCCAGTTTAAGGCCAATAACGATTAGGCTTCGGTACCAGTAATTACTAATTTGGGCGATAATGCATTAATAAAAGTATACATCAATATCTGAATTAAAATGACTTTCACGCTTTAGTTTCATACGCATGCCCAGTATTCAGCCTACGGAGTCCGTAGGTGTTCGTAGCTGCAAATAAACATATGTGATGTGCAATTAGTTCGAAGGGATACTGTAGATGAAATCTGTTAACGTATAATCTATTAACAAATGAAGGTAGTTTAGAAAATTAAGAGAATAATCACAGCTAACGATAAAAACAATCATATAATCAACCGCAGAGTTACAACATAGGTAATTCTTCAATGATTTGTTGCAGTCTAAACATTCTAATAACATTTAATTTGATCACTATAGTGTATTATGTAGAATGAAAGTAGCCAATGGCCATTTCCTAATTACTACACAGGTACAAAGGTATTGCCACACAAATGCGGGAATCAATTTCGTCGTCGACAACACAAAACACGGTGTTCTTACGGGCTGCGGCCGCGCAACGACCTCCTTTCCCCGTTGCACTGGCGCAACGAAACAAACAAAATAACTAGACGAAGATGCCGAACGCACGAATTTGTAGCGGGACTGCGCGTGCGACTTTCACTGCGGACAATTGCGCGTGCGCGTTAGCGTGCGAGCGTGGCGCGCGCCGCGTTGATTGCTACTGACTGGACGGCGTCTTTAACGCGCTGTGTTGGAGGGGCTGAATTGATGCGGCGCAGTCACCTGATAACACTTGTACTATCTGAAACTCACCCCCTTTCACTGTCGTGCAATAAAGCTGGTTTCGCGTCCAGTATCATTAACAGGCAATTAAACTATAACTTATAGTTATATTTAGCAGAGTAGGACGTAGAAAAAAGTTCCGGAGAGAACAGTAAAAGAACCAGTGGGGTTACGGATATGTTAACACAAAGCGTTCAACGTAGTTTCAAAAACATTATTTGCCTTTATGTAACTATTATTCTTTCGAATGAAAAACGAAGTTTCCACATTAGCACAGGTTGAACATAAATTACATAATTCACCACAGTCAAAAAATCCTTGGATAACCTTCTTTTTGAAGTCAGGTAAAATGCACATCATTTTATTTGAATGAACTCTAAGGTAACAAAGGTGACGTTAAGACTAAACTTTGCTAAAATGCTTGCGTCGTTTTCATCGATATTGTTTTCAAATTACGCCAACCTACACATCTTTATGGTGGTGATATATATATCACACACGATTGTACCTGCTATTTTACAAGTTATGGATAATGAGAAAAATGCATGATTATTTAAAAAATATTAAAAAAGGTTTTAAAAAACTCTAAAGTAATCAAAGATATTTATCTGCTGACTGCTTCTTTTGTTTTTTGTTTTATTACATTAAAATTGTTTATGTTTCAATAATAACGAGTACTAAGCATTACGTCAACCTTTATCGCGAAGACCTAAACGGCATAATATGTAAAACGGCGTTTCTTCTTGAATAAATTCGATTTAGTACCGATAGTCGCGGCAGTTGAGAATCATGTTGTTGGAAAACGAGGATTAAGCGCTGACGCGTGTGAGATGGAGTAAGGTTTTACTTTATAATATAATTCAACATCGAGTAAGAGTTCCATCAAAATCCGTCAAATAGCTTTAAGGTTAAGTACATTCAAACCTTAATACATGTGTATGTAGGTATGTAATTTTGAACGTAAACATGCAAATAATATATACAATACGAGTATTGGTAAGAAGTAAATATTTATATTTCAAAACGTTTAAAAAGAAATATTTAAGTCTTCCATAGCACACGACTGAAAAAGAAAGCCATGGACAATTGAAGGAAGAATTGTTGGAGTGATACGAGTTCTCCAGTGGTTTCTCCACGACGTACTGCGGCCCCGAGGTAGACTGGGACGCAGGCATTAAGGCTTACGAAGATGGCCAGATGAAATAATCGTGATTGTAGGTAAACACTTCTTTGCAAAATACAGAAAGAACTGGCTTTCTTTGGAGGTTTTTTACTCGTTAGGGGTTTATACATAAAGAAATTAAAATACAGATTTATCTAGTTAAAATTTTAATATATCAAAAAAATTATTAATTGAGTTATTAAATTAATATTATTTATTTAAAGTCTATGGTGACTAAACCATAAAATTGTATACTTTCTGTAGAATGATTCGTATTTAAACTGATTCCGTTTTGGCTTAATGTTAATAATAATTATTATACTATTTAATTGAGATTTTTGTATTGTATAAATAATGCTCTTAATTTTTCAAGTATTCCGAGTTCCTCGCCCGTAGTCACAGCCTTAAAAATCAACTAAATTTTCGTCGGTCTTGATTAAAATTCACAGGCCAATGTCTTATGGAAAGGGTCACGAAATTGTGTACGTGATAATAAGAAAATAGTAATTTATTATTTATTCATATATATTCCAATTGTAATCAAATCACAATTCACAGAACAGTACAAAGAAATTTCCCGTCTTCAGAATTGCAATAAGTGTTTTTCTTGACGATAAATCCCGCCAAAACATTATCAATATTTTTATAGAACAGACAGCGTTTAGATAAAATAGTTTTTTATAATAATAGTTAGTTAATGTCGTAAAAAAGTTAATAAAATAAAGTAATACCTACATCGACTTATTCCTTCGATTTTGTTGAGTAGCACGAACAAAACAGTCACAATTTTTTTCCGAGTCTAGTATTTTTTTGCTTCTGTTATTGTAATAAAATCTGAACTGAGCTGTTGATTTTACGAGAGTAACAATAAGAATGACTTTGAATTATAGATAACCGATAATGCGGTCACGAGCGTAAGTAGGTACTCCTGATTATCGAAATAATCAATTCTGACATATAAAAGTAGGACATAGACAAATGTGACAGAAACAAAAACTAATATGAAGTTACTGACATACGATTTACTCACATAAACTGTTAGTTAATGAGTCTAATTTACTTATTTATTTCATTTATTTATTTTGCACCACAATAAGGTGTAGATAATGCAAATTAAATACCTAAAGTGGACTTAAAGCCATGTGGCATTCTCTATCAGTCAACTCTGGTTGATAGAAAAAGTTAAATGATAGGTGTGCACAGTTATTGATTCGAGTTTTTAAATTTATTTATTGAGTTTATAAATAAAGAAAAAATTATAGGATAAAGTATACCGCCTTGCAGCACACCAGTTTCCATTTCAGCCCAATTAGACAACTGTAGTCCCATACGAACTGACTCCTGGCGGCCGCGAAGATAGGATGAAAACCATTCCTAAGCCGGGGGCTTTTTTCTACAAAAGATTGGGTCGTGAGTCCAAAGAACAATTTGTAATTTGGGTAATTATTATATGCTGGCAAAAGATAGTCAAGTACTGTGAATACCACCTTGCTTACCTCATCACAGTCTAGTCTGTTACTTTTCATCCTTATTAATCCCTCACGGGTTAGGCGCAAGTGGCAACATAAAAAGTTACAGACCAGCACCGGCACCGTTCTTCTGATATTGCACACAATATTTCATTCATTAATTTATTCAACACTTTTATCCAACAGCAACAGTACACCGAACGTACACATATTTGACGATGCTGCCACAGGTATGAGTTGAGATTGTTTGGATTGAGATTTTTATGTAATCTATTAAGCGCTATGAGATTTTCAAGGCTCTGAGTCGACTTTTACGACACCTACAGGAAAATCTATTACTGCCATAGTTAGGTTGGCTAATTGCTAGCTAGTTGGTTAGGCTGCAATTCCCGAATTCCGATAAACATGAGGAATTGCCATTGACTCCTTTGTCCGCCAGTACGGTGCACGACGTGGAGGTAAAGGTTTGTAATATATAGAGAAGTTAATTGTTTTAGCTTTGGCTACCACCGATAGTAAGTAGTCAATCTGGATATACCGCAACTAAATCCTCGTGACTGGTACCTAATGGGGAGCAGCAACATTCGTTCGAGGGTATTAGAACTGTATTCGTCAACACGCCTGCCCAATCTGAGATTAACAACCCTTACATGGAATGCATACTAGCTTTAGCCACCAAAAGCTAGTATTTTCCAACCAATTACGTGAGTACTTTTTCAAAACACTTTAATGAGTAAAAAGTTAATAGAAAATGTTACATAAATGGTTTTTATGCTAATCGCATTGCTTCTGTATATCTTTCTATGACAGACATTAAGCGCATTATGTACATGACCATTAAAATTAAATATAACAAAGAGAAACACTAAAGTCCGCAACGATGCTACTATTAAACTGTGATTATCTCGTATTGCTGCAATACTTATTGACCCTATACTCCAGGTACTTCACCCAAGAACATCATTATTAACTTTACCTTCCATTTTCGTCTTATTTATGCGAATGTTCGTTCGTCGACATGCACGCGTGAAAAATGCTGTGCCATTGTAAGGTTCGACTGTGCCTAACCGGCCAATTACATTACACAACGTAGGTATGCCCTTTTTGCACGATCTTGACATTTATTATGATCGCAATGATGCAAGTGTGTTTAATTCATTCATATATTCAGACATTTAAAAGCTCGACAGTGAATAAAACTGCGTCCTAAAGAATTTCGTGGAACCAAACCTTCATTTTAGTGTTATTTTTTCTTTTAAACTATGTTTGCATATTAATTAACAATTTCAGGGACTAAGTCAACATGGGTCATGGGTTTTAACTTACATGATCCATTGTGGGTATCTCTAGTATCTGAACACGTATTCCAGCATTCCACAGCATCCGATTTTATAAATTAGGTCCTTTTGCTATCCCTGCACATCGTGAAAGTATGGGGAAAGTGCGAGTGAGATGTTTTCGCTGCTAATTATTAAAGTATAATATCATGCATTGATAACGTCTTCTAGGAGATCTGAAGATGTTTCAGTGATCTTAATCAATTAGAAGAACATCATTATAACATTTCGCTCAAAAACAATACGTAACCCTTCGCGTATTATAACAATACAATTTTTGTTATTGCAACAAGTCAAGAGTTAATTTAAACTCTGCATATTGATCGATTTCCTTAAAGCAGGTTTTATGTGATATAACAACTGCGGTGCCTCACGTCAAGATAAAGAAGACCAACTTATTCAGACGTCTCGCCTGACAAAAGTACACTCGCAGACAGTTACAAAATGACTAACGGTAGGTCCGAACGAATGATAGAAGAAAGTATATGCAACGGTACCGTGATCGTTACTTAAACATCGAACGAATGAGGTCGTCACGAACCGCACCGAACGTGGAGTAAAACCTTCAGAATTTGTCATATGACGTATCTATTTTAAATAAGATGTAAAGAAAAGTAGCTGCTTGTAAATGCCAACAGTTGGGCGAAGGGCGACTCCTCTACTCTCTTCTCCTCTCTCAATATTTGACAAGGTTTTGGAACCAAGAAGGGCTCGCTGCTCTAGTGAGGGTTTGTGAACTTGACCTTAATTTATATTTATTATTCCTCAGATTAGTTTCCTTACGATGTTTTCCTTCGCCGCCGAGCATATGGTAAATTCAACACTTAAAGTTTCAATTAACCATTTTAGTCATCGGGATCCGAACCTAGGTCCCTCACGCACCATTAAAATAAAACTTACAGAATATATAAATAGGTCACATATGACTAAGAGGTAGTTACCCATGATGAATTTACGAGACTTAAAAGTGTCCGTTAAATCTATTTAGACGATACTAATTTATTATCCGTTTAGTGTGTACATGCATAATCTTTATTCCGGTTATAAACCCATAAAAATTAATGCATGAACGAAAGTAGGATAAACAATTTTCGTCATATAAAATACATGATAGAGTGACAATTAGGGCTATTTTAAAACATTTTACGGCACAAAAACAGACACATTGCTCAAGATGAGGCTGCGGGCATTTTTGGTACGGAGCCATAAAGTAGCGTTGCGCGAATTTAGACCGGATTATATTTTACATGTTCCCTAATTAGTGCGGAGTGTCATCGCTTCTCATCAAAACTCGAGATATTTTGGCTGATTCTCAAAAAGGTCAATTGTCGTTTTTACGTCTCAACTCATTGAGATTTAAAATTGCGATATATTTAAACCAGATTGAATTTATTGTTCTTATGGTGGCGGCAAAAGAGAGAATCCGTCATGTTGCCTGTAGACAGCAACATCATTTTTTTTTTTGGGAAAGGCGGCAAACGAGCAAGCGGTTCACCTGATGGTAAGTGATTACCTTCGCCCACGTACATCCTCAACACCAGAGGCGCTGCAGGTGCGTTGGCGGCCTTTAAGGGCATTAGGGAGATAGGAGGGAGGATGTGGAGGGTGATGGTAAGGGGGTGAGGCCTCCGGTTATCTCACTCACCGAACGAAACGGAGAAGCACAAGATGCCTCTACTTCACGCCGGTATTCTGCGAGGCCGTGTTACCAACCCGATCGAGCCGGCCCATTCGAGCACCAGCAAAAGCCGCCGCTTGGCTCTACCACGTGTAGTATATCTTCCGGATATGTTATCACGTATCCAGTCGTCATCGACAAACAGTCGACCTAACAGCATAAATTGTACGGTTGTTAATTCGTTTACCAGGTTGGAACTAAGCCCCCTCTCTGCCCTCGGTCGGTTTTCTTAAGTTCTTAAGTGGCAGTGGACTTAATGTGACAAAATAATGTTGGAAGCTAATTTTAATTTGTCTAGTGTCACTAGTCCCGACGTGACTTATAACAGAAGAATTTCAATTATTTCAAAGGGTCGTTACTATTTTATTTATTTTCAATTAAACGGTCAAGCGTGAGTTTGACTCGCTACTTGATCGTTTCGTACTCTTACAATATCATTTTAATATAGAGAACGAAAGAGCCATGTTAATGTACAAATCTGTATCAACGACCTTGTTAAAAGCATTTAGCAAGAAGATTTAATTATTTCACAGAAGTATAGGGCCATATAGTGTTCCATTGGAATATTCAAACACCAACGAATGAACGAATATTCTATTATTTTAATTAAGAAATTAGTAATATTTTACGAAGAGTCTCTCAGGCAATTAAGGTATATTCTAAGATAAAATTAAATACTACGACTTTACTGAATATACTTGTGTAATTGTTATAAGACTGTTTATAAATTTAATCAAAATCATAAAGAATTAAAAAAAATGTACATGATATGAATTACTGACTATTCAAATAATAGTAGCGACACATTTACAATACTTTGTGTCAAAATATTCAGTGAGGCAGGCTGTGAGGCGTTCCATCTTAGTCTTCAGGAGTTATAACGCATGTGTAATCAACTTCCATCGATTACCGTTATTTACAGGTGCACGTGGGCTTCAGTAGCCGCTTGCTGTCAGGTGGTCTGTTATTTCGTTTGTCAGCCCAAACCATTAAAAACAAAACTGTTATTTCACTTATTGGCAGAAGCTCTTAAGTGTAATATTTTATTAGCATATGTTCTGTTATTGTGTTCTGTTCTTACTAATAAAATTTCGAAGTATGAGCTCAATAAACTAGTTTAATCAGAAAACAATTCGCCTGTTTATTTATATACCACGTGACCTTTTAGAAAACTGTAGTCGTTTTTGAACCACAGAATCAGTTATCGAGGTGTCAAAGCCTCATAAAACGAATATCACAGACTGGTGTGCGGCATCTTGGTAGTAATAACTTTTTTTTTATTTCACAGACAAACATTTGTGCAATGCAATTTAATATTTTGTAGACCTCCTCGAAAATGCAGATAGTGTTGGTATGTGTCAAGATTGATTTTAGTCCCTATAAATATAGAAAAATCCGAAAAATAAATGTTACGAAGTAAATCATGTCTTAAAGCTTATTAAAGCTAAAAACATATTTTGGTTGTACAATGTTAAACTTCGGAAATCACAAGTTAATTTATAAAAACATTTACCTAGAAAAATTAAGACAAAGAAACCGCATAACGTTCACAAAAAAAAACATATTCAACATACGCTATGCTTGAGAAGCGTCGTCGCCAGGCTGGCGAAGGCTGAGGGGTGATCGGCGGCGTCATCAGTTCTATGAAGCTGCAATGGTTACAGTAAAGTTTATTGGTTACGTAATGGGAGCCCACTCGCCTCATAATCGATTTAGAAATTCTTTAAATAATCATTACACAAAAAAAATAAGCTCCAACCTTATATCCAATATTAGGGTGGTCAGAGGTTGTTTGTAGAGAACATTTTCAGTGTTTTCAAATAAACGAGGCTCTGGCGACCGAATGATGGCGGAATATCTGTCCGAATTTGCCGAAATCAAATCTCACAAACAACGATGGCGAGCACCAAACCGCTTGCCCAGCGTGGTAAGTATGAGCAAACCCATGTATATTATTCTTTTGTTGACACTTTCTTCGAGACGACTATGTTCAGACTAAAACAGCCTGAAGTAGAAGTAGAAAGGGACAGGTGATGAGCTTGTCGCCGTCTTGAGATGACACTGCAAAACCAACAATACAAGTCGTACATAAGTTTCGAAAAACTCATTGGTACGAGCCCTCCACATAGGGGATCTAATTCGCCTTCTGATTCTGAAGCAGATCTCCTCACCACTCGGCTATCGTGGCTTGGACATTAAAAAGGCTCATCATCTGTCACGTTGTCCCACACAAGCCCTGGAGAAAAGTAAGTTGAAAAGTCTAAAATGTCTAGCTACCTTTGACCATCTCAGTATTAGGTCGTGAGAGCTTATTTTTTAGATATATTTTTTATTGAACCATTATTATTATTTTCGATATTACATTCTAGAAGCTGAATACAGCCAAGGCACAGATCACGTAAATGCTGAATGTTATAAAGCCGTCCATAGTGGCTCTTGACGACACAAGATGAACATAAGTACCAAATTTTAGGTTTCCAGGCCAGTCAGCCAAATACCACTTATTTGGGTTTTGTACACTGTTTTCGTTGTAGTACGAATGAAAAATAATATGAATGTGACATGATACTGTTACAACGAAATGCTAATAATTGAGAACTTGCGCCAAATTACATAGACAATATTAAGTCTTGGGTATGACCGGATTATCATAACAAGAATAACAACATACATAGTATGATATCTAGTCCTCGAACAATGACAGCGCGGTCTGTATAAAACAATCAGCGTTATCTTGATAGGTTTGCTTCCACGGTGATGGCAAACATGGCTTCCGAGAAACATGATAACATAAAACTAAAATGACATTACTATCAGTTTTATGTGTTTAAATTGATACAAATTGGATCCGTTCCGTAACGCACGAAGTACATTCCGCTAATCGATACAAGTAGCGAAGAGAAGCTGTGGAATATCCACCATAATTATTACGTCATATAGGTTCTTCATATAGCTACATCATTTCAGATAGGCACATCCTAAATTTTATTTAAAAATAATGGTATGGTAAGATATTATATTAGATCTACGCCTACAAAGCTAGAGCAGGTTGTTAGTATAATTAAGAAAAGAAGGTAAAGCTGGTAGCAGAAAATGTGGAATTAAACAGTTATCTAACATAACATGCTTATATGATTATTAGCTTCTTTAAGTTCTGCCATAGGTCAAATTTCAATAGTGAAAACAGCATTAAATAGGTCAAATAGTTTCGTTTAACAAAGTAAGTATTTTATACTTTATTTGAGTTTGTTTTGTAAGACACTATATTCTTATCGTCTTTATGTAAAAACTTTACATAAAAATGCGGTTTTATAAATAAATGTTAAACAAACCTTAGCTGAAATAATATTTCTAATTGCCATCTCGTTATCATAAAAATTACTTTGCCTGTTTACAAATTATTCTGCAATCAACGAAAAAAATAATAACTAAATATCTAAATTATAGAATTGTGAAAAATGTCGAAAACCTGTTACAAATTACAATTCCGTTGACCGACTGTAATCATTATCTTTTTGGTTAGATAAGTGATATAAAAAAAGTAATGTATTCCACCGATTGATTATGTGTAATGACTATAATAACGGTGCCTTAATGAAGAGCACATAATACATTAGAAGAGTATTTAGAAATATATAAATCTATCAAAAGGATTTAATGAGTACTCACTCGACGTCGGTACTCCATACATCGTCGTCGTTCTCCAACTCCACCAGCATGTCACCACAACCGTATTAATTATTGTCGCGTAATTAATGACAGAGGCACTGCACACTATAAACAAATGTGCATGTGTGGTATTAATTTTTTCGATATTTAAGAAAAAATATTATATTACTTAGGCGGTGCTATTAGAGCAAACAAAAACTGATTTATCATTATTTTAATGGATATCATTTAAACATATTTAAAAGGCTCATACAATCGTCGCAGACATAACAAATTAATCAACAGCCATTGTTAGTAAAATACTATAAATTAGGCTTTTGTTAACATCGGTTCAGGCCGGACAAAACTACGACTTTACATGTACTACAGAGGTACTGCTATTCGATCGCTTTTTATGACACAACGATCATACTTACCAGACGAATGCAAAGAAAACTCTTTTATGAAGTTTTTTTGCCAACTGTTAGATTACATAGTTAATATTAAACACAATAAACGCACTACCACAGAAAATAATTGTTTCACCGGCGCAATTGTTATTCGACTGCGGTATAATTAACTTATCGACCAAGACATTACCTATTATCGCGATTCACAATACTAATATGGAATTAAGATATCATTAATCAATTATAAAAATTGACTGCAGCAGTAGAATCGATCAAATCAGATTTTCACATTCGTACGTAACATGTATTTTTGATATACGAGTAGGTGTAGACTGCGAAACTGATATCTACTTCGATTAATATCATAAATAATCATCACTGTTATGCATGAAAGCAATGAAATCAGCATGGAGTATTTTTATTACATTTTAGTATTAGTTTTATAAAAATATCAAACTGTTGCCAAACGGCTAAAGTCAACATATTATTTTTGGAACCCCAGATAAGAGAATAATTAACGTCGCTGGGAAATGGTTAAGAGAAAACGGAATGCATGCTGCGGAGTTCAGTATAACACTTTTTTAAAAATACCCTCGGTGGCAATATGAATAATCCGTACTAATATTTTAAATGCAAAAGCAACTATGTCTGTTTATCTGTAACGTTTTTATGGTTTTCAACCGAAACAGTATCCGAGCGGACAAAGTCGCAGGCTGAAGCCAGTAATAATATAACACAAATTGTTTGTCATGAGTGAACAAGTAATTCTATTTTTATGACCCGGACAAAGAAAGAAATACGACGTTTATGTTTCGGTCATTGTTTTAAGTGCTGAAAAATCTGTATTTCTCGAGTCATGATTTTTTTTAAGTCCAAACACGCCCTTTAATTGTTTTAATAGTATGTAACATAACATAAAAGGATACCAGTTAAAAATATATATATAAAAGGATAGATACATATTATTATAATACAAGTAATTGTAGATAGCTATTTATAATCAGTAGCGTAACTTAAAACTTATCTTCGTCCTTTATCTTACGATAAAGAAACAGCTGTTATCAAATTAATTAGAAGGTTATTTTCTCTTCCTGGATTATAATTGAATAAAATTGAAATTTTGTCAAATGCTTAATACTGGTAATATTCACAACTTCTTCTGGACGCCACATAACGCGAAAGCGTTTGTCGGAGTGACCAACTTAAATAGCTTCTATAAATTTTGTACTGTATTTATGTAAAATAAAAATATATCATAAAATATTGTAATTAACACAATTAAAGTTTTTTCAAAATATTTAATTTAGATTAATATAAGAAAAAATCTGATGGAAATAAATTTTGGGAATCGTCAATTGGTCTCTGTAAAAAAACTTAACGTATCGGCCTAATTTTTTTCTAAAAAAAATAAAACTACTGAGGCAATAGGGTTAGGAACAATAGGATATCTGGAAGAGATCGCTTTTAGTGATAAGTCGACATTATACGTTTAATGTTACGTTACGTTAAATTACGATTTTTCTTTAGTATGCAATAGCGTATTCTATCTAATATCTATACACTTACAATAGACTCTATATACCAGATAGTGATATTATAGATGATAATATATAATTAAGTCTTTCTGTTGGAGTAATACTAAAAAATTATATTGCATTTAAAAAGGTACACTGTGACGTAATGCAATGTTACGTGAGATAGCGATACAAGAGCAGACGGGTACGCGACGTATGACCCCGTGCTTCTAGTAGCATCAAGAGGTTTGTAATACCTCTGAGATGCGGTGTCAAATTGATGTCTGTCTTTTCACAAATTGAATAAAATCATTATAACTAAGAATTTGTGGAATATCTAGAAACTTAGGTCAAAAGGCAAAAATAAAGTCTATCTTAAGTTTTTAAGACAAGCGCGGCGTATTTATTTACTACTTGTTCTTAAGTTTCGGAACCTGAAGCTGAAGGCTTCAAGGATAATAATTGACTCAAATAACATACAACTAAGACGCTTTATCATGGTATTTTGAGAGAAAAACATCCTACACCATTTTATAATTTTCCGCTGTTGAAACAAACCCAGCTGCAACAGATTTGGCCATACGAGTTAAATGTTTTATAAAGTAATGAATGCGTTCCGAGTCAGTAAGCAATGTTATTGTGGAACTCTTAAATGTTTCATATAAAAACAGAAACTCTTTAACGTCTCTGTTAAAGGAGAGAAGATCAATTCGAGGGGCGTTAATAAGGTTCTTGTATTTTACGCCGTCAGGATCAGAACACCTTGGGGAAGCTTGCTTAAGTGTACCTAAAGTATCTTTAACTATGCAGTACAAATCATGAAACTCTGTGAGAAGTCAGTAGTTGACTTCCACTAAATTATGATGGTCATTTCGTAGCTCCTCGATAGCTCGGGCTCGAATCGAGAAAGTATTCCGAAAAGACAAGGCAACGGGCTTTGTCAATGTTCGCAATCAACTCTGAGATCGATTATTGTTCACGTGAAAATAGTTTCAGCTCGTTTGCCTTCCCTTAATTTAACTTTACTTTATAATTGTTAATCAACGACATTATTGGTTTCTCTGATTTACACATCGTGACATAAATGTATTTATTATTAAAGTAAATTGTTAATATTGATACTCAAATAATCAATTACCCACAGAACCCTTAGACGATGAATGCGAACGCTAAACACCAAGTTAAAAAGATATCAGGTGCGAATTGTAAGTGAATTAAAACAAATCGTGTGAAGTTTCATAACTGCGATGTTAGTAAATAATTAATAATTATATCAGTTGTAAGTCCAACGTTGTTTAATATATTATCAATCTTTGTCCACTTATAGCAACTCTGTACGTATTTATAATGTCTTAAACTAAATAATATCTGGATACTGGTTTTCTACTATTGAGCAATATTTTTACTACTATTTTTTGAGCATATATTCCACTATTAAACAGTACCGTTTGCGATTTGAATTTAATATCTTGTTTACTCCTTTAGATAAATAGGGCGTGATGTGAAAAAAAAACATAATAACAAGTTATTCGGTGTTCACTAATAGAGTTTCAATTAGATTGCATTTCCATAACAATAATAGAGAGGTTATGAACGTGCACACAAATGGACTAGTCTGTGAGTTTATAAAAGCTAAGCAATAAGTAAATAATTCGTTTCTCTGCTTACCCATTTTGAGCAAGAACAGCGTGAATATTAATAAATATTAAGATTAACTTAGAATGTAATATAAATAAGATTACACGAATATGTATAACAATAATTTAAGATTTATATTTATTAATATATTTTGTACGAACGTTGTTCTTTTCACTGTGAATGCACGCTACCATACATGTAAATTGGTACGTATAACCGCGAAGCGTTAGAACGAACAAGGTTGTGAAATATCTGCGATAAGTAATATCGATATATAAACATAAATGTATAACAATTTTATTAGTAATAAATTTACGTAATAAAACTTCGAAATTACATAGAATGAAATTGTATGTATTAAACAGCAAACCCCATAATAAATATTACTTTGACAGGGTCAAGTGATCAGAAAATGGACTAGAACGGCTCGAAATTACCAAAAATTAGACGTGGAAATAGGGTCGATGAGGAATGGTTAAACGGTTTACACTGTATGTGAAGTTTGTATAACCGAACTTTATGCCACAGAAGCTTATATTGAAAACCAAACTGCGCACCACGATTACGTCGTTGTAAATGATTGGTCATTATATATTATAGTCGGAATCATACTAAACAACGGAGCATACAGTGGTTACCTAAACTATCAGGAGCTAACTAACAATAACCTAAATTATTATTACATCCAAGAGGTTATTATTAATGGTTACCACCATGAAAAATGACACGGTATGATTTTATCTAGGAAATTGCGTCTGAGGAATTATAGTGAATATTTTTTGGATTAGCGGAAAAAGCCGAGTTCTATTTCATTATCATAAAATATATAACTTGAAACTACGATAGCAGAATGACATTGTATTCTTAATATTTTGCACACACACACACCAACGCACACACTCACACACGGACGCATGCACACGCACGTCTTCTTTATGGGTATATATGTATTTAGGCGAAATTTTGTGCTATGATAAAAGCAAACATAATCTTAAATCATAATTAATGAATAAACATATATGTAACATATTAATCAGATAAGACAAAGGAGTGCATACAAAAATGTACCCACTAAGTTTCCCATTTCAATAAAATTTCCTGTTCAGCTGAAAGAAATTTCAATGTATGGAATAAGTAGTGCCCTTGTACAAATACTATGTTTTAATGTTTTATGCCTTTTTGTGTGTACATAAATAATTTAAAAATTGAGCAATATTAACTTTGATTTCTAGTATTTACATGAATACTACACATTTGAAAAGAAAATATTATGTATAAATTTTATTGCGTTTAATTAACTTTTTAATACGTGTCTCCCCGTTACCACGGGTGCTGTAAAACCTCTGACGTAAATACACAGTTAGTAAACACGATTGAAACAGGATTCACTCGTGGCTCGTCAAATGTCTAACAATTGTAGAGCGGTGGATGGGAGCCTGCGCAGCATCATCTCGAGAGGTGTCCAGCTGGCGCCGGCCGCTTATCATTCAATTATGCCACTTCTGTACACGAGGATCAACTTCAATTGCCCAAACATCCTTGTAGGCAGAGGATACTGCGTGTTAAATTGCATCTGGCAATTTCACTGTCCTCAATATAACGTATATTAAGGGTAATTGAAATCTTTCAATGCTAATCTTGCTACCATTCCTACCATAATTAATAAATTAAACAATTTCCTCAAACCCATTATTTCTTTCATCACTTTAGTTAATTACAAAGGAGAAACGCTTCTGTCTGTCTATCTGACTGACTGTGCCTCAAAACAATATACTTCGATTAGATGGTCCATAATTTCTAAAATATCAGAATATTATTATTTACAAAAGACCAGAAAGCAATACGTAACTGAACGAAGTACAATGAAGGAAGTTACGTATTGCTAAATTGATGTCTGTCTTTTCACAAATTGAATAAAATCATTATAACTAAATTTGTGGAATATCTAGAAACTCTGTACGTATTTATAATGTCTTAAACTAAATAATATCTGGATACTGGTTTTCTACTATTGAGCAATATTTTACTACTATTTTTGAGCATATATTCCACTATTAAACAGTACCGTTTGCGATTTGAATTTAATATCTTGTTTACTCCTTTAGATAAATAGGGCGTGATGTGAAAAAAAAACATAATAACAAGTTATTCGGTGTTCACTAATAGAGTTTCAATTAGATTGCATTTCCATAACAATAATAGAGAGGTTATGAACGTGCACACAAATGGACTAGTCTGTGAGTTTATAAAAGCTAAGCAATAAGTAAATAATTCGTTTCTCTGCTTACCCATTTTGAGCAAGAACGGCGTGAATATTAATAAATATTAAGATTAACTTAGAATGTAATATAAATAAGATTACACGAATATGTATAACAATAATTTAAGATTTATATTTATTAATATATTTTGTACGAACGTTGTTCTTTTCACTGTGAATGCACGCTACCATACATGTAAATTGGTACGTATAACCGCGAAGCGTTAGAACGAACAAGGTTGTGAAATATCTGCGATAAGTAATATCGATATATAAACATAAATGTATAACAATTTTATTAGTAATAAATTTACGTAATAAAACTTCGAAATTACATAGAATGAAATTGTATGTATTAAACAGCAAACCCATAATAAATATTACTTTGACAGGGTCAAGTGATCAGAAAATGGACTAGAACGGCTCGAAATTACCAAAATTAGACGTGGAAATAGGGTCGATGAGGAATGGTTAAACGGTTTACACTGTATGTGAAGTTTGTATAACCGAACTTTATGCCACAGAAGCTTATATTGAAAACCAAACTGCGCACCACGATTACGTCGTTGTAAATGATTGGTCATTATATATTATAGTCGGAATCATACTAAACAACGGAGCATACAGTGGTTACCTAAACTATCAGGAGCTAACTAACAATAACCTAAATTATTATTACATCCAAGAGGTTATTATTAATGGTTACCACCATGAAAAATGACACGGTATGATTTTATCTAGGAAATTGCGTCTGAGGGAATTATAGTGAATATTTTTTTGGATTAGCGGAAAAAGCCCGAGTTCTATTTCATTATCATAAAATATATAACTTGAAACTACGATAGCAGAATGACATTGTATTCTTAATATTTTGCACGCACACGCACACACACCAACGCACACACTCACACACGGACGCATGCACACGCACGTCTTCTTTATGGGTATATATGTATTTTGGCGAAATTTTGTGCTATGATAAAAGCAAACATAATCTTAAATCATAATTAATGAATAAACATATATGTAACATATTAATCAGATAAGACAAAGGAGTGCATACAAAAATTTATGTTCTACCCTTGGCGGGATTAAATTTCACAACAGGTTTGAAGGCAAGATTCCAACTAGACTATTAAATGTTTGCGCAAAGAGCGAACTCGCATCCCGGATTCAAGGAACCAACACATTTTGATAGGTTTTAATAGAGTTAGAAACAAAGATTCTGGCAATACACAATGTAAGATGCGGAAATATTACTTATTTGATGGTAGGACTCCTTTTCTGCCTGAGAGCAGTCTGGGTAGGGTACCACACATTTACCTATTTCTACCGTCAATCAACAGTGCAACCACTGTTGGGTTCCGGTTCGACGGATTTAGAAAAGCAATTACAGGCACATTCTATTTTAGTATTTAGAGGAAACATCGCACCTGTAACCTACTTTGATGAACGTTGTTCGCAGGTATTCCATGGGCTTCTGTACCCACTTACCATCAGTTCTGTAATGTTAGTTATTTTATCACTCCAATGCAATAAAAAAGTATTTATTTAATTGTATACATAATATGTATTAAAAATGTACCCACTAAGTTTCCCATTTCAATAAAATTTCCTGTTCAGCTGAAAGAAATTTCAATGTATGGAATAAGTAGTGCCCTTGTACAAATACTATGTTTTAATGTTTTTATGCCTTTTTGTGTGTACATAAATAATTTAAAAATTGAGCAATATTAACTTTGATTTCTGGTATTTACGCGAATACTACACATTTGAAAAGAAAATATTATGTATAAATTTTATTGCGTTTAATTAACTTTTTAATACGTGTCTCCCCGTTACCACGGGTGCTGTAAAGCCTCTGACGTAAATACACAGTTAGTAAACACGATTGAAACGGGATTCACTCGTGGCTCGTCAAATGTCTAACAATTGTAGAGCGGTGGATGGGAGCCTGCGCAGCATCATCTCGAGAGGTGTCCAGCTGGCGCCGGCCGCTTATCATTCAATTATGCCACTTCTGTACACGGGGATCAACTTCAATTGCCCAAACATCCTTGTAGGCAGAGGATACTGCGTGTTAAATTGCATCTGGCAATTTCACTGTCCTCAATATAACGTATATTAAGGGTAATTGAAATCTTTCAATGCTAATCTTGCTACCATTCCTACCATAATTAATAAATTAAACAATTTCCTCAAACCCATTATTTCTTTCATCACTTTAGTTAATTACAAAGGAGAAACGCGCTTCTGTCTGTCTATCTGACTGACTGTGCCTCAAGAGCAATATACTTCGATTAGATGGTCCATAATTTCTAAAATATCAGAATATTATTTACAAAAGGCCAAAAGATTTAAGTATTTATAACTTTAGAACAATCGCTTAAGACTCATTTTACAACAATTCTGGATGAGTCATAGAAAGATTTTCTTCCTTTACAAAGATTACTTAAAATTGTAACTTATTTCGAAGATTTTTCAATAAAGGCACGATACAAAGTACTGAAACCGATGAAGCATTACAGACTTGCATTGCAGACACAAAGAGAAGCATTTTTTCACAGAATTTGATTAATTACAAAATAAATATCATTTACTATTAAAATCAAGTAATTAAAAATCACTTTTCCCCTTTCTTAACGGTAAAAGGCATCATACGTGTAAGCTGTAGAATTGACAAAGCGCAACTGGACGAGCAGACTCGTCCCAAAACTTTGCACGGAGGGCCCCAGATGATAAAGCAAAAGGGCGCAAGTCAAGGATCAATACAGTTCTCTGCTATCACAACAGTCCGGGGAGGCCTTTCCTAGACAGTGTAGACTATGATGGTCCGATAAACGTTCGAACAACTAAAGGTCGAGGACATCGATCCCACAAAGGGTATATTAGTTTGTTCATGTGCAGGGTCACACGCGAGGTCGTGAGTGACATGAGCACACAAAGCTATCTATCTGCCTTCAGACGCTTTGTTTCTAGACGAGGTCATCATTTCAGCGGACTGTGGGAGCCAGACAATAAAACACCATTAACATATGAGGATTTATGACACTTCTCAATCAAGGTCAATCAGTGTTGTCACCAGTTCAGACCCTGGTAAACCGCTGCCATTAACCCAGGACACTCTTTGATCGGGGAACCTTCGATTAACGTACTGGACGCAAATTATAAAGGGTTTAACATAAATTATTTAAAATGGAGGTAATTGCTTCAGAGAATGCTGCTAAAATTTAGGAGACGATTTTAGTCTACAGAATATTTATTTACTGCAATAAATAGGTACAAACGGTCTTCCCAAGTGTCTCTTCCCAAAAATAGGAGAAACAGTGCTAATAAAAGAGACTTGCCTCCTACTGGATGGTTACTAGAACGAGTGTTACAAAAACATCCCGTTGATGATAATATCACCCGTGTGGTCAAAAAACGCACTTAAACTTCAACTATAAAAAGATCCACCTCAAATCAATGATAGAATAGTTTATAGTCAAACCTATATATTATCCAGATTAATACTATTATACCTAATTTTTGTTATGTATTTCAAGAGTAGTGTTTGTTCACTATACATTTTTACCTTCTACCCAGTTTATTTATATTCGAGACCTCTTTTATAAAGAAAAACTTTATATCTTACTAGTTTAATAATAAAGATACAATAATAATAAAATACGTTTGTTAAATGATTACATATTTTTGTTAGGTTTTATTACTTTCGTTTATTTCCAATGTGCAATTGTTAAGTATTTAAGAGATCAGTACACAGGTCACTCACATGCTATGATACAAAAGAGAAATCAAAAATCGGAGGAAGGATCAGATACAATGCCTCTAAATATTAATTCTGGCTGGGATTTAAACCCGTGTGTAATACTTATTTACTACCCGCGACTTCTCTGATACGCCTATGTCAAACTTTGAGTATAGACGTATAGTTAAGAAGTTCTATATTACTGGCATTGCTCTTTAACCGTGACAACAAAGGCAAAATCTTTGCGATAGGAAATTAAGGACATCGATCGAATGGCTGATAACAGCTGCAGCATGGATGCTATAGTCAACTACCTCAATTTATCTCCATTCATGTCGCAAGTAGGCCTTAGCCGGTATCGCAATAAAGTATATACTGCAGTCGATCATGATGAAATTCGAAAAATTTGCTTGCACTCTGTCTGTCCGTGACCAACAGACCTCAATGTAATCCTCTCGAAATTTATTGGTTAGAGCAGATTTCATATCAATATATTTAATAGACTTCGCGAACATAAAAGTAAAGAGGTCAACATCTTTATGAGTATGCAAATAAAGGTTTGACTTTCCATCGTTTAATGGAATAATGGATCGAGTTTACAACCCTCTTGGCTAAACACATGGATACAGATAACGCTTGAGAATCCCTGCAGTTGGTATTAAGATTAATTAAACGCATAAATCAAAGATATTTACTTTAAATCCGTTTACATGAGTGTCTAATGGAGTCTGCAAATTATACGACAAGGAAGTAGTAGGTGAAGTACTTTGTGTAGGGATATTCATGGCATTTCTTAGTAATTAAAATGAAAATAGTGTACTATTATAAAACATGCCTAACCTTCATATTTAACACTATAAAATAATTAATAGAAGATTTTGTAGTTTTAGTTGAGTAGTATAAAACTTCAGATATTTCCACCGTTACATATTTTTTTAATATTCTATTAAATACTTAATATAACTGAACACGTAGGTTAATTCCGTGAAATTATGAACCCCCTCGTACATTATATACTTTATTATATATATATATATATATACTATCTCCAATTATTTGATCCCTATTATACCAGAGGAAAAATATTTAAAGTAATATCGGTACACTATCTGCGAAAATAAATCACAAGTATTACGCGATTTAACATATTATCTCAATGCGTGTTGCAATAACTGAAATTCTAGTGTTTAAATTTGATTTTGTCGTTATCAATTACAACAAGCTTTATCATTTCTGAGTCTCTGAATTTTATGAGTAAAAGTGACTCAGTATAGTTAAATTTTTAAAACCGAGTGTTTAAAATAACACGACAGGAAATTTGAGAAAAATATTTATACATGAACAAAGGGCTGTCAGCGCAGCCATCAAGTGATGGAATGTTTTGCGTGCCATTAGCGAGAGCTGTTACAACGTGATATCTTATCCGGTATTCTTTGCTCGTTAAACGAGAGGACAGGTGATGAGACAAACAAGAGGCCAGGGGGCTCGCCGGTTATTATCTCGCTCTAACATGGTGCCTTATCTGTAAGCGAGTGATGCGCAGTTACTGTCATGTTTAAGAAACAATATCAAACACAGACTCCGTAAATAACACGACAAGTAATAATAATATACGATAATTATTGTTAATAAATAGAACGTATTTTATGCATTTATAAGCCAACCAGACGAGAATTCAATATGCAAATCTAATAATAATATACCATCATCACGAAAAGGAGAATTCTTTCGAACAAGCCTGGTATTGTGCTGATATGACGAGAACCTCGTGAAAGCCGAGACAGACATTATTTTAAGTATTATTTGTAAATACATATAATTTGCCAGAATATAATGTAATATGAACATCCCAAATAACATATATATTTTTTTTCATCTCCAAAATTTATAAAGTTTAGTCTTCAAAAGACATAAAAATGGTGCCTGAAAACATAGAATACAACGAGATCAAATAATATACTACGAGTGCAATGCAGTGTGAGGTACTGTTTCAACGTTCTATTCAATTATTTTAAACTCATAAAGTTTAAGTGCAAATATATTGTATGAACCCTCAAAAGCTAACTAAACAAAAGGACCGCATTTTATATAAAAATCATATAACAAACTACAACTCGTTCTTCCTTTAGGTATCGTAAGAGCGGGCAATCTTTGGAAGCAACCCCGACAACCCACTTTTCGCCTCTCCAGGAGTGACAAACCGAAAAAGTGACGGGTGACGAGCTTCGTTGCCATGTGTGCTCCCGGAGATTATCATGAATATTTTTAGACTATTTTAAGCCAGGAAGTAAGGGGGTGGCAGATTCTTAGGCCGATACCATACGGTTTTAATGACAATGATGACATAATAATAAACGTATACATAGTATTTTAGTCTTTTTACAAATGTTTAAAGAGAATGTGGATAAGAGGCAACGCAAATATGTATCACGCAAATAAGCAATATTTAAATTCTACAGGTAAGACAGATATTCATCAGTTTGTTTACACTACATCTTATCGATTCTAACACCTACATTACGTCGTAGAAGTAAAAGAAATTTTCTTCGTCATAAAACCTTGAGATAATGTAAAGAACTGATAAAAGATCAGTGCTCAATCGATTCGTAGTCAAACACCCCCAATCTATTCGAGGACATACATAACACGTATTTCACAAAAAAAAAACACTGCATATCACAAGAAATGAGCATAATGAATCTGTAGTAGAGCAAGAATATTAATTACCTATTACTTAAACCTATTAAATACCTCATCATATTACAATTTAACTTTTAAACTAAGAATAGTGAAAAGTTCGCAGGAACAGATTTATATAAAAAATTCTACCTATATATAATACCCAGTGAGCCTTGGTAGCCTAGTGGTCAGGGTAGTGTGCGCACTGGAGCAGCAGGCGGCGGGTTGGAATGTGCAGTGCAGAGAGTGCAGTACCGATAACCTCGCACTAGGGATGCTACACCCCACCACATGATTGTAGGATTTGGGTTCGGCATGTACGGATTTTCCGGTAAGACTGGCCATCCCTTGTATTTGTGAGAAGACAAACCAAAATACTCGTAAAACGTCTTAAGAAAATGTTTTCGTTATGTTATTTTCTACTGCACACACACATTGTCTAACTTGAGAACAACGAACTGCACATTGTTGGTAAATGTCAAAGCGATTTACTTGCAAGCTTAATACTCTATTGTTCCGTTCACGGTTTTGAAACAAGTTTTATCTACATATCTTATGTAGATAAAAGTTGTATTAGCTTCTTTAATGTGTAACATAGACTTGTTAAGAAAAAGAACTAGATTACAATACACATTTCATAATAATTGGGAAAATTTGATTCAGGGCATCTATGACAAATTGCTAAAGAAGGTTTAGATAAAAGATTTGTTATGATAATAACAAGATAATCCTACATCAACCTCAATCTACGGCAAATCTGTGGTAATAATACGTATTATTGGCATAAAACATCTGTTACATACTAGAAAATTTCACAAAAATAAGGCCGGCATATGCTCAGAAGTTAGGTTTCATGATGTCATTAATTTTTACTTCACTTTGATAATGTATCACACATGCCTGCAAGAAAGTAAAAGAAAATGTTATTATTTCATATAAACGATAAAACAATTATAAACCGAAATTATTGCAATTCATTGCCTTAAAGACTTAAAAGAAACAATGTAAAATATCTGTTAACTAATGCTTAAACGAATAAGGACACACGGAATGTGATAAAATTATAGTTGATGTAAAAAAAACCTTAAAACAAAGCCGAAAATTTACTACGACCAGTGGACATTGCTCAATAAATAAATGTTTTTCTAACAATGGTTAATTTCTAGCAGATACGATAACAGCTACTCATAATTTTAACTTGGGTTCATATTCCTTCAATATTCCGCATGCTATTAATTATTTTGTATTACTTCTCCCGGATGTATCTGAGATCGAAGGTCATCCTCATCAGTCATCAGTCAAGTTTCTAGAAAATGGGGGTATATCCTTAAGAAATAAAAAGATCACTTATAACTCCTGTTCAAAGGGCCCACCCCAAGTGCTGACTTTCGTTACGGTGGGGCCAGTAAAACATCGTTGAGAAAGCCGCATATCTAAGACACAATAAACAATATTACTTAGAGGACATGTGAAGTCCCCCAAATAGCTCTGAAGCAACGTAGCGAATCTTTTCCAGCCGTGGAACATTTACTGGTTGCCACTTTACTTTAGGCATTACTTTGCGAAAATTCATCTCATGTCCAACCACAAGTCCATTTCAACCGCATAATACATTCTTAGCATTAATTAACTATTAACATAGAAAAAAGTAATATTATATGAATAAGGTAAATTGCAATCGAATGAAAAATGCAAGTTAATCAGGTTAACTTTTTCGCAGCAGCTAATTGCCTAATTGACTTACTTTATAAATTTGAATTTAACAGTTTTTGTATACAAACACATTTGTAACCGAAAAAAACGAGTTCATTTTGAAATCTCTGCCGACATGTCTGTAGGTAGCAGGACAAATTAAAAAAAACGGGCCAAGTGCGTGTCGGTCGCGCATCGAGGGTTCTTTTCAACCAAACAATATATCTGTGTTATACATGTACCAAAAAAAATATTCATTCAGTTTGGGATTCTCAGCGTGAGCCAGACTCAATTGACAAGATTCTTGTCAATCTCCATTAATAATATTGCCTCTTTATTTTTACTTCTTGTGTGTTATTTGTTAGGATATTCTTGATACACATATACTGTGAAAATTTCAACCAGCTTCCTATAACGTTTCAAAAGATACAGATACAGCCCTTTAAAGGATGGAAGGACGGAACTCCAAAAAACAGACTTATTTAGCGCTTACATCCACGAGTCGCCTTGCGGTTTTGAGTCATGCCATCATATTTTCGTCTTCTGGATATCGTGTAGAAATCGTCAAAAAGAAACGCTAGAAAATGCCATGGCCTTCCACTGAAGGAAAGTAATCTCCGATCTCAATAATTAATAGGCCTTAAATTGATCGGTGACGGTCAGTGCAGTCCGAGGTGCGGCGCGTCTGGTACAACGATCGTCGATCAACCTGTCAAGTGCGAATATTACAAATCATCCAAACTCATTACAGGTTTTCGATGGAGATGATCGCCTTTTTTGTTAATTCCTATATTTCATCTATATTTAACCATTGCACTCAACTAAAGTAAAACTAACAATGAATCTAAATATCTGAATTTAAATTCAGACCTTATCGTTGTTTGATTGTTCTTTGTAATGGATTATTGCGGTGGCTCATTATGTTTCTATAAATTATATCAAGATACAATGCAATTAAATATACCAAAACGCTCAATCACAGTATTATTTCGATTTAGCGCTGTGATTTGAAATTAATATTAACTTTTATGACTTTCATTAATTATGTAAGTGACCTTCAGATTTTAGGAAGCCGACGACTTCTTATTTCCTTTCAAGAAAATGGTTTTAGTCATAATCTTTTTACACGTGGTAGAGCCAAGCGGCGGCTTTTGCGTTGCTCGAATGGGCCGGCTCGACCGGGTTGGTACCACGGCCTCGCAGAATACCGGCGTGAAGTAGAGGCATCTTGTGCTTCGGTGTTTCGTTCGGTGAGTGAAGTAACCGAAGGCCCACTCCTCTTCCCCCTCCTCATCCTCTCTCCTATCCAATTACCCTTAAAGGCCGGCAACGCACCTGCAGCGTCTATGGTGTTGCGGATGTACGTGGGCGACGGTAATCACTTACTTAAAATATCTACTTTGGACAGTGAGCAGAGCCACTAAATTCTCTTTATTTGGTATAGCTAAATAAATATATGTATGTACGTATATCCTCATATAAAATATGTGAGTTTATTTTTTCTACAGGTATACGTATTTAAATTTATATAGATCGTACAGATATATTTTTAGTATTTATTATGTAGTCCTTTATTATATTTTATCACACTTAGTTCTATACCACGTAGAATGGTAGAGAATGTAAGACTAAAGATTCATTAAATCCGCCAATTGTACGTTATTTGTTTGCTCAATAAAGTTTTTGAACAAACAAATATTAAAGTGAGTACGACAATGTAATTTGCCTCAAATTTCAAAAAGTGATAGCGGCTCCCTAGTTAGATACAAAAATCAGTTATCGTTACAGATATCTATGCATAAGCTAAACTCTTAAATATTAGTGTTATAAAATCAAAATATGTCGTAAGAATGGACAATTTAACAATATATAACCTCACTAATCAACATTTTGAAGTTTACACTCATTGTTCTTACTACGTGACCTATTTTGGTTATCGGTCTCACTAAGTTTAAGTTCAGATGATAACCAATTGTGTTCCGTAACGACTGTCACGAATCCGTGTTGCTGTGTTGTAAGTGTTAAACTTAAAACAATATTACCTATTCCACGATTATGTGTGCTTATATTTACGCGAATACTGCACATTCAAATAAGACTAATAATTAATTATTTTATCGTGCACTACTCGTATTTGAATTACTTTGATTATCGACTTTTCGAATGCTTTGCACCACTCATTAAATTATAATTTAATTATTTTTCATTTCAATATTACGAGTAGCATAATGGTTAAAAGGTTCGTATATTACATTACATATTCACATTGTTTAGTTATAGTGTTTGTTTCACTGGTGTTAAGTGACGGCGAAGCTTTATATGGCTACGCAGTAGCTCAGTAACATCCTATTCCCTCTTTTCTTTTTTTGAATTCGGACGGAAAGACTGACGCAGGTAAATTATTGCAGTACTTGGTTGTACGCATAATGACGACGAAATGACGAACCATTACGTGTCCTTCGCTTCACTTGTTTTGTTTTGCATCTTGTTTGGTGTAATATGTGTAAAACATAATTATTTTGTAGTCACTGCATTTCTTAATATAATCATGTCAATAAACAAAAATTCAATCAATCAGTGAAAACTTCATTCGAATCAATATCAGTTCAATGATTTTGATTGCATTTAATTTCATATAAAAAAATATTTTTTTCGTGTAAAAGTAAAGTAGCAGCCTGTAAGTGCCCACAGCTGGGCAGAGGTCTCCTCATCTATCTGAGAGGGGTTTGGAGACTGGAAGGGCCCGCTATGCAGCTCCAGTGCGGGTTGGTTAGAGTTTTTCGGGTAAAGAGGAATATCCCACTATCAGAAAATCGCGAAATTCGAAGCTACTACTTAAACCACTTCTTCAGGTGTGCCATTAGTGAATGGGAATGGCAAATGCCTCAGTAGAATAAATAACCTTTTCACAAAATATAAAGGAAATAAGCAACGACGGGATATTAAATAATCCACTTCCCTTAATATTACTGCGAGAAGTCGATGCACACGTTCTGCTTAGGACCGTGCTTTGTGGCAAAATTCAGCAGTAGACTTGTGAAAGGCTGTAATGATGATGATGAATTTCATTATTTTGTATTTTCTAGAGTTACTAACGTCTTTAAAGAATATTAAAATATAGCTTATAAAAACTAGTAGGAGATTTGGAGCAGCAGAACCGTGCTAACGATTTGCATCGGTTAAGCTTCTCATCAGTTTTGAACACACACCTCTTGTATTATTTGTCGCACCAAAATGAAAAAAGTTGGATGACCAATACGTCAACAAAAAACATAATGCAATAGGAATACATATTTCTTATTTCTGTAAATCCATTGTAATGTCTAATTAAATGAAACATCCAAATTACTTGACAAAATTCCGGTGAACGTTCGCTTTATAATTGAGGCGAGGGTCACTGTAAAAGCCCTGTAAGTATACATCGTGCTAACGTAGCCCGACTGTAGTACATGTATAACAGTAGATAGGACACAATGCCAAAGGAAACAATAGCGGGCCGATTCACCCCCTCCCTCCCTTGGCCCACAGATCTCGACCGTTGTCTCCTAAACATTTTTTAAATCGGCCAAGGACAGCCTACACAGCCTACTTGCATAACGGAAAAAGCGAGAGCGGCGGAGCATGGTTGCTGCAGCGGATTAATACGAACTACGTTATGTACACAATTATGCAACGACTATTTTTTTGAAACAGACTAATTTAAGCAGATGTGAACTGTTTTTTTTTTTTGGTAGTATTATATTACATAAACTTTGCATATATTGTAAGTTACTGATAGCCAACCGCAGCCAACTTAACAGCGGAATTGTCTATGGTGGTATTTTATTCAAATTCTTCTTTAGCGTACTTGCCCCCAATGCACTCCTTAATATACGTAAGTGTTGTAATTTTTCTAAATACCACCTTTACTTGGAACGAAACCGTATTTGATTAGTAAGATCATAGCACCGAATAGACAACCGTATTCTGTACGAACTAATTTGATGATCATTTGTATACCTAAATAAAAATTACGCAAAACATCATCTTCCATGTTAACCGTGTTAATAAAATTTGTAAAGTAGATTAACTTTTAATTAAATGACTCTATAAACAACCCTAAGCGAGACCACTGTCACTGGCTGCAACCAAAGATAAGGAGTTAACTGGAGGTAACGCACACAGCGGAGATAGGAAATATTTCACGGTGTACGTATTTGCACGCTTCATATTATGCCAGACCGTAGTTGTTGCGAACATCTTTGAAAGGTTCTTTCTTTTCTTGCAGCGATAATATAAAAAAATTGGGATATTAGTTAACCCGCATGCCAAGTGTGACGATTGCAGCAAACTCTTCCTACAGGAGAGGCCTATACGATATCTATACCTGTAGTTTATTTAAAAGCTGTTTAAGAAGAAAGAGGAAGGTATTAATTTTCCTTGCAAATAATAAATAACATAACTAACACTGTGCCAAACCTGACGGAATTTTAAATGGTGTTCAATAATTTGAAGCTAAATTAATTTTATGGATTAGTTTCATAATTCATCATTCAATGGAACGAAAGTAATTAGTTACTCTCAAAACAAACATTAATATAATCTCGGCGGACATACACCGTCACGCCGAATACGCAAATGAAGTTAACTAGAATTAGATACACGAAATTCGTAACAATTTACCTTACATTTGTACAGTGGGAAATAACCCAAAACATTTTTCCAAATGTTTTGTACATGGCAGAGTCAAGCGGCGGTGCTCCTGATCGAAGGGACAGGCTCGACCCAACCGGGCAGTACCACGCCCTCGCAGAATACCGGTGTGAAATTGAGGCATCTTGTGCTTCTGCGTTTCGTTCGGTGAGGGAGGTAACCGGATGTTCTCTTCCCCTCCCCAGATATCCTAAAAAGTCGACAACGCACCTGCAGCTCCAGCTGCTGTTGCAGATGTACGAGGGCGTTGGTAATCACACGCAGTGCTAATCCTACGGACTAACGGCAACTGATGACGAAAAATCCATCGGAATACTCCAAACGCAAATTGCACGGATTAGTGCCGGGCGGCCTGGTGAGTATGGATCTCCACGCATCGACTGTGAGCATTGATGGCGCTACCATGGAAAGGTCTATGTTCAGTGGATTTACCACAGGCTGATGAAAACGATTTGTATAATGTCATTCTGTAACTACTACCACCTACTAGTATATTTATTTCGTACCAACTATAAACGATTTAATGCCATTTTTAAGTATAATATCATCAAAAGAAATTGCTGAATATAAAATTTGTAAAATAATGTATCGTTTAAACCATCGAGGATGCACTATCAAGGAAAAGCGTTGTGAATTTTAGTCACAGTATAACAAGCCGCTAATTTGAGTTGCATTCGTACAAATTGCACGTCGGATCTGGAGGTAAATTGGATTCCCGCTGACTGGGACGCGGCGCTCCAGTCTTTCATCGGCCTCGTTACGCTATTGCCTCAGCAAATTCAAAATATCAACAGTTGATTTAAAAATGCAGAAATAAATTAATAATACAGGTTTTTCATGCATTTTTTCAGATATTCCACAATACTACCAAGAACGCTATGTTATAATATACAGCTTTCTTGTATGTATATACTTTTTTCCGTATTAACAGTCTTCGAGTTTATTACCTGAAGTAAGCTAGAGTTTACAGGAAAGAGCGATTGAATATTTTTCGTTCGTATTGTTTTGAAACCCCAGTAACTGTCTATAATTACCACATGCTTAGAAAAAAATATATTATAAGAAAAAACGTAATGTTATACATAAATAAAGCATTCACGATTTTCACATTAGACCTAGGTAAAGGTACGACTTAGCTTACCTTTCGCTACTAACTTTATGCCAAACCGCGGTACAAATCAACAGTAATATTTTGAATGAATACATGAAATTGAAAACGCTTTACATTGCCAAGCAGTGTCATCGGGTGGTATAATATACCAGCTACCCGTTTTGTATATTTACATTGTACAAATAGGAAGAACTGACCCCCACGTCACGGAATATCCTAGTTTTGGGGGTCCTGGGTAATTTTAAGAAAAATTGTGCCTTTTATTTGGAAGAAATAAAGATTTTATTATTATTATTTTAGTTTATTTTACTTTTAGATTACTTGTAACAATCTCTCGGGCACCTTCGGCTAAAATTACTACTATAATTATGATTATATTGTATTTTGCATCTTTAAAGAGTATATTGTGTTTGAGGATTACGTAACTGATATATTTATATATTGTTATATGTGAAATTATGTATGTATGTCCATATACATGATTTGTTTTATTGTATATATTCATTTTAGTTGTATAGTATGTATATTTAATATATATTTCACCACCTACTTTGTATCTTAAGCTTTGTTCCTTACGCCTTTGGTTGCCTGCAAGAGATCGCTATATAGCGATAAGGCCGCCAAATTGTACCTTCTACATAACATGCTCTTATAGTGTTTTCTGTAACCTTTTCTTTTATGGTGTACGATAAAAGTATACTCATTCATTAATATCATATCCTATTGTGTATTACTGTAGGGATCTCCAGCCGGATTGGTAACAATATTAATTTTTGCAATAGCAAGTGATACGTGCAATCTATAAGTCCGGGACCCGCGAGTCGCTTTCCAACCTTTTTAAGGAGAGTAATATTATAACACTTCGATCGTTGTTGATTTTTGATAACATTATACGGAATTATACGGAAATTATGAACTTATTTAATGAAAACAGACTGTCTCCTGTACAAACGGTCGATGGTCCAAAATTTATTTTGGTTAAAACTAAATTTATATGAAACAATCTAAAACTTTTTTAAATCTTGTTAAGGAAACATTGCTAAAAAAGGCCTATTATAAAATAGATCAGTACATTGAGGAAAATGATGTGTGGAAATAACTCCGCACTTGCAAGACCCCTGGCTACTATTTTTCAAATACATGTTTAAAGTTATAAATATACATTTGTACAATACAATTTATTGATTTTATTATAAATTGAAATTGTAACATAGCATTAAAAAAATACTCCAGTTTTTACCGGTACTTCTCTGAAAAAAAAAATTGTTTTGCGAACCGTTGTAGATTTCCCAGGTTCATAAGAGCTTTAAACCAACCTTAATTAAAAAAAAAGTTTTGACAAAGACTTTAAAAGGAATATGAATTTAATTTGTGTCTTTTTTCTCCTGCCGTTTTGTCAAGAACGACCGAATCTTCTCTTGGAAAGAAAAAGCAAAACAAATAGATATACATAGGTATCCTTTTTGTAATTTTTCATCAAAATAGTTGATTTGAATTATAAACATAGATAAATATAATTATGAATAAAGACAAAAAAATTATAGAATCAATAATACCGTATGTACTCTACAGCACAGCGTATGTGTCCTACGACAAAAATTAATTAAATAAATAAATATGACTTTAAACTCAAGCGGACGAACCCCCACAATCGTCACTTTGCCAATAGTAACGTTTCCCTATAAGACACTTGTTTAAACTAGTAAACGTGTATAAACAACAAGGAGAAGGTCAGAAGCAATGTATCCAAAGACAATTATTACGATGCGCCTGTCAGTTTCATTGTCGAGCTGTTTGTCAAATAAGACACGGTAATAAAAATCAATGCCCAGCATCTGGACAATACGCCCATGTTGGTAATTAAAGCGTAAAAATAAATGCACAGACAAAGCAAGAGTTAGACATACGCAACATCATCAAGTTTAACATATTTCTACGTTTAACTGGTTATTGGTAAGGCAGGTCGTTAATTATTAAAAAAAAAAAAATTAGAGACAAAATTAAGCATCGCGAGTCATCAGTATAAAGCTTTCTTTACATCATGCAAATATAAACCAGTATTTACAGCGAGCTGATCGCAGCTGCCTCCATCTGCTCCTGAAAATTAACTTTAAAGTGAACAATAGATACTCACTGCCAATGGAAGGGCCCGGTGATTCCCTCACGGAGGCGATCCTTGAGGGAGCGCTGCCTCGAGGGTCCCGGGCCGGGGGGCAGAGTCCCCGCGCCGGCCGGGACCGCGGGGGCGCGTGCCGGTGACGACATGGAGGCGACCCCGTCGAATTAACAGCCACGCACCGACATTAACATCACACCACTGCACCGTAAGTCACCACTGTAAACGTGCGCTGGAACACAACAAAAGCAACCAAAGCCGCATAAATAAACATAAAGCGCTGCATATACAACAAAACAGCTAACAAGAATTGTGCCAGGCGAAAAGTGAATATGTACAATAAAGCGACATTTATTCTATAGCTAAATGGTGATTTAAGTCGAAAAAAATGAAACGTGATCTCCATAAACCTCGTAAAGTCGAAAGTTGGTGAAAATGTGTTTCTAATTGCCAAATTGAAAAAATAAATAAACGCCTATCGTTTTGTAATAGCAAATGTTCGCATAACAAAAAATAATGGCGCAAACATAATTTTTCCTTGAAGTAATTATGTTTAAAGATCGACAAATATTTACATCCTTGGCCATTTGGGGTACTTGTGATAAATAAATACGCTTACTTACTCAGATAAATTCAATTTAAACTGAAAATCAGTCTGAAATGACGTCAGATTTCTTATACTTATAAAACAGTGTTATGTTTTAAAATTCTTAATAATTTCTGGATCGTAATTATGATACTGTTTACATTTTTGTGTTAACTTTCATAGGATTCTGATAACAAACAAATGGAACAGTAAATATTATTGCGTCGTACAATGGCCAAATTTTCGTTATCGTAACATTTTTCATAATTCAATATTTTTTGACATTAAATACTTTGAGATGCAACAAAATATGTTTTGGCAGATGTCACGTCACATAATCGTTTACTAGCACTAGAGGAATCTTATTATTTAGTAGTGCTAAATGTCGCCATGTGACTCTTTGTTGCGTTCTGGAGTGATATCTAATGAATGCATTAAGGGTCATAGGTACTACAATAGGTCTGAACAGTTGCGTAGCATCTGTACGCGCGTCAGTTTTCGTGTAGGAGTGTATAACGCAGCTATTCTGATAGTTGAATTCATAATGAAATACCTATTTCAACTGCCACCCTTCCTCTTTTTTTCACGCGATTAAGCAAATTTCTTGAGCAACTTGTCTGCGTCTATAAAGAGTAAATCGACATTTACTGAGTTGAAGTACTATCATCTATACATCAAATGGAATCGAAGTCAAGTACTAGTTAATGCCAGTAAAAAATATAAGTATTAACCTGATGTCCCAAGGCGAAGAGCGAGGTGAAATGCTATACAGGACTCTCACAGTTCAGTTAGAGCACGCGCATCGGGAGAACAACTTACTGATCTCGACACTTACTTTCATAGACACTGATCTGATTCTTTATTTATTTAAAAACAAAGCACTTGCCGTCGATATATCCCACTTTGAGATCATACACAAGTATTTTAGAATTTTTTTTTAAAATATTAATCAAATTCATGAATATTTAAATAATTATTATAAATTCGTTACAAGACCTACGTACCTACATGCAAACACAAAGAGACTGGATCAGTTCTTCTACTGTGGTTTAGCAGCTCGATACAGTAACCGCAACCGCAGGTTTCACTAAGGCAAAGCTAAAGCCACATGTATCCGTTACTTCAAATCTATTAATAAGTGAAGCTAGTTCAAATAACCACCAAGAGTGAAATACAAAATAATTAAGACAGTTTCATCACATCAAGGTGTGAGTGAAACGCCTCCACGATACTGGAGAATTTTACCGATACCACACTTCCTTTACAAAAAAAAAAATTGCGACTTAAATAGTCAACACATGCGGAACTATAATATATCCTGCCCTGTTGCCAATCGCGAGGAGTTATCTCTCGTGTCATCAGTTCTGATATGAGTCCTAAAAGGATAAGGAAGTGGTGTTCCCTAGTTTGATCGAATTTTGGAAATTGTTTATATATAATAATATAATGTCTACGAAAAAATTATTACCACGAGATAATTTGCTTAGCATTAGATAATGAAAAAATATAACAGGAAAAGATATTTAGTTCAAATTATTCAAATTTGCGTCTAATACCAACTTGTTTACTTAGTAAACACTTGCGATTCTCCCAAGAATTTTCATTTACAATAGAGCTACGGACTTAGCAGAAAATGTTTTTGTATTTTGAAATATCTTTTTCGTCATTTATTATGTGTATTTTTAGTAAGTATTTCCCGCCAATTTCAGTTATGTGATAAAAGTAAAAACGTGCCTATGATTTAAACAAGCATGGTATGTGTAATTGTTTTACCTTCACAGAATTATTTTTATTCTTTGAAAACCAATTATAATTTTCGTGATTTCTCGATTGGGAAATGCTTTCATTTTTGTCTACATTAAGTATGTGGCCGAATAAAATGAAAAAGGTTTTCATATCAACAATTATCACTTCTTTAGACGTAATCTTAAGCGTAATATTGATACAAGATTTGAGAAGTGTTTATTTAAATTGCCGATGTATACAATGTTTCGAAACGTCACTGTTTATATGAGATACGCTGTTCTGGGATGTTACCTAAAAGGTAGTAACTTCGAGTTTTATTATGCAGCATATAACCCAGCAAGTTTAATGCACTAGATATAAGTAATGTGGAACAATAACCTATGAAAAATTATTTTTTGTAGAGAAATTTGGTTTTTACTCTGTTTTAAGATACTTTATTAGCGTCCATCTTACGAATACTATCAAATTTTTATAATTGAACTGTTTCATAATGTGAATTTTAAAGGTTTTTAAAATTCACATTATGTCGTTCAATTATTTTTTGGGGGAGGCCTACTATAATCTATTTTATTTGGAACAAAACCCTGTATGCGATATTTAAATGAAATTGCGTAAGAATGCATTCAGAATAATTACGTTCAAAGCTAATCACTTTCAAAGGTGGACGTGGAACTGAATTAATTTCCAGGAACGTGTGAAAAATAAATTATGCGTTACTGCTTCGGCAGCACCGGTGGTGCGGTTGAACACTGAGCACGCATACATAATGAGACGCCACACAACGCCCGGCGTTTCATATAATTTATGGCGACTCCTAACTGGTGTAATGAAGCGAAAACCTAAAAGTAACCGAAGGAAATTCATATTAATTCGAAGAAAAGTATGTAACACGTGTCTTAGAAGTTAGGTAAACCGAATTCCACCTTGTTTACTTATAGCCCAGCGAGGTAAACATAGAAACATTTCCATTAGATATCTTTGTAGAGCTATGGCAATACAATGAAACGATGATGAAATTAATTTTACCAATACTTACATTACAACATCATCAAAAAAAAATTTTACTGCTCTTATTCCAATTAAAGTAAACTTGTAGCATTTAAATGTAACACTGGAGTATTTAAGAGGGAGCTGGCAATAGCATGGACTTTTAGACTAAAAACGTCACGTCAATTCCATCCATCAACGAAGCCATTAACCCGTTAAGAAACTTCGACAAAACATAACTGAACTTTTCGCAACAAGCCCGTAACGGAGGAGAAGTTTGGAGAACCCAATCAAAGTTGTAGTACCTATGAAATTATTATTTTGGTAAGTTCGGAGATTTTTTCGCCTAATTATGATGCTAAAGTTCGTTTACTCTGTAGTAGGTGCTATAACTGCTATACGTTTTACATAAAAAAAGTTATAACAAATGTTATATCAAAATTTGCTTGAAATGGCAATGTCAGTTCACCGTACCTTTTATCTCATACAGAGTTTCAAAGCACTACTAAATACTAGCATTATCTAAATTCTCGTAACGTCAAAATAATTTTTTTAATTAAGATTTCTTCTATTTACTACACTACACATTTGAAATTAACCTACTATTTACGAATTTTAACGCGTTTAATTTAAGTTATTATGTTCCCGACATTTCCAGGAATTTACAGCCCCCTTTAGCCACGGGTGCTAAGCACTAGCGCAAAATTTCATGAAATACGACCATGTCATCCATAGCCCCATGGTAGCGCCGTAAGAATCTACCACGCCCTATCTTCCCGTGGGTATCGAGAGAGTCGTCTTACTAAAAAGTCTTGAACAACTCATGGCAATCTCTGGGAGCGAACTCGGCCATTCGAGGCCACTCGCCATTTTCTCTCTTTCTCGGAGGCGAAAGCTAGGTTGCCGAATTTGGCTACGCCGAGTCATACCTAATGGAAATCCCTAATCGATGCCAATCCATTTGGGTGACAGGCGTGTGTATATAATATACAGATGCAGATGCAGAACTAGAAAGTATTTTTGTTATTAAATCGAAGTAACTATCGAGTTAACAGTCCACATGGCTGCTGCAGGCCATGGATACCTGCAAACAACTTTAATCGAAGAATTTAGAGATACGTTGTCACCTCTGACGACTTAGATGGACTGCCTCCCTGCCTGTAATTACACAAGATCTACCAAAGCGGAACAAAACAGTTCTGCACTGCTGATTGGTGGTAGAAATGGGAAAGAAGGAGTCTACCGCCAAGTAATAAAATTCCATTTGTGAAAACAATAAGTGAATTTTCCTATTTTAGTAGCTGCATCGACAAATCTCGACAAACAAACTCAATAAACAACCCCTGAATAAAACGTGCGGCAATAAAAACGCTTAATTGTATTTTAACAAAAAAACTTTGATCCACTGTTTTACAATCCACAATTCAATAGACGTAGAATGTTTTTTAGACGCGAAGTTCGGCATATTGTGTCGCCCAGGACGCTGAGCTGCCACATTCATAGGACATCAACTAAATTATTCAGATGGAACTATGTGCAACGAGCGTTTAGGGACGTGGGAACACATGTCCCACGTGTGTTCTCTGTATAGCGACAGTGAAATAGTAGTGACAAAAGGAAAGACCCGACATTGTGATTTCGAAAATATGAATACTTCTTGTATTCTATAAAAAAAAACACAGGGAAGGTTTTGAATATGGACTTTCAGCTAAGACTGTCGGTTCTTAACCAATTGATCAGATTACGCTTAATCTACTTTTGTCGATACAACGTTACTATTCAAGAAAAACTGTTCTCCCTATATGGTTAAAGGTTATTTGCTGTTTCTCCGACACAAACCCATGAGCTATGTCGATGAGTTCTACTGTGATAAACTCAGAGCTTCGATTGTATGCTGCGCGACTAAAGAGTACTTCTTCTTCTTTCTTATCAACCTGATAATAGTTCATTGCTGGACACAAGTATCTTCCAGTATGAGAATTGTGTATAATCGCCACAATTGGCAGGCGAATTGCGGTGGTAGTACGTGACACCGCGCACCCTGAGACATTACTGGCCTTTATCGGTGTATGGATTTCCAGACTGGCATTTTTGAGACGATTAATTTTTCATCGGTCGGACGCCATGAGATTTGTTTTGGCCTATCCCTTAGGCGACTCTTACGTCATCATCAGTATAAAGGGGAAGGTAGATTTTCTTACACCACCTCGGAACGTTAGTCGAACGAGTCAACGTCAGTTACAATTCGAATTCACATTAATAGAAACTAGAAGCAGTCCGTAACCAGTAATATTGTTCCTACAATCTGAACATGATTCTACCTACCAAAAGTAGTAGTATGCGAGAACCATGTGTTATGCGAAAACATTCTCACAACTTGGGCCAGGTATTTAAAATACTTAAGTATTATTAAACGTAAATGTAAAAAATACTGAGAGAGTTAATACGAGAATAATTTCGAAAGCGACTGAGTTTGTAATGTCAGGTATAGTACTTCTTCACTTCTTTTCATCTTTTAGACGCGTTTTATTTAGGTATAATTAACATACCACTGCCTCCAGAAAGTAGTACGTTACTAATGAAGCCATACCGCTGAATACTACGCGCCCTAGTTAAGTTAATAAGTCAAAGAATTTCGTAGGTATACCAGTTGCTGAGTTCGAGAAAATAACGCATGGAGCAATAACCGTGTATTTTTAATTACCAACAAGTCACTCTGGTTCACTTGTTTTATTATAACTTACCCGATGGTATACATACTCTGAGGATATTTAACACAGGGTTTTCGAAGGCACGGTATGTACAAACGACTGGTTAAAGTAAAATTATAACAGAATTTTATTATGGGTATCAAACAGAACTCAACTATCTCAAGTTAGCATTAAACACTTTAATTCGAAGAAAATTTTGCAACTTCATCGTGTACTCATTATAAACTAAGATCAAAAATGTATGTAAAGCCACCAAGAAGTAATAACCGTATCATAAAACAGTACTATTCCAGGTCGCGTGCAAAATTCATATCAAGCACGCAACCGCGATTTTAATACCGAAATTCATAACGGAGATTATTCGTCTGATCATTCATCATTTCCTTTTTCATCTGCCTTTCAACTGTTCACTACTGGACTCTACTGTAATCGCCACGCTTAGTAAGCAAGTTGGCGATCGCCGAACTGGACAATTCGCCATTAGACGGTGTTGTATTACTTAGATAGTTGCCACACATGCCGCTGCGTTGATTCTTACGCCGACAGAACACTGTTCAACATTATTAATCATCAGTCAAAAGCGAACAAACTCTCTTTCATATTGGGAGGATTAACGAAATTCACCATACATAGAAGTCAGATTGGTGAGTGGTTTCAGACGCCTCGCTCATTAGATGCTCCTCTAGCTATTTTTTGTATTTTCACACGAATAGGGTATTTTTATTTGTGAGAAACCATAAATTTTTTCTAGCATTTTCCTAATACTTTTTACGTCTCTCAATATATATTGTAGTATGTTGGAAGCTATGAAACTAGCACTATAACAGCTAAATATCTACTTCGCTCCCACTATATAGGTTTACATTTACATTCAAAAATAATTTTAATACAAAAAAAAAATTAACCATATTATTTTTTTACTAAATAATTTTCCCAACCAGCAACGAAAAATATGCAAAATACGCTTGACTAAAAGGGAAGCGCACAATTTTATTTTGACATGACATAGCCGTTTTCCGACCGCCCACGTCATGTCGACGCATTTAACCCATACATGTAAACTGCTCTATGTAATAAATTAAAACTTATATTATTCTACATTTGTTACAGAACTCTCAAAAACCGTATATTCTAAGGAAGTTTAATATTTACTGATAATAAAAACCTTTTCATCATCATCATTAGACTCTTTCACAAGTCCACTGCTGCCCAAAGAATTGCGACAAAGCACGGCACTCAGCCACCTGCATGTCTGTACGACGTTGCCACTCGAGAGCCTTTCTATCCCATTGATTACCAGTTATCATATTTCTATGTGGCCGGCGCATTCCCCCTTCTGCTTGCTAATTCTTAAGGTCATCATTGGAGGATCTTCCCCGAGCATTTCTGTCGGTTGGTTAGATTAATGGGAACGGCAGCTGCTTTAAAGCGGCGTTCGGGCAGGGACCCTGACGGAGAGAACCATTGCCTTACTAAGAGGGCAATAATGGCCGTCGGGGTCATACTCGGGTATCGCACCATCTCCTTCACGGCGGGCGGTATGTGTTTTAGCAGGATCCCCTCCTTGGGATTTAGAGGCGGAGTTCCTGTCGCTCATGTGCTAATGGCGATTAGAACACAGGTTCCAAGGGAAACATCTCCCAGAGAGTGGGAAAGGCGTAAGTTCCAAGTTTAGCAGTCTTTGCTTGTAGAATAGAAGGAGCAATTGGCCTATCATTTCGAGGATGTACGTCTGGTACTTTCCGGCTGGTGCAGTTGCTTTGGGAAGTACCTATGTCACGTAGCCGGAAGAGAGACGACAACAGAGTGTCACCATTGTGGCAGCGTCGAGGACCAAAGTGTATCCATGAAGGACTCCCCCACTATAATAAAAAGTGTCATCATTACAGAGTTTATTTCGCAGAGATTTATATCTTGGTAGCTGGTCTCGGTGGCTAAGGGCTTGGCTACGATGTTGCTGATCGAAAAACATTTGTATGACCTACAAATAATTGCTACGAGTCTCGAGTGTTGTCCGCGTGCATTTTACAGACACAGTTTGACTGTAAAATTCTCTACGACACAGGATAAACAGACTAGTTTATGTTTTTATTGTTTTTATTTCAAAGCGTGTTTTTATTTACACTTGGTATTTGTAATGCACCAAGCATTAGATTTTTATTTTTCCTGATCTCTAATCCAGACTTGTCTTTATGTTACCATTAATACCATGAAACCATACTGACTGAAAAGCTTAATATTAAACAAACATTTATAAGTGCCTCTGAAATAGTTTACCATATTTTTTTCATCCTAATAGATAGCATTATAGACTATTATAGACAGACAATTTGTTAATCTTGTCATAAGGTTACGCGCATTTTTATTTTAACTTTAAATATGAAATAATTGAAATTAATGTGTGAAACAGATTTACATTTTAAAATACGAGGAAAAATACCTCATTTTATTATTTTTGGTATAGCGATCTGCGGTCCTTTTACCTATTACCTACATCCTAATTCAGATTACAGAGGCGACCACAAAATCAACCAATTGTACCTATAACATCACTTACATAGCATATTATAACAAAAGTATTAATAAAAATAGCAAAGAAATTTAGAATATAACCAAATCAATAAAACTTAAGTGGTTCGTAAATTAAACACATTTTTTATGTTACAGCCTCTACAAGAAAGGGCCGAAATAAGAACATAAACAAATACAGCGATTATACATTACAATCAATATTTTTATGTTCAATAAACAAGTGGTCAACCACATTTACATCACAAGAAAAGCGAATTAAACCACATGGGAGACGAGAGACAAATTTTTAGCGAATATCGAGTTCCAGTTTGTATCGAAGAGCAGCGACAGACAGCAGCAACAGCTATCGATCGTGCCTAGTTCCCGCCCCGGAGCGGCGCGCCCCCCTCACCCCCGCCTCACCGCCTTACGTAAGTCCAGCTGATCGCACCCACCCTGTAACCTTGACAACGAGCCCTGTGCACGGTTCTAGTCGGCTTCGGAAAACATTGGGGAAACAATACGATCTCTACACTCTTATGTCACATAGGACTGTAGACAACTCTGTTAAGAGGCATAGGTATATTTATGGAGATAATACTGATGAATTAAGAGATTCGTTTCGTATCAATCCCAAGTCACATATAGTAATAAATCTAAAAGATCCCGAGTTTAAGTCAAAAACTTTCTTAGTTTTTTCAGGTTCATAAAATTTGATTTCACATCATCAAAGGGTGATTTTATTATCTATGAGTTGAAGATTAGCTAAGCTCAAGCTTTTTCAGGCTCTTTAACCGGTTCTTTAATTTCGAACAAAGTAATAATAATAATTATGGTTAAAATATATTAAAATCCTAAATAGTTATTACATAAGACACCTTGCTCTTTAATAATTACTTCTAGCATCGTAATTCGTGTACTTATAATGACACATTACACAAATTAAATAAATAAAACTCGGGACAAAAGGCCGCATCTTGCATCATCTTGTATTGGTCACAATTCTCATGTATTTTGAAGCGTCACACGTACATCAGTACTACTTATTTGTGTACATAATGTCTTTGGTTATAAAGATAAAGTTCAATAAATTATCAATTTCCTAACCAATTTCCGTTGTTTCCATCTGTGGTTTCAATATTTTCTTTTCATTTAGAGAATAAGCAAGTTTGATCTGAAATAATACCGTTTTTTGTCTCGCAATTATAAATTTGGACCGATAATTGTTGTTTCAATATTGATAAATATCCAGTGTATAATCGTTTTTGTAATCAGAATAAAAATTAGATTTAAATTGATACGTTTTTTTAGATTTTTTTAAACATGATAACACAAAAATGGCTCACTTTTCCATAATGCATATGGGGGTTAAAATGATAGCAAATAGTCACCCCTATCACCTCCTAACGGGAATACGTCGAATTACCAATAACCCTGTATAAATAAAAAAATACATACTCGTAAAAACACGTGAAATATACTCGTTTCACATTTATTCCCTTGTCAAATGCATCACATGCACAGGCTGTATAAAAACCACATAGGGATGCTGTGATTTTGTACTAACTTACTATACATTGAGATTAAGAGTGGAATATTCCAATTTTAGTTGCTTTTGTACCCGTTGCCTAGTATTCGATTCTCACGTAACTAGCGAGCGGAGGAAGCGCAGCGGGCGAAACGGAAGCTGAAGCGAGCTAAAGTGTGCGAGCGGAAAATACGAATAATAGGTCCACATAGTATTGTGCGGGTCCCGGGCATAAAAACTCTGTGCCCGAATTACAAGCGCACACGTGAACACGAATAAGACTATGGTTACCATGATAATGTCATGGGAATATAATCCTTTCCGTTGGAGGGAAAAATCAAAAGAAGAGAAAAGACATTTAGAGAGCAATTTAAGCACTCGCGATCTTATTGCCAATAAATGCCTTTGCCTCTGACAATAATCTTACTGTCAGAGGCAAAGGCATTTATTTTATTCCCTTAAAACTTGCACAGCTTATTTGGGACATCTTGACAGGTGCCGTGGTGTCTGTCGCCATCACGAGTAATATATGGTTCAGCTCAACGACACAAATCGTACATTAGTTTTCAAAAACCTATTTGTACGAGCCCTCCACATAGGCTATTGTACTCGTGCCTACCGATTCGGATGCATATAGCCCTAACCACCTACCGTGGCTATAAATGTAACTGACTTTATAATATTGGGTAATATGTAAAGATTTTCAGGGCGCATCTTCATCCTGCTATATTGCTTCAACGGTAGATCATAGTTATTCATAAAAATACAGCACAATGTTCTTTACAAAAGAACATGATATGCATTTACGAGAACAATCGACTAACCCGCTTCTCCCCGCTGGCCACACGGGTTGATGACACTGCCCTTACATAAGTGATGCTGCTTTCCATCACAAATCTGTGGAATTAGGGATTGGCTTACTTCATTTTATTTTTCGCAATCATTCGGCCATTAAAAAGAGGCACATTATGTAATTTGGATTTTCAATTCTCAATTGTACATCTAGATTAGAATAGTATAACACAGTATAGTAATAAGTACAACAGCCTGCTCGCCACTCATCGTCATGTAAGCCGCGCTGAAAATGAGCTTCCCTTAATCAAACCACGGTCTTGCGCTACCTATACCTACACCCATCAAACTTCCCCCAACACTGTGCAGGTCTTTGTTCCCTCTTTTGAGGGAACTCCTACATAACAGCAAAAAGCTACACTTCCTGAAGAAGTTCCTTCAACATGTAAATCCATATTAGAAACAGCGCAATAGGCTAGTATTGAGCTGTACTCACAAAAATAGGTCACGGCGACAAAGATAATATTTCATTTTGCGGTCGCTTTAAACAACACCAGTTTTAAAGATTTCATGTCATTCATAAGACTACCTGTCTTATTTAAATATTACGCAAAAAAACAAAATATAAAATCTAATCTTTGAGTACATAACCATCACCCATTTTTTATGCATATTGAAATATCAAAATAATCTGAACGTGTCCATTAAGTATGTACTAAAGAATGATGAAATAAATAATTCACTTTCAGTAATCCCTGATCGAATAATATTTGTAAAAGACGTTACTGTTAGATATCGAAGAATTAAAAAAAAAATCTTTGGCAGTTTGGAAAATGTTACAATCATTTTTGACGTGTTGAACCAATAGAAACTTTGTTGTTATTACACGTGAAGGGTTAAGCGACATAAAGATTTAACACTTCCAATATTTATTTAATTAAAATTTAAATAAGAGATGTAACCACTGAATAATCGAACTGACGATTGTAATAAAATAATCGATTAACATTTCGAGAAAAAGAATATTCGTGGATACATTTATGTAACAATAAACCGCAAACCGTACAAAATGTTAGACACGATTCTGACCAATTAATGACTACATCCGTTTGCCACGCAAATCAGCTGTTCGAATCAACCTACTTTGGAGTAGAGGAGAACTAGTAAAAGGTACCGTTCGTAAATTGTAAACGTTAAATAGGTCAAAAAGACATAACTAATTAAACATGCGCACATTATTTTTAACATATTACGTTATTCACACTAGCAATATTAAACAAGAGTGCATTCTTTTTTAATGAGTTCTGCTGACCAATCAATACAAACTGACACACATATTCAATTAAACGGCAACTGTTAACATAATAATTCTAATTCCTAATAGCTGACACAATCATCTCTTTACGATCTGATGAAAAAATTGATAGTGAACTGAGCGACACAAAATTTCCTAATGAATACTACAACTCGGTGACAATGATACTAATATTTCTAAATGATAAATTGATTGATGAAGAAGCTAATTTTTCGTCGTGATAATGATGGATGAAGTGCAGAGAAGCGTCTAATGTGGTTCATGCATCGATGCAACGAACCGAAGGTGTACGGAATTCGCATGAAGGAGCGCTGGCGGAGATAAAACGGCATAACGCGCACTACTTCGAGGGCTGGAAGCGTGCAACTGTTCGAGATTGTGGATCGGGGCGCGCGGGCGGGCTTCGTGGGCGGCGCTCTGCGATGGCGCCCGACGTGAGGCTCACCCGACCGCCCCCTCCTCATAATCACAGAACGGTTTATCGACACCTCTGCGATTAAAGCATACACAGGAAAAGTACATACCAAGCGTAAAATAACATAACTGTGAATGGTGCATGATAGTGAGATTTCGCAGGCTTTCAATTTGATTGTGCAAAGCGCAATTGTCGAGCGGGAAAAAACATTAATAACGGTATACCGCAAGAAAGTGACTCTAGCCACGAAGTATCTGTGTCAACATATCCCATTATTGTTGAAACGGCAAACAACATTCTTTTTTTTTATGGAAAAGAAGGCAAACGAGCAAGCGGTTCACCTTATGGTAAGTGATTACCGTCGCCCACATGCATCTGCAACACCGTATATGCTGCAGGTGCGTTGCTGGTCTTTAAGGACATTTGGGAGATGGGAGGGAAGAGGAGGGAATAGGGAGGGGATGTGGGCCTCCACCTCACTCGCCGGTATTCTGCGAGGCCGTGGTACAAATCCGGTCGAGCCGGCTAATTCGAGCAGCAGCTAAACCCGCCGCTTGGCTCTACCACGTTAAACCACCTATTCATCTGCAATTCGCATGATTACAGGACTATTACAAACCACATGAAATACTTGTACTTGCTTTGTATACGTACCTATGTATAATTTTTGAAGTGTTGATACAATAGAAATTAAATTCTAATCATAAGCTATCAATATGCGCTTAATAGAAATGTTGAAATTGTTTAGCGTGTAGTAGCGAAGAATCTGCCCTCCGCTTTTCTCCCGTGGATTACAAAAGAGTCGATAAAGGGGCCCTAGAAAATCTCATGGAAATCTTTTGAAGTAAATCTCCGACAAATGTCCCAACCGTAACGTTCTATCGCCCCGAGGAGAAAAACGTGGGTTGCGAAAGCCTGTTTATTTCTTTTTTATAGTTTACTACATTACAATCACTGATCGTGTAGTGTCGACGTAGGAGAACCAATCTCCGCATATTATTTTGAAGGCATGTGTCGGTAGGTCGTCCAAGTGAAATTCATAAGAATCTCATGGGATCAGACAGATGACGGAATAATTAATATGCCAGAGCTATAATATTCTCGCCGGTGGAGGGAAACCGTCCAGCAGTGGACTGATGAGACGCTGACGATGATGACATTACAAAAAAATACTTAAATTACATAACTTACCATAAAATAGTGCTCAAGTGCGATTTGGCGGACTTCAACTGGCGGTCCTAGAAATATTATTTTTTTATTTCTTCACTTCCCTCACGATGATTTCCTTCACCCCCGAGCACGTGGTAAGTTCAGCACTTAAAATTGCTATTAAAAGTTTAGTGGTGCCGGCGCCGAGACTTCAACCCAGAAACTAAAGCGAGTGCCCTGACCACTAGGCCTCCACAGCTCTTACATAACGTTAAGTAAATATATAATAGCCGACCTCTTGCATTTTTAAGCAACTCGATACGTAACAAACCAGCGATCGATATTCTAAGTTTTAATTGCGTCATTGCATTGTTTAAGTACTTATTTTGACTAACTAGTACATGATTGGACATACAAATATAAATTACTTCACAGTTAGTTTAGTTAAAACGGGGATGCTTTATTAAAATTGGTGCCGGCTAAAAATCGACCGCCTCGTCTCATCTCGTAAGTGTCGTAAAAGTCGACTTAGGAAAACGCTAGATAAATCGGCCGGTCCCCAATAGATGTATTCATTGACTCATATTATAACACACATATTATAATACAAAGCTTCATTGTACTTTTTTTATTTAATTGTATCATTCTTAACGGGTCCTGCATGTTTACCACTATGTCAGCATTTTATGTCAGACTAAAACATAGGGCTTTTGATTTGCCCGCACTCACGACGTTGGGTTGGTGGTGAGGACTGTGCCGGTACCCTCGCACTGGATCCCTCGCTGCTGTCTATCGCGTCTGTGGGATGTGGTACCGGCAAATTCGGATGGATTATGTTCCATCATAAGGTCGCCAGAGCCAGGGTGCACGTGCAGGAGATTGGCATTTGGTTATATTTCCACATAACTCTTATTTAACATCACATAATTCTAAATTAAACAACGGACTATGACTAATTTTAATTTATATTTGAAATTACATTTAAAATTTGTAATTAAATCTTAATTTAACGTTCAAAATAGAAAAAAAAAATATTTACGTCCCAGGAGAATATTACCTGTACTCGTAAGGTAAAAGAATTTTTAATATGACTTAAGACCCAATGAGTTACATGAAAAACAAGAATTAATGATTATTCTATTACTAGCTCTGCAAAAACTTTTTCTAAGAAGATTTATGTATTAATTAAGAATAATAAATGACGTTCGACGGCTGGGTGGCGTAGTGGCTAATCGTTTAACTACGGCGCTGTGGGTCGCAGGTTCGATTCCCGCACGGGATTAATATTTGTATGGACTACAAATAATTGTTCCCTGTTCATGTTTGTTAACTGACTCCGCGACATAGGAGAAATTCCTACAGTGGAAGGTAACGTTTTAAAGGAAGAGAAAAACGTATAATGTCGGTGTAGTCTTCAAACATGACGACACAAATACAGCTTTCCGTAAATTGTATTGTTCATGTCGTACCTAGTAACATTGATCTAAATACTGACCTAGTTTTATCGATTAATAAATTATGATGCAAGCCAATCGACAATCAATAAAATAAGGTATGATGTAGGTTCATAATATTATCAAAGCAACTACACACTAGCGCGATAAGATATTATTCTGAGATTGGATTCTCAACGGCTCACAATATCGAAATATCGATGCGTTATAATCAATGTAATAAAAATATGAAGTATTAAAGGATATCAAATGACAAACCGTGTGATACTTTTGCCTATTATATTATAAAATAAAAAAGACTCATCAAAGCCTTGACCTATGCTCTTAAACTTGACCTTTAGACTTAAGTGCTGATGTAGGACTTAACAAGTATACATAATTAATTTTTAGCATAGTATGGGGTTTATAATTCGGTTTTCATGTAGGGAAGCCATAATACTACGCAACTAATGCTATCCTCAGTAGCCTCTAGATGGGTTTTCAGAGTTCTTCATCATCTTTATAATCATTGCAGTCTATCACTAGTCTGCTGCTGAAAGCAAGCCTTCCTCAAAGATTATAATTAATACTATCTTAATCACCCACGATAGCCGAGTGGTTAAGGAATCAGCCTCCGAATGAGGAGAATCGAGTAAGATCCCCAAGTGGATGGGTTTGTACCAAGTTTTACGAAACTTTACGATTTTTATCGTAGGCTTGAACACTAAGACGGCAATTGGCTTACCTCTTGTTACATTTTCCCAAATAACCTCTGGTGAAAAGTGGGTTACAAGGACTAAAATTCCAAGACTTGTAACCACCCTAGAATTGGGTGTATGGTCAAGAAAGTATATTTTATTATTAATAAATCATCAGATGGTATGATGGCAATTGATGTCTCATGCCAATTCTGAGCATAGATTCGAAAGCCAATGCCGAAACAAACATAATAAAGGGCAGGTTGAATGAAGTATATGTTCTACTTACTCCTAGTCTTCTTTATCTTAACATAAAGATACTTTTCCTTCAAGAACTCATCATAGTACATATGGTCAAGGTGTGCTCCAACCTTCCAAGAAATGCATACTTGCTTTTGCTAATCATATAAAATAAGCCTATGTATACCAGGACAGTGATCTTAAACAGGCTGATATTGATGAATATTTGATTTAAAAAGAAATATAGAAAACATGAATTATTTAAACACCATATGGCATTTTTAATTAAATGTATTAATATTTTTCTTTTCTATTTGTAGAAACATTTAATGGTACCTTGTGTGGATTGAACATCTACCATCAAATGCAGAAGTACTCCTATATTATAAAATGGAATATACTTATTTATAACGGCAAACCTGAAAAATTGGTGCCACTCACCTATAGTAATATCGTGTATATCATTCTCTCTTTTGATGTAGATCAATTGTTACCATATAGCGATTAAACTCAAAATGCTGTGAATTTAAAGTTACAAGTACTTTTAGACAAGCCATAGAAATGTTGGGATTTGTAGGCTTTCTCCCGACACATTTAAGTTTTGAATCAATAGAGTTTGATTCAAGTTCATGACAATTCATACTCCTATATGTTGGAACTAACATTGATTAAATTAATATTAGAGAAATCTTTACTCTAGTCATGTGATATTAATCAAACATCAAAATACTTGGTATCTAAATAGGAACTTTATTTGTATCAAGTGATATTTGTTGGATAATATATATCACAAAATTTTCATCATATTCTACCTTGTCATGGCTCATCTTGCCTTTTTTTTATTTGCCTTGAGATGCTAGAAATATGCTATGGATGATTCACAACCCAGGCATTAGAAATGGATTGTGAAGTATTTTGCAAAATTTATCTTTTGTAAAAGGAGCTGTTGTATGTATTGATAGATGTCAAAGGGATATTTTAAATAAATGCAAAGTAAGATTCCATATTTAGATTTTCATAGGAATTGTAATGTCTCTAATGCTTTGTTTCAAAAGCAATATTTAGTTCTCTGAAAATACAGAATAATTATTTAGTCAGACAAATTGATCATTCATTGAAAAATTTATGAAGACTAAAATAATTAACAGTTTATACATACATTAAAATAAATATCTAAATACAATCTAATTGACTAAATAATAATTAGATTGTATTTAAGTACTTAACTAAGATCTCAAACTAGATGCCAAATGCTTTAAGTATTAGTAGTATTACTTTATGGGTTAAATAAAAGCTATCCATTGTTTATGATATTTCTTTATTAGCAAAAATAATCATAATAAGAATTTTTAAGTTTTAGCTTGATAAGTGTAACCAACATATCAAGTAAGTATTATGTAGTATAAAAAATTAGAGAAGTGAATATAAAAAATAATCAGACCATAGTCATTAAGCATTTCACTGGGATATAACCAGTTGGATATATAAGGGCACTGTATCTATCTAATGTAACTCAATTTTGTTTTTCATATCCAATTAGTTCTAGAGACCCAAAGATTTCTTTGGGTTCTCCTTTATGCATAAAAGAAGAAAATTCAATGTAACAAATGTGCATATTTGTCTTTACAAGGATTTAAAAATTCAGTAGTTTTTATAACAAAAATTTTCTTAGTAGTATTACTTTATGGGTTAAATAAAAGCTATCCATTGTTTATGATATTTCTTTATTAGCAAAAATAATCATAATAAGAATTTTTAAGTTTTAGCTTGATAAGTGTAACCAACATATCAAGTAAGTATTATGTAGTATAAAAAATTAGAGAAGTGAATATTTTATTTATAAAAAATAATCAGACCATAGTCATTAAGCATTTCACTGGGATATAACCAGTTGGATATACCTAAGGGCACTGTATCTATCTAATGTAACTCAATTTTGTTTTTCATATCCAATTAGTTCTAGAGACCCAAAGATTTCTTTGGGTTCTCCTTTATGCATAAAAGAAGAAAATTCAATGTAACAAATGTGCATATTTGTCTTTACAAGGATTTAAAAAATTCAGTAGTTTTTATAACAAAAAATTTTCTTAGTAGTATTACCATGGTTCATCATGTTGCATACAACTGTGCATTTCTCTAGGTATCAGTGGTCAATCATATCAGTGGTGGTGGTTGTTAAACCCCTGGAGAATTAGTAATAAGTAAAGTTCACCTTTAAAAGATAGGTTTTGTATTCTGAGGATTCCTTACTTTTACAGATGTAGAAAAAAAAATATTGTTGATAGGATCCCTGTTTTATATAATTTGCACATGAAAGAAAAAAAAACTATTATTAAGTTATAAATATAAGAAATGAATATCATGTTTTTAAAAACTAACTATTTCTTAAAGACTGCTACTAACAAGGCTATGAATGTTATTGGCACTTACTGTACTTAATTCTCCTGCACTTCAATCCAAAGAGTTTAAATGTTTGTGGTAAAAAATTGTTTATAATAATGGTCAAAGAACCAATCCCTACTTAAAATTATAAACATTCAGCTTTCACCATTAAATTAAATAATTGTTTATATATTTAAATATAGAAATTGGATTATTATATCTAAGGTTCATTGAATTTTAAACACTATCTTTGGGCTATTAATTAGTAAATGTACACATAAAGGATTAAAATATCATTTGTATGAATAAAGTCAGACAAATAGATAACATTATAAAACACTGAGGTTGTGCTGAACAGTCTGTAGAAAAGAGGAGAAAACATTTCATACCGATAGCTGGCTTCAAGTGATAACCTATAGAAGATAAAACTTTAAACTGAGTGTAAACAAAACTGTTGTTCAATCAGCTTAATTTTTTTTCTGAAATATAATAATATTTAGTCATTATTGACTATAATTATCATTAAACTATTACTTATGAACTAAAAATCCACCCAATTTGTTATTAAACAAAGAGCATTTTCTTAGCCAACAAAATTGAGTCTAAACTATAGTTTTTTTTTTAGATATATTTCATAATGTGGTTATTCATATATATTTCTATACATGCATGTAAGTGTTTATGCATGTATGTGTTTGTATATATATGTTTAGGTATATTTATGTATATATATGTTTAAATAATACATGTAGTCTATTCTAAATATGCAGTTAACATTATATTAATATAGGTAATCTACCAGGAGTAGTATCTACTTTGCTTGACTACCTTAACTGCTCCAAAACACACTCTGTTTTACCCAAGGTTAGCTGGTAGACAATGCCATATAGCATTATGCTCATATGCCTTTTGTACAGTTTTTCATGCAATAAAGAATAAAATTAATGAATAAACAATTTTAAATTATTTGATTTTAGTATTTTATTACTAAATTTTATTAGAATTTATAGTAACACTTAAGTTATGTTATTCATTTTATTTTATTGTACTATACCCATCAACATACTTATTAAAAGACTTGTGGGTATGGAAAAATCCATAAAATGATTATTTTAGACAGAAAACATTTTGTTATGGCTTATAAATGAATAATTTTAATAACTGTATAATCATATCAAATCACCACTGACATGAGGGGAATATTTTATTATTTAATAAATGGGGTTTAGAAATGCTTACAAGTTTTTTTGATAGTATTTAATATTGTGGTTAAGCTAAGGTAAGGGAAATTTACAATGTCTGGTTTTCAAGTTTACCTGTTCCTAATGCCTACTGTTATCTCAAAAATGACAGATAAATGCCCAAAAAGGCTTTAAAAAGAAGTTCCTAGCAAGTATATTTTATTGTATTGCCCTAAACTTCTGGAGACCTATCATTAAGTTTTCAAATTATCTAAATTTTTCAATGCAATTACAAAATTGTTAAAAGGGGTCTAATACGTAGACAAACAAGCTCCCAAAAACTTCTGTAAAAAAAACATTATTTAGTGAGTACTTACATGATTTATGCGCTTTTCTTGATCTTTAGGTTTAACACTGATTCTTTACTCGAAACGGAATTAAACTTTTCAGCAAAGTTAATACACTAAATACCTTTTACAGTGTCAATTACACACCCTATTACAAACGTAGTTAAATATTTATTTTTATATTTCTAAACTTAATAAAATAAAATAAACTGTGGGTGCATACTGCATACAACAGTTTATTATATAGAATAGCAAATCACAATAAAATCACAATCGATATAAATTACGAGTTAATGAGGCAAAACAAGATTTTGAAAGGGCGTTAAGAAAAAGTCCACTGTTACTGTATTAACGAGCCGTGAAAATTGTCTATATGGATGTAGTTCAAAACTAGCTCGCACATTAGTCACTAAATTTTCTACAAAATAGAAAATAAAGTAAAATTACAGGTTTATACTTTGTGTACCGCATCTGTCATTTTTTCACTAACCGCTTCAAAAACAACAAATACAACGACATCTAGGAAAAAAAACAATGCAAGAGAGAACCTTTGATCTGTGAACGTTCGGAAATAAATAGGTACTAAAGATCATGAATCAATCGCAATCAACTTTTGTGACAGTATTTATTAATACTAAATAATATAATTTTATAATTATATTATTATAATAATCTTTTTTTAAATAAATCTTTGTAAAGTCGGGTCATCTTTAACCTTAGTTAACCAAAATAGTAACTACGCAAGCCACCGGTAGTTCAAGGTAGGTGCTGCCAAGTATTTAAAATATCAGGAAATAAAACTATAATATTTAATGAAAAAATATATGTAGTATTCGCGTAAATATTAAACTTATAATGAATTTAATGATACCTATCCGTGATAACGTCTCCAAAAAAAACCTGACCACTGAGACTCCATAGTACTTTATGCTCGGACGTTTACCAACATCACTTTGGTTTTAGCATAGGAACTCACTCGAGTTACAGGGTTGACACAAGAATTTAATAAAAAGTTATTAAAATATTTTTTATAATTACATAATTAAATATTATTATTTTCATTTTATTTAGAAAATCTACAGCTTTCTACAATAGTTTATCATACTTTAATCATTTTAGTACATAACTTACAGTCAAAAATTATATCTATTTTACTTTTAGTACATAAATTTGTGACCGTCTCGAAGTTTATCGAAATATATTGGTTACATTATTGTGTATTTGTGTGTGTAACTTTGTATATATAATATTCAAAACTTTTTGTGTATATGTGTGTGTCTGCTTGTGTATGAATGGATGAGTCTTGTGTGTATATGGTAAATTACCCAATCTTTTAATATTTAACATATTTTTACTATATAATTTATTTATATATTTAATAGAAATATATGTATTATATAACCTATGTAAATCGATTGCGGACATCAAGATAAATAGGTCATGTAACAGGCTCCGAAAACGTCACGTTTCCAAGTTACAAGTTGCCACAGTTGGTTCCAGTAGCGTCAATATTGACCAAAATTATTATAAAATGTGTTGATCATCAATAAAAACTAGAAATGTTGTATAATTAATTTTTTTGTTATAAACAGAATAATTCCAATAAACACTTGTGAATTTGCAAGGTCTTTATACAATATAAATTCGTTAAGAACGTTCAGTCCAAATGAGCTCGATGACCCTGCCGCTCGCTTCCCCGCATAACCTCCGCGGAAGTATTATTATATTAAGACTGTGTCACGACGACCTGCAAACCTATAAATCCAATCCAGTTTTTAAACTGGATTGGATTTATAGGTCGTAAACAGTTTCCGAACCAATGCGATCCCGCCACCCAGTGAGCACTTGAGTCTTCCATGGGGGCGCTGACGAATCCAGAGACAAATTCGGAAGCTTGAGGCTTCTTATTGTTATCGCGTTAATAAGCATTTTAAGTTAACATTACCTATGTATCTAATTTGTTTAAGGTAAGAATAGATTGACGGTGGCAAGTCCTTGCAACTTTGGTATGTAAATACTTTGTCTATGCAATGAAATGTTTCGACAAAAATGTAGGAGTTTGAACTTTGAAAGTGACTTATTTACCGAACAAGAACAACTACCGGCATCGCAAAAGAAAAGTTATTTCGTTCACAAAAATGAATAATAAGTAAAAATTATGTAAAAACTTAGAAACGCCCAGATATTACTAAACTCATTAGACTGTGTAGCTGAAGTATCCTCTTTGAAATTCTAATGTTACATACTAATATACGTGTACGACCAACTTTTAGTTCTAATTCTAGTGATTTAAAAAATCTCCAGACCCAGAATTTTGTTTTTAAATCGTTCGCACTGAATTAACCCGTTAGCAACAAGATTAACCAATTCATTTAAATCATTAAACTTTTTAACTTTTTCATAGAACGTACAAGAATTGCGAAAATAACATGTATAGTATATTTTTTAACTGTGAAAATGAGAATAAAATAAAAAACATTCTGAAATAAGATTAAAGCATTCAAATTTTGAGCTCCACTTTTTCTGAAAAATCAGCGAAGTACCAGTTCAAAAGGGTACTGTATAATCTTTCTACGTCTCTCAATGAGGTTTTGGATCCTAATAGTTTTTAACAATGAATTTTTAAAATTTTTAAAACAAAGTCACTAACTGTTAACAAAATTTTTTTAATTTAACAATTGGGGACTACAGTAATTCGTAAAAGTGGTTTCGGATGTCGAATTGTATGCGAAAAAGACATAGATTCATGCAACGCTGTTAGGGGAATATGTAAAAAAATATTCTAATAGGTTTCGAAAGGCGCATAGCTAAATCGATTTTTCTCACAGTACTATTCAATCTGCAGATAATAAAATTAAAGCAGTTTGGAAAGTTATACATCAAGAATCCGGAAATACTAAGATTTATAAACGACAAGGATACATTAGTGTTAAATACAGAGCACGGGCCGATTGAATCTAATAAAGTGGCAAATGAGTTCTGAACATATTTCTCCAATACTAGTGTGTATCAACTGTTAACTAAGAATGTTAATAAATGCACTGAAAAAATTGATATATCCCCATGCATCATGTCAACTGACTGATATAGCTACTGGTACTGGTCTTATGGTATTTTATTGTGAAGCTGAGGTCAATACTATTTTTATATTGCATAAAAGAGCACTGTGGGCTATTTATAATATGCTCGTGATTCTTGTAATTTTTATAATCTTACTGTATTTATTATAAACTTACACTGTTCTCAATAATCCGTACGCTACGTACACTATGTGCTGCTACTGTGGCGCGTAAAATAACATTATGATAGCTGGGTAAAGTATAATAATATAATTTTATAATCTTACTGTATTTATTATAAACTTACACTGTTCTCAATAATCCGTACGCTACGTACACTAAAAACTATGTGCTGCTACTGTGGCGCGTAAAATAACATTATGATAGCTGGGTAAAGTATAATAATATAATTTTATAATCTTACTGTATTTATTATAAACTTACACTGTTCTCAATAATCCGTACGCTACGTACACTAAAAACTATGTGCTGCTACTGTGGCGCGTAAAATAACATTATGATAGCTGGGTAAAGTATAATAATATAATTTTATAATCTTACTGTATTTATTATAAACTTACACTGTTCTCAATAATCCGTACGCTACGTACACTAAAAACTATGTGCTGCTACTGTGGCGCGTAAAATAACATTATGATAGCTGGGTAAAGTATAATAATATAATTTTCTTAAATATGCCTCTAAAAAAATACTCAAATTAGGACTATTAATAAAAAAAAAAGTAAATACAAAGTTCTAATGAATTATGTAGGCAATTCTTAAAATCTTTCAGTAGAGTATGATCTCTTGTATTTAAGCGAACTCTGACATTTGAAATGAACCTTGATTTTATCGCGTTTAATTTTGTTTTTATATTCCCGGCGTTTCTAGTGCAGCAGCCGAGGTCACGGGGGGACTCTTTTAGTAGAGCTTAAACGTACTATAATTTAAATTTGTCCAGACCCCAATTTTACCAAACATTCGGCACTACAGTAATTCGTAAAAGTGGTTTCGGATGTCGAATTGTATGCGAAAAGACATAGATTCATGCAACGCTGTTAGGGGAATATGTAAAAAAATATTCTAATAGGTTTCGAAAGGCGCATAGCTAAATCGATTTTTCTCACAGTACTATTCAATCTGCAGATAATAAAATTAAAGCAGTTTGGAAAGTTATACATCAAGAATCCGGAAATACTAAGATTTATAAACGACAAGGATACATTAGTGTTAAATACAGAGCACGGGCCGATTGAATCTAATAAAGTGGCAAATGAGTTCTGAACATATTTCTCCAATACTAGTGTGTATCAACTGTTAACTAAGAATGTTAATAAATGCACTGAAAAAATTGATATATCCCCATGCATCATGTCAACTGACTGATATAGCTACTGGTACTGGTCTTATGGTATTTTATTGTGAAGCTGAGGTCAATACTATTTTTATATTGCATAAAAGAGCACTGTGGGCTATTTATAATATGCTCGTGATTCTTGTAATTTTTATAATCTTACTGTATTTATTATAAACTTACACTGTTCTCAATAATCCGTACGCTACGTACACTAAAAACTATGTGCTGCTACTGTGGCGCGTAAAATAACATTATGATAGCTGGGTAAAGTATAATAATATAATTTTCTTAAACATGCCTCTAAAAAAATACTCAAATTAGGACTATTAATAAAAAAAAAAGTAAATACAAAGTTCTAATGAATTATGTAGGCAATTCTTAAAATCTTTCAGTAGAGTATGATCTCTTGTATTTAAGCGAACTCTGACATTTGAAATGAACCTTGATTTTATCGCGTTTAATTTTGTTTTATATTCCCGGCGTTTCTAGTGCAGCAGCCGAGGTCACGGGGGGACTCTTTTAGTAGAGCTTAAACGTACTATAATTTAAATTTGTCCAGACCCCCAATTTTTACCAAACATTCGGCACTATAAATAATGTTTTCTCTAATGAAAGTATAATTAATTGTGAATACCAGAAATATCCCCAAGACAACCTGCTCTGTTGTTATTAATAAATTAAGGGTGTAAAGGAGTATACCATCTTTTTTTTGGATTGGAGTGAAAAACGCCGACATATTCATTATAATATTACTCCTTCTTCCCCAGCAAATATTTAGAAGCTCCTTAGGACAATAGTAATTTCTAAACAACCATATTATGATCTCCGTGGGACAAGTGTATTGTATGACCTCAATTGTCAATTTTGCCTCTTACACTCATATGGATAACCAAACTAAGTTTCACACTGTTGAGCACTTAATAGGTTTATCTCGTACGATGGCATTAAATTCTCACCAGTTGCTACGGGTGATATCAAGAAGATCATCCTTTCCATCAAATCTAATTCTGTGGACTGCGACAATATAGGTTGCCAAATGAACTATCATTTGGCCTGATCCGTCTCCTGCTTACTATTTTGCACATCATCAACTTCTCCCTAGATGCTGCTACCTTTCCTTTACTATAGCGCAAAGCCCACCTTATCCCCTTACCTATGACCCCGATGCCTTCCCGAGGTATTGGATTGGTTCTTAACTTATCTTTGAGGGCGCCAGCACGTGTCTGTTCCGATGCGACTGTTATTAGACTGTAGGGAAGGATTAGCGTCGTTGCTTTGTACCGTTCTCCCTGCCCTCTGCAGGTAAGGTGGAGTCGCGAGAGAAGAGTAGTTTTTAGTATGTTATCTACGGCGTTACGATACGCCTCTCTCCCTATCCTCTGTGACTATGCCTGGGTCGCACCACTTATGCGAGTCTCGGTATGACGATGCAAAGTACAAAAGGAATGATGCTTCCGAGTGCTGCGGGTACATTACTCGTACAGAATAGAAGACTACGGGGTTCGATACCCACGTAGGATTATATGCCATGTAAGTACCCAATTTGAGACGAAGGTGAAACACCGTGAGGCGTAATCGTGTCTTTGCGCGCTCTGATGCCATTAATTCGATTGAATTTCCTTTTGCCAAATAAATATCTTTGCCTCTGATAGATTAGAGGAAATAAGCAGCTTCGATATGTGAAATCTAAAATCTAAAAATAATTACCCCTGTGAAAAGTAGCGCCTCGATTGATTTTGTCTCTGCTGCCCCTCAATACCTAATTTAGTACCATTTCTTTTTGTGTCATCTGTTTCAGTTTTGTTTGTATAAACGAAATTAACTAGATTGTAGTGCTTACTTTATTGATTACCTGTCCTAAATGCTCAATTTTCTAATAAATGGCTCTATTGTAATTTTATTACACGTATAGGTAAAAATTAATGTCAAATAACAGTCAAAGGGAAATCAACAGACAACATTTATTTGTGCATATCAAATCGCTGCTAATAAGTTATATAATATAATTTATTTCTTTCAGATAACAGAGTCCTCTCTAGAAGTTGACCTGCTTTTTTTAAATGTATGTTTTGTGGGATTAATATTGTTTTTTTGGTTTTGTTGCTACGGAATTATCTCAAAGGGAGTTAATTGAATAAAACCCCAAATGACGCGTGATTAAACACATTGGGAATGCACAGCGCACTGGACAATTTCAAGCAATATAGCATATAAGCAAATACATTATTATTCGACATGGCTATGTGGCAGATTATTAAACAGAATTTGGTACCTACGTATAAATTTAATGTCTTTTGTAATTTGTATTACGGATGCATAAGTAATTTATCCACAGAGTTGAAAAGGTTTCTTTTGAAACTACTATATGTGTAATAAATTTTAGTTTAATGTTTAGTATCTAGGTAAGTAAAATAAGATTATGATTTCTTATATATACACGAACACTACAAGTTTGAAATTACTTCATCAATATCGGAAATAGATAGAAATCACTAGATGCATGGTCTGGTGTATCTGGTGTATATGTATATTGAGAGGAGTGCTCAAATATTTCTTAACCAGCACCTCGAATTGCAGCCATCGAGTTGTTCCATCAATTTTATTTATATTTGTTATTATTACCCCTTTACTACGATAGTCAAGGGTAGAAAGGAGAGCCCTGATCTTATCGGTGGAATGATACGCCTTGAGTTTCTTAGGAGTTGGAGATGATGATTCTACCTGTCGAAATCTTTGTTTCTTCTACAATAACTTTTAGGAATGTAGAGTACCGTCACCAGATTTCGAGATCTGCGAAAACAATTTTTTGACTTTAACCCAGAATTTATTCGGACATGCTAGATGCTTCGTGACGATTTTCGAAATCAGCACGTAGACGCGGCTTGGTAGTGATATTGGTCTACAGTTCAGTATGCAGTTACCCCCTTTCTTGAAGAACAAGACAACTACGCTACTACTCCCCGCTTTTGGCTGTTTGTTGTTTATGTCTATTTAGTGTGTCACGTGGTAGATTATTATTATATAAACTATAAAATAAGTCTCAGTCATCACCAAAGGTTGTCTAAAAAGCAACCAAGGGAAAAGTCTTGAACATCTCGAAAACACGGCCATCCGTCACCATCTAAGTAATTTTTTTTATATAAAAATACTACACTTTTTTTTCTGAAAAACCTATTCAATAAATATACAGCCACCGTATATCTTAACACGAGATACACAAGCATATGGTCTAGCTTTCACCACCCAAACCAATAACCTATTCGATCGTTCTAATCACCCTTGGACGATCCGATCAGATAACTAATCGACATACAATTATGTACAATGATAGACGTGCAGCGTCTAAAAGACTACACTATATACCTATGTTACATAAGCTGTATGCATCTATAGTTTGATAAACACTACTAATGAGCCCTCTAGCTCTAAAACCGATTCCGTTTTAAACTAGATCTTTGGCGCGTAAATAAAATCGAAATAATATCATAATGGGAAAATCTATATGTTGAATTTTTTTTTAAATGTTGTTAAATGTTAAATTTTGTTAAAATGTATCTGTTTTTGAAAAAAGATGTGGAATCAAATTTGTTATTTCTTTAATGATACAATCTGGACCTAAAAAGGTTCATGGATTTTTCAAATGACCGTACAGTGTTTTAAATATTTCGGTAAAATATGTCAATATACTTAGATAAATAAATAAAAAGAAATTTAAAGGTTACATTAAAAAAATCTGTCTTGGAAAGAAGTTTTCGTAACAATCAGCAATTCCTACGTGCCTAAATGTTGTATTATGATAACTTAGAACTAAATATATTTCAGTAATGTTAAATATTACTTAACACTATGACGAAAACGGATCGGAATAATATATAAAACTTGAATAATTTTATTAAAACACACAGAAAGTCCGAAATATGGCGCCCAAATTTATGTTTATCTGTTTCGCCTTAGTCTTCATTTTAAATGTACGTAGTATTCATTGTGTTTTTTAATCCGCGCAATATTTTTGATGAAATGGTGAGATATATTTTAAGTAATAAATTATTGTTAAGTGACAAATTTATTCGATGGTTTCAGATATACTCGGTATCATGTCAGTACAGTTGCTGCGGTGGAATGGCTCCATCATGCGCATATTCGCAACCCCAACAACCAATCATTATAAAAGATAAAGATAACCGCGACATTTTATACCCACTATTACTTTTAATGTTATTAGGTGATGGATTTTAGCAGATGGTATAACATAGAAATTTATATATATGCAATTGGTGAGTACTAAAAATTATGTACTTAATTACTAATAAGTATATGATATTGAAATATGTAATTTTTCAATATAAAAAATATTGTTTGCTTCTTGTTTGTTTTAGTTGACTGTGTAAAAAAAAACAATTTAAATTATCCATTTTTGCATTATGTTCGTACGGAAACCGCTATATTATGGTCCATCAACAGACGGTTAGGATAAGTTAAGTAGTGTATCTTTTATGCAGAAGTCGTACAAAGAAACCTTCATATATAATAAATTATAAAAAAAAATTACTGTCTGTGTGAGATTTCGAAATAACTGCTTTTTTGTTGGTTGAGTTTCTAAAATAGCTGAACCGATTCTGATTGGACTTTTATTAAAGGGCAGAGGAAGATGTAAGAAGTAAATAAGGTAGCCCTACACGTAGCCGTTTTATCCGAAAAATGTTGGGGGTTCTTGCGCGAAAATTTAAACCTTCATCAAGGTCAAATACTTCAGAACTATGCTTCTGCCACTGATAGCTAATATTTTAGTGGAGTCCAGGGTTAAACTATAAACTTTTTTATTTTTAAGTATGTGCATCAGTTTAAGTAGGTGCATCTATAATCTATATATCTATACAAATAAATAAAATTGAGGAGTCTGTAATTCCAAAAAAATGCATATTTTTTTTGTTTATATTATTATTAACAATTTTGTCTGTATTTTTCTCTGTCTGTTTGGACGGGCTAATCTTAGAGACGGTTGAACCGATGGGACTTTCAGGACAAGGGACAGGAAAACTTAGAGGACATTGTAGGGATTACTCCTTTAGGCTTAGGCTTCTTTTAACCCAGAAAATGTTAAGGGCTCCTTCGCGAAAATTGAAAACCTTTGATGTGATTTTCAAGAGTATATATGTTCTCGCCTAGTTCCCAACGGGGTAGGCAGAGACAATCTTTTTCCACTTGCTACGGTCCTGACATACGTCTTTCGCTTCTTCCACTTTCATCAATCTTCGTATGCATGCTCTTTTGTTTAGAGTACTCTTGACCTGGCTTTTTTTCAGAACGTCTCCGATTTAATCGTAAAATGTTCGCCTGGGTCATCCTCTCCCGACTCTACCATTTCCACTCGCCTCATATATTTGTTTCGTCAACCTACTTTCACTCATCCTCTCCACATGTCCAAACCAGGTCAGCATCAACCTTTCTCAATTCGTGCCACTATATTGTCTTTCACGCCACAACGCTCTCTGATCACATTATTTCGAACCCTGTCAGTTATCTTCACATCAATCATACTTCTTAACGCTCTCATTTCAATTGCATTTATCCTTCTTTCATGCCTCTTTTGTCATACCCAGCTTTCATTTCCATATGTTAGTGTTGGTACCAATACCCCTCTATGGACAGCCCAACGAGCTTCGTGAGATATCGTCTGACTGTTCATAAATGTATCCAATGCCCCATTAACTATATTACCTGCCATTGCTTTCCTTTCAAATGAAACTCATTCACTTGCTCTAAACTATCTTCCCTAATCTTGATACATAGTTCCGTCATCCTCTCCTCAAGAGAAGAATACTACAAACTAAGTACTTCATAATATATTATATATCATAACTACTAAGGTCTTCATAAAAAATAATTGAGGCACTTTTTACCCGTTAAATATTTGGGGTTCCAGGGCAAAAATCAAAAATCCTTAAAATTAGGGGTTTAATCTTTGAAACTGTAACTGCCACTACTGATAGTTAATATTTTAGTGGGGCTTTTGTATTGATGTACAATGCTTCCCAGCGCTCGCGGGGGCAAGGACAGGCAATATCGGGCTTGCACTCACTAAAACCTGACAGTGTTCCATATGACACACATATCAGCAGCCCACCGTCACGGGCAACGGACCCCTTCATGTCCGCCACCCGTAGGCCATCGCGGTCAGAAAAGTGACACTTTGGAAGCACTAGCCCTCCTTGCTCCCAGCAGGCGGATCTGGTCCTCGGCTCCACCGCTGAGCATACGTCAGCCGCAGAGGGCAGGATAGGGTAGGTAAGTTGAGCGACGCAACGTAATACGGCAATTATAGGTATTAGCAATCTGGCATATTTGGAACTACGACAAATACAAGACGAGTTTGAGTAATGAATTTTACGATTATTCAAAATTATTTTAAAACTTTATGCGACATTATTTACACTATAATTAAATCTAATATTTCACAAAAGACCTATTAGCGAATTTTGAAGTCAAAGCGGAGAACGAAATTAAATTTTGGTCTAAATTACTTCTTTCTAGGTCAAACATCAAATTTCAATTATGTAAGTAGTTTAGTCACAGAATTTTTTTTAGTTTTACCTATTTTAACTCAAGATATAGATTTGCGCTAATGGTTAAGTTAATATTTAACTTTTAGAAGCTAACTATTGCCATAGCTAAAGTTAAGCTAAACCTTCATTTATATATGTTAAACTTATAACATTGTTTCTCTACCCTAACCGTAGGAATTTTTCCTGTGCCTTTGAGGTACTTTATATTCATAAATTGTACTTGAGCACAGCGAGACTAGCAACAACTATTTGTAAGCTAAACAAAAACTTCGGGACAAGTTCGTGTAGTACACCCATTTCAACTTAAAAACTTTACATCATTTATCTGAACCATTCGGATCCTATTACTAAGATTAGAATCCGACAAATTAAGAGCTTACTCGTTTAAGCCATAATATTTTATTTTAGAAGGCAAATTTGTGTGATCTCCACCATCAAATGCTTTAGGTAATTTGTAGCACACACAGACTGCATTTTAAAAATCTTCCCTGTTACTGTAATATACCGCATTAAATTAACTTCTGCATACTTTGTCTACTCTCATTCTTATTTTAGTATGTGGTAGATCCAAGCGGCAGATTTTGCTGATGCTAGAATGGGCCGGCTCGACCGGGTTCCGGGCCACAGCTTCGCAGAATACCGGCGTGATGTAGGGGCATTTCATGCTTTTGCATTGCTTTCGGTGAGTGAGGTAACCGGAAGGCTCACTCAGTCTCCTCTCTTCCCTACCCAAATATTGTTAAAGGCCGACAATTTATTTGCAACTCCTCTGGTGTTGCAGTGGAAACAAAAATTCCGCACACGATCGCTACAGAACGAAACAAAATCTCAGAATGCGATTATGCCTACAAAAGCAAGTAAAAGAGCACATTTCCAAGGTTTGCAACAATAGGCGGGATACTCTACCAGGGGACCTCGAGCCTCACACACTCATCATAAGCTCTATTATGCCTACTAGTTAGCATCTTCAACGTACTCACCTCCAGCTGCTCCTTCCCGGATGCCTGGAAAGAGACAGACCCATTTTAGACAACCTCAACAACTCTTCCAAGCCTAACAGCAGTACTCTTCGATGTCAGAAAGACGTTTGACAAAGTCTGGCACAACGGTTTAATTTACAAACTGTATAATTTCAAAGTCCCAGTCAGACACGTGCACATCCCTCGAGCTTACTTGACCAACCGCATTAGCTATCGGGTAGAGGGCACGCGATTTCCAAGACGCCCTCTCAAAGCAGGAGTTTCTCAAGGCTCTTGCTTCTCCCTAATCCCTTTATCACTTTAAACGAGTGACATTCCAAAGGAGCCCCAGGTCAAACTCACGCTTTTCGCGGATGACACAGCCTTATACTACTCTGACACAAAGGTCGCGTCACAATTCGACTCCAAGGCGCAGCCAACCAACTAGGCGAATGGCAAATGGAGAATTGAAGTCAATACCGATTGTGTAGGATTATTCTGTACAAGAGGAACCAACCTCGAATCACAGCCATGACTTCTGAGAACTAGGCACAATCACCCTTTTCGACCGCCCGATCCCTTGGAAAACGAAAGCCAAATACTTAGGGGTAACTTTCGATGCAGCGATGACGTTCGCTCCTCTCATTAGGGCAGTTAGGAAAGGCCCCTTAAGTCACAGGTCGCCTACATTCAATAATCTGCTCCTCCAGCAAAATTTCACTTAAACATGAACATTTATTAAACAAGATTAGCATTAGACCTATGATGGCATATGCTTTCGTCATATTCTCTCATGCGGCGCCATCCGATATCGCCGCACTACAAACTATGTAATATTAATTTCTGCGTAGCTACAACGGTGATTGCAAAATATCAACGAACGAATAATTTTTTCGAGACACGTCCCGGCGCTACTTCATAACAGCCGCCGAACATCCAAACCCATTGGTGGTTAACACCAATACATATAGCCCGAAGATTAACGCAACGGTGCAATACCGTCGCCCGCGCAACGTACTCATCGACCCGGACAGATCAAACAACCGACACAGACTTGGTAAATTCGGCATATACTAACACTGAACAATCAGTTAGTACTACGAACGCAAACACGATCCCCCGCCGACGCATTAGATCGCGTCGCTCACAATAGGGAAATCCTACAGCAAGTGGGTTAATGAGCCCTTAGACACCCTTGCTTTTGTCCATCACTAAACATTGTAATTCGGATTCGGCAAGTTCGGATGGATATCCGCCATCATTTGTAACGTCCGATGCATTCGTCTTTAAAATAAAAGGTTAAACGTAATACGGTTATTGAAGGACGTAATTATTATTTAATATATATTTTAAGCTTCCATGAATTCAATAAATTAAGGAAAGGTTTTGATACCCTTTTTTAAACAGTTATAAGGTTTGTAAGTTTAACAAACTAGTGGATAAATTTAATGAACTACCCTTCTCAACATAAAAAGGCCTTTATATTCTTGTGATTTTATATTAATTTTAAATTGTTTTAAATTGATATTTGTTATAAGTCTTTGGTCAGGTAGCGTAGAGGATTTTTGCTTTATGGTTAGAAACAGTAAGGCCGGTTTCGTCTTTTTAGGTGGTAATGAACGACGTTACACATGACTAAATACCAGGGTAAAGTCGTGAACAGATCTCCTCTCATATGGTAGAGTAAGTAGTAAAGATAATAATAGCGGAAAAGATATCTGCTTTTTGGTTAGAAACAGTAAGGCTGATTTCGTCTTTCTAGGTGATAATAAACGGCGTTAAGGTTAGAGTGCACAGCAAGGGGTACCCTAGTATTTTTGTTCCGTATATATCGAGCCGGACGTACATATATCTGGTTTACTTTGATTTACCTCCCTGAACACACGAGCAGCGTCGAATAGTCTTAACGTGAACTGAACCCCCTGAGAGGGATTTTCTAGAAACATCTGTTTAAGTACAGCCTTGGGTAAATTTTGATTGAAACACCACTACTTACTATATTTTGAACTGAATTTACTACTTACTGAATGAAATTCAGTACGTAATACCCATATTTTACGACAATATTACTCTATGAAATGCAGCAACAAAACAGCGTCCGATTCTACATTATGGCATAGTTGCTACAACTATATCGCTGTTATTCTGCCGGTACCATAAACTTACCTTCACTGAAATACATTGAAACTCTTTGTTTTTCTTTTAAAAATTAACTACTCAATATTATTAATTAAATTACTAATAATATTAATTATTAATACAAATCTGTTAATGTAAGAACAAAAAACTCATACTAAACTCGATCACGGTATGTCAAAGTAATATAACAATGTCTCACCGATGTTGGTATTTTTTGTAGATTTCAGTGGTATTTTGTTTTTTAACCAAAGTTTAGAAAGGTCTGTAATATTCGGTAAGCGTTGCCATTAATTTTGACAGTTGCTGTCAGTGTTACTGTCAATCAATTAGATGGCTGGGCTACGACTTGAGGCTGCAATAGTTCAATGTAAATTAGTGAAATAAACCAATTAAATTATTTAAAAATAAAATGAGGCTTCTACTTTAGTGTGAGCGGGTTTTGTATATATTATTGTTTTCTTTAAAATATGTATATCAGGAAATGACTACTCTGGTATCACTGGAAACTAAAACCGAAAGCAGTATGTGTACGATATTGATAATTTCACTGAAAGTAATCTTATCTCTTTGATCGGATATAAATTACCGTCTACTAAACTTTACTTTGTAATTCATAACTAATGTAAGTGATGATTTAATCAGATTCACGCAAACGACACACAATGTCTAGTTCCGTCTGCAAAAAAACAGATGAATCTTTCCCTTTACACGAATGTGTTTTTGTTGGAGACGTACGCAAACTATCATCGCTGCTGAGATACAATGATATTACTCTGAAAGATAAACATGGCAATACAGCTTTACATTTGGCAGTTATGTTGGGGCGCAAAGAATGTGTACAACTTCTCCTTGCTCATAGTGCTCCAGTTAAAGTGAAAAATCTTGCTGGGTGGTCGCCCCTAGCCGAAGCAATCAGTTATGGTGACCGGCAGACTATTTCATCACTTGTTCGCAAACTTAAACAACAAGCCAGAGAGCAAATGGATCGCCGGAGACCTGACCTTATTAGAGCTCTAGCTCAAATAAAAGATTTCTATATGGAACTTAAGTGGGACTTTCACTCATGGGTACCTTTAGTTTCTAGAATATTACCATCTGATATATGTAAAATTTATAAATCAGGGTCTGGAATCAGATTGGACACTACATTAGTAGACTTTACTGATATGAAATGGGAAAGAGGAGACATCTCTTTCATTTTTCGAGGAGAAAAACCACAAGGCGAAGCTTTAACTGTTTTAGACAATAAAGCCAAAGTGTATCAAAGAGTCCGCTATGAAGAAACAGAAAATGAAATAGAGGATGAAGTAGACATTCTCATGTCAAGTGATATTCTTGCTGCACAAATGTCTACTAAAGGTATTATATTTTCGAGAGCTCAGTCAGGTTGGATATTTCGAGAAGATCGCAAAGAAACTGTAGCTGGTTTATACAAAAGTGATATTTACACTATAACTGGGCTAGTACTAGAATCTCGGAAAAGGAGGGAGCACTTATCCACAGATGATTTGCAAAAAAACAAAGCAATTATTGAGAGTTTGACAAGAGGAAATACACAGAACTTGGACACAAATGGAGAACCAACTCGGAGGGCATCATTGAATCCTCCACCAGAAAGTGGGACAAACTGGCAGATATACATATCATCTCCTCCTGGACATTATCCCAGCATAGGAAGAGAACTAGTTTACAAAGAATCTTCCAGAAACTTTCGTGCTACTATAGCAATGAGTGATGAATTTCCTTTAAGTGTAGACATGCTACTAAATGTTTTGGAAGTAATAGCACCATTCAAGCATTTTGCTAAATTGCGACAATTTGTAGCAATGAAATTACCACGAGGGTTTCCCGTCAAAATAGATATACCAATTTTACCTACAGTCACTGCAAAAGTAACTTTCCAAAAGTTTGAATTTTGTGAAAATATACCTCCAGATTTGTTTATAATACCTGAAGATTATTTAGAAGACCCCCTACGTTTTCCTGATTTATGACATTTTGATATTCTAACACTGTTTGAAATAAGTGAAAGGCCTGTCTGGCGATGTGAAGTGAAGCGTGGTTGGGCACATCATGCAGTGAAAGGAAGACGCTGTAGCGCTATTACTCATGGCATGCTCACTATTGAAATTCCTATCTTATTCGGCTTGGGTAGCTCATACTCCAGCCACTGTGTTTTGTTTGTGGAGTAGTAAATTTCAAATTTTTGGAATGTAAATTACAGAGTCAACTATCTTATGAAGTAGTTTATAAACAGTGTTAGAATCACTAAATATAGTAGTATTAATTATTGCCACAGATATGCATTAGACATATAAAAACAAATTTTCTGTAAAATTATTCACGTATTTGTATTAGTATTATTACAATGTCATGAATTACTTTTAATAGTGAAAATTTATGTTCATTTTATATTTTCAGTGGATCATAATGACATATTTATTACCAATAATTTTACTGTTAATATGTAAACATAACTCTTGATGTCCACAATGGAATAAGTATTCTGATGTATTATTTTTTTAACATTTTTAAGTTCATGGATTTATATGTTTATGTTATAATTTATCATTGTTTTTACACTTTTATTAAAAAAAAATTAAAAGGATAACCATTATATGTAAATTAGTAAAGAATATACCCAGACAAGGCCTGCATTTTAAGCTATGGCCTATGTACTAACCAATAACAGTTTAGCTAAGTCCTGTCATAATATAGTTCCAGATGTGTGAAAATAATAATATATTATTATTTGTGCCCCTTTACATGACAAGTTGATTTTTTGAACCTATATTTTTTCTTAATTCTTGTATCAACAAAATTGTTTTTTAATGATGTTTAATGTTTGTGAATATTCTTGTCCTCATTGTCTTAGAGAATGTGCCTAAACTAAAGCTAATATGACACTATATTTTCTGTAGCACATGATTAAACATAGACAGCATCTTAATTTTTGCTAGTGCAATTAAGGATTTATAATATTAATAATAGAGATAATGCATGAAATAAATGATGTCTTACAAATTTACACATTAATTTATGAGAAATTTGTTTCAAATCCCACCTGAACCATTGTATAACTAAAGATGTATTGTGTAGCTATCTTGCCAACTCATTCAGACATTGTTTCATGATAATCTTAAAGACAGTGTGTGATGTAAATTTCAAAATTAGAATTAAACTGAATAAAGAAAGAAATGTAAAACATTATTTTTTATTGTCTAAAGTAAATATTTGCTGTTTTAGAAGGAAATATAAAAGTTAGTAGAATTATACTATGAAAAAAACATCTTTTGCACAGTATCTCGAAAGTGCATTATCAGATATTTACCAAAGTATGTCTTTTCCAATATAAACAGAATCATCCATGATGATTCAGAAGTGATTTGCTATAAGCGCCATGATCGGCAAGTATTGCAGACGCCATCTTAGACTCTGAAGCCCGTCTCCAGTCTGCTAATTTTTAGAGATGGTTATCGTTAGCTATTGCAATTTTCAAGGCTTTTCCCTAAGTCGCCTCTTACAACACCCACAGGAAGAACAGGCATGTGGTATTGTCGGATGCTTATGCCGATACCACACAGCAAAAAAAGTAGTAGTTTGTAAATTTCCGACTTTTGGAAAAGGCCTCTCAATATTTTGTTCATTACTTATACAACAATTTAGCAAGTACAAAAGTCTAAAATATTTTTCCATTTATTGTTTTCAGATTCCTGTAGTCATAAGTCAAAGTGTAAAATTCCGTCACTGTCGGCTAGCAAATATCAAAGTTAACAACTAACGCCTGTAAGCCCCCACGGGCAGGCAGAGGTGACATTACTTTCATCTGTCTCTAAGTTCAAGGTTAGGTTATTCATTGATAGTTGGAACTCATACTCTTGGCCAAAAGAAAATGTTTACAGTAGCGAAATGTGACTTCGTCTGTTAATGCACATAATATAAATGGGCGTGCCTATACACACAATTTATCATAAGGTTTTCCAGTTTTCTTTGTTGTGCTGGGTGTCTCTAAAACTTTCAATCTTTCTCCGATCTTATCGCATACGGGTAAAGACGTGAATACGTTTGAGCGTACACTTAAGGTACTGCCATATATTCTGCGCAGTTTACAACTATCGATAATATTCAGAAGTTGATACCATAGTCTACATTGGCTAGGGAGATCATACAAAGAAGTTAAGCGTATTTGCCATTAATAAAAATACGCTGATGCTAAACAAAACTTGCTAAAAATAGACTTCTATTAATAAAAATATGCTGATGCAATTCTTTAATTCCACCAACCCACAATTGTGTTATGAGATATGAGACTACTTAAAATCTTCGTGTGTAAGTATATACTAAACATCGTTTTTGTTGTTTAATTTACAATCATAGAATATCTTCTTTAGAAGTATTTAAGTGGTTCAATACTGGACGTGAAATGGGCATTACCAGGAACTTTGCCCCCGCCCACGCTGCTACCCATAACCTATCTAGAAAAATAATTTATGATTATACGAGATGGTAATTCCGGAAGACATGAGATAACACGGTATGAGACTGTCTCAGTGTCCCTGGCACTGTATCCCACTCTTCGATCTTATCGCATTGGACATGAGTAAATGTTTCTGTGTTTGCACTAGTACGATCTCGCGGTACTCCGGGACTTCCGGGAATCTTGATGAAACACTGTTCGACTCCGTAAACTTTAAGATCTCTAAGATTGGAAAATCTATATCGCAGTAAATTACTTGAGAACTAATGCTTCACCAATTGCTCAACTCATTGACGTGGCTCTCAAATTCAACATTGCATATATTGTTGCGTTAATCAAATCATTGCATGACGGAGATTACTAGGCATAGGGTCTCCTTTTCTACTAAGGGGCCATATGGTACCTATTTCTGCCGCTAATTAGCAGTGTCAGTGTATTTCGGATCGAAGCGTTTGCATGCAATCCATCTTAGTCTTCAGGAATGACAAGGCATCTTCCTGACCTTCTTCGATAGAAGTTGTTTTCAGGTGTTCAAGGGCAGCAACCATCACGTGAACTGTTAACTCATTTGTCTAACGCTAAAAAAAAACAACTCAGCCTCTAAAACTAAACTAATAAGAGCGGGCTCAGTATTTTTTTTACTTTATACTTAGGTTTAACTTTTGTCAGAATTAGATTGCTAATAAATTATTCTAAGAGAAGCCATAAAAGAAAGAAAGGTATTTAGACTAGGTCGGTATTTAGTTTTGTATTGACGAATATATCAGTTCTAGGGACCACATTTTGTTTCTTACAGTACAGTAGTTAACTAAGAAGTAAATATAAGTGTTAATATAGTGTAGCAAAACAGGGTAAATTATAGCTTATTAATACAATATTCAATAAAGTGTGGCTGCATTCCTTATTGACACATGTTCCTAAATAATTCTGCTATAAACCGGCTATGATAAGTGTTGTGCAATTAATTTAAACTTCACATTGCAAAGGACCAAAATACAAAAATGTTGAATTAAAATAAACTCATATTTTTGTTAAGTCAACAGGAATTAAATCAATGGATGTGTTGTAAGATACGCAAGCAAACACGCAGACATGCAATCTCTCATGGAAGGTGGTGATCGTGTAGTAAGTTTGACAGATCACATCAATACTTACTTATCAAAAAACCGTCTTCCGCATAGGTTTTATTTTAATGTCTTAAAGAGAAATTAAACAATATCTTGAATAGTTTATACATTTTATTAAATTGTACATATATCAAACGACTAGAATTTGTACTTACGTAATTTAAAATATAAATAGCTTACAAAAAGTACGCTCGGGTGTCAATAATCTACAGTTATAAAAGAACATAGTATTAAAACAACATTCTGTTAGTAAATTTGTAGAATTACACATAAGCATTTAACACATAATCAAATACACTAAAAAGTGAATATTTCACAACATGGATCTCTGAAAAAAAGTAGGTGACATGTACTAAAAAATAAGTTTGGTTAATTAACTTACTACCGTACTGCCTGGAGACAACCTATGTACACACGCAACAAAAAATTCGTGAATTAGATTATCTCGAAGGATGTTAAAATGTTAGTAAGACTGTAAAGGATATTTAACACAGTACCATATTGTAATTTAGACAGATCATTTACTAGACTCTAGTATCCACGCTTCATTTGTGTGATATAAATCATCGCATCCCCGTGAAATTAAAAATCGTACAAAAACATCTTTTATCTAGACAATGCAAGGATAGATATTTAACGGTACGACTTCCGTGATCTGCTCGTATTTGAAGTCACAATCGGCAGAGATTCTTCTATCCCCAGTGTGACTACACGCAGGGATACACTCGATCGCCGTGCTTCGGGGACAAAAGTAATATTAATATTGCATGCATTGCCTGACATGTACACGATATGAGATGTTAAATACAACAGTAAACGGAGATAAATATGGCTTTATGTTATAGACTATTAGGTGCCTAACGTCTGAATAGGTTCTGAAGGGGACACGCGTCTTAGAATGACGGTACTTTCTAGAAACAGTATTTAATTTAGAATTCTCTACACGCTTGATAATTCAAGTTAAAAGCAAAGGCAGATGCATACCATATATTCCACCGTGAGCATCAAAGTTGCCTAAGTGTATCAAAATAGAAATAAAATATTTGAATTATTCGATTGTGATACGACGTAATAGTAATAAGACCCAGTTAAGGATTTTACTAATTTGTATTTGTACAAACAAACATTTGGATGGACCGCTTCTTTAATAACTCAATTACAGTAATACTATTATAGTTAATCTACGGCGACTTTACAAAATCACCTTGCGTTCTAAAGTTGACGGATTCACCATCTCAAAATATGATAAACGGCAAATACACAGACTGATCACGGGCATCACAGTCCAGGATGCGAGGTGTCAGGTACTCGGATCGTCAATCCGCTTGCCCCCACGCTTGCCACCCTTAAATGTTAAGTGATTTCATCAGTGGAGTTCTGATGCAGTGATAGCGGGAGCATCACAATATAGTTCCAACAGTGCAAGAGAGTGAAACGGTGGAGGGCGCATTGTTCGAGATTAATAAGGTGCAAATTGAAGCATCCAATGGAGTATGTATTGATATAAACAGGAAAACGTATCTTGCTTCACTTCCTCTCAGTTATACATCAAAACATCCCGTTGACAATGTATAGAGCATTGTACAGACAACATCAAAAGTTAATGATGATTAAACAACGTTTAAAAAGCGTGCCATTAAAAATATGATTTTTTTTTAAACGTAAGCATAGATTACTTGAAAAAAAAAAACAAGGAAAATTATTATAATCAATGACGCAAGTTTTCATTTATATAACTCTTGAACATTGTTCATCATCTACTGTTGATGTTGACTGAAGGTACTCAACATACATAGGGGGTTACCAGTTTTTCACATAAATTACCAATATTAAATTAATGTTTATCTCTTGCATTTACGCGAAATGAAGCGATTATTTACGGATTTTATCATACAAAGGTAGCCCGAGTTAACTGTGGCTCGAGTAAGCACTCGAAACGTAGGGAAATGAAAACAAAAAAAAACGCGATAAAATCCGTAAGTAACAAGTTCCATGTCAAATTAATATTTATCTGTTTTTCAGTTAAAATGGTTGACAAAATGCAAAATTCTTAAAAAAAGGTGAAATGGAGGAATAAATCTATCAAGAATGATAACTCCTAAGTTTGAATTTTAAATATAATTACAGAGAAAACTTTATAAACATAATTGTTACCTTGATCAGGAATTTCTTGAATTAACTGCAAAATAAAATATAATTTAAATAAATACCATATAATATTATTTTATTTTATTACATTTTATTTAGTAGAATGCGTTGAATTCCATGTCTATGCTTAACTTAAAAGTTAATGTTACCGAGGTGGATAGCGACCAAAGTCGACTGTGGTCTGGAACCTATTGGCTCATTTACACGCAGCGCACTTCCACAGCAGCGAGCGGCGACGCCGGCAGGTAAGTAAGCACGGTTACTATGTAAACGGTTCTCGCACTGACACTACTGCTGCTGCCCTACGCTGTCGCTTGTTCTTCGGATTTTAGAGCATGGGCAGCGCGAGCGGCGGGTGTGTTGTGTTTATAATATACTTATTTTTCTGTACGTGGTAGAGCCAAGACAAGCCTTAAAATTACTATTAACAATTTCACTGGCGCTCTATGAAACTAAAGTGAGCGCCCCGACCACTAGGCTACCACGGCTAAGATAAACACGGAAAAGAGCTTTGTACAAGTCTAAATTTTATAAAAAAAAGTTTTGTCTTTGACTTTGTGTCCCATTGAATAAAAACTTTAATTATTCTGTGTATACTGTACTTTATTTTCAAGAATAATACATTCTTGAAAATAAAGTCGTGCCTTTCCTTTCCTTCAAGAAAGGCACGACCTTCAGGAATGAAGAATGCGATGAAGAAGAAGAATATTTTTTTTTATTTTTTTATTTATTATTGCAAAAATTTGAGTGTATCAATTTCAACGTCCCTACTATCGGAGGTTCAATGAGGTAAAAATGCGGAGGAGGGAGTGTCAATGTAAACACTTCTGCTAAATTTTAGGCCCGTAAGCACTAGAAACAAGTCCCTAAAATACATATAAACGAGGCGTTAACTTATTAAAACCGTACCACTAGTGTACTTTCGGCTATTGTCGCAATAAATAATAAGTAATAACTTAGTTTAATTAATTACTGGCTGATTGCCACGTGCTCGGCAGAGAAGGAACACCCGTACATCGCGAAGAAACCGGAATGTTTGAGAAGGGCAAATTGAGCGCGCACATGGGAGCTCTGCGCATTTGTTATTAATTAAACTTGTTGCATTCAAGATGAGTTTACTTGAAGTCAAGTTGATCAAGTATAATAAGATCGTCTTTTTTAAATTAAAAGATGAAATATAATATTTTAAAAGACATATTTACTTTGAATCTCTATTTTTTTTGATGACAAATTTATACGTTGATACTAGTAATGCCTTATAAAACTCCGTCAAGCTGCGTTCAGCAAATCAAGGCATTAAAATTCATACGGATATCGTTATACATACATAAGTCTCATTATACTCGCAAAATATATTTCGTGACGTACGTAAGTGTTATTGATATGCGTTCGAATTTCATAAGCATTTACATTTATTCATACGGGCAGAGTATAGTTTGCATTTGCACTATTCTTTCTTTTCCAAGAAAATCTTGAGCCCGTCGTTTTATACGAGATACTCATTACCCATTTCAAATCTGCGATATACGAGATCTAAAATATAATTATGCCCAGCCCGAACTAGTCCAGAGAGACCAGAGTCTAATGGACGAAGCTAGACATAGTAGAGATGATCTATCAAACTTTAACGTAAGTAGTTATAACTACGGTGTGACGTATGATTGCTAGACTACATACTCGTACATTCATTAGAGCATCTTCTCTTTGCATTTGTTCCGTGTAATAATATGCGTCACTCCCTTTCTCCTCATAACTTAAGTACATTAACAGTCCACCGAGGGTAAGTTTGGGATAAGAACGGTGTCCGTTGGGAATGAGTAGATGCAGAGATGTTTATACTAACGAAAGGCTCCTGCAGTTTGGGCGCCAGAGTGTTGCGGAAGGCGGTCAGTCGTCTGGTGTAACCGCTCGCCATGCTCACGCCGCTTCTCGAAGATTCGCAGGACGCCGAGAACACCGATTCTGAATGAAAGACAGAAACTGTAAATTGTAATAGGCGTACATCGTTCTATGTGGCAACATAAGAAATTACTCAGACATTAAAAACATAACAATTTATTCTATCGCAATATTCTAATAGAATATCTATTCTATTAGTCTACTCGTTAAATTTTGCACTGATATTATAGTATAGTCTTAGCTAGGCAACATTCAGCATTTCACATTCCCTCTCCTTGCTCCGCACTCGCCAAATAACATATCGCTGCATCGCTCTGGTCGGCGAACGGCGCAAGAAGTGCAACAGAAGTCTTCTTTCAGCCATATTTTACTTCGCGCCGCTTATCGATATCGTCGTCTAGTGTTAATGATTTTGTGAAAATATAAGAGATTCAATTATATAGATTCGGGAGTGCTGTTCTTGTTTTATTAAACTGGGTGTTGCCACGAAGAGTACAAGAAGACAGAGAGTCATTAAAGGAATCGCCATTTTGCTGCAATCTTTATTTTTTCTCCTCTGTAGTAGCGTCCCTGCCACGGAATGTTGTCTATCCTCCCCATCCCCTCATCCGCATTCTCCCTTCCGACTAAAAGAAACTCAAATTTCCTTAAACGTAGACCAGCAATGTACCTGCAGCCACTCTGGTGTTGCAGACGTATCCCCTATCCCATAAAGAAAATATCTACAAAAAGGAAAACGGCTCATCGTTGCTACAAAGTGTTGGAATGGGTTTTTTGAAAGTGGACAAATTGAATAAATAATAGGACATAACAGAGTAAATGTTATTATTTCAACGGCTCATTCGATGTCCTTCGCCATAATTTTTACTTAAAAATACAAGTATAAGCAAAACATTACCATCGATCTCTGCGGCCGATGCCTTTACTGAAGCAGCGGATATGTTTGATATGATCCTGTGTGAAACAAGAGCACAATGATTACACATGGTATAGCCAAGCGGCTTTTACTGCTGCTCCATTGGGCCGACTCGTGCTGGGTTGGTACCATGGCCTCGCAGAATACCGGCGTGAAGTAGAGGCATCTTGTGCGTTTTTTCGGCGCGTGAGTTATACGGAGGCCCCCTCCCCCTCCCCACCCCTCCTGATCCTCCCTCCCTCCTCCCGAATACCCTTAAAGGCCGGCATCGCACCTGCAGCACCTCTGGTGGGCGACGGTAATCACTTACCATCAGGCGAACCGCTTGCTCGTTTGCCGCCATTCCCATAAAAAAAAAACAATGAATATGTTGTATTTTACCATTCATTTTTTAAATAAAAAACACGGGAGTTGTATTAGTGATTGGAATCGGCGTGGACACATGCATCATCACAGACGGACGCATTCCGGAGCGATCAACAGAGCGAAGCTTATGATCTGCTGAAAAGATGAAAAAAATGTGCAATCTGGAGCGTGTGGGTACTTGTCGAGGGCGGCGTGCAGACGTCGCTGCTGAGGCGGCAGGTGTCGCTGCACGTCTGAGGCGCACAGCAGCGCTGCCAGGCGCGCACCCGCCCCGCCCCTGCTCCCGTCGCCGCCCACGCATGCGCACGCCTCGCGCACACCGCGGAGCGCGTTGTGCGCAGCCTCCGCATAGTCACGCACGCATAGTGACATCTGGCGGTAGACCGAATGTTAATTGTTTACTTACTACCCGATTGTTAGCTTTGCATACGCTAGATAACGGCGACATATGGCTAAGTGAAGAAAGTTTTTCGGCAGAATATAAACACCGATATTTTGAAACATATTATATTTTATGCCGACGACTTTAAATTCTAATCTAGAAATAACCAACTAAGACGAAAACAATTTATAAGAGAGCTGACCACGGACCACAAAATCACTTTATTGGTTTAAAAATAAATCCGTTCGACCATATAAGTAATACAAAAATACAACAAAAAATTTATTTAAAAAATTATAGCCATAAATTTGTTTCACATTGCGATGTAAATAAACTGAATCGCCCAATATTTCTAAATGATTTTTAAACTATAACTAAATTTTTTCTTAAAAAAAGACCAGGTTATAATTCAATATTCGAAGCATCTACTGGACACTAAAAAAAATATTTATGTTGTAGGTAGATTTATACGTGGTAGAGCCAAGCGGTGTCCCAGACAGAAAAGGAGCCTACCTCCTAGTAAACTATACTGCTCTCAAGTCTGTACGATATCAAACATGGAAGCCGCAGTATACAGATCAGGGTAAATAAAACATCTAGAATCAATAAATAAATAAGCTCTCGCGACGTTTACCTAATAAGGGTGGTCAGAGGTCTAGACATTTTAGTCTTATTAACCCACTTTTCACCGGAGCTAATTTGGGAGCCGGTCACAGTCTTGGTGTCCTAGCCATCGACACAAATCGTACAATAGTTCTGAAAAAGTCATTGGTCAAACTCGAGCCTACTGATTCGAAAGCAGATTCCCTAACCACTAGGTTAAGAGTTACGAAATATTTGCCATATTCTAGTTTACGATCCTACATAACAAGCTTGTTGTTAATTTAACATATATATTTATCAAAAACAGATAGTATGATACATGAACACAAGATTAAAGTTTATTACATAATTAAAATTAAAATTAAAACAAGTAATAAATCTGTCTACCTTGAATATGCGCCAATCGTCAACATCGTCAAAAAGCTTCTTAGCACGCCTCAGATTCTGGTTGATAACGTCGTGTGCGTTATGGAGTCGGTTCTCCTGGCGTTGCAGACGTTCTCGCTGACTTTCCAGTTCACTCTCGGCTTCCGCTCTGCACCACATTTAATTATTTGAGATTAACCTAAACCATTGATCTTAAAAAGATGTGCCTGAGGGGTATGTGTGTCACATGATTTTCAGGTTTCAATTGCCAAATTTGTGTCCATCTTTATTAGGTTAAAATAACCATTTTGTTAGTTTGAGTAGTTTCCACAATCATGTCATTTATAAATTTAAATTATCACAAATCGTCGCCCAACCACGTAGCTGCATAACATAAACACTTACGAGTATTCGTATGGTATACTAATAAGTTAGGTTACCGGTGTATGTGGATTACTTTAGGAATTTAAATCAAATATGATTCCGTAATATCAAGCAAAATGAACCATAATGAAATACGCTTCGCTACGACCCTGCTGCTGTCGACCAGGTCGAATAAAGCCAGTCCTACCATTGATAGAAGCAATTACCTAACGTATATACTACAGTGGACTAAAGAAAAAATAAGACTGGCAAGGTAAATGAAATCAAATATATTTTTTGTTTCCGACATATGATATATTTAATAGAGTTGTCAAATGTAATTTTCTTTCACAATCTACCATCATTTCGTAATCAGATGGGTCTGACGTAGAAAAAACAGACTTAAGAAACTTCGCAGGTATCTTCTTTGTTTTTTTTTAATATACGCTGGTCCCGAACGGGAATAAAAGAGCAATATAGCGCTATAAAATCTATAAATAATAGTTTCAGTTTAAATTTAATATTATGTAACAATATTTTTTTAAATCTGCTTGGTGTTCCTTATCGTCTGCGCATTCCTTAATATATAATATTTGTTTAATAATCTTTGAACAGTAATAATTGCACACTAAAAGGTTCGGCTTCATTACTGTGGCAAAAATCAAAGAGACCGATTTACATACTTACTCCCTAGCAGTGAGTTGCTTGTATTTATCTCCAACCATCGTGAGCTGCGAGGTTATATCCGACACTCTCTCCTCGAGTTTCGCTATCTCCACGTGCAGCTGCTTCAGCTCATCACGCTTCTCATAGTACTGCTTTGTTAAATCATTGATTTCCACCATTTCTGGAGCTAAATATTAGTACTATTGTTAAGTTCAATAATCATGCAAGTAACGTTTTGTTTTTATAGCCCGGTCGCACTAACTTGGCACCTGGGATAAATGAGGTAAAATTCATGCTAGAACTCCTTACACTAAGGCTGAGGGGCGCGGTGCGGGTAAAAGGGGAGCGAGGCGGCATTCCAATGAGGTGCCAAATTAGTTCGACTGGGTAGTGTGAAATACAAGTTAATTCATATTTTACAGACAGAAGCCGAATCTAAGAATTCATATAAGTCCACCGCTGAACACAGGCCACACTAAAAAAGCGCCTGCAAAAGCCGACATACAGCAAGATTAGCGCAGCGCTGGTGGCATCGCACTAGTGATGCTACACCCCATCGTCACTAGTCTGTGGAATCGGGGTTCAGCCAATTCGGTATGATGTACATATATAATCATCATTCCGTCAGTCTGGTATGTTTCCTAGCAGGGTGCGCCGCGTGCAGGCGAGGTAGGTATTTACAGAAAAAAAGGTATATTCCCCATACGGATTGTAAGGGGAAGCTACTACAGTAACAGACTAAACGCAAGTACACTCGATCGATAAGGGCCGGTACCATCGTCGCTAAGCGGCGCGGTGTGGCGCAAAAAGTGCGCATGCGCGGCGTGCACGACGCGCATCGTGGCCTCCAGCGCGGCCACATCGTGCTCGCGCCGCCCCAGCTCGGCGTCCAGTGCCGCGCCCCGCTCGCGCAACTCCGCGCGCTCAGCCGCGAACTGATATACGATTTTTTTGATGACATTCGAGCCCATATTCGAAGGACCATAGAGATGTACGTTTTGTACACCTGAGATGATAGAATGAAAAGTGAAAGTTACATTTGCCAGATATAATAGCTAACTATATGATTGATCATAACAGAGTGAAATATAAGCTGCAACTAAAACGCTAATTTTGATACGTACGGTTGCACCGTACATGTATTGTACATGACTATAAAGTTCGTACGATGCACTGATAACTGTGCAAATTTTGATAGCTTTTCTATTTACGCAAGTAACCTAGTTAACTCATTTCTCGGGGGAAACAGTTAGAGAAGGTTTGCTGGTTCAAATAACAAATGTTTCACACGAAATCGGAGTTTATTTAGATACGATTGCAATTTTGCTTGCAGCAAAAATTTTGATATCTCTGTTGCTACCACTGCTGAGTCACAGTCGACCGCGCCCTATCTAAACCCAATATACCTTCATTCGAAATTACACATTACATATATATAATTTAGGTTAGTTTGTACAGAAAAGTGAAAAATTAAAATGACTTAAACAATATACAAATTTAGGCGTGTCGTTAACACCGAGTAAAAAGTAACTTAAACAAGTATTTGGTCTCATTAACGTTCTGTCAAAATCGGTCAGTCCTTTCCAAGAATAGCCCAGACAAACAGGACAACAGACTGCAATCTGCCTTCCCCAGCCAGTCCTTATCTTTTTATTTTTAGATTACATTTTTTTTCCATTTTATGTGAGGTATTTCATTTTATAGTTCTCCTTACTGTTTTACTTATGCTCAAGCACATTACTCAAACTACGCTAGCGTTCCTAGGTAATTTACGTTATTACTATTTTTAATTAAGTGAAAATTTCTTAACTAATGAGTAATCCCTACCTTATTAATAAGGGTATTTAATTATAATTACGAAAGTCGAAAATAAAATTACTCGATGGATAATTAGCTCACCTTTATTTTGAAAAACGTGACACTGAGCTGCTCGCCGGCATCATCCTTCCCCAGTGAAGCAATAAAAATATCGTGCCTGTCAAGTAAAAACTTTTTTTGCAAATCGGCAAGAATTTAAACTTTGAAGGTAATAAAGTGTACCCACTAAATTTCCCAAAAAATACTAGCAATGCTATCACTATTTAAATTTACTGTTAGGCACTCCAACTAAATCTCAGACCTTACGTCTAAATTGTTTAAGGACAATAATCGAATGGCGGGCTCGACCCTGTGTGATTGGCACTACTCAGTTCACTTTCTAATTGGACCCGGATAGTCAGTCACGCTTTCAACGTTACTGAGGCAGAATTGTGACGTCACTGGTATTGATGGTTACAAGCTCTTCTTCCCATGAGCTCGTACTCCCTTCACACTGTTAGCATTTTTTTTTTGTTATTCCTTTTTACATGTGAACATAACTAAACCCATTTGTGGAAGTATTGCAGCCCTGAATTGTACGGACAACGACCTGGTAGTAAAGTTTTAGTTGCAAGACGTCAGGCGCTATCGTTATCCGGCGTGCCGAGCGTCGCGATGACGGTTACTTCTCGCATCGGAAGTACAGCAGTGGACTAGTCTAGAGGCTGCTAGAGAAAACTAACTTATGTCACCTTTTAACAAGTTGCTGTACGCGCTGCTCCCGCTCCCGTATCTCACTTCGTAATTTCCCGCAGTCCTCAAGCAGCTCGCGCTTTTGCACGCAGAACATGTCGCGTCGCGCGGCGATCTCCACAAGTCGCTCTTTCATTGCCTGAATGAAGGAATATAAAATTAGAGGAATGTTATTAATATACAATAATCTGGTATGGAGTAGCTTGCAGTTACGTGACGGCATCGATAATATTAGGATATTAATATCAATATAAGGTATACCAAAGAATATCAGAATGCCCAATGTTCGGTAAAAGAAATGCGACGGGCAATGTACTTTTTTACTACTTTACAAATTTGAAATGATGATGCGTTGGACTCTCGTGCGGATAGACGCGAGCGCACGTACCGCGTCGAGGTGCAGGCGGCGCTCGTCCAGTGAGAGAGCGGCGCGGCCGAGGCCGGCCAGCGCGCGCTCGGCGTGCGCCGCGCGCAGCCGCAGCAGGGCCTCCTCCACGCGCAGCCGCCGCCACTCGCCTCGCAGCATGCCCACCTCCTTGTCGCCCCCAGACACCTTCAGCATCGAAGTCTTCAAACGGCTTTGCTGGAACACAACAATATTTTTATGTAAACTATATTACTTCTGAATTTTTTCATCGGACGGTCGCGAGTGCCACCTTTATTAATTTCCATCGGGTGTAAGTCAGATTAACATTTGGAAAAAAAATTGATTTACTCTTTCCCAAAATCAAAATTAATTACTACACTAGAGACTAAATTCAAGAAATTGAATAGCTTATAAACGATGAAGAGACTAAGTAGCCATAGCTTTGTTTTTTTTATGGATAAGGTGGCAAACGAGCAATAGGTTCACCTGATGGTAAGTGATTACCATCGCCCACATACATCTGCAACACCAGAGGAGCTACAGGTGCGTTCGCGGCCTTCAAGGGTATTTGGGAGATTGGAGGGAGAATAAGGAGTGGAATGGGAAGGGGAATGAGCCTCCGGTTACCTCACTCACCGAAGGAAACGCAGAAGCACAAGATGCCTCTACTTCACGCCGTTATTCTGTGAGGTCGTGGTATTGGTGTGTGGCCGCAGCTTGGCTCTACCACACTGAGTAGCTGATGTCATATTATGTCCGACATTGCCGACCCTTTTTTCAATCCAAATTATAAACATACCATTTGGAATTTGCGCGGAAAGAACGTACAGCATATAATTTTCCAAGTCCAAGTCCACACTTGAACTGGCTAGATAAATTCTAAGTAAGGTGCCGCGGCTCGTCAGACAGCTACACTCACCAGGTTGTCGTGCTCGACGCTCTTAGCTTCGAGGTCTCTAGTGAGGCGGCGCATGTCGTCGTGCAAGCGCGCCGCGTGCCGCTCCAGCAAGGCGACGCGTGCCGCGTGCCGGGCGCATACATCTTTCAATCTAAATCAACAGATCGTTGAACATAAGTAACACATTGTTTAACTAATGGTCAGTCACAATCCGCTAAATCTGTGTAGGATCTTCACCATACTCCAAAAAGTGATTAGACGTGTCAATTCGCTGTTACTTTTGACGTGAGCAATCTCGGCACCCATCTTGCTGACTTTTGTCATACCAAGATTACCTTGTAGGATCCTTAAAATGATGGTATCTAATACTCCAAATAATGCAAATAATGTAAACATGATGCAGTAAAAGATTGGGCCCCCTTGACAAAAGTATTAGATACAGAGAGGACTACGGAAACGACTGTTATAAACTCAGCGTCAAAAAAAACGCACCTTTTGGTATTTTGACTTCAAGCAACTATAAACCCTATTTCGTCTATGGTAAGGTATAAGTGTGGGGCCTCATTTTAAAGGTTATTGAATCCTTTAAATAATAAAATTGTGATAGTGATTACTACTAAGCATATAAAAAACATTTTTCATGAAAAAAGGAAAAACATTTATTCACGCCAAAATTACTTAATTTAATTAATCTAAAAACATAACAAAATTAAAAAATACAGTAAAACAGATTCTTAAAACTTAGAACCTAGTGTTACCTCCCTTAGCCCTAATTACAGCCTCCATGCGATCCCTCATTGACCTCACCAACGTCACGATGCGTTCTTGAGGAATGTCACTCCACTCCTCGACGACGGTGTCCCGAAGCTGTTCAAGGGTGGCACGGGCAGTATCACGAGACCGCACCCGGCGTTTCAGATCATCCCAAAGGTGCTCTATGGGATTCAGGTCAGGACTTCTCGCTGGCCACTGCATCACGGGGATCCCAACCTGATTCAGGTAGTCCCGAACAATGATTGCCGTATGGGAGCGGGCGTTGTCGTGCATGAATGTGAATTCAGGCCCGACAAAACCAGCATACGCGACCACATGGTCCTCCAGTATCTCTGTGATGTACTGATGAGTAGTCAGGGACCCCTGGCCACGTGCACCTCCAGTGCAGGAGACGCACACAAGGTCGGTTTTTCCTTGGATTGAAATTCCGCCCCAGAACATGCAGGATCCTCCTTTTCTTCAAAGCAGGCCTGTGAGTACCGTTCCCCTGCCTCCTGTACACTCTTCTACGCCTATCATTGCAGAAAAGTCATACCCTAGTCTCGTCGGAGAAGAGGACAGACTTCCATTGGTCGAACGTCCAATCCACGTGGTCTCGGGCAAACTGAAGTCTGACTCGCCTATGCTCTGCTGTCAATTTGGGGCCAGTAGCAGCCCTACGGGCCTGGATTTTCTTCTCTCGCAGCCTTCTTCTTACTGTGGAGACGCTCATCGACGTCCTCCGAGCTGTTCGGAGCTGCTGTTGCAGCTCAACAGCGTTGGAGAATCGGTTACACAAAGACGTCGACACAATATAGCGGTCGTCTCTGTCGGAAGTGCAACATCGTCTTCCGGATCCATGCTTCCTGATGTAGCCTCCAGTCTCCTGGAACCGCTGGGATACTCGTTTCACCCGGAAACGGCTTATGTTGAGTTGTCGAGCAATATCAACTTGGCGTAGTCCTGATTGCAGTAGTGCTACCACTTGAGCTGCTTCTTCTGCCGTGGTATCCATTTTTCAGGGTTTTTTTCTTACTGGAGCTGTTCAGGTGTGACTTCTGTGATGTCTGGATAGCTAATGACCCATAATAAATTTTTACCCCCCCTGTTATTCGTGTCCAAGGTGGCACAAGTAGTGAGTCTTCTAATGAGCTTTTCAGCACTTTTTTTTTAAAGACCCTAACGTTTCGTGATTATTGTTTTTACAGAAAAGAACGATACGCGTTTTTAAAGTGCATTAATTGTGCTTTCAAATGATATTAATTTTGGTAGGGTACAATAAATAAGTTAAGAGTATAATTCGCTTGAAGGCAAAATTTCAAAAGGTGCGATTTTTTGACGCCGAGTGTATAACATATATTGCACTGCGCTCGACGTCCTGAGATCGAAGATCCTTCTTCTTCAGTGTGTTAACAGTCCACAGCTGCTGATACAGGCAAAATGCAGTTCTCTCAAGAAGCAGGATTTGTAGAAATTGACCAAGCTTAGCAGGCGGACTGCCAGCAGGATTTACAAGCCACTTAAACGCTTAGGCCCGTCACTGGTAATTTCTATTTGTAACAATTTTTTCAGGCATTTCCCCTCTATTACTTTAACAGCGACTGAATGAGATGTATTATATCCATCTAGAAGATAAAAATAACATGAATTAAAAAAATATATAAAAATTTTAAATTAGCACTTAAATTTGATCAAGTTTCCTAATGTAGAAACTGTGTACGACAGACCTGTTTTCTCTCTCAGAGAGCTCTGCAGAGCACTCTCTCTCAGCCTGCGCTCCTTCCATGTGTGACACACGAGCTCCAATAGTTTCCACTTGATAACACTACAAACAATAACATGCCTTGCGTTATTGTGACGTATTTTTTTTATAACAGTTTAGGGACAAACCAGCTAACTGATGGATAAAGGCTACTAAATCCCATGGACACCTGCAACCAATTTAAAATAAAGGTTACAAATCTCGCTAGAGGAATTAAGATCAAATTCCTCACAAGCTGTAATTACACTGGCTCTCCATACACTAAAAACAGGAACACAACATTGGTTCCACTCCCACTTCGCGGCAGAAATAAGAAAGAGTTTAAAACCTACTCAAACGAAACATAGGCAAGAAATGAGTCCCACCACCGCTAACATCGTCATTAATATCGACCGTTGAACGGCCCACTTTTGGAATAAAAGGACTGTTTAGGAAGATATGTCGTAATCGTGGCAGCCGCATACTTGTGATACATATCTATTTTTCACAGATGTTCATGTAATGATATAGGAACAGCTTGGCAGCAATCACCCTAAGCAATTCTTTAATATTATTATAACCGTTTCTTACAATAGTAAGAAAACACTTACGATAGCGTACAGCGATTCCTTCAGAGTCTGTAGATTACGTTCTATGTTGCGCTGCTTCGTGTCCAGTTTGCTCATTACGGCCTTTGAAGCTGCAAATGAAATTCGAAATCAACTTTCATCAATTTAGTTGCTCTAATGTCAAATAGTTCTTTAGCACTCGCGGGGGCAAGGACGGGTAGCGTCGCGATCGCACCGACCAAAACCCCTCGGCGTTTCGCTCGGTAAAACGCTGGCCGCCCCAAGCAGCCGCATCTCGGGATAGGACATTTCCTTTCCCTCTACATCCTGGCCAGGCACGTATAATGACCACCAGTATTAACATCGTGATTCTCGGCGATTTTAATGCCCACCACACCGATTGGCTCGGTTCTCGCATAACCGATCATGCGGGGAGATCTGTTCACGACTTTGCATTAGCATATGGCCTGACACAACTGGTAACCTCGCCGACGCGGATCCCAGACGTGGAAGGTCATATACCTTCCCTGTTGGACCTTTTGCTGACCTCACCAGGACGGATATTTGGTCTCAGTCGATGCCCCTCTTGGCTCGTCGGACCACTGTCTGATCCGGAGTGTAGTGCCTATCGCGCGCCGATCCCGAACGCGATCTGCGGGCTTCCGCCGTGTGTGGCAGAATAAGTCGGCAGATTGGGATGGAATGCGGTCTTTCTTTGCTTCCTACCCATGGGGGCAGGTTTGCTTCTCGCTGGATGATCCCAACGCCGTTGCAGATTCTGTCACCGATGTGGTACTTCAGGGAATGGAACTTTTTATTCCGTTCTCTGCAGTGCCTGTCGGAGGTAAATCCCAGCCTTGGTTTGGTCGCACCTGCAAAATAGCGTCACGCCGAAAGCGGAAGTGCTACCAGGCCTGGGACGATGCATCGGCGTCTCGGGATGCAAAAACCAGTGCTCTTAAAAACGAGTACAACTCTGCCTCCAGGTCCTTCAAAAGAGTTATCGCTCCGGCAAAGTTAAAGCACATTAGCAGAATTGGCGAGAGACTAGTTCGCCTCCCATCGGGATCCCGCGCATTCTGGTCCCTCGCCAAGGCTATCCAGGGGAATTTCTGTCAGCCATCTCTCCTATCTCTACACAAGGAGGATGATTCGCTGGCCCATACTGCAAAAGAGAAAGCCGATCTCTTGGGCTCTCTTTTTGCATCCAACTCGCTCTTGATGACCGGGGAAACTCTCCACCTACCATCCCGTGGTGTAAGTGCTCCATGCCGGAAATTCAGTTTCTGCAGAGCTCAGTGCGAAAGGCACTCCGCTCCCTGGACATTCATAAGTCGAGTGGGCCGGACGGAATCCCTCCAATTGTGCTGAGGATGTGTGCCCCTAAGTTGGCACCGGTTCTCACGCGTCTTTTCCGGCACTCCTACTCTTCAGGCATCGTCCCGGAATCTTGGAAGACAGCATTTGTGCATCCAATTCCCAAACAAGGCGTCCGCTCTGATCCGTCCAACTACAGGCCTATTGCCATCACCCCCTTGTTATCTATAATAATGGAGTCACTCATCAACACCCAGCTCCTGAGGTACCTGGAGGAACACCAGCTGATCAGTGACCGACAGTACGGTTTTCGTCGCGGACGATCAGCTGGTGATCTTCTAGTTTACCTGACTCACCGATGGGCAGAAGCAGTTGAGTCTAAGGGGGAGGCCTCGGCGGTTAGTCTGGACGTAGCGAAAGCATTTGATAGGGTTTGGCATAAAGCGCTTCTTTCAAAGCTTTCATCTTACGGGGTTCCTGAGACATTGTGCAACTGGGTCACCAGCTTCCTCACGGATCGGAGCATCAAGGTTGTTGTCGACGGTGCATGCTCGGACCCCAAACCCGTGAATGCTGGTGTTCCACAAGGCTGTGTGCTATCTCCCACTCTGTTCCTTCTGCATATCAACGACATGCTACAAATCAGTAGCATTCATTGCTATGCAGACGATAGCACGGGTGATGCCCTATATACAGGCCGTGCGAATATTTCTCGGGAACACGTCGACGAGTGCCGGAACAAACTTGTGTCTGAAGTCGAGACCTTGTTATTCAAAGTCTCGGATTGGGGTCGACGTAATTTGGTCCTTTTCAACCCCAAAAAGACACAGGTTTGCGCGTTCACCGCTAAAAAGAATCCCTTTGTCGTTTCTCCTCTTTTTGAGAACATTCCCCTTATTGCCTCAGCCGGTATCGGAATCCTTGGCGTTGACATATCGAGCGACGTTCAGTTCCGTGGTCACTTGGAGGGAAAGGCCAAATAGGCCTCCAAAAAGCTTGGTGTGCTCTATAGAGAGGGACAGTATTACATGCCGGTCCACCGTTTGCAACTTTATAAGGCGCAAGTTCGGGCCCACATGGAATACTGTTCTCATCTGTGGGCAGGGGCACACCAGTACCAACTCCTTTCATTTGACCGCGTCCAACGACGAGCGGCTCGAATTGTCGGCGACCAATCTCTCTCTGATCGGCTTGATCCTTTGGCCTTGCGAAGAGATGTTGCTTCTCTTTGCATTTTTTACAAAATTTTCCACGGGGAATGTTCTGAGAAACTGTTCGGATTGATCCCAGCTGCTGAGTTTCACCATCGTACATCAGACAGAATTCGAAGTTCCATCGATACCACCTAGATGGTTGACATTCCACCACAGTGCGTTTTAATCGAAGTTTTCTGCCACGCACTTCGACTTTGTGGAATCAGCTGTCGCCAGCAGTATTTCCGAACAGTTACGACTTAGGGACCTTCAAGAAAAGAGCTTATTCCTTCCTGGTGTTGTGGATGTTCGTGGGCGTCGGTGATCACTTACCATCAGGTGAGCCGAAAGCTCGTTTGTCCGCTTCTTCTAAAAAAAAAAAAAGTTTTTATAAAATGTCAATAAGGTTGCATTCATTCTGTATACATCACCGCTATTATTATGGTACCGGTATTTAAAATCAGAAATATAACGAGATGGTTATTACACAATCTGAAGGAAACTATGAGAATTTCTATGCATTTACCTAAGTACTCTATCTATCACCCAAGGGACCAGACTTGTGTAAGATATGTTTACGTTGCTCCCACTGTGCTTAATAAAAGTATCTCATCTCAACCTGCGACTTGTGTACGTGGAGTCTATAATTAACTATGTAACTCTCAAATATTGCAGGTATTATAAAAGAAAATGCTAAATCGATTCCAGGGGTGAGATTCACCAGTTCTGCAAGTTTCTAACAAATAGTTTTAACCATAAGCAACATGACATAAATCAAGTAGTTTGTAAGTTACATCCGGCCGACGTATAAGATAATCCGTTTCAAAGTTTGACTTCAATGCATCATATGCATTTGCAAAAATATAATACAAGAAATAATTATTTATTGCTATATTTAGTAAATTATTCAATCAACCTTCCTACTTTCACCGCGTTACTTGAATTTTTAACTCTTCATGGTTTAAACTCTACAAATTAGTAAACATTGACCTAAAAAAAAATGTTAAACGATTACAAAAAGTTACTGTAACCTTTTAATTGCATATTAAATAACTTTTCTTCATTTTTGAGTTCCAGAAACTTCTGATTCTCTACGAACGAGCAATGCATTGCCCGCTGTTGGTTTTGAGTCAACTGGCTAGCGTAGCGTTCTTCCTCCTGTTAAAATAAATTTAATACCAATTACCAAAGCAGTTATTGTGGTCCCGTCCACATCCATCGACAATTGTTGTACTCATGGTACAATAATTGTCGATACATTAATTAATCGCGTCTAATTCCAATTAAAATTAATTCAATATTGAAAAGCAATCTTGCAGTAGTTATCAAATAAACATTTGAAAATACTCAAATACATAAAACTGGAAGTTCTTTTACTTACATTTAACATATCCTCCAGCTCCTTTGCTCTTTTCTCTGAACATTTTGTTTTGTCAGTCGAGTCCAACATCTTTTCTTTTAGTTCTCTGATCTAGAAGTTATTTATTAATAAAATCATATTTAAATAATACGATAGATTACTTTAAAATATACGTAAAACCATCCACGCCTGTCACCTATTTTTTTTCTATGACTTCGGCAACCCAGTTAGCGTCGCTTCAAGAGATATAACGAGTTTCGATGCAGAGTGGAAGACGGCCGGCGTTATTGGGGCCGCCGATCTCTGCGAGAGCGTTCCCGTGGCCCTGCGATATGCGGTGAAGGTGGAACACCGTGGGTTGACAGTCGGTTTCCCTATACGTCAGGTATTTCCCCACGTAATGTCGAAGTTTTTGCATTATCCCTGCGCTTCGCTGTCGAAACTGCGATCACAGTATTTTTATTTGGAAAGATAATAACACACGTTTAAGTATTATAAAGACTGACAATTTGAATTTTATCACAATTACGATTTTAAACAGGAAGGATTCAATCGCTTTGATGTCGTAAACAGTGCGACAGACACAAATCATATGCAGGATATACTTCACCAGAAATGATTTCGGTACTCAGACCATGTCGTAGTTTGACATAAAGTACCTTATCGACTAGATTCTTCAGCGCGACGTCTCTGCGGTGCTGCTCATCGAAGATCTGCCGGTTTTCCATACGAAGCTTTTCGAGCAAATTGCGCATGTTGCTCAACTCGCGCTGCAAACTTTGTGCCTATAAAGATATGTACATAATATATATTTGTACTGAATTAGATACCTTACCTTTGTATTCTTCTCATAAATAGTCCCCTACTGAAATATTGCCTCTCACATGTTTAGGGCAATAGCCACGCTTGGCAAGCAGACTGTCGATGCCAGTATCTGACACCTCGCACCTTAAGTCTGTGATACTGATGACGATACTGAACGTATTTTTGGTCGGAGATTTTTCTAAATGGTTATTCCGCCATCTGATTTATTCTGGAACCCGTGAGATTTCCCTAATTCGACTTACGGTATCAGACAGGATTCTAAATTAGCTTACGCCGCCACACGTCTCATTCCGACTATCTATATCAGGTAATAATACATGAAATTCTTTGTATGTATGTTTGAACGGACTTAACTTGAAAACAATTTCACGGACTTTGATGAAAGTAGAACTCATGATTTCAGAAGTGCTTTAAGCTGTTATTAAAATTCTTAATCATGCTTAAATAACAGAATATACCATGAAATAGTATAGCATATGGGATACTTTTATGCTGATACAGCAGCTGACCTTTTAACCGCAACTCGGCGGGTCGGGGGTACGATTCCCACACGGGATAAGTATTTACATGCACTTTATATAATTATTCCGTGTACACAGACAAATTATTCCGTTTACAAAGTGGAGATAACTTATTTGGATTTTAATTTTCATACAGAAAAAAAAAATATAATTTTTATATAATCGCTGCGTGTATATAACACAACGGTTTGATGTGGACTTTGAAGACAGTTTTATATCGCCTTAAGACAGAACTATTACAAATATTTAATTAATTTAAATTATTTACCAATTGGCGGTTGCAGGTGCTCGAACAATATTTGCAATACTGCTATAAAGTAATAAAGGATATATGACATTTCTGTCCAAAATAATATTTAGCGCGCCGAATTGATGTTAGAACCGAGGGTGGCGTATACTACGGCGCTAGTCACATCGATTACTATTACTGTTTGTTATTATTTTGTTACTGTTATTTAAATGAAAATAATGTCTAAGATCTGTTGTAGATCTATTAATGGATATGCGCTAATATTCAAACTACGAACACTAATTGCTTTTCCAATGATTTTCTTGTAAATTATTTTTTTGACATAAATCATCGATGATTGCATTGTAGCATAGCTTCTAAACTCTATACTGGAAAACAGTTATTAAGCAGATGCGACTTTGTTAATAAGATGGAAGATAAGGTATGGTTCAAGATCGCCGCGCCCAGGCGCCGAACCCACGCCTCACTGACACGACGCGCCCGCTCGTTCACTATAAATGTTCCGTACTAACCCCACGACGAAAGCGCTAATATCGCTAAAGTGCGAATACAACGTCACCTCGCTATCCAAGGTGAGGTTCAGCTCAGCGGTCTGTTGGTGCTGGAAGCGGGTGCGGCTGAGCTGCTGCGCCAGCGCGAAGTTCTCCCTCGTCGCCTCGGCGTTGTTGCCGCGCTGTTGATCGCAAAACGCTTGCTGCTCCCGGCACTGCTCTGTCAAGTTGTTGGCCTCCGTTTCCAGCACTCCATAATCCTAATAGTAACGTAAATAAACTCTCTGTAAATGTCCCACTGCACGGAAAAGCCTACGTCTCAATATATTTGAGATGGTTTTGATCTTGGGAAGGATCGCTGGATGCTACTTCATTGCTGGTTTGTGGACTTCACATCTTTGTTTTTTATAGAATGAAAAAAATCTTTTCAAAGTAGTATTTTTATTATAGACTTACGACGATTTCCGGTGAGAAGAGCCCTACCAAGGAGTCACGAAGCTTAATCTTTGTGAAAAAGGAGTAAAAACTTTGTCTCAAGTTTGTCACAGAGGCTGTCATGGGTTGTGTAGTGAAGCCTGTGAGTGGTACTAAACTGTACTGTGTATTTTCCAGCAAGACTGCTCTTAGTTACAAGGCACAAATAAACCTGGCTCGAGAACAATGTTCCGGATTTCATAAGAGCTGAAGACTGACTCTCATCAAGCCCAAATCTGAACCCGTTGGACCACACATTATGCAGTACTGGAGGGTATGGCCTGATCAAAACGATGCTCCGACATTAAGTCTCAACAAATCTTTAAAATCTAAATCTAAATTCAGGAATATAAATTAAACTTGTCTAATATCATTATATTTTAAAAATCTACTATATTTTTGGAGCGATCAAGTCATTCCTAGGGGTTATTATCATCAATGTAATTCTTTATATTATATTATATTAGGAAGACCGCTTAGAAGCGATATCGGTCTATAATTCTTCAAAAGGCAGTTATCCCCTTTCTTGAAGAATAGGACAACCACGCTTCTACTCCACGCTTTCGGCGTAACACCGCCATGATATCGCTTCTAAGCCGCGTCTACGTGCTGTTTTCGAGAGTCATCTCAAATCGTCTAGTAAACAGACTTGACGACTTCCAGCCTCCCGAACAAGCCGGATTCCGAAAAGGCTATAGTACCATAGACCACATACGTACTCTTCGCCAGATTGTACAAAAGACCGAGGAGTACAATTTGCCATTATGTCTGGCGTATGTGGACTATGAGAAAGCCTTCGATTCAGTCAAAATTTGGGCAGTGGTCCAGTCTCTCCAGCGGTGCGAGATAGTACTCTCGGTATATCGAAGTGGTGAGGTATTTGTACAATGAGGCTACGATGTCTATCCGAGTACAGAATCAGAGTACGAAACCAATCCAACTGCAGAAAGGTGTAAGACAGGGTGATGTCATATCCCCGAAACTCTACCCCGCTGCATTGGAAGATGTTTTCAAGCAGCTGAACTGGAAAGGATACGGTATCAACATCAATGGCGAATATATCACTCACCTTCGATTTGCCGACGACATAGTTCTTATGGCAGGATCGCTGGAGGAGCTTAGTACAATGCCCAATGATCTCAATAACGTCTTCCAATAGGTTGGTCTTAAGACGAACATGGACAAGACGAAGTTCATGTCAAACGTTCATGTCACACCAATACCGGTTGTTATTGTGAACAATAGGCTCGAAGTTGTAGACGAGTACGTATACCTGGGACAAATTGTCCGATTAGGTAAGTCCAACTTCGACTCATAGGTCAATCGACGAATCCTACTTGGCTGGGCTGCTTTCGGGAAACTACGTCATATCTTCTCGTCGAGTATACCGCAAAGCCTCAAGACCAAAGTATACAACCAGTGTGTGTTGCCAGTGATGACATACGGATCCGAGACTTGGTCCTTCACTGCAGGCCGTATGACGAAGCTCAAAGTTGCTCAGCGGGCTATGGAAAGGGCTATGCTCGGTGTTTCTCTGCGTGATAGAGTCTGCAACGATAATATCCGCAGCAGAACTAAGGTAACCGAAATAGCCGTAAAGATCAGCAGGCTGAAGTGGCAATGGGCCGGCCACATAGCTCGCAGAACTGACAACCGTTGGGGAAAAAAGGTTCTCGAGTGGCAGCCACGTACAGGCAAACGCAGTGTAGGACGACCCCCCACAAGATAGAGTGACGACCTGCGCAGTGTTGCGGGAAGTCGATGGATGCGGGTGGCTCAGGACCGAGCTTCGTGACAATCTTTGGGGGAGGCCTATGTTCAGCAGTGGACTTCTGATAGGCTGAAATGATGATGATGATGATTATGAATGAAGACGGCACACTTACTGGAATTTTTTGTTAAAACATATACTTTGCCCCATGAACAAGTTACTGACTCCATGGAGGCTAGTAACAGGTATGCAATACTTGTAGGTAGGTAACTTGTGTCTGTTCCTAGAATTTACATCATCATTTCAATTTTACTTTTTGTTTTACGATACCATTATTACTCTCATTGTGTTTATATTTTTATGTACATTATATTTTCATTTATTTAAACTGAGAGGCCGAGGTTAAAATATTTGTTTAAAATGTTTTTTTTAAATTTTAAATTGATCTCTAAGAGGCTCTATGTCATTATGCTATGGAAATAACGTAAACAAACTAGCAAGTCTGGATATATGAGGCAACACATGATAGGTAACAAGATGTCGCTTGATTTTAAAAATGAATGAAGTATCGTCAGCAAATAATACTATATCATGTTTATCAACTACTAAGACTCAATAAATGTGTAAACATAAGTTTTATCATTTTTGTAGTTTCTATAAAAATAAATTTCATTGTTTAACAGAACTTAAGGTCATACTAGGTATCTATGTAGAATATAGACAGCAGATATTCTTTACCTCTTTTATATGTCTAATGTCAGTGTCACGTTGTCGTAAGTTCTCAACAGCCCCTGTCCACATAGTCATCATCTGCTTCCTCTGTTCCATGCCTTCCATCACCTATAAACAAGAAAAAATTATACTTTTTTTAAATGCTCCAATGCTGTACATAAGCATTGGCCCCAAAGTGGTAACCAAAGATTAAGAATATATTTGCCACAATGCAGCAAAACTGCAATAGTTTTCTATGTGACTACATTTTTTCGTAACAAATCAACTAATCTCTATAAATTCATAACCAAGCAAAACGTACAATGATAAAAGATCTTACCTGCACAGATATCCTCTCGCAAGCCCGTTCCTCCGCACTCAGGTTGGATACTAGCTGGTTGAGGCGGTCGCGGACGCGATCGTGCTCTTGCTTCAGTTTCTGCCTTTTTGTCTCAAGCGCCTTAAAGTTGTTTTAACAATAATTTTGTCCTTTAGTTAATTTGTTTATGAACCGTATAGCGAAATTTTTAACTGCTTCAAAGCTATCTACTTAATTAAGAGGTACAATTAATTCAGAGGCTATATTTTATAAAAGTTCGTAAGATATAGATCTGAAGCTGGGCCTAATGGGTTCTTGTCTTGCCAAGGGGAGATAGTAGTCGTAGCTTTGTCACTCAAATTGGTGAAGTAAAGAAGAACCCACAAGGCCAGTCCGAAGCAAGAGGCGGCCCGTAGTGGCTGTTACAGTAAACATTACCTTAGCTTTGGACAAGTCCTGCTTGGTGAACTGTTCTATGGCAGTAATGTCGCTAGCGCTTCTTTCGAGCGCAGCGCGCCATTCTTGTAGAGCGCCTCTCTCGCCGCATACTTCGCTTTTTAGCGTATCCGCCTTTTTGAGAAGCCGTCCTATACTTGCTGCAATTCAAAACACAAGTATTTGAATATGACATCAAAGTTTTGCTTTAACTCTCTTTTATTAAAAAGCGAAATTAATGTTTCAGATAAAATATCACCAGCATGTATGTGTGTATTATACAATGTGCCACCAAATGATCGTGAATGGAAAGTGTAATATAATATAATAGTCGACTAAGGTTATTGCGTGGTAAATCTCAAGACCCATGTCCACCATTGGACATCTAATATGCTTGATGATGCTATTATAATAGTTGATAATTAATAAATTTGTTGTTCAAAAAGACTCAACTAGCTACTTATGAAGCAAAGTAAATTATGAAGTAATTTAAACATTCGGATGTAATAATCATTGCAAGCATGTTTGTGCATTTTCAAGCTTTTTTAATTGAATATAAAACTTATAAAATTAAAAGTTCATACAATGTGGATATAAAATATTTGGTATCATTAAATCCTCTCCTGAATTATATATTGAATACCACTCCATAAAGAGGCCGAACCATTTTGGAGGAGGTGTTGTAAATTAATATATTGCACGATGTCATATTTAAATTTTTATAAATCAAATTGTAATGTAATTATGAATATTTTACCTAGTTGATAAAGTCTATTAAATTAAATTGAATTATAAATTTATAAATGAAAATGAAAAGATAACATGGTTGAGTAACAAAACAACTTACATATCTTTCAAAAAGAATAAGAAAAGAAAGAGGTGTGTTAGAGGTACCCCCCTGGCCTCAAGGTTAAGTCCTTTACCAGTTGTACATATCATCTATTCATAAAGGTTTGTTTACATATTGAATGCATAAATGATACAAGAAATAAAAAGGTCATATACAAAGGTTTACAGTTGTTAATCAGTCATCAGGACATTATGCATTAGAAAGGCTAGTTACAGACATAAAAAGACAAAAAAATTATAGCACTAATGTGCTATCATTATCATTTTAATGGGATAATGAAACTTTACTTTGTAGTCTATTAGTCCTTGCTGCGGCAGCACCACTCTGTTTGTTTGAATCAACCACATCTTTTTCAAGTCTATCAGCATCATTTTTCGACAACTGATGTAACTTAACTTCTTGCTCTAACTGCTGTTTCTGGGCGAACAGAAGACGCTAAAAATTACATAGTTTTTAAAATATCATTCAAATATTTATCAACCAAGTCTAATTTTCTTGATTTAAGACTGTTGAACATTGTTTAAAAACTTGAAACTTTTTTCTGTACCTGTTTATTCAGTCATACCATCATGTGTAGAAATAAGTTATGGATTAACATTTCAACAAAACTACTCACTGTATTTTCTTGATATTCGGAGTGAACATATTCCTTATATTTATTTAAATCAATTTGCTTTTGTTGCTGTAAAATTAGGGCTTCTTTCAAATTTTGTACTTGATTTTGTCTAAAAGTGGAAAAAGATATATGAATGTGAAGTATCTAATAAGAAACCAAATATATTTACATTTATGTAAACAAATAGACCTGGTTATTAATAATGTTTCTAAATTATTGTTATTAGGATCGGCTAAAGGAATTCTTGTTCCTTGATTCCATCCAAGTTCTTCCAGCAATTGAACCATATATCCAGGCATCTTACCAGATTCATTCATCGTTGTTGAAAACCAAGGATGGATGATAGGCAATATTTATCTGGTATTAGCTAAATGAATTGGTTGATCGAACTTAATGTATTCGAACAAACAAAATAGAATATAATTTTCGAAAATCAAAATCTGTAATCAAATCAAAACAAGACAGATAGTAAACAAATAGACAAGACCACAACAAAACAAATCTATTTTTCTCTCCATCGTTCTCAGAGCCTTATTATGGCAACAGCTTATAAGTTTTTGCCAGTACTACATTTTTCTTAAAAATCTTACTGACAGACCCTACAACCGAATAAGTCTCGAAAAGTTCTAGATATTCTTTTGTTTTATCGACAGATCATTAGTTTTTCATCTAGATCTGTAAAGCCAAAGGCTTTTGATTGGTAATACTGTCATTCATTTGTATTACACTATTGAAATATTCTGTTGAGCTAAATTCACGGCTTAAAAGCAACTACTATAGTACTCAAGATTTTGTGAGCAGTATCTTGAGTAACATAGTAGTAGTAGAGTAATATAGTAATGAGAGACTTCTACATAGATCAGACAAAAATAATAATTAATGCAAACGGTAATTAATGCAAACGGTAATGAAAATCACCCGACACCTTGATATAAATAAAGTAATGTCGCGCGCTCAGAATGGATGTCGGAGCGGCGGTCGTGGGACCAAGGAACCACTCCTCATTGACGCGGTCATTGGCAAGCTGGTTAAACGCAACCGTCGGAACTTCTCTGCCGCCTGGATAGACTACAGAAAGGCATTCGACTCGGTGTCTCACACGTGGCTAAAGAGGGTCCTCGAGCTGTACAAGGTAGACTGTACAGTAAGAGACTTCCTCGAGCAATGTATGGGGCAATGGAGCACGATCCTTTGCCATCTAGGTGAGCGGATGACGGCTGCGGAACACCAGATAAGGATACGAAGGGGTATTTTCCAGGGTGATTGTTTGAGTCCGATATGGTTCTGCCTCTCCTTGAACCCTCTCAGCACGTTGCTGGAGAACTCAGGGAGAGGATTTCAGCTTCGTAGGGGAGGTACAAAAGTGACCCACCTTTTCGCTCCCATCTGATGGAATTGCTAAAAATCACTTGCGATTTTAGCAATTCAATCAGAATGGAGCTCGGGACGGATAAGTGTGCGGTCCTCCACGTTGAAAGGGGAAAGGTCGCTAATTCTGAGGGCATAGACTTGTCAATGCCCGTTAACATTAGCACCCTTTCCGAGGCTGATACATACCGGTACCTGGGTATGTCACAAAACATAGGTATCGATGAGGCTGGCATGAAACAAACGGTTCGCGACTTGTTTTTTGCGCGTCTGACAAAAGTGTTTAATAGCCTTTTGTCGGGCGGGAACAAGGCACGCGCGTATAACGGCTGGGTCATGCCTTTGGCATACTCAGATGGACTCAAACCGAACTTAACGCCCTGGACAGAAAAGACCGCACAATCATGACGTCCCACAGGATGCATCATCCGAGATCGTCAGTGATGATGCTGTACTTGCCGCGGAAGCGTGGAAGGCGGGGTTACTTAAGCGCCCTCACCATGCACAATCGCGAAGTGTGCAGCCTCCGTAATTACTTCCTAGCGTGATCGGATGAGTCATTCTATTCGGACGTCAATAGTTGTGATAAAGGGCTTACCCCTCTATCCTTGGCCAACGAGCAACGGCAGGACCCGGCAGTACAGAGCGCCTCCGACCGGGAGACCGTATGGAAGGAGAAAGAGCTCCACGGGAGGTTCTACAAAGCTCTACATGAGCCTTTCGTAGATACCGTCGCCTCCCTAAACTGGCTGCGTTTTGGTGACCTCTTTGGGGAAACCGAGGGTTTTGTCTGTGCGATACAAGATCAGGTTATTAAGAAGAACAACTATCGGAGATACATCCTAAAGGATGGTACCGTCGACATCTGTCGAGCCTGTCGCCGTCCCGGGGAGTCGCTTCGGCATGTCATCTCCGGTTGTTCAGCGCTTTCTAACTCTGAGTATCTGCACAGGCACAACCTAGTAGCCAGGATCTTACACCAGGAGCTCGCTCTGAAGTGCGGTCTCGTGGATCGGAGACTGCCTTACTATAAATACACGCCGGAAGCCGTGCTCGAAAATGACCGCGCTAGGCTCTATTGGGACCGGTCCATTATCACGGACAGGACGATTCATGCAAATAAGCCTGACATCGTGTTGATGGACCGAGCACAGTCGAGGATATTTTTGGTCGACATCACCATTCCATATGACGAGAACCTTGTGAAAGCCGAAACAGACAAGAAGACAAAATATCTGGACCTGGCTCACGAGGTAACCGACATGTGGGGTGGTATGCCGACCGAAATTATTCCGATCGTCGTCTCTGCGAATGGGTTAATTCCAGTCAGCCTCTCGGAACATCTGAGGCGGCTGGGACTCCGTGACGGACCGCTCCGAGCTCAAATGCAGAAGGCAGTGCTACTCGATACCGCTCGCATTGTCCGCCGGTTTCTTTCCCTTTCTCCTAACCCTCGGCCGTCTGGTCTCCCCTGCCGGGGGCTTCCATCTGGTTGGGTTTTAATTATCTATTTAATTTTATTATATATATCGTTTATAAAATATTACTTATATATGTACTTATATATGTATTTATTTATACAACCCAACCAGATGAGTAAATATAGAAATACCCCAAAAAAAATAATTAATGCAAACGGTAACAATGATATCAAGACGTCTAAAACCTGAGTCTTTACGTGAAATGCCTTGAAGGAAAAACGTTTAAATTACACGCAATAAATTCCGTAAAATATGTCCAATTTCAATGTATTGTTTCAGTATACGCGTAAATACAAGAAATAATTAGAGAAACTATTATCATTAAACTCATAAAGTTGTATTGTAATAATGATATACTCATTACCTTGCTATCTAGTAACTACTGCGTATTTGTAGGTAAAAACAACAAGACTCTGAACTTTGTTATGTAACACTACAGTATTAATCTAACTTAACTACAGTATTCATTTATTTTGCTATTCAATACTCCAGAACCATGAAAAATCACGGTATATTTTGATATAATATTGAAAAACCTTTGCCAACTGTTGATAAAATGAAAAAAACTGACAATGCGTAGATTTTATGAGCGTGTCACGACAGCTCGACTGATATAGGCTACTGTGTACAGCTCTCAAACTACTAAGATTTCAGTGAACAGTAGAAATTATAAAACAATAACGATGAATTGCGTTGTATGAAATCAATGAAAATTAGGCATTGCCATGACAAGTTTTTTCTAGCGCTTCGCCGGCCGCTCCTGCGGCACGGAAATCAGCACATAAATCAGAAATCAGCGCTCGTGTGATGGTCACTGGTTTAACCTAACACAGCCAATCATATGCAGGTTTTAGCACTGATAAAATAAATTTAATTGCTTAAATTAAACGTGGTAGAGCCAAGCGGCGGCTTTTGCTGTCGCAGGAATGGGCCGGCTCGTCCGGATAAGTACCACGGCCTCGCAGAATACCGGCGTGAAGTAGAGGCATCTTGTGCTTCTGCGTTTCGTGCGGTGAGTGAGGTAACCGGAGGCCCTCTCCCCCCTCCCCCCTCCCCAAATATGGTAGCGGTATATAATTTTGAGCTACCCCAGGAGGGTACCAGTACCTACGGTTCTGGAGAATCCCTCACTGAGCATCCACGTTCAGGCTTTCCTACGCTACCTAATCGTGGATGCTCAGTCTGCCCCGCGTATTCTGGGGGGGGGCAATATTCCGCTCTCTTTCTTTCCTACTCGAGGCAAACGCAGCAAAGAAACTATGGCATCCCCTACCGCGCTCGCCGTGGATTTCTGCAATATCAGGGGACTCCACTCGAACCTTAGCGCCGTTCATTACCATCTTGAAACGGCGAAGCCGGCCTTGCTTTTTCTTACAGAGACTCAGATATCGTCTCCGGCTGATACCTCTTATCTCCATTACCCGGGGTACAAACTGGAACACTCCTTTGTGCCCCGTGCCGGAGTTTGCGTATACGTCAGGGATGATATCTGTTCTCGACGCCTCGGTAGTCTTGAAGGTTTGGACCTTTCTACCCTTTGGCTGCGCATCGACAGCGACGACCATCCGCGCGTCTATGCGTGCCTTTACAGGTCCCATAGCGGTAATACCGTAACTGACCGACTCATCGACCACATCCAAATGGCTACAGATTCCGTGCTACAACAGATCCCATCCGCAGAGATCGTGATTCTCGGCGATTTTAATGCCCACCACACCGATTGGCTCGGTTCTCGCATAACCGATCATGCGGGAGATCTGTTCACGACTTTGCATTAGCATATGGCCTGACACAACTGGTAACCTCGCCGACGCGGATCCCAGACGTGGAAGGTCATACACCTTCCTGTTGGACCTTTTGCTGACCTCACACCCGGACGGATATTTGGTCTCAGTCGATGCCCCTCTTGGCTCGTCGGACCACTGTCTGATCCGGAGTGTAGTGTTTATCGCGCGCCGATCCCGAACGCGATCTGCGGGGTTCCGCCGTGTGTGGCACTATAGGTCGGCAGATTGGGATGGAATGCGGTCTTTCTTTGGTTCCTACCCATGGGGCAGGTTTGCTTCTCGCTGGATGATCCCAACGTCGTTGCAGATTCTGTCACCGATGTGGTACTTCAGGAATCGAACTTTTATTCCGTTCTCTGCAGTGCCTGTCGGAGGTAAATCCCAGCCTTGGTTTGGTCGCACCTGCAAAATAGCGTCACGCCGAAAGCGGAAGTGCTACCAGGCCTGGGCCGATGCATCGGCGTCTCGGGATGCAAAAACCAGTGCTCTTAAAAACGAGTACAACTCTGCCTCCAGGTCCTTCAAAAGAGTTATCGCTGCGGCAAAGTTAAAGCACATTGGCAGAATTGGCGAGAGACTAGTTCGCCTCCCATCGGGATCCCGCGCATTCTGGTCTCTCGCCAAGGCTGTCCAGGGGAATTTCTGTCAGCCATCTCTCCCATCTCTACACAAGGAGGATGATTCGCTGGCCCATACTGCAAAAGAGAAAGCCGATCTCTTGGGCTCTCTTTTTGCATCCAACTCGACTCTTGATGACCGGGGAAACTCTCCACCTACCATCCCGTGGTGTAAGTGCTCCATGCCGGAAATTCAGTTTCTGCAGAGCTCAGTGCGAAAGGCACTCCGCTCCCTGGACATTCATAAGTCGAGTGGGCCGGACGGAATCCCTCAATTGTGCTGAGGATGTGTGCCCCTGAGTTGGCACCGGTTCTCACGCGTCTTTTCCGGCACTCCTACTCTTCAGGCGTCGTCCCGGAATCTTGGAAGACAGCATTTGTGCATCCAATACCGAAAAAGGCGACCGCTCTGATCCGTCCAACTACAGGCCTATTGCCATCACCCCCTTGTTATCTAAAATAATGGAGTCACTCATCAACACCCAGCTCCTGAGGTACCTGGAGGAACACCAGCTTATCAGTGACCGACAGTACGGTTTCCGTCGCGGACGATCAGCTGGTGATCTTCTAGTTTACTTGACTCACCGATGGGCAGAAGCAGTTGAGTCTAAGGGGGAGGCTTTGGCGGTTAGTCTGGACGTAGCGAAAGCATTTGATAGGGTTTGGCATAAATCGCTTTTTTCAAAGCTTTCATCTTACGGGGTTCCTGAGAGATTGTGCAACTGGGTCACCAGCTTCCTCACGGATCGGAGCATCAAGGTTGTTGTCGACGGTGCATGCTCGGACCCCAAACCCGTGAATGCTGGTGTTCCACAAGGCTGTGTGCTATCTCCCACTCTGTTCCTTCTGCATATCAACGACATGCTACAAATCAGTAGCATTCATTGCTATGCAGACGACAGCACGGGTGATGCCCTATATACAGGCCGTGCGAATATTTCTCGGGAACACGTCGACGAGTGCCGCAACAAAATTGTGCCTGAAGTCGAGACCTTGTTATTCAAAGTCTCGGATTGGGGTCAACGTAATTTGGTCCTTTTCAACCCCAAAAGACACAGGTTTGCGCGTTCACCGCTAAAAGAATCCCTTTGTCGTTTCTCCTCTTTTGAGAACATTCCCTTATTGCCTCAGCCAGTATCAGAATCCTTGGCGTTGACATATCGAGCGACGTTCAGTTCCGTGGTCACTTGGAGGAAAGGCCAAATTGGCCTCAAAAAGCTTGGTGTGCTCTGTAGAGCGGGACAGTATTTCATGCCGGTCCACCGTTTGCAACTTTATAAGGCGCAAGTTCGGCCCCACATGGAATACTGTTCTCATCTCTGGGCAGGGGCACCCCAGTACCAACTCCTTCCATTTGACCGCATCCAACGTCGAGCGGCTCGAATTGTCGGCGACCAAGCTCTCTCTGATCGGCTTGATCCTTTGGCCTTGCGAAGAGATGTTGCTTCTCTTTGCATTTTTACAAAATTTTCCACGGGGAATGTTCTGAGGAACTGTTCGGATTGATCCCAGCTGCTGAGTTTCACCATCGTACATCGCGACTGAATTCGAAGTTCCATCGATACCACCTAGATGGTTGGCATTCCACCACAGTGCGTTTTAATCGAAGTTTTCTGCCACGCACTTCGACTTTGTGGAATCAGCTGTCGCCAGCAGTATTTCCGAATAGTTACGACTTAGGGACCTTCAAGAAAAGAGCTTATTCCTTCCTTAAAGGCCGGCAGCGCATCTGTAGCTCCTCTGGTGTTGTGGATGTTCGTGGGCGTCGGTGATCACTTACCATCAGGTGAGCCGCACGCTCGTTTGCCCCCTTCTTCTATAAAAAAAAAAAAAAAACCTATTAGTGACCTATTATCGCGAGTGATCTGGGTTAGAACCCCGGTGCCGGCACCACTAATATTGTTAATTTTAAGTGCATTATCACGTGCTCAGTGGTGATGGAAAATATCGCGAGGAAAGTGGCATGTTTGAGAAATAATAAAAACATACACTTTTTTTATATAATAAAAACGTTACCTTCCGCTGTAAGCATTTATCCTGTGTAACGGATTCAGCTTGCATACATAAATCGCACATGGCCCACCTAGACACGGAACTTATTATTTGTAGTCTATACACATACTAGTCCCCTGCGGGAATCGAATCTGCGACCTAAGGAGCCGCAGCTAAACGTTTAGCCACTACGCCACCGAGTGGTCGCATATTTCGAGTTTCGAGCAAAATGTTTTGTTTTGTTTTGGATTCTAGTGAATTGCACACAGAATTCCACAAAATTAAATATGAATTTAGTTGGTGCCTAATGACTACGCAGTCATTCCTGAATCTATACATAATTATTATAGTCAATTGGGATTAGTAAAGATCTTTTTAATAATTTGTTTGAAGATAAATGTTTAAAAAATGGTAATGACGAAACCTTTCATAGATTAGTGATCATACTAGTATTTACTGATGTGCGTTCAATCGAATATTTAATTTCATTCATTCATCGAGTGAATCAGTAAAAGTGAATAACTTCAGATGAGAGAATTCAGACTATGTCACGCATAGGAGCTTTTCCCGGGTCCAAAACCTTGTCAGATATTCAGAAATCAGAAATTATTCACAATCAAGTAAGATACCAAAAAGAAGTAGAATAAACTATTTATCAAATAATAATGTAATAATAATAACTTATAACGTAAACAAAGAATACATACCGACAGTTAACCTCAAATCTATATACCCACCTAAAAAAGTTTAAAATCACACATTTGTGTGTGATTTTAAACTTTCGTTGATGGGACGTTCGGCAGATTTTGACATTTTAACTATTTTCTTCTAGTCTTCAGCTATGAAGAAAACTTAAAAAAAACATTGTTAAAATTTCGATGGTAAATGACACGAACATCAAAAACATGAACATTTGTTGGACTGATGGAACAATCTCTTCGCAATATCTGGGTGCAAATCCAATGATATAGCTCGCCAACTGTAAGTTTCTATATCTCAGACGTGAAAAGATGGTTAGTCGTGTTAAATGGAATCCGCCTATCCCATTTATATATAGGTAACGTAGGGAAATAAATAGGTAACAACGCATACTGGTCCCCACGGGGGCAAAGACGGGTTATGTCGGGCTGTTACCGTCTTAAAATCTCACTTGACCCCAACAGCACCGGCCACCCAACTACGAAGGAAAAGACTTCCTCTCTCTCTCCTTCCAAGCAAGCAACACGGATTAGAGAGGTTTATGTTCTGCAGAGATCTACAGGCTATTAAAGTAATTCAGTAAAACATCAATAGCAAGTATTAATTATATATTCTTCATGTTTTATTTAAAATAACAGTCATTTTTAATATGATTTTCGTAAATTTTTCCCATCCGATACGTGTACGTAAATAGTCAATTTAAATTATACTTTAATATACTGTTTTAGGACTATACTACTATAATGTTTCATACCGTGAATTTTCTTGAAATGACGCCAAAAGAATACTCGGGGCGATCTAAAAATAACTTGGATGGTTCAGTTTCGCGCTATCGCAGCAGCACATTGCTGTCACTGAATTCAGTAATCCCAATTTTTTTTAATTTCAATGAGTGCTGACGTAGTATCTTTGCCCTGTCCAATATGTTTAAATACTGGTGTTTTCGACTCTGCACAAACATTAAAGGATAGATTGATATACGTTTCAACCAATAATATTTTGTGTCCAATATGCCAAGAATCAGTGTCAGGGCTAGATAAACTCACTATACATCTTTTTAGTCACGTTCAGTTATTAACACCTAAAGGAACTTTGGAAAACGCGGAAAGTACCAAAACAAAATATGAAACAAAACATGGAAATCAAATATCACTTGCAACGCAGCAAAAGAAAACCAGAACTACAGCGGCTAAAAATAAAACATCTACGGCAACGTTACCAGTTAAATTCGTCAAAATATATCCAAAGCTACCATTGATTGCTTTAAATACAGTGCCCATTATAAATATATCACAAAGTTCTACGGACGGATGCATACAGACTAATAATTCTGCCTACATTCCAACTTTAAAGACGGAAGCAGCGCCCATGAAAACTGACATTAAATGTGATGTCTGCGGCATACATTTTGTTGATTCTGAAATCTTAAGAATGCATAAATGCCTAATACACAATGTTGATAAGAATTCTGATAAAAATGTCACTAGATTTAACTGTCATCTATGTCCTAAAAGTTTTAAAATGAGAGGTTCTTTAATGGTACATTTGAGAGTAGCCCATTATGGATTTTCTTCTGAACATTCAACAAGTAATGCGAATAATTGCTATGATTTAAATGAAACGGACAAGTCGGAAGACAAACCCATGAGCACAGAGAGAAGTGACGGAAAACAATGGCAGTGCGATGTTTGTCGCAAAAGTTTTACAACAAAGTATTTTTTAAAGAAACATAAACGACTTCATACAGGTTAAATATATTGGTGTTAATTTGAGGTAATATTACTAACCGAATGTTGAACTCATTATTTCATACTATACAAATCAAAATAAATTTCTTATCAATTCGGCATTGCGGGATCGTATATCATAAGGACGCACTTACCAATAACCAGAGCCATAAATCATTTTGCTTCAACGCTAAATATAGTGTTTGCAGTTACTGAAAGTACATCAGCTCTAGGCTGTTCAACTATTCTAGGCTATTTATTCATTTGTTTATTTTTTTAAGGAGAAACACCATACGCTTGCAATCAATGTAATAAGACGTTTACTTTTCAACAATCCTATCATAAACATCTTCTTTATCACAATGATGATAAACCTCACATATGTAACTATTGTGGGCGTGCATTTAAAGAACTATCCACTCTTCACAATCACCAGCGAATACATACAGGGGAGAAGCCGTTTTCCTGTGAAACATGCGGTATGTGTTTTTTTTCTATGTGATTTAAATTTTTTGTACCACATTATTAATTAGCTTTATTGTCGTCGAACAATCTCTGTACACAATAATTATAAATCACTTTATTTGACTAATCGTTAACTCTTTGACCAATCTTCATTTTCAGCCATTTTGTAAGGAGATAATAATCTGTCACCCCATTCTGTCCCCTGAGTTTCGTTAAAGGTAACTACTAACGACTAAGGAAAATCCTTAAAAATTGGAAGTGGAAAGAAGTGTATTGCGGAAACTCGCTCTCTTAATGCAAATCCATAATATCTACTTATCCCTTTGAATCAGAGATATGATTGTTATTATTTTATGATTATTATTGGAAAGGCGGCAAACGAGTAAGCGGTTCACCTCATGGTAATTGATTACCGTCGCCCTTGTATATCTGCAACACCAGGGGTGCTGCAGGTGCGTTGCCGGCTTTTTAAAGTATTTAGGAGATGGGAGGGAGAATGAGGGGGGGGGGGGGAGCGGACTTCCGGTAAGTCTTTACGTCGGTATTCTGCGAGGCCGTGATATCAATCCGGTCGACCCGGCCCGTTTGAGCAGCAGCAAAAACCGTCCACCATTAATATTAGATATTCATTATGTAGATTATAACATTATTTGAGGTTAAAAGACCATTATATACCATCACTTTCTCACATGCAAGTGGTGTAATCATTGCTGTAAAAAGACAAGTTTACATTTAGTTTGGCAGTTGCCTCTCTCCAAAAATAGCCATAGCATTCAGTAGTGTATTGTGTAAACAGTATTAATATGTATTTACATAAATGACTAATAAAAGTATTCTTGACGTGTAGAAACAATTGTAAATCTTTTTTAATGACACATGAAGGGATCATCATCAAAATCCGTGTAATTGCCAACATACATACATAAAAAGAGTTTTATTTATTAGTATAGATGCATGCCTGGTGTAAATTCTGAAATAATGCCTCAGGTTCGCCTAAATTATTAGAAAAATACTTCCAAAACCGACCACGCACTAAATCTATATTACATATACTCAGATAAAATTATAGAGTCCGCGTCTAGTCTAATGTTATGATATACATAATATGGCCATTTATAATATATATACCAACTACTAAAACGGCCAATGACGTTAATGGTCAATATAATTAACGATCATTATACTTAGTGATTTAACATTTTAATTTGTGAACTACATTTGAAATTAAACTATTATTTACGGATTTGATAGCGTTTAATTATGTTTTTACATTCCCTATGTTTCGATTGCTTTACAGCAACCGTGGACACGGGTGGACTGAGGTGTTAGACGTCCAGATGTCATAGTTAACTCGGTCTACCTTCAGATTTTATTTATTAATTTTTGGTCCGACACAGAATGTGCTCACAGTATCTTGAAGTCGTGCAGTGGTAGGCTTTAATAATGGTTTCATTTCAAATATGTAGTGATCGTGTAAATACCATAAATCATTTGTGAATTACTGCTAAACATAAATGCATATCTGTTGCAGGGAAATGTTTTCGCCAGAGGGTATCTTATTTAGTTCATCGAAGGATTCATACAGGAGTAATGCCTTATAAATGTACAGCTTGTGAAAAAAGCTTCCGATATAAAGTAAGTAGTTTTATTTTAAGCACATGTGCAATGCATGCTTTTGATTCGTGTTAATTAACTTCGTTTTTGTTGTGTGTTGGTCTTTTGTGTATAAAGCCCAAGAGGCTTCGTTGTAAGACTCGCGATCATCAGATGTTACCGGTATTATTTTTACTTGTAATTCTATGGACCGAATAGGCCTAAGTAAAATGGGCATAATATTGAATTTCGATAGAAATAAAGGAAGAAAAAAATGGAAGTAATCGCGCCAAATAGAAATCCATAAGCAGCTTCGTGGTTTTGAGCTTCGCGCTTTCGTATTGAGTGATGACCTTTTTGGCGCGGCCAACGATGTACAAAGTCGAAGGAAAAAATTAAAATTATATAAATTTACTTGTTGTTATGTTCTGTTGTGCAGGTCAGTAGTTGTGGGAAATAAAGTATTTCTTACATATATTAGGTGCTTACATATGAAATTAGCGTATTGTATAGAAAAAGTAAAAAACGATTTTTTCTATGCAATTATATATTTAAGTAAGTACCATTATTATCTATGCACTTTCGCCATTTTATAGATAGAAATTGAAATGATAAAAAAATTTTGGGAGCGAGAATCAATAAAATCTTTGAATACGGTTTGGACTGCCTCATTGTAATTGAGTTTTTTTCCTTGCAAAAAATTGTCTAAATTTCGATAAAAGTGGTAATCTGTTGGAGCAAGGTCCGGGGAGTATGGTGGGTGTCACAGACGATCCAATCGCAGCTCCTCTATTTTAGCGACCGTCTCTCGTGAAGTATGGGGTCTAGGGTTGTCATGAAACAGCAGTAGGCTAGAGCAATTGAACAGTCTCGTTTGTTTAACGGCTATCTTTTCCATCATGGTTTGCAATTGTTGACAACACAGATCTGCCGTAATCATCTGACCAGATCTTAGGAAGCAGTAATGCATGAACCAGCAATAGACAAACACTCGCCAATACCTTTTTCTGCCTCAACATTCGCTTGAGACATGATTTGGCCGATTCTCTTGGGTTCAAACACTGTAATGAGCGTTTCCGACTGTCGTACAGTATCCATTTTTCATCACAACGACACGATTCAAAATTTCCTTGTTATTGTGCAGGTTGAGTAATGTAACGCAGCACTCATTGTGTGTTTGTTAGTGTGCTTCACACAATTCATACGGTACCCACTTCTCGAGCTATTTCGCTTTTCCAATTTGTTTCAAGTGAAAAAAAAATATTTTGTCGCTCACACCGAAGCCTGCTGCTAAATCCGACGTGGCTTGCGATGGATCCGCTACCACGTTCATCTTTAATTTTTCATTGTCAACTTGGGTCTTCGGCCGCCCGCGAGGTTTGTTTTGGAGATCTATACGAAAACGTTGGAACCGATAAAACGTACCGTGCTTTCTTTTACAATAGCTTCACGATACTCATCATTAATCCTTCGAGCAGTTTCTGCAGCGCTGGTGCCACGGTGGAGCTCATATTCGTTAATAACGAGATATTTCAAGTTTTCCATTTTGTGAAATGCTAAATTTGAAATGCATTTGAATTTGGAATCCCTAACCAAACGCCAGATTATTGTAGATCAAATTAGCCAATTCGACAAACCGTCAATTTCATATGTAAGGACCTTTTATATCATCATCATCATCATCATCATTTCAGCCTATTAGAAGTCCACTGCTGAACATAGGCCTCCCCCAAAGATTGCCACGAAGCACGGTCCTGAGCCACCTGCATCCATCGACTTCCCGCAACACTGCGCAGGTCGTCACTCCATCTTGTGGGGTGTCGTCCTACACTGCGTTTGCCCGTACGTGGCTGCCACTCGAGAACCTTTTTTCCCCAGCGGTTGTCAGTTCTGCGAGCTATGTGGCCGGCCCATTGCCACTTCAGCTTGCTGATCTTTACGGTTATGTCGGTTACCTTAGTTCTGCTGCGGATATTATCGTTGCAGACTCTATCACGCAGAGAAACACCGAGCATAGCCCTTTCCATAGCGCGCTGAGCAACTTTGAGCTTCCTCATACGGGCTGCAGTGAAGGACCAAGTCTCGGATCCGTATGTCATCACTGGCAACACGCACTGGTTGTATAACTGCTGGTTGTATGGCTGGCTGCTTCCGTGTGGCTGTCGGAAGTAAAGAATAGCGCCAACCCTGTCTAACCATGGGTGTTGTAAAAGGCGACTAATGGTAAAAAATTATATTAGGAGATGGGCAGCAGCATCTTCCTACACTAGAACAAAAAAAAATAAAAAAAAAACTGGGGTTGCAAACCCGCTCGCCAGGCGTGGCAACTAAGGCAAACCCCCATGATGAGAGGTAGAAGAAAGCAATGGCCCCCAGTCCCCGGCGGCCTCGCTAGTCCTGGCTATGGTGGCAGCCATGGTAACGGCGAGGCAGGGGGTGCGAAGAATCACCGGCTGATTTCTAGCTGCCAACCCAAACGACTGGACCTGGCAACATATAACCTTTTATATAAGTGAAAAATATTATGTTGCACCTAAAAGAGATGACATGTATTAAATATTTGCTAAATAATGTAGATATTGTATTGTTTCGATATTAAAAACCAACTTTTTGAGAAACAATGTGCAGCTGGTTGAAAATCAACAACAAAAAAAAATATTTTTTCATCCAGCTGAACTTTGAACATTCGGTAATTATAGTGAAAAGTAGTGTAATTTTGTAGTAAAGTTACATTTCAACAGTTGTTTTTAACATGTATACGATATAAATTTATTTTGGATTTCTACTTTGTAAAAATATTTATCATTGTATTGTAATGTCTTTTTATCAAAAAGAAATTATTAAATACGGAAGTTTGGCAGTTACATTCGGTTCTAAGAACAGGAGTCTCTGAAGGTAAAGCTACGGGGTAGGATTAGCAGGCTTAAATCCTCTGAGGCATTTGCAGTTCCCAACTCAACAAAAACAAGAAAATAAGAATAAGAAGAGAGATTCAGTCTTCAAGAAAATCAGGTAAAAAAAGAAGGCATTTAGGGAAATTAGGAAGTTCACAATCGTACTCTTGCACTCGTTTTGTATATCGATGTACGTATGATGTAAAGAATCTCTTTGGAGAAACTTACTTCTGCTGACCGTCAATACACACATATAATCAACACCAACTGCTCTTTTGAGTGCAACCAGATACAAGTCGGGAGCGATCACAAAGAGCTTTCTTAGTCGTCAACCCCATCAGAACTGACAAGAGGTCGGAGGCGGGGATGTGGGGTGCTGCTCCAGGTCAATGCACCTTTGTTCGACCCTCGCGGGAAAGCTTCTCCCACCAGATATCGATATATACAGTTATTTTATTACAGAACTATACGTAATTTTTCATCAGAAAAAATATATAATAATATTGCTTCATAATAATAAATCGTACAAAACCGCGGCAATTCAATAATGTCCAATAAACATCTGCAATATCTTTACCTTGTCATCTACATTAAATTTTATTGCTTCAGGTTTCTCAGAGAACTCATAAGTGCCAAGCTCGACCACCTGGAACAGTTATCCGGCAGACTGGTGATCTTGTCGAAAAACTTAAGAAAAAAAACGTTGGTTCAGGCGACATAGATTCTAAGCGCCTAGGTTCTAATTATAATAATATAAATTATATCGAGGTGTCTGAAGCTAATGCAGAATTAGTTCGCACTGGAGCAAAGTTATCTTTAGAAGACATTGAGTCCGACTGTTTTTCAATAATAGCAGAAGTTTTTGAAAATAGTGAAAACAATAATCAAGATTCTAATCCAATTTTTTCTGTACAAACCATTGATTGTACAGCAGAATGCAAAAAACACGAAGAATTTGAAGAACTCATTAATTCTATGCCAATTAGCGAAAAAAATTTACCATCACCTTCAGAAATATTACAAAATTTGTACTTAACAAACGATGATACATACATTTAAACAAATGAATATTTATAAATAAACGGATATTTATGAAAAAATAAACACTTTGATGTAAATAAATATGTTTAAATAATTAAAAATTTGCCTTCTTGAAAAAATTTTTTTCCCTCTTTCCAATAGAATTGAAGTGCCCATTAAGTGGAAATACAGTATAAATTTGCGAGGACATTTGAAATCCGCCAACTCGAAATAGAGCAGCGTGGATGACCCTATCTAGCACCACAACTCACAAAACAGGACTACTGAATCCATCTAGATAACGTTTAATGTCAGCAACTAATATGTGGTAGAGCCATGAGGCAGCTTTTGCTGCTCGACCGGGGTAGTACCACGACCTCGTAGAATACCGGCGTGAAGTAGAGGCATTTTGTGCTTCTGCGTTTCGATCGATAAGTGAGGTAACCGGAGGTCCCCTGCTACCTCTCCATCCTCCCCTGCATCCCCATCCCATCCCACAACGACTGAGTATCCCAATTACTAAGGGCATAGAAATCAATGGAATTAGAGCATTATTAATCATATGAACTTCCTTGTGACCGTGACTCAAAGAAGTAAACAAAATTAACCTTAGTTTGTACAACGACATCGAATGTGTAGCCCATTTCGTACTTGCCCTTGTTCCTGGTGGTATGAAATATAATGCAGAATAGACAAATATATTCAATATAGAATTGAATCAGCATTTCGGAGCTTATTTCAGAAGTACAGATCCTATCGAACAACACACACAACTTAAAATTAAAATGTCAGTGACAGATATCACCGTGCCTTGGGTTGGCAATGGTTTCTATAGGGGAAGGCCTATTTTCAGCAATGGACTCGTGACATGCTGTAGTGATCAAATTGTCTCTGGAAACGTAAAAAAACTCCAGGAAAAGTAAGTGTAAATTGTATTTTTTTTCTCTGCGTAGGTAGAGTAGCTTCTTATTCACGCTTTGGCTGTCGTTTTGGCAGTCTTTAATTACGTATTAAACAGATTTATAAAGGACTACTAGCCATTTTTCACCCGGTTTTAAGAGCCAACTTAATCCCACTCATACTGACGTCCGGGATGTCATCGGAATAGTGTCGGACAAATTTGGCTTATGGGTCGTTAATAGTCACATTAGTGTGTTGATTCAACGACGGCGCTAAGGGCCAACAAAAAATCCGTCGTATGTGAAAAATAACCCGGTTTTAAGTTTTTAGAGGAATAACTTCACACGGAACATTTGTGAAATGATTTTATAGCTTAGCGGATAAAGTCCCTGTAAAATTGCTCAATTTCATGCAAAATCTGAGCTCCAGCGGAAATAACACTAATATTAATGAAATTTCAGATTTATAAATCTGAATGATTTTTATTTAAGTTTTTCTATTTTTGTTAACTCCGTTACGATTGTAATCACATCCAACTTCTATCTTAACGGGGATGACTTGTAGTTAATGGTGATAATAATGAGGCAATATCTGCTATTAATGCGGATTTATCACGCATAAGTAAATGGTTTGTCTCCTTTGGCTTTTTAGTAAATTCTACCAAAATAAATAATGAGTAGCAAACACCAAAGAAATAAGTGTAACAACTGTTTGCGCACACGCAAGATACAGTTGTCACACAAGCCACAGCTTGATGACATTCCTACAACTTCTGAGTCCTACCCAATATATTTTGAAACGGAGATATTAGGTCACAAGAATCTGAGGTGGCTGCCAATTCGACTTTACAGGAACACTTTATTATTGTCTGTTGTATAACAACCTGTACAACTCTTCCTCTCCTTCATATATAAATAACCTATTGTCCTTCGCTCACCCTTCGAATGTGCCATGCAGATCCCATATCAAAACTTTACTTATCTTTCCTGTCCATAATTCCACTTTTTATTTCTTTTTTTTTTATGAAAAAATAGGCTTGCGTTTATTGTCCTATTCCTTTACTGTGCATTTTGTTAGGTTGTGGAACTCACTAACGCCTACTATAAGAGATTCCGGAACTATAATATTATCATTTAATAAACGTGTAAAAACCACTACTTAGCATGGTAATAATCGTATAAATGTTAGGTACATTATATTTATCTGTTTACATACTACGCACTAAGACACAGAATAAATATGGCCCTTGTACAATCACTCTGTAAAAAAATATTCTTATACCTTTTTGTGTGTGAATATATAAAAATCTTTGTCAGGTGGCTCTTCCCGATAAACAGATCCCTAGTGAACACCTAAGAGACTTAGTTCCGCTCTGCAGCTCCTTTAATACGGGTTGTATTGAATTTATTGATTTAGACATCAGTATATTTTGTTGCTAATATACTGATGCATAAGTCTAAGACTGTAGCCTCATCTCACGTTTAGCTTCCATTAGCTATAGAGTGTGTTCGGAGAGATTGTAAGGCCCCTTTGTGCGTGAGTCTTACTAACGTTGGTTCCGTCACAGTGATCGAGTGAAGCCGGCCACAGTCGAGCGAGTATCTGCTGTATTACCGTATTTCAGAGGCGTAACGGACAAGATTGGCTATATCTTGAAGAGGGCTTCAATAAATACGTAAATAATTTCAAAAGTGAAGTGTTCGCGTAAATATAAGAAATTATTATGTCAAGAAATTCTTCGTATTTTCCATAAACATTGGTAATTGTATTCTTGGCAACTTAACTGCAGTTGCACCTTTTTATATTAACGCAGTGTCAGTAAGAGTAGCACAAAACTAGTCCAAAGTAGAAAAAGTGGAACAAAATCGGGATATTGGTAGTTATTATAAAGCTGAAGAGCTAGGGATTGACCACAAAGCAGTCTTGACCTATTTGAAAACGTCAGTATACAAAACACACGATATTTGGGCACACGAGTGCCACACGAGCTAGGGAAGGAAACCTAATAAATCTTGTACTCATTTGCGATTCTCTATTGAACCGTAATGAAACCGAACCGTTTTTGATCGCTACGACAAGAACGTGCGAAAAAATCATGGTCAAAGGGAGTCAAGCTCCACAGACTATAGCGAAGCCTGGATTAACTCGCAATAAGGTGATACTGTGTGTATGGTTGAATTGGAAGGGCATCGCTCATCATGAGCTTTTACCACCGGGAAAAACCATCGATTCGGATCTCTACTACCAACAGCTGATGACACTCATGCAAAAAATAGAGAAAAAACGGCCAGAATTGATCAACGGAAAGGGTGTGGTTTTTCATCATGATAACCCCAGACAAACCACAAATCTTTAGCCACGCAGCAAATGTTGAGGGAGCATGGTTGGGAAGTGTTAATGCATCCATCATATAGCCCTAACCTTGCATCCTTAGATTTTCATCTGTTTTGGTTTCTCTCGAATTTTTTGAGTAGTGTTAGGTTAACATCAAGAGATGATTGTCAAAACTGCTTGTCGCAGTTTTTTGATCAGATTATATCACCTCCTACAAATTAGCAACAAGTGAACAAAAAAAAATAACACATATTTATTATAATTAAATGTAAATAAACTATGTTTAAAAATGTCTTAAATTCGTATATAAAATACGAAAAAACTTTTTCCTCGACCTATTATATAGTATTTAGCAGTGTTTATAAGGATGCTTATAAGATTCAGAATTGTCATTAAATTGCGTAATACATTAACAACTATTTTATAGTTAACTACTGCATTTTTTTCCTAAAATCCTAAATATTAAAATTTACATGTTATCAGTATATTTCATAAAAATCAAAATATTTAATTTCCATACAAAAGATTGGACACGCATCTGATATTAATATGTATCATGATGTATATATAGCATATTATATCTACGTTAATTTAGTTTTAACCTGTGTTAAGAATTTAAAAATCTGTGGCTAAATACATTGAACTAAGCTTTGTCTTTGGATAAGTAAGTCAGAAAAAAAATGCAGGTTGGCGTTGGTAATGGTATCAGCAGCCAGCTGTTTTTGTTCCAAGTGTTTAAAAATCAGTGAAAATTATAATGGGTCAAAATTGAACAGTGTCATTTCATTTTGCAACAGTGACATTTTGTGAACTGAAAGTGATTAATTATATCATATGTTCTTAAAAATTAATGCTGTGTAAAGTCATAATCGATTTAAGGTTTTGTCGTTCATTACGGCTAATGCAGAAGGGTTTCAATTTTATTACGCCGTATTGTATATATCTGCAACACGATGTGTTTTTACTAAACAAAGGCGACTAGGGGGCAGTTTCTTTGCGTGCGTCTGAATCTTACGAAACAAATACCCGTGGGTGAGTGAGTTTGCTTTTTTGTATTGTCTAGTGTTTAATTTAATTTGTACCTACCTGCTTGTACCACCCACAAGATTATGAAGGACGTTTTGCATGAAGTTAAACGATTCTTTTACTTGTTTGTATTGAAACAAAAACTATGTGTATAGTAAACTATGTACGGTGAACAAAGAACAAAGGAAAATGGGGTGTAACGCAAATTTCCTGTATCGAATCTACAGGTTTTATTATCTTTGCGCTGTGTATTTAAAAATATGTGTGGCATTTATTAGTAGTGGCTCAGGACTAAGCTTTGTGAAAATCAATAGTGGACTGCTGGCCATCACCAAAGAGTTCTGCAGAAAACTTGTGGCAGGCTGTAAAGATGGTGAATATCATTATTAGAAGATTATAAGAAAGTTATAATAAAAATACTTACTAAAAATTCGCATATTTCTTGAAATTTGGCTCACTGTCTATTGATATTCCTCAATTGTAAATGCATTGTGTCCCTAAGTCATTAAAATTTTGAGTTTTCAGTCGCCAAACAGAATTATTACAAGTAACAAAGTTCAGGTGTTAACTCATTCACTGTGTTATCAGGTTATAAAACCTGATATGTAACTATCCCATTTTGTGGGTCCAGAATCTAAATATATCTGATATTCTATGGAGTTAGTAAGGCATAGTTTTACTTTTACTTTTACTGTTTAACTATTGCCTCATTCATCACTAGTTATTTGTTCAAAAATATCATTATAGATGACACAAGGATTTTTTTTATGGCAGGTGCATTTGTCAGATTTTTAAGATCCAATACTGATAATCCACTAGCCAAATCAGATATAACTTACTTTGAAAACACAACTTTAAAATAGGTGACTTTCTATTGTGTAAAGAAATTGCTCTGAATATTAAGAAAAACATTAAATAGAAAAAAGGAAATTGAATTATTTTTGTGGAGTTTATACAGAGTTTGCACTATTTCAAGAAAGTTACAACGAAAACCTGGTTATATAATGTATAATTTAGCAAAAGAGATTTATTGATATAATGATCTTTCAGTGCATCTGCCCATCTTTATCAACCTTAGAAATGAGTTCGGACTAATTGAATTTAGTTACCACCTCAAAAGTAGTTCAATGAATTCATTAATATTTATTTAAAATAAATTAACATTAATATTCAAAATGTATTTGTAAATCCTTTCAACCTGATAATGCATTACTGCCAAGTCTAGCAACAGGTCTTTTGGGTCCTATATTGCACCTAAGGAAAGTCAGCAGATCAGACCAATGAATGTGTTATTATAATAATTTATTTTAATCAATTTTGTTAAAATATTGTTGAAAAGTTATTTGAAATTGTTACTTCCATCTATAACATAATATTTATTTCGCCAAGTTTTTACATGTAACACTTTCACATTTATAAATTAACGTAAATAAAAAAAATGTCAATCTATCCAGGATTTTTCAACCAACATAAAAATAAAGAAGTTATGTATTTGAAGCATATTATGTATTGATATCAAGTAACTTAATATTTGTGTTTGTTATATTAACATGTCTCAAGAAATATATCAAATTTCAAACAAATATCATGTGACATTATGTCATGTCTGAAATATGAATAATATTGAAAACTACTGAACTAATTTTGTGTGAAACTAGATATTACTTAATGATGACCAAAATTGACAAATATTATTTTCTTAATATTTTTGCACATTGATTAGTAAGAAAACAATTGCAAAATTCATTAATTTCATGAAATGTTTCAGTTTGTTGTGCGGGCTACTTCTGTAACATAGCTTTTAACATTAAACAAATACAAAATTTTTAATGGCATTTTTCATTTTAACATAATAATAACTTAAAAAACGGATTAAAATGTAACAAACAACTAATGTCACAGTAAAGCAACCACTAAGATTGAGTATGGTCAGTATAACCTTCAAACCGGAACCCAACTGTGGTTGCATTTCTGATTGGAAGCATAAATGGTTAACCCGGTTGAGTCCTAGGCAGAAATGGAGCCAATTACCTAATAGTAGTGGTTGTTGAGGAGGAGATTATGTTCTAGGTACAGAATATGCACCATAATCTACCAGAGAATGGAGGTAATTGTTATGGTTCAATAATTGGTAGGAGTCGAATGGCTAGTCTTTTTAGGCACAGGCTGCAAGGTAGCTAGTTTCCAGATATTTCCAGGAACTTTTTCACAACATTTACAAAGAGAGGTAGAACAAACAAGTCACGGCAGAACAGCTCAGATGCTCAGGTCTTTAACACTATGGATGGTAATTCATCTGGTCCAGGTTTAGTAAGAATCTAAAAAGGTAGTAAAGTTCTAAAAATCTAATGGCAAATTGTGGGGAGTTTGTCTCGTTCTTATCTCCCGGAAAGGCCGATTTCACTCCGGTGCTATGAGCTGTCCTCAGTTCACGAGACTCTCCGCATCCACGCAGTGCAGTATGCCCATTTCAAGTCATTATATAATATTCTTGCCTCGCGCGATCCTCTGTCACGACCCACAACCGTCAACGACGGCATGCTTAATCTTCCACGGCATGATTTAGATAATTTCATCAGGAAGGTTTATATGTGTATAACTCATTAATGTTTAGTATATACATATTGCAGAACGTTTCGTGCGTAGCCGGCGCAGTTACCTAGTAATATATAAAACATACATTTAGATATTTTTTTTCAAAATCTGCATTGTATTTATATACCATGTAGCTTAAACATACTATGTATATACCACAGATATTTTTGTATCGCTTTAAATATTAAGTTCTAAAAGTTTAGAAAATATTAAAATCACTAGATAAGACTTAATAAGTAAAGTTACATGTGAATGTGTTTGTCCAGCTAAACGACCAAATCCTTGTATGTACGTTAAAATGTTTCCTTTTGTTTAATTTGATTACGAATACTCGATGTGAACCGGCTACTATGGTCGTCCAAAGTAATGGAGACATCAAAGCGTATTGTCGGCGTAGCCATTTTGTTTCGAATGCGTGTATTTTATTGTTTTATATATGCACGATAATGTAGGTAATTGCTTAATGTTATTTTAATTAGTCGACTAGACGTGTGACTATTTTAAGCTATCGAGCGGGAGAGCTGAAATTCACCACTACTGGGGGAGGAGCAGACGCTTTCACCCCGCGCGCATACCGCTGAGAAATTGAATGTTTTGTCTTTAGAATTTCAATTGTGATCGTAACGTAGTTTTTACGGATTGTACCTACGTTAATTATATCGTTTCAATAAATTTCCTGCTTTAGCTTACTCAAAATGTTCGAAGAAATGTTATGAGATTTTCGTGATGCAGTTAATTAGTCTCTTATATATTTTTCTATCAATCAAGGAAAGTCTTTAAATTTTTCAAACCCTTATTAATAATGTACTCTTATCTGTGACTGCGAGTCGGGCCTCACTGGGTTCCCTACACAGCTTACAAACTACTTCTACGGTGGTTTTAGTATTTTTTGTTTAATACAATGTGGTACATACTATACAGAAATTCCTAACTAGTTGAGTTTTTGAGTAACAGACTAGAATAATCAACATTGTCGGCCCCCCATTTCTTTATTTTTGAAGATAAAAGATAATAAAAATTGTACTTGTACTCTACTTAATATGCTCTAGACACCACATGCCAGGAATATTAGAAAAAAAATATTTTTCGTACCCCTTTTCATGTAAATGTATAATTATTAAATAGGTGTTTTCAATTCAATATTCGGTTTTGGGTCACTTTTCTACTACCAAATATCCAAATTTCAGGTCTGCAACGCATTCCGTCTACTAGAGATCCGTGATATACGGGCAGACAGACATAGTGACATTAATAGGGCTCCGTTTTGCCCTTTGGGTACGGAACCCTAAAAATCGGTCAAGTGGTCCGCTCTCTTTGTTCACTGAGAGAGAATGGATACTACATTTAACAATAATATGCACAACGTAGATTCATATTAATATTATTAGAGTAGTTAGTGGAGTTGCATCCATTGCAAGGAGAAGGAATAATTTTATTTACTAAAAAATTTAAACTACCTCAACTGTCCTGCAACATGTTATGTTATTTAATGGTATGTCATGTATTACTTTTTATGAGCAAGTGAAAATAAGTTTTCGTTCACACGTTAAGGCAACAGTAATGCAAATTTTTAACACGATTTATTAAAGGACCAGTGTTCGCAAGTTTTTTGAACAATGAATGGTTGCCTCTATTATTCACGTAAATGTCGATATTTCTTCGGTAATTTGTGGATCTGTTGGTTAATTTATGTGTTGTAAACAAATAGAACGATTGTCTTCGTCGAATTGGCATAGGTACGTGGTGGCAGGGTCGGCAGGTCCCCGTTCGTATCGATCCGCTGTGCGGCGGCAGCCCGCAGCGCCAGACACCTCTGGTTACCTTCTCTCAACGCATTGTGCCATTGTTCATATAAATTATTAAGAAACATCTCGACTAATAATATTACACTTACTTTGCATTTACATATGAATGCAATATTTAGAATATTGGTAATACTAGCTAGGAATGCAGCATCTTGAATGTCAGTTGATCTACCGGTGTTTTCGAATTGATTCATGTTATAATTATGGTATAATTATTAAGTAAGATGCAACAAACTAACTTTTTTAGTTTATTTATCTTATAACACTGATAATACATGTGTAGTAAGTAATAAAGTTGCAACACAGGCATTGTTGCATTGTAGCACTATTATACTCTATACACGAAAGTATACTCACCTGTCTGTCAATAGGGATAAAAAAAATATGTTTCATTTTGTGTCAGATGACCTATTGGGGCCGGATAGCTCGGTCACGACCACATTGTACGTTTGAATTCTACACAATATGATTTTTCTGCGGGTGTTATTCTTTATGTTAGTCTTTTTGAACGGTAGATGTCAATCGGCTCCAGTGATCACTTATCGTCTTTGTCGCTCTTTTACTTACATAAAAATGTAATGTGTATTTGGTTTAAATAACATTAAAATAAATATTATATATTTTCTTAATCTTACATAACTTAATTATTACGGTTTTGTTCTCATGCTAAGTGAACATATTAAATTTGAATCAGGTTCCAAAACCATTATGACATTTGTCAGCACTTTCATTCGTTCTTTGTCTTATTTTTTTTGGCGCGATCTATCTTTTTATTCCACGTCTGTTTCGGATTATTGCTGCTCGTCTCCATCTGTTTGTGTCATAAAAAGCGACAATAGAGAATTTGCCAGCCCATGTCTTCCATTATTTATTACAATATATAGGCAGACTAAGGGAATGCCACAAAAATCTAGTGGCCTCTAACAAATAGCAGTACTATGGATATTCTGTATTTTTATTCAAATTTCATTTGATTTGTATATGAGAAATTATACTAAGCTTTTATTACTTTGTTTTAGCATTTGCAAGTAATTTTTGCTTATTTAATATAATTTGGCAATGTTTCTTATTCTTATATTTTGAAAACTACTTGTTAATCTGTTTCAAACATGCATCATATAACTAAATTCTTGCTTCTATGGAACGCGGCATTCTACCACAGCTCTTAGTTATGTAATCCGACTCTCGTACAAAAATAGGCACACCGGCACCTGTCTCTCAGCAACAGGACCGCATTACTATCAAAACGTATTTTATCGTTATACCCAATTCAAGTGATTTTTGTCTTATCTACCCCAAAAAGTTTTTAACCAAAAGCTGAACTGACCATATAGTACATACGATTCTGCTTTGAATTAAGTGAACGATGACTAATAAAACGTTGACAATATGTACTTATTTGTACCCTGATAATATATTTAGTTCATCACCATACAGTCTTGGACTATCCTGTTTTCATGAACGTGAAAAACAATGAAAAGAAAGTTGAGCTAGCTAGAACGAGAATCTGGCAACAGACTGATGACAGTGAAATGTCCATTTGAATATCTTGAAATCTAATCTCACAGACTAGAGATGAGGAACACCGTACTAGTGTAAGGATACCGGCACAGTGTTCACCAACCTGGCCAGCGTGGTAAGAATGGACAAATCTACAATACACTGTCTGATTTTAGAGTTTTTTTGGAAAGGCTTATGTTTAGCAGTGGCGTAAGTTCATATAGAAGAACATGAATTGAAACGTTACATATTATTTAAAGAAAATATCGTTCGCGTATATACTAGAAATCATTATGCTGTATATTATACTAACAGTTAAATTAAAATAAATCCGCTTCCCCAGCGTGGTGACTATGGACAAACCGGGTAACCTTAAAGAAATGCTGGCGCTTTCTTGCAGAGACCTATGTTTAGTAATGGTCTAAAATAGGGTAAGAAAAGAAAGTTGAGATTTAATCATTAAAAACTGCAAAAAATAAATAATATATTTGTTAAAAAACCTACGCCAGTTTAAATGTTTAAAAGATAGTGTAATTCCAGTATTAACTTAAAGTGTCATAACTGTAGAATTTCTATTGTTGCAACACGTTATGAGATATCTTATCGATTTAAACATTTTTTAAAGTTTAACATCGATCAATTACAAAATTACTAATAACTAGATAAGTAATAATTCTTGAGATTTAAGGAATGAAAATTAATAATTTTTCGTATTATATACGTATCCAATAAAATATTTTCGTCGAATCGCTATGCAAGTCGAATCGAATACAATTATGTTCTACTTGCGCAAATTGCGTAACGGCCCTACACTTGAACTCAATTTCCCATCAGTTGGCCCACTTTGGTTAGATTAAAGTTTTTTATCGTCGACTACCAGCTAGCTTGCTTGTAACTGTTTCTTTTATATATATATGTACATTCTAAATAGCGGTTGACCGTTATGGTAGACTAAATTGTTTGATTCGTTAAGGCGCTGTGGAACAGTTTGTATTGAGCGTTAATCCATAGTGAGATTGTAAGCGTTCGCTGTGAACGCAGCGCATTATGCAAGAGGCACGGGCAACTGTCACGAAGTCTTTCGGCTCCAAGACGGCGGTACTGTTACGCCACATTTGCTTTCTCTACTTAACGTGAACCGAAACTAAACTTTTGGTTTTCGTATCTGCGTCAATATTCATGCTTCTAACTTCAGAGCCTGTTAATAGATGTAAAATGGGATAAGCAGGTAAAATAGAAAGGTATTATATTCACGAATTTTTGGACACAAGTTTACTAACAACGTTACTAACATATTATAATATTAGTAAGAAGTGCTTCTTCTTTTTAATCAGCTTAAATAATCCACTACTGGACATAGGCCTCTCGATGAAATATTGATGCAATTACTGTGTACTTTGTCCTTCATTATTTCAATAAAAAAATTAAATTTTACTTTAAGTAGCGATGTTTCATATTCAATAAATGGTGTATCCTTGTATTTATGCCACTTCAATGCCAATGTTTTTCTCTATACAGTTTATATTTTCACTGTATAATTTCCGAGTAACCTTAATATATTTTTTCACTTCAAGGATTTTTCTTTTTCTGCAAGCTTAACAACACTTACTAAAGTTTAGCTATAATTTTTAGAAAGTTATCTTGTTGTAACTAAGAACTTTTCGAAGGCAGATACTCTAACCACGCGCTGTCGTGAATTCAATCCACTATTCCAAGTCCAAATTTGATGTTGAACTCATTACTATATTCCGTCACGGTATACATAGAGGACAACAAATCACGTATTCTTAAAAAATAATATATAGCGTCAAAACGTGCCTGTTTGCAAGTCTATCGCCGCTCCGCTGTTACACAATATGCAGGATATTAAATATTAATAAATAAATAAGTTTTCACGGCTTAAGTATTTTTTTAAGACTTAAAGGTAGTCATCGGTATACTGGACTATGTGGCTACCTAACGGTAAAATAATATTGTGGATTCGTGTGGTGGCTTTGTCACTATATGGTAAGAAAGTAATAAGGTAACTTATTCTTTAATGACAACTAGAACAGCCCAATATTTCTAAAGGATCGCAATTTTTTGGGATTACTTGCAATTAATAATTCGTATAGTTCAAAACTAACTCGCTTTATTATAGATTAGATCTCGATTTTTTTTTATTTTAATTCCTTTATTTCATTTTCGTTGTATTTTCAAATTAAAACGTTGTTATTAGTAGTGAGGAAATATTTATAATAACATGAGTAGACTTTTAAAATTCACTGATATCAGGTAAATCATTACCACTAAAGTTACGCCATAGAGCCCGTTCCCTCTTGTCGAGTGTCGGGTCCCTTTTTAATCGAATGTCGAAAGCTCTGTTCACACTGTTCGGATCTCGGATCTGATTATAACTGGAGCCAATTTCGGTATTCTCCAGGTGGGTGACTATACGCGATGAACGTCAATGAAGCTTTTGTGCTAAGTACTTTAGAAAAAACAAAGATAAACAGCTAATATTACAAAATTCTAGATGCGGCCCAATCGTGAAGGAACAATTTAATTAAAATTATCAGACATTTATTACTTGAGGATTAATGTACACAAGTTCTTTATTTATTTTCTGGTGTCTATAACTACATTCATTGATTTTCTGATACGAATTTCAGTAAGCATAAACCTTCCAAACACAAGATATTGGAATTGATTTGATTTTACCATCATTTCTGGTTTAGCCCCACAGGACAAATATTTAGAATTTATTTAGGCGGCGATTAGACAGAGGAAAATGGTTAATATTCAGACCAGATAAGAGTAGCAGCGTCTGAGATGCTAGACGTCTGGTGCTGGCATCGCCAATACGTCTCCGACTCGCGGCTATTATGACTATCCATACTTGGCAGATTATCATTATTAAAGCAATGATGAGTTTATATTACCTAAATATAATTTAGTTTAAATTTTGGCCATTTGTTCTGTTACGCGTTAACATTATTATCTTTTGTTTTTTTAAAGAAACGTATTAATAATAAAACTTATGTCTACCTAAAAACAATTTTATTTACAGTGACCGACTATGGACTTTATACAAGTCTTTAATGTTGGCTATAAATAACGTTAGCCTCTCTGGTCACATATGTTACACAATGTAACTAAATTAATGGCCAGAGTAGTTGTAGACCATCAAAAAGTATAATGCGTTACGTTATTACGTCTAAAGTCTCTCTGCTCTCTATATCTATTTTGATCGAAGCAATATGCTTAAACTTGAAACACTATAATATGTATTATGTATTTCTCATAAACATAGGAATAATAAACAATAAAAGTAACACGTACACAGGAGGCGTATCCAAGGCTTGCGAGGTCGACTGTGGTCAAAACTGCATAAGCTACTCAAGTTGATAATAAATTCATCTTTAAAATGCCGCTGTCAGGTTCCTTTAGTTTTCCAACTACGTGCACGGTATTTGGTAGCGGATTTATTATGCACAAATCGATTTCATTTAGCGCAGCGTACCTATTTCAGTCGCGCGTGGTAGCAGTCGATGCACGCAGCCTCATTCGCGACGCTGGCAACTACATACTCGTATAACACATATTCTTATATTTAGTACGTATACATCGCTCGTGCAAAACGTAATCTGGGCGCTATCGCAGCAACAACTGCAGTGTTGTATGCCGCACATTACGACTGACCTTGTATTATACAAAACATAAAACAGGTTTATGGAGCACTCGGCAACGAGCGACACCGTTTAATTCTCGCCTAGTGTGTCCCTGCGCCAGAATAAATATGCACAGTTTCTTGGTAGATTTCTTAATATCAGCAGTATATTATTAATTAGGAATATTTTTTTTTAGCTATGTCACCCAAGTGATCTTTCACTTAATCACCTTGTGGCAAAACAGTCACGACCTATTGTAATTATTAATACAAGGATTTATAATTTCATACATTGATATATCTGGAAAATGAGCCGATGTTATATCGCCGATAAAAATATTTCTGTATTCTAAAAAGATTTTATGATGTTTAATTGCTTAAGTATCTTAATCTTAAAGTAGTACTAAACAAAGTCTTAATCCGCGTTTGTCTCTATATTCGCTTATAACTTCTAAGCTTCTAAGAGAATTTCAATGCGGTTTTAACCCATAATTTATATACACTATATTACACGTATAACATATTCATATTTTTTTTATATTACGGTTCAGTCTGTGCGAAACCGGTGAGGTTCGTTAGTCATATTATAAAGTAAATTTATAAATTTCGCGAATTTAACACTTCAAATTCTCATTCTCTATTTTGAGTAATCAACACATTAAGATGCGATATCTAATACATAATACATTACACACACAACTCCAGCCTTTCAAAATCAAGTACTGGTCATCGAACATTCCTATAAAACACCAGCAAAAGCAAACATCGCGCTGCTTCTCCTCCCAAGCCTGGATTTGGATTCGTTAAGGTATATAGGTAATATACAAATTTTCAGTCGGTCACCGAAGTTTCGTTTATTAACCTGTAGGATGAGTTTTGGAATTATTATTAAGATACATAAGGCTACAGCTGACGAAGGAAAAGCCTGTAAATAAAAAAAACGAACCAAACAAAAGGACAACCCTAATATTTATTATTAAGATATGATCTTTGTTTCATCAGGACTAGTGCATAGGGTTTGACAGGAGGGTCGAAGCGGTCATTGAACCGGCAGGCGGCCTGAGCAATCGCGTGCGTTTGGGCCCGGCGGGGGCGCGCTGCACTGGGCCGGTCGTTGACTCTCCCTTGCTGCAGTGGCTGATGTACGGATTGATTTTGTTTCACCCCCGCTGACAGCCAAATGCGTTTATTTTGTTACGCACATTTCCATGCTTAAGCTCAGATGAGCTCGCGCGGTTTGTTGTTTCTGGTAAAAAAATTGACACTGAATTAGATAGAAATTTAACTAGCGTTATCTTACATATTGTCCCAAGAAAAATAGATTGGTACAAATCTGTCTACCCAACGTAATTTAAATATGAACGTATATGTGGTTTATGCGTGAATGCCAAACGTCCAAATGTTAATCCAAGTGCCTTCGTGGTCTCTCATCTATCCTGGCAATCAATGCATCGGTACCGGCTACAAGACTAGCCATTACGAAATAATATTTCTGCCTTGTATTTTAGTTTTTTTAAGGTACTTCTTATATTAAACGGAGATTTTAAAATTAAGATATTATTGATAACTTAATACAAAAAAAAATCAATTTAGTTTTAATAAATATCACTATTTCCTCTTGAATTTACAATATTGAAAGTGTAAAGTAACGAGTGGTTGATTCAAGTGACTGTAGAAGACGGCAGTGGCCGAGGTAAGCAGCATTTGTCCATGGCTGTGGCGGCGGTAAGCGTCGTCTCTTGAAATTGCTCCACACTCCACAAAGCCAGATTTGTTATACACGTCTAGAACATAATATTATACATATGTGCCTAATTATAACTTTTTCATACTAGTGAAATATACATAAAAGGCATTCTAAATAAAGCCATAATTAATTAATAATTATAAAGCTCATGTGTATACATTGCACAAGACATTTTTATACTAGGTGATAATCCTGGGTATCAAAAGGGCTTCTGCAGCATATATGATCACATCATGTCTGTCAAATTTTATACAACACTAGTGCTTTTTCACATTGGTAAAATGGACTTTGGTGTTTCGTCTCAAAGGCAAAATGGTGAACTCACGTTTCATCAACGGTCATGAAACGTTCTTCTAAAGATTCTGGATCTTCATCAATAATTTCCAAATTTTGCTTCGAAATGTGAACTCTTCCTTTCTTTTGTGGGTCTGTTAACACTCGAGCAACGCGTACCACCATTTTGGATTTTTTGGTATGAGTTAAAATTATATAATTGTCCCAAAGGGAAGCTTTAGAATCTCAACTAAATAACGAATATACACACGTTGAGACCTCTGTATCACATCTTAAATGTTGTCATGTTTTCATCAGTAGCAGCGGTTGTTCGCCCGGAGTTTCAGTTCCGCGGACCAGTACGCTACTCCAGAATAAGACGGAGCCTTTGCCATCGTCTCTCAAAGTAGACTGCTATTCTTCAAAAACACATTTTGTTGAAAATTTTTTCAAGCGTCATTATTTAATAACCGCACGAATTTTTAAATTCCCTGTACCACATGTATTACAAATACCAAAATTCAATTTAAACATTTTGAAAACGATCAGTCCCTTCAAATACAAATTCAGATCAGATCAAATCCATTTTCGGGACGACAAGTCAATTTTGTTTATTCACAAAAATAATTGGCACAAAAATTGACATTTCATATGGCCAATCTGCTATTTAAGGTCAAAAAAATCTGGTTTAATTAATGGCGTGCTGACCTGTGTTTTCCTTCTTGTAGTGCCTTATTAGTCAAAGTCAAAACTTTTTATTCAATTTAGGCTTATTTAAAGCTCTTACCAACGTCAATATCTATATATACACTGGTTCGCAAAAAACCAGACATGCTTAGAGAATAACCGGCAAGAAAGTCTTTTTTTATGACGCTGAGTTACAATGTCATTTTTAATTTATAATAAAATCAATACAATGTCAAATTTAATATTTTTTTAATGTTAATTTTAACATTATTTCAGTAGCCAGAAGACATGCATACATTTATCAATATATAAATTTATATTACAGTAACCCTTTTTTAAAAACGTTTTCTTAATACTTTTTTAAATTTTGTGTTAGATTTGTACAATATTTTCAGAGATTTTATTGTAGAATTTTATGGATTTACACTGGAAAGACTTTCTATTTTTAACCAATTTGAATTTTGGAACCTCTGGCGTATCACTTCATCTCACAATAGACAGACTGTTTTTTATTAAATAATTTTATCTTTTTCTGTACGTGCATGTTTTCAAAAACAAACAACGTCGGAAGTGTCAAAATAATAGTCTCCTTGAAAAGGTCGCGTAGCCACAAGTTAAAGTTTGCACGTATTGCTTGCTTATGCAAAATGAATTTTGTTTCCAATCGGGCTGCAAATCCCCTCAGTAATACACCATAAGGACATGATATTGTAGAAATAAGCAAAGTTGACTAATTTAGCTATTGATTCACCAATCAGATCTCTAATCTTTCTAATAGCGAAAATTAAAGGACTTAATTTAAAAGTTTATTACTGGAGCTTGGAATCAATAAAGATTCCCGATGACAATAGAACTTTCGAATTCTAAATTAGTGTTTTGTAAATTAATTACAGCATTTTGCGACGATTCAGACAGTGTAAACTGTAACAATTTAGTTTTTTATTGCACTTAGGTGCTAATTGTTTGCTACCAAACACTTTATTGCATGGGCTATTCCAATGTTAAGTCGTTCCTTCTTCGTCACGTTTCCGAGAACTTTAAATAGCAATGCATGTCTCATTGCTATCATCAAACTGCATGCACCAGCAAACAGAACTATCAGACTTTTTTTGCACCATATAGGGTCAGGGGCGAAGTGAAGATGATTTATGTAGACCAAGAAAAAAAAGAACCGTGTATGAATCCCATAGGGACATCCATTTTCAGCACATGGCCCGATGACACACACACACACCGTTGATTACGACATTTTGTTCTTGGTTTGAGAGATATGACAGTAAAAGATCAAGTGAAATGTCACTTGATCTTTATTACTTTTTAATAATTTTTAATATACTTAAATATTACGAATTTTAATAATACGGCTACTCCCCACGAATGCCGTAATATTTAAGTTTATTAATTAAAATTTTATAATCCACACAATCAATAGCCTTTGTAAGATCACAGAATACACCGTTATTGTCATGGTACTCTTTCCCCGTCCCGTAAAACATATGCATTCATCGTTAATTTCCCTTTTGTAAAGAAGTATTGCTTACAATTTAAATTTTTATTTTCTTTAAAATGAAGAAGCATGTGCTCTAAAATTACTTTTTCAAATATTTTTATTTTAGCTGGAAAACACACAAATTGTATGGCCGGTAGTTTGTAGGATTTTCTCTACTGCCAGATTTAAATTCAGTGTATTTCCTAACCTTAGGTAAAATTGTCCTGACCTTAGGTTAGGAAATACACTAGAGTCAACACAGAGATTAAAAAACATGGCTAATTTTGGAGCTACTTCAATTGTAATTAATTATCAGCACCCATTATCCAGATTGAAAGCCACGATAGATCTTTTGTTTTCTTTTTATTTAATTTCCTGAACGTTTTATATTTGTAATGAATAATATCATTTATTAAATTAAAGTCAGGAAGTCAGGTGTAGATAACGCCTAAATGCTCTTTGAGATGAGAATGCGATTGAGCGTTTAGTAGTTTCAGTTGGTACTCTTGAAAAAACTTAAAGAAACTTATTTGCCAGTTCATATTTATCTTTTACAATATTACCATTTAATTTTAAGCAAACTCTTCCTTTTTGGTTTTAAGTCGGACAGTTTCCAAATTAATAACATTGAATGTGGCTTTAGTTTCACTGGTAGAAAGTTTTGATTTTATTGCTATTTAAAAATAGAGAACTTTTTTCTCATATTCATGAAATGTTAGATGTAAGTAATATTCTTTCGTATAGCTACTGCCCTACTCCTTTAGGCACCCACTATCTAAAGCAAAGTTTTTTTTACAAATTTATCTCCTTTTCCAGTAAATACTTTGCTAAATTCGCTAGAGATTGCATAAAATAAGGTGTTAAAATTGCCACCCGGAATCATTCACGGAAAAGTGTAGCTCTGAAAAAGTACTAGATACTGAATAGAATTTTATATTAAATGACATGGAGTTATTTAATACAGTGTCAGTAAGGCACAAAATATATGCATTAAGCTTGACAATAAATAACTCAACATCCAAAATTGCATGCTAAATGTCAGAAAAGACTTTCTAGTTTTCTAAATTATAAATTTAGTAACCTCTAGGAGGAGTGTCACAGGAGACAGTCTATTTTTTTAAATACCTTAATATTTTTCCGTTTGTCCATAATATTTTCAAAAATAAACAACAGCGGTACGTACGTAATGATCTCTTAAATAAATAAAACTGAAGTTTGTATAATAGTGCTTCTCTTTTGTCAACCTTACATTACATTAGGAAAACTTTTGGATAACGAAGGGAGCTTTAGATATTTTTGACAAGAAAAAAATATAGAAGACTGCGATGTGTCGAGAAGGCAACCTTAGTCTCAGTTTAAAAGATTGTTGGAATATTACTTTTTGACAACATTTATTTTTAGACTTTGGGAATGCGTTTTTTAAATGTTATGGTTTTTTAAAGTAGCATGACGCGTGTTATTTTGGTAAGTCAATGTAATTTGTAGACTCTTAACTTTACTCATAAATTCTACCCATTGTCAGTTAGAATTGATACTTCTTACCTAACAAATTAGATATTACCGATGAAAGTTTTTAATGACGACATACGATAATACTCTTATAAAACGAATAAATCAGATGTATTAAAAACTCAGTATATTATATTTCTTAGTTAAACTATTTAGCTTATGATTTTAATACTATTTTTAAACGTTTTGTGCGTTTCGGTGGAGTGACGACAGGATAAACGTCCGGAGTCAAGGAAGGTCATGTTGGAATAACAAATCAGTAACGTGTCGTTGCTCGTTGGCGAATTTATATTTTTTGCTCGAAATGCTTCGGTTCGATCCCTCCGCCAAGCATCGTGATCCTTTCGACATTTTTCACTTTTAAGTAAACATACTTATAAACAGGTAAACATACCTGGTCCTGTAACAAGTTATGTATACCTGGCGGATCCACCTGAATGATTATTCATTCCAATGTTTATTATTGCCTTTCCTACCAACCCGAGAATCGAGACGCGATCTATTCGAAACCGGACGGGTTTATTTTAAACGGGATGTTGTTGCTGGTTGGCTTAGTTAGAGTTGTAATATACCGTTAGAATCGCTTCTCGTTACATAGTCAACTTAAAAATGAGTGATTTATTAATTTAATCGCCTGAAATTTATTACCATACTGTAAATAATCATAGTTAACAGCGTGTTTAACTGGTATATTATACCTATATGAAGCCAAAATCATTTCGAAAACGCACTTAATCGATACCAATGCTGCCTATATCGAAAATGTTCTTGTAAATACTGTTGTTCAGATTAGTATGATCTAATTGTAAGAATGTTATTATTTGTAATTTGCATGGTGATCATTTGAGAAAGTTATGGCAAAATAATATACGATTGAACCAACTAAAAGCCTTAATGTACAATCATTAATTAATTAAATAGCTTAAAACAAAGTTCAAATCCGCATTTGTTGGACTTTAATTCGGTTGTCACTATCATTTAGAACACTATCGATGATACAGATGTGTGTTACCCAGATCCACTGCAATATCTTCTCACCAAATTGGAGCACCTTCTCAATAACTGTAAAAGATTTGTACTCCACTGTATAAGATTTGTACGCCCTCATTTCCTTTTATTGTTCAGCGCTAAAATGGGGCTCTATTCGTCAAAAGCGTATTTTATTCTATTTTAAATGTTCCAAACTCTCCTTCTTATCTTAAGTATAACTTGAATTTTTTATTCGAGTCATGGGTGAGTATACAAATTTTTAGTTGCACAACATAATACTGGTATATTTACCTCTTCTTTTACCGTTCAAGCTACACTGCTCTGGCCTCCCCGGTGAACAAGAAAACACCGAACTTAAAAATCCCTTTAAAACTGCTCCGACGTCACTATCTGAAGGCAAATATCATCTAATATATTCCTTTCTATATATATTTTTTTTATATAATGTATATATATATATTATGTAAGTTATATTTAAGATAATAACACGTTCGTACATGTTTTTATCAATGACTATACCTTAATATCTTTTTATATATCTTAAATAATGGTGGTGTTTATTTGATAATATTAACATCATGATTTCTTGTATTTGCGCACACTACACCTTTGAAATGAAAGTATATTTTTTCGCGTTTAATTTTGCTTTTTATATTCCCGACTTTTCAATTGCTTTAAAGCAGCCATGGTCACGAGGGGACTGAGGTGTTAGACGTCCAGATGTCATAGTTAACTCGGGCTACCTTTAGTTTTTATTTATTAATTTTTGGTCTGAACTACGCAGAATGTACTCACAGTATCTTGAGGTTGTGCAGTTATATGCTTGGTTTAAGATTTAATTTTTAGATTACTATTTTACCAAGCTGGTGGTAGTACCCAGCCATTCGCCTACATCTGTATTGAAATTAGGATGTTTTTTGATTTCAATAGCCCCGCGAATCATCCTTGGCAGCTTATGATAGTAAACATAGTTGGTGTTAGTAGACAGTTAGTTTCTTCGGTAATAAAACGCTATAATGAACTCTGGAACATCGGAGAGGATTGTTAGAAATTCTAGGAAACAAAGAATAGTCCGCAATGAATAGACCAAAATGAGAAATGTGTCGGGCGACTTGGGGGTTAGTCGCGGATAGTAAAATATGATATCTTATTGGTATCCTATCTGTTATAGTGCCGGGTGCCACAGGCAAAACCCCCAGTTTTTGTAGAAAAAGTTATCAAATTTAACCAAGAAAATAACTAACGAGACATATTTGACACTGTGCTTCTTTCTTGCGAGTCAAGAGCGCTTTGGTTTTGTTATTCGTGGATATCTCAACAAGTTTAATATTTCAGGTCACAGAACCAAAGCTAAGTGATCAACAGTGGGGAAGAGACAATTTCCCTGATATCTTTTGATCGAAAGAATGGCCACCCCATATGCCTGAATCTGTTGTTACAGTTTATGGCCTATCTTAGAGGCAAAGACCTGTGCTTCGCGAAATATAAGTGATGATTTGAAGGTTAGTCTACACTTCCTCGCACGGAAATGAGACAAAATATCTGTTTTTTATTATTTTGGAGAAGTGTATTTTTTTATTTATTAATTAATTTCATTGACTTATGATGTTAATAAAATAATTCGTAAAATCACTTTTAATGTCATTTTGGGCCAACCAGCATTGTAAATCGATGAAAGATTCTATTGTGATCGAGTGTGGTATCACAAAGACAACTCACTAGATCAGAAAGGGTGGCTGATGCTGTTTCATCGCCAGCACATGAAATAGTGATATTTGATACAAAAAGTGTATTTAATAAAATTTTGAATATTTAATATACAATTATTTAAAAGATTAAATGATTTGGGCCTCTGTGTAAATCTTTTAAATCACACACTTGTCTTTACCTTCCTGCATCCGATGTAACGCGTTCTTAATCCCATCAAGAAAGAGTCGGATCGCAACATCGGATGCTGGATAGATTTATCCCCTAAAGGTATCAGGAGCCTAAGTAAAAATCGACCCTAGGGGTCGATTTTTACTAACACAAGTTCTTATTTGAAACTTTCAAAATACTTTATAAGTTGTGTTATGTGCACCAACTTGTTATAAGAACGACGTATCATTGTCGTACTTTTAAAAAACTCAAGTCGATAAGCGTGCACAAGTTCGTACAAGATAAAAAAACTCGGCAAGTCAATAAGCGTGGACAAGTTCGTGCAAGATAACGTGTTCGAGCGTACAAGTCTTTCAGGCACGTTTTGACTTACTCTGTATTTGACGAATGAAATCATGATCGAGCTCAAGTCCAAACATGCTCCTGATATTTTATTATATAACAAGCTTACACTTAGGTTGAAAGTTTACTTGCGTTTTTAAATTCGTTGGAGCTTGAATGATAATACACTCATCAACTAATTTATTTCAAGTGATTACATAGCTTAATAAAGTGGATTAAAATAAAGTGATTAAAAAGAATTTACAAAATGCTTAGTTACGTCGCGCGTTAATAGCGAAACCATACATTTCTGCAGTTTATGAAAAAGTAACATGGTAAGTACCAAAAACGTTTTAATATTTTTCTATGTATTTTTTGAATATACTTTAGAAAAGTTGTTACCTAAAATTTGTTTTAGGTAGTATTGGTTTTCGTTTTTTACTCTGATTGGTACCTAATACAAATTTTCTGTTTTATAATGACAGACACGAAAAAAAAATGCAGACAACACATTAGACTACTTGAAGTTTGGATTTATTTCATCTCTATCAAATCAACAGTTGCCATATGTGACAAAGTATTCAGCAACTTTGCCATGAAGCTTTCAAAAATGGACCACTTATCAAGAGTACATGCTGACAAAAATAAGCCCTTGTTATTCTTTTAAGCGCTTTAAGAAAAACTAGAGAAAAGGCCATCCATAAGATCGATGTTTGCGTCATCATCTATGCAAGACGTTGATGGTTTACGAGCGTCCTATAATATATCTTTACTAATAGCGAAGTCGGGGAAACTTCACAAAATTGGAGAGCAGCTTATTTTACCAGCCATGGCGGAGATCTTCAACAATGTATTGCACAAGCCCGCACATGATATTATGAAGAGAATTCCTTTGAGCGATAACACCGTTCAGAGACGAATAGACGAGATTGGTCGCGAGGTGGAAAACATTTTATACAATTTCTTACAGACCAACAGATTCTCTCTCCACTTGGACGAGTCTACTATAGGTAACTAAAAGCGACAACTGCCTGAGGTACTGGTCATTCATTGCGTGATTTACAGACAGCATTTAGTAGAAAATAAAAAAAAAGTGTGTGTATTTATGTACGCACGTAAGAAGTTATACTTCTTTAGCGTAACTAAAAAAGTAAAAAAATACATAACGACATATACATATACATCACAGTTAGCCTCAAAACTTTAAACCCACTTAAAAAAGTTTATTATATAAAAAATCACTTTCATCACGAATACTCACAATAACATATCTTTCACCACCATATATATTTTATAAAACACAAATACACATGTATATTTATGTATGAATAAAATTTTTTTTCTTCACTGATGTAAAACACGTGTGTTAAAGATTCATAAATATTTGAATAACCACTTTGAATATAGTTACTATGGAGACCATACACTCCACAATAGTGTATAGTCTCCATAATAGTCACCAAGATAATCTAAAAGACATTTAGAAACCAACTTACTTCATCCTGTCAATTTTAGATGTCGGTGTGCGCGCGCATTGTAAAAATTCACTCTCATAATTTTTCCCAAACGCGCCAAAACAAGTATAACTTCAAAAATCTCAGTAATTTTTCATCATATTGTAAATGATATAAATGCTGTCAACAACATTCGAAGCAATTCTTTGAACTCTCGGTTATTTGCTCAGCTATGTGAGGAAAACGACGAAGTACTCAGTTACTTTTGCACACTGAAGTTCGCTGGCTGTCAAGAGGCTTAGCAAGATTTTCAGCTATTTTTGAATCTGTGTTTTTACTAGAAAAAGTCTGAATATGAAAGAAAATCTGAAAAATTGTAAAACAGATATTTATTAGTTGATTGATAGTTGGTACGTTGAACAAAGTTAATTTGCAGCTGCAGGGTGACGATCTTAAGTTGATTAAAACAAAATCAATAATATCGGCCTTTGTGGGTAAACTCATCCTTTATAAACAAAATTTATGCAGAAATTAATATTCAGTTTCCGCATTAGTCAAAATTACCATAAATGCTTCTAGACGATGTTATTTTATCATAAGTCACTCACACACGGACTAAGGAATCAGTTCATTTTGGATAAGGGCTCTCTTCTCTACATACGCGTTCATATTATCTTTGCGTTCGACCGTTGTGACGTCACAACAGGGTTCCAGTACGGTACGCAGAGGCGGCTTTACCTATGGTGCAGGGTGTGCGTTGCACACGGGCGCAGCGGTGTCAGGGGGCGCCGGCCTCTGCACTTTCAATAAACCTGCGCCCGTGCTATGACGCCGGGCGTTATAACTCAACCCCACGTAAAAAGAACTGCGCAAGGCAAGCACAAGCACAGCAAAGCAAGGCGCGCCAAGAGCGGCTCTTACAATATTAACTTTTGTTTCAAAATTAAATAAACCTTATAACAGATAGTTATAAGAGCCTTGCTAACTATTAATTAGCAAGGCTCTTGAAAAGTCAGACGTCGTATTGTCAGAAGCGGTGAAAATGATTGATCATGCAAAAATAAGTGTATCTGAATTCCGTAATGAGTCGACTTTTAGGGAGTTCCTCAATAGCGCAAAAACAGTAGTGGAAGAAGTCGAGGCAACAGCAGAATTTTCCGCACCTGCTCGCCCTCGCGTTCGTAGGAGGTTTTTTAATTCTGTGGCGGAGGATGAACCGATAACAGACGTAGAAACACAGTTTAAACTAAATTTTTACTACTACCTATTATATACCGCAATTACTAAGATTAACGAACGGTTCGAACTTTTGAATCAAAATGTTATTTTTTTATTTCTTCAAAAATTACAACAGTGGAAGGATACAAAACAGCACATTGTTCTAATTTAAAAAATAAACTGTACCATGCTGGCTCTTCAGATGTGGAGAAGTTAAAGTTCTTCAATGAAATGTAAATATTACCGATGTTCATTGATGATTCCACTACGCCGTTGGATATTTAAAATTATTTGTTTGCGAATAAATTTATTTCAGTGTTCTCAAATGTATCCACAGCACTTAGGATTTACCTCACAGTAGCATATAGCGAGAGATCATTTTCTAAACAAAAAATAATTAAAAACTATCTTAGATCGACATTGTCGCAAAGTCGATTGACATATGTATCGTTATTAAGCATTGAACATGAAATCAAAATTAAAGTCAGTGACATCATTAAGGATTTTGCTAATGCAAAAGCACGTAAAGTAACTTTTAGTAATTGTATTTATGTTGATTACGTCCTGTAATAATTAGTTTTTAAATTAAACATTTTTGAAATAACCACAAATTTGTGTTTTGTTTCCTTTCCTTCCATCCAGCTTCCCGAATCTGTCAAATGTATCCCAATTGATTTACAACAGTGAACGGAGATCAGGGTTTAAATGAAGAAAAGTATAAGTACAAAGCAATTATTATTAATTATACTATTAATTACATCTGCACCAGCAGATGCAGTAACGCCTCCTTAAGAAGCAGCGGGTGGCGGTCAAAATGCTGAGAGCTGGACAGGGCGTGGTAGCTAGTCAGTTGTATCGCCTTTTTAACCTGTGTTGGACAATTTAGCCTAGTACTGGGAGACTGGTGCAAAGCTGTAATCGTACCACTGTTCAAAGGAAAATGGGTCGCAACAAGATTGTAAAAATTACCGAGGTATTAACTTACTCAATGTCGTCGGCAAATTGTATGCTAAAGTTTTGAAAGAAAAAGTCATGAATTAAACTGATGAATTATAAGGGATGTGCAAGCAGGATTTCGAAAGGGGATGGGATGCACGGTTGAAAAGTATTTGGCTAAGAACCAAAAAGTCTATTGCGCTTTGATATATTTGGAGAAGGCCTATGACAAAGTAGTAAGGGATGAATTGTGGTCGACACTATTTTTGCATGGAGTGAGCAGTGATTTGATACGAGCACTGAAATCCCTATATGAGGGTTCTCGAGCTTGTATCAGAATTAACGGGGCGTACACGGACTGGTTTGATATCCATAAAGGTGTTAGACAGGGCTGTGTAGCATCCCCATGGCTGTTCAATTTATTCATGGATATTTGTTTGACAGGTTTGAAGGAGAGTGATTGTGGACTAAGAATGAATGAGTTGCCTGTTAAATGTTTTCTCTACGCCGACGATCAAGTCTTACTTGCGTCATCGGCTGAGGAAGTGCAGGCAATGGTGACAATAATGAATGGGGCACTTAATAAGACAAAGCTTATGGTGTTTGAAAGAGAGGAGAGGATGACGGAAGTATGTATCAAGATTAGGGAAGATAGTTGTAGAGCAAGTGAATGAGTTTGTTTACTTGGGAACAATGTTTACGAGAGATGTAAGGTACGAATGTGACATTGAAAGGAGAGCGATGGCAGGTAATATGGTAAATGGGGCATTGCATACATTTATGAACAGCCAGACGATATCTCACAAAGCTTGTTTGGCTGTGCATAGAGGGGTATTGGTACCAACACTAACATACGGAAGCGAAAGCTGGGTATGGCAGAAGAGGCATGAAAGCAGGATAAATGCAGTAGAAATGAGAGCGTTAAGAAGTATGATTGATGTGAAGATAACTGAAAGGGTTCTAAATAATGTGATCAGAGATCGTTGTGGCGTGAAAGACAATGTAGTGACACGAATTGAGAAAGGGATGCTGAGCTGGTTTGGACATGTGGAGAGGATGAATGAAAGTAGGTTGACGACACAAATATATGAGGCGAGTGTAAATGGTAGAGTCGGGAGAGGAAGACCTAGGCGAACATTTCACAATCAAATCGGAGACGTTCTGAAAAAAGGCCAGGTCAAGAGTACTCTAAACCAACGAATATGCATGCGAAGATTGATGAAAGTGGGAGAAGCGAAAGAAGAAGATTGTCTCTGCCTACCCCGTTGGGAACAAGGCGTGAAGTGAAGATCATTTGCGGGGGGTTTGGTTTTTTAGTAAATTAGGTTATTGCGATTTCGTAGTGTACGATTGCTAACACATGAAACATGTTTAAATATATGGTACTGTAATAGATACCTACCATGAAACAATTTAAAAAAAAAGTAGGTGCTTAATTCTGGACGTGTTGAAAGAACAGCAAATAAAATGAACCAAGAGTGCGTGAATTCTGGGACATTATTATTGATTTTCCATATTAAACCCTACAACCAAAGAAATTGAACGGGTGCATCGCATCGACCAGACACTCGGAGAACAAGCGCGGTCGTTCACCAGCGGCAATGGCCCTTCGCCCCGCCTACAAACCTGAGACACGAACGCTTGAGGCGTCACCACTTGTCATCTACTCGCGCTTAACACGTGTCCTTCATCGATATTTGAAACTAATAATCTGAAAACTAATGAAAATTTACATCATTACCACTAAGCTAAGGTTAATGCAAATTTCAGTTAGCAGGCCAAGTCAAACAATATTACCCTTGATCGTCTTTTTTATATGTGTAAATTATTTATATAAATTACTCGTGCTCAGTTCAAAAAAAAATATTTCCTTTTGGAAAAACATATGTTTTTTATTATATATACATATGTGTTTTTATTTGTGTCTATCAAGTGTGTATAATTTTCATTGCCTATATCCTCACCTAGCAAAGTTTTGATGAGATATGAGTAAAGAAAAATACTTTTATTCTCAACAAAAAAAATATAGATTTTTTATGATATGAGTAACATTATTTGTAATTTTTTATACAACTAACGTGCTTATTTCTGGCTTGTCTTGTATAAAAATAAAATAGCGCTGCCTGAGCTAGTTTTAGCTACCATTTTATTTTAATGCTTAGTGTTGTAGTGTGTCGATGTTGTCGTCGTTTCTCATTTCGTGTTGGTCCGTTGGTAATGTTGGTGCACTTTGTTAAAGTGTTGCTAGGTAATTTAATATTGTGTAGTTTAATTTACTTTTCTTGTATAAATTTAGTTCTCTTCGTTGTTTATTTTAAAATAAATAAATATTTTCTTCGATGGGTGCTAATCAAAAGTATAATACTTTATTGTCAAAAGTTTATCAAAAGTATAATATTTAATTGATTGATATTAATAATTTGATATTTTAAAATCTTCGTTAACAGTATTCACAGTACGAGTATTCAATATCAATAATGGTAGTGATACTAAAAAACTAATTTTTTCTTCTATCGTGTTTTGTTTATATTAAGGTATTAAAAATATTATTTTTATTTTTAAATAGATTTTAGCTCGAGATAATTAATATCCTTTGGCTTATTTCATTGCTATAATCTACAGGCCAAATATCATGTATATAAATCCGTTCAGTTCTTTAGGCGTGATTGTACAAACAATAAACCAGACATACAAACTTTCGCATTTATAATATTAGTACGATTATGAACACATTCATATAAGGATTACAAAGATTTCACTTTGTCATAGTAATCTCATATATTGTATTGTACATTATATGCACGAATCAACATAAATTAATTTTACAGCTTCTCTAAAATTTATCTTAGGCTTATTACCCTAATATTTTTAAACGATATTTTTGCTAATATCATTTTGTATTTGGTGAAATTTGGATCGTAATACTGGCAACACTAATTTTTGACAGCTAGCCAGCTGTGTGTAGATTGAAAAATACTTCGAAGAGCTTATCTGAAGTTGTCCTTGATGTGTCATCTTTTGCGATAATTCTTTCGAAACGTGGTATTAAAATAATAAAATTTGCGTGTTATTGATTCAAAATTGCCTTTTAAAATATCCACATCCTTTGTGACCATCAGTCTTGTGCTCGGTGCCAGGTACCTCCTTATTAATTGTTAAAATGTTTATGTAACGCAGCATTGTTCACATCGCTGACTGTGTATTTCATCTTTGTTCCAGATAGTTGCGCAGTGAATATCAGAAGGTGCGGTGTGTTACCGAGTGTCGATCTTGTGTGTAGTGAGTGTGACGGTGACGATAACTAAATAGGTGCGGATTGTGGTGATGTGTTTGTGAGAAGGAAGATTTACGGGGTACAGTGGATGCAGTGGCGGCGGTCTAGCGCTCGCCTGGGCATGGTGCCGGGCAGGTAGCGGGCGCGGGCGGCCTGCGCAGGCCCCACACAAGCAGCCGCGTGTGTTTTCCAGCGTCGTCTATGGCCGAGCAACACATTACACCGTCGTCGCACTCTGCACTCACGAGAGAGTCCAGCAGGTAAGAAAAACCATTAATCTTTACTATGATAACACGTGAGAGAAGCAACATCTGATTGTCATATGATTGACATGGGTTATACTTTGTAACCATTAATATGCTCCAGGAACCAATGCCACTTGCATATAGCGATGACATAGTAATGACTAATAACCACTAATGGTATTAAAAATTTATTTGAATATGTCAATCTAGAAATTTGGAACCAGCATCTTTTTTGTGAACTAATAAAGATGCTGGTTCCAAATACTGGTTAAAAATACTATATTCATTGGGAGATTCTTCTATAGAGCACATTCAGTTCAAAGTGTTTAGTAGTGTATTTGGAAGAACCGGCGATGATTATCCATTAACATATCATAACAATAGTATTTCTATTGTTGAAACACATCACAATTTAAATGATACCTAATTTACATACTACTCAAAATTATTTGGATAAATGAACTGGTTGGAAGCTTTATACCAATATAGTATAAACTTATCACATGCCTTGGCTTGTACTAAGTGAGCTACATTATTTTCAGTTTGATAGTAGTAAGTAATCAGAAAATACTTATACATATAAATAGATTGTACATAACAGTATTATCTGAAAATGAAACTACAATAACAAGTTGAAGAGTTATTTATGGGAAGGCCAAGACAAGAACTTAAATTGGAGTTTTAATACTATTTAAATATTAGGGGTTAAAGAATGATATTGCCGTTTTATATTGAAAAATTCAATCACCATTATTTCTAAGAAAAATCATTAATCTCAAGGGAAGATCATTTATGCCTTCACGATAGAACACTGGGGATCTGGATTCTATCCAGAAGAGTTTTGTAGAAACAAAGTCTATAAAGGTCTTTTGTACTACTCCCTGAGAACAATATAAAAAGTGCTAATCTGTTGGGGCAAGGTCTGAAGAGTATGGAGAATGACATTGCATCTTACTGCAAGTCTTGTAATGTTAAAATAGTTAGTATTACTGTGTGAGCTCTTGCATTATCATGGAGAAATAATGGTAAAGATTGATTAAAGAGTCTGTTGTTTCTCTGAGAGTTTCTCCATTATTATTCAAAGTTCTTTATAGCTATAGTGAATTATACCATGAAGTGACCACCAAACAGTTATAATTATTTTTCTATGGGTGAGCTTTTGCTTTAGAGCATTGTTCTGGTATTCAAACTGAGTTCAGCCATTGCATTTTTTGCTTGTTATTATTGTAGAGAATCCACTATTCATTACATCACAATTCTGTCAATTGTCAATCCATTTATTTCTGTACCTACTCTTCAAAGCAAGGCAAGCTTCAACACATGCTCCTCTATGCACATCAATACATTCATGAGGCACCCATTTCTTGAGTTTTTTTCAATTTACCTAGTAAGGTAGCAGCCTGTAAGTGCCCACTGCTGGGCAAAGACCACCTTCTCAAATATCTGAAAGGGGTTCTGGAGCCAGGAAGGGCCACACTGCTGCAGTGCGGATTGGTGGGCTTCACATATCCTCGAAATAATATTTTTTATTATTTCTGAGGCATGTAGGTTTCCATGAGATGTTTTTTTCACCGCCGTGCATGTGGTAAATACAGAACTTGAAATTGCTATTAACAATTTTAGTGGTGCGGGCACTGGTGCCCAAATCCAGGTCACTCGTGCTCTTTGATACTAAAGTGAGCACCCTGACCACTAGGCTACCATGGTCAATCAATTTACCTATACCTATTTTTTAATTCAGAATGTACCAAATGTTGTTTTTTATTTTTTGCCTTATATATACCATGAAATACTAGTAATTTAAATGCCATGTTCATAGTTCAATTTACAACTATTAGCATAATATCACATGCAAATCACACAAAGCAATCACATAATCAAACAAGTCTAGGCTTACTAAAAGTTTAGATATTCTTCATTAATAATAAATTTTATTTATTTATTTATTCTTTACTTAATGCCTTTTGGCATTCTCTACCAGTCAACCCTGGGTGAAAAAAAACATGTTGGCAGGTTTAAAATAAATAATAAATATGAATTAAATATTAATATTAAATATGTAAACCTTATAATATACTTACATACTTAAAACATACATAATACACTATACATAAACATATTATACATATATAAACAAAATAATTATAGACTGTTTTTTGCATAGAATGTTAACTTGTAAAATAAATACTAATATAATATGTACCCATTAGAGAGGAACATTTAATTAGTTTTAAAAAATCTTTTATTTTGTTGAAAGATTATGCCTTAATCTATGGTAATAGCAGAATAATAAATAATGTGTAATGTGAGGAGAACTTTTTCTTAAAATATCAACCAAAACCTCAATAAATGCAAATGAGGTGTGTCATGACACAGATATTTGAAAGATGATTGGTGGATTTCTTTTACTAAAGTGGCAATATGTGAAAAACGTATGGTTTTAACAGGATATTATTTGGACTTTGGAATAGTATAATTACATTTTGATTATTTAAACTGATGCCAAATACTTTGCCATGAAGACAGTAAAGAGGGGCCTGTTCTTGACAGGTCATACAAATAAAGGAATTGTTTGGGAAGAGAGCTGAATTTTGAAGTTTCCTGAACTAAATCTAAATCTGCAGTTTCATTACATTGGATCCCGCTGTGACCATGAATAGGCATAGGCCAAGACAATTTTCAACATTTTATTTTTTATTTCCTCTCTGGGATAAAATATTCCCTGTTTTTATTATGACAGTTATAAAAAGACACTAATGTTTAAAATCAGAGGATATTTTATACCAAATTGAAAGGACTAGACACAATACTTATAAGGCAGCTAAGAGTGTTTACATATTTATACATTCATGATAAAGAGGCATATAAAAATCTATGTTTAAGGATTATGGAAGGATGAAACCATTTTTCTCTCAAATTCCAGCAATTGCAGAGTATTAATTAGGTGAATAATGTCAGATTTCTTATTGCTGATGTGAAAAGAGGACATGACTGTCAACCATGTCCATTAGGAAGGGAGAAACTAGGAGTTCTTGTGACTTTGTCATAGCCTACTGAGGATTGCACTAGTATAGTTTTAGCTTTAAGGATAGTTTTCCTACAGGATTGCGGGATTAGGACAATGATTTATATATACCAGGAGGGTGGGGGGTAACTTCCAGAAACTTGTGAAGATCAGGAGGACCCTATCCTGACAGATGGAAATTGAGCAGATGCCTCAAGGTATGATATATTCTCATGCGACATTAATAACTTGATAGCTTTTGTCTTGGGTGCTCTGGACAACATTTTTCTAGTAGCCATATAATTTGTAGAGCAGAAAAAACAAGTTGGTGAGATAGTTTTCTCAGTATGCTATCTTTGCTGCATTTAAAACATTGTGGTTTAGACTCTCATGGGAATTTGGCGGGTCCAAAACAGCAGCTTTTTAGACACTGGATTGTAGGGAGAAACAATGTTTCAACTGGAATAGAACTATAAAAGCAATAAATGGGACGGGAGCACTTCACCAGAGAAGATGAGGACAATATTGTGAGTAGAAACTCATTTCATCACCCTTTCTGACCTTTCTGGGAAGTCCTTCGGCTTTAATGATTTTCGCTCTGAGAGGAGGGAGCTCGGCTTAGTGATTCAACGATTGTGACAATACATTGTAAGACAACCATTCTATTTTTAAAATTAGTTGGTAGATTAGTCTGGCTTTAAAGATACTGCTCTGTGAAGTTTGTAAGCATCCTTTAGAGTCAGTGAAGACTTGAGAATTTGGTGGGGAAAAAATATTAGATGTGCCTTCATAGATGGCAATTGACTTTCCTGTGAAAACAGAAGCCTGAAGAATTTTAGCTTGGAACAATTTTGAATTTTGAAATCCAGTCTGCAGCACTAAGACGTTTGGTTTGTGATAACTTGCATCAGTAAAAACTGATAACCAATCAGGCCAGTTTTTTTCCAGGGACTATGTGAGGCTATTGACAGCAAGGGCTCTAATTTATGGAGAAGAAGGGTACTAGACTACTAAGGGTACTATTTGAGAGGAACCCTATAACTAAAAACTGGATTCACAACAATACACCACACTGAACTAGAACAGCATTTTTGGAGTAGACTTCAAAGTGCCACACAATGCTGAAGCAACATGCTTGAATAAGATCCAGACTACCAAGGGTTAATTTGGTATAAGGTTCTATTAAAAAAATATGGTATAGCTAAAATGGCATTGAATGTTGGCATTATAGATAAGATTTGGACACATTGAGACACCAAACTCCTGACAGAGCTTTCATTACATTTAGACCTTGCTTGTTCTTACCACTAATGTAATAACATAGGATGGCACCTGTGATATGAAAGTCAAAGTTGTTAAGATTTTAATAGGTTTAAATAAGTTTTTGACAATACAATAGTCAGATTTTGACAATACAATACAATACAATAATGTGATACCTTCAAGCTGGTCTCAAGATGGAACTGGAAGGTGGTTAATGGAATGAGTAAACCCATCGAATTTGGGCTTTCTAGATTTATCTTATTCATTTCACCAGCTGATGAGGATCTGATGAAAGAGTGTCCCGCTGTTATATTTGGGATAAAAAAGGGAAGAATATCTGCGAATAAGGGTAGGCCAGTCGATCATACCCACCAGAAGAGTAGGGAATATAATGTGGAGTTTTAAAGATAGTTTTTCTATATCCTTTAGACATAGAGGAGGGTTCAAAGATGGAGTAATAGGGGAATACTGGAAGAAGGACATCTGAGTAAATCCTACGCATATATGGAATTTCAGATGAGGATATGTAGGATCTATATATGTAATATTTTATTTTAAACTCACTAGCCTTTTGTCTGTGGAATTCTGGACATTTTATATGTATGTTCTTGGCCACAGCGATAGCAGAATGGCTTTGAGCGACACTGCTCAAAAACCTATCTGAAAGGGCTAGGGCATTTTCTGTATAAAAGGTATGAGGTACAGTTCAAGTAACAAAAGTTAATGCTACAGATATGTGGAGGATGAAGAACCCTTAAAAGTTTTTCTTTGCAGTCGATGAGGTATCAATATTTTACCAAAGCCTGCAATAACTAAGAAGTTCATTCTTAATATCATTGAGTCTATGGATCATGTCACAGCTTGTTATTGTACCTCAATCAACATTATTACTATAGGAATATTTACTATATCTATTACATATTTACCTCTGCAATAGAAAATTAACTACTTTTTTTATAGCAGATTCTTCAACAAAGTATTAAAGGTCAAATTTAGTGCAAATGAGCAATAAAATTCATAAAAACTTCTTTTTTTTTTTAATTTTATGAATTTTGCATGTTTAATAAAACTCAGCGGTTCTACATTGTAATGTATTTAACATGGGAGCTTGACCTTTGTCTTTACAAGTTGTCATTTCATTATAATAAATTTCATTACCTAAATTAATTTACTTTATTAATAAACAAACTAAAAAAATAACTTGAATTCAAAATAAATTAGACATTTTTTTTCATGATATGATATAGCTTCCCCCTTAGCATGTTAAAGATCTAATATATATAACACTTAAAAAGAATCACTCCTAATATCTCTGCCCATTAACTAGTCTGCAATTACAATTATTAATACAGAATATTTACTACTCTTGATTTTCTTTATTGTTTGCATGATCTGTGCTATCTGCACTTTCTAGAAAAGATATGCATCTTCTTTATTGCAGGGATTCCCAACATATTTTGAGCAAGAGACACCTTTTCCAAAACGAACTGATGACTCAGACCCCCATTGGCAAATTACATCTCTAGTTTTTTTTCCTATTGATGCAAAATACTTACATACTTGACATCATTTTCTCATCAAAATTTAACAAAATTAATAGACAAAAAATTCAGTAAATATCAAGTGTAATTAATAATTATTAATACAAATTACGTAAAATACTTAAGTAAGTAATTATTTAAAAAAAAACGTTAAAATTGCAAAGTAAAGATAAAAAAATAAAAAATTCATTGTGTGTTTATTCAATGGATAAACCTGGTGACTTTCTATCAATCTAGCTAAATCCGGTTCAATATTGGTGAGTTCTTAAATCTCCGCGTTCGTTAATTTTCAAAATGTTTGTAACCATACTGAAGCCTTTTTCGACTAGATATGATGATAGAAAAGCGATAAGGTATTTTTCAGCAATGTTTCACAGTGAAGAATACTGTGTTTCAATGTTACGTTGCAACCAGAACTTCTTAAACTTCTGCTTAAGCTGCTCGTCTGTGCTGATGTGAGCCATTTTTTTAAGGCTTCATGCCATCGTTACTGAATACTTTTTCACATGAAATAAATCCAAACATACCCAATAAGTCCAAACTGTATTGCCTGCATTTTTTTCGTGTCTGACATTATAAAACTCGCAGTAAACCTGCCATAAAAAAAATATGTTTAAATACTACTTTGAAAAAACAATAATAAAACTGTTAAATTTCCACACAAGCTTATTTTTATCATACTACCTAAGTATGGATGATTTTTAGGTATTCTTACAAACTTATTCATTGATAAACTTGGACATAGTCACTGTAGTACAGAAAATTTGTATTGGGTACCTAATAAACAGTGTGTAAAAACGAAAACGAAAGAAAACTGAACATTTATAATTATAGGTAACAACTTTTCTAAAGTAATGTTACTTTTTCATAAACTGCAGAAATGTATGGTTATGCTATTAATGCGCTTAGGTAACTTAAGTATTTTGTAAATTCTTTTTCAATCTTTTTATTTTAATCCATCTTATTAAGCAATCTAATTGCTTCGTAATCTCTTGACATTAATTAGTAGATGAGTGTATTATCCAAGCTCGCAACGAATTTTAAAACGCAAATGCACTTTCAACCTAAGTGCAAGCTTGTTATATAGTAAAATATCAGGTGCATGTTTGTACTTGAACTTGATCAAGATTTCGTTCGTGTTGAATCGCGTATATACGTCAAATACAGAGCAAGTCAAAACGTGCCTGAGAGACTTGTATGCTCGGACACAATATCTTGCACGAACTTCTCCACGCTTATTTACTTCCTGAGTTTTTCATCTTGAACAAACTTATGCATGCTTATTGACGTTTGAGTTTTTTAAAAGTACAATAATGATACTACCTTCTAAAATATTAGTCATTATTATAACAAGTTGGTACATGTAACACAACTTATACAGTATCTTGAAAGTTTCAAATAAGAACTTGTATTAATTAATAGGGGTCGATTCTTAGACCTTGTCGACCCCCAAAATCAGTTTTAATTTATTTCGACCCCTTGGAAACTGATATCGACCACTTTGGGAATCCCTGTTCTACTGGTTCTGAGGCTCTAACCATTCTTTCTTTCACCTAATTTTGAGAATCTTTACAATTATTAAGCCTTTTTTTGATTATCTCACCATTGGTTGACCGATTATTGTACCATCAACAAATTCATTCTGATTTTATAATTATTTATATTGACGGCCCTTTTTTTATCACTTTTCCTGGTTTTCAATATCGGACTAGTACTACCATGATTGCGTTACATAACCTCTTGGTTTCCTTAACTTTACTTGTACTTTTTTCTGACTGTTATTTCTAATTTGTTCTTCCTTTCTTTTATTTATTTCTGTATCCGAATTTTTAGTATCCAAAAGTATATGGAAACATCTCTTCTGCTTGGATCTTGTTTGTTGTGGTGCATGGTGTAACTCAAAAACCATCCATTTAGTTTGGTATTTTAATATCCCATGCTATATCTTTCATATTGCATAATTTGCTCTTAATGGTTTTGACCATTCTTTTTGTTGACATATTTGCAGATGATTGAAATAGTGCTGTTGTGACATGACGGATATTATTAGCTACTTCTAAGTCAAATTTCTTTAATTCTATAATTTTTTAGACACAAATGATATCCCATTATGGGAAACCACAACTTCACATGTACCAAATATCATCTTAAATTTTGAACTGAGGACTGTAATGAGGTAGTGTTATTGATCATAAATAATTCTGACTGACAAGATTATGCATCTGCTATAGTTAAAAAAAATTATAATATAGTCAAGCAAAATTTATATAGATTAAGATTACTCATGAATAGTTTCGGCAAGCATATGCCCATTCTCCAAACTCTTAACAACCTCTCACCAGGAATTCTATATCCTCATTAAGATTTGGTCACTACAAAACTCTTTGTAAGTGCTTTCGATTCTTTTATGTAAAATTTGTAAAAGTTTATGGCATTATTTGCTGCCATCCATTTCAAGCGACTATACTGCTTCTGCCCCATATTCTGATCCATCAGAGCTGAGATCTCAGTAGTTCTCAGCTCTGATGGATGAAGACCAGTGTCTATCTACATTGCAATATCCTAAACTTAGCTCTAATGTAAGAAGGCATTCAGCTGTGTCAAACGCATCTTCTTCCAGCTACAGTAGCAAAGACTTCGTTTACTGTGGGCATGGAATTAGTATCTGACTTTGTTGATTGTTTTTGTCCGATCTGTCTTTCAATTGTCTGATTAACTGTACTTTTAGATGATATCATTACATCCAATACATCTTGATATTGCAAATTGTCTCATTTCAATAACTGGTATTGCGGCAGAGAAGGAGGCTACTTCTCTGCCTAGGATTCCTCCTAGTAGGTACCACCTTTTTACCCATTTCTTCTGTTAAACAGCAGTGTAACAAGTTACATCCCATAGTAAGTTTTCACAAATGAACAATGTATTCAGTAGCTGATTTGTTACATTTTAAATGGCAGGAACAAAATTTAAATATCACAGATATATCATTAGGTTTTGGGCTACAATGATTTAATAAAATTGTTTCTATTTCAATGTCACATCATTTGCTTTTTAAGATTAATTACTGCAAGTAATGTCTCATTCACTTGAGAACACCACACACTGAAATTTTATTAGGCGATTTTAAACGGTCTTAATTAATGTCTCTATTATCCATTTGTGGTTTGAATTCCTCAAATTTAACTATCCATTTCAAATACTTTTTCCCAATATTCACCACTAATATGTCCAGAATATTGAATAAAACTCAGAGGTTGTACTATTGTAATGTATTTACTTGCTTGACAAAGAAACTATTATGAATGAATATTAAATTACCTAAATTAATTAACTTTATATATAACAAAGAAAAAAAGTACCTCCTTAAATAACAATAAATTATTCAAAGATTATATAGTATATAATTCTCTGTGCAAACTTAACAAGTTTTATAACATTTGAAGCAATTTCAATTACTCATCTTATTGTTAGTCTGTCAGCTCATCTAGATTACCACACTATCCGAACGAAACGCAGAAGCAAAAGACGCCTCTACATCACGTCGGTATTCTGCTAGGCCGCGCTACTACCCGATTCGAGCCAGATTTGTTTTTATGGAGCCATTCCTGATCATATGACAATTAAATGTTTTTGTAATTAGGACTAGCACAAAAAACTAAAAAACTCACTTTAAATAATTTTTCAAAACAGTTTATTTGTTACTAAAGTTGTAATTTTTTATTAATATACACTGACTAAATCAGCCTCTTAGATTTCTACTAATTGTCATAATTACTGGAATATTAATAGTTGTGGTGTTAATCTTGAATAATGTGCAGGCAATCTGTGATGGTGGTTATAAATATAATAATACATTTATTCTTTCAGTTCCTTTTTCGAAATTCGGCAATAAATAAGCCAGAGGCCAAGTCTGGACTGTAAGGGGGCCATGTTTAAATAGACCATGCAACTAGTAAATAATAGTTATGTCAAGGCTATACAGACTGACATATTTCTTATTATAGTTTGAGCGGAATTTATTTTCCATAGGTCAGGAATTTTATCACAGCGCTAAGTCTAATTTTGCTACATAATTTGCATTATCTGCGGTTTTTTCTCACTTGTAAATTTGTATTATATAACTTGTTTGCTTACCTAGGATCCCTCCTTTTTTGCGGAATATTGGTCTACATACTAAGTATGTAAAATTTATGTTCTTCGACTTCCCGCAATACTGAACAGGTCGACACTCCATCTTGACGTCCTAAGCGGTTTGCTTATATGTGGTTGTCACATGTGAAGGATTGAACGGAACCCAATGGTTGCCAGTTCTGCGAGCTATGTGGCTAGTTCATTGTCACTTCGGCTTGCTAATACTTAAAGCTATGTCGATAACCCCAGTTATTCTGCAAACCTCATTGTTGCCGATTCACAGAAACATCAGACATAGCTTGCGCCCTGAGTAACTCATGAGTTTCCTCATAAGGCCTGCAGTGAAAGTCTACGTCACGATTGCGTCAGTCAAAGTTGATATATTTTAACAGTGAAGTATAGAAGAATATACCTTCTAAATGTAAAGTGTTGACATGTTGAAGATGGGAAGAGTACATACACCACGCTGCTGCTAAGTTTGTGGGCAGATTTCTCATGTAATTACTCAGACTTTTTTCACTTTTCCACTAAATAAATAGTAAGTCGGCTCTTAAAAGTGCAACAGAAATCTAACCTTGATTATTCGAATTCTTTGAAATGTAATAATGTCCGCCATTAAAAAATATTTTTCTTTGGTGGCACAGGTCTTCTCCTAGCAGGGTGGTGGGCGGTCGGTGGTTGCGTCAGGTGCGTCAAGCAAGTCGCAGTCGCCGCAACAGACGCAACGTGACGTCGCCCCTGCCGCGGTCCACCAACCGACACTCGAGCCGAGCCTCCGACGCCGAGCCACGCAAACACGTCGAACTAAGAAGGAGCTCACGCCTCGTGAATACACTTCCTAGGTCCGATTACTCTATCTCCGAACGTTGGTCTTACGGAGCGGACTTCTACGAGACCCGCTACGACACTGACTACCGGAGTGGAGACGCCTGGAAGTACTCAAGTAGTGCTCACTCGAGACGCAGCCGGAATTCGTCGCATGACCGACAAAAATATAAAAACTGTTCCACATCAACCAGTAGCACCACAGAAGAGTGCGTTGCATATTGCACACGCTCACGGACTGCTCTTAAATCTAGTGAGAGTATTTGTGAACAATTACCGAACAATTTTAAGACACAAACATTAACACGAATATCACTCAACCAAAACGCTACAACCACCTCCACGCAGGAGTGTCAGTTGAATCAGACTGAAGGTGGTCTGCTGCCGTTAGACGAGAGGGACTTCGCCTATTCGCCGTTCAGCTCGTCGACTATTACCGAATTACTCGACTCTGATTATTCTGTGTACAGCCCAACAGCTAACCGCCGAAAAGGCAAAAAGAGGAAGCGGTCTTCGCATCGCTCACTATCAAACAGGAAAAGTAATTGTCTGCTAGATCTCGAAGATTGTAAAAAGAAGTTTAAAATAGATCCATATAAAGAGGTTGACGCAACTAGCGAGGACGCTATTTCTGATAGCCGGCCAGAGTCCGATTCAGAGAGAGCAGAGTCGGTGTCTGCATCCCACTCGTGCACTTACTTGCTGCGCAATAGGCACAATCGCGAGCTAGGACCGCCCACCTCGACCGTTATTAGCGATAATTCAGGTAACCTAAGTCCCAATGACATTATTACGATAATTACATTTCATTTTAGTCAAACAATTTCTTTTCCGCCACAATGCCTGTATAATCAAATAACCGGAAAACTATTATCATGGTACTGTAATGTTTGTAGTATCAGTTTCAATATAATTTGTTTATCATTACCTCAAAATAATGGTTACATATCTTACCTAATTTTCGTCTCGCCACGAAGCTTATCATAACTGTTATCGTGACTATCAAGTGCGAATGCCTGCACCATAACAGATAAGTTGTATATGTTTATTGTATCTGTTTACAATTATGTTTACAGCAAGTACTTCTACAAGCGAAGTGGTTCAAAATCAGGCTGTGATTGAAAGCAAGAGCTCATCAGAATTTCGTGGAAGGACTGTTACTCCGCCCCCTTATAAAGATATACAAGGTTATTAGTTAATATTTCAATTATAATCAATTGTTAATTAAGAAAATGTGTTTCATTAACATTTTTGTGTCTTGGCAGAAGCCAGTTCTTCAAAAGCGCCCAGTAGTGAAAGCAAGCTTCTTATTGTTCCCCGCGATCTCCCTTACTTACGACAAACTAACGCTCGTAGGGTAAGTAAAGATCGTTAACTTTCATAAGATCCACAAAGTTTTAGATTTTATGATCACAATTAAATCATTGGTGATTTTCAGAGTATCGCTGCTGCGACGGGTGCGACCCTGGGTGCTTGCTTGACGAGAGGTGCCGGTACTTCTCAGCGTCAGAGGCAGGACACTGCTTCTAAAAGACAGGTTTGGAAATCGTTAAGATATTTTGAAGTTTTGAAATGTGTTATTTATAAAATCTTATGAATCAGTTTTAGTGACTATATTTAGAGAAACCTGTTTTCTTAATTTATAGTTATGTAAACTAATTGTTGGTATTTTTATCTCCTTTCTCTGATTACCAATAAAAAAAATATAGATAAATGGGTGCCGTATCGAGCGAATATCAGCGAGAAGTTCACGTTAAAGCTTACCTTTCGGTTAATGTACAAAATTCAAGTAATTTGACATTGATTAATGTCATAATAATACCGAGGCTCGATCGTAGAATTCGTCCATTTTATGAAATGCCAACTAGTACTAGCCATATCGTTTTATCGTCATAATTGTCGATATGTCCATCCGCGTTTTTTCGTGACCAAAAATTAAGATAAATATCTAATCGTGACATAGAATTAATAATTATAAAATAGAAATAATTCAGATAATTGCCATCAACAATTTTATTGTTGTTCCGGAATTCGAACTTAAGTCATTCGCGTACTATGAAGTTAAAGCGAGTGTCCTGACCTCTGAGCTACCACGACTGTATGTAAGGACATAACCTATAAGCCTGTAAATAGTCTATTGCAGTACATAGCCCTCCCCCTGTGAGGAGGATTTAGCATAATCACCAGACACTGCTGCCCGTCATCGGTCCGCTTAATTTTGGTCTGGTATGTTCAAGATGGTTATCCCGCCATCTGTCGGTAGCCATTACAATTTTCAAGGTTTTTTCCTAGTCGCCTCTTACGACACCCACTGGACGAAAAGAGAGGATATCCTATGGTAAGCACTGTGTCAAAAAAATCTGTTATTATTAACCAAAAGCAACAACGTATTATTCTAGTCATTTATACTTAAAGATTTTGATTTAGAATAGTTATGGTACGCCCAACATTGAGAAGATTTAACGATGATTCGTGCGTCACACAGGTGGCGGGCGCCGAGGACACGGGCAGCAGCGCGGCGGGCGGGCGGCGGGCGCGAGCTCGCGACATGCCGCAGCCGCAGCCGGCGTCTACGCGACGAGACAAACGAGGCAAGTGACAACATCCCTGAACCACAAATCTGCGAAACATCCATGTACTTATACAATACCCCAGAGGCTATTTTTATACCATCAGTCATGTTTTAACAAAAAAGCGATATAGGGGACTTGTAATTTTTAACGGGTCTATGGGCTACACTTGGAATGCGTAGTTCAACAATGGGTGGCATATATCCATAAGCTTATAATTAAATTTTGAAGTTAACTTGTTTTGTAATTGAGTTAAATATCATTATTTCTTCATTCATTTGCAGGCAAAAGCAGTCTGGGTTCGTGTGCTAGTACTGGTGGTGCGTCCAACCGGTCCCACCCACAGCCGCTAACCACGGTGAGTCTTATTATCCGTTATAATTTATTAGGCTTGATTTGGCTGCTATTAGAATTATGTTTGAAGTACTGGTGGTGTTTCCTGCCGGTGCCACCCCCAGCCGCTGATCACGGTAATATCCATGATAATTTACAAGGCCTAATTAGGCTGCTATCAGAATAAAATATAAACTAAAAATGAATCACTACAAACATTAAAGGTTCTTTTACATTGTAACTCCAAAAGTATGTATATTTTCTTTTATTACCCCTATGAAGTTAAAAAAAATCGTTCGATTATTTGTATTCTCGATATGACATTAGAAAAAAAACAAAATTATATTAAATCTATTTATATCTTTAAATGTAATCCCCGATAACATCAATGCATTTATTACATCTCGAAATGAATTTTTCAATACCCTTTAAATAGTAACATTCCTCCTTGTGTGAAAAAAAATGTGCAATCACGTAAATTACGCAAAGTCGATGAGAAGAATGCTACCTTTTTTTGTTTAGTCTGTCAGCAAAATTTCCATTGAGTCCCGAAACACCATGACTTCCGGCAGACGGAGTGACTTTGAATTTCTTTGAAGGGTCTGTACACTTGTTGTTCCACTGCATGGACTCTTGCTCATTTCCAGTGATGGACCCACGTCTCATATCCAGGTAAAAATTCTATTAAAGATATTAGATGGATGTTAACCACAGAGTTCTTAAAGATCTGTGCAGCATTCGACTCGCACTTGTTTCTGATTTGCATCTTGCACTGACTTTTGAAAGGTGAAATATAATGAAGAATGGTGGGTATGGTTAGTCCAACGCATAGGTTAGTCATCTCTGCTATCATTTGGAGGATGCCCCAATGTAGGTTAATCTTAAAATAGACCCAGATAGTTAAAGTTTATCACGTTTTCACCCGCAAAGTTAACCGCGCCGCCCAAGCAAAAGTCGTCTTCTGTACTCTCTCTTCCTCTTTTAAAATCGCTAGATCTCTTTTGCATTGTCGATAACGAAGGTGGAGAATCTATTTTTTAATAAAGAATGTATTTTTAGCATTTTCTTTGTTTTGTAAGGAATTTATTTTATATTCCAATTGTCTTTGACTAATGATAACTAGCGAACTAATGATCTACTATGTGAAATTTTATAATTGTAGCCTCAGATTATGGCATTACCTAATTCATGACTCTAATTACCCACATTAGTAAATTACCCCGTTACCGAGAATTCATTGAATGCCCCCGTAAATGTTCAAATTTTACACAATAATGATGAAGTATCAACCGGGGTAGAACCATGGCCTCACAGCATTAAAAGCTACAGCAAAATTACACGTCTAAGCACTTTTTGGAAGATGTCAGTACTTTTGTCATGACAAGATTATCGCGTAGGATCTTCAAAATGATGTATCTTATATCCCAACGAATTCTGATAGCTTTTTCGTTTTCAGGCGGGCATATCTTGTTGGTTTCACTGTTACTTTGAGCAATTCGCAATGGAACTAATTTGTTCTTCAGGGAACGTCGTAGCTTATTTTTCTACAAATTTTTGAGCTAAATTTAAAAGTTTAAGTTTGAGGAACTAATGTAAGAATTTTAAAGTACGTCTTACAAACGACCGACCGACCACAACGCTACACATTCGTTTTTTACGTTTGCCGTCTACCGACTGACCGAATGTATGGTTATATTGTCAGGGTATGCATTAAATAACTTTTATTTCTTAAGAATTGCTGTTTATACTACTTACCTCTGCTCGGTATTTAAATCTTCCGGACAATAACGATAACTAGAACAGTGCAATCTGTTTCATCACCAGTGCCGGTACATTTTCAGTGTTGACTGTTGATTCATCAGGTTTTATGCGGTAAGAAAGCAAAGAAAAATGTTCATGCCTATGGATTAAAAATTTGAGCAATGAAGTACCTACGCCAAACTGCACTTGGACCGACTCCATAACGCTTTGAAAAGTATATGCCCGATGCCGTCAGATAGTTATAGATCATAATATATTTTTTTGTTTCCAGGGTGCCATAGCATCTACTTCTTCGACACCGCCGGTGTCAGCTGCGGCCGTTACGATGCCGGATAGCGCATCGAGCGACGCTAAGCCGAAAGGCAAAGGTTTGTAGTTCTCTTTACACATAAACATAGTTAATTTTCATATATAAAATTATACTCATATTTAAAATTCTTTCCATATGTATTTAACACTAGTAGACCATAAATATGATCCTTTCAAGGCATTTGCTTCATACCCACCTCGAGCATACAAAATTGCTAGAAAAGCTCGTAACAGTACCTTTGTAACCGACCAATTATCTTTTTTCATAACATTACGTGCCTCTGTTTCAGTCCATATTTTAAGTTAAGGTATTCATGTATTTTAGTTTTTTTAAAACTTTAATGTTTTGCACCTTACACTAAAATCTGGTATTGTTTGTGTGACAGCATCGTCATCGGCGGAAGAGTGTAATAGCGGTGGTGGTGGATCCGGTGGTGCAGGCGGAGGCGCAGGCGAGGAGTCCTCTTCTGAGGAGGGCGAGGTCGGGCGGCTGCAGGCGCTGCTGGAAGCGCGCGGCCTGCCGCCGCACCTCCTCGGTGCGCTGGGGCCGCGCATGCAGCACCTGCTGCACCGCACCGTCACCGCCAACTCTGGTATGTATCGCTGCTTATGCGTGGAAGGAGGGCGAGGAGGCGCGGCTCCAGGCGCTCGGTGCGCTGAGGCCACGCATACAGTACCTGCCGCACCGCACCGTTAATTCGGGTACGTGTCGCAGCGAATGCGTGAAAGAACAGGAAAAGGAGGCTGAAGGCGCGCAGTGTTCCGTATTTGAAGGGTATGGAGAGCTAGTATTATTACTGGCACTTACTTTGATGGAATGTCCAAAATAAGTGAAAGGAGGCTGGCCAGGTGGTCTGCCAGCTCCTTTTTTACTGTTTGATAATGTCGTTATAAATTTTTAATACGTTGATTAAGATTAAACGTAAAAAAAACGAAAACAATGAAACATATTTTTTTCGTAGTATAATAGGTTTTATAATTTTTCATAGCCGCATCGAAAGCAGCCCAGCTTTTAGCTGGCTTACAGGCCACGGGAGACGAGGGGCAGCAGTTACAAGCGGTGATCGAGATGTGTCAGCTACTTGTAATGGGCAATGAAGACACGCTGGCCGGTTTCCCAGTGCGGCAGGTCGTGCCCGCCCTCGTCAATTTGCTCGCCGCCGAACACAACTTTGATATGGTAAGATTCTTATAACTGTTTGCCCATCAACTTAGGTTATACCAATATTGGTACAATCCAAACACTTTTGGTTGTAGAATTGTCTGCTTTGAGTAATGTATTGTAAAGATAAGATATCTTCTCTAATCTACTGTATTCTTCAATTAATTTTGACGTTTTTTATATTGTGATGATTGCGCTTTTTAAGTTACATTATTGTATACTACATATAATAATTATATGCATTGTGCTATGTAAGTACTTTACATAAAGCATTGTTTTTTTCAGATGAACCATGCATGTCGTGCCCTGACATACATGTTAGAAGCTCTGCCTCGCAGCAGTGGTGCCGTAGCACTGGCAGTGCCAGCATTCCTCGATAAGCTCCAGGCTATTACTTGTATGGATGTGGCCGAGCAGAGTCTTACTGCACTAGATATGCTTTCACGACGACACTCCAAAGCTATACTGCAAGCGGTAAGTGGCTCAGATTAGTTAAGTGTTTGTACAGCTAATCAATATTTCGATGAAAATATAAAATATCAACAATAAAACATGCCATGAATCATTTATTCAATAGTTTTAGAGGCAAACAATGTTTTATTTAATATTGATTTGATAAGTTGTTTTATTATTCTCCACAAAATTTTCTTACCATGTTGTTGTATTTTTATTATAATTTTACGAACAGCGTGGCGTATCTGCGTGCCTGACCTATCTGGACTTCTTCTCTATTAATGCTCAACGTGCTGCATTATCCATCACAGCAAACTGCTGTCAGAATCTTACTCCAGATGAATTCCATCTTGTTAGGGACTCTCTCCAATTACTAGCTAACAGGTGAGTTCTTTGTAATTAGCTAACAAATCTACTATATATAGTATATAATTAATAGAATCAATTTAACTCTGTTGTTGTACAACTTACTTTTATTATTTCTTGAAAGTTTAATTAGATTGCAGTCGTCGCCATCAGCTTTTATGAATTTCACTGCTGGATGCACACATGCTCTAAATCTTCCAATCTGAATGATTTGCTGGTGTTGCTTCGTTTGACTATTTAATTAAAGCTTTATACTCTATTGTTTTAGATTAACGCAACAAGACAAGAAATCAGTTGAATGTGTGTGTTTAGCGTTCTCCCGTTTGATAGACAGCTTCCAACATATTCCAACTCGACTTCAAGAAATCGCTACTCCAGAGTTACTCACTAATTTGCAGCAACTGGTTAGTATATATAAATATAATCTAAAATGGTAACTATAATACTTTATTGCGAAATACGAACGATAGCTCAGGGCCCCATCAAGAGCTGGTTTGTTTATGTGGATAGTCAAGGGGGGTTTTTAACAAAGAATCAGCTATATATAAGAAGATAGCGATCCAATATCTTACCTGCGCTTTTTTTCCTGATACTCGTAGAACGAAGGGCTATCTCGACTTAAACAGCCGCGTTGTGATCGTTGTCAGCGATATCACCAGGTGGTTACAGTGCTTTGCCTGCGCGCACAGTGTCCAGTAGTTCTTGGTTTCATCTGTATAGTTTTCACACGCTTAGGATACACGAGGAGCACTGCATCCGGCGGCAGAGGCCAGCTCTCATTTATTTGTTTATGTACTTTACATTTCCTATAAATAACTATAGCAAATATAATCTGCCATATTTCATGTCAATATCATAAAGATAAATACATACGAGATGGGTTTTATTTATTGGTATTGTGTTGCGGTTAAGTTGGTGGTGCAGCCGGCGCTGATCTCAGGCAGCACGTTCATCACGGTGCTGCGGCTGCTGTGGGTGATGTGCGCGGCATGCCCGCAACTCGCGCTCGCGCTGCACCAGCGCTCCATCGCGGACACGCTGCTCTGTCTGCTCACTGGTTCCACGCTGCACCAGGAGGTAACTGCACGTTTGGCCCTCTGTTGCATAATGTTCTACTTTTTTGGTTACGAGCCCAAATTATTGAATCTAATAGCATTCTTATTCTCCCACAAGTATTCTATTGATATGAAGCTAAGTAATTTTCTATATTATCTTAAACAAATTTAAGTATTCTAACGAAGTTAACATATTGTTTGCTATTGAGTATTGGTATCTCTTAAGATAAATGATTTCAATATTCTTATTAAAAATTTCAGCAAGTGGAGTTGCTTCCGCGCCTTCCGCAAGAGCTATACGAGATCACATGCCTTATCGGCGAGCTGATGCCGCGCCTACCGACGGACGGCGTGTTTGCTGTGGACGCGCACCTCGACCGACCCTGGTCAGCCAGCATGGACCGCACAGCGCACTGGCAGTGGCGAGACGATAGAGGTATGTCAGGATGCTTATTTTTTTTATTGAAAAGTGAATTATGGAAGCCCGTTTAGCTATGCTGAGACGTGCCAAATGGTAATCTTTAAACTTATCTGCCATCTACGGGTGGCAGATGTGAATGTCTTTATATAGTTTATTTGGACTTCTCTCGACTGGAGTACTACCACGGCCTCGCAGAATACCGATGTGAAGTAGAGGCATCTTGTGTTTCTGCGTTTCGTTCAGTCAATGAGGTAACAGGAACACCACTTCCACCCAAACGTGTTGCAGATGTACGTGGGCGTCAGTAATCACTTAACATTAGGTGAGCCGCATGGCTCATTTCACCCCGTTCGAATAAAAAAAAAAATACTAAGAAAATGCTACTTGCTTTGTATATGTGACTAACTAACAAGAAAAAGGGTAAATCCAAATGTAGTATTATAGGTAAATAAAATTATCAATAGAAGTAAAACATGGGCAATTTGGTGTAGACAAAGTAAATGAGAACATGATTCGAATCGGCGATTGATCAGGCGTGTGGCGGTCGTACTCGTGGGCAGAGAGCCGAGCGCTGGAGGCGGGCGCAGCGGGCGGCGAGGAGGAGGTGTGCCTGACAACGCTGGGCCGCTCCTACACCGTGGACCTCGCGGCCATGCAGCAGCTCAACGATCACACGGGCACCGCGCGCCCCGTGCAGCGCGTCGCGCCAGCGCCCTCCGCCGCCGATGCGGCCGCCGGCGCCGCCAGCGCCCCCGGTCAGTCTCATTCTACTTTTCCTTTTTTGCACACTCAACTCATCTTATTAAGAATTTGATGCGATTTTGTGGATCGCGGGTTCAATTTCCGCACGGCACATGCATTTTTATTAACTACAAATAATTGTTCCTGATCTGGGTGCATATGCAATTTATGTATGTAAACGCGACACTGTAGAAATTCCTACAGAGAGAGGTAAACAATTTCATCAAACGGTAAACATCATATCATATTAAAATTCAATCAAAATCCTTGAAATTGTCTTTAATTTAAATCCCAGCAATCATACACATGTACAATGAGTTTTGTATGTTAATATTAATGTAATGATATAATTGTGTTGCATCAGACCCCCGTATCGCAATGGTGCGCTGCAACCCATCGCTGGTGCGCGCGCTGCTGGCGGTGCTGCACGAGGTGTACTGGAGCTCGGCGGGCCCGGCCGTGCGCTCGCAGGCGCTTAAGGCCATCCTCCGCTGCGTCTACTACGCCGACGCGCAGCTGCTTCGTCAGGTGCTCAAGATGCAGGTACGCTCAATATAACGCTGATCGCAGTAGCAAATCATTCGAGCTATGTTGTTTTAGATCACGAGACATTTCAAATATTTCATGTTGTCTATTTACACCTATCCAATTGAACGATTTTCTTAAGCATGGCGCCTTTGCGGTTAGACTGGACTACCTATAATTGCCATTTCTTCTTAAGTAAAGTGATTCCATCATTATCGTTTTTACCTGACCACAGTTTTTTCATAAAAAGAGCAAACGCCGTGTGAAAATTTTCTCAATACCACGCTGGGGAAACTGGTACCGGGTATTCTCGCCATAATTATTCTTTTAATGTTAATAACAACACCGTTGATCATTGTGTTGTTTAGGTGATATCGTCCCACATTGCCGGCATGATGGCATCGAGCGACCTGCGCATCGTTGTTGGGTCGCTGCAGCTGGGCGAGATCCTGATGCAGAGGCTGCCCGAGGAGATGGGCGCGCAGTTCCGGCGGGAGGGCGTGCTGCATCAGGTGGCGCAGCTGGCTGAGCGTGCGCCGCCCGCGCACACCCCGCACACTCCGCACTCGCACACGTCGCGACAGGGCAAGCTTAAGGTAGCTTACTGAACATTGTTAAATTATACTAAGGAGCTCTAGCAATGTTTGAACAGATCGCGGCTGTACGTAGGCTAATGAAACATTAAAAGAATTTGGCAGAAATTGTTCCGATCGGTATAGCACGGGCGCCGGGAGGAGTGTGCCCGCTTGTCCTGGTAGAATATATATACAATTACATTTTGTTTTTCTTATTAAGATGTTTATGTGTATATACAAATATTTCAACACCTTGTCAATTAATTAAATATACTCCTTTACCTTTTTGTTCTGAATACAGAGCATGCATAACCCACGTATCCACGCTCGCGTCTCCCATTGTTAAATGATTCCATGTCTTTCCTTGTAGTATCTAAATGAACAATGCTACATGTAGTATCTGGTATAGTTAGACTAAGTTTAGGTTATATCTTTTGTGTCAAAAACGAAAATCGATCTCTCCGAAAAGAAATGATAAGAGTCAAACGACGAGACGAAGAAGGATGATCTGAGGAACTCTTCTACATTTTCAGATGGTTAATTTGATCTGTAGGCCTTGGTACGGCTCTGGGATATCTATAATATTTACCACACTGGCGTTTTTTCCATCAAACCGGTTATGTTTATTTAGTCATTTATGTACTCGCAAACATTGGTTAAACAATGTCTCATGAGTAAATGGAGTATTTACGAGCTTAAAAGTAAAGTTAATTAGCAACCTACAAATACCCACTGCTAGGCAACGGCACCCTCTCAATATTTTGAAATAGTTTCAGAGCTAGGAAAGATCAATCAAAAATATTTTATTATTTTTTCTCAGACATGCAGATTTCCTCACGATGTTTTCGTTCACCCACGAGCATGTGGTAAATTGTACACTTGAAAATTGCTGTTAATAGTATTAGTGGCACTGGGAATAGAAGCCAGGTCACTCGCGGCATATCCGCGAGCTCGTCGGTGAGAGGTTCACGCACAGACCACCGCGCCTTCCAGCTTTGTCTATATGTATTTACTCATGTGGTTTGACTGTCTGTATGGAGAATGAGTCTGTATGGAAAGTAGGAAACGACTCTTTATATTGGAAATTGTAATATTAGCTTTTATGTTTATGATAATCCATTGATTTGAGGTTTTTTCTAATACAACTTTTTTGTCCCTAGTCTCCTAGCGGCACCAGTGTTCGCTCTACTGGTGGATCATCACCACCCGCATCTACTTCTGCAACTGCAATTGATCATAATTTGTCCCTTGCTTTCTCCGCATCTGGTTCTTTTGTGGCAAGTTCTCTACGTAAGTTTTATTTTCATATTTAGAACATTATCATATTTTTAGTGTGTACAAGAGAATATGATCGATCTCAGTTTAATAAGTGTTTCAGATTAAGTTCGTCAACTTTCCTTGCGTAGTTTTGTTATATTTATCTAATTTAATACTTCATTACAGCTACAGCTAGTGAAAGTTCCGAACCTGGGCCGGCGACTTCAGCTTCTACATATCCACATGCTCCCAGCACAGTACACAGGTTATTATACTTTATAACCTAAATAATTAATATAATTAAACTAAATATTATTAAACTAAACTCCAAGAATGTTTTATGTCACTGGCAATTTTTGATATGTTTAAATCTGATATTGTACAAATCCAAACTTGTAGATCTGGTAGCCCGCTGCAATTAGCAGAAATGCTAAAGCGCAAACGCGCTGTGAAGCGGTCGGGCGGCGCACCGGCACGCCTGCCGCGGCGTCGCGATGATGTGACGCCCGCGCACGTCGCGCACCCAGCGCCCGCTGCGCCCGCGCCCGCGCCGCCTGCGCACACACATCACACACATCAAGCGCACGGTAAGTGGCTCAGTATGTATGTAAGAGAAAAACGATCTGAGCCTAAAACCCCTCGTAAATCACATTTAAAACTGTTTAATAAACTTACTACATTTTACCAAATACAAGAATTTAATGTGTGAATTAAATAATATGATGTTCTATACCATTATTATTTTTTTTGTATAAGCCACCGTTACCAGTGATATTCTGTATAACTTTTTTGCGACTTACATACCACAGCATCCGGAATCCCATCAGCGGCCCGTTCGACATCACGTGTCGGTGGCACGTCGAAGACATCGTCTTTCCTCTCGTCACTTAACCCATCACGTTGGGGACGCACTCCACACGCGCATAAGGACACCGGACTTCTCGCTTCTCCGCACACTTCGACAAACCTAACGGTGCAAAACAAGTTAGTAATTTTTATAAACGTTTTTTATTTAATAATAGAGTGAGCTCTTATCCAATTACTGCAAGGAGTTTACATCTGAAAAAAAAAACCATAATGAACAAACCATAAAATAGTCAAATATTGACATAAAATGGTAAAAATCAATATAGGTAATATGGCGTTATATGTACATGATTTTTGATTATGATATTTGTATATATGGTCTATCGAACGTGTAATGAACATGGAGGATTTTCTACTAACTACTAACATACCGAATAGGCACTCAAAAATATGACCTCGAACCACAGTCTGCACTTGATACCCCTAATTGGGGGCTATTAGGACACCCATCTCTTCAACGTTTCTAATTTTTTTGATTTACATAAATTTGAAAATAATCTAAAAAACGGCCGTGTGATGACGTGAGAATTCCTAAATGTCGACTTAGGAGAATAGGATGAATAAGCATTCACTTGGTAGACTTATATTTTCGAATAGTTAGATGGGCTACCCGTTTTGCCACGCGTAGCGGTAGCAGCAAATCCTCCTAATCGTAGAGCCCAGGCTCAGTACCTAGTGGACTAGTTCACGACATTGTCAGTAAGACTTTAAACCATTAATTCTAGGGAGAAGGTCCGCGAATGGATTCAGTGGAAGGCGGGGCGACTGCAGCGCGAGTGGGGCGCGCTGGGTGGCGGCGCTGGCTCACTGGAGCAGCTGGCCGCGCTAGCCGCCGCGTTGCCACACTCGCACCACCGTCGCGCCGCGCTGCACCAGCTGCGCGACACGCTGCTGCACCACGACGTCTCGCCCTTCGAGGTAACACACCCGCACACCCTGACATGACTTACATACTTACCCTCCCACACCCATACCCACACACACAGCTAGCCTCCGCACGGGCACAACCGTCGCGATTCGCCAGCTGCGCGGCACGCTGCTTCACCACGACATACACAAACGGACACCCACTCCCAAACCCTTCTTATAAGATATAATAGATTCATTGTATTGTAGTGACAAACGAGCTAATAGTAAACTTGATGATAAGTGGCTACTGTACTCTGGAACAGTTGTTGGCAATGCTATTTGGCAGCAGAAATAAGTGAAAGAGTGGTACCCTACCCAGAGACCTTCTAGCCAGATGACCTAGCGACCACCTATTAACCACAACTTTCCTCCAATTAATCCCCTCTCCTTCGACCAAGCCCTTCGGTTTTTGAATGCTCGCACATAAACTGACAAACTTTTCATACCATTCCATAATGTTTGTAGGTGAATCACTCTGGCGTTTTGGGCGCGCTACTTCAGTTCCTAACGGGAGGCGAGACAGAAACAGAGTGTCCAGAAGGTGAACGGGAAGGCGAGAGCGAAGTTCGTGACTTGGCACAAGAAATGGCTGAGTGCGAAGAACGCTTGCGTCTCTTCCTTCATGTTTTCGCTGATATGCCACTTGTGCCTGAGTAAGTTTTATATTCAAATTAATTCATTAATGGCGTAACCACTGTGATGAAAATAAATTCCGTTTCCATTAAGACAGTGGAAACGGTGATTCTATTTATGTTTAATTCGACTTGTGTCCATATAAATTTATATTAGGCTGATATTTAATTCGGCGTGGTGAAAAATTACATTAATAGATTATATTTATTGCAGCGACAACGAATGGAGTGAGAAAGTGTCGATGATCGGAGTGGACTCTGGCGCGGGCCCGCTGACGGCGCTGGTGAGCAAGGTGAACGCGTGCGTGTCGCACCTGGAGCAGTTCCCCGTGCGTGTGCACGACCTTCCCGCGCGCCCCGCCACCTCCGCGCTTAAGTTCTTCAACACCCATCAGCTTATGGTAGGTTCATGTTCATGTCTAGTTAATTCAAGAATCTGGAGTCTAAAAAAGTCGGTGCTTTTTTTTTAAAGTATGTTCTGTTCTGTACAAAAAGTACAGAACTTTAGACACTTTTCGATAAAATAGATATCAATTTATTCTAAGCAATGTAGAGAAGAAAACTGATTGATCCTTTCTTTTTCAATCTACGGTCCATTTCAGGCTCTCTCGGTATAACCTAATAATTATTATTTTGTTACAGTGTGATCTCAAACGTCATCCGACTTGCACCAATCTAAAACAATGGAAGGGTGGTGTAGTACGAATAGACCCATTAGCTTTAGTACAAGCCATTGAACGGTGAGTACCTGTTTATTTAGCTACTTCAAGACATTATAAACAAGTTACTTTGTGGACATCCTATGTATTATGACCTCGTATTATCTTTTGTGTACATGGTTAATTTTTATCTATGACTGTCGTGAAATTTTCGAATGATATGGATTACATTATCTATTGTCTTTCCATAAAAATAAGAACGAAATCACATCACTTATATTAATAAATTCGTGGACTGTTAAATAGATGTATGTTGCTATTAATGTAACTATATTTTTTGGAGGAGTTGATGTTCATACGCAGTCTCTGTCGTTCATATACGATTGATTAAGGCACTTGCTCCGCTCGCTCCCACTGTCAAAGCAAGACGAAGTATGTTACATTTTTGTAAAAACAAAAATGTTGTTATTGTTATTATCAGCCACATCTTCTCCTAAAATCCTATTATACGCTATGTACACTAACACTTTTATGATGCGAGTACTATTGCGACCGCTAGGAAACCCCAGTTTCAGAGCGGCAAAGCTATAATATTTGCACTATACATGTGTACGTGAAACTGAGCGGGGTCCGTGGCGCAGGTACCTGGCGCAGCGCGGGTACGCGAGCACGCGGCCACGCGACGGCTCCGCGGCCGCCGCGCACTCGGACGACGAGGCCGCTTCCGATGACGACGTCGAGGACTCGCTGGCCACGCCGCCGCACCACCAACCCACTGAGTGAGTCCATTTTGTCCCTTACCTGTTGTGGGTAATTATTGTGCCTTAGAAAGATCATCATCATCAGTATGTACAGTCTTCTGCAGAACTTTTAAAAAGCTGGCAGGGTTTTCAGTGACCCAGACTTTGTAGTGGCGAAACATTTATAAAAACGCTGTTTTGTGATTATGTGTCGAACCACGTTTGCGTTGTCAAACAAAATATTTAAGGGAAACATGTTAGACATATTATAATTTAACAAGTTGTGTATTTAAAAACTTTCAGAAAGACTTCTTTTTATATCATTCTTCTTATATTCACATGTTTAGTTGAAATGTCTCCCTGTCAGATTTATAGACTAAAATTGTACAAGGCAAAATAGTTAATAACCTGTCTCATACAACAACAAGTATTCAAACATTATACATGATATTTTTTTGGTGCGAACATATCAAATTTACACAGAAATCAATCGACTTTACAGATTGACTGGAACATAGATATCTCTGATGCGAGCCCAGTAACGCGTTTGGTATTATAAACCTAGTGATTATGTACCTAGTGTACCATTTGTTGAAAACCATGTCATTTTTCTGACTTTTCCTTAATTGAATTAAGTCAATTGATGAGGTAGTGAATGACAGAAAAAATTAACAAAGACGGAGAATAAAGAAGATCATATTACGGAATTTATCATCTATTTATGTGGTTGAACCACTATAGGGGGCCTTGTCCTACAAACTTCAATAAAGCTCACACATTGTTTTTCTTCAATTCATTGTTGTTTCTATGTTGTGGGACCAACATGGAAATATGTCCTGCCGACTGCCACTGGGACAGATAGATAACAATGCACTGAGTATTGTAAGCTCATAAAAGACGTCGTAAAAAAAACTGCTGTTGCTTGCACAGCGCCACATCATGAAATACTCGATCTTTTATTTTCATCTTCATTTCAATCTCATGGTTGCCTCTTAAGCGGCAACCATGAGATTAAATATATCAGAGGATTGTTAGCAGCGTTATTCATAATTTTATTGCAATATCTTTGTATCAATATACTAGGTTTAAAAAGTTTAAATATTTTCGTTCATCATCAGTTCTGATCACAAACTGGAGTTCCTGATCGGCGACACTGTGTTGCCATACAATATGACAGTCTACCAAGCGGTGAGACAATTCGGTGAGCAGACCGATGCCGATACGGACACTGAGACGCCTCTAGGTGCGTATTTAACGATGCAGGTGAAGTTTTATGTGTTGTTCTTAATTAAATGTTTGTTCTTTCCCTCTATTCTTATATTTACTAAAAGTTCAGTACCTCTATTAGATTAGGTACATATGTGTAAATTTTAAAAGTACGTTTTAATTTATTTACTTTTACCCTATTGTGTTAATGTAATAAGGATTTAGGAGCAATATAACTCGAGTGTATAATGTGCGGGTGTTGCGTTGCAGCGAACGCGGGCATCTGGGTGCAGACGCACACGATCTACTACCGTGCGGTGGAGGCGGGCGAGCCGCCGCGCGCCGACGCGGCCGCCTCGCGCAAGGGCAAGGGGCACACCACCAAGCTCTCGTCGCGGCGCAAGCCCGACCTGCTCTGGAACGGTAACACTGCTACTGTGATACTGCACATCTCACGTTCGTTCTGCCCACAGGATCACAATACAATCAATTTTTTTTTTGTTTTTATGGCTTTAATCAAGCTGTTATGAACGGCGAAAGATGAAAGATTTTAAAACGTTACACCCATTGTTGGAACTTCTCCTGTTACATACAAAATTTGCAAATTTAATAAGTTTTATTTTATTTAATGAGTGCCAACATAATGTACTATGTACAAATAATTCATATTAAAGGTACGAGGTTTTCAAGTTCGCGGAATTGGGGACAAGCAGGGAAAATAAAAGTTCAAAGTTATTTTTCTTTTTCTTCATAAATTCTCCTGCAAGATGATTTGGAGACCTTTCGATTAGTTATACCCATCATTAAAGAAAAAATGTCTTTTCCTTACAAAATTTCTTTTCACAAAGCTCTTTTTCATTTTTAGAAAGAGGTAATAATCACTCGGAGCCAGGTCTGGACTATAGGCTGGGTGATTTAATATATCGAAGCCCACGTTGTTCAGGGCAGCTAGTGCGGGCTCTTGTGGACGGACGCATTGTCGTGCAAGAGCAAGACACCTCTGCTTAATTTTTCTCTTCTTTTTTCTTTAATAGCTTCTTTGAACCGCTACAGGATTGTTGCGTAGTGTTCTCCGGTTATAGATATACCTCTATCATTATAATCAATCAACAAGATTCTTTCTGAGTCCCAAAAAACTGACGCCATGAGTTTTTCGCCTGATTGTGACACCGCTGACCTTAGTCATGCCAAGATGATTGTGCAGAATTTTAAAAATAGTTGTATCGGATACTCCAACCATTTCTGCAAGGTCCGAGCATCTTCTAATACAAATTTTTCGACTTTTTCAACCAGTTTCGGAGTGGTTACCTCAATAGACTATCATGGCCGTGGGTCGTATTCAAGCGATTCCCTGCCTTGCTTAAGAGGCTGTGCTACTTGTATACCATGGTTTCCTCAGGGCACGAGTTCCTTAAAACCGATGACACCTCTTTCAGTATGATTTGAACGGATTTTCCTTGCTTTGTAAGAAACTTGATGACGGCGCGATACCCGATTTTTACTCCATTTTCCAAACTGATCTGATTGATTGATTGAAATTGATGAGAATCAATAGTTCGAAACCTAATTATACAATTGTGACAAAACTTTATATTTATACTAATTATGAGTCATTGAACATGTTAAGCCCTTAACGAGCCTGCTAACCCCGCCATTCCGTGAACTTAAAAACGCACCCTCGTATATATCAATGATATTAGCTCAGTGCCACTACAGCTACAGGCGAAAACTATATGCGTAATATAATTGTATTTTAACTTAACACAAACCAATCACATAATAAATAATAATGCTAGACTTTTTTTAACACGCTTCTATTAGTTTCACTTGTATGTTTGCTTGCTTGTTTGTTTGTAACCGACTTCTTTAGACACGATTTTGACTCATTTAAAACGGTTCCATATAAAGATGTAATTTCCATTAAAACGTTGAAGACTTATCAAGTACCGATAACAATACAATAATTCGATAATATCATCTTATAATCTTCATTAGGATCGCCTGGATTAATAATTTTCTCGAAGATTCTTTGTGTAAGAGTGAGAGAGATGATCAAGCGCGCGGTCTGCGCATGCGTACTGTATCGGTTTTCAACCGTGATTCACAGAGGGCTTTACATTTATAACGAAATAAATGCATTAAAATGATCAGAACAGAATGTATGGATTCTCGGAAGTTAGGAGAAATTTTAATTAGAAAATTAAGATAGAAATTTGAATTTATTAATTTTGCGGAATAAAATCTGGTAATTTTGGAATAAAGCGTGGGGTGTTTGATATATCAGTTCTCGAAAATAATCGATCGGTACGATTAGTCCAAAACTGGTACGAAAGATATGGACACAAAGCGCCCCACGCCTTTTCCACAATAATATTAATATTTTTCGTTCAAGAGGCCAAGAGTTTTCGTTAATAATAATTGTTAACCTACTTACCAAATAGGACTTTTTACAGATACCTTTATTTTTTTCTGTTAATGAAATACTGTTGTCTGTCCGAAAATTTCACTATACGTTTCAAATTTCAGATGGTATAGTTCCAGTACGCGAGTCGCCGCTAGTTGTAATATTACGATCGCCTCTGATAACCGGCAGTGAAGTGAAAGACGCTTCGTTGCCAGCATTGGGACTACTGCGCGCCCTGCACGCTATGGCGCGCCACTGGCACACACTGTACCGTGCGGCTTGCCTGCCAGATCATCGTCCGCTAGTGCCAAACACCGAATTCGTTAATGCAAAGGTATCGAGTAACATCTAGATTTTACTGACAATACTTTAATAACTCTAGATTTAGATTTGAATACATAGAATAAATATGTTATATATACAATCTTTGATATATTTTTTTTAACTAACCTACTAAGTATTATGTGTGTTTAATATTAAACAGTTTATTTGCTATGCACAGGACTCTTCACATAAGATATTGTAATTAAACATTTTCCTTACAGCTTGCTGCAAAGGCGAACCGGCAACTTCAAGACCCATTAGTGATAATGACTGGAAATCTGCCACCATGGTTGAAAAAGATTGCCTATGCATGGTGAGTATTTTTGTTACACAGAGATGATTAATTTAACCGGTCTGCACGGAAGGAAATATTTAACGTTGTTATTAATTTAATGTTAACAAAACAAATATTATTTACAATATTATTAACACAAAAAAATATGAATCATTTCATGTACTATGTTATTGTTGTCTACCATTAGACGCGGATTTTTTTATCTTTCATCTCTTTAATCACACTAATAATACTTCTTAGTATACTACTCTACTTATAGATTAATGACACAGGGCACGACTTGGACCAAATTGCATGAGTACTTCTTACGTTCAACGCGAATTAGATACTTGATACAAAATTTGGAACATATTGTTTAATACGAACATTCTCGTGCATCGGTAGAATATAATATGTGAACGTTTGCAGCCCCTTCGTGCTGCCATTCGAGTGCCGGCACCTGCTGTTCTACGTGGTGTCGTTCGACCGCGACCGCGCGCTGCAGCGGCTGCTGGAGGCGGGCGGCGAGCGTGGCGCGGCGGCGGCCGACGAGCGCGTCGCGCCGCGCCTCGACCGGCGCAAGCGCACCGTGCAGCGTCACAGCGTGCTGCGCCAGGCCGAGCACGTCATGCACGAGTTCGCGCACACCAAGGCGCTGCTCGAGATACAGTACGAGAACGAGGTCGGCACCGGCCTCGGGCCCACGCTCGAGTTCTACGCGCTCGTCTCGCAGGTGATCGCCGCTCTCTGACGAACTACAATGACTGATACAGTGCTTTTCGTTCACTCTGTTACGAAACCAAAAAATAGTTGCATAGTCTAATATATTCGTATTATCCTCGTCGTCTTTATCGTCACACCGTCACGCGCCATGGGTTACGGGATTGGAGTAAAAGACCGGTATCTTAACCCTCTATTTATTTGACCATTTACATAGGATTCAGACTTTCTTTCCCTCGCACGTAATCTTTCCCGAGTCTTCCGACCGGTAACCAATCCGCTGTCTCTTCCTGCACCGGTTGCGTCTCGTCCTGCATCTTGCCTTTACTCCGGATTTTCTTCCTCCTTTTCTTTTCTTTTTTGTCTTCCATTTCTTTCTGATCTTCCTCTTCTACTTACTTAAGAGATCACCACTGAACTGCCCGCCCAGCACATGCTCTTGTGCTCCTTAAAAAGTGCCGAATTTCAATTGTTTTTTATTTTCGAATATTTTCGCATATTCCCGATGCAATTTTTTATTTGGCACTCGAAAGACTAGAAAGTGTAAATATTTTATGACTTATGTTGATCTACATGACAGAAAGAATTCCATAAAAAAAAAGTTTATCATACTTAATGTGGTTCTGGGTCGCAGTATCCATAACCTCGTACTTGTGATGTTACTCTCAAATACCAGTATGCAAATTTAAGGTTTGATTGATGAATGTTCCACCAGAGCCTCGTTAGTCAGGCCGGCTTCACTAGAAAGAATTTTTAAAGAAGTTTATGCTCAAAATTCAATATCCTATAGGGTTTCTATATCTTCATTATGGCATATTTAATTTTGGATTTTTGCGATTAAGTATGCGCAAGCATTACTCCACAGGGGCGATGCCACATTTGGATGTCCGTTAATTTGTTCCTCGCAGCATCTTTAAGAAATTTGGTAAAAACAATTTATATATAATAGCTATAAATGATATTCAATATGTAAACTACAAAATTGTTTTATAATTCACCAAATAAAAAGAATTAATATATTTTCTAATTTTTAGGAATTGCAACGTGCAGATCTTGACTTATGGCACGGAAGCGAAAACTTCAAGCAGAAACCAACGTCTTTCGGGGGCGAAATTGTCAAGAGCCAACCACCGGTCGTTACTGACAGATCTTCAGACGCGGCAACCCGCCTCGCGTCCTCTGTACGCGACGCACTAAGCCTCGATGAAGATCGCTCTCCACAACATTCGGATCTCGAGAAGGAGACTTTGATCCCCTCACCCGCTCCGGACGCTACTTACGTGACGTGGCCTTGCGGCTTATTCCCGCAGGCGATCGGACGCAACGCGAGAGCGTCACACTTGTCTCGAGTGAAGGCCAAGTTTCGGTTTTTGGGAAAATTCATGGCTAAAGCAGTTATGGATTCAAGGATGGTGAGTTAATTATCTCGTAGCTCTAATGATGCCGTACTTTAGAATTATATGTCCCAACTGTCAGTATTAACAAATTATAAACTGAAAAAGCTATTACATTTGGAAATTCTATCGTAATATAACACTAGTAGTATAAGTAGATGATGATGTCCTCTTGCCCAATTTCGACCACGGCGAAAACTTCCGAATGAGATCGATAGCAATTGTAAATGTTGTCAATTGCGCAGGATATTCTATAAACCTGAGACATTCGCTTGTATTCGCATTCCCATTAATGTGATAAAATGATGAATGAGAGTTAGTGTCGGAGACACGCGGTCGCACCACTGAATAGCGAGTAACGTAACAAAGGTACGCTGGGTGTGCTCAGGTGGATATCCCGCTGTCGGTGTCGATGTACCGCTGGCTGGTGAGCGAGCAGCGCTGGCTGGGGCTGAGCGACGTGCGGCACGTGGCGCCGGAACTTTGGCGTTCGCTATGCCGGCTGCGGCGCGTGGCTGAACGTGCCCGCCACATCGCGGCCGACACGCGACACACGTCCGACCAGCGCGCGCACCTGGTACCCGCCCCTTAATATATTTTTTTTTAAATTGGGAGTTAATATATAGTATAATTTTTATTTAATTGGGAGAGGCCAAAATAACCAATATCTTCCCTCCGAAACAACCCGAAAAATCCCGAGTACCATCCCATATGAGTTTTTATATCGATTCGATCTCAATTGGTACCATGAAAATCTTTGTTTAAAATAGTTTTTTAAATGTTTACGCTTTAGTATGTCGCTGAAAGGTTTGTGACTATGAATTTGTGCGACAGGAATTTAGAATTTATGTAAATCCTGCTCAGATTTTACTTGTTTCTAAGGTTGTATTATTATCGTATGGGTAAAATGTTAATACTGTAAAAAAAACATTCATTTATTTGTCAACTTCTATTATACAACTTTGTATTATATTTGTTAAAAAAAATTGTTGAAAAAAGTAACTTTACATAAATTCTAATTAAGTCCAAAAATGCGTTGCAGATAAACGCTCTTGAGTTGGATGGATGTCCCATTGAGGAGTTGGGCTTGGACTTTATATTACCAGGCGACGGCTGCACCGAGCTGCGCCGCGGCGGTCGGGACTTGCCCGTCACGGCTCATAACCTGCACTACTACATCTCACTTGTCACGCACTGGCTCCTATACGAAGGTATATTGTAAAAATTTGTTCACAATACCACACCTACATTTGAGAGATGGTGAGGTAGATGACAACAGAGCAAATTTGCATATTTTGTGTCATAAGTATCATAAGTTAGTCATGCTCCCCTTATATCTCTCTCTTGTTTCTTTGCTCTTAGATCCAATATAATAAAAAAATCATCTTTCTCGGTTTTTCTTTGCAATGTAATATTATCAAATATTTTTTTCTAAACTTTCTAGGAGTGGCAAAACAGATGGAGGCTTTTAAAGAAGGATTTGAATCAGTATTCCCATTAGCTAATCTGAAGATATTCTATCCCGAAGAGTTGGAGCAAGTGTTTTGTGGAAGTCCATCAGGTATGTCTCATGAATTAATATTTTTTTATTAGTTAGATAGTTAACAAACGAGGTTCTGGCGACCGAATGATGGCAAGAATTCCTTAAAAAAAAACCAATAAAGAAATGCATGTCCAACATGCCATGTTCAAATAAATATTTATTTTCAAATAAGACACTTATTTTGATGAATCTGTATTTTTATTTAGTTAAATATGTTGATTAATAAAATTATTGTATGGAAGGAGGTCGAGAGCAACGTTGGGATCCACGCATGCTGGCCGAGTGTATCCGGCCGGACCACGGCTACACGGCGGAGTCGCGCGCCATACGCATGCTCATCGACATTCTCGCTTCCTACAGCCGCGAAGAGCAACGGCTCTTCCTGCAGTTTGTTACGGGCAGCCCCCGTCTACCCACTGGAGGTAATGTTTACTTCGAAATGTACTTTTACCCTTGTATTACATTGTAATTAGAATTGTAAGGTGCTGCTGATGTTTTAAATAAACCTAAATTATAATGAGTACAAACGCAGGACAATTAGTGCCCTGCGTTTGTACTCGTAATTACCGTCGTAATAAACGCTTTAATATTAACGAAATTATCGTATTTGCAGGTTTCAAAGCACTGAACCCACCATTGACGGTGGTACGCAAGTCGCTAGAGTCCTCTCTCGACCCAGACGAATACCTGCCGTCGGTGATGACTTGTGTCAACTACCTCAAACTGCCGGACTACAGTAGTGCTGAAGTGATGCGTGCAAAGTTACGCCTCGCTGCGTCCGAGGGACAGCATTCCTTCCACTTGTCATGAATATTTTACCACACCTGCTGTCGTTTGTGTTTACTTACTAATCCTTAACGATCTTGTATACTACTGTGTGAATGCGGTTAGTGATATTATTAATTATCATAAAGTTGTTGCGGCGCTAACGCTCCGGACACCTACCGTCTATGTGCAATCAGAGTGATTTATTTCTTTGCTGTGACAGACACTGAAAGTGCTGTGTGATTAATTTTTGTTCTCTTTTTGGATTACTTTTAGATTACATAAATATGTTTATAATTATATTTTGTGTTAATTTAATGTGATAGCTTTGTATATTTCTTTATCAATATGTTAGAAATTGGTTCTCAATATGTAAATCTATGGTGTGTGACGTGGACCTTGTCGGTGGGGGCGTAGGCGATGTAGTCGCAGTGACGCATTTAGCCACGTGCAGGGAATACATCACTTGTAATCGACACCTATGTTATATAAAATACTTTATTACATAAGTCACATTTGATGGACCATTGAAAATCTTTGAGAGTCCCTATGAGTTATGATAGCATTTAATACCAAATGGTGTATGTTTTGATTAAAGTTTAAGTATCATAAATGAGTAAAGAAAAAGTGCAAAATTTAATATGTAACAATTTCAATAAAACCATGTAAACAATATTGATCAATTTGGTGTTTACTTTACTAATGTCCCAGCAAAGAATCATATGAAGTAAATTAGTTACTAGAGATTTTAGACTATTTTTGAGACCAGACTAGCTTGAAGGTTTGAAGATACAGTCTGATCTGGCTTGAAGGTCCAGTGTATCGTTTTGGATTTTCAGAAATTATAATTAATATGCACTAATAAATAATAAAAAAGTTTTCTCATATCCTTTACTTCGTTGGTTACCATTAGTTGTCCGTTCAAATGCAAATAAGAAGGGCTTCGCTCCAAAATAACTTTATACTGTCTGTTCCAATTAGTTCCGGTTTTAAAGTGCAAAAAGCTTCTCCCAACACTCATGGGATGAACGGGGATAGGATTTATGGTCATGAAGTGGAATTTGGTGAAAAGCGAGCTAACAGTTCACCTGGTGGTAAGTGGCTACTGCAGCGCATGAACACCACCAAACAATCTCCATCGAAGAAGATCAGATGCGTTGTCCCTGAAGTCTTTAGTTGGAACGCCTCACAGTCCATAATTATACTGACCCTCTTTACCTTTCAAACCGGAATACAACAGTAGCGTTAGACAGCGTTTCAAAGTACTTATTTAATTAATATTTTATGATGTCTTCGATTAAAGATTTAACGGTAATGTATGCTTATAGTCTTACTTGCTACAAGCAAAGGTGTGAATTCCCTTTTCGATAGTAACCTAAGCCGAAGTATCGCACCTCCTTATAAGGAGTGCTCCCTTGGGTTCCCGGAGCCCCTCTAGTCGGAAATCTTTCGTTAACACGGGTCAGAGCACAGCAGCAGCAAGTGTCACGACGCCGAGCGTCGCACCTACAATTTAGCGTCGTTGCTCCTCTAATCTTCTTTCACTCACGAGCCTCCGGCTCGCGAGTCTTACCCACGAAGCTGTAGGGGTAAACAGCAACGTGCACGGCTTTTAGTCGGTATGTTTCTCCTTCCGAGATCCGAGTCCGACATATAAGGCATTTGGTGTCCTCCCAGCCAGCAACCGAGCATGCGTAAAGCATTTTCCATCTACGAGAAAAAAAAGAAATAAGTCGTGAATCTTTGGAGTAGCCGATGTTTGATTAGTAATAGTAGTAGCTTTCCCCAGCCATCCTAGAAGAGTGTAATCAACTATTAAATTACTGGTCTGGGAAATATTTTTGGAAGAAAGCCTTGGTTTTAGTTGTTCATACCTAGTGTTCTGGAGATATAAAAGTAAGATAAGAATACAGCCAGCTCATGCAGCAGCGTGCGGCTCACCTGATAGTAAATGATCACCGACGCCCACGAACATCCACAACACCAGAGGAGCTACAGGTGCGTTGCCGCCTTTAAGGAAGGAATAGGCTCTTTTCTTGAAGGTCCCTAAATCGTAACTTCGGAAATATCGCTGGTGACAGCTGATTCCACAAATTGCGTGTCAGAAAATTTCGACTGAAACGCACTGTGGGGGAATGCCAACCATCTAGGTGATATATACATCATCATTCGAATTCTGTCGCGATGTACGAAGGTGAAACTCGGCGGCTGGGATCAATCTGCAGAACATTCCCCGTGGTAAAATTTGTAAAAAAATGCAAAGACAAGCAACATCTCTTCGCAAGACCAAAGGGTCAAGCCGATAATAGAGAGCTTGGTCGCCGACAATTCGAGCCGACCAAATGATTGCAAAACAGCCTGTGAATCACATGGATGGCTCTTGTCAAACTCTTAACCAATCGAATTGAAATACAGGCAACTTTACATCATTAAATTTCTAACTCATATTCTACAGGCATCACTGCATGCCGTGAGGAAAGTAACAAATTTTGTATTACACGCTATAAAAAATTCGAGTGACAAAAAGTAGTGTGGTGTGATTAACACTTTTATAAATAAAAAATTAACCAAGTCTTGTTAATTCTCTGAGTGACTACACTTTCCAATACGATTCCAATAGTAAATTAACATTTTAATGACCTGTGTGGTCCTGTCAAACTCTTATGACTCATCGTGTCAAGGATTTATTTGTACTTAGATGATTAAGAAGTGTTGTTTCGCTATAACACATCCAAACTTTATTGTATTGAAATATGGTCGAAATTTGCCACCAATATTTATGCTGTTTCGATCTGCTATCTATGCTGCTCGTTGACCTCTACTCTCGACTCTTCCTATGCAGCAGATCAAAATAAGTGATATTATATATAATCGCAGTTCGCTGTTACGACAAGCTCGCGCTCTCGTTAGACAATCGTACGTTCAAGCGCAGTTTTACTGTTATATTAAAAAAAACTGCACTTTAAATAGAGTATTGCTTTCTAACGCTTTGTGAACACTACTATTTATTAGTATTATTCTTCTGTGGTTCACACGGTGGTGACCTCTCTAGTTGTGTGGATTTGAGCCAGTAACTATGGAGGACGTTGATATATTAGCGGCATCAACTCTTTGTTTACTAAGCTTCTACTACTATGTGACTAATTTCCAAAAACAAGTACATATTGCACAAACAATCGCGAAACTTGCGATTTCGAGACGCCTCGGTGTGCGGACTAGTCCAAGTGGAATTGGATTATCATTTATAATTTAGTTGCAGACTTATCATAGCTTTTACCTACGCCGCTTCGAGCAGTGTAAGGACAATGATCGTAAATGGCTTTATTATGTTCTACCGATGTACACCTAACGCTTTGGTTCGAAGAACTTGACGATTTTCGAAATACATCAGCCTATTTTAGTACACTGCTGAACAATGGCTCTCTGCCGGTTCACTGCTCCCCATCTTTAGTCTGTGGGTTCGGCAATGGATATTACATCATTATTCGGTCGCCAAAGCATAATTGTTGGCTAGCAGAGTGCAGAGCATGCAGGTGAAGTTGATATTTGGAGAAAAAGGAAATATACCATATATTACCTTATTCAAAGTACATGAATTTTTAAATTCGAAAATAGCTACCATTCTTGTGCCATTGATCTGTTGCTTGTGTTTGATTTCATAAAAATAGCTTTGATGTTTAAACATATCAAGAAATTATTGTCTTCAAAATTGCTGCTACTAATCAATTTGGTTAACTTGGTTGGTTTTTCTCCTTTCTAAAATTATGGCAGTCACCTGGTATGTTAGACTAAAAGAAAAGTTTAAAATATGAAATACCACAACCGCAAATCAAATTATGGTAAGAGGCAGAATTAAAATACAATCATGATTTAACAATTTAATATTTCAAAAAATATTTACAGTTGAAAGGGGAATTATTAAACGAGTAACTACAACCAATAAGTTTTCCTTGAAAATAAATAATTATCACACATGTTATAATAAAATGTATTATCAATTATAATCTTAAACGGCGCATAGCTGTAAAAATCCACAAACAACCCTGTATATAATTGTGCCACAGCTATGTTTCCAATTATGTAGATAAAAGAATTGGAACAAGTGAAATGGGTGTCTTAATCATTATCTAATACATTTATCATACACCAACTAAACACCAGGAAATTCATAGTATCATTGCCAGCCAACCCAATATGAGACAAGAACCTCCTATAGGTGTTAGACGTCTGAAGCTGCGGTCACCAGTGAAGGAGTGGTAGTAACATGTGCCACAAAATAATCCCATTCCAGCTATAAAGAATCCACCTGCCTGAAAAATTATAGAAGTGGAAAGTTTTAAATAAATTAAAACTAGACCTCATTACTAGTGACAGGCGAGGTATCTTATTCTGCAATTGCCAAGTGTTGCTAAGCTACATGGCCAATTAGATATCGAATTTATAGTTAAATTTATGTAAGTATAACACTGAAGTAATTTTTGTTGTCATTGTTACATCACGGCTGGTAAATCATGACTAATTAAATCACGTGAAAGTAAGAACTTGAGTCAGCAGCATGTTTATTTTTAATTGCGGCCTTAACAGCTTCAGCAAGGACAATGTGCCAAAGTATTAAGAAATAAATGACCCAGAATATTGTCCAATACATGATTGAAACATAAATCAAAAAAACGAATAAGATTCAATCACACTTGAAAGTTTTTTATAATCCCCAGGCCTAGATTTTTTTTCAAATTATATAAACTTATACTAAACTATGTACATAGGCAGAGTTAATGTCTGGGACTTTCTCTACCACTCTACCTATGGTTAATGCAGGGATGAAATGAATAATGTCCATGAATACTTTAATTGTACATTATAATATTACATATTTAACACACCTACATTATAAAAAACTTAAAGCAAATCAGTCTTAACATTGTTAATAACAAGATAAATTTTCCATGAAAGTTTTTATAATGTCAAATCCAAGTTTTTATCTCATCTTGTTATAAAAACTTTACATAAATCAAAGCTTAAGCATGTTGAGAAGTAAGATACAATTTCACTTAAAAGATCCTCTTTCCTGGCTGGGTACATTTATGATGGTTGCATAATGTAATAGGCTTTTTCAATGCCCAACATGCAACAAAAAATGAGGCATCAAATATTCCATGCCTCCAGCAAATCCTTCTATTAAGACACTATGTCCTGCTAATTTTTACTCAGAGACAATTTGTCATGGCTTGAAAGCTATATAGATGATAATTGGATAACACTAACTTTGACAAGGCATTTGTGAATATTTCTTATTTCAAAGGAACAAGGAATTATTTTCATAAATTCTATACTGCCTCAATCTCGAAATTATAAATAATGATTAATCTTATTGGGTATAATTTATACTTACAATAAATGGTCTTCTACAGAGAGGAACAGTCATCAAAGCTAATGTATGAAGGAAGTGGAATCTATTAGCCGTATCAAAAATCTTTCTTAAATCTTCTTTGCTCTCTGTTTCAGGAAAAGTGCGATGAGCTCCCATAGCGCCCAAAACGACAGCAACGGCGCCACTTAAACCGGCTAGCCTAACAAAAGGCCCTGCCGTTTGTGCTAACTCCCAAAGAGGCATCCTTATAATTACTGGCACTGGTGGAGTTTTCTCAGTTTTCGATTTAAAAACACCCTGCAAAAATTAAGTTCAAAATACTTCTACGCTACATAGTATATCTGACACTATAGTTTCTATGCAAGGACTAAGCGATTATCGTTTAGACCGCTATCAGAGATAATATTTGTTTTGTAAATTCATGCTAGCTATTTTAGAAATAGAAAACTTACGATGTGGCGCAAAACATTCATAGCTCCTTCCGTCACCGTATTAATCATAAAAGCATCGGCTAAATTGACCATACCTTAGGATTATATTATTGTGACGAAACTTCAAAATATTAAACAAATTGCTGTTTGTCTTCAATTTTATAAGGTAAACGATAAAACGTTAGGATTGTATCTTAGATAAGTTAACTCCATAGATAAGTTAGTATCCAGACAAATAACCTGATAAACGAAAAATTATCAATTCGATTTTTCTTCATTTGTAATGATAGCCACAGATGAAAAAAGTCACCCCAGTGTTAGTATTCTCAAATCCAACGAACTACTAAAATCTGAAATGTCTAAAAATCTACCAAAATGTACCAGACAAATGTCCAAAGTCTTCAAAAAGTATTGAATTTCTAAGTGTTGCATTAAAAAGATCCTATAAAATAAATCGTCAAAAGGTTTTACATTTTTTATATTTTACAGTTATCGCTCATTTACAAAAAAAAATTTAATAAAATTTCTCCATTTTCAATTAAATGACAAAACACTAAACAGAGCTAATGAAGCAAATAGCAAATAGACGAAATCTTTGAATGGATGCAACATAATATATAGTTTCTTATTCATATGTTATTAATCGTTACGTTAAGCCACGTTAATTTCAAGCGTCATCACATTCAGAATGCGCGTCGCCGTTGTGCGTTGTGAGCTAACGTCGGCGCTCGGCGGACCTCTCGCTTCTTCTGCTGGATGCAATGCTTCCCACGGGTGTGAAAAATATACTAGTAAACTCACGAACTGCCGGACACTGTGCTCGCAAGCTATTAATACGCATATTCCCGAAAACCGCATACGACCGCAACGCACCCAATGAAGCCATTCGTTCTATGAGTAACAGGTAAACAGCGCATATAAAACCCTTATTATCCAAATAAATGAACCAGCCCCTACCGGGGGGAGCAATATATTATTTCGAAATACAAAAGATAACTCAGGCCCCCGGTAGAGGCTGGTTCATTTATATAAGGGTTTTGAAGAAGATCTGCGGCTCCTAGCAATATCACCAGGAACATTCGATTCGTGCGCGCAGTGTCAAGCAGCTCGTGGGTTCACTAGTATATTTACACTTGCGTGGGATGCAAAAAAGCAATACAACCAGCAGAAGAGGCGAGAACTCCGCCGCGCACCCATGTTAGCTCACAAACGTGTACGAAAGCGTTCTTGTGCGGTGTGTGGCCGAGAAGAGGCGGCTGACGCTCTCCGACTGGCCAGGTGAAGCGGAAATACGTTACACACAATTCGTGCCGCATGTTTTTATATAATATTATTTTACATAATATACACAGCCATTTTGGCGTATCCCATCGCCATATGCATATGGAAACACAGATTTAGGTCATTTTAGACCCGCTTCTAAATCTATATCTATTACCATTACTAAGTAATGAAAATATGTTTATTTAACGTTAAATGCTATCGTTTTTAAAAGAACTTCATGATATTCAGTTAGGATTTACCAAGAGGCTCTTCATAACTGATGCACGAGTTTTTTTTAGGTTTACGTAAGGTGCGTCTAGGTTCAGAATTTCACAAATATAGTATTGTTTGCCGATGATTATTCGCTAATATTCAAAATCAATAGAAAACCTGAGAATCTGAGTGTAGTTAATAATTATCCTAATTAAGAAACTTAATAAACTATGGAAAGTTATTCATAAAAACCTACGACTGTGTTAAGAATTTATTAAATGTTATTTAATGATGTGTTAAATGTTTTGTAATAGTAAAAGCGATGTAAGATAAAGTAAAATTAAGATGTTATCTGGTATAATTATATGTAAAATGTGCATGAAGTAACTTGTAAATCTCTTGTAAAAACTTATTTATGTTAATGTGGTTAATGAAACTTATGTAAATAGGTATTTCATGACTAGATGCATATTTTGATATTATTATGTAATATGTTTGTAACGATAAATGATTTCAAGTAGTTCCAAGGGATTTGGCTAAAATAAAAACTCAAGTCTAAAAGGCCATGATTTGGGCGCGCAACACGCGGCTTTACAGATAATACGCGTCGCGACGCTGGCTTCTGCTATGCTCTGCTCTGGCTACTGTTAACAAAAGAAGGACTCTCCGACAATTAGAGGGGGATCACGGCAACCCAATGGCTCCTTTTAAGGAGACACCGAGACCTCGGCTGTGTTGAAATTTTAAATCGGGAATCTGGGACCTCTTGTTCGCCAGCGAACGCAACAAGGGTCCACCCTTACTGTACGCGGTTATATAAGGTAGTTCGTGAGTGTGTCCGGAGGACAATATTACTGCTCCGAAAGTGTTTAAGTAAAGATATGTTCACAGACAGGTTTTTATCAATTACTAATAAACGCCCGCGTTGTCCGCGTAAGTACCTAAGTCAGTACATTAAACCAAAATTCAGGGCGTTTACGCCTCAAGGCTTATCATACAAACATCCAAAATTTTCGAATTGAATAAACCTATTTCAATAAAACTTGTTACACAGGTCAAAAAAGTTAGTGAATTTTACCCAAACGGAAGTAAAATTGGAGCGATTTTAAGTTTACGGTAATTATTTTTGATCATCTCCTTTGTAACTGGACATTTAAAAAATGTTGTTTGATTACAGGTTGTGAGGCATTCCGTTCTAGTCCTCAGTGGTACAAACGCATTTGTATTCGTTTGAAGTTAGTTGCAATTGTCCATGGACTGGAGTAACCACTTACTATCAAGTGATCTCTTATCCAGATTACATAAATAATGAACAATTTTTGATAACGCTACAAACAAAAAATACTAACTAGTTTAACGGCTTCGCCTCTATTAACACTGTTTATCTGTTATGATTATTCATGATTACTGCCCACCTATTTTAGAAGATAGCGTGGATGTATTAATTTACTATACGGGCTGGACTCTTTAATGATACTGTGTTGAAAGCTACATGTAAATTTGTTGAGAGGTTTGTACCTTATAGGTATCAAGACAATTACGCTCACTGCCTTGCTCCTGTAATAGATAGCATGACGATATATAGAATAGATGTTGCTTGGTCCTCCAAGAAACTCAACAGTGAAAGTCCTATCGAAAACTGTCTACTTGTTTTTGCGTGTGTGGTTTAGACTTCTCTTCTAATAGTATAATACTGACCAATTCAAATTATTGAATATAATATTCAATGTACAGATTTAGCTTCTCTTCAGTTTTATTCGAAGTTGTCGACGAGTAATGCGTAGGTCGACAACTTCAAACTGGGGCAAATTGTCCGACTAGGTAAGTCCAACTTCGAACCAGAGGTCAATCGACGAAACCAACTCGGCAGGTTCGCGAAATCTTTTCGTGAAGTATTAAAACTTCAAGACCAAAATGTGCAACTATGGCGTGGTGCCATTAACTGACGTAATCGTAAGGATCAGCAAGCTGAAGTGGCAATAGGCCGGCCACATAGCTTACAAATCTGACAACAGTTGCGGAAGAAAGTTTCTCAAGTGACAACCTGGGACGGGTAAAGCGCAGTGTAAGACGAACCCACCACAAGATGGACTAGGTCGTCACCAAGTGTGTTGCAGGAAGTCGATGGATGCAGGTGGCTACTTTATGCCAATCTTTCTCATCTGTTCAGCAGTGGACTTGTGACCGGTTGAAATGACGATGACGATGAATACTTTATTACTTATAAACCCAAGAATGAAGTTATCATTACCTGATGAACGATAAATAATTCTTTAATTTTTCCATAGGAGTTTTTAGTTGAGTTTTAGAAAAATAATCGTTATTATACCATACGCAGTGAAACCCGATTGTATTACAAAGGGTACTTGGTCGATGGAGTATGGATCCAGACGGTGAGATCGCTCGAGCTCAATTTTAAGGTTTCATGTGCCACTTACCATCCGGTGATCAAGCTGTCGCTTGGTCGTCATGGTAAAGTCGATCTTAGTTTTAGTGGAATCATCCGGGCTCATCCAAGTAAACTTTTTGTGGGGGCACTTCTGTAAATAGGGCATTGTATACCGTGGGTTAAACATAATTGGCAACCATTCGCCTAAGAGTACATTTCGCACCTTAGGCTCTGAACCCAGTCACCGGTATAAATATTAAGATGGTATCGAGTGACAAGCTAGTTTTTAGATCCAGCATCACGACACATTTTTCAAAAGAATTTTCGTCGAGTTGAGCAGGTCTAGGATTTGTAGCATCCAGCTTCTGGCAGTAAAACTTAGCACATTAAAGAAAAATGTTTTTTTTAATTTAATGTCACCATTATAGTTTTACAGAAATTTACAGAGACTATACATTACATTTTCCTATGTGAATTTAACTTTAGTCAGCTCCTAGACATACTTTGTTTGAAAATAGAGCAGTTATGAAAAATACAGCAGGATTTAATATTTTTTCGAATTATATACAAATAAGGTATTGAACTTAAAACATATTCACAACCGCCTCATTCTGATCGCTTTTCTGTCTAAAATCTACGTATTTTGAAAAGAATCACAATAAAAAGATATTTTAAATGAATTTTTAATTTAATTTTTGTTGCCTGTGCCACCTTCAGTGCGCCTGATCCACTTCACTTTTTGGACAACAAACACCGGCGTAACTGAAAAAAAAAATTAAAGCTAGGTCAAAATTGCAAGAATAAGCTTACGACCTATTAGGTATACGTTTTATATATGTATGTATATAATGGTCAAATTGTACATTTAGAGTAATTACTTATAGCAAACTAAACACGTATCTTTATCCTAAGAGAACCCGGGATCAATATAAAAAGCATCCCTTGTCCTCACATTATTATAATAGTAAGTATAGTATGGACAATTATATTAGGTGGTAGATCCCTTCTCTGCATAGTAGTCGTCTGGCAGTGGGTACCAGGTACCACCCTCTTACCTATTTCTGCCCTCAAACAACAGTACAACTGTTAGCTGCTTTATAGTAAATTTTTTTTCTTTCCAGTAAATTTTCCAGTACAAAGTGCCAACCAAGAACGGTTCGGGAACATACCATTAGTAGAATACATAACTACTATAGTTTCTTTATCGGATCACGATATCTTAGTGACCGAGTTAGCCAATGAACTATCTTTCCTGGACTCGACTGTGTGTGACAGTACGTGTACATATACGACATGTCAATCGATTAGTTGAATCGATAATTCGATACAATAAAGCATTTATGGTTAAGTAGTAGTGTGGTGTTTAGGAAATACGAGACGGTTTCCTAATTAAATTGCGAGTGTCAGAAGACTAATCTTTAAGGTAAATAAATATCTACACATACCCATCACTAACAATACAGTAGGTGCGGCTGTAGATGTCGACATTGATGTTACGAGCTGCGACGCACCGCGTTAAATAAACGCACATTCCCACGGTGTCGTCCGTGGCTATCGGGCATTCGGCGTCACCGGTCGCAGTCTTAGGTGCCACCTAATAATATAGAAAAGGTCAATTTGAAAAAATATTAAATTTTTTATCATCGACTATGACTATGCGAAACTTATGATCATTATGCATTATCAATTTCAAACAACGCACGCACACATTCACACCTCCTCGCCAACGTCATTAATGATATTCCAGTTGATATACCATACAAGTATTATTATACGCCATTTGGGAATGATTATGAGATGTATTATGTGGTATAATACCGCAATAAGTGTCGCAAGCCTATGGCTTTTCTCGGTCATTAACACACTGAAATATTTGATATTGTTGGTATTGAATATCTTATTATTTACATAAAAGACACGTTGCCAGTAAAAAAAAACAAATACTACGTAAATAGAGTCAATGCAAGAAAAAATATGAAAATAAATTATCTCACAGCTAAATCTTTCGCAAGCTTGAGGTTAACTTGAGTTCCGTTGGTTTGGAGAGTGATGCAATCGGAAGTTATATTCAACAAAGTCTTCGCCCATGGGAAGCTATCTAAGTGATATGCAACTAAAGGACTTTGGGTTGTAGTCAACGGCGCAGGCGTGCTTGTAATATCTAAAAACACACAATAAATTGTTAAAAACAAAAAAATATTGTAAAAGATTAAAAAATGTGACAACAATTGTGAAAAAACAAATATTATGTAATTCTCATAAGATATATAAAACAAATATCATTGGCCGCAGCATTTCATTCATAATTTAAACCGAACAATAAATTGGACAGCGAGTAGGTGACCTGAAAAGAAACATAGCAGTTAGTTTTAAGCTTATCTAACGAAGATTTCTTTTGTTGCGTAGACGTGTTTGATGATTCTAAAATAAGATTATAAAATTAAAATAAATAATAATATCTATTACAACAGTATTCTGAGAATATATTATCATCGTAAACGGATTATCCTGAGTCATGAGACAATAGGCCTTGCATAAATAGCCTAGTAAGCCTATTCAGATTAATCTCTCCAATTCCTGTACACACTTTGTGTAAGCGGTTAGGTGCTCAGCTCAAGCATATCATGAAGCTACGTACAGTACATTTATTTGTACTATGTATATATATATGCTGGGGAAAAAAGGTTCTCGAGTGGCAGCCACGTACAGGCAAACGCAGTGTAGGACGACCCCCCACAAGATGGAGTGACGACCTGCGCAGTGTTGCGGGAAGTCGATGGATGCAGGTGGCTCAGGACCGAGCTTCGTGGCAATCTTTGGGGGAGGCCTATGTTCAGCAGTGGACTTCTGATAGGCTGAAATGATGATGATGATGATGATGATGTATAAATAAATTAGTCTTACTTACGCAGTTTATTCCACACCGGCCGAGTAATGATGCTTGCCCGCGAAGCAACTGAATGTAAATAAAAGGTTAAACTTTTAACAATCAATTATTCTTATTACTTATAATACTATTTATTATTTCTAATACTTATAATAATACAATATAAATAACTTATTCTTAAACTCTAAATTAATTAGAAGAAATTGTAGCTTATGAGAGAGAACGAGTTAACAGAACTGAAAACATATGAATTAATTATTCTTCATTCGCGTACCATGTATCCATCTAAGGGCCTATGCGCAGGTACGCTAAATACAGTGCCTTCTTCAATAAAGTTTAGAGGCATATATACGCCGCTGCTGCTACACTTATTTCTTTTTATCTTACCATTTGTAAGTTAAAAAGTGATAATTTGTTAATCTTACCTGAGTTAGTATCATCTCTTTTCGGACTGTATAAATATTGCACACCTGTAAAAATATGGTCTTTTGAATAAAAAAACTGCAATTTACTTTTTTGTTTTCTCACCCTTGATTGATATGCATAAAGATGAACGAGGTAATATACTATCTCCACCGATGATAATGAAATCTTCTGATAGCGCTATATGTAAATGATAGAATCTCAGTCTGATGATACCATAAGGCGGTGAAATCTACAAAATATGTAGACCCCAGAGCAAATATGTGTGTGTGTGTGTGTGTTATACAAATATTTCCTTAAGTAGGCAGCCAGAACAATTGATTGTGAGTGCCGCTGACTGATGCGATCCAATGTGTTTTAGTAACGTCACTGTAAGACCATTTTTTTATACACAGATTAGTATTTAATAAATACCTAGGTAATAAATTTACAAATTTAGGGTAGAATCAAATATCATTATTATAACGTTTATTTAACCACATTTTTCTGTGGGTTGGACAAATAGCCCCGATAGTTATGCTGCATGCTATCGGATGGGACCGTATTTTTCATTTTTTTAGTAAGACCGGATATGCGTGAAGTACCACTTTTTTCATTCTTTGAATTTTGGGTTGTCCCGAACGTTCATTGTCTCCCAAGCTGGTCTCGTTTAAATTGGTAAATGATTGTGCAGAGTCCGCGTACACAGCGTCTAACACATCTGCGTAGGCGTATTGCATTTCAAAAACAAATATTTAGTGACAGTTTTATTATTATAAATATAATTTTTATTACTCGATTTTTTCCATTCACAAAAACACTCACATTGACTCGCTCAAACGATTGTCAAACAACTACTGCGTGTACAGAATGGTTGAAATTTCGGTGAGTACCTGTCAAAGGATACGCAACCACATTCCCTAGCATTTATTGACGAGTGCTGCCATCTTCACGTTAAGGTCGAAAACACTTCAGACATCCTTGTAGACTTTCACACGATATTTTCGTCTATGGTATTATGCATTCCGTATTCGAAATGAGTTTCGATCTCTCGTAGAAGTAATCCTTATATGAAGTTTCGTCTCCTACTTCATCCACGCCCAGAGTTAAACTGTTGGTGACGATTGTATGATGTATCCCTACTCCGAACCACCGTATTTTCCGAATGTTCGGAAAAATTATAATAAGAAGGAGAAGTCCAACCTACGGTGTTTCTTTCGTCAGTTTCTTGTCCGAATGTTTTTTTAAAGAATTTGTAGTAATTCTGCAATAAGTGTTATTTTGAGCGGCTTGATAAAGTCAACAGTCAACAGTCTATATAAAGTTCGTAGAAACTTATGATGAAGATGATTTTAATACAGGTTGAACGATGGGAATATATGAAAAACCAAGAACATGATGTCAAGAACAAAAGAAAGCTCAGGCATGAATTGCATTAGCTATTCAACCATCAGTAATTCCACACAAACGTAATGAAAAAATAGCACACGAAGCTTGGAGTAATCTACGTAAGCATATAAAGATAGAGAATTATATCGCAGGCTGGGACTCCTCAGAATATTATTTGCAACTAAGTTAAGTGGGGGCAAAAATATGGAGAACTTTATGAACCAAATTACCAAGACGTCACAGCAGTTAAGCATTTACCGTAGGAGGATGATTTTATTGCTGTAATTATATTAAGCGTGTTGGCGCCTGATCCACTAATAATGGCAATAGAAAATTCAAATGACAACTTTCCAGCGAGATAGTAAAAGGAAAGTTTTTGCAGAAAAACATTCGTAAAAGCGATACTTTATGAAAGATTGTCCTAAGTCAGGACACGCATAGACCAATATGAACGCATCAACGGCCAAAGGTATTAGTTGAGCTGTCAGCAAACATGCTTCGTGCAGAAATATTATGAGGGCATTTGTTAGTGATGAAATGGCGATAGAGATGCTATACACTGTCAGTGTTTATATCAGAAAAGGTAATGTAAAGACAGTAAGTAATTTTTATTATGTACCGAACTTGACAGCTAACTTTTTATCTGTAAATAACTATGCAAAGGATTCAAAGTGATGCTTAGTTCTGGCAGGTGTCAAATTTATGTTGTCTACAGCCCCGTTGTATGATGGTGTCTATCAACTGGACACAGTAGAATCAACTAATCCTAATTGTAATTTTACTATGAAATGCGATGCCTCCCTTAGAATTGGAGACTCTTACATCCTTTCCTAAAAACTCTTTTAACAGAGCTATAGAAGATCTAGAGTTGCCCTCTCCATCATTTAGTGGAATGTCTCTAGAAAGTCTGATTATTTATTGAGAAGGAAAGGTGAAGTTTTGGATTCGTTTACAGCTTTGAAAATTCTAGTAGAAAATCGACAGATTATTGATTGCAATAATGAAGCACAAGTCAGCAAAGAGAGTTCTCTCATCTCATCTCAAAGGTTAAAAAGGATTATGTTTACATTTTTAAGAAAGTCAATTAACTATTACAGGCTATTCAAATGCACCAATGGGGCGGATAGAAAATCCTAAACAGATTATGTGTTTCAGGTTGGTAAATCTATAGTTTCCTGGGAGAGCAAAAAGTAGAGAACTGTTAACTTATCAAGCACAGAGGCTGAATATGTCTCTCACCGGTACTTGAAAGGAGGATCTATTTCTTCGAAATTTGTTGAATGAAACATTTTCAAACTCATTATCACATTGAATATATTTTAAAAATTTTTACCTAACCAAGTTTTTCGGAAGTCATGCGGACCCAGCGGCAGATAGCGTCGTGACAGCACCAGCAGCGTGGGTGCGCACCTTAAATTATTCTTACTTGCGTGCCTTCTGCTCGTAAGTCTCTTTTCCGCCGAAGCCTTCAAGGCCAATTCCTTGGTTAGTTTTATTTGGTTTAGTCAGTCCGGCACTTAATGCTAATTCCTACATAACCGGTCACTGCCTTCAGTGACAGGTAGGACTTTGCACCTTTCGCCCACGAAAACAAAAAAAAAACGTAGTGCGTCTTTCCTCACTATTTCTAATTGTTGTGTTATTATATTTGAGTTAAGTTGAATTTGAAATATTAGTTAGAAGATATTAAATACAAAAAAGTGTTTGACATTCACTTGTCATTACTTTGAAACAATTGAATTCCTATTCTTATGAGTCTTATTAGGACTAATCACATGTCGTGTTCTATGTTTTATAAATTCCGCATAAAAACACTTCGGAAACTAACTATAATTTTCAATGAATATAAAATAGATAATTACCCTTGGCTTCCTGAATTGCGTAGTCGTTGGATGCGCCCCTGGAGTACATTCCGTGCAAAGCAACCACCAAAAATCGTAATTTAGGAATGAAAATTATTTTGTGATTTTTTCCAGCCCTAAACATGCTGCCGCCAATGACACAAATCATAAAAAGTTTGTATTTATAAAGAGTCTCGATGTTAACTATAATTATCTTTAAGCTCACCGTAATTTTCAGCTACATCGCTCTCTTCAAAATCAACATAGCTATTTTCAGGTGCGGGCAGTCCAGATAAACCGCTGAGCGCTATCGGATAGGAATCCTCTATAACGAGAAAAACCCTTTTACATAATATGATCATGTGACCGAAACCTTCCAAGAAATACTTGCTGGCTTTTGCTATTCGGCTTTTTCGATTTCTTGGAGGGTCCTATGTTCAGCAGTGGACTAACATAGGCTGATGTAGACCTATTTTTAGCATTGCGTCATTAGTTAGTATTCGAGTATTGCAATTATCGAGCGCTGGACCAGGAAAGCAGATATTTTAAATGTTAAAGTTACTTAAATAATCGTTATCCTTTTAGATCACGACTTTATAAAATAAGACATTACTTTTATATACAAAAATAATTAATTTATATCGATTTTAATTTTAGATACTCTGTGAAGTATATGAGAGAAAGCTTTGTGAAATGCGCCCTGCTGTGCCGTTTTCAGTAGATCAATGACGCGCAGTATGTAGAATAATAAAAATCTAGAGCTGTCATAAAACGAGAATATCAAGCTTTGAAAATAGTCGTGGAATAAAAGTTGTTATTGTATATAATGAGGCCTGAAAATGAGTTAGTAGTAATAGTTACATAGTTTTGAAACTAGCCCTGTAAGTATATTTTTAGGGTCTATGAAGCATTAAAATAAACCTTATTTCACCTCCATTAGTGACGATAACAAAGCTGCATAGAGTTACAATCAATTAAATTTTTCAAAATCAATTCAAATTTTCAGACGATTTAATCCAATATTATACGGTCAAAGACAGTAAAATATTGGATTATATTGACGAGTCTAAACCTTCGTCCATTCTGCGATTCCGAACCATTTTGTCACAAGAATCAATTATAAAGCGAATCTTAAAACCCGCATGCATTGCAGCACATCGTATATGTTCATCATAAAATAAGATAATTTATTTTTAACTCAAAAATTTAAAAGCACTTATAATTTACCACTCTGCTTTTTCATATTTAAAATGTTAACATGTTTGTTTTCCTTTACGAAGCGATGAATGTCCAAAACGACATAGTTCAGCGTGTGAGACCGTGAAAAATTCAAGGATCTAAGAAAGAGTTACTTACGTGCGGAGAATCCACTGTAGGCGCCAGATTGAGCTGAAATAAATTGTTTATTTTTAATAATATTTTTATTTAAATTATGAACTTGACTGAACATGCACTCGAAATATATCTTTATGAGTTCTCAGACTACGTAGGTTACCTCCCGATGTATTTCTTTCTGATTTCCGCGCTGAATTTATTCATCGCTTAAAAGTGTTACGAATACTCATTAAACCTCGAAGGCACTGTGAGCTGTAGACGACAAGGTTACAAGTGATGTTTACTAATAAAAATTAGCTACAACTACATTGAAATTATTCGCCGTTCTCATGCATACCTATTAATCCTATTTTGGACCAAATAACGTGTGAGGGTCCGATATTACTCAAGTTTTTTTTTATTTAATGAAGCATTTAGGTATACTAACCAGCAATAGGAGGCGCGAAACCCATCAACGCTGGAAACAAATATTTATGTTTGTATTAAAATATGTAAAACACTTATAAGACAAACTGTAAATACAATCTGTGCATACTTCATCGAGGTGGCCGCTCGGAGTGGGCTTAGCAAGTCCACTTCGGATGCGGATTGGTGGACCACCCTGATTGCCTTGCCCTCCATAGCGAAGTTCGCAGTCGCGGAGTAAAGAGGACTTTTGTTATTACGATACGCCATTCTCCCTATCCTCTGTTACATGCGGCTGAGGTCGGGCCGCGGGAGGAAGTGTCTTACCCGAGGGTGAATCTGCTTGGGGCTACTGGCGTTGGCGGGGTCGCGGATGTGTGCGCGGCAAGGCAAAGGAAATACGATAGTCTCCTCGTTTAAAAAAAAAATTGATATAGAGAGAAACAAGAGTAGGTAATATGCAATAACATTTTTTTTTCTAGTGTATTGAAGATGCGTCTGAAATGGTTATAGTTTTAGGAAACTAATTTTGATAGCTTCTTTTTCTTCTCCAGCGTTCTTACTCGTAACGTGAATTGGCATCCACACAATTTATTACCATAAATAAACATCACCCCTTACATCGTACATCCTAGGAGATTATGGTTGAACTGTCTATATAAAAAAAAAGAATGCCGCTTTGCATTTTTAATTATTAGTCGGATACTGACAATGTAAAAAAAAGGTTTTTTGATTTGTCTGATTTGATACACCTAATATGTACGAGTCCTATGCATCTAAAAAAAGCAAAGCACATAATTTACTTACAGGTGCTGAAAGGTGATTCTGGCTCTGAAATCAAAGATAATCAAAATTAAGGACCATATTCATGGATATTTAAAAATAGAAATTATAGTGGTTAGTTTGGTAAATAGATGGATCGGCGACCATTTGCGTATTTTACAGAAATAAACCTCGGCACTCACACCTGATATCCCACAAGAAGTAGGCAGAGGCAATGTTATTATTTCTTAACAGATTTAGCAACCAGCCTTTTGTTATATTTATACTCTCACTTTTAGTTATATAGGTATTTACGTTCTGGAATTTTTGTGATACTGGTATTTATAATCAAAAGGGCATGATCAGTTCACGGAAAATCTCTTGGCGCGACAACCACGACACATGAGTGATGGACGATACTTTTACGCCGTTACACGGCATATTGAGACCACGCTTTTAATACTAAAAAAGTTGATATTGCTTTAGAGGTAGTTCAGTTTTCAACAGACTTTAAAACTTAAAGACAATCTTTAATTTTTTCTTAGGGTTGAAGATTTGACTTGTATTGTAATCACAACACTTTGAGAAGGTAGGTGCGTCATATTGTGAGAATTATTTACCTTTATCCACGGATTCCGCATCCACCGCACTTGTTGCATTAGGTTTCACAACGACCAGGGACGTGAGCGCTGTCACAAACTCATACTGTATTTGAAAAACAAAACATTCTTTTGTTTTACTCAAATTGGTGCAAAAGTTAAAACATAACATCTTTAATAGCCTGTGTAGTTCACAGCTGGACAAAGGCCTTCCTACCAAAGTCAAAAAACGCTGGCTTGCAACGCATATAATATTCAGCCACACTCATCACGCTGGGCAGGCGGGTCCGTGAGCACAGTGACGCTGATCCCTATGATCTGAGCTCGGATGGAGTTTTGCGTCATCGGCCCGAAGTCAGCTAGAGCATCGTCCGTGAGTTAGCCGGGTGCACCGCGTGCACAATATGTATTTTTCAGGGATGGGCCTCCTCTAAATATAGCGTCACATACTCTGTAAATGTCACGGTGCTCGATCGACAATTACGCAAAGCGGTGCGCGGCGGCCATCTCGGACCGATCAGTCCACTAACGAGCCAAGAGTGCATAAGCGGGACACTCAACGTAAAGGCTTTTTAATGTTAGTTATTTAGGAGACCTCACCTTGAGAGCGAGTGCAAGGGCCTTCTTGGCGGGGCTCTTCTCATCATCGTCGCTGAGGTCGGTGATGTGGCGTTCGTCGAGCAGCTGCTGGATGGTGAGGTACGCCCACAGGCGCTCCAGCGGCAAGTACGAGTCGCGGCCACGCGGCACCGGCGCCTTCGTCGACACCTCATAACGCTTCTACAAAATAAAATGACACCGAACTCTGTCAATCTACATATAAAAATAGGGACGGCCGATTGAAGCCAATATGCACGAAGAATTCACATTAGCATTTCTTGTAGTTTCGAAATCTAGAAATATAAGAATATCTGAATCAGGACACTAAAACATAGTTTTACAATTATAAGAAAATATTGTAACACTTAAAACATTTTTTTTCAAAAAAAAAGTAATTTTATATTTAAAATTAATGCTATGTATTTTGAGAGTATAAAAATAACTCGGGGTTTTATTTAATTTTTTATTCTCGCGGTTTCGATTTTTTTACAGCACTCATTTTCACGGAGGGACAGAGGTGTTCGACATCCTGATATGTCATGGTCCACTCAGCTACCGTCAGCTTTTATCTAAATAATAAGATTTCTTTAACAAAAATTACAGTCTAATAAGTCGTAAATAATGCAAATGGCACCTCTGTCGGTATCAGTAAGTACGTTATTCTTCATGAATCTCCATTACTATTGGGCTACTACGCAACGTTTAGTCATATGACACATAATTCTAGTAATGCCATTTTACGGAGAATGGGTTTGGAAAAATTAATTTCAAATTCTGTTTTCCAGACTATTCATTCAAAGATTCAGTCACGAGCTTATCATTTTATTTCTTCTAAAATACCGTGGAGAACTAGTAAAACGTTATTAAGGATAGAAGTCATATTCAAACTTACTCTTCCGACATCGTCCAGTCCAACCCCGCAGATGCCGTATATGTGAGGAGCAAGTTCGCTAACATCGTCCGCAATTCGTCCTGCCACGATGGTCTCCGAACCTGCGTAGAATCTACGGAACTTGTTCTTCGTTAGAGAACCTTCTTTCACCTGTTAAAATCAAAAAGGAAATAGAAGGGTTCTTCAAATTTACATACAGAGGTAGAAATTAAGTAATGAAATAAAATAAAATACAATAAATAAGATTTAATGACTTTGTACCCAATACTGGGTATAAAGTCGTAAAATCAATATTCTAGTACTTTCGAAACACTTCAACACACAATCAGATCTTATTTAGGACAACGTGTCCTGTCGCCGTGTAAAAGTATTAATTTGTTATAAAAAATAAGATACTGACCTGTTCCGTTGGATAAACGAACTTAACGTCGGCAAGAAGTGGGGAGGAAATCTGACGATAGAAGTCTCGTAGTTGCAGAGAGGCATCAGCGGCTTCGTAGATGTGCCTCATGAAGCCGTCGTTCTTCAGTGACAGTTTTCGTAGGAATGATCGGTCGGCGTCCTCTCCTAACAGATGTCATTGCTGAGTTATACTCTCTATTACGCACATCGGCATAACAGATGCATTAACTTAAAAATAATAATACAGTGATAGAACTTTATAGTAATAACGTCTAGGTTGATAGTTTCATTTCAACTTTATTGTCCAAAGTGAGGCAAAAAAACAATATACTATGCATGCGTAACCATGTAAGAACACTCTACGACGCGCTTTCCAGTTGTTAAAATAAGGCATAAATAAAACGCGGACTCGGTTTCCAGCTTTCCAGGCGTTACTATTCTAATGAAAGAACAGTTTCTTCGAATCTCGCGCCGAATTCGAATTTTAAAATTGTAATATATTTTAATGAAGTCAAAAATCTCAATTAAACTTATTGTTTTATACCAATATCAAAATAACGCGATACACTTTTAATGAAAAAAAAAAATACATTTTTCTCTTGAAAAATTAACGTTACTGTCGGAATTTATTCTTTGTCGTGAAGGCAGTATACATACACAAATTGCACATGAACAAAAACACCTAGACCCGGACCAATAATTTGTAGTTTATATAAATACTTGTCCCGTATTTGTATGAACTACAAATAGCCCGCAAAGCCAACCACCACCGAGCCTGATCACACAAATATAACACACCCAGATCACTTACTTTCGGAAAAAAGTAATAGGTAATTGTTATAATGTTCTAGTCCTTCGTTAAAATCTACCTATGTCCAATAATTAAACTACAATACTCGGTACACGTTGATCATACTTACCTAACGCCAGTGAGAAAATTGTAGCTTTGCGCTTTCCATAATTCTTTTCAGCGACAACACGAATGATTTTAGAAGGATTTCCTTCGCCAACAGTCGGCTCTCCGTCCGTAAGGAAAATTATAATCGGTTCCTTTTCAACTGAAAATTATTTATATTGTTTAAAATAATACTTAGTAGTGATTATATACAAAATTACGTGATATTGTATAACTATGTGAATAACTGTAACAAAAGTGAGAAGAAATAAAAAATGTAACAGAACAAACTTTCGACGATAATTTTAGTTTTTGCAATGCTTTAAATCTGAACGTGCTTAGTTCAAATTTAAAGCATCGGTTTCTTCTATTTCATTGCACAATATCTGTTATTTATTTAAAAGTAAATAAGATAGTATTTTCAAAAATATTTTTTTGTTAACTAAAATTATAAACTTTTAACATACCTTAAATATGCAAGAATGGGTACATACCATCTGTACTTTCAGTACTCTTATCCCCTACTTCAGTTACTTGATGTTTGACAGATTGTGGAGTAACTTGTGGCTTTGTAGACGTAGACGTGGCTGAAGATTCTTCTACTTTCGGGGTGATAGAATCAGTACTCGCGTTTGTCCCTTTCTCGCCTTTTTGTATAAGTGCGATAGCCACATCGAGAGCAGTGCCAATGTTTGTTCCTAAAGATAGTGAACAAAGAACAATAAGTGACATCGCTGCATAATGTTAGAAAGGAAGTAAATGTTCAATAAAAAGTAATAAAATGTATAACGATATTAAAGAAAGGATATGTTTAACATACCACCGCCAGCTTTTAATCGGGAAACCAAAAATTTTGCTTTAGCTATGTTCTCTGGCGTTGCCTCAACAGGTGGCAATAATGGAGGCATAACGAAGGAAGTCTCACGATAGTAGTGATATTCGTGTTCAATTGGCGGGCTCGATTCTGATGCAGATTTTATATCGAGAATCTGAAATCATTGCTCATATTCAACGCAGATCCTTTTTGATTAAAATGAATTAAATACACGTGCTCGCTCCATGTGACAATACTGTGGATCCACATGCACATGCATATACAGATTGTACGTTCGTATATAAGACGTACCTGGACAGCGGATTCAAACTGAACAATATTGAAGACATCACCCTTGTTGAGCTTACTGAGAATGGTTTGCATGGCTTCTATCAGTTGGTACATTTTGCGTCCGCTCATGGAGCCTGACGTGTCCAACACAAACACAACGTGTTTGCTTAGAGGTGGCAGAGATGTTGGCGCAAAGAAGTGTACAAAATATCCGTCATTCACCTGTAAGCGCATTTTGCAATTAGCACATATTAACCAATGCATGATTTTTCTGTTTATGACACGAACATTTATTTATTAATCGGTAATTAGCCACGTCATAAGTACGTAAGACTACGTCTACGATTGCCAATTCGTCTGCGGCCAGCACTTGGGAGAGACGTGTGTCCAGCAGTGTCTAAACATCGAGGCTGTTAAATAAGAACAAATCCTGTAATGTAACGTATATAACGTACTCCCGTGTAAAAAAGATTACTGGATTCAACATACCAAAACTTCACTGCCTTTTGAACGATCAACGTCGTATTGAACTACAAATTGTCCTAGAACTCCTTCTTGCGGTGTTTCTCCTTGAGAATTAAATCTGTAATTATCCACGTAGTGCTCCTTTGATTTTTCCTAGAAAAAAAATATATTTCGTTTAAAACTAAGTATGATAATTTAATCACGTTACAATAATTCACAAGAAGATTACAAACGTTAAATACAAATTCACTTCTTCAATTCTCGATATTAGTTGAATAATTATAAATATGTAGTTACGATACTATAACTTTCATTTACATAAGATTTTTTTAATTACTTATGCTATTAGATATTTACTATGAAAAAAAATTTCAGTGTGTCTATTTAAAATTCAATGTCTCATTTGAATAGAACCAAAGATACAGATTGACCTAAAATTACTTAGCTAGACCGATTTTAAGAAGTATAAAAGCTTAGATAAAAATATTTGATTATGTTCATCGAATATCACATTTCACTCATGTTCTGCATGCAAGCAAAGTATTAAGTAAAATTATTAAGAAGTTTAAACGTCAAGTACTTACCCTATAAATTTGTATTAATCTTTCCTGTTCCTCTAGGTCTGGTTTAAATGTAATAGTAGCCTCACGGTTTTTGGCACTTCGCTCGATAACGGCATTTTGGTTTTCTACGAAACAAAAGGATTTATAGTTTGGGAACCATCGAATAAACAACCAATTTTTTTACTATCTATGTTAAGTACATGTTATATTAATAAGTAGGTTATAGAAGAGAAAATGGAATACAGTAAAAGATTAAACAACATCATATAATCATAAAACTACATCATATAAGACCATTATGATTTCTTGTATTTATGCGAACACTACACATTTGAAATGAAACTATTATTTACGGATTTTATCGCGTTTAATTATGTTCTTATATTCCCGAGCCGTGGTCATAGAGGGACTGCTGTAAAGCAATCGAAACGTCGGGAATATAAGAACATAATTAAACGCGATAAAATCCGTAAATATTAGTTTAATTTCAACTATAAGACCATTACATGTAAGAAATTCCACACAATTTCATAAAGTTATGTTTCGAATCAATGACCTAGCAGCGGATGCTATTGACACGGCCAGGCCAATAAGTTGTCGAACTGGTTAATTCCACGCGAGTTACGTCTACATGTTAGTTTTAAAACACATCGTTTGTCTGCCGGACGAGAAACAAAGAGTTAGCATAGTACTTTCAAATAAGGCATCGATTTCCAGCATGTTGTATTAACTTTACAACAAAGAGGAAATTAAACGATAAAATAATCATTCCATATTATAACTTAATAGATACTGTCTGAATTGAAATTTTTCTTATTATTATTGACAACACTTTATTTATCACATCTACTTATATAAAAATTAATGTTTCTGTGTTTGTCCCTTATAGACTCGGAAACCACTCGATCAATTGAGCTGAAATTTACAGGTTCGACCTATTACTAGAAAGGTTAAGCGTGGCAGGGTTCACTTAGTTTAAAATAATAAAGTAACATTGTTAACATCTAACAATAAGTTAACATCTAAACCAACGAATATGCATGCGAAGATTAATGAAAATGGAAGAAGCGAAAGACGTATGTCAGGACCGTAGCAAGTGGAAGAAGATTGTCTCTGCGTACCCCCTTGAGAACAAGGCGTGAATATATAAAATTTACATTGAGAAATTAATTTGACAGAATGCTGCAAATGCTATTCTTCATATAGTTAAAATTATATCTGGTAACAGATACGGAAATCGTTACTATTCCAAATTAATTTTAATCAATTTAATTGTCTGTGACTCCAATTTATTTGGATTAAATTTTTTAGTTTATAGGTCCCAAGGAAAGACATTAGTGCATTTTTTTTGATGCTAATAACGACACTTACGAGCATCTTCTTCTGTAGCATCAATTTCATTGCCAGTGCGGACCTCAGGCACTCTCAGTTCAGTGATGTTCTGCGTTTCCTTGATGTGAACAGTGACGGTCAACTTGGGTACTAAAGCGCCAGGGTGCAAATTTACGGCGTGGTTGTATACGCCATTGCGCCGGGTCAAGAGTTCCTCGTACGTTAGGTTGAACACGGCCAACGTGTTAGGCTCCACGTTCACCGCAACTGTGAAGATGTTGGAATCGCGAGCCCTAAGAAAACAAACATTTTTAATTAAGCTGTTACAACAACGGAATATAACAATAGGAAGGTTTTGTAGAGAAAATAGGTTTTTTACCATAAATTCTAATCTCATCTAGACTTGATGCTCTCTGCAAACTGATATATACACGATATACGCGGCTTTGGCGATTGACAGATGGTGGAAAATCGATCAAATTATGCAGAACTCTAATCCTATAGACTCGTGATACTGCAGACCTGCTCTTGCTGGCATTTTCTACAAAACTAAAGTGAACTAGCAAAGGCTGATGAACAAGAAGTAAATCATTGTGACAGAACTTGAGGAGAGTTTTCTAGGATAAAGTGCTATAATGAAGAAGGTATTATGCATCCACCATAAATATAATTCATCAGCCTATCAAAGTCCATTGCTGAACAAAGGCCTCTCCAAGAAAGCGCTATCAAAAGCACGCTGGGCAAACGGTGTACTGGTAACTTGTCATCGGTAATCCTGCTCCCCATCACCCGAATATTTAGTATGGCACTTAATTTTGTTGTGTGGATTGTAGATATGACGTACCTACGTTTATAAACATTATTAAATAATTAATATCGAAGATGTAAGAAACAGTGAAAAGAATAAATACTAGAGATGATGAACATTTTGTTTCATGTTAATTTCATATATATTATATTTATTTTCTACATTCATTTGTTTACACTTCTTGTGTGTGCGATTGTTTAAGCGTCTATTTCTATCTAGTTTGGTGATTACAGTTAAAAGAGTGACTATGATAATGATAATTTATATTTATGATTTAACCGAACATTGAAGTAGTCATTTTGGGATACATCAACAAAGCGTATTTCGATACTTTTATTAAATAAAATAATAACTTACTTGGCAGCAACATGAGCCGCCCCGAAACCTTGTGATACGGCTTGGTTGTAAATTTTCTTAGCTTCTTCTTTTTCCTTCACGTAGGCTTTATAGGGTTTCCCATCCAAAATCCTTAAAATAAAAGAATGTCGCATGTTATATAATCTGCAAAACTCATTAAAATTTCACCAGAATCAAGATCGGAAACAATTTAATACATACATAACAAATCCGCTGATGAAAGCGGTTTCAGGTAGCAGCACTCTGAAGGTGGCCTCCTGTGACCGTTTGGCAGGATTGAGAACGCGGGTCACGATGGAAGTGTGCGCGTACCGCATAGTGATCTCGGACCGTACGTCCATCTCCGTTAACTTTATGGCTGGGTTCGGCTCCTCTGTCGCCACCTCAGTGGTCGGAGCCTCTGATGCTGTTGTCTGTATATAAGCATACATTTATATATCCTAATAATACATAGTAGATTTGTAATACATGTATAAATAATATAGTCGTGTTCATAGTGTAAGATTTTATTAAACATTGACAATGAAAAAGCTGTTAGATTAAATTGTCTAGTAGTACATACCTTCTTTTTCTTTTTCAGTCTGTATAAGTCCACTGCGGGAATGCCGTGAATGGACGATTTACGAATACTCTCCACGCTGGGCAGGCGGATTGGTGAATCAATGCCGATACCTTCGCCATCTCTAATCTGTGGGATTAGGATGGATTTTCTTCAATCAGTAGACAGAGCCACGTCTATTAGTCAGCAGTGTGAATGCACGTGAAGTTGTCCTTTGGAGTAAATGGTACTTATTTATGTATCCTCAAGCCGACCTTGTACTGAACGTTGTATTTGTTGGCGCCATCAATAACAGCAAGAACAAACAATTTTAAAACTATTAATCGCCTAGAAAAATACTATAAAAAGTACTTACGCTGTCATCTGATTTATATATCACTAAAGTCTCTTGAGTAGGTAAGGCGTGGGAGAAAACTGAAGCCACGATTATGCTCAGGCATATCAAAGTGTCCAGCCTGCGTGACGTCATTATTCGCCTAAAAATAAAGAAAAAATTCATCAAGTGTGGGGTTTACCGCCGCGCACCAGGTTCCGTCCCAAATTAGGGCCAAAAATTATGTTTAAAAACTTTTTTTTATAGTAGCCTTTAGACGAAGGTTGATTAAATTCTAAATTATAATTTCTAAATATTAAAGATTTAGTACCTACTAAATTTACGCCGAATTTTTATAATATCTTCAAGTTTGCAAAGGCTTTCTTCTCAAATATCTGAGATGGTTTTTGGAGCAGGCACACTGCTCCCAAGCGGCTTCGCGGTCTTCACATATTCACGAAATAATATTTTTTATTATTTCTCAGACATGCCGGTTTCCTCGCGCTCCTTCACCGCCGAGCACGTCTTAAATACAGGGCTTAAAATTGTTATTAACAATTTTACTGGTGACGGCAACGGGCTGCGAATCCAGGTCACTAGCGCTCTATGAAACTGAAGCGAGTTCCCTAAGCCGTGGTGGCTTACGCTACGCTAGCTTCCGCGAAAAATTTACTAAAGCAACTTTTTACATACCCTATATTCAAAGAAAATCGTCGGTGGCAGACGGATAGACATTCGATAAATTTTTATGGTACCAAAAAGGGATTTACGGAATTTTCAAGGATCTCAGTACATAATGCATTTGCCACTTGCCGAAATAAATGTATTAATTAACACAATATTTATTCGCGTTTATTAAATAAGTACTTCACTTAACATCTAATGACTTAGTCTTTGACTTGACTTAGTCATTCTAGTAACTAAACTGTATGGAAGCAATAAAAGTTAACATTTCGAGGAGTACTTTTGTATAGAATTATGTTTTTGATATCTCCTATACTAAGCAAATATTTCACTCCATCCACACATCCGCACATGTATGGTTTCTATTCTGTATTATGTTCTAAATTTTAAAGCTTGATTGGAACCATCATTTAATGCCAAGAATGATGCCCTTCGTACATTCTTATCTTGGAACATATTCCACCTCGACGAATGAAATTTACAATACTACTTAGTTTTGGTAACCTTAACTTAACCCCATTGAAACCAGTATCGGAGGTAGAGGGAGGTCCAAAATTGCTCACAAATGTTCGTGTAAATACAGTGCGCGCATGACGGGTTTGCGAGAACTTAGCCTGGCGCACTCTGCTCACATTGGATTTTTTAAAACTAACATCTTTAATAAATAATCTCCCTTTGTTCACCAAACTAGTAATGCCAAAAAACTTACATTGGCGTGTAGAAAAAGACAAAAATAGTAGGTAAATACAGAGTGAGATATCAATATCACGCAAGTCATAGTGTTATATCAAGTGTTAAAGTTCAAACGAGATAAAATTTCATTTAAATACGACTCAAGTATAAATTAGTATAAATATTTACCTACGAAAAAAATTCTTTCTCTTTCTATTTATAAGTTAGTCTTGTACAGATTTGATTAAAAATAAATATGAAGCCATCATTCTAAATAAAACACCTAACGATAATGAAATATAATGTGCCTGTATCTATCGTTGAAACAAGTTTCACGCTATGCACGATTGTTTTTTGTTTCCAATCGTCAAGGAAAATTGTTATTTTATAATTTTATCATTCGCATCAATTGTATCCTCACGAATATCTTATTAACGTTACAAATAAATAAAAGAAATAAAGATATTATGGTCAATGTTCTAGACATTTGTTTTACGATGGCCATTACGAATACCCGGAAACTGTTTCAAAGACGGTCAAGCACGGCTCGAAGATATAATTACAGCTGTGTATGCAAAAGCGTCTTTAAGTCCGGTACTAATCTTTCAGCCGCTGTTAACAGTAACAACACTACCGACAGGTAAATCCGTCGTCCATGGCAATGCTATGCCGGAATGAGGCAGTAGAAGAGTTGGCAGAAAACAGCTGAGTTAGAAAGTAATTCTGAATCGTTAAGAGAGTACACGCTTTATGTACGCCCAGGGCGTATGAGGGACGAAAGCATAATGTTTCTACTATATAAAATGTTCGGTATATCAAACTAATAATTCTATTGACTCATGATCATATCATTACCATAGTACAGTAGTTGCAGGGTTTCAATAATGTTTATGAATCGAAATCCACATTAGTGATGAATTCATAGACTCAGATGATTTTTTATCCTAATCTTTGATCGCTCCTCTAATTTAAGCTCTATAGAGTTCATAGAGCAAGGTGTGATCTGTGATTCAGATTCATCATAATTGATGGGACGAAAAATTCCCAGAATTGTGGGAGTGTCGAATGGTTTTGTTCGGTCATTATGGTGCAGTTTAGACAATTCCGAGCTTGTTTGACAATTTGTTTAAAATAAGAGAACTCCAAAACTACATGGACTGGTTGTGTTGTGACATGACAAGTTTTCTATGGCTATAAACTTATTATTAGAGATGTATAAAAGCTACCTTTTTACAATAATGTACCTAATAGTATACACAGTTTCTTAAAATACTACCTTCTCGTGCGAAGCCAGGATGGGCCACTAGTTAGTGATCTTCACATTTATTTAAATTACCCCAGAGGTTTTTGTGTTATTGTCGTTCGGTGTTCGGAAGACGACTAACTTTTTAAAATTTAATATAAGCTACAATAGGCAATCGGTTAGGTATTTGAAACTTAAACATTTAAAACCACCGACAAGACTGCGCATCAAATCCGCTGCCAAAAACCAGCTTAGTCGAAAAAACTAGAAAATTCACATTTTTTAATAGAGTCCATTTATATTTTTTTTTACTTTATTGACCAATTTTTCTGTTGTTTAGTTGAGTTAGTATCAGACAGCTTTAAAAAAACGTATTGCCGTTTATTGGAAAATTGGATGGATTGGCAATGTTTGGATTGTTTATTTTATTTGCTTTGTCAGATTTATTTGTCGGATGACTAATAACGCAAAAAGTGTTTGAAACTCATATTACATACTTAAGTACTACTCGTCAACAATAATCGTGTGTAATCAACAATCTGAAGTAGGGAAATCAACAAAGTTGTGATTGCGGCGTAAGAGTCTGCTACCCTGTTCCTTCTCGTGGGTGACGTAAGAGGCGACAGAGGAAAATGTCTTGAAAAAATCTCATGGCAATCTTCGGGAGCAAACTCTGCGACAAGAAACGCCACCCGTTACGATCTATCTCGTCTCGTCAGAGTTTGAGTGATTTGGGTCGTGCTAAATGAAAATCCGTAATATCTGCCGTGAGTGTTTATCTACAAAATCCCCGAGGGCTTTTTACCAATATCTTTACCCCGATAAGCATATGAGATAGACTGTACTTTGGAACCGACTGGGTAAATGACAAAGATGCTTATGGCAAATCCTCCTTTTGGGAGAGGCCTTTGTCTTGCAGTGGACTGTTTACAGGCTGGTAAGGTACGGTAAGGAGATTTAGTTCTGTAAAATTTCCATATTTTATTGGACTAAATTCGGTAATTTATGTTCTATCGCCACATTAAAAGTTTAAATATTAATTTCAAATAAAAACAAACCGGAACTAAAATAAATCCTTGAGCTACAACTTTTTTATTCAAAAATGTACAGAATTGTAGGTTGTACGTACTAATGAATGTACTACGAAGGTTAGAATCCAACAAAATAAGAATTTGCTCTTTTAAATTATGCGTTGAGATTCCAAAAAGGACTTTTTGAATATTATTTACCCACAGGAATTGGCGGTATACGGCATATGTCGTAAGGGTTGAACAGACATGTCTAATAATTTATGGCTCCCGTCATCTGACTGAATAACTTACTCGAATAGTGCTGAACTATTATCGGGCAGAAGTGTGTAAGGTGCATGGCGTCTAGTACTGCGATCATTAATCCGCTTCCTATGAGTGGTGATTTGACTAATCTTTCTATAAACAGCAGTAAAATATTAACAAGATTTACAATGCATGAATGACAAGAAAATATCACAAAATATGGGTAATGTATACTATCTATAATGGTATAATATATATTATACAAAACAAAAGTATTAAATATATGTATGATGTTCTCGTTTATGAGTTACGACGCAACTTGTTTTGTGTTTCACCCGTCAGACCATATCACTGTATAATTCAAAGTCGGAGTAAGTACGCACATCCATTTCAGAATAACAATATGGAAAAATAGAAGGTCGAAATACGGTAGCTAAAAGCTACTCGTACTATTTCCAAATCGAATAAGAAACATCTCTTTAATATGTGTATGGATAATTTTATTTATTTGTGTAGAATTGTATATAGACAATCAATGTAATTGTTTAAACTTTAACAATATGGGCAAATGATTACAAATTTATAATCCATTCGGATGTATAAATCGGAATGAGTTTATTCATTCTGCACATGCCACAGAGTGACCTAAGTGATTGATTAAAGTCATTGAATTGATTGGCGAAAAAGGAAAAAAGAAAATTCTACTTCGCCGGCCGGCACACAGAAGGCCAAAGTTACATAAAGAGAATCATACTCACTCGTTTGTTTACGCTCAACAAGATGATTGCATCAATTGTCGCTGGGGCTCTGGCACGTTCCGCATTCGATGCCCACAGGCTAAAAGGTAACTATAAGTCGCGACACACAGTCAACGTGTGTCCCCACTGTAGGCCGCCGCGAAACTCGTTAAAAACCCAGCCGTCACGGCACAAGTATACTAGCAAGTCTCATCGCGGGCTTCCCGGCGCGTTAGGTACGCTTCTCCAGCAGTGACTCTCAAAGTTTTGTTGCTCCGTAAGCTCATTTCAATGTTCATTTTTGCGTTATTATTTTACTTACTTGATTTTATAGGACCAAAGGCTTTAATTATATAATTTAGTTTAATATGTTATTTACGGTAATATTAGTTGTTCGGCCTTTTGATAGAAATGTATTTATCTATCGTAGGTAAATCCATTTCTAGGTGTCGATGTCCTGCTGAGAACAATCTCTGAAATAAAAGTAGAGTACATTTCCGCAATTTGATGGCATTTTTGCCTACGATTAGTATAACAAGTAACATCTTGTATATCTGCCTAAGAAAAGGACTCTAATACTGATCGAATTTCACTTGGAACTTCGTTCGATTATTATTTATTTATTAGAAATATATATCTATAAGAAAAATGCAAGAGGTTTGCTTTCAGTCTACCATTGGGTTGAACAAGGAACATTTAATGGGTGCAGAGCACAATGGAGATCAATCCAATTTATAACAAAAGAGTAATGAGAAAGAAATACATATTGTTTCAGTATAATACAATGTTAACTATATAAAAGAAATGTACGCTAAGATACAAACACACATATATATTTATGGATATATTTACATTCTTAAAACTTTCTCTATTCTTGTTCCCAAAACAAAAGGCTGAATTCGATAAAGATGATCATTAACTACTACCGACCGACATGTTAAATAATAATCTCAGAGCAAACGTTTACTGGAAGCCTTGCCCTTTGCTGCTTGCATAATAGCAGGTAACATGTTTCAAAGTCTAATAGCGTTTGAGGTAAAAGAATTGTAGGAGAAGCTCGAGCGCCAGACAGGGAGATGCATAGTAGAAACATCCGCAGAACAACGTTACAACTTCAAATTGACATAACTGATATGAAATTTGCATTTCAGATATGATATACAAGGATATGTAAACGGATCGGAGAATAAGCTATAAAGAGTTATGGATAATTTACAATATTTTATTATGACGTAAGTATAATATTTTCAACATTTGGGAAACACTTTGGGTTCGTAGAAGTCGTAATATCAATATAAACAACTTTAACAAAACAATTCTAAGTAAGCACCCTGATAACTTTAATAAGTTTCACTTTCTGTTAACTTTAACTGTACAGTATCATCATCTAGTGCACTTTACTGTCTTTTTATTGGACAAAAAGTTGTTCTAATTTGGGTGCGTTCGTAAAGTATTTGCAATACAAAATCAAAAGTAACGAAAATTGATGAAACCGAACATCAATTTTTCATGCCATCTAGCATCTATATTACGTAACTTTGTGAAGCTTCGAGACTGGATTAAATTCTAAAGTGCAATAGATGGCGCTATTACCTTAAATATTAATTTTGAGCTTTACATATTTTTTTAAGTCCATGGTTGTGAATGGGAATTAAGATTTTTTGAGGCTCACATCCGCGTACAGCTCGTATTGATATAAATCGTACTTTTATAAATGAAATGGATGGTGATTTTTTATTTTATAGACGAATTTTTAGTCTCTTGTCTGTTTCGCAAAGGATCATAGATAGCGCCACTAAATAATTGGTTCCCTGGGAACACTACGATAAACGCTCCAGCAATAAGTGGACTTTCAGAAATATTCATCAATTTTTTATTGCGATAAGTGAGCAATTCCTTCTTATGTACAGCAGCGGGGCTACTATAGACAAGTGTTTCTTGATTCTCACCTTCACACGAACCTAGCATCATGGCAAGATCGCTTCCCTGGTATCCATATCTCATTCTTTTAAATTTTTCAAAATTTGGAGGTGATATTAAAGAACCTGGTGACGACATCATCAATGTTTCTCTCCTACGATATTTTATCTTTAAGCTTTTCCTGGTTTGAAAAATTTGTGCTCATAGCGAGGGTTTGTTGTTTTGTTGTTCTCTTCCTAAGCAAAAAGTTATTAGAAACTTAGTTTTCAGTCGTTAAATGCTGTTATTATAAAAGTTTTCAAACAAAATTAATACGTTGTAGTATGTATACATTGTAATAAATAATTTAAATAATCAAGTTGTCTTCAAAGTTTCAAATATCCAAGAAAGTGTTATTATCCATAACCTTTCAAAAATTATGTTGACCTTGTATTCTCAAATTATGTTACATCTGGTTTAACTATTAGTTCAACTCGAAGTAATAATGAAAGGTATAATAAAAGTTATTTCGAAATTTTTAACGTTTATCTTGGTACGCAATTTATTTGAATCAATAACTATTATGGTACAGAGGCATAAAAATTAAACAAAAAAAACTACTTCGAATTATCAAATTTTATATGCCTAAAAACAATATAAGTGGCCGTCATTTTTCACGGAGCCCCGGTTCGCTTTTTTGGTTTAATAAAAATATAAATAAAAAGGTTATAGCCATGGGCGCTATTTATCACGTAGTCTTTTGGAGTTGAGTAGGTTGTCCTTGACCTTTCTTTATTACGCCTGTTGAACAAACCACATTGAAAAAACAGAAATTTGATAACAAGAGCGTTGCGATCTGACCATTTTGACAATTTTTTAAATATTTTAGCTATTTTTAATGAGAGTACCGCGGCCGCGCAGTCTCCGAGAGCACGGCCTTGGTCTTCGTAGGTGTCGTATTTACTTATATAAATAAGATCTCCTATTCCCTTCTTAATTTATTTGGCTTTAGGACAAACGAAAATAAATTTATTTAAGGCTAAAAAGCAGTCCCAATTATCAAAATCGCCTGTCAATACAAACACAAACAAAGCAATTGCCAATTTTCTAAAGTAATTTAATTGAATTTTTACAACGTAAATTATCCACATACAACAAGTTTATCTATAAATACTGTATCAGAGTAAATGCTGGAACTGGAGTCTACCTTACTCCAGTGGCGAATTTAGCAGCAGGCTGAGTGCCTACTCAGCCTGCTGCTGGAGCCTGGGGCGGTAAATTTTAGAGCGGCGGCAAATTTGGCCCAAAATTTTTTTTGCCTTACAGAAGTAAAAAAATATGTTATCATATACAAGGATCAAATTAGTCTCGAAAATTTGACAAAATTACAATATTTTAGTACATAAGTAGTACATGATTGAGCTTTTCTTAGCTCTGAAATATACCCAGACTATTTCTTGAGTAAATTTCACTAAACCGTGAGTTGTAAGTATAATCTAAGAACTGACACAACGATCCCATAGCTCAAAATCATGCTAATAACGGGAAAAAGCTGATGTAATGATGACGATAGAGCACAAATCATAATATTGCAATTTTATTGACTAAGAAAATGTAATTAATAGAATTGTAAAGTAGGGTATTGAAATGCAGAGTTTAAGGGCAGCAAAAATTGCATAGCCTACTGGCGTCGTGAAAATTCGCCACTGCCTTGCTCTAAACGCAAACAAACACATTTCATAATTTTCTTTAAGATTTTCACTACGATTTATTGTACCTTATTTCTCTCAAATAAAGATAGGGGATTGTTTGAGAAGAAATACAAACAGCTTAATTCAAGCGTATCAAATGATAATACCTGGTCATCTAACATTTTTTACTTACAAAATAACTTACAACTTTTCTGTATTAGGAAACTGCTGGCTATGTAGTCCTTTCTCAATACACAAACATGCCCGTTTATTAAATGTACTTTCGTGCTGCTAAGCGAGTTTTAAACACTTCACGAAAGGTGTCCACGATAAATGAATCTTTTTATTTGCGGATAACAAACGGTCAACGGGTCAGGGCTTTGCACCGGGAAAGCCACGGAATCGCCACGACCTATAAAGTAAAGTAGCAGCTTGTAAGTGCCCACTGCTGGGCAAAGGCCTCATTGTCAAATATCTGAGAGGGTGTAAGAGCCGAGAATGGCCCGCCAGTCTGCTACATTGGCGGGTTGGCTGGCTTCACATATCCTCGAAATAAGATTTTTTTATTATAGGCATCGTGCAGAACGTGGTAAATACGGCACTTAAAATTGCTATTAACCATTTTAGTGGTGCCGGCACCGGGGATCGAACCCAGGTCACTTGCTCTCTATGATACTAACGTGAGCACCCTGACCACTAGGCTACCACAGCTATCGACCTGTGATCGATGATATCTAGTCACACAGTGATCTTGTTTTAAGATCGTGATTGTCCATATATATCAACTAAATTTTTTGCTGAATTCGGGACAATGACCTAGGATCCTACTTCTCCTGAACACGCGGCAATACTGAAAAAGCAACTACGATCGCACTTACTTGCATTTCAGGATGCCGCGATGGGCGGGGTAGACCACTCGGCCAGGACTCGGACAGGAAACGGTGGTAAAAATAAAATAATAACACAATTGAGAAACGAAATTTGAACTTTTTACCTCAAATAAAGAATTTTAATTTCATCACATTTGAGCATCTATTAAAATTCGTAGAACCCAATGCTTATTATTAGTCACTGTGGGAACATAGCACTCAACATTGTTTTTACAATACAAAGCTAGATTGATTAAAAGCTAGCATTACTTTAATTTAGTGATTAATTAAAAAAGAGTAACTTTTTTGTGGCCAGCTAATTTAAGCTTTAATGAAAAAATTAAGCTATTCTGCTAATCTGACAATGCTTTACATGCGTAATCCAGGTCCTCTTTCTGTGAGGCCCCTTCTTAAAATAGGAGAAGGAAGGAGCTCTTATAAGTCTCGAATTGTCGGCGACCAAGCTCTCTCTGATCGGCTTGATCCTTTGGCCTTGCGAAGAGATGTTGCTTCTCTTTGCATTTTTTACAAAATTTTCCACAGGGAATGTTCTGAAGAATTGTTCGGATTGATCCCAGCTGCTGAGTTTCACCATCGTACATCGCGACAGAATTCGAAGTTCCATCGATACCACCTAGATGGTTGGCATTCCACAGTTCGTTTTAATCGAAGTTTTCTGCCACGCACTTCGATTTTGTGGAATCAGCTGTCGTCAGCAGTATTTCCGAACAGTTACGACTTAGGGACCTTCAAGAAAAGAGCTTATTCCTTCCTTAAAGGCCGGCAGCGCATCTGTAGCTCCTCTGGTGTTGTGGATGTTCGTGGGCGTCGGTGATCACTTACCATCAGGTGAGCCGCACGCTCGTTTGCCCCCTCCTTCTATAAAAAAAAAAAAAAAAAAGTCCTTTCTTCGCCTTAAAGTCGGCCAGCTGTTGGTTGCTCTCTTGGGTTCCATTTCGCCCTACCCCAAAATTACCCACTATTATATCATCGCAACTTGTTCATTTCTTCTTCCAGATTCCACCTACAGGATATTCTCGACGGACAACAACGAGCGTGCAATGTACGTTGTCAGAGTCAGTCGTTTTAGTTGACTCTACACTGGACATAACTCATGAGCATCTGTATATAAGGACGCAGCAGAAGCGTTGCCGGCCTTCATAAAAAGAGTAGGCTTTTTTATTTAAGGTTTCCAAGTCTTATCTGTTGGATCATGTGGAAAGAGCTAGTAATGAGCTGCTCCGGCCCACAGATGAGAATAGTATTCCACGTAGGGCCAAATTTGCGCCTTGTTAAGTTGCAATCGATGTATCGGCCACACAAAGCTTTTTAACCAATTTGGCCTTTCCCACCAGATTACCACCGAACCGAACACGCCTCGATGAAGCCAAGCCAAATTCAACTAAGGGAGTACGTTCTAGCGGAGAATTGACAAAGGGTTTCCTTTTAACGGTTAATGCACAAATCGGGGTCTTTTTGGGGTTAAATTGAACAAGACGGCAGAGAGTTCGAGTCTCTTTGGAAAGGAATAGAACAACCCAGATCCAGACACATAAGCCGAGAAATATTTGTGCGGCCTGTGCATATGTCATCAACACTGCAGTCGTCGGCATACCAATGAATATCATATTACTAACTTGCAACATATCATTTATTAACAAATGATATCCAGAAAAAACGTGGAACGAGACCAGCATTCACGGAATTGAAGTCCGAGCATGCACCGTCTACAAAGATCTTGGCTCTCTGGTCCGTGAGTAAACTGGTGCTCAATAGCATAAATTCTTGGCAAGCCCGTAAAAATGAAGCTCCGAAAGAAATGCTTTACGCAAAACCCGATCAAGGGCTATGGCTACATATGTCTATACCAACCGCCAAGGTCTCCACTGTGGTCTCTCTCGGTGCCTCCTCCCATCAGAGTTAAATTAAACAAACAGCTGGTCCTCCCTTAAGTACCTCACGAAATAATCGTGTCCAACTGCCCGCAGATCATGGATCCCTTATTTAGACGATGGTAATAGGTCTGTAGTTAAACCGACCTCAGCGATTCCTTTTTACTTACCGGCTAACGAGGGGCTTTGCGGTTGTACAGAACCCTTGGTGCGCGAGTCCCACTCACACTTAACCGGTTTTTTGATTTTACAGAAACAAATATTTAAAGACTACCAAAAGAAGACTATGGAGAAACGTGATACCCAATACATCGCGATGGAAATCAGCGTATGGGAAATAAAAATAACTGCAGCAGACATTTTTAACAAAAGAAGAAACAAGGAGAAACATGCATGCATTGGATAATAAGTATGTTGTGTACTGTACCAAGGTAAAAGAGAAAATAATATCTCCAAAAACATTACAATACTTGTAAAGAAATCTGATGATCAAACATTTTAAAATAGAAATTTCTGAATATTTATCTGAAACAATCAATTATTTTTAGGCGTAAATTATCCTGGTTTAAAGTACGGATTGCGAAATATGACGTCACAGGTCCCTGCAGGAAAAAGAAATTTGTAGGCATGTAGAGAATCGGAACCAATATTTGTTCTGGCTAACAAGTACCTAATTCTTTGTTTGTTCATGTGTGAACCTTTTTGTGACGGTGGATACGGATTATAGAATATCGTTCATTTATCTTTCCGATGCATGTAGAAGTACTAAAATAATACGGAAATGTTTATACTACTGTGTATTTTATTAACAAAAAATGAAAATAGGTGAAATAAATAACATATCATTATATTTTAAGGAAATATTAATTTGTACATTATTTTATGTCATCTTAACGATATCTCTTATAAATTATTCATCTGTAGAAATAGGACAACAATGCATTTAGAATATAATTTGAAGATTTTAAAAAGTTTTAGTAAATTACCTTTTGATATTTTATATAATAAAAATTATATTTTTTATCATATGTACTGTTTACATAATTATACAATATTCATGCCTATCAAATACATACATTCATTAGTACAATTGACTGTGTCTTTAAATACTAAATTATTACTACATACATAAAATATGATTTGAGTTTATAAAGAGAATCACAGCTTAAGTAATGGTGTTCCGAAGGCCGTGGTTGTAGGCGTGATAATTTAATTAAGGCCGTTTTTTCACAAACATTTAGAACAATTTGTTACTATATTTTTTGTAAACACAAATGTATAACATTATTTTAATAATATAAAACTTTAAGTACATTTACTGATCGACTTTTGTTTTGAAAGTTTTCAAACAAACCTTTCAATTGATTAACAGAGATTTAAACTGTTATATAGTTTTGTGTGCAATTTACAATAAAATCGAGTGAGAATATTATCCTACACATGCAAACATCATATTGATTTCAAATAAATATCAATTTCAACTTCTATTAATTTCACATAAATAATAATGAAACGAACATTAAGTTTTGTTGAATATATTGCAAGTAAGGTCAAAAAGTTCACGAGAGCCTATCAACCAGTCAAATTATTTACACCATGGCATTTTTCCTTACAATTACATACACGAAATAAAATGTACAAATACGCTAACTTTTTCTACTTTGTATCGATAGATTCAACATTGGACAGTGATACCAATCACAGAAAATATATCTTATGCTTTAGTATAAGATTTAGCTTCAAAAATATTATTGTGCTACAGGAATGAGAGTCAATCCGTTCGATAACGAGGTCGCATAACGCTTGGCACCTTTTGAGTATTAACACTATCATTATATAAACAGTAGCCATAATTCATTCAGAAAACACCAATATTAACTAGAGGAGGCACATGCTTCAGGTCGACGAAAAGGAGTTCGAAAAATATAGAAATAAATATAATCCTAGTCTATTTAATTTACAATCGCACCAATATCGCTGACTTAACAACGCACACATGCAAATACTGCACTCGTTAACATACGCGGCGGAAATATACACTACAACCACTACAGTCTAATGTCGTTCGTGGCAGCGGCCAGTAAAGGACCGTGATTGCGTCGCCATGCGGCACTGTTCAAGGCTTCGTCTTCACTAACCATGTAGTCCATGGCCTCACCTACGTCTCTAGGGGTTCCCCTCTCCGTCGTTGCGCTCGAAGAGTCCCCTTTAGGTACACTATGTTCAGCGTCTTCGTTGCGAATAAATGCGCGACACTGCACGTCGTCCTGCGGACCGTACCTGTGTAAGCTGAGAAACTTGAAGTTAGCCACTATTGAGGAATTGATCGGTCTCGTTTGAATGTTGACCGTGGTAGCAGAGCGCTCTATGCGCTTGCTGCGGCTCTCCGACGGTGCGAGTTCAAGCGACTGCCCTCGACCGTAAAGCCGCGACTGACCGAATCGAGGCGTCAACCTCCCGATAAGATTGTCTTCTTTACGAGTGCACTTAGTCGCCTGCGCGTCATCCGGAGGTTTGGGCTTCTTTTTCAAAAAGAACGGCGTCAATCGCTCCGTGAGCGGTCGCGACGTGTTCGTACTGCCCGCATCGTGCACGTTCGACGTCGAACTTGACGTCTTCAAAGGCTTAATAGAACTCTGATGAGTTTTTATGGGATTCGACTTCCTCTGTATACTTATTCTAGAAAACATTCCATATTCCTCCTTGTCTTTACGGTCTATCGACCCTTCCGATTCCAATTCGCTCATATCACGTTCTTGCCCTTCATCTTCGCACACTTTTAATACACAGTAAGTGTCGCGTTGGAGTTCGGCAAGTAAACTGTCATCATTGGACACTGTATCAACTTTACTTAGAGGCCGCGTTTGAGTTTGTGATCTTTCGACTGGGCTGTCTTGGTCGTCCGCGTTGACGCTGGGTAGGCTGTTAGTTGAGCCGCTCATGGCGTGCACAGGAGATGATCTCTCACGTGACCGTCTTGATTCGACATCGAGGGGTTTAGGTTGTAGCCGGTGTCTGGCGGCCGTGTTCCCTCGGGGCGGCACCGCTGGAGGCGCGTCCTCGTCTGACGCTTGCGCATGACTCATAAAGTTCGCCATCAACTCATACTCCTTGCAGCGATTCGAAACGTCGATGTCGTGTCGTTTGGGAGTAAATTCCGGTTTGGGGCCACGTCGCGGCGGTTTCAACTCCACGTCAACGTATTCACACAGCGGATCGGAGGAGGAGAAAATCGCGCGAGAGGGGGACAACCGCGCCGGCTTCGGAGGCCTCGCCGGTTTGTCGTTGGAAGCGTCGCTGTCTTCCGACGGCTCGTGCTTTAGACAGGACATGGTGAGGTAACCGCTACCGGTGGATTTATTAGATTTGCCGGAGGAGCGTTCGTCACCATGTCGCGCCAGTTTGAGCGACTCCGTGCTAGAGCCGATGTCGATAGATGTTTGTTGTAAAGGTAAAGTCTTCCCGTCGAGGTCGACTGTGGGTGACATATCGCCTCTCCACGCTCGCCAAAAGAATGAACCGCCGTCCACGTTTCCTGCCGCTCCCGCCAGATGGAGGTAATTATCGTCACCTATTGGTGCTTGCCTAAAAATAAAATTCAGTGATAAGTATTAAGTTTTTTCAGAAGATTACACGAACTGGAATCTTCGACATGATTCTTACTTGCTGCCATATTTGGTCTCTCTGGCAAGTGACCGCCGATATATACAATGCTGATGTTCAAGGTCGAATATCGTCTTTTGCAGTTCACGTAAGGTTGATGATTCGGCCTCCCGTTCTTCGAGTGTTGTACCGTCTAAAAACATTCAAGAAAAACAATTAAATTGAGTTCTAGTAAGAGAATCGGCTATAACTACCTCAAAAATATTTTTAACTAACATCCATGGTGTAAATGATTAATCAAGTTAAGTAAAAAGTAATTAATTGTTAAACACAACAACACCCGTAACAAACGTAGATATAGGACGTGTTAACAGAATCGACAATATCGCTCGTATTTATGGATTCATCAGTATTATATTGTTTAAAGTCAAGATTTTAACAATAAGTCGCGCTCGCGCTATTGCTATAAGATAATAATTTGGATATTGTATAAAAAAAAATTAGTTTTCTTTTTAGCTGAAGCCCTTGTAGCCAATTCCACAAGACAAAAAGCCTCACCATGCGGACGGTGTCGGCGCTCATCGAGGCGCTGCGCGTGCGACACGAGTAGCGCGTGCAAACGCTGCAGGTCGCGCGCTGGGTCTAGCCGGTAAGCCAGCGCGGCTGGCGCGCCGCGCCTCACTTCCTCGGTGCCCTCCCCTCCGCCGCCAGCGCCTCCGCACCCCTCCGCCTCTGCATCCGCGCGCCCGCAGCTGAAGGTACATAACGATATTGTATTTGTAGATCGACTAAGGAAAGCCGTCTTAAGCTGACAGGGAAATATGTTAAAAATTAAAAACAAAAAAGATGGATTGATGGCATTGCACATTGTGCGATGCGATGTGTCTCAATAGTATTCAACTGTAATTCCGTTTACATTATATATAATAGAGTATTATATATTAGTAAAGAATATATTACAGAAAGAGTATTAAGGCTAATTTAAATTTTGATCTTTAAGTTTTGTAGAGCGATGGCCGTCGACAAAACGAAGCGCCAAATTACCAGGTCCACTTGTCGTCCGCGTAGAAGCCGCGGTGCGGCGCGGCGGGCGCGCGGCGGCACAGCGCCGTCAGCAGCCGCACCCACTCCGCGCGCTCCACGCAGTTGTTGGCCTGCACCAGCAGCACGCGCTCGCGGTGCACTGCCGGATTGTTATCGAACATTTTAACGGCAGAGTAACAAAAATCAATACCTACAATAAAATATTTGTCGCTAATCAAAATTTTAGTTTGTTTTTTTCATCAAAAAGATTCATGAAGAAATTTCTTATTATTTTTACTATGAAGAATAATTAAATAATTTAGTGATCGCTTAGGAATCATACAAATAAGTCGTAAAATCCTGCAGAGCTTATCAGACAACGAAGAACATGACAAGCTGTGTCTGCTGCCACAATATATGCATTCAAAATGTTAATGTTAAACGGGTATAAAAAGGGTGTGATCATACAAATTTTTTTAACTGTCAAATATGTTATTTATAGCGAACGGAAAACATCCCCATTTTCACCTGATTTTGCTTATGAATTTATACATAGTATTTGTATCTTATATAGCGAAAAATTTATCGATTGTTAGATGTCGCAAGGAACTGCATAAAGCATGAACCATGTTTTGTTCGTAAATTTATCGCAGCAGATGCAGCTTAACGAATATGACACGAACCTCTATCTGATAAAGAAATAGTAGGAGCATACCGATCTGGAAGATGTTGTTAGCGCCGAGCGGCGCGCCGGCGGGCGGGCAGTCCAGCGCGGCGACGGCCAGCACGCCCGACAGCGCCAGCCGGTGCGCCGGCGCCTTCGCACCGGTGCGCGACCACGACAGCTCGCCGCTACCGCAAGAAACAACACGCAACCAAAGTTGCTAAAGACCAATGCTAATCACTTTTTTGTTTTTTATTATTTCGACTAAAACTTTAACTATCTACATAGATATGTCCATGTCTACATAGATATACAAGCCAACATCGAAAGTAGTGATCATTGAACAAAGTTTCAGAAGCATTGTATTAATGAAAAATTGCATCAAGGATCCTAATAATTTTTCCTTGTTTGTTTTTGAAATATTCATTAATCAAACGCTTTTTATTCAATCATCATCTATTTTTAATGTTGGCTGTACTAATTCGTTTTACTTAAAAATGGGAAGTAAAGTAGTACAGTAGTGGGGGGTTTCATGCCACCGGAATACTTTTTAATATTTTACAGAAATGCAGGTTTCGTCGCGAAGTTTTTGCTTCACCGCTAAAGCATATGGGTTTTTCAGCATTTAAAATTGCACTAACCATTTTATTAGTACCAAATTCGATATCCAGGACACTCGTCTGCTATGTAATTTAAGCATCCGCCCTGACCACTAGACTACCATAAATAAAAAATACATTTAAATTAAAAGCTTACATAACATTAATAAACGCTTTTAAAATGTGGTTTATCGCACATCAATTATTTCGTTTTGACCATTAAAATGCCCAAAATTATACAGGTTTAAGGCTGTTTTAGTAATCAGCTATTATTTTGATATTTTATTTTGTTTTGAATTATGCAATAGAGCCACAAAAAGGCTCTTCTTGGTCATTGTGTGTCGAGTTAGGAGTGCTAGTAGCATTTTTAATTTAAAATGTCTTCGGATATTTGCCGTCACTTTAGGTAAGTTTTTGGTCACTTTTTTGTGGAACTTTTGAATTTTTGGTATGCAAAGACAATTAATTATTGTCAGTCGCAGTCATAGACTCACCTAGTTAGCCTAAAATGTCTCCGCTTGGAATGTGCATGAGCCGCTCGCGTCCATCTTCGTCTCGGGGAGCCAGAGCCGGCGCGTGCACTTTCCGACCGCTTGATCATTGTACTAAAATCAAAAATAATCCAATAAAAATTACGCAGCTTCAGTAAAATTCAATGTGTCAAAACTTTAAAAAACCAAAATTGAGCTTCAGCTGATTTTAAAGTTTTTCACACAAAAAATATTTTTTTTTTTATTGTGTGAAGTGAAGGTTTTCATTGTTATTAATGACACACAATTACTCTAAAGCAGATATTATGTAATAGAAAATGAAGAAGATTAAGACATACCCATATCTATCCAAGTGGTGCATGTACAAAAACCTATTATTATTCTCAGTGAAAGTATTTTTTTATCTTTTATAATTACCAAAGAAACTTACCCTTCCTTGAGCAAAACCGGCGATTCCTGAATATTGTTGTTATGAGTGTCGGAACTAGTGGAGATTATTTCGAGAAACTGCTTGATTGCTTGCACCTGTAAACAACATTTTACCTTCGTAGTCATTTTGATATATCAACTCATTGATGATGTTTGTTAAATCATAACACTCGTACTATAAACAAATTAAAAAACTTGCAGTAATAGAACCTATGAAAGTCGATTATTTTTTCCTTTAGACATTGTTGAAATCCACGGCAGACGTGTTCATGTGTGTTTGTAGTGTTTTACTTTAGTATGTAGCAACCAGACACCTGTAGCACAGAAAAAGGACAGTAGTGGTAATACAAAGATACGACAAAGTCATCTAGACAGACTACTTTTGCGTTAAGTGAGGCAGCGACCCATACTGGCCGCAGTAGTATGGGACGTTGCTTTGAACTGTTGTCGTGCAACGCTGGCGTAAATAAAATATTATTAAGTCATTTATCCATTGAAGTACACATTTTTTATTAAGCAAAATGTTGTTTTTATTTACAATAATTAAAATTCTGTCTATGGGATCACGTGTCATTTTATTAATAAAAGAGTTTTTATTAATTGTGACCAATTTTTTAAAAGCTACTATATCTCCATCTCATCCATCATATAATATCTCCTTTCTTTACTGTGTTTACAGTGTGTGGTAGCTACATTCTGAAATAAAAATATTTTTGACAATAATTATTACTTACATGTCTGGGAGTGCAAAAGCTGCGATACAGTTCCGCCATGTACTCCTCCTTGCACACTTGCTGAGCGGAGCGGCTGCTCACGAGGTTGCCCAGCGACTGAATGGTCTTCGAGATCAGGGTTAGAGTTCGGTTGGTTTGTGGATCCTGAAATAAGTTATATTTTTTATATACATTGATGTTTTTTTCTTAGGCAAACTAAAACCATGATTATTAGAGACCATAGAAAGATTTTCATAATTTCACACCTTGAATTTTATAGTAAAGCAGGTAGCATCAGTAGGCTACAGCAACGCAAAAATAGGAAGTTTGAGTTGATTGTAGTTCATATTTTTTTATTTTTTCAAAAGATCCCCTGCTGGACATGGGCTTCCAATAAGAGCAAAAAATCTCAGCAGACGAGTTAACAAGCAAATTGCAAGTCGTATCATCTAAGACGATGCGTCTTCGGTTTGAATATTAATGTCTGGCACATTTCTACTCACACCATCTGAATAGGCACAGAAATCGCGTTCTAGCGAAATGTATACTTACAATTTGCTCGGTGGTGAGATCGAAGAGCCTCGGGCCGAGGATGGCCGGCGCGAAGAAGCGCAGGAATATGAAGCCGGAGACGACGGAGTAGCGAACCTCTGCGTTGCACGGGAAGTGGCGCGCCGCGCACTGCCGCAGCGCGTCGAACAGCCGGCACATGGCCGCCGGGCACATCGCGTACGACGACGTGATCGCCGCGAACACCTGCGGGTGGCATACCGCGCTCCCTTTAGCTCGCACTCGCGCTAGTTGAGGACGCCATAACCACTAATGTTGTCTTTGTTAGCGTCTCGTATAGCCCCGATTAATGTAGACCACACGTGATGCCGTCAAGCTATTTGAAATAGAATATAAGCCCAATGTTTGAGTGCTTCTACTCATATCTATCTCGTGGTTTGCTTTATTAATATTTTAAACGAAGTCTTTACGCAATGTAAAACTTCATTCATACGCACTCGCATGAACTCGCATCAGGCGACTGGTCGCCGCACTTTCAAACCGTTCTAATAAAAAGTACGGTTGTGACAGAAATCGAATACTGACGTCCACGAGCGACACAAATGGCTCTAGCGTCTGACAAACGGTAGAAAATATACGGATTTCTGACATGCATACGTCTTAGACGGGGCAAGTCCCACATAACTATGTAGTGTGAAGCTCACCCGCTCGACGTAGTCTTTGAGGTTGGCGAGGTTGGCGGCAATGGCGGCGGAAGGCTTGACGCGAGCGGGGTCGATCTCGCAGGGGCGGCGCTCGGCCAGCACGGCCGCCAGCGTGGGCCGCAGAACGGCGCGCAGGTACGCCGCGCCGCTCAGCCGCATCGCCTCGTCCATCATCTTTGACACCAGCGTGTTGCCGCGGAATATCGTCGTCGCATCCCTGCGAGTGCGCCGAACGTCATCATCATAAAAAAAAAGCTTGGCGACTCAAGAAAGAAACAGACCAACACATTACCAACTACATACCAGATGTAGCTGAAAGCACAGCAACGAGCGAAGTAATGGCTGACATGTTATGGATTGGACGTTCCGGAGGTAATGGGTGTTTCATGTGGCAACTCCATAAGCGACAAAGTGGTCACTGAAAGTGATCATGTCCTCTTAAAGTGCTAGTGAAAATTGTGGAATCAAAGCGGTGTTTAGCACATTTTGTCACGAAGAATTTGCACTCGCTTGTCAAGTGCATATATCGTTCGTCTTCATCGTACGGAATCCCATGCGATGAAGCCGTGAGTAGCAGCATTGTTAAAGCCAGGATGATCACAATACACGTCCAAAACTATAATTAATTGTGTCTTGCACAGATATTATTTGCGGCTGCGTTTGAACAGATGATCTGTGACTGAAAAGTGAGGTACTCTAATGACAATAAAGTTAATGATATAGTATACTGGTCACACAGCATAAGCCGAAGAATTTTCGAAAAGCATTGTTATATGTTATAATAACTTACGTGAGAACTGATATTTCCGCATCTGCGAGTTCTTTGACGATAGGCACAATGAGATCGTGGTGCGTGAACAACCTCACGAGAGGCTGCGCAGCGTCCGTCTTACTAGATACTATCTCGCCTAAGATGTACACCGCTGATGCAGTTATGGGCTGAAACAGCACATAAGAACTTATTAAATTTGATTAACAGTATTAAAACTGTGGAGATATATGAATGTAAACCGCAGATTAGTTTCAATTTATATTGCCAAGACATTATTAAATGAAACAAATGAAAGAGGGTGAGTGTGCCGTACCTTCTGGTGCACACTCTTGAGAAAAAGTTCCTCTAGTTGTCGGTAGTGGTGAATGGGGAAGACATGGTCTACGGTGTACTGTAGCAGTAGTCGTAAAGAGCCTAGCGTGGCGCTTCCCGCTGCAGACAGCCGCGTGCCGGGGGGTGTCGCCCCCCGCGATAGAGCTCCGCCAGCTCTCGATGTTAGAAAGAACCTGCGAATTGGAATTTTGAAATAAATTAAGCAAAAATGAACAAAATAAATGTGACTTAAAAAATGTTTAATATAACATATATAAATACCAGTAGGTAACGCCCCAACACAGCACCGTGACCTCTTAATTTTTGATTAGCGATATTCAATATTTATATATAGGTCGTATGAGGAAGCTAAAATTTGATCAGTGGGCTATGGAAACGGCTATGCTCTGTGTTTCTCGGCGTGATCAAATCCGCAAGGAAGATATCTGCAGCAGGAATATGGTAACCGACATAGTCGCGAGGATGCGCATACCGAAGAGGCAATGGGCCTGCCACATAACTCGAAGAACAGACAACCGTTGGGGAAGAAAGCTTCTCGGGAAGAGAAGAGACGAGAAGAAGTGGCAACCTCGTGCAGGCAAACGGATGTAGGACGACCCTCTGCAAGATGTAGTGACTCTGCGCAGGTCACAGAGTTGCAAACAGTCGATGGATGCAAGTGGCTCAAAATAACGCTTTGTGGCAATCTCTGGTTCAGCAATGAACTTGAGACAGGCTGTAATGATCATGATGATGATTATTTATGATGATGTTTACTAAAATAAATAGTGGCAGATATATCGTACCAGGCGCACACAGGCGCGGGCTCGGGCTGCCGCAACTGCACACGCACCTCGCCGAGGAACACGGGCGTGGCCGCATCGTGCCAGACCGACACGCGCGCCTCGCACGCCACGCCTGCCTGCAACATCGAAATCGAATTATTCAGCGTTCCATACACAAAACTGAACAAATATACATTATTCTAATTATAATAATATTGTTGGAATTACGAATACTTAAGTAATAATGTTAGTGAAAGTACATTTAATGTTGCTAAAAGTCACTAATTCCCTATCATCTTTTAAAATATCTAGTAAAAGTTTCCTGGTCAATATAACTTTGTATTACAGGCGCAAAAATTTATAACCGTAATTTTATGATCAATTTCGACCACACCAATAGTCTTTTGGTTACTACCAGACGCTGCAATTTGTACAAGGCGTTTTAACATAGTCCGTGCAAACTCAAAGGCAAAATGACGCTAACAAGACGTTCGAATAAGTTGCAGAGGTGCAAATTTTAAATTGTAAAATCCTGTGTAGTCATCCTGAGACACCGGATATTAAGACCTATATTTATTCCCAGAAGTTTCGCTAACCTCAGTGCCCTTTAAACCGAGACACAGTAACGCTTGCACACTATCGACAAACGGCAAAAATTATTCTTGACGAACACGTCAATAGAAATTCTGTTGTAGTTATGGACACGTCGGCTGGCCGATTAATTCGAAACTAAAACCTCGCGAATCTGTGTAATCTCTGAGTAAACGATTTTTAATTAAACTACTTTTTATAATTTTTCATCCAGTTCTGAACATCGGGAAGTTGTTAATAAGAATTTGAATCGAGAAGTAGAAACTGACATAAAAGCTATATAATAGTTGAAAAACGTGGTTAAAAAAACCACGTAAAAAGGTATTCTTTATGTAAGGCCATGTTGGTATTCTATTGTCTAGTTTTTAATTTCTAAGTCTTGACGTTTTTAATTTCTTCTATTGTTATGACATATGAAGGGATAAAGAAACTTACCGATTGAGAGCCGTCCTTGTCCTTTGGATCGGCTTCCATAATGAGATCAAAACTGAAAATTTCGTCAAATTGCGGGTTGACAGTTTTCTTTTTAGGCTTCGTGCGTTTTTCAACTCTCCGCCCGTTGGAGTACAGTAACGTGACGAGAGCGAACGGATCGCACTGTCCGTTCTTGGTGGTGAGTTCGGAGCACTCGAGCACCCTCAGGCGTAGGGTATCGGGACCTACGCGAGCTGCACAATGCCTTTCAGGATCCGACCAGTAGTCGGCAGCGGTGGGAGTGGGCGACGCGTCCGGCTCGGACATCGTATGCATCGGAGGCTTCGACCGAACTGCCCACTGCGCTCGATCCTTTAAACTCTCCGAACGCGACAGCGCCAACGTGGGCTCTGTCGCAACTGCACTCAGCAGCTTTTTACTCGTCGAGCTCGAACAGGAACCGAACCTCATGCTCTCCTTGCAGTATTCGGATAGCCTGATGAGATTATTAGCTTTCGTCTTCGCCGAATTATCCGCCGCTGGGTCCGGGTCGGGCGGTTTCGGGTCCATTCGTAACCTTTTTCTCGAATCCTCGAGAGTAAGCTCAATGTAGGCCTTGCCTTGTACCTCGGAGTCGGCGTCGACTGGTCGCAACGCGAACCAATGGTCTTTGTTGTTGTACCGTTGTAAATCCTCTCGTTTGATCGCCACCTTGCCCAGCACTTTGTCCTGTTTAAGATGCTTGTCCCGATCGAATACGTATATGGAAAGATGTCGAAATCTTCGTGGTACCTCAAACTGGAACTCTTCGCCGAAGAAAGGGCTGCAAAGGAATTAACAACTAATACAACAAAGTTTTACTTTAATATTTACATGTTTCATTTGAACGTGAAAAACTCCGTAGGTATAAGAAATCGCAACATAAATTTGTTGCTTCATTTTAAATGAAAAAAAAAAGGAGAAAATGTCATTAGTACATTTTCTCCCTGACTAATATTAGAATTTAGTACATAATATGATTATACAATGTAATCATATTTTGTGAAGAAATATTTTACTTTGGACACACACAATATCTTCTTTTCTCTATTCTCGGAAATATTTAAAATATAGTACTTTGCTAAGGTTTGCTTGTTAGATACTTCACCTTTTTAATGAATATTAATATTTTATGTGATAAACTTTTACTACAGCTCTTTATAAAAAATCGAATTATATATTCTTATTTAAGATCTTAAATATCCTACTCAAATATCCTTAATCCCGCCATTCTAAAATTATTTGCCTTCCACAGCGTTAAAATACTTTCCAGGTAATGTAATTAAAGTTCACGCTGTGAGGACTCATGTTGCGAACGATGATTTGTTTACGTAAATGAATACTCGCGTTTGACATTGTCTATATAATCAGACGTCGCACTTAGTGCCTGTATCACCATCGATCAAGCTTGTTTATTTGATATCTTAAACCACCAGTGATAAAAATATCCTTCTGTTTAATTTTACTTAACGCCAAGGTAGATAGATGGTGATATTATAATATAATTATAATATGCACTGCACATGAATTCTATAGAATTCATGTGCAGTGGTGTCACAGCCACCGCATTGATACATAAGTTCATTTTATGTATCATCATCATCGTTACAGCCTGTCATAAGTCTGTTCTGTGACATATCCAGGTATCGCTAGGGTAATCCTCAAAAAATAACCTCTATTACACTTTGACCACGATAGAAATAGATAATAGCTCTAGAGCCAAGCGGCGGCTTGCTGCTGCTCGAATGGGCCGGCTCGACCGGATTGGTACCACGGCCTCGCAGAATACCGGAGTGAAGTAGAGGCATCTTGAGCTTCTGCGTTTCGTTTCGAGTGAGATAACCGGAGACCCACACCCCCTTTCCATTCCCCTCCTCATCCTCCCTTCCATTTCCCTAATACCCTTAAAAGCCGGCAAAGCACCTGCAGCACTTCAAGCGTTCCAGATGTACGTAGGCGACGGTAATCACTTCCCCATCACCATCAGATGAACCGCTTGCTCGTTTGCTCCCCTTCCCTTAAACAAAAATACCACACACCACACATACACACCAATACCACAGTAATACCTAGTAGGTGTTTTTCGATTGCTTGTTGCGATGTTCTTTACATACATTATTATATTATCAATGTCGTGTATTATATTATATTGTATTATACAGTGTATTTTTAATCATTGTTATGTCATTACTTACAAAATAAAAAGAACGCATCGTTTGACCTTTTCGTTTTCAATTTAAGTTTACAGATAATGAGATACTCATACTGCAAATAATACTCATCTTCAATGCAAATGCGTTCTTTCGAAATCGACTCCTCTGAATAGACAATATTTCAGTTGACATAATGCCATTATACCGTTGTTTTATATAAAACGTATCAGTTTATTCAATTTAATTTGTTTAATACAACATGTACATTCAGTTGTTATCCATACTATGAGAGAAAGGCTTCGTAATAGAAGTATAAAAAAAGTACCCTATTTTCTAGTCGCTGTAAAACATAAACAAAATTTATTACAGAACCCCATGAAATGATCACAATCAAGGACCGAATCAAAATTGTTATGCCTCAATCATCCAGCTTTATATTTATCCGTACGGATTCCTCCGAATTGCGTGGCTGAGGGGCTTTAGTAGTGGCTTGGTCTCCCACGGCGAACCCAGAGGCATAATGGTAGCATGCCTGGCCTGTCTTTGGAATTCACCTCGCACGCTTCACCTCGGAAGTGGCCGATCCGAGGGTGCTTGGCGAGCATTCTTCGGATACGGGTTGGTAGACTGTGGGGGGACTTTTTGCGTCGTTGATTTAGGCCGTTATCCCCGTTGCGGCCGTGGTGGGGCTGCGAGGGGAGAGGAGGAGACCGAAATGTCGTCAGCTGCAGAGCCATAGACGACAGCCGTCGCGGGATGTCGGGAGGGCAGGTGCTAACGAGCACTCGCCTTCCTGATCTCCATACCCTCCGTGGGAATGAAGGCTGAGAAGTTACAGGTATTTCCGTGTTCCGGCGCGTTTAGGCAGGAGGTAGAGGAAGCTAGCAAGCTTGAAATTAAACTGGACATTTGTGCCTCATTGTTCCATTATGGTTAAGCGGAACACGATATTATTGACATATAATTATCAATATCACAAAGGTTACGCATTTCGGCGTTTAATAAAACCAGCACGCAAATACATCCGACGCCAACACGGTATTTATACATATAACGGAGGCGGTGCCACCACCAACAGTGCGCGGGCAGCACTGTGCTATTGCGTGACACCTTGAAACTTCCAACCCACCTTCCTTTTTTAACTTTTCACCTGAGCTCATTTGGTACAGCGGGACAGGCGGTAAGTTCGTAACAACATAATGTCCAGAAGAACAATACAAATCGTAAATAAGTTTCGAAAATTCATTGATGGAGCCTTTAACATAGGGGATAAACCTATCAGCATCAGGTGGAGGATGTTGGTCATTCGTTTGAATTTTCACGGTAAAACAGTATTTAAAGAATGAACTGTGTACTAAATTCAGGAATTTAAGTTGTAGTATGTTCATAAAATCTAGTCCAATGGCAACTATATATACCAACCGGCCGAAACAATGAATTAAGAAAAAATATTGTGTTTCATCGGTTTGCTCTTGACGGACGTATTAAATAGCCTATTCAATAATTGGAGCACGCCACACCTACAACTGCGCTCGCTCTGTGAAGTCGTAATAACCGACCGTCGTCTGTACATGGAACAGAGACGCACTTAAACTTGCTAGCGTTCCGTGGCCTATTTCGACACGAGTGATGATCATTTTACGCGCTACGTGGTTCCGCCGTCAATTTATCACTTGAAAGCTTCCGCTCGATTCTACTGGCATGCACCGCGAGATTTACGAACGATTCACACATTTGAAGGATAGTGTCGGCGCCGGACGTCGGCGGAAGCGCTATTACCGGTTTTTTTTCCACCGAATTCAAATAGGAGGAGGTTATCAGATAGCCTTACTTTTTTTTTATTTAATTTTCGCGATATTTTCCCAGATTGTGAACCGATTTTGGTGGTTATTTTTTATACCTCCAGGGTGGTCCCATTTAAAGTTTGGGTAAAGAGGTTGCAGTGGAAAGCTTTCTAAAATTTTGTTTTAAATTCACTTGTATTAATTTAATTGAAATTAAAACTTAGTGTTAAACTTCACGATAGCTTAAATAGATAACGTCGTATTAGATGACCGGACGTAAGATGTTATGAGCGTAATTACAAATTACTAATTTATAATGGTGTTTACAAGGCAACACCGTGTTGGTTCAAACATGAACCAATTGGTCCTTCTCTTATGATCTCCTTTCTAACAATAATCAAACAATACAAGTTCTATTGTTATGATACCTCAAGGAACACCTAATAATTATGCGTTTTGCATCTTTACATTATAGATATCATAATAACGTTAACTAAGTTTGATTTTAGCTTGACTTATTACTGACCTGACATTTATTATTTCCCCATATAATTATTTCACTGTAAAATTGCTACACCATCGCCACTAGATGCGTGTAAATATTCTTAGAAATTAATGCCGGATTTTTGGGGCTGTCTGGAGAGGTTTATGTTCAGCAGTAGACTTGTATAGGCTGATGATGTAAAACCACAAATAACAACTTTGTTCAATTTATGTCTGTACTTGAATTTGATAATTTCAAAAAACGAAAAAGATCCATCAAAATCCGTTGAATTGCTTATCATTATATAACTTAAGTCCGTTCAAAGTGCATGTTGCACAAACCAAGAATTTTAAATATTTATGTAGATATAAGTAAATACAGATTTTGTCGATATGCCCGTGTCGCGTCGGGCGATTAGCTAGTTATGAAATAGAATATAAAAGTGCCTAATTTTACTGCAAAATTTCGAGAAACAACTACCTATCAAATATAATACTGCAGAATGCTCAATCAAAAAAGAGTAAATAACTAGTATATACATAATTTATTTCATTAGCTATACAAACGCTACCATCCGCTCCAATATGCCACTTTAAGTGTGAAGAGTACATAAACGGATCTCTTTTTATGACATCCTTACAAGCGGTGTTAGAAATGACTTCATACATATAAGTACAACGCTGTGCGGGGTTAAGCTCATTTGTTTTTTCCGATTGCTCTTATATCAGCAAATAAAACGTTAATGTTGACATTAACGCTAATCGTGTAATTACTTTTAGTTCTCACTGATTACTCTATAATGACGTAATAACAGCTCTTTTGTAAAGAATAAATTTATAGAAAGCAGTTTGTAAAATGTATTTGTGTCGTGCCTATATCAGGCATAAGTACATAGATAGGTGCGTTTGGAAGAGACACACAGCGATAAGGTATCGTGAGACAAAGAACCCATTAAGTGGTTCACTCCACGAGTGACGTGACATTTCCTTCGATATCCGCCATCGCGTTATGCTCACCTCTGGGGTCACTAAAATCATTATCACGCTTCCGTTTCGATCGCTTGACAAATAAATAACTCTTTCCTGTGCGATAGTGTTGGAGATCTCATGAAGGCGGTGTCGCAACATTTGGTCGTGTGCTTCGATTTCAAATTAAATATTAGATGTGTATATTTTTTTTCGTAAAATAATATCAAATCAAAGAACGTGCAAAATATTTTTAATTATATCGACTTTCACGCGATGCGTTGAAAGCTGTGATGCGAATGCGCAAAGCTTTCTTTTATAACTTTGTTCCATTGTCTATTTACGTGTAAAATGCGTTAAAAGTGAACGCAATTGCGACAAATGTGTCGTATCAAGTATTAGCGGAGAAAACTAAAGTGTATTAAACTAAATAATAACAAGTTCCCTTTACAAATTATAAAAAACACATTTCAATACTTATTTGTATATAAAATAAAGTTTTTAAACGTGTGACGCTAAAATAAATTACCGCAAAACTTTGATTCATATCAGTAAAGATTTTATTTAGATATAGGTTATACACATTACACTGAAACAATAACTAAACTAAAACGACGACCTATGTATATTTACCTTAGTCATAAATATACTGTTACTGTAATTATGTTACTCAAACATAGATAGGTTTCCAAAAGGAATATATATAATCATTTCTTTGTTAACCAGCCAATAAACAAGATTACGACGGTTCCGAAAAGCATAGAAACATTAGAGCGTATCGTACGGTGGCGGTATCTCATTCGATTCCAAAAGCGACGTCGAGGGTTGGAGCGGAAGGGCCGTTCCGCGCCAGCGCATACACCGGAAACGCATCCGGGACGTGGCGCGCCGCAGCGCCGCACAATGAAACCTCCCCTTTCCTAATCCCGAAACAACACGCTCCCACGTCGCTTGTAACTGTGCAATTCCGACGAATTAACCGTTTTAATTCTTCGAATTTTATTGCATGTAATGAGAATTAGTACTGTACTATTAGTAAATATAGTTCTGTATATTATATTAACAACCGCATAGCACAGGTCACCGTTCTTAGCCGCTCAGTCTCTCGAGTCATGAGTTCGAACCCTGAGAGTCGATAAATATTCTTGCGTTCTTATCTCATATGAATTAGATGCTTCTATATTTTCACAAATACTCACGGCACTAAGTATGTCCTGTGCAGACGGTTACAGCATCACTAATGCTAGCGTAGCATTAGTGATGCTGTATGAGTATGAGTAGCGGTAGCGTCAAAATAAGGCAAGCAAGGCAAAGAAAAAACTTCTTGGATATTATGTGCATATCATATATAATAGGTTGATGATAAAGAACGCAGTAAAAATCAGTTTCATTTATAAGTTATAGTCAGTTTATAAGCAAAGCTACTTCTTATGTATTGATAAAAATTTATTAGAAAAATTCATTAAAACGTAGTCGCGCAGAGCATTATGAACTAATCCACAAATATAAAATAATAAATTCCAATGGTCAAGTAAATACTCGATTAAAAAGGTTTGATGAAAATTAACGAGAGAAAATTAATGAAAAAGTAGGCAGTTTCGGATTTCACGAGTCAACGTAGCCAAGCGGGCTTCCGCGCCCATCCATTCGTCTCTCCGGGACATAGCGGCTTGCTCCCGGAGATTCGAATAAGTTCGGTTAACTAAACGTACGTTACAAAGACACCTTGCGAATTTATTTTCGAACACGATGCGTCTTGTGCTCAGAAATATTAAACGAGCGATTCCTCGAATGTCACACATCTATCTTAAACAGTGTTTTCAGAAAACACGCTAGCGTCTCCATTAATATAACGAATACAATACAATGTACATCCATAGTTTATGATAAAACAATTTTTTTAGTTAAATGTCAAAAACATTAAAGGGTGTAACGCTTATATGATAAGATCGGAGAAAGAATCTGATGCAGTGACAGATACACGGGACATAATTGAACACAACCAGATCTTGGCTCAACAGCCGGTTACGCTAACCACTCAACAGAGAACAGAACTATTAAACAATGAATTCTGTGAATAATGAGTATGCAACAACTATGAAAAAATATTTTTTTTAATGTTAAATTTGCGAAAACGCCAGACTATAACACTACAGAGCGTTGAAAATGGCATCTCATGGTGCACAAACAGTAATGTACTGCGATTGCCAATCCGTTGGCGTTACGATTACGGCAAATCTTCCCTACTTGTACTTGGTAGAGGCCAATAATGTCAACAGCACTATTTTCAGGCTATAGGACTTTCTTGTATAAGATGACAACCCTGACCAACGGCTGATGACAAAGAAATATTCATTAAATTTTTTTTTAATGAATATTTCTTTCTGTGATTTAAATGAATTTCGGGCGCCGGCCGGCGCCTGTCTGATACGCTTGTACGTTGGTTGGTGACCTTATAAGCTTCCAAAGTATTTAACTTACAACTTCTACAACACTAATTAAAATGCGATACGAAATACTTAAGTGAATACACATTGTAGTTAGTAATAAATGAGTGGGCTATCAATAAAACAGAAGTCCACAATATCATTCATGAATAAATACGCACCCGATAAGGCAACACTGCCTACGACATCTAATAATGTATTCACAGCACTATCCAAAGCGCAAAGCAACATGAACTCAGAGCAATGTTGACACCTAATGATTCTCGTAATTGTAGATCCAACAAGAGCTATATATATGGTTATATACCAAATACGAATTGTGCAACAACTAAGAAAAAAACAACTTGGAAATATTATGCAAGAGTAGTACTCTCGTTAATTATTCTTAATTCTGCCCAGCGGTCGTTAATTTTTTTCTCATTGACAACTGGACGAGCCTTGACCCAGAAAATTGTTTGCTCCCTAAATACGCCGGCAATCGCTCCCGTCCGATTGATAATACCGGAAGCTCGTCCGGATATTCGACAAAGGGACCGTTATTCTGGTCATACGCCTACACTATTCTTATGTATAGACTGCTACCATTGGGATCATACTCTTATATACTCTTACATTACTCAGAGTTTAATATTTAAGAAATATTTAATATGCGTAGTTGCAGATTTACAATTTCAAAAATAGAAATAAAATAGGTATCAAACAGGGTAAGGTTGCAATAGAACTATTGTTCAATATCAACTGCAATTGCGACTCTTTTAATCGCCTTTATTGCCCGATCTAACAAATTAGGCCGAATTTCAAATCTTTAACTAACCAATAGGTATAAAACAAAGTCGCCATTCGCGTTTGTCTGTGGTATGTGTGCTTATAACTTCCACACTTCTAAGAGGATTTCAATGTGTTTTCACCAGCATTTATAACATTTCATGCGGAAGGCTTTTAAGTACACTTAAGGCTTGCCCTTATACTAAATGTAAATGTAATAAATGTGCAGAAAATTATGCCTCAGTCAACATTAAAGTAACGTTAAAGTTATTTATTATAAGCGATTCTTAATTAAATTTAGTGATTATACATACATATAGTCCTTCTCATATAACTAAATAAAAATCAGTGATATTCTTAACCTCAAAAAATAATATAACAATTGCTAGAATCTCCTCTAGCGGCCGATTACAAGGTATGGCTAAATATTACATTTAATCGCGATATTGTTACGCTAATCGTCTGATCGTCCGCCTCTCATCGTCTTTGCATCTGTAGAAAGGTCGTTGACCCTAATTTGTAAAATATTTGTGTAAAACTATTTTATTATAATATTTAGAAAATAGTGATACTAATGTATAAAAACAGACTATAATTTTTTTTTTTTGGGGAAAATTGTGGTAACTTAAAATACGTAACTTGAAAGCTTTAAGCTAAGCGTATTGCTTGAAATAAATTCAATCATATTTGTATTGAATGAAAATTTGGGATTATTTATAATATTAATACAAATACAAAAACAAATGTTTGTGGCATTAAAACAACTTGCTTTATGCAAGGAAAGAAGAATTTAATCAATAACATTACATATTCTTATTAAAAAATTATCGGGCGCCTAGCCAAAACGAAATCAATATTTTTTTTAAGGCCTTACCCTTATATATTGCAGATATGTCCGCGCCAAGACGGTGCGCGGTGCACTACTGACCAGAATAATGTTCAACTTTTCTTAAACTAGTTAATTTTAGTTTTGATAACACTTTGATTTGCCTGGAGTAAAACTTTAAATGCTTTTTTCCGAAAATAAGTTAAATATAGCGTGGAAATCAACAAAAGTGATATGCCAACGAGTGCATACGACAAAAAAAACTTGAACGTTTTGAACGTTTAAACTTATAATTTAGCTATACGTTCAATCAAAAGTTATGCAATGTCAGTACTACGTACGTATTTGTTATCTGCTATAGTTCGATTTTAACTGTACTTAAGCGTACTTACTTAAGCGTTCTCTCCATAGTAGAAGTGCGAAATATCTCTTCTTGGTCGAGTGACAACACACAGTATATGTCGCGGTGGCACGCCGCGCCATTGTTCCGAGCTGGCAAGTTCTTAGCTTCACCTGCAACACAAACAATGGCTTAGTTATTACATTATAATATGACTAAGGAAAAACACATGAAGTATTTCAAAATATCTAAAATTAAAATAGTCTAAAAAAGAAAAACTTAATTTCTTTCTAGAAATTCGAATGCATTACCATAGCGAAGCTACTACGAGTATCGCCTTGCATATTATAATAAGTAAACTGCGAAGTTATATAGGATGTGGGCGACGGCTTGCGATACTTAAGTAATTAAATATATAGTATGGTAAATATTAAACGGCATATCTAGAATCGATCTAACAGTTGTTGAAATATAAACTAACTCACTCTTCCTTCTCATAATACTACGCTGGATGTACAGATTTTTGATCTTATGTGCTTACAACTAAACCATTGTCAATACAGTAATTAAAGTTGTAAATTAACAATTTTAGTTGTTCCGACACCAGGATGAGAAACTATTTACCCGCGTACATGCTATGGAATTAAAGTGTTCAACTAAACTACTGAGCTACAACGGCTTCTTATCCAAGTAATCAAAAAGTAATCTTCAGTTCGTGTTAACTAATTTAATTAACGTATATGTATGTGCATTGTATTGCGTATGTGTATTGTATTCATACATATACGTTAATGTATATATTCATTAAGTTGTTAAATATCATAGCAATACCTATCCACTGTTATAACATAATTAAACAGACAATAGTAGTAACGGTCGAGTAACACTAAACACTACACAGATAAAACAATTAGCTCAAAAATATAGATTAGGTATCAAATAACAGTATCCATTACACTACAACAAGTAATAACAATGATGTTTATAGAAAGATCTTCTTCGCGTATTATTGCTTACACTAAACTTAATATAAAAATAAAATAAAATTATATGCTTATGTTATTGTTTACATAAGCATATAATTTCATATTCAATTTGCCACGACAAGATTAGCCAAACGAGCTTTCGCAACGCACGTTTCGCTACTCTGGGAGATAGAACGTGACAGGTGGCGAGTCTCGTCGCCGTGTGTGCTCTCGCAGATAGTCATCCCTCTTACGAGACTCACCGAGGTAAAAAGTTTGGCAGATACCAACGCAGTTATCAAATGACGCTTACTAACTGAACCTTATTTCAAATGACACAAATGCTTTGAGTCATTTTAATTTCCAACACATGGCAAGACAATACGGGAACTAGTTACACTAACTTTAGAGTTAACTAACGGGTTATTAAGTCATAACTAAAGCATCTCTATCTACTAGATGGCTATCTAGGCAGAGAGGGATAGACTCCTTCTCTAGCCTCGGCCTAGGAGCCGTCGGCTACTAACCAAAAGTGTTATGTTCCGATTTGAAAGATATACTGAGCCAGTATAATTCCAAACCGTCAGGTGACTAGCCATTCACCATCAGGTAGATTATTAGTTCGTTCGTTACCCCAATCCAATAAAGAACAAATAATAGGTACCGTAACGGTCCCTCTCCTTTTTGGTAACTGGCGTCATCGCGTCATTTGCGAGAGGTAACAATTTTAGTACTTTCACGAATGCAACAAAATGGTCCGGAGGATAAGAAAACTGGATTACACATTCTTTTAGTGACCGAATAATGAGTCTGTTAATTTATAGTTTGTTCAAATTCTGATCTATAAATAAACAAATTAAAAGTTTTGGTGTCGGGAAGCTTTGTAGAGAATGAAGAGGGGGGGGGGGGAGATTTTACAGTCACACTTTCATAGAGAAGAGAAGTGAGATTGTGGGCGGAAATTTACGGATCTTAAGTTAATTTTCTGCCCACGCTCTCGTTTGCCCATTTTTTTTGTTAAATCAAAACAGGATGTGATCTCTGTAAATTACATTAGACACTTTTTGTTTTAAAAAATAAATATTAGCAATGGTATTTATTAAATAACATTATTATTTAATATTCCTGTTAACCCTCCAACTAAGCATTACAGCTTGTATCTGGAGTGGTTCACGCCAATAGTCTAATAGCGGGCGCGAACTTACGACGTCATGTTTCGTATTCCGCACCCTTATCCATTCGGCTTTTGGCGCTTGTCCACAGTCCCTACATTAAATTAAAAACCTACCTGTCTTTATTGAATTTATTTCAAAATTATATTTCGGCACCATAAGGGAGTGGGAACGCGATGTTAGTCTATCATCAACATTAGATGCCCATTTTAATAAAATAAAGTTCTTGTATTCCCCATATTTAACATTCCTTTCTCACCCAAATACGGCGATATTATTTATGTTGTGTTGTTTTGGTACAGAATAGCAATATCTCATGCGTGCATTATAAACCCTCTGTACAGCCTTTGCAGTTTTATGAAAAAAGGCACAGATCGAAGACAATATCACAATAATGCAAATAAGATAAAACAAGCGTGTTACATAACTTTTAAGACTATTTCTAGTCTACAAATTTTCTTCATTTATATATAGTTTAGAGAGCAGTAAAACTTTTGCCTATCCTTTGATCTACCCAATAGAAATATAATATCTTAAAAAGGTATATAGTTTAGGATCTAACTTCAGATTTTTGTGAACTGGCTTACTCATACTGTAAGAATGTTTTAATTTGTTTTATACTAAAATTCTATTGTATTATAAGTAATATAGATTTTATTTTACCATCTACGCTTGCAAGCAATTGCCACATTCAAAATATGACCTCGCATGGTTTTAATGAACTACGCTGTTTTCACGATCGTTTGTTAGCATACAGAAGCGGTACCAACAGTACTCGGCGCTTACTTACTATGCAGACGAAAGATAAACTTAAGTGGGGTAGAAGTAAAAAGGCCTCATTAACGCATAACAACATTATTTTTGTACTAACAACATCGCGTACCATAATCATGTTGAATAATGAAATTTAAATATTAGATATGCTGTGCCACCACACATCTGTTGCAATAGCAATGGAATGCAGGCGGATTAGCGATCACAGAAACGAGACCTTAGACTCCCTTGCCAATTACCGGTATGCGATTTCCCTTATTCGACTCCCACGGAATGAGACTGGATGCTAGACTTACTTCACCACCAACTTATTTTACTATAGCTGTACCCGCGACGCTCGTCTACATTTTGTGGAATATTGAAGATTAATTACTTATAGTGATGTCAAAAAAGCTTAAGAGATAATTTAAGAAGGCATAAAATATTTTAAGCTTCTTTTTTAATATTTTAACTTCCAGTTTTTTTATGCTGTATAATTTTAATGGTATAACTCAAACTCAACAATGAAGCTTATTATTAAAGCGGGACTTTTTTTTCACTGGTACCGTGGTCCAAAACGCAGGTAAGTACAGAAAAAATTTACACTTTTATATTCAGTAAAAGAAATGTGTTCTATATGGGCTATATGGGATTAAAATCAATGAAATATTATGTAACATTTCTCAACGAAGGAACTACTTGTAAATGATGGTACGAGTACAAAAGGCGACTCACACGTTAGTTGGACAACGCAACGCGACCTCGTCAGATATATCTTTTTACGGTCAGCCAAGGCAAGGTGACCACCGGCCCATAAGCAGCTGCTCCAATCCAAGCAAAGGCCTAATGACATATTCACCTATTTTGCCATAGGTAACTCCATATTTATACAACTATGCGCACTTGAATCAAAGACAATAAAACAAAAAAGCATGCGAAAGAATGTAAGACCTAGAAAACCACGACATTAATTTCAAATTTGTCTTCAGTTTGTTTAAACATAACTATTTCAATAACGGTTTTCATGTAATTTATTTTATTCGACATATTTAAGTTTGATAATTAATGCGTAATATACTTTATATTTTGTTGTTTGTTAACATTATACAGTAAAAATCTACCTGTAGTGATAATTTTGTTATAAAGTGTGTGATTATGTATGGGGCGTAATCCCGATAAGATCCGGGTGGGTTCTTTCTCTGTTATATGGTGTTCAAAGGAATAAAAATTTTTTATATAAACCGCACACACAGCTACAAAAATATAATACAGGCGTCCCTTGTATAACACGATTAATTGGTACCGTGCTATATCGAAACCGTGTTATACCAAACAAGGTATACCGTGTAGTATCGAGGCATTGTCTTGTGTTATTATACAATAAGGGACGCCTGTAAATAGTAATAACTAACTTTAACCTTCTATCCATAGACAAAACAAAAACAAAATATGTGCTTGGTAGTTTGGCTCTTACTAAATCATAGAGGACCAAAAACTATAAACTCAATACTGTTACTCGTACTTAGGAATAGAAAAACTAGTGGCCCCAATATAATGAGCAAAAACGGGGAATTAAGTGACGTATTGTATTCCAAGTTCTGCGACAATCTCACGCACTGATTCGCCATGAGATGTTATTGCAAAGTCGTTGAAAGAAAAAAATTCGCACACTTTTTTTAATTGACGTCGTATCCGAGTAAGACAAAGGGTTTCCTTGCGTTTGACGAAATCTTCCTTGCATTATACAACTAGGTTAATATTAAAATATTTTAAAATGATAGTACCCATTGCAACTGAATAATAAAAAAAAATACACACAATGGCCGCTAAAAACATATCCAAGAAATGGTGCAACTGTGAACAAATTTCAACAAATACGTTGCAACAAATTTTATATTCTCAATCCGTGATAGAAAGTCATCAAAAAAGTTACTACGCGACTTCTCTGACTGTTTCTATATAGTAAAATCTCTTAGGGTTTTATTTCCAACAACTTACAAAAAGGCATAAAAGATTATGACATATTGTTTTTACAAGGGAACTAATTATTCCATATACTGAAATTTATTCCAGCAGACCCATGAAGGGAAGAGGATGGGTTGTACAGGTTGTTGTAGAGAGGATATAGAGGAAACGTGTACATAATTACACGTTTTGAACACATGAGGGGTTGATGCCAAACATTTCAATTGCTTGAATATTTCTTTGTTATTCAAACCGGAATGCGCCATTCTATTCTACGGTGAAAGACATATCATTTTGAATGCAACCGTTTTAAAAAAAATACCGAACTTTATCATAGGCAGCTCGTATCAACTAATGAAAAATATGCTTTGCTTAATTAAATAGCAGCTACTTAAATAAGTTTACCATCTTCTGTAATCGTATCAATCTAACATAATAATAAAAACACAATTGTTTCACCAAAGATGTCCATCCTGCTAACGGTCCGCCTGATGATATATGACTACTGTAGTTCATGGACACCTGTAAAAAACTTCAAAAGAAACAAAAACAAATGAGTTGTCATCCCCGAGGACCGAGATGGAACATCCTCTCAACCTGTGATATAAAACCAGTACAACTATACAAACTCTGTCTGTATAACTTTCCAACCGAAACACAACGGTAGTCCCACAGCTGATTAGAGGCAGAAACAGGTAAGAGTAGCTAACCTACCCATACGGCAGAAAGTTAGAGGCTGATAAGATCAAAGTTATCGTATCAGTATCAAATTAAACAAATTATTTGTTATATTAAACACTGTCTTTGTGGCTGATCGAAAACATATTTGTTGGTTTTTAATGGGTGTTATTACAGTTATTTAATAAGACATACCATTTTTAAAAATCTGTAATAGTAAAAAGCGCATTTGACACATTGTTTGACAACAAATCGACAGCCCTAGTAAGTATTCTTTGACGATGGACTCTACTTTAATATAAATAAGCTAGAATATGTATACTCTACATGTACTCGTATGTAGTGTATTATAGTATAACTAAAGAACTTTACAATTAATCAATAAAATACAACACTTCAAAGACTATAACATCAATAATATAAAATAAAAACAAAATATCATCAACAATTCCTACGTATTAGCGTCGATTGTTCAAAGTCAAAGCATTCTTATTCAATTTAAGTTTGTTTAAAGCTCTTATGAACGTCAAATCGGCACCGGTTCGTTAAATCGGTCGTTAAACAATGCATCATATTATCATATCCCAACTACAAAGGCTCGCGATCAAATCTCTCGTTAGAAATAGAAACTAAAATTTCACTAAAATTTCATAACAGAAATAACCAACCACTATTACGCGTAATTACACTACGCAAAGATTACAGTAGATTGTTAGGGCCACTAAACAAAGAGACATGCACGAGGTCGGGGTCTCAGAAATTCGTCGTAATTGGCCTACGAGAGAAACTTGCTATAAACATAATTGCTGATGCAAAAACTACCGTCGCCATCAACATGACAGTAACACACGCCATCGAACTAGATCGTGGGAGTGAAGCGGGAATCTATGAATGGCACCATCAACTACAAAGAAGACTATGGTACTATTTAGACGTCACTTAACGAGAATGGTCATTAAGGCGTTTCCACACTTGTGTGTATGTCGCGGCTTTCGAAATCGAGAGTTGTTTCTAAAACTTTAAGTTAAGATCATGAGAACCTGTTGTGTCATTCAGTTTTATTACAATACTTACTCGTATAATATTTATCGTTTAGTTTAAAAAAAAACAGGGCGCTAAAGAAAACAGAATTGCCGTGATTGCTTTGCACAAAGTGAGTATGGCTCCATCAGTAATTTTTAACACGCTTCGATAACTAGGTATCAGTCGTATGACTGTGGATCGCACACACTATCGACAGAGGTACAACCACAATCCCCCTGTCAAAGAGCATAAAAGATCGGAGAGACCCCGTATCTCAGAACCCTGACCGGCTGTGAACGCTGTCTTAGCCAGAATTCGACGCAATCAACAACATGAAGATACTAGTACCCTGTTGCGAATTATTAAACAAGTCAGTTCTCGTTAGCTAGGAGTTTACTGTCGCTACACAGGAGATGTCCTCAATTAGACACAGCAGATTAATAGAGTGGGTAGATCAAAACACTTACTGTTCCAATAAGCTAGTGGAAGACACAGAAATGTGTTCTTTAGAAACCCAAGTCTCGGCGTTTACCATAATTATAACATTGAAGTTCAGTTCAGCACCCAATCCCTGAACCACCTCGACTTCTATAGGTCCTAAACTAACTAACCATCACGAATTCTACTAAAACAGTAAATTATTTTTAATACAAATAATTTTCATTCAAATTTTGCACATTGAAGATTGCTTTGTTGTTGTTGTTGTTGTTTGCCGTCTTTTCTTCAGTCATTGGAGCAGCATTGAAGCACTGAAGCACCGTGGCGGGTCCTTCCTGGCTCCAAAACCCTCTCAGATATCTGAGAAGGAGGCCTTTGCCGAGCAGTGGGCACTTACAGAAGTAAAGTAGTACTTTACTACTTTAATATGACTACAAAAACATGTGTAATAACTATATAATATTTAACGAAATGGTTACCATAAGTTTAAAAATAGGAAAGAAATATTGACAAAATAAAAGAATATTATGAACCATTAATTCTAAATAATTATTACAATTCCGAGTCGTCGGTGTTATTAGTTACTTCTTTCACCTACATAATATGTATATACAAAACAACTTTCACTTTATAATATTAATTTCAATAATTCATGACAATTTTAATTAAATTGGCTTTAATAGTAGAAAAACATGTGTGAATTTCAATATTTTTTGTTTTAATAATGTAATACTCTATGATTCAATACAAATAAGTAGTACATAAATCAAATAGTATTTAAAACCATTAAAGGCCGTTGCTACCTACAAGATTCAATCAAAATGAGATACTAAAATTAATTATATTAAAATATAGGGATTTTTTTTTATCTCCCTATCACAGTATCGGTACGCTCGGATCGACAACAGATTATCGGAAATTCTGATTAAGAAATAAATAAAATATACTTACTTCAATTTCATATTTTGTTTTATTTTCATATTTCATCTAACTGTAACCAAATTAGATTTCGTAGTTTTTATTATTATTATACCAATTGCATAATTATATTTAATTACTAGTTTTAATTCTTCTTATGTTATCGTCAGACATCAATATAATATTGCATACAAAAAGCAAACAAACAATGTTTCCAAAGGATAAGGTAATTCTTATCACGACTGTACCATGCGCGACCGTCAGGATTGGCTCTGTTCAGAGCGGCCAAGTAAGATCGCGCGAACTGCATCGAGTATACATAATTGCACAGCCATCAATCGCAGCCTACGTAGCCGAAGCAATCGCATCTAGGTCCTCACGCTCACCCACATAGGACAAACTCGATTCTGGCCGCAGGTGGGTTGCGAAAACCAGTCGACTCGTGTATTTTTGAAAAAGGCGCAACACGAGTTGTGAATAGACTGGTAATTTGCAACTGAGCCGTTTCGTTTACCTGATTATTATGTAAACGAGCTGCTTCGCCCGAGACGTTTGCAGTAGATAAGTAATTAACAAGGTCTTCAGTTTTCTGATTACGAAATAAACAGCTTATAATTAGACGCACGAAAGAAACAAATATTAAAGTTTGTCTCTAATTTCGATATTCATTATTAAAATATACATAAACGGAAGACAAAGATTGTCAAAATCTTTATCTGGGGTAAGCAAGGGCCCTTTGATTTAAAAGGGGTAAGCAACCTTTTTAATCAAAGGGCCAATTTAAATTTAAATTTTTTTGGCGGGCCGCACATAGTTTAACTGGTATTAATAATTTACGAAACTTTACTTATAATAAATATTAGAATAAAAAAATATAAAACTAAAAAAAAAGTAAAGATTTCATATACAAATTTTAATGCAAGATAAAAACAAACAAGAAAAGAACAGAAAAACAAACTTACTTGAAATTTGAGAGGTAAAAAATTTCGTATGAAAACTTAATTTTAAATAAAAAAATATGTAATATTATCTTTTTGACAATAATATTGCACTCACGCCTTTCAAGAAACAAGAATTGTTAAAATAGCTAGTTAATAGCTTACCAGCCTGACTGTGTGACAGAAGCAAACACAACATCAAGCGCAGACGCATCGCGTCCGTATTGCATGTTTGAACAAGTCACCGACAAGTGTGTATCTCGGCACAAAAAAATCGGGCAGACGCGATATTTCGGTTTAGTATGTACTAGCATTTTATTATAATTAATTTTATAATTATATATTGATGGGAAAAATTCGATAAAATAAATTCAATTTTAGAAGTGCTTGGCGGGCCGCGTGTTGCTCATCCCTGGTCAATATTATTCCAAAATTTAAGCTATGTAGAGTAAACCTTTTTAGAATTAAAAAAACAGCAGTAAAATTCAAAAAGATAGTTTTTCCCGCGATTTAGTTATACCATATTGCTACATTCTTCCAAATATCTTTTTAGTTATTGAAGTTTGGCTAGAATTGTTAAATAAATCTGAACTTTACTCGAAAGGGTATTTCCCTTCACACAGGTTTTGGTAACTTTGTTTAGTTTAAATGCAATAAATTCTGAAAGTCACGTTTCTTAATCTCTATAATTTTTACTATGGACTGGCGACACGGGATAAAAATACGAATTATTAGGAAAAAATTATAAAACTCTGGATTCAATGTTAATTACTTTCCAAATATACAACATTTGCACGATTGTGTCAGTGGCAGTGCATGATAATAATGACTCTATACAAAGTAGACTATGCAATCTTGATTCAGTTTACAAGTTTTTTCGTTTAAATCAGCGAGAATTGACAATGCTACATTTAGATACACAAAATGTATGGCGTACATAATTGCCAGGGAGGCTGGTATTTCATTTACAGAAAGGCTATAATGACATCAATGAGGGTTGTCACAAATTGGAATGGATGTTACTTCGTAAAATAAATTATATGATGTGTTTGTATTTTTTGTTTATTTATTTCTTTATATATTATCAGATAATTTAAGTTTATTTGATTAATTATATATTTTATGATTATATGATTCTTTCGCCTCTTGATGTCGCCATGGAAAGAAACGTTGAAAAATACTAAGTTTGGTTATTTTTATTAAAGTTAATTTAAATAAGTACAATTAGATATGCATGCATATATAGGTAAAATTAAATATGCTAAAAAATATCCCAGACAATGCAATTACATTGTAAAGTGTGATTACAACTTCCAATTTAGTGAAAAGCCGAGTTTAATTTGGCCTCTAGGCACAATCCCCCGCTTACATTTACCTAATAATAAAGGAGGAGTTTACTTTACATAAAAACTTAACTTATAACTTTTGAAATAGTTCTTGAGTTTCAATCATTAAAATCTTTGTTGAATAAATTTTCAATAAAAAACCTATTAATAAAACTAACATACACACAGTTATTTTCTTTATTACGTTACAACTCTCTGCAAAACTTAAGATTTTAACTTTCAAGTTTTATACACTGTAATTGTCACAATATTGAAAATATCGCATATTATGTGTAACTAAAACTAAATAACATTACCGAAATTATGTATAAACCGTAGCACCAGTTTTACTTATACAATTTACCCGCTCAAAGAAAACAATTAGAAGCAAGAATTTTATGAAGCGATGGGAGAATTTTAATAAAGATAATCGATTTATTCGCTTATTCACCTAATTAGAATTTATTCGAATAACTATCGCTAATGATAAGACTAGCGGAGAAACTAAAGATATGAATTGGTTTTAAGTGCATTCGTCTGAAAAATATTTCTGTCTAAATCAATATTATTTATTGATTTAAGTAGGTAGTATGTTTTGGGTACCAATTTGGGTTTGTATGATTAAATACAATATGCACGAAAATTAAATCGATCTTAGTCGATATAATCGATTGTTATAATTATTTGAAATGGCTCTTGGCGCTTTGCAATCGATGCGACTAGCTAGCAAACTAAAGATGTCAAATTGATTTTAAATTCGTCTGCAAATATGTCAATGTGTAATTCGTCATTCACCTGTACAAACATCATTAGCAAGCCACGCTTAATTCAACATACTCCCTTTGTATTCATTTTATAATTGCGTTAGGTTAGAAGGGTATAGATCTCGATATGCGCTCGCTAAGCCCCGTTAAAGGTAACGAGTGTGAGTGAGATAGCTGAATATTCTTCAAATTGCCGCGACAATTCTGTAACATACTCTTCAATAATAACACCTATTACAGGTATTCGAAAGTCAGCGCGCCAAAATAGAAGTTTTTTTTTTAAATAAGTTAAGGTACAGTTGATGTTAACGTTTAGTTTTAATTTAACAAGGCAAGCAGAGCTTCATTTGGCTTCTACGGAAGGCATACCCACTGAGACAAACGTGGATTGAGTCTTTGTTTTTTACTATTTAAAGAAATGACTAACTTATATAAATGTCTGTTATTTATATTCTTAAACTTGAACCAAGTAAATGAATAAGGATTACCTTGAACGAAAATAATTTAAAAACATGGAATGTTTTAACAGCACTGAACAGCTGTCGCTTGCTTCTTTCTGGTTCACTTTCTGTGGCGCCGCTTCTGGAAAAAGGAGTTCATCATATAGAGTCCCTCCTTCACCATAAAATAGGCCAGCTGTTGTCCCCTTAGGTTCCTTTGCCCTACTCCAAAATTACCCACTATCAGTTCATCTTTTTCATGCCTAGTTTTGCGTCTCCCATTACGTGTGTAATGAGTTCTAGAGCAATGCAAGGCTTTTTTGATATCCTCATACATTGCCTCCAGTTCATACCGTATGGTTATTCAGAGTATAAGGTACGCAACCTTACTCGGCACACTCCCGATCTTGATCACTTTGTTAACTAGAGACTTGTGGACGGTAAATCTCAAGAAACGGGCTATCTAGCGCTACATTTGCCGTGGCAGTACAGTAACTGTTTGTGGAACAGCAGCCGTCACCAAAGTGAATTCATCAACATGCTGAGGAAAAAATTGAGTGATCGATAAGGAAACCCTTGCCGAAATAGACCCTCTTAGTAATGCGGAGAGATCTATAAGTTATAATCGTTTAAAGATATCACATCAAATGATTAAGGCTCCCAAAAACCAACCTGTGTCAAATACGAGCGCGTGGCGAGAATACAGAAATTAATAGATTTTGGACAGAAGAAAAGACCAGAAAAGAGGACCCAGGTCAAAAACCGGAACAATGCCCTAATGCGAAGCTCAGCCATATAAAAGTGGTGGTAACTGTTTGGTGGTCACTTCATGGTGTAATTCACTATAGTTGAGATCCGGTATATTACAGCAGATGTCTATTGTGAAGAAGTTAGAATAATGATGGCATAACTCTCAGAGTAACAACCCCGATTGTTCAATAGATCTTCTTCATTATTGCTCCATGATAACGCATGACCTCACACTGCACGACAAACGGTTGTAACATTACAAGACCTGCAGTTAGAAACCATACGTCATCCTCCATACTGGCCAGACTTACCCCCAACCGATCACCATTTTTTCCGTAATTTGGACAATATCCCACTACGATAAAAGTTTTGTTCTCAGGAAGCGGTAGAATATGCCTTCATAGACTTTGTGAAGTCCAGATCTCCAGATATATATCGCAACGGCATTAATGATTTTCCCTTGAGATGGCAGAAATAAGTGAAAAATACTTCGATTAAATAAATAATTTTCTTCTACAAAAGTGCGTTTAAATTTTTTAACATTAAATAAATGGCCGATTTTATAATAAATAATTGCGATGATAGTTATGCCATGCATGCGCTAACATTTCTATTACCGTGATTTCACATTTAAAGAACAGCGACAGGAGTGCGAAGAGACTCGTTTTTATACAAACATTAACATAAAAAATAACAGATTTACATAAATACGTAAATAGATGCGATGAAAGCCTCTTGCTAATCTTGTAATCAATAACAACAATACATACCTTTTTACCTAAACAGTTTTCATGTTTTTACTGACAACGTAATGTATTCAAAAGTTATAGCAACATTAAAATCTGAGGTTATTGCATGTAACGTACTTTAACGCTCGCACAACAGTCGCGCAAAGGATCATCGATAAATAAGAATCAGTTGTGAAATGTTATTTATATACGCAACAATTACTATTTCGTGAACGGATACGACGCAATAATAAGCCTTATCACCTATATCTTATCGTCGATAGTTGATAAAGCGGATAAGATGTTCTGAATGGAAATATGCACACGTAACACGTGATGTTCGCGACTAGCTGTCATCGCGGCGATAACGTTTACGATAAATGAACGCGTTTTTCATTAACGGAACATCGAGTTTCCATGAATGGGTGCTCTGAATGGAAAACACACGTTCGCCCCATTCACGGAGCGGTCCGACCGACCGCCGCGCCGCCACGCGTAAATAAACCGCTGCCAGATATTCGAGGCTATGACATCGTTCTTAGTCAATACTCAATATTAAAAAATTGTTTGAAGTAAACCTTTGGTCCAACAATAGAAAACTAAAACAGCAATAAATCTAAAAGAAGTGGTGCTTGCTATATACTTTAATATTTGTTATTTTACTATTGAGTTTTACATTGTATACGGAAAGTCACTTTCAATTCATCGCTGATTTCCTTAAACACCTCAACAGTACCAAATAAATCTATATGCTAAACTTTAGCGTTTTTAAAGCTTTATATTAGTCATGTTATAATAGCCGCGTTAATACATAAATATTACAATAAATACACAGAAGAATTACATCAAGTAAAAATATATACTGTCCGTAGTTGAAGTATTCAGTCAATGACAAATAAAAAAACTCTCTTTGTGACAGAGATTCAATCTTCACTAACTGGATCTGTTCGTGGCTACCCACTTTATTCCGGCAGTTTCCAACAAAGTCTTAACTGGGCATATGATTCTTAAATCTTATTTAATTTTTGATATGTTGAAACAACAGAAATTCTATGTTTAATCTAATATTTTCAGTTTTTCGATTGTAAAAAATAGTGAGTTGCTATACGAAGCTAGCGCGCATTGCTAATGGTTTAAAATGAACCATTTCCATACATTATGATAACAAATTCGCCAAGTCAAGGCGGAATAATTTGCGGTCATAATCACTGTAGAACGAATGAGTCATTCTCATTCGTGAATTTAAATCTAGTCGTTTGAAGAATCGACTCCATTGAAAACAAAGGACATGAAAATATCGAGTTGATTCATTTTTTTTAACAATCTAACATATGAATTCCAAGAATTCAATTTACTACTTGTTACTTGACCTCGTTCGCCACTGTATATCTAATAGGGCTAGTTTTCATTTTCAAGTATCTTTCAACAACAAATCGTCAGATGGAAAAGAAATGCTACGACTAGAATTTAGTGGTGGTTTGGCATACCCAAGAGGAACTTCTATATATCAGCCGAAGATAAACATAACAATCCTAACATACAATAACAAACATTCAACATGAATTATTAAGTAGTTCCAGAAGGTAGGGAACCGTAGCCTGACGATTTTGGCACTTTTAACTTTTCTTTCTTTTTGGGCGGTTGTAGTTGTGGAAAGATGGCATAGATTTTAAGCGTGGTAGAGCCAAGCGGCTGCTGCTCGAATGGGCCAGCTCGACCGGATTGATACCACGTCCTCGCAGAATACCGGCGTGAAGTAGAGGCATCTTATGCTTCTGCGTTTCGTAGGAGGCCCACATCCTATTCCCCTCCTATTCCCTACCATCTCCTAAGTATCCTTAAAGACCGGCAACGCACCTGCAGCATCTATGGTGTTCCAGATGTATGTGGGCGACGGTAATCACTTACCATCAGGTGAACCGCTTGCTCGTTTGCCGTCTTTTCCATAAAAAAAAAAATAGAACTTACGAGTATATCGCGTGTGCGAACGAAAGATGATCTATCTAACATTTAATCACCCGGAAAGTAATAGGGAGGTTAAGTATGATAAGACCGGAGTGGAGCAAAACGTAGTACGTTATTTTCAGTTAGCTAAGCTTTTTGTCACAGTCGGTATATCGTAACGAACGCAACGCTGACCGACTATGTGCACCGGATAGCATCAAGGCCACGACGCTGTCTCTGTGGCTCATCGACTTTACAAGATCACCGCTCTACTACGCTCTGCTAATATTATAATGCGTGTATCCTGTATTAGAAGACGGTGTTCGAAATGATTCTGTCTAGTAACGTATCAGCCGTTTGTGTCCTAAGCATTGTGGTACTATAGTAAATATATAACAACAAAATCAACCACAAAAGAAGATTTAGACCACTTTACCTTTTTTATTCAGTTGTATACGATTTCAAAAAGCGAAACTATCGTCAAAAGAACATGTCATGAGTCAGCGGGAGCCTCTCGTATCGCTAGAGTATCACTTAAGCTTATCGTATTTATAAACAAATTATTTAATGCTTATGTTGAGAACTTGTAGTGCTTTGTAATAATGTATATTTAAATTACTTGTCTTAACTAGCTGTACTCAATATTTTCTCTATTAGTGTTAAAAAACCGCAAAATAAACATGCCAAAACACAAGTCAACTTTTATAAAATCTGTAAAGAGTTCATTAAAAATATTTAGCCATTGCTTCAAACACTTCTTGAGAAACTCAATGACAGTATGTCTTTTACAGCAACAATCCTACTTTCTTTAATCACAGTGATAATAATTAATACCATACCATAAACCCCTAATCTCGGGTCATGTTTGATAATTCCCCATGCCTTGAATGCATGGGGCATTCAAACATCCATACATGCTTTGATTTGATTTATTTAAGGGCATGATATAGATAAGGGCAAGGCAATCGAAAGAAATACAAATTGCAGCAATTCGGTTTTCTATATTGTATCATCAATATTGTAATTAAAAACAATAAACATTAACAATTATAATGTGCAAAAGCAGGAAATCAATATAAGTTTCTGAAATAAGAAACACATTCTAAATTAGAAAAATAATTCAGAAAAATGAGGTAAGTTAAAGTTTTTTACTCTATGCATAGAATTCATTAGATGATTTGGATCAGGTACTTAGCAAGAAAGTTCTGGCATCTGAAAAAGGGTCAATAAAAGGGTCTCTGGTCTTTGTCCTATATATTAATAATGTAGTGATGAATATAGTGATAGAGTACTTCATTTTCTTCTTTTATACACAGATGACATCAAAATGTATCACATAATTCAAAATGATCATGCTCACCTACACTTTCTTTTTAGAAAAAAAAATATTTAGACAATTTTTTTATCATAATGTGTACTCATTAAACTAGATGTTATTACTGACAGTCTAATTATTGCAAAGCCATAACATTTATCCATAAACATAATAGGAGTAACTTTATGTATTCTTTACATAAGGTTCTTTAAGAAAAAAAATATGATATATTAAATATTTAGGAAATATAATAGGTAGTGAACTACAGATGCATATGTCTAAAGTATGATCAATAAAGCTTTAAGAATGTATAATGCCTGCCTTAGTTATGTGTGATTTCAGAAATCTCCTAGGCTATCTTATCTACACCTATACTGATCACTAATAAAACTATTTGAATACTATAAACATATTAATAAAAAAGACTCCATTAAAAAAATGGAATTAAAAGTATCATATGTCCTATTATTCCATGGGATAATTTACATCTAATTTAAATCCACTCAGTCCTTAAAAAGTGGTTGAACAGCAAACATACAAACTTACACATTCATAATATTAAATAGGATAACACACACTCTCTAGCACTTCTAGAAACAAAAACATTTTTAGTATAAAGAAGTACAAAAAATATTTAGTATAAATAAATATAATCAGATTTTTTACTTTAAGTAAAGACAATCTCATCAACAAATTCACACTACTGTAATCCCTCACAAGGAAGGCAATGTTTTTTTAAAAAATAATGGGGGTGACAAACAAGCTGACCACTGCAGGCCATGTACACCTAAAACAACAAACTTAATAAGAGACAACAAACAACTTGAATAAGAGGTTCTAGATAGATTGTCAACCTTGAGGACTGAGATGGAATGTCTCACAGCCTGTGATTATACTGGCTTATTATACAAAAGTTGTTACACTGCTGTTTGGCAGCAGAAATGAGTAAGAGTTTGGTACCCAGACGACTACCACCATGTATTAATACTTCTAACTGAGAGTGAGGACTTAGTAATTCATTTTCAGTTAGTGGGCATAATTTTGTATAGAGCACCCACGCAAATTGGAGAAACAGTCTAATACGGAATTTGTGATGCTGTACTAGATCTCTTATCTATCAAGATCTCTCAAACTGAGAGCAAAAAGTAGCAATCAACAGTGTAGTCTCATCAGGTAGTGTGGTTAAAATGGATGTCCTTCTGGGATCAATAGTTGGTCCACTCTTGGTCTATTTAAATGATTTTCCCTGTATGGTACAAAATATGTCTGAGATAGCTTTGTTTGCCGATGATACCTTCTCATTATTTAAAGTTAAAAGAAACGACTGTACACTGGAACGCCCCTACCAAATACTGGATATTGTTTTTAAATGGTTTACAGCAAGTAATTTACTTCTAAATGCAGAAAAAACAAATTGTTTTCAGTTTAGACTACCAAATTCGTCACAAAATGACGCAATTACAGAACACAAAGATAGATTTTGAAAGTTCGACAGTATTTCTCGAAATCACTTTTGATTCCAAGCTCCACCGCAGGGCGCACATTACCTTCTAACTTCAGATAGTTAACTGATGAAGCAACACCCAAATTAGTTAACTTTGCATACTTCCACAGAATCATGTCCTATGTGTTACTGTGGGAATTTACAGCTGGATTGCAAGCAGTACATGGTTTCGATATTACACGGTACAAGAATTAAGAATAATTGTAACATGGTTTTAATATAACGCAATTTCAAAAAATCGAATATGCATTAGATATTTAAATATTTCTTTGAATTGCTTACAATAAGGGAAATCCCCAACATTATAGCTACTGCAAAATCTCTCATTTCATTTTGAGAAGTGACAGTATGCGTTTTAATGAATTTGCTCCAAATACTACATATTTTATATTCAATAATTATTATTTTTTGAATTTAACTGTGGTTGTATTTTTATCTTTTGCATTTCGTCACAAAGTTGAATTTCTTTTTTTTTCATTTATGTAGAGAACAAAATTTCAACTGTCATAAAATTTTACACCTAAGACATGGTTTTGATATAACACGGTACGAATTAATCATGTTATACGAGGGACGCCTGTTTTAATTCTACAAACACAAACGAAACAGGCCATCTATAACTTGGGACCTCGCAAGTCTCTACACAAGCAATTCAAAGAAGCTAATATCTTGACAGTTCTGTTAATGTTTATTTTTGAGAATATTATGTACATTCTGAAAAATATAAACGAAAACTAGACCAGGTCGAGACAAGGTGCCAGAGGTTTCCAAATTTATATTGGCTAAATATAGAAAGTCCTTTTAGTGTAAAAGCATAAAATATTACAACAAGATCCAAGACCCATCATCAAAATATGATTCTAAATCCACTAGTGCTTGTTACACTTTTTTTACATAAGTGCAACAACCACTTAGAGGATCTTCTTCAGCATTAGTAAGACTATATTTTAACACTTCTTCACTTAAGTTTGCTATGAATTTCTGTTGCCAATAAACATTTTGATCAATATTAAATTAGTAAATAAATGTAAATGAAATAAATATTGGTAATAATAAGATATTATAAATCATTTTATTAAAGCTTGTAGAGTATAAGACAAAATGGGTGTGACTTGCACAAAAATTATAATTTCATTAAATTAACAGCCTGTTTGGATGGTTCAACTAAGTGGTGATAAAAACAAAGGTGTGGTGTAGATAAGGCGCCGGTTCGGCGGAAGTTACCATACATGCTGCGTTTATCGTTCGTGCAGCGACGCACTCACTGCAAGCCTGCCTCATCAACATGTACAGGTAAAATTAAATAGATCTATATTTATATAGAAAATAAAAGTGTCAAATTATGGTAACAGTATGTATATTAAATTCTTAATAATTTTTTTGGCACTGTGTAAAGTTAAGTGATTGACATACAGAAAAACTTTCTTATAAATTATTTTAGTTAGTTGGATACAACATGCTTCTGGAATTCTCAGTCATATTTTGACAAAACGTAAAAAGAGAATAGTGGCAGCTAGCCAGCTCCTGAAGAAGCACAAGGTGTCGTATTTTACGATTAATTTCATAACTAATATTATCACTACACTATATAAAAACTTAAAGTAAGGACACCAGGCATTAACCAAAAGTAAGTTTGCAGTCATCAGAACTGTTTAGTGTGTATTGTATTCTTGTAAAGCATTTGTGTAAAAAAAAACAAAATATTATTAGAGTTGTTTCGTTTTTTAATTATTGGCGTTTTTATCCAAAACACTGGAATCTAACATATCTTTCTTATCAGCTTATTTAATTAATGACAACATTTGTGTACCTGTAGTTCCTAATAAAACTTTTGAGAAATGAGTGTTTAAATATCAATATGATGATAATCACCCACAAGGACCCTGCCACTTAGCAGCTGTCGCACAAACTGACCACATCATCTAAAGGTTGTTGTTTAAAAACCTTCCATAAAAATCCAAAAATCCATTCGAATGAACTATACTAACACAGAATTTTATATATTATTATAGATATAACTAAGTAATAGGACTCCCAGGCAGGAAGCCGCCTAGATAAGGACCACTAAGTGCACATAATTTTATCACAAAGCAGTTAAGAACAAACATTTGTGTTATGGTAAAATCAGTCTAGTATCCCACAGGATTTTGCTATTGAATGATGTAGGTGGCTATATATTGAATATTTTAGCAAAATAATATGAAATTCTTATTATTAATATTATGAGCTGAATACCCTGATAATCATTCAATAAAAGTCCATAGAAGATATAAATAAGTTGAAATTAACTCTGGGCCATTTTTCAGATGCCTTAAATAGAGCAGTAAGTAAACAAAAAGATACAAATGTGCAGATGTTTACATAGATCAACATCTAAATTTGGGTTTGGCTAGGTTCAACTGTTATAGAGTTCATTGTATGTGATAGTAGAGGAGATTGGGTCACAGGTCATGCCCCGGAAGGCGCACTGCACTGTTATCGCTGCAGACACACTTCTCTTTATCATGGATTTATGCAACCCACTCTGACACCAACATAAATCAATCATCTGTATATTAGTTAGTTAATATACCAAAATAAAATAAATGTAATAATAATGAGATAACTATACTCCAGAAGGACCAAATGCTGCAACAATATTAGTACAATTTACTTAACTTATCTATATTATACATATCTTAAATAATAATCTCTTGATGTCCAATAGATGGCAGACTAACCATTGCAAAAAATGCCATGGTTAGTCTACCTAAGCATTACAAAAAATGCCATGGTTAATTTGCCTAACCATTACAAAAAATGCCCATATGATACACAGACTGCTAAATTTGTAGGCTGCACCATCTATGACTATCCCAATCTTATCCCATTTATACAAGTTGATGAAGACATAGCTTACAAATAGATTATGTTTGTAAGCATGTGTTTAATCATGTGATGAATCAGGAAATACTTGTTTTCATTGAATTTTTTCTAAATTATGCACAACTCACTCCTTAGAGGTGCCTTTAGCTCAGAAGGTAATTGTAACTATTCAGGCTGCTAAAAAATGTATTATCAATAGAATAAAATATACAACAAAGACATTGCCATAAATCTTTAATACCGGTTGAGTATGGATGGAAATGAAGAATAGTAGATTAGTTTTTATTTTCAACAAATAGTTAATAATTATTATTATAACTCTAAAGGTTAAAAGTTGTATTGTTGTTAGTAATGTAACATACTTACAAAACTTGATGACCACTATCAAAGTACAATAGCCATGTACCATAGCCACATGTGATCATAACAATAGTACAGAGGTACTATTTTTATGCACATTGTTGCAACATATCAATAATTAACTTTAATAGGGTTTAGGCTTTGTAATAATTTGGGAGCTTTTACTACAACCGCCATGCAGGCATTCGGACTGGTGAATGTAAAAAAGTCAATGTAGATATAGGTTTCTTTCAGTATAAAATATCATAATAACTATTTGATGGTTATCCACTCAAAGAGTGGTTAAATATCTTATAATTTATACATATAATAAGTTTACCCATCTTAGAAAAAGTAGATGAAATAAGGCTGAAAATTCTTGAATAAGTATACAATAGATTACATGCTATAAAACACCTACATAATATCTAATCTAATATGATCTAAACACGAGTTCATTGTGTTCACGGCGATTCATTCATAAACTGTGCGCGAACTGTCAAAGTAATGCATGACGAAAACAAAACGGCTTTGCTGTCTTAAATTAACGTAACAAAGACAATTTTCATTGCCGTAAAATCGTACACTTGTTTTACTATTACACTAATTAGAAGAATATATTATAGTAATTAATTTAAATCTAAGAAATTAAACGTCTTGTCTTGAACTACCACCTGTTCACCACAATGACAACAAATCTTAGATATCACAGACGAATTCGAACATAATTTAACATAATATTCTTATGAGCCTGTATACCAAAATATTGTGTATTTAAAGCCAAATAACTGGAAATATTACTTACCAATCTTTATTTTTAATCTTTCTTCGACTCGCACTTTACGCGTTTCGTCCGCCATGTTAAATCCATAACTGTTTATCTCTTTCATCCGCTGTTATCTCTTTCGGAACGAGCCCCTCGGCCGGCTTGTCCCGCCACTTCCGGAGTGTCGTAATGTTCTACTTGAGCCTGTTTTCAACAAGTGAAGATTTAACTGGATGGTTCATATCTGAACATGTGGAATCGAAAGATTCGATTTGGTAGTTCACATGTAAAATGATGTTTTCCAATGCAATTGGAATCTAATGTATTCATGTTTGCAATGCGCATGTGCTTGCTACATGCATTTTATTTCATCAATGAATGCACTTTTTGAATACACATAACACAAATTCCACTTCACAATGGTAAATATTAACAAATGCACACGTTGCTTTGATTTAGTATCCCGAGTAGTAGCTTGATGATTACAATACTTATTAGTCAATATGATATTTTGTCTTCACTGAATGAACAAAAAGTATGAATGGACAATTACGTCACGTCACGACACTGCGCCTGCGCGACCACAAATTCATAATTCGTGTACAGCTACAGAGTACACATACAACAACCGATTCATTGCACTGAGCAACTGTCATGCATGTCACTGTACTGTACCTACACTCTATTGTAACTAGCAGTGTTGCCTGTGCCCGAAAGTCGAAAGTTACACGAGACTACTCAAAAAGTAAAATTCTGATCACAAAAACAACTCATTCTCAAAATTATTAAAGAAATGGAATTCTTTAATTAAATATTCCACTGCAGGACATAGGCCTTTCCCATACCATTTTCCATCATCGGCACGCTCGTTAAACAGATTGACGATCGCAGTAGCAGACACCTCAAACCTAAGACGCTGCTGCCTGTCATCCTCCTTCATTTTAGTCTGGTAATATTCGAGATGGTCATCCTGCCAATTGTGGGTACTCTTTTATTCTTATGGCTCCAGCACACGGTTAACGCCAGCGGCTTCAAGGACACAGGCGCAAACCCTTATGAAGTTGTAAAAGCCAAAACGGCTAACAGCAATAACTTCATCGAATACATACATATATGCCACACGGTCAATAAATTGTGTAAACTGAATTAGTCGAACAAAATTACAATGAATAATGGTGACACTTGACAAGTTTATACGCGTACCGCGACGGTCGAACAAAATATTACAATCAAAAAAGCTATTCTGTACGGTATGAGGATATGTTGTATATAGTATATTCAGCTCCTTTACTCTTTGCTTTCACTGTGCGTACGAAAATATGAGAGTAAGATCAGACAGCGTTTGTTCTGGTTTTGTTTACCAAAATAAGTTTCTTCCAGATTCATATAGTGAAATCACGTCGAGATTTCACGCCGTGAAATACACGCAACGTGAGCAACTTTCTTCCCTAACAATGTTAAGTCGTGTTCACGCCACAAAACATATTACATACTGGAGTATATTCACGCACTCGTCACAAATGGACTAAACAAACAAAAAAAGTGTCCATAATTGCAGGCACTAACCATGCAGGCGTATATATTAATTTATAATTGTCTTTATATAGTATATAACAGGTTCTCCGTAATAAGTAACTCTCTGAAGTAAGAATTTGATATTCTTTTTAGATATACGTCTAGATACAGATTACATTGCGACTACGCCGTGAACTCTGCGTCAAAACGAAAACGTCAAAAACCGACACGGATCGAGCAACTAGGTGCGAACAGCAACAACACTTCGCGGATGTTCACTGCATGAATCTGGAACCATTCATCACCTTTTTTTTGTAAGGATTTTTTTTAGTCTTATTTATGATATTCAGTTACAAAAAATGACGCAAAAAAAATGTTACGAAAGTAACGTTTTGGCAAAACTGGTACCCATAGAGTAGTACTCAGTATCTTTTAAAAATAGCTTCTTTTAAAAGAAACTTATTAACTGTTACTTAACGAATGTACTTAAAAGGCAGGTTCAAATATGTATGCCATTGACAAACGAATTGTTTTAAAAAAGCAACTCTACGACGCAAAAACGTTATGAATATTGAAGAAAATAATAAAATTAAGCTGTTTAAAAACCGTTGAAAAAAACAGTGTTCGAGCTATTATTTATTGAAAACAAACATTATATTATTTATTGAAAAGGTTACATTACATTGCCAAGAAAACTGTCAATGACCTCTTAATGTATATAGGATGAATGATGATCCATCTCAAATAGATATGGAAAACGAAATCCGAAAGTTTAGGGAATAGCGAACAACTTCTTAAAAATTACCATCTTAAATAGACCTTTCATTTAGTTGGCCATTTAACATTACTTCTCAGAATTTTATTCATATATATATACTATAAATTTACCATTCAATTCCTTCCATTCCATAGCAGTTCTATCCATGTCATGTCAAATGGCAACGTAAATAAATTAATTATAAGAAATTATTGCGCGTAGCCTTTACGCGCGGTTGAAGTAAAACTAAACAGGCGCGGGCAGTTCCATTTTTCAAAAGGAATTCAGTAAAAGATTTTTATTCATGGCACAAAAAAATTTCACACAATGTGAAAAAAAAAAATTCATGTGGATTAATTCTTCGACAAAATCATACAGTGTTGTTTTTATATCATAGACATGATTTTGTTTATCCATAGCACGGTTATCAATAAACGACCATCTCAAGAAGGTAAAAAATAATACAAAATGATTTTATCAAGGAGTTTTGTAAAATATTTTTGTGGCATAGCGGTCAAAGTCCCTAGTAGTAAGTTAACTACTTGCTACTACTTGGAGATTGCAATGCAAGCAATTGAAGATCGTAAATATGATATTGAATTACGTCATTGTTCTCTTGTATCTCTTTCTTTCTTTGTGCAGTATATTTAGGTACTTCCCTAATATTGCATAAATTCTTATTAAGGCTGAAGCTCGGAGTGAGGAGTTGATCTTGTTATCACCATTATTACCAAAATCGATGTATTATAATTTTATAATTACCTTAGCTTTTAGTTTTCCTAAAAAATTATGAGGTTGTTTTATATTACTTTTGGTACTTTTTAAAATATAAGTCAAATAAAAAAAATTGAATAGGTGTTAACCAATTCACAGCCACAGAACCTGCTCACAGTCCACCTGATGGTAAGTGGCTACTGCGGCCCAGGGGTAACTGCTAACTTCAACGGAAAAAGGTTGCCGATGCATTATCACCTCTGTCAGTGAAGATATAGTCTTTAATTATACTGGCTCTCTATTTCTTTCATACCGGAACAAAACAGTAGTTGCCTGACGCATTGTATGACCGCGAAACGTAACTTCGCATCTGTGTTGTTCTGTGCATCATGATTGCGATAAATGCACCTTACTCTAAAACTTATCCTAGTAAGCATGACCACGATGATAAATTTACCGTAATTTACAGAGATTGGACTTTTCGTATTAAAAAGTAGTTAAGGAGATAATAGATCAAAGTATTCAGTTTATTTATAGCTCTATATTACAAAAATCGAAATAATTTGTTAAGATATTTTGGCAACACAGTGATATCTGCGTATGTTTGCAACTACCATTGTTTAAAACAACAAGCAAAAATAAAGAAATAACATATCTAACATATCTGTAAGTCTAGCTAAACGGCAGTAGCCAGAAATAATATCCTCATCCTTTAATATTACCTACTCGTTAGAAAAACAAAATAATAACTCTTGGGGTATAAAAATATAATTAATTCTATTGTTACACATGCATGGATAATAGTAATATTTTATACCATATGCCATAAAAAAGCTCCCTGAAGTTGCAAGCATAAGTTACTTTTTGCGTGGTGGGAAAATGCGCTTACGCATAAGTGTCACTGAAAGTTGTTACCGGTAATGTTGGGTACAGCATTTAGTGCAAATCGAATAAAATCCCTTTTGACTTTGGCGTGAAACGTAAAACGCTAGTGGGTCTGGTAATGAAAATGTATATTCGAATACTTGATTCCTCTCCTGTCATCGTTTAAAAGAACAACGGCAGTGCGTCCAAATATAAGGGTAATGTAATGTTAATTAAAATTAGTGTAATATTTTTTTAACTTCTCTATCTACAACTAGGTGATCGAACCAAATAATTTATTCTTTGACGTACTACGAAACATGATATATCATTCTATAAATCTACCACCGTTTCGTAATGTGGTTCCTCTGACAGCTTTGCATACTTTCTGGCATTTTGTTGTAGATATGTATACATTTCCCCATAAACAGTTACTTTATATCTAGCTTTAGTAACTAGCATTACAAGCTTGTATCAGTTCCTATTATATGCATTATAGACATACAGTGGTGGTCGTATAATTAGAAACACTACCAACGGTCCTTGACATTATGTAAGATACTTCACTGTAATCGTTTTTATTTTGAAATTAAACAATAAATAGGACAACAATATGTTCAACGATTTATCACTTATTAGAAAAACAATATAAATCCCATTACACAAGTTCAGTTTCAATATTACATTACGGACAAACAACTAATTAGAAACAACAACAAAAAAGTATAAAAAACAATATTTTTTTAAAAAACGATACTTACTTAAGTAGTTTTACTTAGTAATTAGAATTGTTATTTACGAAATAATTACTATCCACAGCCAGCCTAATAGTTATAATTAATATTTAGTGGCGTATCCCTTTTATTTATTGTTGTTAGTGAAGTCACTGCAACGACGTGGCATTGATTCAATTAATTTCATACATTTTTCTAGGAAGATTGAATACCATGCTTCAACAAATGCTTCATATAGTTCGTTTTGACTGGTGTTACGTTTGTTTGAGACTTTCTTTTTAACAATATACCAGAGATTTTCTATCGGGTTTAAATCCGGACTATTTGCTGGCCTTTCTAAAACGGATATACGCTGTTCGCTACGGAAACATTTGACGATATTGGCAGTGTGTTTAGGGTCATTGTCATTTTCCAAAGATCCAGGCTACAGGCAAATGATCGTCCGAGTAGGGAATCACTGTGTGCTCTAAGATATTTTTGTATCGCCATTGATCCATTGTACCTTCTTTCTTCCGAACGGGTCCAACTCCACATCCGGAAAAACAACCCCAAACTTTAATGTTACCGCCACCGTGCTTGACTATACTCCTTGTGTATTTATAGTAAAAGCATTGTTTACAGGACGTCTAGCATAGCGCTTTCCATCGGAATTTACCATATTTATTTTTGTTTTATCTGAAAATAACACTTTTTCCATTCTCGTACCGTCCAATTAACATATTTTTTAGCGAATAATAATCGTTTCATCGGTGTTGCTGTGTAAGAAGCGGAAACCTTTCGAGAGATTCTTCCAAACAATTAGCTAATGTAGTAGGTAGCTTCCACTAATGTTCGGCGTATCAGTCTTGACGAGATGTTTCTCGGGTCATCAGGGGAAAAAACTTCATTTTTAATCTGGTTGGAGCTTTTACTTGGGTCTTTTTTAGCAACACAAACGATTAGCGTATCTTCTCTGGGAGAGATTTTTCTTGACCGAGCCTTTCTAAGAACATTTTCAACAGTTCCATGTGTTTTATAATGATCAATTGCATTAAAAACTTTCTGAACATAACAATTTAAATGCTCAGCTATTCTTCTGTACGCCCTCTTATGATCTATATGTAAATTAACAATTATTTGCCTAGTTGACGCGTCACAACTTTTATTTTTGCCCATTTTGAACAAAATAAAATTCAGATTAAATTTTGAATAGCCGCCAAAATAATAGAAAAAGCCAATTAACAAATGTTATTCTCCAATTTCAAAAAAAGAACGAGCTATGGATGCTTTTTTTAAATGTTTCTTATTAGGCGTCCAAGCGGCCAGTAACAATAAATAAACTCCTACATGTGCAAGACTCATTTTGTAATTAAAAGTGAGATAGGTTTTTATATTTTATGCATTTAATGAGTTTTTTATTTGAGTGGCTATTGCATGATTATTAATTATTGAATGTGTATATTTTTTACAAACATTTATAAACATCGTAAAGTTTACTGATAAAGTACCCTAGCAAAAGTGGCAACGTAACGCGACTCCTTTGTTATTTTTCGTCAATTAATACACCTATAACCAGGATATGTTTTTGTTCGTTCGTTCTCTAATTAACTTTAGTTTCCTGGATAAAAAGTATCATAGATGTTAACCTAGACATTATATAAGGTACAATAGTCTTAGTCTTATAATATATGAAAAATAACGAGACATCGACAACTTTTTAAACAGCCTATTAATCCAAATGAAACGCAAGCACCATTCGTCATGAATAAAATAGTTTAATGACCATTGTCTTAAAAAAACGATTTAGTGACTAAGCTACGTAAAATTTATATGAAATTAAATTAATGAAAATTCTTCCACAAAAGATAATTTCGTTTCTCAAATGACAAATCATATTATAATTTTGTTCAATCTACCACCGTTTCGTAATATGGTTTCTCTGTATTTATATATACTTAAATACCCAAATGTAAATAAATATATACACAATAAAATAGAACCAATAATTCATACTGTTAATGACATATATATAAATATATAGTTATCTTTTTATAAAAACAGAATTAGTGTTATAGTGTTGTTTTGTATGAGAGAATTCCACAATTTATCTGCATGAAAAGAGAATATGAAGCGCTTTTATGAGGAGGGAATTTAAGGAAGGATTAAGTATGGGTTGGTACGGTGGTATGGATGATTGGCACAGGGAGTAAAAGCTGGACGGGCGAAAGAGATTCGTTTGCGCAGTATTAAAAATTTTACTTATTACAGATTCTGGCTGGGTTGCAATTGTTTGTCAGTGTCAGCTATCAAGGCGGTGTATGTCTGATTGTCTGATGGAAGTAACCAACGCCTTGAATTCACTCCACATCTTGCGAAAATATATACATTTTACAAGATCACAGGCAGAACGAAAAGCCATCTCAAGGAGGTACACTTTATTTTTTCTTTATAAATACGATAATTATTTGTAAATAGTGATTGAAGAAATGTTGGAATTTTCAAAATATATTTTATTGTTTTGTGTAAGTTGCATGCTTGTATCATATAAGTGGCACCTTCCTAAAGAACTTGTATTATACTATATTAGGAAGGAACGTCAATGTAATTTTTTAAGATTAAACAGTTTTGATTGCCCTTAAAAATCAGTTATATTTTTTTTAGCTATCAACAGTCCTCGCTCGGTTTTAGTAGTAGATATGTGTTCGAACCTGTGTTGGAATATTGTTAGTGTCGAAATTATAAATCAACCAAAAACGGATTAAGCTTCTTTGTATATACTTGAATTTTTTTAGTTAATTCATTTCATGGCTTGAATTATCCATGAAAATATAATATTAATATTAATTTAACGGCATATCTTATTAAAAAGTGAGTAATGAACCAGAGATGGAATGAAGTTCTTTTTGTTGGTGTAATTTTGTCGATACGTCAATATTTCTACAAATATGACGAGTTTCTAATTTGTATATTTTTGTTTCAAAATCTAATTACATTATCGGTCTTCTAGATTCTCGGGACAAAATTAAAATTAACGTGAATCATAGATAGACTTCGTACAATTTGGCGTAGAGAAGTCATGGTTTCACGTTATACGTCATAAACATATCACGTCGTAAAAGTTGTCGCAAAAGCAAATGTTTTTCGCAAAGCAATTGTTACGACATCAAATGTCGGTAAAGAAGAATAAAAAACATTTAATAAAATAAGACATTGAAACTTACGAAAATTTCTAACTGCGTTACGTAGCTAAACTTGATACGACTGGATTGAAGTGACAAAAATTTACGAAATATTGAGTTTTAAATAATATACCTTACTCTATTTAAGGTGATAATACTATATCTAATTAAGGTGATGGCTGTACTCTACGACGCGTCTAGGCTGATGCATGCTTGCATGTAGTAAGAGTTTATTAAAACAATAAAAAATGTCATGTGTTTCATTCGCCTATATCCATGCCTAAACATAAAACGATTTAAAAAATGTTTGCCAACTTTAAATTTTGGACGAATAAACCAATTATAGTTGGACTTGGGAGACATGCTTTTCGGTCATTTACCTATTATAAAATGTTTTCGATCTTGTAATATTTACTTTTATTATTAGTCTCTAAAAGTTAATTTTTTATGAAATGTTAAAATTTTGTTGCATATTATCTGCAACAAGTTTTGTCTATTTAGATATCTATTAAAAATTCTAAAGTAGAAATTAATAAAACTACAAACAAATGAACAATAAAGTTGTTTATTAAAATTTTGTAAATAAACTGATATTTTGTTAAAATAAAAGAATTAATAAGATTGTTGAGACTTCTGGAGTTTTAACAAACTGTTGTTGTTGGGGTCCAATTTTGTTAACATCAATCATATATTGCTACATTCAGTGATGTCTTCCTTTTTAGATAGTAAATTTTAATGATTGTTTAGAATCTGCATTGCATACCCAGAGCCATGGATGCTCGCTTTAGTTTCATAGGGCGCAAGTTGTCTGGGTTTGATCCTGGTGCCGACACCTCTAAAATTGTTAATAGCAATTTTAAGTGCTGAATTTACCACATGCTACAAGCTCAAGGAAAATATCGTGAGTATATCATGTCTGAGAAATATTAAAAAAAATTATTAATATTTTAATCATTTCGAGTGTCCAAGACACGGGATAAACACAACCAGACCCTGAAAAACAATTTGAGTTTTGTCACAAATATTGCCTTCAGTTGGAAATCGAACCAAGGACACAGGGCACCAAGCCAGGCAGTTAAGCTGAAAAAATATTGCAAATAGGAATTCTCTAGAACTTTTTTTTGTGAGGGTAGAGCTCATTGTAAAGGGAGAGAATATTCTGGCAAAGGTGAGTAGATAGCTACTTTGACTTGGTATGGAAATACAAAACATATTCATACTTGCATAAGCTTATCAAGTTGCTTTTTAGTTATATAGCAGCTCCCATGTAACACACTGTTACATGGTCACCTTTGTAACAAAATAATTTGTCTTTGTTTACCCATCTGTGTTCTTTTTGTTTCCTTAAGACTTTACTACATGTATATGAATGCATTGTAAAATTTTAGGGTGAAATACAAAACACACTTTTGTATTATCTGCTGTGAATTAACTTTCACTTTCAGTTGTGTAAAAATGTTCGACCAAAATAATATTATTTTCGATATTGTTATATACCAGTCAATAATAAAAAAGTGTTGTTAGTTCATTTTTTCAAATCTTCCTTGATCCCATGAGTTTCATCTACACTGTTTTTTTTTTAATTTTTATTACTCCCTTTTATGTATGTGTACCTTATTTTAATGGTTATGGCCTTATGTGGACAAATCAACAAAAAAACTATATAATGTGAGCAATGATATGATTGAGCCATGACATATATTGTATCAATAAGATTCATATGGTAAATTTTCTCTACAATTGCTGCTGTTACATAAACATTTTATTCTTTTAGAATCTTTTGCACTCATAGCTACATGTTTATTACTATGATTATTTGATCCATAATCAATTGTGACTTCTTGATTGGGTAAAATATCACAAATACTAAAAATAGCAAGCTTTGGAATAGGTGAATTGATCCTAACTGGTAATATATGGCAGTTTGGATTACAACTGTGATTAATATAACGACCAACGTTACCAATACTAGAGGGATCTACAAATGTCTGGGTCACTTTTCCATTAGAATGTTCATTTAAACAAAAAATAAAATTCATTTTTTTCTGAGCGACATTTGATTGGTGTCTTCTAATGGCTTGTGATTTTGTGATGAGTTCCCCTGCATATTCGCATACAAATGAATCTTTAGTAATTAAAAATTTTGTGAACAGACCAATACCTTTTTCAATAATTTCACAATTTCTCACACTTAAACCTTCACATGGACCATTCTGCACTAACCTGTTTCCACAGAAATTTATACATGAACATAAATCATTACATTCAAATACAGCATTTGTTTTATCTCTTCTGTTAACACTGTTAAGTTTGTAAGTTTTCAGGACATTATAGGATGAAAACGTGTAATTATTTTGACCAGAATTGTGAACACAAAGGCATTGTTCATCTTGACATTTGCCTTTACATTCACAGTTATAAACAAGTTGTGAATTATAGTTGTTGATTAGTTCCAAGTAATCTTCACTCTCTTCAGCTGGACCCGGAATATTTTCAACTACGTAAATCAGGTGCCTATCATGATGTTCATATTTATCGTTCATGTTACCTTACCTTTAGAAAGAAAACAAACGCAACAAAATAAACAATCTACAAAAGTTAAATACAGTTCACAAAGAGTATAGAAGTACAGTGATCAATTGATCATCGATGTTGATGTTCGATTATGCTATAACATTTTAACATCGATGTTGTAAGCATCTACGTTTTGAATACATAATCGAAAATCTTGACATCGATGTCAACTTACGAGCAGAGCATTAATCAATTATCCGTCATCAGATTCGACACTCGTAACCCAAGCGTAGGTCTCGTACCTCCTTAAGATCCTTTGGGTTACTAGTAACAGCTCCCTCTAGTTTAGTAGTCAGGAGTCGGAGCGTGACACAGCAGCAGGCAGTAGCGGCATTCCTTTGCAAAAGTTACAAGTTAGTAGTTAAGTAATAGTAATATATAAGTAGTTCGTGAGTATTATTATTTATTTAGCTATTGTAGATTTGTGAGACGATGATTGATGTTGACAGTTAAGACGCTGAACCGCCGGATATATATTAGGTGAATTTAGCGCTGCCAAACGGATTTTTCATTTAGTATCCTATGGAAAAATTTATCATGAAGATTACCTACCAAAATATATTCTAAATTTATAATAATTCTAAAAAGTATGTAGATATAGTGATAAAGGTTCAGACATTACAGTGGAGGGACTAGAAGGTGAGTCTGAATTCCTTTCTAACAGACATTCACCGTTCTCGCCAGACCTATCTCTAACCGATATCCGTCATTTGGATGTTTGGACGCTTAATATCCTTCAAGTAAAAATATACTTTATAGAGTCCAGATCCCCAGAGTACTATGGTAAAGATGTAAAAGATCTTCCCCAATTAATGATTATTACCTCGATTATTAATTTTTAATCGAGGTATTTAAATCCAAATTTTTAACCCTTTAATTTCAATTTCATTTTTTAACCCTACCCTACACTTCTGTTCATTTAGATCTCAGCGCTTTAATGTATGTGCCTTGTCTACGCCTTCAATGTGTTTATTCCTAACTGATAGCCCTTCTGAGCAACAAAGATTGCAAAAAATGTCTTTAAAAAAATTTTACGGATTAAACTTTCTTCACCACCATGGTGCACACACGGGTCTCTGATGCTATCTCTTTTATCTTAATAAAAATTACAATTAGTAGTATAAATAAAGTGTGTAGTGTAATTGGTCGACACTTAATTCAATTTCGATAAGTTATTTTGTAACGTTTATGAATCAGCCCGCGAAAAAGTCTAAAAATAATTAACATACAGTACAAATATCGGCAGCAGATCTTAGTGTGCTCCGTCTGATGTAAAATTATCATGCAAATAGCAACAGGTGATAATTGTTTAAATAATCATTTAATATTTATAAAATCTAATTAAACGCGATGAAATCCGTAAATAATAGTTTCATTACGAATAAATACGATAATTAAATTTTTAATGTAGTGTTCTGTTCTGTGTAGAGGCACATCAGAAATAATAAAGATACTGTAGATCGATGCCTGCGACCTCATGGTAAATGCCGACAACGTTTAGACAGCGTCGTGACAGTGTATGAAGGCTTGCCCGTTAACACGCATGACATTGACGCCGCTATTAACCGCTTCAAACTGGTTACCGCTGTCGTCGCCCCTGGTCTGCCGCCTTTTTTTAAGCAATGAGCGCTAGATTCTACTAAACCATTAAAAAACATTAGATCGTGGATGAAAAATATATAAAGCACTTAAATTACGTGCCAGATTTACACGCATAAGAAAGTTGACAGACGTTAGTTATGTGAAATCAAATATGTTTCAAGTATAATATAGTGTAATTTTGAGCGTGATTGTGATCTACACTTAATCTTTAAATAACAATTAGTGATTTAGTTTTACTTATCATAAAAAACACCAAAATAACGTTTTAAATTCTTAATTTTTATCTTTCATAGAAAGGTGCCTGATTTGGCGCACGGTGTATTTAAGTACAAAAAGGGCGCTAGGTGACCCAAAAAAACCTAAGATCAGCTCCGAATGGGCTAAGGTGGCAGCACCGCGTTGCGCGTCTCGTCTAAAAGTGCTGGTACACACAACCATCGCGAATGTTTGAATTAGCACCTTCGAATTAGTGTTCAATGGTAGATTACCTTTTGATCGCTATTATTTATTCTTCTGACCTTATTTTTTTATATTCGATTCCTGTAAGCGATTAACTTTTTTCACTTGTTATTTTAAAATTGCCGAACCAATGATAAAGTAAAGCTATTTAAAAATAGCTTTGCTTGATCATTGGTTATTCTGTCATGAATATTGTTGAAACTATATATTATATATTATCTAACCAAAAAGTGACTTTACAATGCTATTTTCTTACTTGAGGGTCTCTAAAATACTTTAAAAATATAGAAGGTCCAAATATCCACCAAGTCAAGTCAGGTCAAGTATCCACCATCTTTTCGTAGTAAAATTTGTTGGAAACTACTGTATCCAAAATCCCCCCCCCCCCTACTCGTCACTTGTTTTGTCAAAGAATAGAGCTATATACCAAAATGATGATGATGTGTGGCGCTTATCTATATTTTTTATATTTTAAATGACATTGACAAACTGTCATTCGATAGCGTAATATTTGATATGGACAAGGTTTGAACGAGTGTTCGTTCGCGACATTAATAATCATAATACACAAAGTACTTTTATTAATATAATCTATCATATCTAGTTGACGACACATGATTACTTATATGGGTATAAGTATATTTTGAATGTGTCATAAAATGCAAGATATTTTGGAAGATTTTGATTTTGTGTACAAAAATTAAAAAAAAAATGTTTATTCTGCTTATTATTTTACTATTATTTTCTTCATTTAATCCTTATTCTTATGCCGAACATTCGAATCATGATCATGAAAAGTATGGGCAAGGTATTTAATATTATGGAGTGATATAGTAAAATTGCAAGATATGAAAAATGTTTGAAATTTCGTGGTATGTGTTCGTATCATTGTTTATGTTTTAGAATTACTTCTCTGCCGTACATGTGGAGCAGACGTGGCAGATTCACATTATATATTTACTAAACTAAGCCCAGGAGCTCGAAAAACTGAAAAACAAAATTTATTTGGAAGGAATAATATTACAGTGCAAACCTTAGTTAATCCATTTGGAGTCAAATTCAATATCATTACTACAGAAAAGGCAAGATGTCAAAATATAGGACCTGTAAGTTTCTTTTAAAACATATTGTTATTATCACTGACAGAATGATTTAAGCCATTGTTGTCACCTAGCATTCCTCATATCATTATTGTTGCATCCAGCTATTTAAAAAATTACATTCAACTTGTATAAAAGGCATGTAGGGGCTTATCTGCTATGCCAGAAAAATATTTCACACCAATTCTGTGTGAAGTCATTCCTCAAGATAATCATAGTGGTATTTCTATTAAACAAAACCATGTTTATGTCATGTTAAAATCTGTGTTTAAATTGTAATTTTAGACATGAGTTAATTGCACTCAACTAAGTTATTCTATAATTACAAATTATACACTGTTGGATATAATTCAGTATAACTATTGCTTTCTTCAAAGCAATTAAAGGAATATGTATTGAATTGAATTTTGGAAACATCTGAGCACATAGCTACACTAAATTTAATACTGCCATCCTACATAAAAATATGGTCTACTGTGCAAGTTTATTGTCCAACAGAACAGTCCACTGTTACAGAAATCAGTCTTTCTACTCACAACTTTCAGAAACAATAAAATACTAAAAAAGCCTCAGACGACTTTGTACTTTATGACCCATGTCGTGTCAAATGAAATGGTACTGATTCAGCACACTGTCACGGGGTTAACTGTGATCTGATTTTCAGTCATCTCTGACACTTGAATGTACTTTGCACAGTCTCACAATCGCAGTATGCAAGATATGTCTGCTGCACTTCCATGATCTACATTCTATATACAGGCATAACCAAGTTGCTTTTAACATATTATGTCCAAATTTAATATATAAAATGAAATACTCGATTCATAATTAAAAGATATGTCAAAATGGACCTCTTATTTTGGGACCACTCGTCGTGCGCCGAACATCTTTATTATTCGGGAATGAGAACAAGAAATGGCGAAAACTCAGTCTGCTAGCACAAGAAAACAACTTAACAATACTGAACAGCTAATAAAAGAGCTGTGTAAGAAAGATTTCCTGTTTATCTCCTGATGGATGTTATAAAAATGAAATTGACTACATTCTTTCCAACTTTAATAGCAACCGAGTAGTTAGAGCCAAACTAAACCTCGATACTTTCTAGTATAGCAGGTCTTCTAAAATAACATCAAAAATATAATTATACCCATTAAAAGAAAATTACACAACTTTATTGTACATACAAACATACAAGAAAAATACAATGAGTAACAAGAAGTTTTTATCAATTGATTCAAAATGAATACAAAATCAATTAAGAAAACCAAGCTTGTTTTAACAAGGAACGAAAACATGGATATCAGTCAAAATAAAAGACCTAAAGACACCATAGCACAATTAATATCTAAAAGCGAAAAAATGCTACAAGAAAGAACATAACAGAGATTAGTTAACAGATCTGGCAAGCATGTGGAAGGACAGACGACAATTCAGGCTAGAAACACTAGAAAAATGCATATGAAGACTGGAGGCATTAGGAAAGTAGCTAAAAAACGAATAAGAATATTATCTGAATTTCCAATATCAAAGAAACACGCAGCAATTATGTGACCAAAACGGAAATTAATATGATATTACTTATTGTTAATCAATAGCTACAGTATTCTTCAGAGACCTTTATTCAAGCCAATATACTATACATAAAACTGACATATAAGGAGCAGACAAGGTTCCAGAAATACTGCTTGCAGAAGTAGAAAAAGCCATTCATCACCAAAAAGATAAATCGCCTGGTACAGACAGAATAAAAACAAAAAAACCTTTATTCCGACACTTACATCGACACACATAGTATATGATCTGGTGATATATAATAATAATAATGATAACAAAACAAAGCGAAATTAACAAAAGTAAAAAACAATTGAAATAAAAAATAATGCTAATTGCTTAAAAAATAAATGAATATACAGTGGTGGTCGTATAATTAGAAACACTACCAACGGTCCTTGACATTATGTAAGATACTTCACCGCAACCGTTTTTATTTTGAAATTAAACAATAAATAGGACAACATGTTCAACGATTTATCATTTATTAGAAAAACAATGTAAATCCCATTACACAAGTTCAGTTTCAATATTACATTACGGACAAACATTTAAATCAGTTTTAAGGTATGAACAATAATGGTCAACTAATTAGAAACAATAACAAAAAAGTATAAAAAACAATGTTTTTTTAAGTATTAGTAATTAGTATTGTTATTTACGAAATATTTACTAACCACAGCTTACCAATAGTTATAATTAAGATTTAGTGCCGTATCCCTTATTTTCAATAACAGCACTGCAACGACGTGGCATTGCTTCATATAGTTCGTTTTGACTGCTGTTACGTTTGTTTGAGACTTTCTTTTTAACAATATACCAGAGATTTTCTATCGGGCTTAAATCCGGACTATTTGCTGGCCAGTTTAAGACGGATATACGCTGTTCGCTACGGAAACATTTGACGATATTGGTAGTGTGTTTAGGGTCATTGTCATTTTGAAAGATCCAGGCTACAGGCAAATGATCGTCCGAGTGCTGTCCGATCACTGTGTGCTCTAAGATATTTTTGTATTGCCATTGATCCATTGTACCTTCTTTCTTCCGAACGGGTCCAACTCCGCATCCGGGAAAACACCCCCAAACTTTAATGTTACCGCCACCGTGCTTGACTATACTCCTTGTGTATTTATAGTTAAAAGCATTGTTTACAGGACGTCTAACATAGCGCTTTCCATCGGAATTTACCATATTTATTTTTGTTTCATCTGAAAATAACACTTTTTCCATTCTCGTACCGTCCAATTAACATATTTTTTAGCGAATAATAATCGTTTCATCGGTGTTGCTGTGTAAGAAGCGGTACCTTTCGAGAGATTCTTCCAAACAATTAGCTAATGTAGTAGGTAGCTTCCACTAATGTTCGGCGTATCAGTCTTGACGAGATGTTTCTCGGGTCATCAGGGGAAAAAACTTCATTTTTAATCTGGTTGGAGCTTTTACTTGGGTCTTTTTTAGCAACACAAACGATTAGCGTATCTTCTCTGGGAGAGATTTTTCTTGACCGAGCCTTTCTAAGAACATTTTCAACAGTTCCACGTGTTTTATAATGATCAATTGCATTAAAAACTTTCTTAACATAACAATTTAAATGCTCAACTATTCTTCTGTACGCCCACTTATGATCTATATGTAAATTAACAATTATTTGCCTAGTTGACGCGTCACAACTTTTATTTTTGCCTATTTTGAACAAAATAAAATTCAGATTAAATTTTGAATTGCCGCCAAAATAATAGAAAAAGCCAATTAACAAATGATATTCTCGAATTTCAAAAAAAGAACGAGCTATGGATGCTTTTTTTAAACGTTTCTTATTATGCGTCCAAGCGGCCAGTAACAGAAAATAAATTCCTACATGTGTAAGACTCATTTTGTAATTAAAAGTAAGATAGGTTTTATCTTTTATGCATTTAATGAGTTTTTTTAATTGATTTTCTAATTATATGACCACCACTGTATATCACAAGGAATTTGTGTGTGGTGTGATGCAGCGACGGAAAGGACCGTCTCAACATAAGCCGCGCGGTATTGCAGCGCTGATTTTCAGTCGCCTCCCGGTGTTCGTGTGTAATGGACGGGCAGTAAATGAGTAGTTATTTTTTATTTATTAACCTTTTACTGTTATTATCGAAGTTATTAACGAAGTGTGATAATATCCAATTATGTAATAACTACAAACTCGTAACTTTTGTCCACAAATACCTGCTAAATATACGAACGGTATGCTGTAGCATAGCATCAGCACCAAATTATTAGAATGCAAAGACGTTATCAGATCCATCCTAACATACTTATTTAACAATGTTCTAATGAGTGAGAGATCCAGACCAATGGACAATATCATCAATAATACTTTTTCACAACCCCAACCTTTGATTTACTTGACCGGGAGTTCACATGGCATGCACTTGGGAAACATGGTGTCGATAACAAATATTCCAGAATATTGAACAATGGCTACAAAAATAACAATGCTAAAGTAATGTTAGACAAGGAAGACAAAGAAGGAAGTATAGGTATAGGCGTCAGTCAAGGTAATACCATATAACCTAAATACTTCTAGTAGTTCTCGAGGAAATATTTAGAAACCTGTACTGGGAAAAGAGTGGCCTGACAATCAACGGCGAAACACTATCAATATTCTAAGATTTTCATACGATCTTTTAATATTGTCAAACAAAAAAAATACTTCAGATAACGCTTAATGACTTCGATAGGTAAAGTAGGAAGGCAGGACTAGTTATGAATACCCAAAAAACAAAGGTTATGACGAATTGAATATAAGATCCGATCACCATTCACAACAAAGTTATTGACTGTGATGTAGAGAATGCTTGGAAAGTGTAACTATTCTATTTTTGCCGGTCCTACTGACCTCTGCAATTCAATACCCTAGTTTACAATCCTATTAATTACATTTTCTTTGTCAATAAAATTGCAATTCTATGATTAGTGCCCTATCGTCATCATTACTTCAGCTTTTTCTTTGTGTCAGTTCCTAGATTAATTATTACAACTAACGATTTAGTGAAATTTACTTAATAAAATGTTTTTGGGTATATTTCTGAGCTAAGAAAAGCTCAATCATGTAATACTTATGTATTAAAATATTTTTAAATTTTGAATAAAATGTAAATAAATTTTTTTATTTCTGTAATGCCTTTCTGTATTTTGATCCAAATATGCAAAATTTGTAGCCTGCTGGTAAATCCGCCACTGAGCATATCCATTAAAAGTAAACTATTCAACGCCTATATTCTTTCTTTCCATCCTTACTTATGTATGGCCGGCCTCTCTAAAGTCCATACGAAAAAAAATTAAACTTGCCAAAATGCTACGGAAAAAACAAAATGGAAATTTCAACCACAAAAAAAAATTTAAAAACATTTAGTACAATAATAAAAATCGAAGTGCAAATGGACAGAGAATAAGGTAAGAGGTAAAGTTTTCTCTTTTCTTATACTGGTATCCAAGAGACGTAAAATGGAAAATAGGGTGGCCATATAAAAGATGTAATGAAAGAGGTAGCAAGAAGTACTTGGACTAGATCAGCCATGGACAGAGAGTTGTGGAGACAGTTGGGGTCCATTAATGACACAGAGATGAGTCGCGCAGGCATAGTAAATTATTAGTGTAGTAAAGTTGATAGGGCACTGGCGACTGGCTGATGGCAAAAAAAAATGCCAACCTGAATTAACCAAAGTGAAGCATTGTCACTAGTGCTAGAGTGCCAAAACTGCAGGCAATAAGAGCCAATCTTTATGTATGGTATACCAACCCCTGTTGGATAAAAATAATTATGATAATTATATCATAGTTGTAAATGTAATTGCACACAGTGGCACTCACTCATATTCACCTGCTCATATAAAACATTTCTTTCATGTAATATTAATGTAATGTTTAATATTATATGAAGGACAAACATAGTTTCAGAAACAGGACAATCACAATACATCAAGACCTGAAAACAGATTAATATTAATAAATATTGGATTTGGTTAGGTTTGAAACTCAGGACCCGGGACTCAGCACTCAGGTATGTTGACTAATGAGCCAATGTATTTTAACTTGGTTTTAAATCAATTGCAAGTGAACATATGGTTTTAAAATTATCTTTGTTTTTAGGATCAAGGTGCAGATTCTTGGTTTCCAGGATATACATGGCGAATATGCACATGTCCACACTGTGGTCACCATTTAGGTTGGACATTTCAAAGCAATGCAAAGGATTTAAATGTAGAAACTAAAGACCAAATTACTGTTTTCCATGGGTTAATTTTAAGCAATATACTGGAAGAAAATTGTAAGTAGTTGCGGTATGTTTATTTAAATTTTCAGTCAAATCAAATGATGTCGTGGCCCGATCGTAGTACCGCCCACATTTCATAAAACATTACACTGTCTATTGCCTACATCATGATTTGGCTTGGCCCAATCAATAAAGAGAATTTGTTTGTTTATGATAAACAAAATGCCTGTCTATTTCATGAAATGGTCAAACAGTTTTTTGAATTGTAACTTGAAAACTGTTTGGTTAGGTTAGAACAGTGAACGGAACACGTTTGCAAAAGCTTGCCACGGCAACGTACGCAGAAAATAATAATACATAAGCAATTCCTAGTTTCCTGTAAATTTCGAATTTTCATTACATCTTTTATGTGTTCATTACATCATTAATCATATGGCCAGTAATAGTTGGCCAATTCTGAGATCGGGCCACATATCTATATATTTATAGAACTGCACAAAACTTATTTCTGTAATTCAAATATTCTCGGGAAAAAGTAAGTGCAGAGCTACATGAGTGATACAAGCCAAATCAAAGATTCATCAAAACCTACTGGATGATAATTTGTAAATTAGTCAACATAATATAGCCTATATTTTATCTTTTTTAGGAACTAAATACATGATTTTTGATAAATGATGTTGTTACATTAATGTTTAGAAAAATAAAGCACATAAATTAAATACGCATTTGCAATTTTAAGCAACTTGAATTAGAACCAGAACTTCCTGATATGACAAGTTTGTATGATAAATGGTATCACAGCCTGTAATAGTGACGGTCAATCGTGAGTCGGAATCCCACCGTGAAGACCCGTATCATAATATTATATAATCATAAAGCTTAGCAAACAATTAACCAGTATAGGTAGGTCTTCTCTAAATAGTGTCTGGACTTTTATCAAAAGCTAGGACACTTGTGAGATGGTCTTTATTTTTCTCAAACTCGAGTATGACTTTACATAAATATAAAAAAAAGCTTTCATGACCATTTACACAACATGGAGTGGCCAGAAATCTAGAAGTTTCCACCCACTTTCGCCTGTTTTTTTGGAACAGATGACAGGTGGTGGGCCTGTGCCCTGAACACTAAGGCAGTGCTTAGTGTTCAGGTCAACAATAAAAGTCATACATAGGGTTCAAAATACTCATTGCTACCTAACCCTCTACTTAGGGGATTCAACATGGGTCTCCCTGACCTTTTATGATTTTAAATATGTATTATGTCATTTTTGTCTTCTTTATAACAAATTATCAGTAATTTTTTATTGGTTTAGTTACAGATTCACTCATCATGATGCCAAAAATTTATAGAATGTAGATATTTTTATGTCATAATTGACGGTATTTTACAGTTCCAAGCTACACACTCAAAAGTGTAAGCCACTTTTTTTTGTATCTGAAACAAAAATAAAATGAAATAATCATATTCACAAAGAATGTTTTATTTTCTTCTTTTATAACAAAATATGTTTAGCAACAATATAAAATAATCCTAGTTATTATGCTTAATTCTAAAGTTGAATTGTCATTACAAGTATTACCAATAAAAACTTAACATAAGGTAAGATTTTACGCCTAAAAAGGATTTTATAAAGAAAAATATTAAAGCACTAGTTGATATTAATTTACAATTAAGCACACAGAACCAAAACAAAATTATATAAAGTATTTAACAAGTATTTGGGATTGCTACTAATTGAGCTTATACATTTTAAATACTCTCACAGCTATGTTCCTATATTTATTGTTTTTAATAGTATTGTTAATCAGAAAATAGAACCAAATAATTATCAAGCACAAGCAAACCTTTGATGTAAGGTCTGCTCTGTAGCAGCAGGAGTTGGTGTAAAATTGACACCACTTGGGGCTTCACTTTGGTTTGAACTATTACCAGCATTTTTGCCTTGTATTGCTGCTATTTCCTTTTGAAGTTTAGGATTAAGTATTTGTTTATTAACGAACTTACGTCCAATTCCTCGGGTGGTTACTCTACCACGCCCACGTCCCCTCCCACGACTACCTGATCTGTTACTGGTATTGGATTGATTAGACCGATTAGATCTGTTTGATCTATTTGAACCTAGTGACTTTACGCTGCCCGACCCACTTCTGTACTTGTTTACACCAAAGTGATTATTAAGTTGAGCTAAACTTTGTTGATTTAAATAGCTAGCATTCCCAACACTGTTCCTGCGCCTCTTTGCAAAATCATTAGCCACACTAACAGTAAGTTGGGAAGGAGAGCTGAAAGAGTTATTTCTTGACCGTGTAAAGGTCTGTGATTTTATAATAGAATTATTTCTCATTCGATATTGTTGTTGGTCTTTAATTATTTGATCAGATCTTAAACCCACATTACTATATCTATTTCTTGTGGTAAACCCATGTCCACGCTTTGAAATACCTCTCTTGGCTACTGCAAGCGGCCGATGAAAATTGCTAATACCTCCTCTATGAGTGTTAACACCTAGTCTACTTTTTACTCCAGTTTGTAGGTTTGAATTTGAATTAGTGCGACGGAGTCTATTTTGAAGTCCACCTGTTAAAAATAAACTATTATTTAAATAAAATCCACAACAATTTAAGGTACACAAATCTTTAATTCTTATGTATGGTATGTAACTTATAAATAGATAGAAAAACAGAATCTTACCTCTGCCTCTGCCTCTATTAAAATTATTATTTCTTACAAGTTGTGGCATTTCTGTTTGTTGGTCTTCAAGTCCTGCTCTGCCTTTAGGAGTTAAGCCTCTAAATCCCGAACGTGATCTTGATGCTGACCTTGGACGAGACGTAGAGCGCCTCTGTTGACGAGAACGAGAGCGGTTTTTAGATTGTGACCGTCCCCGTGACTGCGACCGCCCACGCGACTGCGAGCGTCCGCGAGATTGAGACCTCCCTTGAGAACGGGAACGACCCTGTCGAGAAGCGGGAGTTCCTGGACGTACTAAACCACGTCCGCGACCTCGGCGTGCTCCTCTTCCACCTCCTCCCCGACCTCGAATTGTACCGCCACCTCTTCCGCGAGAATTATTTGTACGATTCTGTTTAATTATATCATCTGAAATCAAATAATCATCTTGTTTAATAACAAGTTTAGACGTTACAAGATTAAAACGTTTACGGAAACTTGATAACAATTAAATTTTTTTACATAAGTATTAGTAGTTTCATGCAATATGGTAAAATAAGTAACATTATTTTTACATACCCAACGACATATTTACTGAATCTGTCATCGTGTCACTGTTATTTATATCCAATCTGAAAACATTAGTTAAAGTAAATGTTTTTATTGATTTGTTTACCACGAAATCAATATTGTATTTTAATATTTTATGTTTGTTTTACCTTACGTTATAGTGATAATTAAATAAAAACTGCTGTGCTTCTAAAAACAACAGATAGTCATAGAGTAGAATAGACTCACAGACATTTAAATTGGTGTCTATACGTTATATTACACAGCTGATAAATAAATTAGCTAATCATTATAGCATAACCATCCTGCTACTTATTTTTATTTTCGCATGTTATCTGGACTTAAGCGATATTTTCTTCTCTTTCTGACTGAAAAAAAATGCTATGTAATGTAGATAATGTAACGTAATTAAAAAAAATATTAAATTTACAAAATCATATACCTTAGGAGCTTTATAATACATATAGGCTACTATACGTAATAGGATCTTATTCTATGAGAGTCATTAGTCTTGAAATGTCTTTTAACAATAAAATTTCAAGTGTTTCAAAGTTATGGCACTTGAATGGTCATGTGCTTGAATGGGTAAGAAACTACGTTTTGGACTAGGAGTGGCTTTGCGATCAGAACTTTTGCATCTCATGCACATGATACTTCACTCATGTATGCACTGAATGCTTTAGAAGCAAATGTTCGAAATTACAAAAGATTATTAGGTATCGTCGCGGCGCAGGCAAATTGAGACAGACAACAATGCTGAATCTAATATTATAGTAATCTTTTGAGAAGTATAGAAATCTAACTATACAATTTAAAATTTTATAAACATTTCGAACACAGCGACAGCAGATATATTTTTTGCTTATTTGCTCACAAATCGACAGAAAAAAAATTCCGAATGTTAAGGAAGCTCACATAAATAAATAGAAAAACGTAACTGTTCCACAAGAGAAATAATGTCAACGAAAATAACGTTTCATAACACACATATTATTTATTGCAGTCAAAGAAAAACTGTCAATGGCGAGAAGTTGATTGGCTGCTCAGTTCAGGTATTAGAAAAAATAATAAATTAAATTTCTAGATTCTAGAAATGTATGATTTTGCCTTATCATACGTATGTTATCATCCATCAACAATTTAGGAGAAGCCATCTGACCGACAGTTTCAAGGCTCTATTGCCTCTAAAAGCAATTGAGCGGTAGGTTTTGGGTGAAGCGAACTTCAACGTAAAGCAAAGTTGGCTATTAACAGTGCTGCGCTGGAAACTGTTCTGTTGTAGCACGCACGTTTAAATAGTAGTAGTACTGTGTGAAATGGCTATTATAACGTAGCAGTAATGGATCGCTATCAGCTATTGCGCGTAGTTATGCTATATTTTAGCATGAAAATATTGCGGGTATAAGCATAAGCTTAAAATATAGCATTTCGTTCCAATGCCTTCTTGGTTTACAGTCGTTGAAACCCTACAATCTGTAAGTAGTCAATATTAACCAGTAACTATAACAATAACCTAATTCGTAGTTTATTTTTAAATACATTCATTGTATATAGTGCATGTGTTTTATTCATCATTTCGACGCATGTGTTTTAGTATAGCATCATTGTAATCACCAATGAACACAGTTCTTTATACGGATTATCATTTCCAGCAAACCTTTTCGCACCAAACATTTTAGTTATCACAGGTATTTTCCACTTTGTTAATATCTATGTTTGTCCATTGAGAAATTACTTTATCAATTGTATCGTCATATAAGCCAAAGAGTACTTATAATTCAATTATTTCCAGGCCTTTTTTTGGTTTCAAGACCATATCAAATAGTCACAACGTTCATAATGTTGATTTTTTAGAATTTTTTGGTATTACAAGTTTTATTACATTAGTTTATACATAAGTCGTTGTTGCAATTCTTTAGTCAGTTTAGTGATTAAATCAACGCAATATGTTCTGAAGGTTTCAGTAGATTTTTCAAAATGATAGCCCAAGTACAGCCACTGATTAAAATAATTGGTAATGTTATCTTTAAAAAGCGTGATGTCTTCCAGGGGCTACAATTTTATGGCATAGATTTGACATGATTTTTCGACTTAGAATTTCCATTGATTTCATGTTAGACATAAGTGCTTTTCACAGGTTTCGCATGCTCATCACAACGATATAACTTTATTGCTGCCTGTCGTGTTTAGATACACGACAGGCAGCAATAAATAAACATTAAGATATGAACTACGAAAAATGATGTACCTCTAGAACACTGCATATATGTAAAAGTACAATTTAAAACTCAACGGACGTTGCAGTCCGAACTTTGAGTAACGTCAAGAAGATTAAATAGTGTCCCGTGTTTTTAAATATAAGTGTTTCTTAAGAGGAAACATTAAGATTATTTTAATTTGTACTTATTTTCCTAATCATTATTTTGGTCGGACTGTAATCTCATTAAGAAAAATGGTGGGTCTTATTTAATGTTGATCATAGCAATAGCAATGACAAAATCGGCTGTAAGAATAGTTGTCCATATCTTACTAGCACCACTAGTAAGTGAGCGAGATAGCGGTATTATTTTCACATTTTTTTTACCTTTTACGAGTCATTTTATTAAAACAATTGAAATTCTGTTGTTACTAGTCATATCAGGACTTATTTCACTAGAAGAGTGAATAACTATTGAAAAACTTTATATTATTCTAAAATGAGTGCAGTAGTTTTTGGTAGAATTTGACTATTTTTAGTGAAAACCTTAAGATAATAGTGGTCACGCTGCTGTGGCTAGTTTGACATTGACATTTCATATGTTTACTATTTGATTGCAAATTTTCGATGTTTAAAAAAATGCGATTGTGATGCGTTTTGCATTGCAAGTTGCGTTGTTTTATAGATTTTGGTATATTTCATTGTGAAACGAGAAAAATGTCGTTTTTCAAGAATGTAGCCTCGGGTTTTAATAAACATAGTCGTGATTCTATTCTTAAGGAATCTTTGATGAACAATTTGTCAGATTGTGTTAAAGATATTCAATACAACAGTCAATTTGAAGAAAATTTCCACAGCGTTCTTGGATCATCCGATTCTACAAATACTCTTTGTATGGCATTGGAAGCAGTTTTCCTTCATGGCTTAAAGGACACATTTTTAAGAAAAGCAAAAAATGTTATATCTGGAGATCCCGATTATCGTCCCCAATCCAGCTTTTGGCCTCTTATACTTGTTTTATCACATCGGGAGAATATTGACCAAATATCGTCACTGCCACAAATAATTACAGAAATAGGTCAGTGTCGAGCTTGGCTACGCATTGCTCTTAATGAGTGTTTATTATCATCCTATATGTCAACTCTGTTAAAGAATATCTCAGCTGTTAAACCATTCTACAATCGATCAGCATTTGTTTGCGACTCTGAAATATTAGAGGTAGCACAAAAACTTGTTGAAGGTTTGGAATCATGCGTTCAATTCAATTTGCCAATTAATTCTAGTTTACTAAATCAGTGGCCAGAACAGGTGCTTATGCAAGCTGGGATATGGATGCCTACAATGAGAGCTGCTCCAATCAGTGCTGGACTTGATGTAGCTAGTACTCTTTCAGATGAAAAAATAACTAAATTGTCATCAACACCAACACACAGTTCAATCCACACAGGATTAGGTAAAATGCTGGCATTAAATGAAGATGAAGCCTTGGATTTTATTTTATCAAAAGGCTCAAATGATATTATAGGCAGAAGTGTAATTTCAGAAATTCAAGAGGAAAAAATTGTAATCTGTGATAATGAAAACCTCTCTCACAACCAACTGTCTGTATCCAATTCTGTTGATATTGAGAAGCCAACTACCAGTCTCAACCAAGATGTTCAAGTACATCTTTCATCTGTTGAATCAGTGGATTTTATAACCCCATCAGATGGCATTGTCACCGGAAACTCACTTTGTGGAAAAGGATGGTCAATGGATAACAATGATGATTTAAACTTATCAATCAATTCAAACTCTTCTCATGGCAGTAGTCTTATTAAAACTCCAGAACTAAAAAGTCTTTCTTCTCTAATAGATAATTCAAGTAACTTTGGTGATACATATGCAAACACACCAAATTTAAGAGATATCATGAAGGACATACATAAGGAACTGAAGTTAACAAATGAGGACAGTGACATTTGTGATCTAACATTAGAAGCTACAGTGCCTGAGGAACTTGCACTGCATGGTTTAGATTTTGAAATTGTCCCAAACTCTTCTACTGGCTCTTTCACAGTGCAAGAGTTGCAAAAATTTGTACAACAACTTGGATCATTGTCAAGAGAGAAAGGGTTAGATTATCAAAACTATCAATGCAAGGGCTGTCAAGATTTATTGGGTAGTACAGTGTCCAAAGCCAAAGTATGTGTCTATACTGGGGAATATTACTGTTCTAATTGTATGGATTCAAACGTATTCATTATTCCTGCCCGTGTTATACACAACTGGGATTTTAAAAGATATCCAGTTTCAAAGAAGTCTGCACTTTTTTTGTTAGAATTTCAACATAATCCATGGATAGATATGAAAAAGCTTAATCCGAAAATATATTGTGGTGTTTCAGACATGGCTCACCTACAAGAATTGAGGATACAACTTAATTTTTTGAGGTCCTATATATTTACTTGCCGAGAGCCAGTTATTGAAGAGTTACAAAAAAGAGTTTGGCCAAGGGAATACTTGTATGACCATGTGCACTCATACACAATATCTGATCTTGCTCAGATACCTAATGGTTCCCTAGTTTTGCAGTTGGAAAAGGTGGTCAATTTTGCTAAGTCACATGTACTTGATTGTTGGCTTTGTAGTCAAAAAGGATTCATATGTGAAGTATGTAGGGATCCAAAGATTCTGTATCCATTTGAGACAAGCATAATATACAGGTGTGATGAATGCTCAAGTGTCTTTCATGCTAAGTGTCTTAATGCAAACATACCTTGTCCAAAGTGTAAGAGAAAGCAAGAGCGTACAAATGATTCCTCTTTGATTGATGCTGTTCACACTCATTTTACTAAGTAACTTGCCACATAATGTTATAGATGAAAAGATGGCAAATGCAAATATTTATGGGGTTTTATAAATATAATCATAAGAAATCACATTAAATGAAGTTCTACTTGGAAAAAATATTTTTTCCATTGTCTATTAGTATTTTCATTGACATTTATTAGCAATGTTTTATTCCCATACTTACATTCTTTGGAATCAAATTTTTAGTTGGATTTAATATATATTAATAATTTGTAAGCACACACAAATAAATATGAAATGTGTAATTAATAATTTATGATATATATGCAACATTTATAGACAAGTTAAAGATCAAATGTCCAAAATTGTAGCATATGTAAATTATAATTTTTTTGTCATTTAATATGGTTTTGTATATAATGTAGTTTTCTTTAAGATAAAAACTGAAAGACAATTACTTGGAATCATTACTCTTAAAAGTTATCAGTGTTTACAAAATGTAAATCTGTATTTATTAACTGTTGTTTTATTTAGTCTCTTAATTTTATAGGACATGATCATCTAGTATTATCGAGATTTGAATTAAGCCTGAGGTTCACAAAATTTACTACTGTGTTTTAGCGGTGTAAGAATTTGCTGCCCCCCTTCTTAATGTGTAAGATAAGACAGGACATGTTGAGAGATAATGCTGTTCGCGTCAATGGGCTATAGCTCTAGATACCCACAGGTGTCCCTTGGGTAGCGCCAAATGAACAGCACCATTTGGTGGCAGGTTTCGGCCGCGGTTTGTTACCACCCGCTTGGCAAAGCCATGGCGCTAAGTGATTTGTATCGCGTTTCGGCATGATGCTATGAGTATCTATCTTGAAAGGGGAGTCAGGGCAGTTGCATGGTGTTGCGAACCGGTTCCGGTACTGCGTGGTATCTGTGTCTACGGCGACTTCGCGGAGGGTAGCGGGATCGTAAGCACGGTCTTCCGCTGGCCGACCGCAGGTAGTAAGGCAGGGGGGCCAACTCGCGAAAAATCCCAGGATGCGAAATCTTACTGGTTGGCGACCAGATGCGAGGGCCCGGTGAACATCTCTGTGGGGGTTAGGGCGTCTCCGCTCGCTCCAGACCAGTCTCCCGTCAGTGCAGCCCTATGATTGTACCGCTTGGTATTCGGTTTTGCTATGCCTCGCCTAACTGTCCCCTTTCTGTCTGTTCACCAAAAATAATAATGAAAAAAGTTAAAAATAAGAAACTGGTTAAACAGCGGTTGCACTCTCCAAGAACCGAGGTCTGCACTTCTGCATCTGCTGTTCCTCACGCAGACACAAATCAGATGTCCAGCTGATGCACTACACAGGTTACACCCTGGAACACATTTTCAAATCTCGCGCTTGCACCTACGTGTATGCTCGCGATGGCATCTGCTGTCGACGTCTCCGTAACCCAGAGGATTCCAGTTTCTCCGTATTGTTGGTTCTGGTGAACACTGGCTTGGAGCAGATACAATATCCCAGTGTTTATCCGTCGCATACCGATAACATGGAGACAACCAGGCACTTTCAGTATCTATCTGACTCGGCAGAAAAAGCTCAGCTCAGGTGCAGCTAGTTGTTCTGGCGGAAGTCCTCTCCGGAGTGAGACGATACTTCACCTCGGAACAGCTCTTAAATCTATACAAAGCTCAAGTCCACTCTTGCATGGAATACTGTTCCCATCTCTGGGATGGTTCTGCTAAATATCAGCTGGATGCTTTGGACTCGTTGGAGCACCGAGCGAAGAGGATCATAGGCAGTGACTCACTCGTGGAGGAAAATCTTCTAGGCGTCGAACACCGTAGACGAGTGGCCTGCCTCTCCGTTTTTTATCGGATACATTTCGGAGAGTGTGCGCGGAGGTGTTGCATAACCTGATGTCCCCTTCCCCTTTCCATCACCGAACGACTAGGCGCGGCGAGCAGTTTCATCCTTATGTTGTAGACATTCCTCCATTACGCACGAACGACATTAATCCTTAACAACAAGTAATGTACACAGGTAAAATTCAGGTGGTCAGCCCTTCGCAGCTCTTACCTACAATATGTAGAGAAAAGTATTTGTTAGCCCTTATTTGACTATAATTCATTCTTTATAATTTATTCATTACAAAAAATAAGATCTATTAGCGAATTCTAAAACCAAAGCGGACAAATTCGCGAGTCAGCTAGTCCATACGTGTGTCGCGTCTACACATAATTTTTCCAAAAGTATGGAATAAGGTATTAATTAGGGCAGCAACAGAGATTATATCGACATTTTTGTTTATCGGAAATTGTTCGTCATTTACGCAAAAAGGCCGATTTTCACGATCAAATCGGAGACGTTCTTAAAAAAGGCCAGGTCAAGAGTATGCATGCGAAGATTGATGAAAGTGGGAGAAGCGAAAGACGTATGTCAAGACCGTAGCAAGTGGGAGAAGATTGTCTTTGCCTACCCCGTTGGGAACAAGGCGTGAATATATGCATACATACATACATTACGCAAAAACTGTCCCACGGAAAATAATATAACTTAGAAATTTGTATTGTTATCATGTCATGTCTAATCTCTCTCTATCTGTAAGAGACAGACCGAGTTACTAATTATACTAATTATCAACCACGGACTGGTGAAATAAAAAAAAAATCGGAAGTCAGTCAACATAATTAAGTTAAAATGGTTGAATGATTTTGTTTTTGCTGCAAGGAAGAAAGAGTGGAGACCCGACCGCCGTCTCATTTTTCGGATACTAAAAGACAATTTGTTTCTTTTATTAATCATTAATATCATCTTTGGTCGCGCCAATAATGGATATGTTTCTTCCATAAAGACTTAATGGACTGTACTTGTAGATACAACAAGCAGGGTGAGGAAAGTGGATGAGAATGGCCAACCTCGTGAAAGCGGCCCAGACACACGTGCTCCTTGGGTTGCAGCTAACGCCAGCGGGCCCGACACGAAAGTCAGTATACGCACTCTCAGACCTGTTCCAGAATGTCACACACTCCACAACTCTTGACTTATTGTAACCGTGGTCCACATTCGCAAAGTTACTAGGACTCAATGTTCCGTGATTATATTTAATTATAATATTATTTTAATTAATAGGAGATCGAGGAACACAACGTCGCTATTGCGGTCACGTTATTTTTGATAGATTTCAACTGTTACCAGCGATCCATTCGGCGCCAGTACGTGCCATGTAGGAAGAATTAAGAATTAGGCAAGGGATCCGTTCCCCTCTTAAGGATATATACCTAATATTTAATTTTATTAAGATATTTAATTAAACTGGAGTAACCAATCGCATAAATAGTTATATTAAGTAGTAGCAGCTTACATAATTGAGTAATTAAGTTAACTTATCTAGTTCTATTTAAATTTAAAATATCACTTAAATAACTACTGACACTTTCTTTTTTATTTGTCATTTTATTTGCTGGATGACTCTTTATGCCGCCCTTTTGACTTGCATCGTATTGTTGATCATTGATTGAGTACTCTTCGAAACATTGGTCTAGCAACTTGTCGGGGTCGTCTGGTTTCGTCTTATTCTTTTTCTTCGGCTGATAACTGAGGGAGTCCTTTTCAAAGTCCAAGGGAACGATGCCGAGGTCTCCACTGTATCGGTTTTTGGCAACTTGCAAGTATTTTTTGCCGCGCACTACTGTTAAACGTTTATCCTGTTGACGAATTGAAAAATAAAAATAGCTCAAATATTTGAGTTTAGCTTATTTATATTACGAAGTGTCCTGCTATTGGTTTTTAAATAAAATTTAAATAGCAATATTAATTTTAAATACATTAAAGATTTGTCTCGGTTTTGTTACCTATGGCTAATGTTTAGATGATGACATTGTCGGTGTCGGTTATGAATGCAACGAAATAATAATGAATAGTGATGGGGAGCAGCACCTTTAGTACGAGAGTACTGTCCAGTGTGGTGACTATGGCCAAATCTACCATTTTTTGTTGGCGCCTTCTTATAAAGGCCTTATTATAATCGAATTAAAACACGACTATTATAAGTGCGCCAGTAATGAATCATAGCAATACCCTTCTGATACTGTATAACAGGCTGTCCGGTAATTAATTAACCTTGAAATGCCGTTTAGCAGAAGTAATCAAGTAAGTGTTGCCATTGACACAGAAAATAATTGCCGTGTTTTAGAAAAACAAGGTAGTTACTTCAACTATAACTGATGCTTTTTCTTGAATAGCATTGTGATCAAACTCAAGGAAATTTCATAAATTTGAAGCCCACAACAATGATTACTATTATGAAGGACGAAAATAAATGGGTGTTCCACGAATAATAAAAGCAAATATATACCAAGTAGATATGACTTTTTAAAAAGGCCATAAAGATTTACATTATTTTACATTCATGTGTAACACGACCTTAAAAGAAAGAACGGCATTGGTTTTTTTTGTTATAAATTATAATGCTATGCCGATATGCAGTAAATAGTCTGACTAGCTTTTGCACTTTTTATTAAGTTAAAATGAGCATCAGATAATAATTGTACACGTTATTAGAGATCTTGATCTGTATATGGATATCTAGCCATGTGTTTATACCCTAGGCTGTAACCTAAGCTTTTTCGCCTGCTGATTTTGACTAAATACGCGGACCTTAAATGATAAAACTGTTGACAGTAATAAATTAAGCGTTTGTAGCAAATATTTTTTATTAAACTTGCCTGAATAATTAGAACATTATCCGCTTCTTGCGATGCCTTAGCGCTACCGAAAATTGAACTAGTAGACAGATCTTCTGATTCACGTTCCTGTAACAAAATAACCATTATATGTTTTTAACGAATTTAGTTGGCCAACACGAAGATCGGTACTTATTCTATACTACTTTTCCACCTGTGTACCGAGGTGTTATTCATCGCCAGTTGGAGTTCCCACCCTTGGCCAATAAAGAAAGGAATACTAATGTTGTTCATACAGTATCGAAATGTGACGCCTCAGATTTTCTGTTAATGCTTAGAATATACAAAGAGCACCAGGTGGATTAGCGGTTAGCGGCAAAGAACATCGGGTCTGATTGTGTTATGTTGCGTCCCGTGTCTCTATCTCTGCACCTGACCCTTTCTTCGATCTAATCGCGCAACTATAACAACGTATATGGTGAACGAAAAGACGTAGTGCAAAACACAAATTATTGGTTTTTGAGCCTGGTGCCTGTGTGTGTGTGCACCTCGTTTCTCTGACACTGCATCTAAACCTTCCTCCGATCTTATCGCAGAAGCGTTACATCGGATATGGGAAGGTTATCCTATCTTCTGCGCAGTTGACTACTGCCGATAGTATTCGGAGTGGTCGCGTGTGGTCAAAATCGTTTTATGAATTCCAATGCGTTAATTAAGTAGTCGAGTTGCGCTAAAAGGATGTACTTCTCACCGCAAACTCTCGCCCGTAACCTAACGCCCAGAGTAGACAGAGATTACAGATTTTCAATTTGGTTAAACATTCAGTCCTGAATAAAAAACGGGCTTTCGCAACCCATTTTGCGCCTCTTCGGGAGATAGGCCTTGACGAGTGGCGAGCCTAGCCACCGGGTTTGTTCTCGGCGATTGCCATTTTCCCTTAGTCTTGAGGCATCCCTGCGGGCAGAAAGGTGATGGCAGATATTCGTTAGCCTACTACTTACTACTTTAAGTTTTAAAAAAATATTGGTGTTAATACGCTGGTGTTTTCGATTAATGACTCTATTTCGTTAGCCGGACTTAAAACCTGTTTATGCTTTTAAAAACCTTTGTATGCATAAGAAAACGTCAGTGGACAGGAGCAGTACTATAGAACAGACTTTTTATACACTCACCTTTCTAGGGTGCATGACCAGCGTGACGTGGCAGTGGCGCGCAGTGGCGAAGGTGCGGAATGCGGCCACCACCGCGTCCTGGCGCAGGTAGCGATCACCGTCGTGCTCCTCGCCCAGCCCCAGCATGAACTGGACGTTGTCCACAACCACGTGCGCGATGTCGTGCATGTAGCGCGCGTGCTCAACTGCCTGCACGTGACATATGACCAACTTTACTTTATTTTCGTTCATAACATCCGGTTGTGCTTAGAGAGGAGGACTCAAGAACGTGCTTTGTGACGATCTTTGGGGGAGGCCCATGATTAGCAGTGGGTTGGAGACGGGTTGTGATGATGATGATGATATCCGGTTGAATTTATGGTTTCTAGTGTTTACTTAATATTACAAGTATGAAAGTTTGTATGTTTGTCCTATAATCAAACATAAACGGTTGAAAGGATTTTGATAAAATTTGGAACGTATATCTCATACGAGAGTGATCTGAAAAGTTTCCGACCTAGCAAAGATACAAGATATTTTATCATCTACAGTTACTAATTAATCGGCGCTAAAACTCCGATGCCGACTCAGCCATGGTAACGGCGAGGCAGGGCGTGCGAAGAATCACCGGCTGATTTCTAGCTGCCAACCCAAACGACTGGACCTGGCAACATATAACGCACGCACATTGAGGACCGACGAGAAGATACTAGAACTGGAAGAAGAAGTAAGCAAGTTACACTGGAGTATTATGGGGTTGTCTGAAGTCCGAAGACAGGGAGAGGACTCTATAATCCTAAAATCCGGTAACTTGTTCTACTACCGGCAGGGTGACCATCTGTCCCAAGGAGGTGTCGGGTTTATCGTCCACAGGTCTCTCATCAATAACGTGATCGAGATCGGAAGTGTGTCGAGTAGGGTCGCGTACCTTATACTCAGAATAACCAAAAGGTATTCGCTGAAGGTCATACAGGTATACGCACCAACCTCGACACACCCTGATGATGAAGTGGAGGCAATGTATGAGGATATTTCAAGAGCCATGCATTGCTCTAAGACTCACTACACGGTGTTGATGGGAGACTTTAACGCAAAACTAGGTACGAAAAAGGCGATGAGCTGATAGTGGGGAACTTTGGAGTAGGGCAACGGAACCCAAGAGGGCAACAGCTGGCTGACTTCATGGCAAAGGAGGGATTCTTTATGATGAACTCCTATTTCCAGAAGCGGCCCCACAGGAAGTGGACATGGATGAGCCCGGACGGTACCACAAAAAATGAGATCGACTTCATCATGACGACCAAGCGTCAGCTGTTCAGTGATGTCTCTGTGATCACTAGGGTAAAAACCGGCAGTGATCACCGAATGGTAAGAGGCACACTGAACCTTAACATTAGGCTCGAGCGGTCTCGTCTGGTGAAGTCTACGCTCCGCCCACCACGTGCCCTTATCCAGAACCCCGAGTGCTTTCAGCTCGAATTGCATAATCGCTTTCAGTGCCTAGACGATTGCGTTACAGTGGACGATACGAATAGCAGGCTAGTGGAAAGTGTCCATGCGGTAGGAGCTAAGTTTTGCAGGACCCGCCGCACGAACAAGCCCCAAAAGCTCTCTGATCACACTCTTAAACTCATGAAAGCCAGGCGTGAGATAAAGCTGCAGTCTACAACGGATGCGTCAGCGTATCGGCTACTGAATAGACAGATCTCCAAATGTATGAGGCAAGACTTACGCAAATTCAATACAGCCTGTATTGAAAAAGCGATAGAGCGGAACCAAGGCTCCAAAGTCTTCGCCAGAGATCTGTCTATCGGAAAGAGCCAACTGACCAAGCTGAAGACCGAAAGCGGCGCAGTCATTTCTGCTGGAGCCGAGATTTTGAGTGAGATCGAGAGATTTTACGGACAGCTGTACACAACGTCGTTGAAACCACACACTGATGTGAGTAACGACCCAAGAGCCAAGCTTATCCGACATTACTCCGATAACATCCCGGACGTCAGTCTGAGCGAGATTAGGATGGCTCTCAAACAGCTTAAAAACGGCAAGGCGCCGGGTGAGGACGGAATTACAGCTGAGCTTCTGAAAGCGGGTGGAAAACCGATACTTGTTGTCCTTCAGAAGCTGTTTAATTCCGTCATTCATGGCGGTGTAACGCCGAAAGCGTGGAGTAGAAGCGTGGTTGTCCTATTCTTCAAGAAAGGTGGTAACTGCCTTTTGAAGAATTATAGACCGATATCGCTTCTAAGCCGCTTCTACGTGCTGTTTTCGAGAGTCATCTCAAATCGTCTATTGAACAGACTTGACGACTTCCAGCCTCCCGAACAAGCCGGATTCCGAAAAGGCTATAGTACCATAGACCACATACATACTCTTCGCCAGATTGTACAGAAGGCCGAGGAGTACAACTTGCCATTATGTCTGGCGTATGTGGACTATGAGAAAGCCTTCGATTCAGTCGAAATTTGGGCGGTGCTACAGTCTCTCCAGCGGTGCCAGATAGACTCTCGGTATATCGAAGTGCTGAGGTGTTTGTACAATGAGGCTACGATGTCTATCCGAGTACAGAATCAGAGTACGAAACCAATCCAACTGCAGAAAGGTGTAAGACAGGGTGATGTCATATCCCCGAAACTCTTCACCGCTGCTTTGGAAGATGTTTTCAAGCAGCTGAACTGGAAAGGATACGGTATCAACATCAATGGCGAATACATCACTCACCTTCGATTTGCCGACGACATAGTTCTTATGGCAGGATCGCTGGAGGAGCTTAGTACAATGCTCAATGACCTCAATAACGTCTCCCAACAGGTTGGTCTTAAGATGAACATGGACAAGACGAAGTTCATGTCAAACGTCCATGTCACACCAATACCGGTTGTTGTTGGGAACAATAGGCTCGAAGTTGTAGACGAGTACGTATACCTGGGACAAATTGTCCGATTAGGTAAGTCCAACTTCGACTCAGAGGTCAATCGACGAATCCAACTCGGCTGGGCTGCGTTCGGGAAACTACGTCATATCTTCTCGTCGAGTATACCGCAAAGCCTCAAGACGAAAGTATACAATCAGTGCGTGTTGCCAGTGATGACATACGGATCCGAGACTTGGTCCTTCACTGCAGCCCGTATGAGGAAGGTCAAAGTTGCTCAGCGCGCTATGGAAAGGGCTATGCTCGGTGTTTCTCTGCGTGATAGAGTCTGTAACGATAATATCCGCAGCAGAACTAAGGTAACCGACATAGCCGTAAAGATCAGCAAGCTGAAGTGGCAATGGGCCGGCCACATAGCTCGCAGAACTGACAACCGCTGGGGAAAAAAGGTTCTCGAGTGGCAGCCACGTACGGGCAAACGCAGTGTAGGACGACACCCCACAAGATGGAGTAACGACCTGCGCAGTGTTGCGGGAAGTCGATGGATGCAGGTGGCTCAGGACCGTGCTTCGTGGCAATCTTTGGGGAGGCCTATGTTCAGCAGTGGACTAATAGGCTGAAATGATGAATGATGATGATGAAAACTCCGATTTATTTCGCCTAAACTACGCCAACCGACCTTTGGTAATGTTAATTCGAACAAATTTTTGGTCTAACGTGAGCAAACGCGGCTCCCAACGCGCAGACAGCTTTCTCCTGCCCACATCCTTATTCAATATTCGCACTTTAATTAAACGGTGGCTTAGCAACATTTGGTGAACTTTAGGGACGTTATCGTCAGTGGTTCTAGTTTGTGGCCGTCCCGAACGTTCATCGTTTACTAAGCTGGTACAGCCTCGTTTAATTTCAGCTACCCAAAATTTCACCATGGTAAATAATGGTGCAAAGACTCCGTACACAGCGTCAAACTCATCTTTGATTTCCATAGGCGTGTCGCGTTTCAAAATTGTCGTGACGATTGTCATACAACAACTGCACGTCCAAAATGGCTGAAATTTTGGTGAATACCTGTCAAACGATGCTCAATCAAGTTCTCTAACTTTTATTGAGGAGTGCTGCCATCTTCACGTTAAGGTCGGAAACTTTCAGACTACCACATAGGTGGACCTGAAAAGGACCTGAAGGACAGACTATTTAGGCCCAGGAAAGCCTGGGGCGGAAGCTAGTCTAACATAATGCCGTAACTATTTGTTTTAAATGTAGCTGCTCTCATCATTCGTCATCTGGTGGACCGTGTACTCGTTTGTTGTTACATTTATTTGAATAAAAAAAAACTTACAATGAGCCCAGTATGGAAACAATTATCACGTAAGCTGCCATACTATCTATGTAGTCTTGTTTAAACAGTAGTTACCTCCATAACAACTTTAATGGGTTGCTGTCCATGGAATGCCAAATAGTATATCGGAAGTATCTGGAAGTCATCTGCGTATTTGTGGAAGTCTTGTAGGTTTTGCTCGAGCGGCACGCCTGCGAATTGCTGCAGCATCGTCCGCGCTAACCGTGAGTTGCGAATTTCGAAGCTGCCCCAAAGAGTGTTAACCTGTAATTTTTTAATTCTATACTAATATGCAAAATTCTTTGTAGGTATGTAGGTGATGAAGCCCGCGATGATATCACTTAATTATTCCGGAATACCAGATGGTATAGGTAAAATACGAAAGACAGCTCAAGCCCCTGGTAGAGGCGGATTCAATAAATTTTGAATAGGGGGTAATTACGTGTTCCAAGACCGTACCTGTATGACCTGCGAATCATCGAATGAAAGGCGAAGCGGTCGTCTTTGGCTCCACGGCGACTTCATCAGGAATATGCAAATAATTCACATGCGCGTATGGTGCTAACACCCTTTTTCAGTTCCTTGCGTTCATCTGGTATATTTTTCACACGCTTGAGATACAAACAGAGCCAAGCACCAAGCAGAAAAAAACAGAAGTCCAGGCAAAGAGAAGATTTTACAAATACTAAATTATGTCTAAATATAAACTTTAATTATCAGCCTCTAATAGTTTATTATTCACTATCTCTAAAACACCACCTGGCCTGCACGTGACGGCGCTGACAAACGAATATGCCAAAACCAAATACCACAGACTAGTGATGTTGAGCAAAATCTCTGAAACTAATTATGCTGACCGACCGATTTTTATTATGTATTTATAAAACGTATCTATTTTTTTAATTAATTTAGAAATATTTCTCACTTGGTTAATAAATAGACTAGACTAGATTTTCATTCTTCTCTGCATCCATGACAAATTGTATGCCTTTTAGCATGCACTGAAGTCTTACCTCACATCGCTTAGCATGCCTGTTTTTTTATAACAAGAGTAAAAAACCGCCCATCTGAGGGTAAAGGTTTCAGGTGCGTTATCACCCCTGGGGATTTAGATGCCTCAGTCTGTAATTAATTACAGAGGCTTTTTTTACCCTTCAAACCTGAACACAACACTGCTGATTAGCGGTAGAAATGGCTATGTGGCTAACCTAAGAGGTAACTTACACAGACGGCTCCAAAACAGGAAATAAGCCTGCCTACCCCTAAATAACGGTCGTGGCTGTACTCTCCCACTAGAGATGCTGCTCCTCGTTAATAGTCCATGGGATATATTTTCCGCCAGCAGTTAATTATATTAATATTAGGTCAATAAATAAAATTTAGGGTTCTATTTACAATAATATATAATAAACTGCGTCACTTCCGGGTACGATTGAAAAAAGGATACTTTTAAGACGCTTTACAATTAAAATACAAATGAAAAAACTAATAAAAGCATGGGGTGGAAATATTCGATCGGTACGATTAATCCAAAAATGGAACGAAAGATTTATATTTCCCACGCTTTTTCTAATTTTAAAAAATCTAATAATAGTATTATTTTTCGTTAATTTTTTAATTCTTCAATTAAAAAATATTTTTCACTTTTTAGTCCGATTTATTATTAAAGAGTGTTTTTTACTTCTAAACAGCAAAAGAAGTATAAGGTCGTTACTAATAATTCAAAACATGAAAAATCTCTAATAAACGAAAACTGTCACTGAGATGTTGCAATCGAACTAAAGGTGAACATGAGTGAGTCCCTTTGTGATATAAAAAAGTAACCAGGTATAAACCCGTGTTACAATCTTAAGTGCATAACAATTTCAGACAACGACATCATGTCTAAAATACGTGAAAATTCTAAAGCATTATCCTTAGTCGGCTCGGTGGCGCAGTGGATACGCGTTTGGTTGCAGCGCTGGTGGTCGCGGGATCAAATCCCGCACGAGACATGTATCTGCATGGACTACAAAAATTCTTCCTAGGCTGGGTTTGTCCATGTGCAATTTATTTTTAAAAACTACCTCCACAAAACAGGTGAGATTCGTAGTGTGTAAATGTTTTTTTATGGAAAAATAATTAAATTAGTTATATCTATCAAAATACTTCTTACATACATACCCCTTGTTGTGCAAGGTCTAGAGACATTTCGGCGCAAAGCGTAGTTTTACCGCATCCGGTCGGTCCTGTGAGGATGGTGAGTTCGCCTCGTCGGTGTCCGCCGAGTAAGCGCGTTAGGGCGGGAAAGCGGCGCCATTTCACACCGCGCACCTAGTATTACAGATGAGCTCTTTCTTTTAAATATATGTCGTCATCCAAGGTAAGGACGCATAAAACGTGTACACAGAAGTTAGAGAGGATGGTAATTAATAGAAGTAGAATTATTACATAAATAAATACACATATATACTTAGTCTGGCCATAAATACTGTTACAATTAAAAATAAACAAAATATTACATTTGAATTTGGAATCTGTAATTTTTATATGATTGTTCATAGAGTTTTCTCATTTTGGCGCCAATACATTGTACAATATTTTGCGACATAATAGAGTGACATGATAAAGAGAACCGAATCGCTGTGATTGCATTACACAAAGTAGGTATGGAGCCAAATGCAATTTTTAAAACTCTCCTAAATTAATAGGTACAATGAGACCCTCTCTGTTTGTGACAGAAAAAGATGTGGCAGTCCACGTAGTGTTCGTACGAAAAAGGTGTTCAAAGCAGTAAGGGAAAGAATTCGAAGAAATCCTGTCCAAAAGCAAAAGATTTTATCTCGGGAAATTAAGATAGCACCTAGAACCATGTCGCGTATTTTAAAAGATGACTTAGGACTTGCAGCCTATAAGAGACGTACTAGTCATTTCTTAACTGATAATTTAAAAAAGAATTGGGAGGTAAAATCGAAACAACTACTGAAGCGGTACGCAAAGGGAGGTCACAGAAAAATTTTGTTTACGGATGAAATTTTTTTTACAATTAAGCAACATTTTAACAAACAAATTGACCGTATTTATGATCAAAACTCTAAGGAAGCTTCCCAATTAGTCGACAGAGTGCAACGTGGGCATTATCCGACTTCAGTAATGGTTGGTGGGGTATTAGCTATGAAGGAGTGACTGAGCCATACTTTTGTGAAAAAGGTATCAAAACATCGGCACAAGTGTATCAAGATACCATTCTTGAGAAGGTAGTGAAGCCCCTTAACAACACCATGTTCAATAACCAAGAATGGTCCTTCCAGCAAGACTCAACGCCGGGTCATAAAGCTCGGTGTACGCAGTCTTGGTTGGAAACGAACGTTTCGGACTTCATCAGAGCTGAAGGCTGGCCGTCGTCTAGTCCCGATCTTAATCCGCTGGATAATGATTTATGGTCAGTTTTAGAGAGCACGGCTTGCTCTAAATGCCATGATAATTTGGAGTCCCTAAAACAATCCCATTGAAAGAGTGCGTGCTTCTATTGATAACTGGCCTCAACGTTTAAAGGACTGTATTGCAGCCAATGGGGACCACTTCGAATAAGCTTTTTATATTTTAAATTGTTTTATATTTATGTATTAAATTAACACATTGTAAAAGTAATAAATGTTATTTGTAATAGAAATTTTTCTTCGTCTTTGATTCAGTATTTATGGCAAGACTAGGTATATGGTATAAGCAGAATATTAGGTTAAAGATAATTTCTTCAAAAGTGTTCTTAGTTGACAGATGCCATGTAAAGTGGTGTATAATAAAAGCCTAAAAACAGTTGGTAAGCTGGTCGGTGAGTCACTACATGTGAAAGAGTCAATGAAAAATTTAGGTCCACCATTATTGGCCGGTTTTTCTACTGTCTGTCTATCGGTCAGCAGGCCTGCATACAATCGAGGTTCACATTAGAAGATAAAATTGGTTACAATTTCCTTTAACACTTCAAAATATTCTCTTCTTTTCTTTTACACTCTTTGACCAGTTCACTGTTTAAAATAGATCACTCCTCACATGGGGATTTTCCGAAATAGCCACGCTCGGCAGGCGGATCGTAGTACTACTGCAGATCTCGCATAAGAATCGCAGAAGAAAGATGATAAGACGCCCTTGTCCATCACATAAATAAATAAATAAAATTTCTTTATTTCTCACCACAAACATCATAAAAATACATGAGCGTTAGGTATCGTACTATTTTAACGACATTGTTATTCGTGGGAGACTGGTGTCACTCTATAGTGTAGGTCCAAGACTCGTGTTACAGGTCACCAGGCCATGTCATCACATGACTGCGAAGTTTCAGTATCAACTCCAACAATAACGCACGGGCGGAGAAAGCGGTGGCAAATTTTCTTAAGCCGCCACCACACGGTGAATATTAAAAAAAGTCGTATTCGACTAAGATTAATAAGCATTATCATTTGTAAATCAGTTACTATCGTAACACTTTTTTTCAACCCTCTTAGATAGAGAGGTCCACATTTGATAGGTTTTGAGGGCTGTGACGACTTCTGGTTTGTATTACAAATTTCATAATACCAACCTGTATTATGAAATATGCTAGCCAATCATCTCCGTTTCATCCTATTAACCGGTAGATGCGCGACGAATTTCTCACATAGTTGTTTGCATTTATTGTTTAATATTATTAAAATATAATTAATTCCTCCTTAAATACTATTTATGGATTGTTTCTTTCGATAAATAAAGTTCCCTTGAACTTTTTACTATTTTGAGATTTTTTTGTGTTACCATTCTATTGAGCCATGTACCATGTACTGTGGTCTTCTCTATCTATGATCCGCGTAACGTATCGAGGAGGTGGTGATTGGTAGATGTGAACATGAGTTTTGGCTTTTACAGTCTCGGGCGGCTAGGATGGAAGTCGCGATAGAAGTGTGGCATCCCTGCCCATATCTTTGGGCATCCTATAACTTTATATGGCTTTTTAGCTGGAATATTTAAATATTTAAACAATAAAATAAATTATGAGTTAACAATGACCTGTTTTAGAATTAATTTCGTCAATTTTCTTACTCAGAAATTTAATTATATACATAGAGAGATCTCTAATTAGTTACAATTCCTAATAAATCTGTATAATATAAGCTGTAAATTAAGTCAGATTATTTTTTTTTTAATTTGATACCATTAATAGAATATAAAAATGCTGTTCAGCTTGTATTTTTGTGTATTTTATCAAAAACATAATTATACCTTTGAATACATCCAGATGCTTTATATGAAATAGTTGTTGTTTAATTTTTTTTTACACCTATATTCGGATGGATATTCCGCCACCATTCGGTTGCCAGAGACTCGTTTATTTGCTAGCAGGGTACACCATGTGCAGGTGTTATTGGTAGATAAAGTCGTAGTACAGTGCAGAGGCATTGGATAAAAATAATTGCTAAATTATTTGTCATACCTTATCAATGTTGGTGAGTTCTGCATAAACATCGTCTCGCAAAGCAGAAAACGTTGTTATGGAGCGATGCGCCGCTGGTTTCGCCTCTGTTACCAGCGCCTTTAGCGATATGTTAGCTGCAGCCGTTTCAGACGCTGTTACTAATCCGTCTGTTGGTCTAATGAGAAAGTTTTTACTTGAGAAATTGAATAAGCAAAACGCGTACGACGATAAACCATTACCTCACGAAACGACATCTTCCTTCGCCTAATTTTTCAGCAACAGCCCGCATATTGTCCCAGTCACCCCATAAGCACAATTTTTGATATCCCTCTAGTGTTGGGAGCACAACTGGCGGTAAATTGCAATTATTAAGCCATACCAGTGAACCTGAAAATTACGAACTCAAATGATTGAAATATAATGATAATTGTGAAATATAGACATTAACAGCACCTTTATAGACAGAGAAGAATTATTCCTTCACATATTATAACAAAGTCAAAACTGTATTTATAGTAAAAGTTAAATACAACACGTCATTAAACATTGGTCCTTCAGGGCACATAAATGTTATAGATTTTAATTAAATGAAATCAATATAAGATAAACTGTAATTCCAAGCCAATGGTTACAGTAAATTATTATTAACTTGTCAGTATATTACATACCAGAGATTTTATGAGCTGCCAAATGCAATACATCGTGTATAGTGGGGACCAAAACAGCCTGAGCATTGTGACTCACTTTGTGAGCCTTACACCAGAATAGGCCCGCAGTGTGCTGTCCATGGCTTTCAGCTTCTTCCTCTCTCCCTGCTTTGATTTTACGAAATCCAATTACTTTATCAACTGCATTTTTTAATGGAAAATACAATATTGTGTGATCAGAAGAAGCTCTAACATCTGATAAAACTTTACTCGCTTCAGGGTGATACTGAAAGTGAAATTTATTTGAAGAAATTAATGTGCAACGAAATAGCTTCATAATAAACAATAGTCACAGAGTAAAGGTATTATAGTTTAATAAAGAGTTTTTTTTAATCGAAAAAGGGGCAAACGAGCACGTCGCTCACTAGATAATAATTACCGTCGCCCACGTACATATCAACACTTGTGTCATCGTCGTGGTTTATTATTTTGTTCTAAATTGATTAGCGTCTATTTTCTTGTGCAGGAACTAAATTAATTTTGAAATTTTGTTTTCTTTGATAAAAGCTAATGCAAGAAAGAGATGGTAAGAGTTTTGATCTAGTCATATTATTCATTTTACGTGGTGTATTTGTTCACACTTTAATTGGGACGTTCCATATTTACATCTAAACCTGTTAGGTAAATTTTGCGAAATTCATACCTTTGAAATTCTATAATCTCTTTTTTGTATTCATGGTTCTCCGAGTACGCATTGTAAAGAGCTCAAACGCAGACTAGCAAAAGGAATAGCTTACCGACTGCAGTGGGTAAACATTGACACACTTTTGTATTTGCATTGAGTGAATCTGTTGTAAACATCTCAAAATATGATAACATTGTTTTGCATTGAGACTTTAACATAAACATGCTAGATATTTCTAATAGTAATATAATTAAATTCACAAACTTTAACCTGTACATGGATAGGAGCCAGATAGTAATGGAGCCTACTTATTTCTCGGCAGATAATGAGGCGCTAATTTACGTAGTATGCACAAATGTATAGGTACCAATAGTAGCTTCATTTGGTCATGCTATAGGATATATATTTAATTACAAATGACAAGAGCCATAATATCATCGAAATCTGTCAATTTTAGACCTATTAAAATATTAACTTAGACGAGTTTAACAACAATGTAATTGCTATTCATTGGGAGTCAGTATCTGGACAGTCTGGTGTAGATTGCAGTGTTCAATGACTTGGTACTAGTCCTTTTAGACAGATATGCTCCAATCAAAACTTTTAAAATAAGACAAAAGTCTACATAAATGTTACCTTTTCATCTGAAACATTATTTAATTAAACATTTATATTCGAATTACAATTGCAGAAATTATTTTAGTGCTCAATTTTATAAAATAGTACTTACAGGAAATTCAAATAGACTAAATATATCTAAAAGTTCCTTTTCACTTAATTTTGACAATGAGGTAGTTTGTTCTACAACATTTTGCCAGTCTTGTTGAAATTGGTTAGCACTCTGTTGCATTTTCTCAATGTAATCTTTTATTGTGGTTTCCAATTTAGCTCTTTTCACAAGTCGTTCAAAAATGTTCCAGTCCCCATGAATGTTACATTTTGGACATATAAAATAACCTGTAATGTTAAAGTTAGTAATTAATTATATTGCAATTTACTCCAGTTTACAGTTTAGTTCTGTCAGTCTTATACACATACAATAGTACATATAAAACTAGAAAATCCACCGCATAAGAGTTTATTATAAAAAGAAAAAAAGGTTTGTTGTATGGAACCATTTTACATTTGATAATTGTTGTCACCATTTTTTTTGCCGACATTGTTAGGTCAGCAAAAAAAAATGTATAACACAATTCCAAGATGTGTCTTGATCAAGGAGGCTTACTGGCATCAACATATTGTTGATGATAATTAGTGATTTCTATGAACTTTCTCTCATACTTCAACAGTATTCTGTCGATGTTTAGTTTAATCTTACATTATCATTATTGACTAACACATAACTTTAATATGATTTGTTTTATTATTTATTTAAACTATCTACCTACCTTGAACAAATATTCACAAAAAATATTATCTACAAACAATACTAGTCAGTCAAATAATAACAAAAGAGTCCCAGAGACAATACTTAGATTGCAAATGAAATAATTTCACAAAATCACATAATTATGTTCCTAGGCGTAACAAAAAATCTTTGTCTCCTAAGAATCTTAAAGCATGCAGAAAATATATTTATTTAGGACTGTAATGTACCTGTTTTGTTTTGGAATTTGATGAATAAGAAATGCTAATTACCTAAATAGTAAATCAGAATTCCACAAAAAGAAATGCGAATTCAGTTAGTTAGTGACTAATGACTAGTAAGTGACAATAACAACTGAATCAAACTATGCAGAATAATTATGGTGAATTGAAAAAAGTTAAGGTAAATGAATTCATTCAGGTGAATCAGAATAAGTAAGTGTAACTTCAGATAAGTGAATTCAGCTTACCTATATCTACTCGTTGCATAATTAAATATTCCATGCCTAAACCATACAGAAAATAAGATACGTTTTATCTACAAAATCATGATTATGAAATGTACTGACCTGTTGTTTTATTTACATACACTTTATTTTCACTTTTTTTTTCATCTCCTGTACATACTGCACATTTTGTTATAAAAGACGTATAACCATCCTGTACAGCTAGTCCTTTTTGTCTTAACAATTTTCTTATATCAGTTACACTTATTTTAGGAATGTCGTTTATGCCTACACTTTGTATAGACCGTTTACTTAATTTACAATTACAAGTTTTTACAGTACATTTAAAAATACGCTGACGAAATAATTTTACAGAATGTAACATTATAAATAATGATTATAATAACATATTAATATAAAGGGTTATAATAAAAATATATTAAAAGAGAATAAGAAAAACATAACCTAAAAAGTAACAACGGATGACATCGACTTGACATTGACATTTCTTTATTTATTTAGATAGGTACAATTAACAGACCAAGCTTATACAAATTATATCATTATGATGATACATTGATAAATTTGTGAGGCCCTATTACAAATTGTATATGACATTCACTTTTCAAAAATATTACAAATATATAGAAAAGAAAAATCACGAACGACATCGATATGAGTCAATATTTCTCCATTTATGTTGTAGTCATGTTTTTAGTAGGTTTTTTATTTTTAGTGAAATTTATAATTTGATATATTTTTATATTAAGAATAATATCAATTATCACTGCATCATTTGGCTATATTATCGACATCGCTTTGAAGCATTTAGAACTCGGTAGATCTTACCTGCGTATGCAGTGACTATTAATGTTGATAAGACTACCATGGCTACCCGAGTGGTATAATTTACATCATATACTGTGTGATTTACAGGATCAAAAGCTTTTAAGAAATCTGTATCAATTGAGTAAATTTGTTGCCGGTAACTGGAAGACTTGCAAAGAAAGGTGTAAGTAATTGAGCTTGTTGACCGTCCAGAAACAAATCCATGTTGGTTCAGACTAATGATATGCTTGCGGTGATGGTAAATATGATCTTAGTCAAAACTTTCGAATATTTTGGCAAATCAATTGAGTATGCTAATAGGGCGGTAGTTCACGACATCGCTTATATCAACAGTCTTGTGAATAGTTGTTATTCTAGTAATTTTTCATAAAGATGGTGTGACACCGTCTTTCAAAGTCTTATCATAAATAATATTCAGAGGTTCCACAAGAGCTGGTGTACAGATACGTATTAAAATTGCTGGAAGGCCATCGGCATCGGAAATTATTTTTGATATATCTATGTTTTTGAATTTAGCTAATACTCTACCTGAAGTTATAACCACAGTATAAAATATTAAATAATTATGCGACGGGAAAATGGAGGTAACATAATATTGGAATTGATATTGTAACGAGTGCCTGATCATGTCTTCAAATGACCAGTCAAAAGAAATAATGTTTTATAAATTACCAGTCGATGTTAACAAAACTCTTTGAATGGTGGCTATACACTGGTTGAAATATAGACCTATTTTCTTTAATAAAAATTAAATGACGTTTCGGGAATATTCTCGAATAATCGAAAATAAAAAGAATTCGGGACTATATAAGGAGCACTGGAGCGCGCAAAGGTCAGTTCAGTGGTGAATTCTGAAGCAAGTGGAAATGGAAAATCACGAAGAAAAGGGAGAGGAAAAGGAACAAAAGAAGAGGAAAAGGAAGAAATGACAGAGGATTGGTTACTATCAGGAAGACCCGTGGAATAAGATCACGTTTGAGGGACAGCGCAACAAGATTCAACTCTGCACCCTTTTTAAGTGTTAAAAATAAAAAGAATTTTAAGAAACCGGTTTTTTGAAAACAATCTCCCAACCCGTAGCTCGTAACAATATCATATACCTATGAAGTTACTCTCAATTCCGAAACATAACTGTTAAAACATCTAATATTTTTAACCCTTGATCTAAGCATAGAGTAAACCATGGATTGCTTGTACTGAACTTGAAAATGGCGATGATATTTATTCATATCTCTTAACAGTCTTATGAGATTACTAGAAAATAGACATGATATCTAGATTTACGAAGTTTACGTTTGCAGGTAAATTCTATTCAGGTAAGAAATCGGTGCATAAGTCTGTTTGCCAGTCAACAGTAACACATGGGTGTGTTAAATTTATTTATTTTTATGTATATAACCCAAACAGTTTCTACGAATTCAGACTGCCATTCGTATCATGGTTCACAATGGTTTGATGTTGGCGTATATTACCTAATGTCAGGTGTAGTGCTTGTGTTGGAGGTGTATTATGTAGAAGAAGGGCGCACATCTGTGGGAGTAAATAAAAGGAGAAGGAGAAGGAGGAAAGAGGAGAAACGCAATAATCATCTACAACAGAAAAATTAACAGGCAGTAGCATTAACTATGAATAAAACTAATGATCTTTTTTACACGGCTTTAATGTGCGAGTGAGAGGCCAGTAGGGGCGACGACTCTGCTATTTATGTAATTTTTTGTCTACACAGGTAATATCTCCTCTTGGGTTGCTGCGACCCTTTGGTTTTTGCCGGAAGTATTTCCCTCGCTTACATGGGAGAGATCGCACTGCAAGCAGCTGCGTTATTGCTCCTTAAATTATTTTTCGAGCAGAAGGCCCGCGAGTCTCTTCTACAGAAGCAGTGACGGCCACCTGGGGGGTTTTTAATCGGTTCAGAACTTATTGCTGATCCCAACATAACCGATAACTGCTTTCAGTAACTGGTAGGTGTTTACACCTTTTCTCACGAGACATTTTGTAAAAACGAAAACCAGAGGTAGTATAATAGTGATGTACAGCTTCCTGTTTAATTATGGACACAGATAAATCGTTTTCCTATATTTTTAATATTTTTATTAGAATTTAATTTTAAGTAATAGTGTATTCTTATAATACTTCTTGAAGTATTAGATAGATTGTTTGGAAGTATTCAGGGAAAATTTATGAGCTTTTATTTTTGAAGAGTTGTGTACAGAGCTTCTAAAAATATTTTTCTAAGCACTTCTTTGAAAGCGGAGATGTCAAAATCTGTTTTATGTGCCACTTCACAGTATTACTAACGTAGCATATTAAAAACCACTCTCTAGAATCCATAGTTAATACAACCGTCTAGTGATGTACTATCCAGAACTAGTTATTGTCATTATGGTAGTAATTATTTAAATTTACTGTTTATGATTGTCTTTGATTTTATCGGTATTTTTTAAAAAGAAATTAAAACGCTAGTTACAATTACTTAAATGTAATTAAATATTTTAGTAATCCTGTCATCACATCATTAGGAGGTTCTTTTTTTACCTATATTTATGTCATCCTGATTTGTGGTTCTTAATAAATACTTAATAGTATTGTATGCAATACATATTTATTTGTTGCATAATAACACTTAATTAATAATTGCAAATCCTTAAAGTAGAAAAATAATCAAAAATAATAGATATAAACGTAATTTTCATTATTGACTTGCTTCCAGCTAGGCAGGCTTCCCGCTACCGCACTTAGGATCCTAACCGTGTTAGCGTTTTGTCCCTAAAAACGGTTATTCTGACACAGCTAGCAAGAACTTCAAAGCTGTCAAGTAAGATTGTGCGTATTGTTTGGTTTACGGCCTATACGATCTTTACTCGTGTACAAAGCCGTTTCTAAAAATCCTAAGCCGAGGTCTCGCACCTCCTTATGAGGGGCCCTAGGGTTGCCGCGAGACTCCCAGTTGTTGGAAATTCTTCGTTAACAGGGGTCAGAGCATAGCACAGCAGCAGCCAGCGTCGCACCAACAATGCAGCTCTTCAAAAATTTTCTTTCACTCACGAACCTCCTGCTCGTGAATCTTACCGCCGAAGCTGTAAAAGGCCACAGGGCCAACAGCGTATTTTATCTAAACCGTGGGGTTTCTAGACGGTCCGGGATCTTCAATGCTTATACAGATATAACCAGTCACCGCCTTCGGTGACCTTTCCCCCACGTGATACAAAAAAAGCGCATATTGTAGACACCTCGCTCCTTAAAAGCTGTTAAATGTTACAACTGTATTTTCAATTTTTTGGTGGCCTTTGGATGGATGGATCGCCAAATATAGCATATATACCATTTAATATATGATATGGTATTCATTGTATAGATTACTCTGTGGTATACTATACACTTGCAAAATAAAAAGATTTTGATTTTGAAATTATTATACTAGGATAGTATAAAACAGAACTATAATTTACAACAACAATACGAAAGAAAGTCCTATATGTACACAGCTGTTTATTTAAAAAGAGTATTTACAAATACTATTTGCTAAACTTAAAGCTATTTTTGATAACTACATCTTACAAAAAATATAACTCCAGTCATCACTATACACCTTATTACAACAAAAGATTACAAAAATTTTTGTAAACTTAAAAAAATATCTACAATTTCAAAATAAAGGTGCTTTGTAATCATTTATAAATATTCATTAAATTATTAAGATACAATAAAGAAATGGAAATTATTACTATAAATTAAAGAATCACTTACAAACCTACAAGATAACACAATATGTTTCATACTGCTTATTTTAGAAATGTTTATTTCATCGTTACACATGTAGTTCCAGTAATAAAAAAATTAAATGTACAAAATGTATTTACCTAAGTGTATAATTTCTCTAAAACAATACATTTATTACACTTATATTTTAATCTTACGCACCTGCAGTATTTTTAAAAATGTACATGTTTACTGAGTGTTAGGTCCCGGGCATAAAATCGGTATATCTGCAACTCACCGTGTTGTTTGAGTACCTGACTATTGAGCAATGGGAATTTCAGCCAAAGCCAATATTCGTGTATAACACAAAGGCATTCTCGCGCGCGCGTGTGTGTGTGTGTGTGTGTGTGTGTGTGTGTGTGTGTGTGTGTGTGTGTGTGTTGTGTTGCGATGCGCACCGTGTCTGTGTACCCTTCCTTCGATCGTAACGAATAAGGGTTACATCCGATGCATAAAGGAATGCCGCAAGTGTACGCTCAACACTTGCCGTAGTATAATTTATCCCGCACAAGATTGCATATAGCATTCGGTAGTTGTAACCAGGAGCCAGGAGGGATTCAATTTATGCGACACATTTTTCTGATTTTGACGTTGCGGAATGCGTGAGGGCGAGGGTGTGTTTCTGTGTTTGCAATAATACTTACGGCACTTTAATACATCTAATAAAGTTATCGTAGTAATCGATATCCTGGACAATATTAACATCAATTTCATTAAGTATATTATTGTTCTTTTAATTTTAATATAATGTTGCGATAAATGCACATACAATAATGTTGTCATCGATTTTGGTATAGTATAATGCGCCCGACAATATTTCAGTCAATTTCACATACAAACCGACAAGTTTAGAATCTTAATTGCATTTTGAATACCTGTTTAAAGATATAAAGATACCCCACATGATGTGCCCGAAAATAAATTAATAATGTAAATACAATTTTTATTAATAAATTTTACTTTATACGCAATTGTACTGCGGTTCTCATAATTGCCCGTGGAATTTCATAAATAGCGACGAAAAGATGAGTTTTACACCTATGTCATGAAAATTGGCGAACATAATAAAATTATAATCTTTTCGTTTTGGATTCCTATAGGGTCTACGTATTAATGAATGCTAGATATTAATCACACAAAACCCAATTAAAAGTTTAACTACTTGGTTCAAAATTAGAAGATTGTTATTTAATCAATTCATTTTGTCGATTTGTCTATTTAATAACATGCGTGGACGCTAGAGTTATAAAAAAAATAAGTAGAAAAAGTAATAGAAAAGTGTACTACTCGGGTCATATATTACGACGCTAACGGTTTTTACTTCTTCAATTGATAGTGATGGGTAAAATCGCTGTAAAAACCACGTTGGTCGAGGGAAAAGTCTTGGCTGCGTAACACACAAAGATAAATATAAAATACCGATAGCCAATATTCACTAGTCGGAGAGGCACCCTAAGAAGAAAAAGAAAGTGGTGTTCAGTATCGTTGTTCAGTAGGGCGGCTGGTACTGCTGGCGCTGCAGGTGCTGCACAAGAGGACCCTGCTGCTGCTGTTGCTGCTGCATAGCGAGCATCTGCTGGCGCATGCGCAGCTGCGGCGTCAGCTGCTGCTGGTACTGTGCACCCTGCTGCGGCTGCATGCCGCGCGGGTACGGCGGCGCCGGCCCGCCCATCGCGCCCATCGTTACGTTTGGCGCCTGGAATACATTTTTATTTATCTCAGTGCGCTGGCGCCTTATGAAATCTGCCAACCAATGGCATTCCATTATTGTCAAATTTCGTAAAAAGCACGAGGTAAAAATTCGGTATCCATTGTAACCCATGAAGAAATAGTTGGTATAACTATTTCATCATAGGTCAACCTAACATACACGCCGACTCTGTGGACTAACTCATAGACCAGTGCAGGGCCATCTGACAAGCGTAGTGAGCATAGGTAAATTTTCTATTCATGCCATGCTAGCTTTTGTTTAATAAAAAGAGTTATGGTCAATAGTAGACTTATACAAGCCGATAAAGAAGATTTTTTTGTTTCCTGAACGATGAAGAGCAGCAACGTCAATAGTGCGAGGTGTCTGGTGCTGTGATCGCTAATGCCAAATCCTCCCATTGGAAGAGGAGGCTCAGCAGTGGACTGACAGCACAACGTTTACGGAAAATGCTGAAGAAAAAGAAGACAAGCGTACATAAATTAACGAAAGTAATGTAAAAAAAATACTTGTGTTTACACTAATAAGTTGTCTAGTTTATTATATTATATAAGAATATAATAATATATTAGATGTGATTCTCCAATATACAGGTCATAGTCTAGTCCCAACCTAGTATTGCCTGTGTCTTATCTACATACATATATAAAACATCCATGACTCTGGTACAAATATTTACATTATCTTACTTAACATTATAAATATGAAATTAAGTTAGTTTGGAAAAATGGCTACACCGCTTATGATTTAGTATGGCGATACCTTGAAACACGGAAACGGACATACAACTACTTTTTGTCATCGGAAAGCTGCGGGCGGATGTTACTTCACAAAAATGTATTCCCATACAGGAAATCAAATCGACAACCATTGGATTTCGAGGGCAGCATCACTACCAGCACGGCCATCGGGCCATCGTTACCGTAAACCCATACCTGCATGTACTGCGGCCGAGCATTTTGCCTCTGTTGAGCTAGGAATGCTTCTTGACTTGCACGGCCACTCATCATGTTCTGAAATTAAATATAAATATTTAAATCATATAAATAGTAACTTTAAAACATAATCAGAAGCTACAGAAGTACATTTAAAGGACGGACATTTTTGCAATAGTCGTTGCAGTTATAAAAAAAGAGTATGAGTAGTTCGCTGTGTTGTAAAATGTATAAGACGACTAAAATAAATATCAGATAAAATCAAGGCTTATCTTAAAAGGAGTCGGACTAAAATGATTAAGACCGACAAATTATAACAAACAGCATAAAGATAGTTTTTGAAATTGTTTTGAGCATACCTGTTGGAATGATTGTTGTCCAGGGAATCCACCCATGGCGTTGCCTCCTTGCGGTCCCATTGACGAAGCCTGACTGTTCATTGTTCCCATACCGCCACCTTGCCCCATTTGTCCCATTTGTCCAATTGCCTGTCCCATCTGACTCATGCTTTGGCTCATTTGTCCCATGCCTTGCGGCATCTGTCCTCCTTGTCCTACACCTTGATTCATCTGACCAACATTTTGCCCAATGGAGTTCACTCCTTGTCCCATTTGGTTCACTTGTTGCCCCATTTGGTTTACACTTTGACCCATACCCTGAAAATTATAATTGCAGCTAATTACTTATTGCTTATATAGTAAAAAAAAGCTAGAGAAAGGTACTTAAGCTAAAGAGATAATTTTCAACTAAATAAAAAAAATTATCATACCTTTATATTTTATCATATATATTGTTTATCAATTATTACTAATTCAACACCATTTCATTTATATAATCTAAACAGGTTATGTAAATTACTAGTTAATTATTTCTAACCTAAATATAATAACAACCTTACACTTATTTATATCATGCGCACAATTGATAAAATAATAAAATTTTCGTAATGATGATGTCTGGAAATACTAAATTATTCAAAGTAATTCCATCCCAAATTGTTGCCAATTTGAGACGGCATTAGATCTTTAAATTTTTCTAAAATCTATCATTTTCTAAAATTACATTATTACTAGGTATTTGGTCATTTACCTGATTCATCATCTGCTGTTGTCCACTTTGCATCATCTGCTGTCCATAACCACCATACCCCTGCTGCATTCCACCGTATTGCCCACCGAACATTTGACTTCCCATGCCTGGCATCTGACCTGTTCCTATCTGACCTTGACCCATCTGTCCTTGGCCCATCTGCGCTTGGCCCATTTGACCGCTTCCCATCTGATTGGCGCTCATTTGACCGGGTCCCATCTGGACGCCGCCAATTTGCCCCATAGGGCCCATGTTGCCCATAGCACTCATTGGATTCATTTGACTGAGGGAAGAATAAGTATATTAGTCACATTTGTGTAAATATATAAATGTATACATTTAAGTAGAAATAACATATACATAAAACTTTTATTAATGGCTATGAAGGTTGTTGTTTGTAGTATAAATGGGTATGGTTCGAATGAAGGAACAGAGAGTCACAGAAAACCTGCTAAAAATTTAACAGCTATCTATACTAATATTATAAAGAGGAAAGATTTGTTTTTTGTATGTTTGTAACGAATAAACTCAAAAACTATTGGACCGATTTCAAAAATTCTTTCACCATTAGAATGCCACATTATCCCTGAGCAACATACGCTATATTTATTACTAGAAAAAAAAAATTAGGAATCCTTGCTAAAACTTCAATAAATCAAAAAGTAATCTACTGGTATTGAAAGTCTTGAATACGAAATGATTTATTTGTATAAGGATTAATATAAAGGTATATGGATAAATAGAAATTTGAAAAAATATTTATAGATAGTTTATGCAGGATATTCATGCCTCATTTACTGCATGTCACATAAACCCTTAAAGTATCCTGTGCCATTTCTCTTATTTCTAAAAAGCATTTTCTTTAATCTCTTAATATCAGAGAGTTGGCTCAAACCTTTAATCACATCCCGTTTATATCTGTTACCAGGTTTTGTTCTCATGACCGAACCCAGAAAAGGGGAGGTGGTGTTGCAATACATCTAAGAGCAAATATTCCGTGTAAGATCGCTTTAGCTTCTCTTTCTTCTTATTCGGAATATTTGTTCCTTGAAATTGACAAGGGGTTTTTCTACTCTTGAGATTGCTCTGGATAACGTTGGATCTGAGTACTCCCACTACATGATAATGTATGATTTCAATACAGATTTATGAAGAAATTCTCCCCGTTCTCACAAACTTCGTTCCATCATTGAGTGAGTCTATCTCTGTATTCTCCCTTTAATGGCTACTCATCGCAATATAGACACTGATGACTCTTGGATTGACCTAATAATTACTTCTTCACCTGACCGTGTTATAAGTCATGGACAGTTGCCCGCCCCTAGCTTTTCACATCACGACCTGATTTACACTTCATACAAACGGAAGTCTCCTAAATACAATCTTACCATTTTGAATTTAAGAAATTTCTCCAGACTAACTGTTGATAAACTCAGAAGTGACGCTACCCAAATTGAACTTGGGTCGTTGGCGGCAGCTTCCACCATTAATCAAAAAAAATATTTTCATATCAAGGTAATCCTTGATTTGTATGACGTACATGCTCCGTTACACAGAGTAAGAGTCCTCCTTCCCCTTCGATGACAAAAGGCGTATGGGTGGCAATGTTAAAGCGGGATCGGGCGTTTCATTAATTTAAAAAGGAACGCTCTGATGAAATTTTTTCCAACATTAAAGTGCTAAGAAACAAATGCAATCTGATGGTGCGAAATGCAAAACGTCGCTTTATCCATAATAATATTTCACTGTACAGGCTATACTGCTCTGGAACGCCCTTCCCGACGATGTCAGAAATAATAATAAAAACTCATCTTCATTGATCATTTATCACCCAGTGGACTATGAGTTCGTTTTTCACACGAATAATGTGACAATGTTCATGCTCAAATATAAAAAAAAACCTTATTATTTCGTGGAGGTACTTGTGTGTTAACTTTTATCATCCTGGCCGATTTCATTCAGTAAGTGTCCTTATGCCAACCTAATCAGCATGTGGTGCAAACAAACGAGACTCTTGCGACAGAATCATGGTGGAAAATCCATCAGAATTTGTCGACCCCAAATCCCACAGAGTGGTGACGAGGAGAAGCATCACTAGTGCAAGGGTACCGGTGCTGTACTCACCGACCCGCTTGCCCAGCCCAGTACGGCCAAATCTTTCAAGAAATGTATGTGGTATAATACATAAAGTGCAGTTTGTTATATTTTCTTATTAAACTTGGTTTAAGGCTTCGCTACAGAATACGTATTTATACAGGGTAATTAAAAACCATCTTAAACTAGAAACCCTTGTATGCCCTTTTTTTAAATCATGCTGAATATAGAATGTGTTAATTGAATTCACTCACGTTGGCTGCATTTGACCCATTTGATTTGGCTGCATTTGTCTCATGCCTTGTCGAGGGAATGGTCCCCGAGCGTGTGGCGCGCCCGGATATCCGGCGCTCTGTCATTTTGTTAGAAATAAAATCTCATATTAAGATATTTAAGTACGAGTACTATTACTGACGAAAGTTCTTTTATGGGTATGTGTTGTTACAAGTGTTAACAATTAAAAGTAGTATAATAAATGTTGAGTCAATTGAATGGGTTAGTAATTTTGATTTGTATTTACCCATCACATATTGAGTCCATCTATATGTTACACTTAATATTTTGAGTTCAAAAAGATAGCAGTCTTAATAACAATATAGACAGTAATGTAAGCATTTGCATTGATACGAATATGGTTTTTGGCTTTATGCCGAAGTGCAATATCGTAGTAAATAGAACAATTTGAATTTGACGATGTACATGTTCAAGGTAATATAAATAATTATTTTCGCTCCAACCTTTGAACACGAAAATTTAACAAAATCATCAAAGTGTACATTAACGAGAGTGAGTTTTTAAAAGACAAAGTTACGTGCAGTAAAGACTTACCTGCATTTGTGTCATTTGGTTGAAAGGTACGCGCTGCCGCAGCATTTGGCTGAGCGCTTGCTTGGACTGCGTGTTGGAGGCGGGCGCCACGCCGCGCGTACTCACGCCCGCCGCTGAAACGTCGCAAAACAATTTCTCACACGGCATAAGATGTACACTACAAGAGTTACGAATCTTGTGGTATATATATAGTTGGACACTTGTTTTTAATTTCTAAAGACCTTATAGTCCCCGATCGGTGACAGGAAATATTTATGTTGGATAATCGGATACTTCTTACTCTTTATCAGTTTGTGTAACACCCTTCGATGAAAATGCCAACAAAAGCTGACATGCCATGCATGGAAGATTTGTCCATATCATATCTGCTCACGTGCTGGATAGGCGGGTTAGTGAGCACAGTGCCGATACCCTCACACCAGATATGCTGTTTCTCAATTACATTGATGGATTCTGGCACCATGGATTTGGTTCCTGGACAGTCGGATATTTAGCCATCATTTGCTCGTCGGAGCCTCGTGTGATAGTCAATAGACTGCACCGCGTGGGATAGCGATGGGATTAAGACAATATGGACAAGAATGCAGTAGTGTAGCGGACTGTTTGGAGGCTGATGATATATATGGATATGCTAATCAATATTAAATTACGTGGATATAATGTATAATAAACTACTAATATCGTAGATCTCTCGTTGTGAATTTACAAATATAGCATAATATAAAAAGTTTACCGGGGGGATTGTAGTAAGTGGGTCCGGGCGGGGGGAACCACTGCTGCTGCTGCTGCATGAACTGCGGCTGTTGCGCCGGAGCCGCCGCGAGCCCCGGCGCGCCGCCGCCCGGCCCCGCGGGCCCTCCGCCGCTCGTCTGCGCACACCGAAGCCATTATCGAACCGTACTAGCACTAGACATCGTACATAGCACGGCCGGGTTATACCATATTTAAGAACGTACGTTGTATAAAACCCTTCATGCACGCTAAATGCTGAGACTTTAGTTCAATACTTAATCTAGTTTTCGGCCTTAACGGTGTACATTCCTCATACGTCTTATTTATATGTCATAAGAGCCTGTGAAAGATTTCATGAAGGCGATTGGTTTACTACGTATTTCTAGTGTAATAATGTGTTTAACATACCTAATGTGATTTCATGAGTATGTTACGCATGAAACTTATTACAACTTAACATCAGGGGTATAGGTCAAAGGTAGGCCTATTTACTATGAAAAGTATCCAAAAATATGTAGAATAACGTAATGAACTTACTGGCGTGGTAACTTTAGGTTTCTTTGCCTTATTATTTTTACAAGGCATCTTACGTCCTTTCCCAGCACCTGTCGGACTAGAGTCCAGACTTCCGTTGTCCTACAGACAAAAATAGCAATTGTAACACCTTGAATATATAGAGTTGGATAAAATCATTGTAGCAACAATTATTACCTGTTTACTATCATGAGTCTCTAAATCTTCAGGTGGCAAAGGAAGGGACTCCAAATAGTAGCTCAAAGGCTTCACGAGGCTATGAGTGTGGTACTTTAATAACCTGAAATTGAAAATTAACTATTTTTAATCATCTCTTAAAATAACACTTAAATTCGAGTTTCATTTGCAATTAAACACCCTTCTAATGTCAAACTTTAATGTTTATAAGTAAATGCAAAATACTTCTTTTAAGAATACTGTATGCTTCGTTAGCTCTTAAACACTTCACTGCTCGAAATAGGCCTTTCCCAAGTTGGACAAAATGCATGGATGAACAAGGTTTGTCTAATAAAGGTTTAAAAAAGTTCTCTGTAAGTGCAGTTCAACACATTGAAATGTTATACCTATGTGCGTTTTCGTATGTAAGTGGTTTCCGCTCGATCTTCGTAGCAGCGAACCAAGCCCAGGAGAGCGGGGCTGGATTCCGTCCGCCTTCCACCAGCTCCCAACACGAAACTCGTTGTTTGTCAGTCAGTCGAAGACCCTAAAGTAGCATAAATTAGACAACAATCTCCAAAAGTATACATAAAGTGAAATTAAAATATTTAAGTAAGATTACATGTTTCTTGTCGCTGTCGAATCCGGAGATTTTGTTTCCTTTTTGGTCCACCAAACAGCCCAAAGGTTCACACGCAATCACCTAAAACAATGTATAATGTAGCTTTGAACATAAATCTAGTTATTTTTTGTTAAACTGTACAATAAATAGTACTGTGTAATAGTATATGATACGTCATTCTCCTTAACCTCCGCGACCGAAATGTGGAGGCAGAGCCCCAAATCAGATCCGCCGGGGATTGGAGGCCGCGTCGAGAGAAAGAGGAAGAGACCTTTCCAGGGAAGGAATTGCCTAAAGCGGCCTGCACTGTTGGGGTCGCGGGTGTGTGCACGTACCCCCGTTCCTGCGGCGTGTTAGTCTGTGCCCCAATCTAGCTCCAAAGCCCGTTCTTGCTCCGAGGAGGGTAGGAATGCGTTAGGTATTAGCCCCGTATAAAAAAAGCTGTTGTGAAAAATGTTTCAATTTTCTAAATTATTTTGACCTAATACTAACTAAATTTTAACCATCAAATTTCAAAAGCGTCGCATTCAACCTGTACAATAATGATTTTACTATACCTCGATAATAGTATTTTTAGACAAAGGTAGCAGCTGCCGAACGCTCTGCACCGACGGCCCGTGGCGGTCCCCGATCTCCTTCTTGAGCTTCTTCATGAGGTTCTGGTAGTGCTTCCGGTTGTTGTCGTCGCCCCCGTCCGCGAGGGTGGAATGTATGAGGGTTGCAAGCATGTCGATCAATGTCGTGAACAGGTTGCTGCGGCACAGACTATTGTAATTTATTGTAGGTTGACTGTCACTCGGCCACACTATGCAGCAAGTTTTTGTCATGAAAATTGTTTTCGTTTTATTTAACATGTGAATCATATAGTTAATGTTATGACTTGCTGTGTAGCTCCATGTAAAGCATCCAAAACGTTTAAAGTTGAAATGGCATGATGAATATTTTTACTGCATACAGCAAAAGCCACAATTGCGGAGATAAATTGATTCTATGGTAATATGTATAATAAGTATTATACCGTAATAAGTTTTAGTAAATACAAGGATTTTTTTTTTAAATTCATATCATTGCCTTCTTAGTATAAATCTCTTTTCTGTCAAAGGAAGACTTGAAAAGTTTTCTTTTTAGAAAATATTAACTGCCAAATAAAAAGAACCCTTCCAGTGTCACTAGTCTTTTTAGGACACATAAATATAGAATTACAATCGAATCAAAGGTATGGCATGTGAAGGGCTAATTGAAAACTACTACTGAGCTAATTTAAAACTAATTGAGTTAGATCATTTTAAAACAGAGTATAAGACATTTGTCATGCAAAAAGTAATAAAGAATAGAAATTGTCACTTATTCGATTTAAAATTAATCTTTTTGTACACAAACACGACAACACTACCTTTAGACAATAATACACGAAAACTTTCAAACCATAATTCCCAAAAACCGTTGGAGCCCTCTTGCTGTCCCTACCATTTACCTATTATTATAAGCATCGATGACTTGGTGCGCGACGAGTTGCGTGAGCAGCACGGCCCAGTCGGAAGTGAGTTGATAGGAGCGCCGTATCCCGTCGAACATCCCGCCGGCGAGCGAGAAGCGCAGTTGCAGCGCCTCGGGCGCGACCTCGTCCTGCCATGTGTCGCTGCACGCGGACCTCTCGTGGTCGCGCGCGTGGCTCAGGTAGTGTTGCAGTTGCGCGTGGATCGAGCTCAGGAGGCTCTCCTGTGCGAAAAAGTTTCTTTTAGAAAATATTAACTGCCAAATAAAAGAACCCTTCCAGTGTCACTAGTCTTTTAGGACACATAAATATAGAATTACAATCGAATCAAAGGTATGGCATGTGAAGGGCTAATTGAAAACTACTACTGAGCTAATTTAAAACTAATTGAGTTAGATCATTTTAAAACAGAGTATAAGACATTTGTCATGCAAAAAGTAATAAAGAATAGAAATTGTCACTTATTCGATTTAAAATTAATCTTTTTGTACACAAACACGACAACACTACCTTTAGACAATAATACACGAAAACTTTCAAACCATAATTCCCAAAAACCGTTGGAGCCCTCTTGCTGTCCCTACCATTTACCTATTATTATAAGCATCGATGACTTGGTGCGCGACGAGTTGCGTGAGCAGCACGGCCCAGTCGGAAGTGAGTTGATAGGAGCGCCGTATCCCGTCGAACATCCCGCCGGCGAGCGAGAAGCGCAGTTGCAGCGCCTCGGGCGCGACCTCGTCCTGCCATGTGTCGCTGCACGCGGACCTCTCGTGGTCGCGCGCGTGGCTCAGGTAGTGTTGCAGTTGCGCGTGGATCGAGCTCAGGAGGCTCTCCTGTGCGAAAAAGTTTCTTTTAGAAAATATTAACTGCCAAATAAAAGAACCCTTCCAGTGTCACTAGTCTTTTAGGACACATAAATATAGAATTACAATCGAATCAAAGGTATGGCATGTGAAGGGCTAATTGAAAACTACTACTGAGCTAATTTAAAACTAATTGAGTTAGATCATTTTAAAACAGAGTATAAGACATTTGTCATGCAAAAAGTAATAAAGAATAGAAATTGTCACTTATTCGATTTAAAATTAATCTTTTTGTACACAAACACGACAACACTACCTTTAGACAATAATACACGAAAACTTTCAAACCATAATTCCCAAAAACCGTTGGAGCCCTCTTGCTGTCCCTACCATTTACCTATTATTATAAGCATCGATGACTTGGTGCGCGACGAGTTGCGTGAGCAGCACGGCCCAGTCGGAAGTGAGTTGATAGGAGCGCCGTATCCCGTCGAACATCCCGCCGGCGAGCGAGAAGCGCAGTTGCAGCGCCTCGGGCGCGACCTCGTCCTGCCATGTGTCGCTGCACGCGGACCTCTCGTGGTCGCGCGCGTGGCTCAGGTAGTGTTGCAGTTGCGCGTGGATCGAGCTCAGGAGGCTCTCCTGTGCGAAAAAGTTTCTTTTTTAGTTGCGTATTAAAATAACCCTTATTGGATAACTAATGTCCATAGAGACTCTTTTCTTAGGAACGACTTGACACTGTTATTTCAAACATAGCAACAATCTATGTTTGAATTAAACAGTGTTTTACAAATTATTACTATTAGGTTTTCTATTTTATAACTATTATGAAATTAGCGAATTTTATGGAAAAAGTTAAAAAAATATGAAATTATATAATGAATAAAGTCTTTGAAAGCTGTTTGAGATATTTCCATTTTGTTTTATTAATCACTAAATTCGAAACAAATACACAAGCCTACAATTTGGAATTCCTAACCAAACGCCAGATCAAAGTGGCACGGGGACCTCCCAATGCGATAAAATACTCTATTTCGTATCATTAATACTTTTCTCTGTGTTCTACTATAATTTATTAAATTAATATAAATTATTATAGTATGAACACAAAGAAACAATCACAAAGTGATGGTACGGGCCTTAGATACTTACACTATAATTGAACAAATTAAATAAAGTGAAAATAAAAATGTGTTGATACGAAAATTGAGTGCTCGGATAATTTTATGGAAAGGTGCGGTGCATATCTAGCGTAAGCTACCGCGCCTTCTCACCGCGCCGCACCATACCGTACCATTTAGTTACTAAAAAGATGTATTATGCAATGATAAGCACGAAGTTCAAGAAGACCTCGTTAAAACAGCCATACTATACCACCAAGTAAACAATTAACTTTACAGTGACTGAATCTGTGAGGCCGTAGATGTTCCCTGGTCCTGCTGTCTCATTGAGATGCTATTAGTTGGGTGCAAAGCATATAGTAGGTAGAACAATATCGACAGGAGCAACTCTTATGACAGAAAATAAAACTTGTCAGGGCTATCTTTTATAATTATTTTTAAACAGAAACTTCGGCGGGCCTTGTGTCATGCTTGTTCTCTGACAGTGAACCCTGGGATCAGCTGTATATTATAGTACTAGCTTTTGCTCCCGATTTCATACGTATACAATCGGAATAGTTTTGTTTACACTGTTGTTTTTTAATAAATAGACATGAATGTTTCATTTAAATCGTTCTGTGGTTTTCATGTATGAGCCCATTCCGTTCATTACTTATAGTATTAATCCTGTCCTGGTCAGAATCGGTATTTTGCGAGACTTGAAAGTATTAGAGTTTTAATTTTTCAGTCATACGGTTTTGTAAAGTGTGAACCTTTTTCTAACAGGTTCAGTATTTTTTACGTTAAAAATCCCGCATTGGTCAATATCGGAATATTTCAGTTTTTGAAAGAACTTGAAAAGTGACAAATGCATCATATAGGTCCAGTAGTTTTTGTGTGATGCCTGAACAGACAAATAAACAGTAGTTCGGAGTAAAGCTGCACCGACAGTTAAATTAAAATGCAGATGTGGGAGTAGTGACCTTCTGGTCGTCCTGGTGGCGCAGGCAGGTGAGCACGAGCGAGAGCAGCGGCTCGTTGGCCAGCCGCACGCCGCTGGCGCCGCCACACGCACATGCACCGCCGCTAACGCCGCGCTTGCCGCCGCCGCCACCATACCGTACCATTTAGTTACTAAAAAGATGTATTATGCAATGATAAGCACGAAGTTCAAGAAGACCTCGTTAAAACAGCCATACTATACCACCAAGTAAACAATTAACTTTACAGTGACTGAATCTGTGAGGCCGTAGATGTTCCCTGGTCCTGCTGTCTCATTGAGATGCTATTAGTTGGGTGCAAAGCATATAGTAGGTAGAACAATATCGACAGGAGCAACTCTTATGACAGAAAATAAAACTTGTCAGGGCTATCTTTTATAATTATTTTTAAACAGAAACTTCGGCGGGCCTTGTGTCATGCTTGTTCTCTGACAGTGAACCCTGGGATCAGCTGTATATTATAGTACTAGCTTTTGCTCCCGATTTCATACGTATACAATCGGAATAGTTTTGTTTACACTGTTGTTTTTTAATAAATAGACATGAATGTTTCATTTAAATCGTTCTGTGGTTTTCATGTATGAGCCCATTCCGTTCATTACTTATAGTATTAATCCTGTCCTGGTCAGAATCGGTATTTTGCGAGACTTGAAAGTATTAGAGTTTTAATTTTTCAGTCATACGGTTTTGTAAAGTGTGAACCTTTTTCTAACAGGTTCAGTATTTTTTACGTTAAAAATCCCGCATTGGTCAATATCGGAATATTTCAGTTTTTGAAAGAACTTGAAAAGTGACAAATGCATCATATAGGTCCAGTAGTTTTTGTGTGATGCCTGAACAGACAAATAAACAGTAGTTCGGAGTAAAGCTGCACCGACAGTTAAATTAAAATGCAGATGTGGGAGTAGTGACCTTCTGGTCGTCCTGGTGGCGCAGGCAGGTGAGCACGAGCGAGAGCAGCGGCTCGTTGGCCAGCCGCACGCCGCTGGCGCCGCCACACGCACATGCACCGCCGCTAACGCCGCGCTTGCCGCCGCCGCCACCGCCCGCCGACCTGCCGCACGCACATACGCGTTATACGTAGGTACACGTTTGATTCAAGGAAAGCTATAATTCTGCCACATAGTATCCGAACTACCGAAACTTGGCTCGAGTTCTTCATCAGCCTTAATAAATCCACACAGGAATCTCTTTCAAAGGGCAAAAATATGCTGGCATGACGTGTATGGAAGATATGCTCTCCACGCCGGGCTGGTGGGTATGTGAGCCCTATGCCGGTACTCTCCCACTATAGATACTACTCCCCATAACTAGTGATAACTGATAATCAAGCGAGCGCTTTCGAATTATATATGAGTTTTGTAAATCATATGATTTTATTACAAATCGTCTAGTGATGAGAGTCCCGGTCTGATGCTTCCTGAATGTTCACAGCCTGAGGATTTGCCATTCTCAGAAGCGTAATCTGTAGCAGACCCGCACGGACAGCTTTTTTTATACGTGACCAATCTCTCTTAATCTTAGTGACCTTGCTTGACAATCTGGTCGAATTTCTGTAGCTTCTTGTTTGGAATACATAGCAAAAAAAAACAGTGTTATTAATTTACCCCTTGTAGCTAGGGCTTTGATGGCTTTTGCAGTCTCGATGTGACCCACCGCCTCCACTACCGCCGCTAGAGCAGTTCCCACTGCATCCGGCACCCCAACCACTTTCTAGTATCTAGTCAAAACATAAAACAAATAAATCTCACATAAGGATTCTCGTACATCATGGCTGCGTTTATAGATATAAATGCCATATGCATAAACACCCAGATCCAGAGCTATTTTAAAGTTGACAAATTTTGAAACACTAGTTCCTTAACGTCAAGTGTTTTATGTCATGTGTCCAATGGTATAAATTTTAGGGAATTATTTCTAGAGTAATACATAATTTCATTTTTATCAAATAAATAAAGTCAGGCATCCTCAGACTTTGATCTACTGTTTGAAATATATAATTTAAATGATTCTTTCTTGTTGGCATGTACTCTATTACCTATACGCCAAACAATTATTTGTTCACTTTGATAATCAAACCCGCGACCCGTATTGTTGGGTAGGTAACCAATAGCTCAGTCACTGTACCAGTTGCCTAGCATAGGCTAGGTTATCTCTAAACGGGTTGCTGTCTTGTCGAGGCGAGGGGTGTAGTAGCCCTGACTTGGTATCCCGCGGTGAACTAAGTAATACTATGTGGTCGCTTCGAGTGGGCTTGGCGAGCACATTTTGGATGTTCGGTTGGTTGGTAATTTTTTTAAATAAAAAAGGCAACGTCGTATTAATTTTGTTATGTAAAAAAAAGGTTACTTGTCCGGCCTGCTTGAGCACGCGGCCCTGCACGGCGGCGGGAAGCTTGGCGACGAGCGGCGCCACCAGCCACACCGACTCCGACCACTTGCTCGTGCTCACCACGCCCCGGTCCGTGCCCGTCCTGCGAACCACACGAGATTCAAAGAAAGAAAGAAAAATTTATTGCAAAAATACGCCACTCAAAGAAATAAACAAAACATTTAACAAAACAACAATTTATACAAATAATGCATCTAATATTGCTTTCTCAATATTGAGTCGTGTTCTAGGCACGCTGCGAGGCGCATAGTGTAAACAGACCACACTCAGCTCAATGCTGCAGTTGAGAGAGAGTGAGAGAGAGTGAGTATCAAGCGACGTACGGACGTCCATATCATAAATGATGTACTAACCGACCACACTTGGCGGACCACACTGTCTCTCACCAGTAAGGTATAGTAACAGCCTATAACTTTCCCACAGCTGGACATTGGTCTGTTTTTTATCGACTATATGACTATACTTTATTTTAAGACCTAACTGCAACCAACTAAAAAAGAAATTCGGTGTCACCTCTGAGGACTAAGATGGAATGCCTCACACTCTATAATTATACTGGCTTTCGTATTAAAAAAAATTGGCACCTGTCCTTATCGGGCGGGGGCGGGGCGGGCTGCTGAAAGACATTGATGACGGCGCGGGCGACGGTGTCGAGCCACGCGCTCAGCTCGGACGACCCGCTCGGGAACTGCTTGAACATCAACTGAAGGTCCAGCCACGACATGCGCAGCGACCACTGTTCCAGGTTCTGTATTATACGCAGGGAAAAAATTTTAATTATTTTGTTAGGCATTATTTTTTGTTGTCTCTTACGCTTAATTCTGGTACTGATCAAGAGAGTCGCACATCAAAATAATGTTATCGGAAGTAGCAACACTGTATTCAGGGTTAATAACACATAGGAAACACAATAAAAAAAATATTTAAGAAGAAATAAACCATGTAAGTACATTTAAAATTACCTCCAGCAAGCGTGTAATCATTGTTTTCTGGTCAAGATCAGGATGGGTGTGACTAGCTGAATCAGGATAACAAATCATATGTAGTAACCTGTAATTATTACAATTAATGTGTTATTTTTGTAAAAGAAAAAAATAAAAATAAATGCATTAAATTTTTGATAAATTTTTAAATACCTTTGTGCCTGCCTTGGTGCAAGCATAGAATCAAGTAGCATATCGGGCTGATAGAGTTCATCAGGGTTCTGTAAGCATTTCTGCAGCACCCATTCCTCAGAACAGATCTCTGCAAGGACCCTTCTTGCTAGTGAGGAGAGCGACTGTGACGAATCTAGTAATGTGGAGCCAACACCACCGCTGCCTCTGCCGTAACAATCACTTATTTATGTGTAAAATTGATACGACTGATAATTAGAGCGTAGAAGCATTCAATTGCTTATATATTATTATTCTTTAGTGAATTGGAAGTTAATTACTATGTTTCGACTTGTATTAATCGCTCTGAAGTATTGTATAGAAATATAAAGCTTAATTAATATTTTTGTTAGTAAAACTTACAATATTAATATTTCATGTAGAAAAAAATTATTCCTTCATTGATTTTATTGACAAACTTTTTAAAAACCGTAACCGGTACATTATATAATACTTACTACCGGGGAAACCAAGTGGTAGAACTTACGCCACAATCAGAAAAATATAAATGAAAAGGAGACATTGAGAGACACCACAAATAGACAATCAGTGAACGTAAATTTTCCTATAATTATGATATAATTTAATTATATATAGATATGATATGATTTTTGTTAATAGTATAAAAAGTAATTCCCACACGCAAAAAACTGAATAATGACAAGGTGATTTCCAAACCAATGTAATGAATAAATTAATGTTCTTAGTTTATAATCGATTGGTGCGCCGATTAGCGTATCGATAAGTGAACCAAGTTAGAAATTTACGTTCAAAGTTTCATGACTTCAACCAAAGTAGGAGAAAGGAAAGCAACTACACATTGACAAATCCCATCATCAACACGTCGAAAGATTGGAGATGAGTGTGAAATCAGTAATCAGACATGGGAAGAAGCAAAGCGGGTGAGCATTGTGACAACACGACGAACGTTACGTTACGTTACGTTACGCCCTCGTAACTGACGTGTGATTGATATTATGTTTTGCAAGGACTGGGATGTGCAACATTACAACTCAATATTAAAATAAAACAAACCTAGGAGTTCTATGGCCCCCACTCATCTCTGAATCTACAATCCTACGAATAAAGAAAATAGTCTCGCGTCAATATTTATTACGTTACTCAAATAATTTTGAAAAAAAAATTAAGTTCATTTCAGGCATTTTATGTGCCTGTTTATAAATTATTCTATAACGGGGTTCATATTGGATAATGATCAATTTTGCAATTTAATAAAGAATTCATTTCTTTAAATAATTTAATAATTTGAGTTTAATATATGTATTCGACTAAATTTCTATTTAAGTACTAATAATAACAATATTTTCTGTGTAAGATGAATATTAACCATAACAACATATAATTCTTCTTACTAAGATTGTCTAATAATTATCTCCTTGAGCAAGAACCCTGTTATTTGTCCCTTCAAGTGTCATAACAATAGAATTTCTATTGTTCGACACATCGAGAAATAAGGTTTCCAATAGTGAAATTAACATTTTCATGTTGGGAAAATCGATTAAAAATGCTACCAATCAATTAATATCAGTTGTCAATTATTATATATGACATATAAATATAGAATTTAAAAAAAATGTACTTACGACATAAGGTCCAGTTGGGCGTCATTGGGCACTGTGTCACTGGTGCCTAGGATGTGCGACAGGTCGCTGGACTTCTTGCCACTTGGCTTGCCACCATCTCGAGCAGTCGAGTCACCAACCACTACAGCAATAATTGTGTTGGAGTACATGTTTTAAGTACATACGACTTTTACTTATATAACGTTAAAATATCAGATAAAAATTATTACTCTTCTATAGGGTAGAGCCGTATATTTACAAGACGCTCCACATTATTTTTATCATTATGAGTCAATATCTGTCTTGAAAATCTAATTTATTTATCATAAAAGTTAGAATGCTACGATAGCCGGTGTTTAGAGGATCTGCCTCAGAGTAAGGAGACCCGCGTTCGATCCCCTAGGAGGTGGGCTCGTACCAATGAGTTTTTCGAAACTTAATCTTAATCGTTGCTTGGACACAAAGTTCGCCGCCACCTGTCTCGTTGTCCCAAACAAGCTCTGGTGAAAAGTGTGATGAAAGGACTAAAATGTCCTCTTAGACCTCACCACTCAGCCACCAGTATTGGGTATATGGTCATGAGAGCTTATTTTTATACTTCTTTATAGTCTTATGGTAGAAGCCTTATCTGTCATCCCCTTTCTTCCTGTAGGTGTCGTAAAAGACGATTTAGAGAAAAGCCCCGAAAATGTCTTGGCGTCGTGGCGCTATCCGGGAGCAAAGCCGGCGACGCGGCTGGGTAGCGGTGGTCCGATCGGCTATGCCGAGTCATGCTAAATCGAAATTCGTAAACTCTTTATACCCATAGAAATGTACAGAAGTGTGGGCTTATAGGAACAGTTGAGATTCTAGTTTGTATGATACAAAAAAATCACACAAATACAAACAAAAAAACAAGCTGGTGGCTAAGGTTACCGTCGTAGCCCAGTGGCCAGTGCGCTCGATTTAATTTCATCGCATCGCAAGTGTTGAATATACCTAGAGCTCGGCGGTGAAATCGGAAAACATGGTGAGTAAACTTGCATGTCTGAGACGTAAAAAATATATTACGAGAAGTCCGCCAACTCGTACTGGAGCGGCGTCTTACTGGGGCTTTGCCTAGCGGTGGGACATTCTAGGGCTATCGTTTTAACTTTACTGACGCGCCGCGTCGAACCCTGACAGTGCTCACAGTACGTGGCGCTGTTAAGCGTTGACGCCGGCGAGTTGCACGGCTGCGCGTGTCGGTTGCAGCAATCATTAACTGGTATCGACACTGACTGAGTATGGCCTTGAGCGTGGCCAGCACGGGCCCGACGCCGATGTTCTTGTGCGCGGCGGCCAGCAGGTGCCGGTCGCACGACAGCCGCACGCCCGCCGCGCCGCCGCCCGGCCCCGGCGACGTCGACACGCTGTACAGACCTGCGAGACGAATGCGCGGTTAATACCTAACCCCTCCTCCGTCATGCTATAAAGGCAATTTTTTGTGCTAGTTGCTGTAACGACACGAAAACCTAGATGATGACCCTTCCTTCGTTACAAAGGGTCAACCCTTTGCTACGAAAGAACGATCATCGAACCCTAGATTTAAAAATTTGAGTTCTAATGATGAGTGCCAGTCTACACAGTACGTGTACACCAGCATCGCAAGTAAGGGCCATAACTATCAAGACATTTGACTTTATTCAATTACAGGAATGATGATGATTAATAGTAAAAAATAAAAAAAAAAAATCAATACCCTGATGATTTCGTAAGATGTAAACGGTCCGTTAGTTACATAAACTTTTTACGAAACAAGTGTCATCAAATCCCAGACAGAGTAACTATGGTATCTAACCAAGTAATGGTAATTTAGGGGTCATCGTGTATTAACAGAAATACACCATCTATGTCTGTAAATTCACGATGTGCATCCTGTTGCAAGTAAAACGCGGCCTTGGCGACCGAATGTTAGTGGAATATCCACTCGATTTCGCCGAACCCAGATCCCACAGACTAGTAATGGGGAGCAGCATCACTAGTGAGTCCCGGCACTGCGTTCACCAACCCGCTTGCCCAGCGTGGTGTATGAGCAAAGCTTTCGAAATATATGCCGGCTTTTGCAGGCGCTTTCTTGCAGTGGCCTACTTTCATCAGTGGACTAAAATAGGAAGAAGTAATTTTTATGCGACATATATTTTGAAGAAATTATCAAAACAATTAGTGCCCTTTCTGTTCAGCAGATATAACAATAAAATTATAAAGCTGAAATATCATACAAGTTAAATAAAACAACAACATATAGGATCTCAAATATGTGAAATGTACATATTTACTGTATTTGAATGTGAATATTTTACCTGGTTGTGGTGTATCTACGGTTTTGAACAGCCTAAGCAGTAAGTGGCATGTGAGCCTCGCGCCCGTGTCCGGCGAGGGCGCGTTAGCGGGGTTGCCCGACACTCCCCCGCCGCCGCACGCCTTCACCAGCGACGGCAGTGCCGCGTGACGCACGAAGTCTTCCAGTGAGAAGCAGTGTCGAGCTGTTAGGGCATAAATAAGAAGCTATAGTCTCTAAATAAATGAAAAATGTAATTTTTTACGCACACTGCTTTACAAAACAATGATGCATGCATGCAGTTGCATTTTTATTGTTAATATCTTTATGATAAAAAAGCAATTATATCTGGAAAGAATAAGTTTTGTCTCCTCTGTATAGAAATAAATTCAGTAAATAATAAATATGTTTAGTAGTAATGATATGAATGTACCTCTGAAAAAGATAAAGGAACGTTGTTGATGCTGACGATAAAACTGTCAGTTGTAGTTTTGGTGCTGGGGAGGGCGTGCACCCTGAACACTACGCCCCACAGCTCTACTAGACTACCACGGCACTCAATATTACATAATCTTAAAGAAAAATCTTTTCGTTGGTCGGGTTATTGTAGAATTTTTACTTGTCGTGCGCTTGTGGCCGCATGCACACGTACAGGTGCGCGACAGTACCGACGAGGACGCAAGTGAAGACGGCGAGTGCGTTGTGCAGGACGCTGTGACTCAGTGGTTTGTGCTAGAGCGGCGATGCACAGCTACTGGTGCACGTACGTACCGACGAGGATGCACGTGAAAACGGCGAGCGCGTCGTGCGCGGCGGCGTCGTGCAGATCGCGATGGTGCAGCAGGTCGGGGTAGAGCGGCGGCGGCGCGGCGTGCGGCGCGGCCGGGTAGTGCTGCGCGCCGCACAACGCCACCAGCGCGCCCAGCCACTCCGCCGCCAGCCCGCTGCACCACGCTGTCATCTCCGCGCATAGTACACCCAGTTCATTCACACTATGAGGATATCGATTTGTCAATTATAAATATTATTTTTTATGGGAACGGCGGCAAACGAGTAGGTGGTTCACCTGATGGTAAGTGATTACCGTCGCCCACAATGAATATTGATAGCATTGACAGTACCTTGTCAATAGAACTTGCGGATAATGTAAACAATATGTGATATAAAAATTAATTGGATGAATGCTTTGGGAGTGTGAAAGTTAAATCCATAATAATTTTGAGAATCAGAATCACAGAATAACGATTGAGTGCACAGATCCACCTCTGCGATGGACAACATACACTTATAAAGAACTGATGCACCAGGTGCCCAAAAGAAAACCTGCATACCTAATCGCATGTCGTGGCAAAATAATATCGGGTAGAATAAAAAGTACTATTTTTCAGTGTTATATAACAATAAATTAAAACTCTTTAGGTTAGAGTGCAAGTCTTTAACATGCACTCAAACATGTTTAAGGTTAAGTAAGGATATGAGAATCATGAGTATCATAGTAGGCTTCAATCCTGGCGATTAAAAACGAGGCACCTAATTCGGAGGCACATCCCCAAAATACCGCCTTTATAATTACTTATGCGTCATATTGTAGTCTGTACTTACCGATCATTGTCAACTTCACGACAGACAGCTAACATAGCCGAACATACAAAGCTGTATCTGTTAGCCGGCGATTCGGCGACCTGCCGAGCCCACGCGATCTCTATTTTGCCTACAATAAAAAATGTTTACTAAATTATTATCGAAACAACTTATCTTCGAAGGCGTCAGCAGTCGATTCTTCATTACTTTTCCTCAAGTTGGTGCATACATAAGTCCCACAAGGAAGAATTCTACTTCTTTTATAATTTTTTATATTTATTAATCTCATTACCAGAACCTTCAATGTGTGCATCATCTGTATCCCGCTGACCTACAGTAGTACTCACAGGTGACTGTCGATTCTGTGGTAAGAGTGGCCTTGAATATATTAAGTACTGATCCAACAAGTTTGATTTAACTGTTAGCCCATCTAAGTGTCAAGCCATAATAGTAGTTAGCCATCGGATACCGAGGACATTAGATGTGGTAAATTTAAATGGCACTGTTCTAGAGTTGTGTTCTACTGTTTAAGAGTTTGGCTTAGACATGGACTCCTCTCTTAGCTAGCAATCCCAAGTTATGAATGCCAGTCAGAGTTTCAGGTACCTTGATAAATTTTCTCCCATTCAAGACCAATATGTTTATTGTTCAGACCTTCATCGACCCTCCTTATCGACTATGGTGATCTGTGCTATTTTGACTTGAATGCAGATCTCATTACAAAATACGATTGTCTTCTCAGTAACTAAATACGATTAATTTTTAATCTTCTAAGTATAAAGTTTTACCTACTTTATTGTTCTCAATTAAAGTGGTTACGCATTCGCCAGCGCTGAGGTCTGTGTACACTCACTTGTGTCTCATACTTCTCGTTCCTACTTGTCTTCCCATTTTCAATACCTTTGCTTCAACCACGAAGGGCACTCTAGTTCGTCAAATAACCTACTTTATTGTCCATCCGGTTTTGTTGGTTTTCCTTTCCTGTTCAATCCGAATTTTTTTGGACACACTCCCTCTCTAAATAGGGGTCGCTATACATTCATGCGTTTAAGATGAAAGTTAAGAAACGTCCTTATAGTAATGGCAAAATCATCTCAGTAATAGTTTAATAGTATTTCGATAAAAAAAATTGAATTATATACATGCTGTGTATTTATATATTCTTGTATGTTATTTTTCTCTTTTAATACCTTCATTTCATCTCTGCATTACCCTGAGGTTGACTAGTAGAGAATGCCTCAGGCTATATGCATTTTAATGTGTATTAAGTTATAAAAATATATGAATAAAACTGACAGGGACTGATGTTAAATTAAATATTTACCTTTGCGAGGATTTGTGAAGAACTCGCTCAAAAACTGTGGATTATATACATAATTGGAAGGCGTCGGCTGCAGCTGTGAATAAAGCGCTTGTCTGAAATAAAAAAAAATAATTGCGTAAAGTATAGTACATACGAAAGAATATTGAAGTATAATGTAGGATATATTATCTTTTTCTCCGAATGCCAACCTCAACTGCACAGTGTATTCTATTGCCTATCGAATGGCGTCTCCATTAAAGTACAAAATACAAAAGAAAAACTAAGAGGCTGCACCCACTTACTTGCCTGCCCAGCGTGGTAAGCATGAAGCCCTCTATGAAATACGTACATGGTATAAATGAAGTGGTAAGAATAACGTGTAAGAGCCAATTGACAAAAAATACCGCAATGCTTATTAAGATGCAATTAATTATTATAAGCAATGTTCTCATGTTCTCAACATACACTGGAAGGGCCAAATGCCCAGCGTTGATAAATAATGATGTCAAAGTAGAAAAGTATTTTAATAAATAATTTTGCTGAGGTTGAGTTGTGCACGTACTTGCGGGGGGACGGTGATCCTTTTTTTCTCTTTGAACTAGGTATATACATCTATTTATTTTTTGGATGCGGCTTTAAAAGTTACTTTCATTACTATCTTTTAAGTTAAGTATGATTAATTGGAGTAGACGAGTTACAATCTATAGAAGAACTACTGAAAAATTCTGTTTTTTTTTTTAATTTTTGATAATGATAAAGTACCGTGTTCTATTAAAATAAGAAATGTGGTAATGAAGCACACTTATCGAACTTACTTGATCTTGGGGTAGGCGTTGGCAAAAGTATCAGCGTGTGGAGCGTGGCAGAGGTGCGCTGCGGCTTTGTACAGATCGTGCAGTTGTGCGAGCACGCAGCGCTCGGCGGAACCGCAGTCGCCTGGATTTACTACGCACTTCACAAGCCTACATAGCTGCTCGAACACCGCCGAGGTCTGCTCCACGCATACTGTCAATATCAAAACATATTTTTTTTAACAAGTCCAGTAATGAGCATAAAATTAATTTCGAAGCTGTATTGGGTATTGGTACAAATTTTCTGAATTAAGCATTTTTGCTATAGCGCGACATCAACAATAACTGTATTGTAGTACAATTAAAGCCTTTAAACAAACCGCACGCATCTCTCATTGATATTGACGTCCCTGACATTGTATGTGTCCTCACATATGTGCATTTATTTGGTCCTTCGAGTCGGACAGGCATCGGTACAGAAGAGTAAAAATGGGTGTTAATACCTTTAATTCCGAACGCCCTCACCTGAACGTGCTATTCATTATTGACTAATAAATGAGGCTCTGGCGTTTCCGTATGGCATTTTTTGAAACTGTTATTCCGCCGTTTATCGATTCTCACCACTTTCACGTAAAAAGTTTAAATTAGCCATTAACTGATATTACGTTTTTTAATTTGCGTGATAAATTGAAAATTATTGAAAAATCAGCTTACGCAATAAACACGAGTGATATCGTCTTAGAGCTCCGACAGTGTATAGAGCTAAAGCGGATGTGTAAGCCCTGGGAGCAGCTAGACCACTGCTCGGTGCACCGCGGGTAATGAGGGCTCCTTCTACCTCTGACAGTTCTTTAAGTATCTGTAATTAAACATTTACATAAGTAAAAAGTAAATCATATTTTAGAATATAAGGAGGAATAAACAATTTCGGTTCTAAAGGCCATTCGAGCTTAGGTCTTCTGATTCGGAGGAAGATCATCTAACCACTCGGAGACCGTAGCTTATACAAAGAGGATTTATACCTGTATACAAGTTTCAATAAGGCCGTGCACGTTGAGAGCGATTTCCATGAGGTCGAGCGCGAAGGCGACGTGCTCCGCCTGCGGCAGATAGGTGGTGGCGCCGGCCGCGTACGCCGCCAGCGCCTCGCACACCGCACCTCCCACCGCCCACGACACCGCGCCTTGCTCGTACATGGACATCGCCTGCAGTCATATTTATCATCGTTTTCTATGATATTTCGACTTTGCAAATCACATTCATCAGTGAGATAAACTAAAAATTTTAACTATTTCAATTAAAAACTACTAAATTAATAAAACAAGGCTAAGAGTCTAGGCTTAGGACAGTAGCTTCGTAAGTCGATAAATACGGCAAACTAAACTTAATGCAAACTTTATAAAAAAATATTTCGCCTATAATCCATCTATACGTGACAGTTGTGGTACAAAGGTCTTTAGAAACTTTTTGGTGAAGTTGAAGTAAAAGCAAAACCCGTTATTTCTGATCATCTCTTATTGAAAACGTGAAGCGACCTTTGATAAGTAGTTGATAAATATTTAACTTACCTTTTCATTTATTGATTTGAATTGGAAAAAAACCTATTATATTCAAGAAACAGATTTTCACATTTTGAAAAACCTCATATGTCCAAAATCTTCAGTTGGTGTTTCGTGTTTTTTAACTATTTATTTTTCTATAAAACAATTGATTTTTACATGCGAATTTTCGAAAATAATGAAACCTGTGAAAGCGGCCAAAGCATTATTATTACTACACAGACATTACTAACCTGAAACTTTTGAGTAACCGCCTCAAAATTGAACTCACTCCGGGAGTGCTTCTTTATCTTTCCCCCTTCCGCCACATCAATAGAGAATTTCTTTGAAAATAATTTGCAGATTTCTGAAAGGAATTAATATTGATAATGCTTATTATTTGAACAGATTTCTTATAAATGTGTAAAATATAAACTCTTACGACTGTATACGCAATGCTATGGTGGCCTAGACATTTTATTCCTTTCAACTCACTTTTCACCAGAGCTTATTTGGGACAAAGTGACAGTCGGTCACCTCTTCACAGCTCCTTATTGTTAAGGCCAACGATGCAAGTCAAACTTATGTACAAATTTCGAAAAACTCATTGGACGTGCCCTTTCCATGTGGCATCGAGTCTCCCGATTCGGAAGCAGATCCCATAACCACTCAACCCTAGTAATATGAATTTTGCCTAAAATAAGAAGAATACATTCTTACATATTTTGTGAAAATATAATGAATACTATTTGTGATTTCATAGTAGCTTCTTTTATTTCTTAGTAGTGGTCGCTACAAATTTCATAAAACGCGACAGAGTTTCAATTCAGTGCCTGCAACCCCAAAGATTGTCAATTTTATCTGCTATAATTTACCATTTCTTTTACGGTGAACGAAAACATCGTGAGAAAATCGGCATGTTTGAGAAATAATGACAACAATGTCTCGAGGACAAGTGAAGTACACCAACACGCACTGGAGCATTTTCTTATAACTCCCTAAAACATATGAGGAGGAATTTATCCTGCAGTAGAACATTTGCTACCACTGTTTTCATTACAACTTTTTTTAAAACAAATTACTTCTTATATACTTTACTTGATCACTATTTTAAGATTTCTGCAGTGAGATGGAAGAACTATGACCACTCCGTCACGTGTTAAAAAATGTTTACATAAACATTAATGTACCATATGCAACAAAAACAATGTTCACGAATGTTTAACATAATCCATTGTTATTTAGAAGTATATAAAATATTATAGTAACGAAAACTTGAAACTTTTACAAAACTTTTACAACTGTTTAAATCCAGGCAATTATCGGTGATTAGATTACGGCAAACGTCAACAATTGTTTATATAATGCAGCAAGAGTAACCTTTGGTCATCTTTTTGACGACGTGCTTGGCATCGTCGCGCTGCCGGCCAACACCGTACAGCAGGATATGGCGCTGGTTGGCGTCGTGCGGCGTGTGCTCGGGCTCGGCGGGCGGCAGCGGGAAGTGCATGGTGTAGTGGTAGTGGCGCGAGGCGGGTACTCCGCTCCCTGCACCACCTCCCACGCCCACCCCACAAGCGCTGCCGCTGCGCATGCCTATGCCCCAATTAACTCATACATAGAGCGTTTATGCCTCTAGGCTTTACATACAAACTTTCGATGAATAAACCGATTTAAAATGACTGAACGAAGGCGATAATTATAATCTTTTATTATGGAAAACTTAAAATCGCTTAATTTCGAAGATTTCAGATTCGAAAGTTTGTATGAAAAGGCGATAGGTGTGCACAATTTTAACAAGAGCAAAAAAGACATCGCTGAACCCGCACTTCATGTTCCCTTTGCCAATTTCGGTTGACGAGGTATTAGGATTATTCCAGGGTGGTCTGAAAAGTTTCCGACCTTAACGTGAAGATGGCAGCACTCGTCAGTAAAAGCTAGGGGTCTCACCAAAATTTTAGCATTTTTGGACGTCCAGTTGTTGTTTGACAATCGTTTGAGTGTGAAAATGGAAAAAATCGAATATCGAGCTGTCATTAAATTTTGCTTTTGAAATGCAATACGCCTACGCATATCAGGATAGGCACCGATCCTTCTAGAATAGTAATGAGTAGGATGGCTAGAGCGAGTCTGCCAACACTGCACTCACTAACCCACCAACGTAACGCATGCTGACAAATCTTCTTAGAACTTTTACCACTTTCCCTGGTACTAGCCAGGCCAGTTCTATTTCCAGCAGTGGATTTTGAAAGGATGATGTAGTATTAGCCCAAAGGCAGAAACAGTCACTTGTCTTCTCTCCATTTCGCCATATACAATGTACAGCACTAAACTAACATTTTACCCAGACCAGAAACTGTATAAGCTATATTACAAATATCGGCTTCGGTAGATATGTACGTGAACCTGAGCCCCGTAATCGTGAAGTTAATGCCTTGTGTAAAAAGCGCATTTACACATTTTAACTGTAAAGCTAACATTGACCAACAGAACTACATAGACAAATAAATCGCTGTTTGCTTTTACACATAGCTTTCCTTTCTGCTAAACGTACATTACTCAATAAACGCATTATCTACCTTTGGTGTAGTCAGCCCTGGTTTAGAATCAACCGCTAATATTTGTAGAAAAATAAATAAGAAATCTTCACTTCTTGAACATTTACATTGAATCCGAGAAGATAAAATATCGCGGTAGCATATATTTCGCGCAGATGAAAACTTCTGCCGGATAACAGAATATAAAAAAAACTTAATCAAAATCGACCCAAATCATTATATTACCTGGTACTGACATTGGTCCCATTCCCATGCTCTGCATGCTAGCAATGCTCATTCCGCTCGGTCCCATCATTGGCGAATTCACACTATAGCCATCGAAATACAATTGTTATTGTGTTTATTGCATAATTATTAGTACAACAAAAAACATATTTCTATACATAAATTACTAAGACCATAATAAAAAAGGAATAAGTTTTTTTTGTGCTGCACCCACAAACGTGCAAGCGGCTGATGTTAAGTGATTACCGTCGCCCACGTACATCACCGGAGATACTGCAGGTGCGTTGTGGATACTTTAAGGATATTTGGGAGATGGGAACGATGATGGGGAGGGGGAGTGGACCTCCACCCCACTCAGCAAACGAAACGCAGAAGCACAAGATACGTCTACTTCACGCCGGTATTCTGCGAGGCCGTTGTACCAACCCGGTCGAGCCGGCCCATTCGAGCAGCAACAAAAGCCGCCGCTTGGCTCTAACACGTACAGAGCTTGTAGCCACCTACTAATCACAGACATTGCAGCCAAATACCTGTGTGAGGGTTCTCCGGGATCTTTAGGGCTGTCGGGCGCGTCCATCGAGTTCTGTTGGTCTTCTTTAATGTGTTGTAAAAGTTTATCGAGGTCGTCGTCGATTTTGGAATCGTCCAAGTCCATCCGCACATTTTCCTACAATAGTAGATTAGTAACAGGGGTTATGAGTTAACCTCAATATCTGCAATACTCCAGTGACACTACTATATATATAAGATTTTAAAAGATTTATTTAAAAGTCAATAGTTCATTATTTTATCACATAACACATAAAAGTCAAATTTTTTATATTTGTATAAATTGTGATATAAGTAACATATATATTAATCTATACTATTTTAAAAAATATACAAAAGCTGCACTGAACATTAAAGATATTTACAAAAAACGATTGAGGATAAGAGAATAGGCCAAACTCTGAACAAAAAAAATATTTTTAGAATTTTGGTCCATTTGTCTTTCTATCTGTTTGTTCAGGCATCGCGCAAAAGGTACTGGACCGATTCTGACCCATTTTACTCAACTTAAAAACTGCGATGGCTTTAATCCCGAAAAATACCGGGATTGCGGATACGCGGATGAATAATAAAAATAATCGCTGGAAAATATAAATAAATAACGTGTGACCTATCTTTGTAATTACTGTGTTGGTTTTAGAACAATGATATGACAACAGCTGCTACCAACCTCCATCTTAGGCTTGAGATCTATACCGGCGAATATGTCATCGTCCATGTTGTGATTGGTTCCTGTGCTATTTGCTGGGGGCGCCACTGTATGACTGGCGCTACTGCTAACAGTTGACGTGGGTTCCGTTGGCGAAATGAGATCACCTGTAATCAGATCACCATTAAAGATTAACCGTTACGCTCACATATTAACAAACAGACATCCTCTGATATCTCACCATAAAGGTTACTCGATATATTAGGAACGTAACCCATAAAATGTAACTAAGGATTGTACCACGTCTTAGGGGTCAGTCACTCGCCTAGCTGTGGTAAGATAAAGCAAAAAAACTATAAAAAATAATCCAAACCTCTCGAAATAAGCGTGCACATATACGCATCGTGAGAGAACACGTCTCTGCGAACGAGTTCACCAAAAAGGTGCACCAGATTCGCGAAATGTTGTCTGTTTCCCGGTGGTGCGTTAGGACTTTCATCTGTTGAATGAAAATGGAGTTAATTTGCAAATATGTTGCATATTTAAAATTAAAATACCGATAGTGTTCATTAGTACAAAAATTAATAACAAATATTCAATTGTAATCCATTATTCGCAAACACTGTTCCATTTTTACTAGTATTTAGAATCAAAATTATAATGAAAAGTAATGTTTTGACATAATTGAATTACGAGTTCACATACATTATTTCATTACTCGATGTAAGATTTTCCTCGACTTTGAGTTCTTATTTATATTATTAGTTTTACAGTTATGTAAAAGAACATATGTAACAAATCATATTCAGGCAATAAACGACAATGATTATAACTAATTAAAAGCTAGTTTACCTAGTACTGGTGCGTCATTGTCTAAAAACCGGAGTAGCAAATTTTGAAAGATCGGCGGCCCGTTAAAGAGACCCGTGCCGGAGTTAATAGATTCTTTATCGTCGGAACCTGGAAGACAATTACTTTTCGTACATCATACATATAAACAAAATAAATTAAACCAAATTATATAACATACTAAGGTAAATATATATATATATATATATCTATTTACCTTAGTACGTTATGTATGTAAAATATATATCCGTTCCCACTTAGTGGAATTGATATCATCGGTCATTGTAATTATAATAATATTTTGTATGCTGTATGTATATATATGTATGTATTTTATATATTTATTTATGTATCTTTTTTTTTTTTTAACAAATTTAATGTTTGGCTCCCTTACTATATCTCTCCACGCCCCGGGTTGACTGGCAGAGAATGCCAAAAGGCATTAAGTCCGCCCTTTGTAATACTATGTTTAAAGGTATTTAAATAAAGTTTAAATAAATAAATAAAAATAAATATATAATCAATTAAATTTTTATTTTCAAAATCAAATGACTTTTAAATATTTCACAAGAGGCCTTTGCCGAGCATTTAGCATTTACAAGCTGGCACTTTCACCTTTAATCAAAATTAGTCTATGGGAATACAATCCTTTCTTAATCAGTAAAATCGATTTAAATATTTATTCAAGAGTGTATATTTTTAGAGTAGACCGGGTGGATTACCTCATGGCTAGTACTCTGTACATTCGCATCTGAAACACCAGTTGTTTTAGATGAGATAAAGCTCAAGCTAGGTAGGATTCTTGCTTACGGAGCAACACCGTAACCTCTACCAAAACAGATCTGAGATCCTCAACCAAGAAGGCAACACAGCGTGGAATGAAAAATTCTTTACCCGGTAGTACTACATAGGCAACAGAATCTACGATATATAGGATCAAGTGATGGGTGGAGAATCTTGACGCCGGGTGTGCTCCCTGAGATTGCTATGAGATTTTTCTAGCTTTTTGCTAACGACACCTATGGCAAGAAAGGAGAAGACAAATTCTTGAGTGTGTCAACAATTACTTGATTATGGTCTAAGTGTGCAATCATAGTTTGTTAATGGGAGTAATCACGAAACCACTAAATCAAACACAACGGTAAAAAAGAAAACCTGTAGCATGATGGTCATGGTGAAGATGCAACAGCTGCTGGCGACGGTCGAGCAGAGCCGCGGCCGCCATGGCGCGGTGTTCGCCCCAGCGCGCGCCGCACACCGCCCACTCGCACAGCACTCGCACCACCGCATACGAACACGCCCATTCCTGTATGCATTAGGACACTTGGTAAAGTTTTTACTGACAGACACCGTCTTAAAGAATAGGGGAGGGGTCGATTACCCCCTGCGGAGATGTATAGACGTATAGTTACATATTATATGATGTAGTGATTTATACAAATATACTACAAATACATATAAGTAATGATTATTTGAAACTTCGCTTTTTTGGGTCTAATACTGTATGTACCCTACACATAAAAATATACCCCTTACTTTTTGTACATAGGAAAAGGGTGTGATATCTGCAAATACCATTACACAGTTATGTATATCAGAATCTTAATTTGCGTAGTTTAAGTATTATTTGGGGGAGGCCTATGTTCAGCAGTCGGCTTGTAGTATGCTGAAATTAATGAATTAAGTATTATTTGATTATGAAATGAAACAACTTAGGTTTTTAATTTAAAGCAGATTGGTTTAAATATTTCTAAAATCAGACTGCTCATTGGTTTAAATCAGATTTATATACTAAAAAATGTGATGACTTTTCTTTTTCAGTGGAATAGTAGCAACTTTAGTGTTGTCAATGGGGCGAGAAGTTACTCGGATATAAGATATAATAAAATTGATAGAAGAATAGGAAAAGATATATATCCGAATCGATATATATAATGTAAAGATTTAGTAGTCTCCGGCGTTACGCACTTGTACTCCCCATTCCCAGTCCGCAGTGTTTTAGTTCGTCAGATTACAATTGATTCAATATATCAGTCGATTACTACCAGTGTCGTCAACTAGCAGAGCGCGCTAAGTGCAGTCTCTACGCCTTTAAAGTGATCATTCACCTACAATTCAATAGTAAAAATATAAGGGCCGCACATGCGGAAACGCTTACCGGATCTTTTGTATCAGTAGGTGAATCTTTAGATGGTGGTGTGCAATTAGCAAAAACTTCCTTGTATAGCGTATCAAGATTGTTGTTTGGGTCTACGCGATCGAAGCAATGTCGGTCCAACGCTTCCAAAACAGCTAGTACACGGGCTGGTAACAAAAAAAATAAAAAATAATGGAAAGTAATATTTGACGGCACGGTTTGCGTAGATTCTATGCGTTTGGCTGCAGCGTTGAGGATCATGGATTTGATTCTTACATAGCAAAAGTATTTGATAAAAGATCTTAGTGTTTGTCCATGTATAAACGCCTCGACGACTATAGTGAAAATTATATTCAACCCTCTTGCGTAATATGAAACTTAAAACGAGCGCCTGGTCTTGCGCTACTACTGCCACATAATAAAACGTTATTATATTACCTTGAGAACTGGTTTGCCATTTGTCAGTGCACCATTTGCTCTCAGCTTTTTTACTTCTCGCCGCAATTTCTTGTTCAGCTTCATAAACCTTAGAAAATTTTTGGATGAATTTATTTTCTTTTGAAAAATCACAGTAATTAATACTAACCTAACAGATGTTAGGAATTTAGTTTTAGTACTCAGAGAGTTCTAAGCTCGGTTATTTGTAGACTGTTCGGCGGTTCGTTCGCGTACCCAAATCGGCCGTCGTGTTGCGGAAACAAAATATCGTAAGAGATATTAAGTAAAAACATAAAAAATTAATTAATTACAGTATTTCACACTTTAAGCATCTTAAATAAATATATGTTTATTTTATATAATAAAAGATATTAGTTCGTAAACTAAGAAACAATATTAGATGAATACTCACCAGCTTCCTGTGCTGTTCTGTGATAGCCGAATCCATATGAGGCATAGGTAAAGCAGACGGGGGAAGCGGAAGCAAATCAAGAGGAGAACCTTGCATAGAAGAACCACATCCTGACCAGACCATCGCGGTAGGACACTCAATGCATATTATCTGAAAAGTGGTCGTATTGTAAAGTTCTACTTCACAATGAAGATATAAAATTTTAAAGATTTAAATCTAACAAGCCTGCAACTTTGATTGCCAATTTAAAAGCCCTTTCGCCTGTCATCTATACCGGTAGGCAGAGATTACGGGCTTCCATTTGGCACGATTTCAGCGTAGCTAAACGGACTTCTACAATCCTCTTTTCAGCTTTCCGGGAAGTGGAATTTGACTGGTTGCAGGCCTCGCCACCGGGTTTAATCTCGATATTTTAATTCAAGACTTAGTTCAAAACAGACAAAGGAAAATATTCTACATGGTAGCGCCAAGCGTTCGAATGGGCCGGCTCGACCGGAGTAGTACCACGACCTCGCAGAATACCAGCGTCAAGTAGAGGCACACCTTGTGTTTCGTTCGGTGAGTGAGCTAACCGGAAATCTTATCCCCTATTCTACTTCACGATCCTCACTCCCATCCTCCGAATATCCTTAAAGGCAGGCAACGCACCTGCGGCAGATGCTGCAGATGTACGAGGGGGACGGTAATCACTAACCATCAGGTGAGCCGTTTGCTGGTTTGCCCCCATATCACATAAATCTTCGTTTTTGTTTAAATGCTAGCATTATGTGCATAATATGGTATGCTGCTGTCTAATAACTGATGTTATGACCGTCTGATTTACATGTGAATATTAATTTATTGATCATAACGTCATAAAATATTTCGCTGCAATAAACATATCTTCTATTATAAAATACAATAGGGTCATATGATACATTATTTACTTTAAATAACGGTATTTGATTTTTATCATCTAATACCTATCGGTATTAAAAATCCAACCTCATCTGATGGTAATAAATGATGAGGTCAAGGATTATCTTTCCATTCTTACAGTAGTACTGTCAGTTAATAATTGAAATATCGTTTTTATTCTCTTATAATTTTTTTTTTGCCTACCAAGGACTACAGGCGTGAAATGTGAGCCTTATAATGGGGTAAACGCAAAACAGCGCTGGAATCTATTAACTAGTAAAGCCGGATGGCATACCTGCAATATTGTAGCCAATTGCATAATAATATCTCTATGATAGGCACAGTTCAATATTTCACCGAATCCTACTTGAACAGGATTTAATGCTGCTGTTATCACTGTATTTAGTGTGGTCTTCGTATCTCTAGGGGACGATCCATTCTCCTCTTTTACTTGTATATCCATCGGCTGTGGTGGATTAGGAGTGCCCATTGGAATTGGTGTACCTATGGAATGATTTGGATTGGGTGTCCCAATAGAGTGGTTTGGGTTTGGAGTGCCTTGACTTTGTTCAGCAGGGGTTGCTGAGCGTTTCAATTGAGAAATATTTGGTTTCACATCGCCATTGGAGTTTTCTGTCGCTGGCGACATTGGGGCAACACTAGTTTCTGAAAATAAATCATGTTGCACACTTTAAGCTTGACTAATATATAAATTCGACTTATTAGCAATTATATGGATTTTAAAAAAACTTTTTTAGACTGTTTTTTAAGATTGCAGAAGTGCTTGTTTTATTCTACTTAATATGACAAATATGAAAGTTTATTGTTCAATCACCCCCAAAGGACTCAATGGATATGAACGAAATTTGATTGAGATTTAGATTATGTCAGAAATATGATATAATATATTTTTCATTCCATTAAGTTATATTGGGACAAAATTAGTGACCCCGCGGGTAACGCCGCAGGCAGCCGCTAGTATTTATATATACTGAGTAAAAGTGACGGTGCGACATTAAATTAAAACGCGGTAAGTACTGCACATATTTATTAGAAATAGTCCAATAAATAATTAAAACACAAGTGTAATTATTATTTTATTGGATTGGGGTTGACAAAAGAGCTAACAGTCCACCTAATGGTAAGTTGCTACTGCACCCCTTGGACACCTGCAAACAACTCCAATCGAAGAAGGCTTAGAAATAGAAGGCTAGAAATAGCATGTAGAATATGAGGTTTAATTTAATGTCATGCCAATGCATCCACCACGTATATACATAAAATAGATAATCTATAAGTAACAAAATACAGTCCCTCGAATAAAGTTATTGGCAAAAGTTTTTACTGTCAACGGAAACCGTATACACGTCCACGCGCAAAATCAGTAACTTGTCGAGTTATACACTAACTAAAATTGGCTTTCTCGAACTCAAATACAAAACCTATACATATATACGACACTATAGGTGTATGGAAAATGTATTTGAGCAATAATCATATTCAATAATTATCTACAAAAGCAATAATAAAATTTTACTGCAACTTTATTTGAACTTTACATTAAATATATATAAATGTAATATATCACCACATACTACCATTTCCATCGGTTGTTTTGCTAAAGACTGCTGGCTGGTTAAGTGTGCGGAGTGTCGTGTCAGAAAGAACGGAGCAAATAGCGGCAGCCTTTTTGCCACATGTAGTTGCTAGGCGGCGAGAGAGACCCTCGCAGCATACAAATTCACTCATATGCTGTAGCGTTAACGGTAGGAACAATCTGTAACAAACATAAGATACTAAATTTAAGTTTAGTGATCTTGTGAATAAATTATAATTTTCCTGTCCGGCAATACCTAAATAAATAATAAAGTTATTCAAGTTTTATTTCCAAATTAGCTACTAAAAATACTAAAAATAAATGTGAGGTGCTAATATAGCATTTAGCTTTTTCAAATAGCTATTAATCTATAATTAAAATCTTAACTCATCGTATTTACCTCAAAAGGCCATCTTCCGGCGCCCTCTTGTCAAGTAGCTCTATAATCCAGGTAAGAAAGTCATGTCGATCCAGTAGACCCTCATCTAGCATGTATCGGGCTAGGCGACTGCAATAGTTCCACAGTTTCAGAGCCTGTCGCCAATCTGTGCTTTCTCCTGAACCTAAACCTGATAAGAAAACAATTTTAAGTCCAACTTCCTTAATGAAAATCAATTCCTTAATGAAAAGGGAAAAAGTGTGAAAAATTTTGTGTCCTCTAACAAACAATGCAAGTAACCGTCTCAAATACATCATCATTATCATAACATCAGCCTTAATAAATCTGTCTCGTCTCATCCTCAATCATCGCAAGGATGGTAGGCGTCACGGCTTTTTATACAAACTTTCAAATCCAAATCTTAGAAATTAATAAAACAAATTTATTGAAACTTTGTTTTTTTTAAGTTTTTCGCATTTTTTAAGTTTTATTTACGGATTTCATCGCGTTTTATTTTGTTTTTATATACCCGACGTTTTGATTGCTTTACAGCGGCCTTGGTCACGGAGGGACTCTTTTTGGACTAGAGTGTTTCCATGCAAATCCCTTTTATTAATATTAAATATACATACCAGAAGAGTTTCCTGGTGAGTGCATTGAATTTGGTACAGTTGAGCTGTTCGGAGTAGAGCCACCTGGTTGACTACCAGATGAATTGTGACTAGGTGTCCCCTGACCTGTGATATACAATTTTACTTATATGTCTCTACTTTATGACCTTTTTAATGTTACATTCTTTTAAATGTGTAAATATTTGTATCTGTACTTGTACTTAACTAGCGTAATTAATTTTACCTGTGCACTTATAAGGTAGTTTACAAAACACGAGTGCATTACATACGCATGTTACTTGCACCATGAAAAATCAATAAAAGTTTTTGCAAAGCTATAGGTAGTGTAGCACCTTTGATTATGGCAAATAACACAAACATGCTGTTAAATAGTCAAAAGTCTGTTAATAAATCAAAAGCAGTTACGCTTTTGATTTTTCTTACTAGTATGTCATACATTCCGGAACATAGTATACACATAGAATATATTATAAACGACTTGATACCTGATTGAGAAGGTGGAGTCTTATCAGATGGGTTGCCAGGAACTGCACTTTGGTAATGTTCTGCTAATTTCGGTATTTGATCTTTAAGAAATTTGATTAGAGTAGTTGTCCATTCTGCAAATAAAACACTTTGGAACTAATTTACATTTTGGTAAAAAATTCGTGCAGTAGCTGCGTAAAAATTTGCTACGACTTTCCGTTGGAGTCGTAAGAGGCGACTAAGGGAAAAGGCCGGCAATCTGCGAGAGTGAACCCGGCGACGAGGGTTACCAATTGTAGGCGATAAGGGTTGCAAAAGTCCGATTGGCTATGCTGAATTGTACATGGAACATTTATCAACAATCGTATTAACTAATTTATTTATAAAACCTTATATAATGTTGTGTATAAAGGCGGATTAAATGCCTGAGCCATTCTTTACCACTCTTCAAATCTCTAAAACAATAGAATATACCTATACATGAATAACTATAATAAGAAAAATGTACATAATATTCATACATATATTAAATAAATGGTAAAATAAAAAGTATAGACAGACCTAAGTATAGATTAGTTTCCCTAATTATATTTAAAATATTAATGAGATGATTCTGCCAATTTACTTAAGAATAGTTCACTGACTTTCAGTTCAAATGCGTAACAATCAGCAGTGTTTTTGATTTTGAAGGGGAGTGCGTTCCCCCGAAGAACGGATTGAATAGGGAAGGATGAATGAATGAAAGGGGAGCTGTGGGAGGGACACTGAAGTAAAAGGATATTGGATGAATGTAAGTTTCTGCCATGGTTAAAGCAAATATACTGAATGTAAAGAGATTAATACGAAGGAAGAGTGGGAGACATCATGATGGAATTGTGAAATTTATATTAGTAATTTACCTGTAGTAGGATCAGGCAATTGCCTCTTTTTAATCTTTGCCTCTGAAACAGCAACTGTATATGCTGAACTTAACTTTATAAACCAAGCAGCTCTTGGCATTGCCACTTGATACTCTGTTAGAGTAATGAATATTTCCTCTTTCTTATTAAAGTTTGGTGCCTTTTTAGCCAGCTGTGCTAGAGGCTTACTACCTAAAATTTAAATTTAAAATTGTTTTTAGTTTTTACATACATATTATTTTATTATTACAAAGATAAAGCCAAAATAACACTTATTAACTTTATTTAATAACAATAAATCTAATTGTCGCTGCAAAATTTGTAAGTTGGTACAAATTTTTTAGCTTTGCCTCACTGTTTTAATTTTTAGGTTCGACGTATGCACCGGGGGTTAACCGCGGGGTGGGAGCTGCACGTAATACGACCTCTCAATTAATGCTCACGTCCCGCTCGCTCCAGGCAGTAGACAGCCGATGCAAAAAGTATTTCACATCTTAGTCGGGTTTAGTTATGTTACTGCAATTATTATTCGTGACGCTAAGATACATCGTTATTGTTATTACTTCAAGTTTAACATTTTTGCTTTTTTTCTATAACTGTACATGCGTGACCCGGTTTCAAAGCGGTAAAATTCTATTTCTAATTTGTACTATACTTGCCAATAACCAAAGACAATTCATTATAATAAATAAATAAATGTTATATTCTTAATGAAAATTGGTATAATAACAACAATAATTACAATTTGATTAAGTCTAAAACAAATATTTTTTATTATTTTCATCAAAAAATTATATGTAAAATGTATATTTATATTAACTGCAAATGAGGATCTTTAATGATGTTCTCCATATGACCTAAATATTCGGGTTATACCTGCCAAATCTTTAAACCAGGCTTCAATTTGCGCCTTAGTGCGAGCAGTGGCAGGCCAAAAGTTATCTTTGGGATTCACTTGCTGCCTCTTTCTCCCACAGTCGGGTAGTGTATTCAGTTCTTCTTTTTTTGAGAGTATGCTCGAGAAAAACTGTCCTATCTGTAATAAAAATTTGGAACAAAATGTGTAGAAGGTTTACATCTATATTGGCATAATGTAATACATTTTTCAATAAATTTATTACAAGTATTTTTTAAGCACCGATAGTCTAATGGGCTAGGGTGCGAACGGCGAATCCTGACGGCGCAGGTACGTATTATATAAGTACAATAGTTTAGTCACAGGATATTCTTTTGATTTTTTGCCTCAAGATAGGATAGGCAACGATGCCCAAAAGCGGCCAAATTGCGGCTGTTAAGGTCCTCCTGGCGGTATATACAAGGACCTCTAATGAGGCCTGGAGCAGAAAGGAACCCGGTGTAGTGGGTCCGGTATTTGAAGGTAAGCCCGTCTACACAAACGGGGCCAATAAACTCTGTTCTGAAAACCGGGAGATACTTTTATGGCTGTTACTGGATGTGTTGGTGGTAATCACCATTGGTAAACACCGCCACAAGATAAAATATCTAGGCATTATTTTGGACAACTGTCATAACATAATTTTAAATTACCGCTATGACCAATAGTAGCTTTACAAACGCAGTTTATAGAACTCTAACAAAATTTACAGATGACTTAGTAGGTCTTTTTCTACCTTCTTTTGTTAAGGTTCTGTTTAGTAGAAATGAACCATTCAGAAATTCTAGAGGAGTGTAACCTGAATAGTAAAAGACTTACCTACAAAGTCAGTGGAGTATAAAGGAATTAATATAGAATATATATTAGAAGAAGAACAAAGAACCCAATCATAAGTTGAAGAGACATTAAAATTAGAAGGAAAAGTAATATAAGATGTAATATAAGATAGTAAAATAAGATGATAAAATAAGTAGAATGCTAAAAAGTAATGCTGGGTTAGAACTGAATTGAGAAAGAGAGATATATAACCTTTCAATGAATTAACAGAAACTCCTTAGCACAAACACCTGACTGGTGTCTACTGACTTTTTTAAAATAATTTAATTAATATTTAAAGTAATAAGCATGTTATGGAGATTACCTATTTCTGTTTGCATATAAATCTGTAGATCATCTGCATACAGATGATATGTACAGTCAATATTTAGAAAGAGAGAATTAATAAAATGTAAAAAATTAAGGAAGAAAGATTACCACTTTTGGTATGCCAGAATCAAGATCAGCCTAATGTGAGGACTTTTCCCCCACATGGCCAGATTGTTGAAGCCCATGAAGATTCTGCACTTTCTATTTATATAATTTGAGTTTATAAATTAGGAAATTTTAATGAGGTACTCAAGTAGGTGTTAAACATAGTTTTTCTTTGAATTTCAATTCAATTATTAATTAGATTCTGTAAATACATACCTTAGATGCAGAATAGTTAAAATTTCTAGCAGTGCCAAATTCATCACTGGATTGTGGTGTAGTGGAAAAACCGTGCTTCACGTTAGTGGATGTAAGTTCATCCTCCTTCTGTCTTGGTTCTTGCGGATATACATCAGGTGGACCCAAGCGAGGCCTTTTTAATGGCCGTTTTTCGTACATTATCCCCATAGTGTTAGGATAGATATTTATCTAAAAGTTTACTTTAGCTTAGAACGGATATGTGTAGTGAGATACTAGGCACGTCATTTGGAAATCATCAATATTATGGGAAATACTTACCTTTTATCTATTATAACATAAAAAAGGCATGATTATGCTTATATTAATGAATAAAATTGTCGTATAATTAGCGACTATATTTCCTAAACAAATAAGATAATATAGTTTTATCTCCTGTGATTGAGTTTAGACCTCGGGTCTAAACAAAAAACAATAAATTTGATTTGACTTTATTTGACGATTGACGTTGACGTATAATATATCTACAGAGTACCATACATTTTGACTTACCAACTTACCACAGTATTTTTTAATATTTGTTTTATACATATACTATCAAGATATTGTAAATAGTTGTAAAAATTATATGATAATATAATACAATTTTAGTTAATTTTGCAGATACGATGTTACTGTTTAGGTGTTAAGGAAATAATGAAGGAAAGAGGTAACATAAACTATGTAGTGATAATTTCAAACCTGTTGATTTTTACAACCAAGGTCGAGATATTGATTAGCAGTATTAATTAATAAAATAATAGCTTGGTAAACCCTCCATTTAATTTCTCTTCTACCGATTTCGGAAAAAAACGTTCGTTCCCATTGATTCTAATATTGAAAGCGCAACTCTCTAAAAACATAGAGGCAACGTAGTTATGAAGCTCAAAGTACTTTAAGGGTTTAGGGATACAGTTATATTTGTGTACATTTTTGGGTTTATATTCGGCAAAAACAAAACAGATACAACAATATCATATCGCGACAAGTATCAGCGGAGCTGGCGCAATTCGAATATTAGCTTTGACTGCGGCTCATCCTAAGATTAAGTACTAATAGATTTGGCACCCCTGAAACCACTATAGTGTCTCGTATTTATACAACTGATATTTGCCTAGAAAAGTCGTGCTTCCATATTTCAGGGAGCTTAAATTATGGTACGTTAGTTATTACTTACTTTATACTTTAATTTACATTTCTTTCATTTGAGTTAAATAAAAAAATTGAAATTAAAATTAAAATCTTAAAGCATATTTAAAATTTTACTGGAATTTTCTTTTCTTTATTTTTTACCTAAGAATCCTCAAGATTCACGTAACTAATTACTTGTCCAAACCCAAAACTAATTATAACTTTAGTCAATAAAAATTTAAACCTAAGTCTGAAATGTTACATATGTTATGTTTATATTTGTATAACATCTTTTCTTCAGGACTTAGTTATACAGTTTCCAAATAGAAAACTCCCGAAATCGATGTTTTTTTATTTATATGATCTTAATGAATTTGTTGTAAGAAACTGTTTTTTTTATTCAAATTGAGGTTGCTTTAATGCTGCTTTTCTTATATTGGAATAATATAAATAAAAATAACTAAAATTCATAAAAATAAAATAACATACATACATACATACATTCACGCCTTGTTCCCAACGGGGTAGGCAGAGACAACCTCCGTCCACTTGCTACGGTCCTGACACACGTCTTTCGCTTCTTCCACTTTCATCAAATACAATAAAATAACATGTCTTTTAATTATTTTATTTTTATGAAATAATTACCAATGGAAATATATTTTATGATGTATAAGTTTAAATTTACTTTTACAGTATTGTTTTTATTGAAAATTCAAAATCGGTAAAGTAATAAATTATATTAAGATAAGTATTGATTTACAGCCACAAAAAGGCTACCGACTCAGCATTTTGCTACAGCAAAAATGCTGCACAGCTGATATTCTGCCGAAACGCTTGACAAAAGTTCTGCGAGCAGCTGCTCGGCAGTCATTTGTTTGAATGAATTAACAAACAAAAAATAAGGTCCCTATCTTGCATAAACTTAATACAATGACCAAGGGTAAAGTGTTGAGGATTTATGAATGATTACTGATTAATAAAAATTGGTTTCATCTCAGAAAGTAGTTCATGCTACAGCCATGTTAAATTTGACAATTGTCGCGGCACATCATCCACCCACAATAAATCTATAATAATATTTTTATTAAACAACTTAGGTGTAAACATTTTTAGAGGTTTTGTGGTTTTTAGTGAAAAGGAGTGGTGTTTTTAGTGAAACTAGAAAATTGCTGTTTACTCTATCCCATATAAATAAAGTTGAATAGAAAGTTGAAATTCTCTTGTGGATTCTTCTGTTGTGAAATTTACATGGAAATCTACTAGAATTAGTGGATGTTCGTCTTATTTTTTTTTTACAAGAGTTAAAGCCTACAATCACTGACTGTAAAAGAGAAATAACATTTTTGATATTTTGATTAGGTGAACTATAACTATTTTTTTTATATATACAACAACCATTAGTAATTCTCTTTTGTCATCCATTACTATTTGAGAACCGCACAATTTAATACTGACATTAAATTATCTATGTATTGTGTACTATGCACACACTTAGAGATTCGAAGCAAATCTTAAATTTACGACATAAACAATTATTACAATAAATAAAAATAATTTGGGGTAATATTAAATTTTAAATGTAATTGATATTAGGATAAAATGTATGATGCCACACACATACATACACATTTAACACAGAAACATTTGGGCAATACATTCTGTACGGACTTTCCAAAAAAATTATCATCATTTCAGCTTACTACAAGTTCACTGCTGAACATAGGCCTCCCCCAAAGATTGTCATAAAGCTCGGTCCTGAGCCATCTGCATCCATCGATGTATGAATATAGATAATTATAAAAAAATAACGGCAAAAAGATTATGAATTTTAGAAACTAAATAAGAACGAGTGTAACTTAAAGCAACATCGATATTCTAATTATAACATCGTTAATTATGGAACATCGATGATCGACGAACATCCTTATGTTGCCTTAACAGACAATTATCTGTAGTTGTTATCTGAAAATATTTGAATCTGGTCTGACCATCTGATTCTGATCTTGATAGTCGAGTTGAGGGTTGTATTTGAAAACTTAAACCAACAACAAGTATTTTGAACAAAATGCCTCCAAAAAAGCAATCGGAAAAGGGAGCTAAATCTAGTGGAAGTACAAAAAGTAGTGGAAAATCAAGCAGTGATACAAAAGGTTAGGTTAGATTGTACTTTCTTTCTTTAAATTTTTTTACCTAGAAAACAATATATAAATGATAAGTTTATTTAGTTTAGTAAACTTTCGAACTTATTTCAATATATTTATGAAACGTTACATTTTTAATTTTAGAATCTGCCACAAAAGAGAAAAAAGGAGGGACAGCTGTCAAGGTACGTCACATACTATGTGAAAAACAGTCAAAATGTTTGGAGGCATTAGAAAAATTAAAAGCAGGACAAAAATTCCCAGATATTGCTGCAGCATATAGCGAAGATAAGGCGCGACAAGGTGGAGATTTGGGCTGGATGACGCGTGGTTCAATGGTTGGCCCCTTTCAGGATGCAGCTTTTGCTTTGCCCATATCTTCAGTCACCAGTCCTATATACACGGATCCTCCTATTAAAACCAAGTTTGGATATCATATTATTATGGTCGAAGGGAAAAAATGACCGATATGTTTTTTGAATTTGAGTATTTCTGGGCAATACTTTTGCTGTTTGTTATGGAACGAATTTGTTGCCTCCAGGAGCAGTTTGATAAAGATTTTTCTTTGTTACCTGATCCACAAAGTTCTAGTATGTCATTAATATCTGATATAGATGATTTTGCGAACAGAGAGTGAGTATAATAAAATTATTTGCTTCTATTACTAAGATGTAAATACTTATATTACTAAAACTACTTAAAATATTGCATTCTTGTACCTACATCCACACTTGTACATATTTACTTTTTTTGTGTCCAGAATTTTGGGGAAAAAAAATTATCTTAATCTCAAAACAGCATTAGAAAATTTTCTAAATTTATCTTTTAACTTATGCAGCTGGACTTGCCTTACCTATAAGATTAGACGTTAAGAGAGGTTTCTTAAAATAAACTATAAATATAGCTAAAGCTTATGGATACCTGAATGATGTTATCTGAGCATCAATCTGTTAACCACATAAATATCCTTGTGCTAGAAATGTGGATGAGTTGGGCCCCCAAGGGCTTTCTTGCTTAAAAAGTTTCAGCGGACTGTCTCATCACAGCTCATTAAATAGGATTGTGTGTGGTGCATCTCACGTTAATACATTGGTAGCCTCTCATAACAAGTATACATCAGCCATGGCCAGGGCAGTAACAAAGGCAGCATTTATAGGGTAAGTGGCGCAAATATAAAACTTTATAGGAGTATTTGTGTCATTTGCCCAAGAGATGACTGGTCCATGAGGTCCATGTGCAGCAATTTTTCAAGGAATTATACTCACAACTTGTAGCTGCCGGTGATAAGCATATTAGTTATTATCTTGCTCAAAGGTTAAGTTTAAACATTCTGTGTGGAATTGCACCCAGTATACATCCATGCTATGAGGAATAGGGCTCTATGACAATTTTAATTTTTAGTACATAGACTAATTGTTATAAATAATTAAAATTGGCATTTATTTTAATTAAACATTTCATAGCTGACATATTGTAAATTGTGTTTGTTACAGTTTTAGCTTGAAGTTGAGTTTTCTTCGATTGTACCGTATGGTTCACATAACTATGTTATTAACTGTAGTCTTCTTCTGCAATATGTGCCTATGGTTTATAATGACCAAGAAAGTCACGCCCAGACCCTTACAATATCGTTTTAGACTAACTTTACCATCTTAATGTCAATTGTGTGATAATGAAATTCATGTCTGCTATTAAACACATTTTTAATGATTAAGTGTTTTTATTTACCAATAATTTTTGTCTACCAATATTCGGTTAATAAAGGAAAGGAAACGGGTTATTGTGGTTAGTGCGAAGCGCGGCGGCAGTGGCGGTGAATTGCGCGGGCATAGACGAGGTTGCCATATGATTATTCTCCAAACGCACCTACTCCCCGAGGGAGTCGTCGCAATTACACATGCTTCTAGTTCTATGCTTGGTCTTCAGAATTGTAGCCAACCGGCCTTGTAAACGCGGTTACCGAAATGCAGATAGCATGTTGAAAGAGAAAGTGAGATTAGACACAGACAAGATGGAACGGCGGCGGCGCGACAAATCTTTTCTTATTCGGCGCAAAACTATTATCTTCGCTGATGATCTGGCGAGAACTGAACAACAAACTCGTTGGCGATGAGAGCTATTAGACTAGATATTCGGTATTTCCATGGGTTATGTACGTTGAAAAGGTACGCGTCACGTACCAATTACTGAAGGCTATGGCAGGTTACAAGTGTGTGGCTCGCGCACTAAAGACCGCCGAATAAACATTCTTTATACGTTTCTTGAAGTGTTATTTAGTCCAGTCTAGGGTGACTTCAAGCTTGGGCTTTGGTTGAGGTCCTCCAGTACGTTCTCCGTGAGGCGTGGGACTGGTTGAACACACCGAGTGTTTTGCACGAAAGCCAAACTGCTTGTTTGGAAAGATGATTAGTGATTCAACGGTATCCTTGAGTCGATTGAGGATGAGTATAATACTTGTAGCAGTACTTGCGGGTTTTAAGGATGATCGACGTCTTCCATCGAGGTTTGAGGTAGCGAGTCACCCGTCAGCGTTGCCCTGCGCGATACTTCCACCTTCTGAAGGTAGACAGGAACCTACCGGTTGTATGCTAGGATAGTACTGAATCTCCAAGGTGTCTGATAAGCACTCTGCCTTTTCGCTATATTCGAATGATATTTGACCTTTGGGTCTGATTATATGGGGCATTAATGGAAAGGTTTCTGACTTCGCTAAACTTCGAGCCCGCTTGTGGCTTCGCTAATAGTGGCCTGCACGTTAATTCCGCTCCTTCCGGTTATCCTTGTCTTCAGATGGTAGGATAATCACGTCGAAAAATACCGAATAAATAGACTAAGGATACCGATGACGTGCAGCAGCGTCTAAGTTGCGAGGTGTCTGGTGTCTGTACTGGTGTCTGTCTTTCTGTCATATTAGTTAGCAAAATCGGCAGCAGATAGAATATTTAAATCTACCGTAAGTGCTTCACTGTAACCTTAATATTAAGTTTTTACGCGTTACACTCGTAAAGTAAAAAAAACTGACGTCCAGTTTTTTCATCAGTCTATTTAATTCCACTACTGAATGTAGACATCTCCAAGAAAGCGCCAGATAGAGCCTGCATGAATTTCTTGACAAGTTTGCTCTTATCTCTTAGAGTCGACACACGGGACACTAGTGATGCTGCTCTCCATCGTCAGTCTGGGATATGGGTTCACCCAATTCGGATGGGATTCCGGTATCATTGGGTTCCAAAACGTCCAGTTTAGGCATTTGAATTACAACCACAACTGCTGTAAGATATCTACATATACTCGTATGGTTGATTGGTATATATAAATACCTATAGATATATATCTACATATTTAATGGTTGTTATTATTTATATAATACCGTAAAATAAATAATAACAACCATAAAATATATTTATAATAAAATTGAATAGATAAATAAAATCCAACCAGATGGAAGTCCTCGGCAGGGGAGACCAGACGGCCGCGGATTAAGGAGAAAGGAAAAGAAACCGGCGGACAATGCGAGCGGTATCGAGGAGACCCGCCTTCTGCATTTGAGGTGGGAAAGGTCTTCCACGGAGTCCCAGCCGCCTCAGATGTTTCGAGAGGCTAACTGCGATTAACCCATTCGCAGAGACGACGATCGGAATAATTTCGGTCGGCAAACCGTGTCTGCTTCGTAAGCCAGGTCCTGATATTTTGTTTTGTCTGTTTCGGCTTGTGTGTATAGTGTTATTATGATTTTTATTGTTAAATAAACCGCCATAATAGTTCAACAACCAAAACTAGTGATTGGGAGTATCTATAGTCCAAGTTTAGCGGCATTGCGCTTCACGTATGTTAGTATTACTCTGCATTGCGCTCTTTAACACGCTCAGCACAGCGAGTAGTTAAATTATCTTTACTTGGCTTGCCAGCTTTTTGTTAGCGCATTCTGGGAAAGCCATATGTCCAGTGCACTTTACAGGCTGGCAATTGCAACCTCACCTGCACGTGTTACACTGTACCCATTTATCTATGAACGAGCCACTGGAGATTCTGTATAGCTGTCAGAAAAATTGAAGCAGCACCCCATTTAGCGCTCAATATATGCATATTTAATAATGTGCCTCCGCAATAGGTCCGGACAGTGTTGTGTTGTAATATATTTTTTTTACTTTTTAATAATACTTTATTAATACTTTATTATATATTTCCCCTGATTTCTTTGATTACGTACAGGTCGTAGGAATAGTCGAATCGAATCAGTATACGTAGGAATTTGTAAAAGTAGTATTCGTTACATCACTAAAAAGCAGAGAAAGGCTGACGTCGAAACTTTTATATTTTTTGTATAATGCATATGTTCTATACGTTTTGAAAAATACAAACAGACCATAGAAAGTAAAAATAAACCAGCTTGTAAATGCCCACCGCTGGGCAAAGAAGAAGGCTCTCAAACATCTGAGTATGTTTAGGAGCCGGGAACTGTTCCAACGCCAGTTGGCGGACATTACATGTCCCAGAAATAATATTTTTATTATTTCTTAAACATGCAGTTTTCGTCACGATGTTTTCCTTCACCACCGAGCACGTGGTAAATTGAGCACTTAAAATTACTATTATAACACTAACATTAATTCCCCGGCACCGGTTATCGAATCCCGATCAATCGCGCTCTATGAAGCAAATGCGAACGCCCTGATCACTAGGCTACCACGGCTCTACAAACTACCAAAACACTAACAAAAATTTACTCCATCATCAAGCTTTTTAAAGGGTCTTGTGCACAATGCTTATCCGCAAGCTTCCTTCCTTTGGCCTGTTCGGTCTGATGACAATCTAGTACTCAGAAATCCTTCTCATAGCACTTCTTTTTACTCCAAAACCTTTTCCATTGAAGCTGTTCGGCTTTAGAACTCTCTTCCACTTCATATTAAGCGAGCACAAACCTTACCTATTTTTAAGCGTCTGTTAAAAAATCACTTTATGCCTCCTTAACCTTTGTTTCTTATTCCTTGACGTCGTTGACTTGTATATCTGTAATAGTATGTACGTGTTTATGTATGGTGAATACATTTATTATATATTTATATGTGTTCTACGTATATTATGTATGTTTATGTATATTTTTTAATAAATTGTATCTGCTTATAATGTGTAAGTATTGTATGTCATACACATGAATATTTTTATTGTGATACAGGTATTTTTTTTTGTTATATCATTAACTTAGTCTATGTATTTATGTGTTTCTTCTCTTACACCTTATTCACTTCAGTGTACACCCTAATCTGATACTTGTGTTCATATTTCCATATTCTCTTCTTAGCGATAAAGCCGCCTATTGTACATTTTTCTGTATATTTAAATAATCTTTGTTTGTTTAGTGTATTATGGTGTAAAATAAAGTATATTTCATTCATTCATTCATTCATTTCATTCATATCCCTTGGACTGATCGATTGGATAGAGGACTTCCTGATGGAATGGTCTTTACGATTAGTCATTGATGACTGCTCGTCTAAGGTAATGGTGAATACTGCCGGAGTACCTCAGGAGTCTGTTATCTCTTGCAACTGTTGACGTGTTGCAACAATAGAATTTCTATTGTTATGACACATGAAGTGAATAGCGATTTCCTATATCGCGATATCTTTGCGTACGCAGTTGACAGCACAGTTGTGACGGTTGGGATCAAATAGGTAGCCTAAAAAGAAAGCCAAGGTGGAGTATGGCATGTAAGTCTAACTATGCAGCCAGTATCCAACTGAATGAAGCCATTTTATTGCTACTAAAACAAACGTGTTTAATCACCTCTAAAAGAACCAAGGCTTTTAAAAATATATCCAACAGGATACGAAATCTCGTTGTGCCTTAGGTTTGGCCGGTTCATTGAGTTTAGGGTGGAGGCTGTTGCAAGGATGCTAAGTGCGGCGGTATTTCACAACCGGGACAGCAGCAATCCCATATAGGTATTGAGCGTGGTTTGGTTGTGTGTGAAATGCTGCTGTAATTTTTGGGCAGGCACTGCAAAATATCAACTAGCGACTTTGGACTCTGTGGACAGTGTTCCGTAAGAGACTAATATGTGACTAAGATATATTGCTAATTCTCTTTGCCTCCAGTCAAGATGCAGGGTTCCTAGTGTCTCGGTGGTTTACTTAGATTTATCGGTTATCTTGACGCACAGGGAGCGCAACAGCAAGGCGCAGCGTTCCATCCTTTTGTTAATATATCTGGCATTCGAACATCGCATTTTACTTAGTCATTTCTAATAGGTACAGCAAAGGACTGGAATAGTGTGTGAGTGTTTCCGTCTGAACTCAACATAGACGTTTTCAGGATAAGAGAGAATAGCTAGCTGTTATTGAGCTAGGGATTTATCGCCTCTTAACACCAGGCAGGATTGAAATTAAGCATTCATTCTACCAGTAGCAGTAGAATCCGTCATTGATTAAGAGTTTTACCTTTGAAACTATTTTATTTTGGACGAAATAACAACTTTAGGTGTTATAAAACTGCCAACCGCTTTCCGTGGGTATCCTAATGAAAAATGGCGTCGGATAGATAGCGGAATATCCCTGACTGAATTTATATTAAATATTTGGGAGAGTGGTACTTGTCCAGCGGTGGACTAATTAATAGTCCGATGAACACTGAACAACTTAAGTAGTATGTAACAACTTCTGTAGCTACGGGCATGTTCCTGCTTTGGTGTTTTTTTTAATTTATTGGTTGGGGGTGAAAAACAAGCTAACAGTTCCCTTGATGGTAAGTGGCTACTGCACCCAATGGACAACTGCAAACAACTTCAATCGAAAAAGTTTACAGATTTCAACCTTAAGGAATGAGGTGGAATGCCTCATAGTTTGTGTTGTATACTTGCTCTCTATACTTTTCAAATCGGAACACAGCCGTTACATTGCTAATTGGCGGTAGAAATGGGTAAGAGGATGTAAGAGCAATACTTGGCAGTCCTACATGAAGAAAATGGTAATTTATGTATAACATATTTTATTATCCTAGTACATGATAAAATATATTTGTGCACTTTTTTTATCACGGTGTAATAGGATTTTGGTCATTTGTATTCCAAGCTTTCATCATTCTTCTTTTAAGTGCAAACCCAGTAGATCTTACTTTTAAAAAATTATTAAAACTATAATTGTTAAAAATAATAAACAGATTGATAATAACAGTCTTTATTGACAGATTTTAAATACTTAAAGTAAAACAACTATTGAGTTGTCCTTGTCGCTAGATTAAGTATAATAATTATTATGTATTTATACTGTAATAAATATGAAACGTAATGAGGTAAAACTTAAAACTAACGTGAATGTGTAGATAATTCTGATCATATTACTGACTATGATCGATAAATCTTTACTTCGCTGTGTATAAGAGGATATGATACAACTATCCGTTGGCAGTTTTAAGCATTGACACCTTTACCTACTCTGTGCGGGTTACAGGCGTGAGGGTGAGATACGTACATATATCTATGGAAAAAATCGTAGGTACGAAATTTGTTGTGTTTGTATTGGTTCAAGTTCATGTTAAAATTGTATAAACAAAAACTTTAGGAAAAGTTTGAGAATCCTTTTCGATTTCTTGGATACTTAAAGTTAATGCTCATAATTTGTAATTATTTGTCTTATAATATTCATTTCAAACTCGTAAATTGGGGTTCGTGTATCTAACATATTTAAGAAGAGCGTCGTTCTCTTCGCAGACGAAGGGCTTGCGATGATGGCAGGCCACGTCGTGCCAGTGTACGCCATCGTTGTAGAAATTGTTCAGGATCGCGACACAGTGTTCTGCGGCACCGCCTTGATGCAGCTCCTATTTGAACATCAGAAAAATATACTTATTTGAAAAATTATTTCGAGGAAAACAAACATATTGGAGGAGTTATATATATTATATATCCACCTTCTTAGTTTTCGCCCAATAATCAACCTCACCTGCACGCTGTGCATGCTGTGCATGCTGTGCATGCTGTCCGGAGTAACTAACCAGGCTCTGGCGAGCACATCTTCCTTGTAAGTGGTGGTAGGAGAGGCGGATACAATAGTAGTTACGGATTAGAGGTTTAGGCGATTTTTATGAAAGGTTCCTTTTTTCGAAAAATACATTCTAATTTTCCATATATTTTGAGACTTTCAAGGCTCTTCCCTTAGCTTTTACGAAGTGTGATAGATTATATTTTGTAAAGTAATAATTAAAGGTTTGTAACCTTTAGTTACTGCTAAGACATTACTGACAAAAAATGAACAGTTCTAATAATAGCTTACTATTTATTATAAGAACTTAATATTACATTATGTAGGATCATTATCCGTTTTAATAGCTCGTCATTTCCACAGATAGCTTTAGTAATTGTTAATTTCATGCTAGCGAGGTTTACATCATTATTATATAAGTAAGTAACGTAGTCACACGTAATGTGGCAGGCTTTGAAGGCTGTTGAGGGCTGACAACAAACGGATGCGGATGATCCGTGACACCGCAGATTACGTATGTATGTGGGCTTGCTGTACAACTCCCGGCGAGCGCGTGACTCGAGCGAAAGTGACGCACAAACAGAATTCAACGTTGACGCATACCGAATACCGATGAGCTTTTATTGTGCAGTCTGTAGAAAGTAGCCGGGAGACATGCGGGTACGCCCTTCGGCGAATATTTCGCAGGCCCATAAATATTTACATCGCTTTCGTTTTCATTGCGTGACATCCGCGCGGATAACACGCCAGGTAAGTCTGTGTTTTATGAACATTACTCAACTGTTCTCGGAATCGACTACGTCGCGTTACCGTTAATGGGGGTTTATGTAACTTTATGCTTATTACTGTCAGCAATTGTCTAATTGTTTTAGCTTGCGGAAAGAGACTTATCAAAAGGTAAAAAGTAGGAATATTTCTTTCTTATTCTATTCTGTATTTGTATACATAGTAATTTATCTCTCTTTCTGCTCTCTTCTGATAACAATCTGGATTTGTACCTGAATTTGGAGGCATAGACGCTTCCATAAGAATTTTAACTTGATGCGTCTATTCGTTCTTGAGACAAAGAGTCTTGGACTCACGATGACCAGGCAGACAGACAAACAACAATGCGATATCTACAAACTTGTGATGTTTAAACAAAAGTTTGTTTAAACATTACACCATTTAATTTGTGATTCTCGTGTTTTCACGAGAACAAGGCTATTTTATGTCACACTTAAAGACCAGGCAGGTGCATCAATAGCTCTTTGTACTGGTATAAATAATAAACATGATTCCTATAAATAACAAAGAAATGCCTCATTTCTAGTAGTTTGTAAATGATCACCAACTGAACTAAACGCAGCAGTGTAATGCTGCTGTTTTAGGTTGTTATTCTTAGAATGCGATATTCGTATTTTGTTCTAATCTCGCTGCACCAAAACTCTGTAGTAGTTGCATTTATTCATATCATGTTTAATGCCTACTGCTAAAGTGATAAAGTTCAAGTGTGTTCCCTTACCCTGTTGTCGGGTTGTGGTTTTCCGATGCCGCCTCCTTCCGACCAGTCGTTCTGTTGGCGGTTTGTGGTAGGGGCTAATTTCTGTAGTTCAGCCGTCCAGAACCAACCGTTGATTTCATTAGGTAGCAGATCAGGACGATTGCATCCTTTGAAATCGCAGAGGCGACCCGACGTCCAGATATATTTTACCTTAAATAGAAAAAAATATAAATATACTGAAAAAAATTAAACGAATTGGATCATAAATACGAAAATTTCAGATTTTCTCCTTGGCCACTATGAAACCTTATATCATACTAAATAATCATACCAATAATTCTGGATTAGATCAACGGGAACTTCTCTGTATCTAGGTTTTGACGAGTAAGTCAGTGAATATGATAATAGGCATTAAAGGCCGCATCTTTGTATTGTATTTACTTAGAAGCATTTACAGGAAATACAAGGCCACAGACTTGAGTAGTCAAAACGAATTTGATTAGCGAGAAACAGGTAGGTATAGGTACTATAAGTATAATTTATAGTCTTGACTAAGTCGGTTTAAGCAAGCAATTACTTTAAATGGTATTAAGAACGCACCAGTTTTGGTTTATCAATATCAAATAAAAACGCAGTAAGAAGTACAGAGTAACAGTAAGTAAACAACGAAATATTTGTACTTGATTGCATTAGTTTTAATCGCAAAGAAAATAATAATTATACTTTAACTGGACATAGGCCAGGACTGTGGTCTGAATTTGACTGTAAACATAAATAGAGCATTCTGCTATTTCTATTATGTAATAAAATGTTACGCTTAAAATACTTACCTCCAGTTTCTTTGAAAAATATATGAGAATTCCTTCTTTTAATTAGCTTAAAATAAGTTTCGTATCATGAAATTACATCGAAGTTATTGTAACAAGATATTAAGATTAATTGAAAAAAAAACGTTTTTTTTAATAATTTTTAATAAAAATATATTTTATAGTACGTAATTTCGTTTTTGATTAGTATTGGCCAAAGATTGGTTTTGATATATAGATCAAATAAAAATAAAATAAAAATAGTTTTTTTTTCCTATCTGGTCATTACCAAGTACATTAAAAAACAAAGTAGATGTACGTTTCTTAAAACCTGTATCAGAAGATTATTGTTATTATATAGGTTTACGTAATACTACGTGTAGTTGATAAAAAAGTTTTCTAATAATTTCTACAATTACCTATTTGTAGCTGTGGACTGTGATTGCAACTACATAATTCACAATTCTCTACATAATTATAGTAGGGTTACCTGGCGGAGACAGCTAGCTAGTAGTGGTAGAAAATAAGAATACATGTGCCGTTTCTTAATAAAAATGATCAATATACAGTATTACTGTAGAACTTCAGATGAAGCTTAACTTTTTAAATTTACTTTAGAGTTTTTTCAATCCTAGATTTTAAACTGTTTATTACGAAAGGGTTAGCGTTTTTTTTTAAATTGCTTTACTAAAGTTCTGTGCTGTGATGTGAAAGATTTTGAGTGATGAGTAGAGCCTACCTTTGAATTTTAAACAAGTGACTTCAATTGCACTGTGTAGATCACAACACAATCAAATTACATTCGCATAACTTTATAAAAATGTAATTTGGTTGTTATTACACGGTGCCTGTGAGTATCTTATTTTAAAATGTAATAATGTAAATACTGGTGATCGATTATTATCGGAAGAAAAGTTCATCGAAAACAAAAAAAAATCGCTTCCCACGAAACAAGATATGGTACCGTCGATAACAAACAGTGAAATCTGAAAAGGGAAAATATTTAAACACCATTGTCGTTACCGAAGCTATTCGTGTGACATGATTGAAATAACCGAAGAACATCGAGTTCTACTTTTCGCTTTTAAAATATAGTGAAACTGTTGCGGTATCAATGACGTTTGCTAGAACAAAGCACTTTAAATTCGTAATGGATTCTTTTGAAGAATATGTCACTTTCGATTTCACTTTAGTTTCATTTTGAAAATATTACATTTTCACTTCACGGTCGAAATGTGTGGTGACTGTTCTATTCTTTATTCAAATCCGTGACATGCGTGAACGTTTTGCTAATTTCCGAGACGCTTCGTAGTTATGCAGGTCAAGGCTAGAGTTTCATTGTCGCTAAATGATGTGCGTTTATCTTTGGATTATCCCTAAATACATGTAAATAACTAAAGCACGTACAGAATTATAATGAAAAAAATTATAGCATTGTCTAGTTGGTCGTTCTAGTGATAAAACTAAAATAACTTTGTTTTAAATCGATTTTAAGGAACATTTAAATGTTAATATTACTTAAATAATAACTATGAAACCAATAAAGTAGAAATAAGAAAGAATAGAAAAATAGTGAAGTTATTGAAAAGAATAATTTATTCGGTTTTACGACTGCTGCGATTAAAATTGTAATTAACAATTTTAGTAGTGCCGGCATAGGGATTCAAACCATAGCTGGCCCACTCGCGTACTGTGAAATTAAAGGGCCTTGCTAGGAGTACGTTAGTGGCCTTTAAATGTATTTATGATTTCTATTCGATAATCGTATAAACAATACAGGAGGACTGAGCATCGTTGAAGCATTTAAACCCTCATGTTGGGTGACAGTTGTCAGAAATCCGATGCCAGGTGTATAATTGTACCTACTGTTCAAGGATTTATAGTTTATTTAAAAAAAACATCAAATGCAAAGTATACATCGAATTCTCACCTTGTCTTGCACGATGCGCGCCTTCACCCATTCGTTTTCGTCACTCGTCTCTAAGGAGACCAGGTCCATACAACGCTGTCTGCAGTAGTTTCTGGCGCTCAGCCAGTCCTCCTCCACACCGCGAAGTGCCGGGTCACGCCACGAGAAGAAAAATCCTTTATCTAAACAAAGGAATTACTTCAAAGTGAGATTTGTATATCAATAAGTAACGTATATTTTTTGATCTTTCTTAACAGCCGTGTAGATAAGTTATGATAGATATTCTATGATATCATTTGATCAAAAAAAATATATAAAAAATAAGCTTTGCTTCATGAATGAAATTAATTCAAAGTCCGAGGTTTCGAACAAAGATTGGCTCATTGTAATTTTTTATATATCATCATCATCATCATCATCATTTCAGCCTAACACAAGTCCACTGCTGAACATAGGCCTCCCCCAAAGATTGCCACGAAGCTCGGTCCTGAGCCACCTGCATCCATCGACTTCCCGCAACACTGCGCAGGTCGTCACTCCATCTTGTGGGGGGTCGTCCTACTGCTACGTCCTGCGCTTGCCTGTACGTGGCTGCCACTCGAGAACCTTTTTTCCCCAACGGTTGTCAGTTCCGCGAGCTATGTGGCCGGCTCATTGGCACATCAGCTTGCTGATCTTTACGGCTATGTCGGTTACCTTAGTTCTGCGGCGGATTTCATCGTTGCAGACTCTTTCACGCAGAGAAATATTATATAGTTATAACTATAATTGTATTACTAATACATATTGTATAACTAAATTGTGATTTCCAATGTCTGTGACGTTGCATCAACTGACCCTTCCTCCGCTTTTATCGCATTTGCTCTGTGCGCTTTCTGTTGTTCCGTTACATGAATAAAATCTCGGATGACAACTTCTAATAGAATTTAATGGAACGGCTAGTTTTTAACTCCAAAATGATAAATTTGTGACGATAAATTTACATAAAAATAGTCTGTATACCTAGTATGCCATGGAGTAATAAAAAACGTTCAAGTGAAATTTATGAATGTAGTGTCGACATGAGAGAATACAAGATAACTGTGAGAAACAGTTTACTTTCCATATTGTTTGAAAAATATGTATGTACAAATTATATGAATTGGTTTTAAAATATGTGGGAGAATAAAACTCATTTATTTATTTAAAAACAGACAAAAAGAAGTAAAAAGGTATATAACAAATTTCATTACATAATTGATGTTAAAAAAAATATCGCCCGAACAGGGACTTGAACCCTGGACCCTTGGATTAAAAGTCCAATGCTCTACCGACTGAGCTATCCGGGCTACAATTATACATCTTAAAATTACAATTTTAAGCTTACATAATCGTTGGCCCATATAGATAATTATTGAATAAAGGAAAAAATCCAAATTTGTATTATTAGAAGCAGATATAAAAAAATCTATTAAGTCGCGATAGCTCAGGCGATTGCTTTAGTAGCAAGTACTAAAATAGATTGCAATTTTATGTATAGAATTTTTAGTGTTTGGTGGTAATGTGGTAAGTATCGTGAGAAAACCTGCACGATTGAGAAATAATAAGAAAACTTTGAGAACATCTGAAGTCCGCTATCCCGCGGAGCAGTGTGGTGAATTATCGGCTACAAAACCCACTCAAAAGTTAGAGCAGGACTTTACCTAGCAATGGAACATTTATAGCCTGCATGGTTACATTTCACTTAATTTTTTTTAATTACGGTTAGCACTTCGTTTAACTAAGTATGTTTAGTGACACCATTAGGGGTGGGCAAAGGTTACGGATTTCTACTTGGCACGACTCAGTGTCCAAAAGGACTTTCACAATCCACATTTCGCCTTTCCGGGGGGAAAGAAAGTGACGGGTGGCAAGCTTCGTTTCCTGGTTAGTTACTGAAGGTTGCCATAATATTCTTTTCCTATGAGTATCGTGGGAAGAGAATATTATTAAAATGTTTGGCTGTTTCTTACGCCGCTAGCGCACGGCAAACAACCGTTAAAAATTTCTCATAAGTAGTGTATATACGCTAAACAAAATGTAATCAATTATTTTATCATAGTAAAGGAGTAGGCTAGACTCTAACATAACTACAGATCATTTAAACTTTTGCTTGAGTTTGGAATGAAACCTTCCATGGTGCACAGTTCCACAGTCCTGATAGCACTTGACAATATCTTATTTGTAAAGAGATCTTTACACAAATGTTAGTAACAATAAAAAGTGTGGAAACACGTAACGAGGATTTTTTGTTTGAATGTTAATTATTCAAGCACACGTGTATTATAATAATAATAATTCTTGCTAATGTTGAATGTAAGAAACATTCGGAATTATTAAGTACACGCGCATAGACCTACTTTACTGGGTAGAATTATGTCCTGTGAATAAGATTTACTTATTATCCGGATCACAATTTTTCATGTATCTATGCAGGCCAAACATTAACCCGATTTTAAATAAATTTAATTAAAAAAAAATTACAATAATCAACTATTTATTACTGATATTTGAATAATGTAGACGAATGTCAATATATCGCGACATAATATAATAGTTTGACATCTCATTAAACAGTTTATAAAAAAAGTATTGAGTGAAACATTGTTTACAAGTTAAATATACTAAAACATTCTTCAAACTTTCACGAGAAGCTTTAAAATTCCAATTGCATAACGCATTGTTATAACGAGTATACCTGTACAATGTTATCATTTACACAAATTCCAGCTTTAAAACAGGTTGCGTTATCTTACATCCGGAAAAGATATCGAGATAAAACTCGGAGCGTATAAGGAGAGCTTGTTATTATGTCATAAGTGAACCAAACTTTTTTGCTTAACTTTTTTAGAAATAATGTTGAACTTTATGATTACAGGGTATTTTAACCCTGTAATCATAAAGTTCGGCATAAGAGATCTCATCTCAATTTAAAGTCCACTATGGGAATTGTGAGAATAAACTCAAATAGCTTCAAATAGGTGGTGGAATGACCATCATAGATGGTGAATACAGTGCCGGGCGCACTAACAACGCTGCTCCCCGTTACTAGCCTGTGAGGAAATCTCAGTAAATTCACGCGTTCGTGAATTTACTGAGTTCACGCAGCAGGCACCACGTTCATGTGAGGTTGGATTCTGGAGAAAAAAAAATGGTATTCCTCCATACACTCTAGAATATGCCAGGCTAAATTATGCAGACCGGTGACGGGTAGCTGCGTCTAGTGCGAGGTTTCTGGTGCTGCTCCCGACAGTGAAATCAATCAGTATTTAGCTATATTTAATACTAGCTGTTACTACCCGCAACTTCGCTTGAGTGGAATTTTCAATATAGGCGCAGAAAACATTAAGTAGCCTAAATAACTCCATAAGAAGTCCTCTACTTTCTTGTGAATTATTGGAAATTATTTATTTAAAATTCAATTATATGTATTATATAAAGTATACGATCCACAAAAGACTAGAGCCGGATTTTACTATAAGATACTAATTTAGAAGTGATTGTGCATAAATGATTTAAATTATTACTATTTTATACAAAATATCAATACGAATATAAACCTAACAAAATAATAAGCAACCATTTTATTTTGTTTTCCTTTACTGGATTAAGTATAATAATCTAAATGTCAAGAAAAAAATATTCTGGTTTTTGATTTTATTTAAAATTGTAGTGTTTTGGCAGCATTTTAATATTTAGGTAAGTATATATAAATATTATAAATTTGCAAGATTTGAAGATTCAATTTCAATGTATGTCGGTTCAAGTCGAATGGTTGTGTATTTTTGCAACTATTAGACTCATATATATAGGGTGAAGGTCGATGCCTGTAAAGGATAATACGAGTTTTATCTGTAATTATGATGTCTCTAATTTAAGTAATAATTAAAAAAATAGATGCTATAGAAAATCCCGATCCTTACACTACAGAAATATAAATAAGTTAAATCTGGGTGCGGTTATAAAAAAAGCATCACGTAAGCGTTGGCCTCTGTAAACTATGGATACAGATACATTGGGGATTTCCAGTTACCTAATGCCAAAGGTAAATGTGTAGTTTTTCTCAAAGTAAATAATGTGAATCTTCGAGCACGTTAAGGAACCGTGCGGTTATTGAACGATTAGGACCGTACTTTATTCTTGCTTAAAACTCCTTATGCATAGGTTAAATAATTCATTTAATGAGGAGATGTTAGTTAACAAGAAGTTATTAGAATTGTCTGCTGTGTGGTGGCGACGTCAGAAACCTGCCAAACAGTTAAATCCCGTGGGTGTTGTAAACGAAGGGAAATGCCTGGAAATGTTTATTCTTCCAAAATGAAATCATTATATCGAAATAATGCCATAAGAAAAGGCAAGCAGCAGCAATACGTTTTGCATTGCGTGGCGATTACGGCAAATTATCCGCATGGGAGTGGCTCACCCAAGCCCAGCAGAGGACTATTTACAGGCTATTAAAAAAAAGAAGAATTATCTGTCTATGGATCGCTAGTATCGGCGTTGAACGCGTCTGCAAAATCTACAATACGTAGCAATCAGCAGGCGGCCTGAATCGTGGATCCTTTTGAAACTTAACCGATGACGAATTGTTTTGTTTCGAGGTCTGTATGTCTGTCACTTCCTGATCTTTTTTATGATCTAATCGTAAAGGTCCACATTTGATATTGGTTTCGGAAAATATAAATGAGAAGTACCTAAGATTTTGAGCTAAGGCTTAGGTCACTAATAATTTACACGACGGCTTCTAATTACCAATATGGTGATGAACCAAAATGTCGTCGGCCACCGTGACAAGAATTATATACAAAATTCAGACAGCTTGCATCATAATTAAATTACAGTTTTGTACTTGCATTACATCAATTTAAAATAAAGTTTATAACTTACTATCGGAATATCTTTCGTGAATGACACGATTGGCACAAAGTGAAGGCACTGGAGGTTCCAAAATGCGTCCATTAGGGAACTGTGCGTTTGCCACTGCCAGGGCAGCCAATAGGATCAGTGATCTTGTCTGCATTGTCTGTCAAAAAATAAAATAAAAATCAAAAAAACTTTATCCACTACATAATAACAATATAAGTAATAGGTAATTATTACTAGCGGTTGCTGGCGGCTGCATCTGTGTGGTTACAAATTTTATCCCAGAGAACTTTTATCTCAATTAAGAGTTCTCCGGCGACATCATCTCTGTTAACTATTCTTCTCCGATAAATAATCAGTATTTAACTTTCGAAAAAATGATTGTTATTCATTACGTTAACCGTAAATGGGGGCGTGGTAACTGGAGAATAATACTCCCTTTAATATTATACTACGCCAGTGATCTGGGTTAGAAACCCCGTGTACCAGTAAAATTGGTTACTGAAGTTTTAAGTGTTGAATTTACCCTGAGTTTGGCGGTGAAGAAAAACACCATGAGTAAACATGTATGTCTGAGAAATATTAATTATAATAAAACAATGTGTTTTGTGAAATTATGCAGTGGAATATTTCCAGCTCCAAAACCTTCTTCAATAATGAGAGGATAAGAGTATCCGCCCTATAAATGCCCAGCTGTGGGCCATTTATAGGCTGCTACTTTAATTTTCCTTTAAAACATTTACAAAAACATTTTGAAAACAAGTGTAATTTACAATAAATTTTAACAAACAAATGTTTATAAAAAGAGTTTAAAATACTTAGTTATTGGGACATTTAGATTTTTCCGCAATTTACACTTTAAGATTAGTTCTTAGTTAAGTATTAACTGTCTCATAATTTGGCCTAATAGTTAAGATCAATTTTCGAGAATATGATTAACAAAACAAATTATCTATATTATTTAATCGGTTCCTGTAATTTGACAATTCCGTTAGGGTCGTCAAACGGGTTGTTCCGCTTTATTTAGATATATCACAAGTAAGATATCTTATTATTACTACAAAAATAAAAACGGTTTGAAAACTTGAATATCAAGTTAGAAGTGTAAAGTTCATTAAACAAGTTATTATCAACATAATTCACATAATATTTTTCCGTATAAATTTGCATATATATTTTATTTTAAACTATGAAATTAAAAACATAACCGATAAAATTATAATAAGAATTCATTCTTAATGTAAATGTTTCATTGTCTACCATATCATGCAAGTAATTATTTAAAAAAAAACAATAGTTGTTCTTAAAATAATTTTAATACACACTTTACAACATATAAATGTAAGAAATTAAGCAAAAATTATTGGACAAAGTTATTTAAAATCCCGTCGCTGGAACACCCTGGTGTTTACAAACAAACTTTCTTTAGCCTTTACACCTGCGTTGCGCAAGCAACGATGTAAAGGGTACTGGGATTAAAGACCGGTCCCGGGTTGAATAGAAAGCGACCTTGCCCCCATGACTAAGGAGTTCGTTCCACTCACGTCTTACAGTTCCAAACAAGCCCATTTGAATTTTCTGTCCTGTTAGGATGTAATTTTTTTTTAAATATTTTTATTTTTTTACACTGACTTGGATAGAATTTTTACTAAACCTTCTCTGCGAATTTAACTCTTACTATAATGCTGTCTTTGCCAGTTGACTTTTAACATATCTTTTCGAAAAACAAAACAGTCAGAAAAAAACTTTACTTACAGTATGTTCCGTGTATCTTCCGATGCGGTCACCAACTGATGCGTCGTCGCGAGGCGGTCGTTTTATATAGAGAAAACGTGCACGCATGATGCTCTGCCTGCATGCACCCTCACAGGGTGGTTGTAGGTCTAGGCGTATCCGTTGCGATAAACCATGCTGACTAATGACTAATCTGAAAGTATTAATTTATTCAATTGCTTATGCAATAATGCAAACGGAAAAGTTTCTAAATTAATTTAATGCATTAAAGCTTTACAGGCAAAGTAAACAATCTTTAGGATAACTAATTATTATTACTAAAATTTTATATCCACTAGGACACACTAAATTTTCTTATTTCGAATTAGGAACAATGCAAAAAAATAAGACTGTTAATTTATTTATTGTTCATTGTTAATACCTAGCACTAACGTATACAATGTATAATTAGGCCTGTTCATAAAATTTAATCAATGAATGCAATCAAATATTTTCTTTATAAGGTAACGAAAAATGAAAATCTATTTCTTAAGATTATTCAAGTAGGGAAATGTCCTTGTGTGTATTTCTAGAACATTCTGTTGGCAAAGCGTTGAAAACATACGTGTCGGCATTGTTAATCGCTGCTTTCTTTGCGCGGGCGCACGTCTGCCATAACACGGTAATTCGCGGGACATAAACTGCCTCTAGTAACAAATAGATTTTTATTCTATTATTAAATAGTCCAGTTACATACCATCTAATTTACCTATAAATTATTCTTATAACTTACACATTTAGAAATATTTGACTACAGAATAACTTGTATTAACAGTTGATTGATCTTTTTAAACCGGTAACTTAATAACTTTATTTACTCTTATAAAATACTTTTATGGAGTAAGTAGTAAGACCAGAATATCTAAATTTTTACCATAATAAGACTACAACATACCAGCGATCCTTCACGGGTTAGGTAGAGGTGCTTACACTTTTAAGTATCGTTGTACGAGTAGTTATTTTTCGTTGACATTTGGAGCACACAATCTTTAGCTTTGGCCGTATTCACCATATTTGGCGGGCGGGTTGACGATCGGAAATGCTGTCACCCGACAGTAGTGTCTTCACATTTTTTCGTAATAAAAAAAATTGTATTTTGTGACACCAATAAAATATTTAAACAATTATATAAAATAATTTGGTCAAGTTTAACAAGTATAAACACGGTGTTTCACCTTCGCCGCATAACGGCAGGACTACAAAAACGCATTCGCGGCCCCTCCGACGCCGGCGGCTCTTGGCGGCACCTACTCGGAAGAGAACACATTCTCTCCATCTCCCTCCTGGCTTGACGCGCCGGAACAATCCCACTTGGGCAATGGACTCGCAATCAACCCAGAGGCCGCCACCCGCAGTTCACCACCCGGAGTCTATGGAGATCAGGCTCATAAGCACCAACGCTCGCACCAAAGCTCGTAACAAAGTATTACTATATATGGCATATATAGTTTAAATATATTCATAAGTAATAAATTAAATATATTTCATAAAAAATTAACGGGTATGCCTCGGAATTGGATGTAGGATAGATCTTAATAAAGAGTTCCCTTAGGGCAAAATCTGTGACTACTAGGGACCAAGTCGCGGGTCGCCGCTAGTATAATACCGTGGCCGCTTCCATTGGTCACGGAGAGCCCACTTCGGCTGCATGTATTTGGACAGTGGGTGCCAGAATACTCTGCGACTGCAGCTGGTCCAAACTGCTGATGCGTGCCGTGGTGGAGCAGCAAGCAAAAAAAAGTGTCAGTATTGCAATGCGCCGATCTATCCACTCTCAGCGCCAGAAATGTGGACAGAGGCGGAGCCATTAAGGCAAACGTTTCTCGTTTGGAATAGACTTAGATACTATAAATGAGTGCCTTAGATTAAATGGATGTTTATTGAGAACTGCAGATAGCGGGTGTCGACTTCCTATAAAAGCAATACTGCCTTCTATGCCATATTCATCTTTCTTCTGTCAATACATGGTCCAATATTTTTACTTGTTATGTTGTTGCCTAAAATAAATTTTAAGAATGTATAAAATGCGAACCTAAAATGTTATTTTAAGCCTAAGTATATATTATAATTTGTCCAATTAATTAAGTTCAACCTAAGTTTAACTAAGATTAAAAACAAATATTGCTTGAGCAACCAACTTATAAACGATAATCCGATAATCATCAAATATAGTATAGGCTAATTGTCTGTTCGTATAACCTCGATTAATTTACCTTTCGTGTTAAATGAGGCGGCTAATCGATTCACAATCAATCAAAGTATTTGTGTATGTAGATCAACTTACAAATCTGTTTTAGTGCCGAGATCACAAAGGTTTCTAAACTTGTGGGATCAACATTACATAACTTTTACCTGCGTATACTTATTTGTTCATAACATTAAATATCGTATCTTTATTAACAATAATAAATTTGATTACCAAATTACTTTGAAAGAAATGAAATTCTATTGTCCTAATAGGACTTATGGGGTTAGAAGGGTTAGTCATCGTCAGCTTTTTTTAGTCCACTACTGGACATACATCTTTCCTGGAAAACGCCATCAAAAGCTGGCAGCGTGCAGTAGCAGCGGCCGGAGAAGCGTCAGAAAAAAATTGTCACTCAAAGTTAATTTTTCAAAAATAGAATGCTATATACAATGCATTTACTTTATACTATCTCTATCTCAATCCTCTGACGTAGAAAAAACAAGCGAAAGAAACTCCGCATTCTCGCCACGAGCAGAGGCATCTGAGTAAGCATGCTTAGTCAAGTCTATAATACACATAGATAATATGAAAATGAATGAATGGAAGTTCGTCATTAAAGAAATTATAATTTTGTTTGACAATTAACTTTTTTTTACTTACGATACTACAATATTTTTAGAGACTTTATGCATCCTTAGTAACACAGCATAAAAATAATGCAACGTTTAGTCTCCCAGGCAATTAAATTATGTTCTAAAACAAAATAAGATATTAAAAAAAACGTAAAAACAAAAAGCAAAATGCAAGATTTGCATACCCGAGCAGGCCAGCCCCACATGCAACGCCTGTTCACAAGCAGGACGCATGTGGCCGCTATCGCCCTCCTCAACCACATTAAAGGGCAGTGCATGATCCGCCACACAGCGCCACCGCAAGCAAAGGTTTTAAGCGACCATAACACACTCAAATCTACCTATAACAATATCTAATAGTTCAACCGTGTTCGCGGTGAGGGTCTAGCTTACTCTCAACAGAATTATGATATTTGTGGGAGGCAAAACCTGCCCCATAAAATGTATGATTAAAATTGTCATTATAGACGGAATCTAAAGTATGAGGCCCAGCCTATTCTTAACAGAATGACAATAACGGAAATACAATAGAGTTTTCTCTTTCTGTATTAGAAACCGATAAAATTCACCTGCAACAACTACGTTGAATTTCGCTTTCAACTTTTGAGAAATATCTTTGTAATCTTCAGTATTCTTCCTTTTATTATGATATATATATATATATATATATATATATATATATATATATATATATATATATATATATATATATATATATATATATATATATATATATATATATATATATATATATATATATATATATATATATATATATATATATATATATATATATATATATATATATATATATATATATATATATATATATATATATATATATATATATATATATATATATATATATATATATATATATATATATATATATATATATATATATATAAGTATTATTAAAAATTCGTATTATCCTAAAGCCTATCATAAAGCTCCTCTTGGCATGATACCAAGAACGCTGGCAGCATTTCTACGCTGAATTGTTAAACTTAAAAGTTAAAGTTAAAGCGAGAAAAGAACCAGCCCTGTGGTTGTTGGTTTCAAATACAATATGTTCAAATACAAAGTCTTTCCTTATAGACTCATATTTGCGTAACTTACCCAATTATATTTTTATACTATCTCTATCTCAATCCTCTGACGTAGAAAAAACAAGCGAAAGAAACTCCGCATTCTCGCCACGAGCAGAGGCATCTGAGTAAGCATGCTTAGTCAAGTCTATAATACACATAGATAATATGAAAATGAATGAATGGAAGTTCGTCATTAAAGAAATTATAATTTTGTTTGACAATTAACTTTTTTTTACTTACGATACTACAATATTTTTAGAGACTTTATGCATCCTTAGTAACACAGCATAAAAATAATGCAACGTTTAGTCTCCCAGGCAATTAAATTATGTTCTAAAACAAAATAAGATATTAAAAAAAACGTAAAAACAAAAAGCAAAATGCAAGATTTGCATACCCGAGCAGGCCAGCCCCACATGCAACGCCTGTTCACAAGCAGGACGCATGTGGCCGCTATCGCCCTCCTCAACCACATTAAAGGGCAGTGCATGATCCGCCACACAGCGCCACCGCAAGCAAAGGTTTTAAGCGACCATAACACACTCAAATCTACCTATAACAATATCTAATAGTTCAACCGTGTTCGCGGTGAGGGTCTAGCTTACTCTCAACAGAATTATGATATTTGTGGGAGGCAAAACCTGCCCCATAAAATGTATGATTAAAATTGTCATTATAGACGGAATCTAAAGTATGAGGCCCAGCCTATTCTTAACAGAATGACAATAACGGAAATACAATAGAGTTTTCTCTTTCTGTATTAGAAACCGATAAAATTCACCTGCAACAACTACGTTGAATTTCGCTTTCAACTTTTGAGAAATATCTTTGTAATCTTCAGTATTCTTCCTTTTATTATGATATATATATATATATATATATATATATATATATATATATATATAAGTATTATTAAAAATTCGTATTATCCTAAAGCCTATCATAAAGCTCCTCTTGGCATGATACCAAGAACGCTGGCAGCATTTCTACGCTGAATTGTTAAACTTAAAAGTTAAAGTTAAAGCGAGAAAAGAACCAGCCCTGTGGTTGTTGGTTTCAAATACAATATGTTCAAATACAAAGTCTTTCCTTATAGACTCATATTTGCGTAACTTACCCAATTATATTTTTATACAAAAGCTGATCCAAATGCCCTTCAATCCTTATTACGGGACCGATTCCGAATTCAGGAAAAACATCCCATTACTTTAATATTTCTACCGCCGTGTTGAACGATATTTTTTCTACTTACTCCTCATGTTTAATGTCTCGTTAATCGTGTGTCGTATCGTACGTATCGGATATGCCATCAGAATTAATCAAGTTTACTTTAACTTCGTTTGACAACAATTTTGTTTTCTTTGACGATTTGTCCAACTAGATGTGTCTAACTTTCTAGCAAAGGCTAAACTATTTTCTCTATGTTGCCTGGTAAGAAGTGGTACTTTTATAGCAAGCTTTCCAAACATTTTGGGTTCAACCAGCCGCCTGCTGAGTCGTCTTGCGCATAGGCTTCTAAGGTTGTCTCGAAAATGTTTCTTCTGAACTACATTCAATTCGAATTCGAAACGAATCAACATTTCCTCACGAGCTATAGTCTTCCTTGTCATAACTTTTCAAGGTAATTTGTCCGATATATAATCTTATTTTATAATATAATACTTATCAATAGATCTAGACAGTAGAATAATTATCATAAGACCATTGCTTAGTTATTTTCATAGTCGCCATATGTGAATGTTTTTTTATCTTTATTTAGGCAACACTTCTTGTTTATTTAGTTATTGTTACTACCAAATGGTCACAGGAATTAAAAGAAATAATTAATCTGGAATCATAAAATAAAATACTTAATCTGCTTTGCACATCATACTTATATTAAGTTATGCGTTATCAGTTCAGAATTCCGGATCTGTTTTTGTGATTCAGTCTCTGTGGGCGTAAGTAAAGTTTGCAAGTTTTTAGAAACAGTTAAATAAAGTACCGCTACCGAGGGACATAGCACATGTAACACACAACCTCAACTTGTTAAACCAACCAGTATTTTTGAAATCCTTACTATGAAATTATATTGTACAAGCATCGCTTGTAGTCGAAACTTGTTTGTAAAGTAACTAAGTAATAAGTTTCATTCCATACCTTTTTTAATAAATATTAAAAAAACGTACTTCAATTTTTGTTGTTCATATATTAATATATAAATGATTATATTTATAATATGTATACAAAAATAGAGATTATAATGAACGTATCAAGAAGATATTTTTTTAATACTCTATTTGTTATTTCTCACTGTTTTCAAATCAGCTTTGCCGTCTAGGTACGTCCTATCTTATCTATACTAATACATAACATGGTTTGTGTGTATGTTTGAACGGTTTTTGCATTTTAGGACCATCAACAGTAGATCGAATCATACCTACTAGGTAGTATAGTTCAAGAACTAGAACTATGTACATAAGTTATAAAACCAAAAACCCACGTGCGGAAAAGCTCAAATTCAGGTTAATCTTATAAGAAATTGGTTATAATGACATCACAACACGGACTAGGACCCACGGGGCTTCAAGACAAAGCTAACGACTCATCATTTATCAAGACATAATAAATACCTTAAGAACTACACGGGAACAGATGAACATTCTTACATACAAACATACTTACATACATCTCGTACATATACTGTTACATGTAGGGTTAGTAATAAGTTTAAAAAACTTGATACCTGACTACCAAAAAGCACAAATTCAAGTTAAACTTTCGATAACTGATAAATATACTAACATACAATTATACATATATATCCATAGACTGCTCAAATCATAACCTTCCTCGAAGTCGGATATAAATACAAAAATACAAATGGCTATTTAACTTGAACGGAGTCACGGATTCTGACGGCAAAGAAAAAAAACTTTCACGAGCGACCCCTTATACTGAGGTGGTCGAAGGTTTCGACATTTATTTTAGTCTTTATAACCAACTTTTATATTTTCTGGGACAACGAGACAGTCGTCATTCAAAATGATTACGGGTTTTGATGGTTTGTTTACCATGTGACATTATACGTGCAATGTGCAATTTTTTTAAAGAAAATAAATTATTACGTCTAAAGGATATCAGGAATAGAATTTGGAAATAAGCAGAAGTCAAAAATACAAACAACAAGTATTTACGCTACAATGTTTAATTAAATGTAAAATTGTCAATTTAGGACTTAAAACCAATATGAACCTAAAAATAAGCTATAATAAACTCTAAGAATATTAACCAAATTCTCGTGAGAATTCAGGTATGAGGATACCGATATGCTTAGTTCACATCTCTAGTTGGGTTAAGTTGAGCAAAACGAGCCTCATATTTTGCGATGACTGTAATAACGGACAAAAATATATAAATTTACTACTTTCGATGATAATATGAAACTAAAATAGTTTGAACTAATTATACAAGAATATAAAATCAACTAAAAAACGTTTCTCTCAAAAAAAATCATCTATCCATGTTAATCCGGGGCAGCTGGTATGATACAGACAGTTAGTTACCATTAGTAAGAACTACAATTTGTAGACATTTCTTGTTAATAGTGTATTTGACCAAAAACCAAATTAAAATAACAAACAAGAACGGTGAACAAAAATGAGTGAAGTTCTTTTCAGCAAATGATCTGTAATTTGATTGTTTACTTATCTAATATACTCGTGCGACCATAATTGAAAGTGTCATATGAGACAATTTTAAAGTGCTTGTCCGTTAATTTGTCTGAGTTATAATAAAAGAGTACGTCTCTTTTATTCTATTTTTTTGATTTTGCGTATGTTAAGGAAATAATATATATTTTCACTTGCTACCCGGGGTTTCCCTCGCGTGGTCACAAAGTTTGTCCCAAAAGAACTTTTATCTCTCAAAGTTTTCAACAGTACAGTTCGTGTCAGTGCATTGTCAAAATAAAATTAAGTGTTTTTTGGGCAAGTTTTCATAGAACGGTAAGTACTATCTGAAGAATAATCATTCTTCTTACAGATTTTCACATAACTTTTATGATTTATAAAATGTGAACGAAATTTTTGTTTGATAAAAGTTCGTAAAAGGTTACAATAATCTTGAAGTTCACAAATATTATAATTTAAAAAAGAATTACAAATATTTTACAAACTAAAATATTTGTTATCGGTTTTTAAATTCGATAATCTCACTTTCCTATTCGAAATGATAGCGAGATAAAAAAATATGTTGTGGCCATAACCAAATTAATGTTGTACCGTATTGGTTGACATTTATAATTTGCGAGCCAGGTTGTACAAAATTTCAAGTTTGCAGTCGCATTGTCGACAACATGTTATCGATATTTGTCGATGTTTTCAAGCACCGCACCGGGGACAGGATGATTCTTTCTATCAAGCCTGATATCGTGTTGATGGGCCGGGCACAATCGAGGATATATTTTGTCTACATCACCATTTCATATGATGAGACCATTGTGAAAGCCGAAACAGATAAGACAAAATATCTGAACCTGGCTCACGAGGTGACCGACATGTGGTATGGTATACCGACCGAAATTATTCCTATCGTTGTATCTGCAAATGGGTTAATCCCAGTTAGCCTCTCGGCACAGCTGAGGCGGCAGGGACTCTGTGATGGACCGCTCCGAGCTCAAATGCAAAAGGCGTTGGACCTCGATACCGGCCGCGTCGTCTGGCGATTTCATTCCCTTTCCCCTTAACCCTTAGATGTCTGATTGCCCCTGCCGAGGGCTCCCAGTCGGGTCGGGAATTATTTATTTGTTTAATTTTATTAATATATTTTTTTTAATATTATTTATTTTATGGTATCCCATGTATCTATACATTCAACTCGACCAGATGAGAATAGGATATATGACAAGTGGGCGTTTTACGTAAAATATGTTTTAAAAATTAATTGACATATAATGAAATTATTGTCTTCATCGGCCAGTCTCGTAAGTCTACATTTGGACAAGTTTATTTCCTTAACAACGCCAACAAAAGCTTTTGTGTCACATTGGGTAGGATTTTCGTACAAGAAATGCTGCTGAGATTAAGTTCGGCATATTTGGGTGAATGTTCCTCGTCGATTAGGTAGGCAGAAGATTTCACTGCGTGGAGGTGATGTTAACATCCAGAGAAAAAAGATATATTTCCCCTTACATCGCAATACACGCAAATACTTACTGAGTCAAAAACAAAATGTCATTACACGTTGGCAACCCTGGTCACTATATATTAAATGCCAATAGTCAACTGAAAGCAGAATTACCAATCTTTTAGTTTTAATTCTAAATTAGTAGTTTTTACAACACGTCGTATTTTTCACAAGTTTTTGATACGATTTCTGAAAAGAAGTAGATTTCCGATTTTCCGTTTTTGTAACATTTACAGTTACAAAAAACTAATCTAATCTGTATCTGTTACTTTTAATCAGTGGTACAACAGGGTTGGCAGCGCTGTTTAGAAGTGACAGATACAGATTTGTGAATGATATGAATGAAACGTGAAATAAATAAATTTTGTTTGAGAAAAAAAATAGTTTGACGATATAAACTTGTATTGATTTTTATTTTAAAGAGCTTCAATATTAAGATAAATATGTTTTGTTGTCTTAAAGGATGTTTAAATGGATTTACACTTACTCCTAGTGTTCCAATCCGGATTAAAGAAAACCCAATTCAACTGGATTCCTTACACATGGGTATTTATCATTTTAACGTTATAATTTTAATACATTGTTTAGATAGTTGTAATAACATGTTAAACTATTTGCGTCACAATTTTTTTTGCAATTATGATGTACATTATCAAGCTGCATTGGTAAAATCAAATTACGCTTACATTGTAGCATTTTGCAGATTTTATTAAAAATATCAATACCTAATAGGTATTGTAATAATTATAAAAATATATAGCACACTACTTTGGTTACAGCCAAAATATTACTCATAAAGTATAAAATAAATTAAAAGATTTATCACTACCTAAAATTCAATCATTATAGTCCTCCATAGCATTTCCACAATTTTAGTATCCTTTAACCCTTCATGGGACATGAAAATAAACAAAAAAATACATTACCTGGTATGGTAGATCACTCAATAATTGCCTTCAAACCTGTTTTTTTTAAGCAGGGTAAAAAATTATATTTTAACAGAATGTTAACAATAACAATTTCTATGCCGGGGTTCATATAAAAAATTATACTAATAAGAGCATAGAGTAAATTTTATTATTGAATTTTTTTTATGCAAAGTTAATTCTTTGAGCATAATGTAGAAGAACACTATTTGAAAATAAAATTTTGTTAACAAAAATACACACTATAATTTGTTTTACTTTTGATACCATAAAAATTAAAAAAGAAGGGCGTTACAAAGCATATTCTTGTAATATATGATCCTTTTTAAAGCATTTGGGCAATTGAAAGCAATGAAAGATTTTTTTTAATATCTCTTGCCTGTGAGCTTTCTGTTACAGTCCTCACACACTATGCAAATTCTTTTTTAGCTATTTTCGCCTCAAAACTGCATATGCAAAACCCTCTCAGTCTTCTCTGCAACTAAGGGGGTGCGTGACATTTATATGCTCTTAGCTCCTTAATATTGTGATCCACATTTTATAAAATTTGGTGTGTGTTTATACACTTATAACAATTAAGTTATAAATTATCAAAGTAGTGTGACACATATTCAGTTCATACTTTTATACATAAAATAGGTAAAGACAACCAATATTCTGTTTGGGCTTTGCATAATGAAATCAATACATCATACTGAGTGTTAAAATGGCACACTGAGTGTTAAAACTTCACGGTATTTATAGGTCATGAAGTTGTATTAGTAAAAAATGGACAGAGGGCATGTGGATCTGGTTGTACACTTGGTAATGCACCTTTAGTGCAGAATAAGGCTTACTTTGAAGTAAAGCTGCAGCAGGGAGGTGTATGGGCTGTAGGACTTGCTACCAGGAGTACCGATCTTAATAGAGTTCATGGTAAATATGCATTTATTGTTATATATTATAAGAACTTGACCCATTGTAGATAATTATTGTATATTGTCTTAAAATATTTAGAATAATTTGCATTAAGAACTCCTTTGAATGCATACCAACTTTGCTGGATTTTTCTAGGAAAAAGTTTTTATTTTATTGGAGTGGGGTGACAAACAAACTCAATGCATATGTTGGTAAGTGGATACTGAAGCTGGGCACCTTCCAAGAACTTCAATCAGAGGAGGTTACAGTCGCATTCATGGCATCAGTGCTTTTGATTTGTATTTCAATAAGCAGTATCTATATATATAATATACAGTATAGCTGTTATTTAAATTACCAATTACATATATTTTAAATGTAGTATAAAATATATACTCATGAAATGATTGTTTACTTATTTGAACTTAAAGTTAATTTTGAACTTTTTGATAATAAATTAATGTACCTCTTGATAATAATTGGCAATAATATAAAACAAATCCTGTAATGAATATTGGTGTGGACTGAGATCATGTGTTATGAAAGAACATGCTTTTTTCTTTGAAAACATGATATTAAGTTGTCAGCTTCTATTTTTAAAAATGTAGCTATTTTAATTTTTTCCCTTTATTGTACTTTATAATTAAATTTCTATGGTGCATGTGTAAGTAAGGCATGAACTTATTGATATTCTAGCAATGCATTGCCTAGGTCAGTGTCACCTACATTGGTAAAAAGGTCACATGCATTATAACATACCATTAAACCGTATATAATTTGAAGTTGGGTAATAATATTTTAATTATTATTAAACATCATTCTTCTAATGGAGTTTGTAGCATGACTGGAGCATTTTTAATTGGGTGATGTAAGTATTGGTACAAATTGTTACACAAATTTAGTTTCATTATGTTGTGGCGATATTTAATGTTGTGCATGGTATAACTTGAAAAGTTTACAACCTAGTCTTGACCTGTGTGATGGCATAATAAGAAATCAGTGTGAGTGCCAACTCAGAGGAAGCAAAGGATTTAACATTGCCTCTGTGGCAATTTTTTTATAATTTATGCAAATATAAATTTCAGGTGGCTTGGATAAAGAATCATGGTGTCTTAACAGCGATGGAACACTGCGACATGACAATGTAGAACTTTATCACCTCAGACCGCCACCCTGCGAATCTCCTACCACCGAACTACTAGTATCCACAGAATCGCCGAATCACAAAGAGAATGAAAAAGCAGAAAGTGAGAAAGCAGTGGAAAGTATAGCAGCAATGCCTGTCGAAGGTGATATAATAGGTGTTGCATATGACCATGTGGAGATGAACTTCTTCCTCAATGGCAAGAATATGGAGATTCCTGTTAGGAATATCAAAGGAACTGTGTATCCCGCTCTCTATGGTAAGAAATAATAATAATTTTTTCATCCATATTGAAAGTAGTGAAAGCTAAACTATAAATGTGAGTGGCTATTTTTTAGTAATTGTACTCAAAAATATGATTACTCAACAGTTACGTGCTTAGAATATGCTAGGCATATCATTTAAGCCTCTAGATGTGACAACACACATTTACATTGATTTTTGATCAATTATGATTTTGATGTAACTAGAAAATTCGAGTCAAAGTGGTTTAAGTAGCCTGTTGGCTTGATTGAAGAAGATTATGTCAAAATTAGTTAGAAGCCTATCCCTATGGGTGGCAGGAGTGGGTACAGTGAACAGAAGATCTAAACTTCTCACTAAGTATTATAGTGCCGTTAATGTCCGCCTTAACTATGTGCAGACCGCCTGGTATGTAATGCTATGGCAAATATTGTTAAATATGGAAAAAAATTTGTAGTCTAAAATATAATCATAAAAAATCTCACATGTTGGATGCCGTGTGCAGTGTTGAAAATAGATGGGACACCGAACCGACGATAAATAATTTCAAATCTAGTATACTATTTTCTTGAATAATATGCATTAATGGATGCAGATTGATCAAGAAAAGCTATAAAATATAATGTTTTCAAATATATAATATAGATGATTGTGCCATCTTCTAGTATCCAACTATTATTGCTATCAGACTGTTTATTTTTTTATTTTTAATAATTCTCATGTTAGTGATTTGTTTTTCTTTTTTAAATAAATGTGTTGTTAAATTTCAGTTGATGATGGTGCAATCTTGGACATAATATTGGATAATTTCCGATATCCGCCTCCCATTGGTTACGAGAAGATTATGGTTGAGCAGTCTCTACTGTAACAGAAAATATGAATTTGAGATTATGTGTGTGGACACTGTAATGTGTTACATCATTATTTTGTATGTTTGGTAACATGGTTTGAGACTGGTATCATCAAGTATAGAGACTTAGTATTGCATAATGGAATATACTATTTGGATTATTTAGCTGATGATTCACACACTTGTACATAATATGTCTTGAATATTCCTGATACTGAAATTGTAAGTACAATTTTCAACTAACTCTTTGCATGGCCAAGTCTAATATGATCCAGTAAAGTCAGAGTCTATTCAAACATTTATAGCATTATAAATACATTTCATAAGTACAGAGAATAAAAAAAAACTTTCCTTAATTTTTTATTAAAATATAAGTTTTATTGTATTTTTATGGTCATTTCTAACTAAATTTTTTAACATATAATTAATTAACAAAAACAACAATTTCGCTCACTGGTCTATAGATACAATAGCAAGACAATGAATATTTCTTTAAGTGATGCAACAACAGAAATTCTTTTGTTATGACACATGAAGGGGAGGATAAAGGAGATATTTCAAATCCCAGTTTGGCTTTTATCTTCATTTTATAAAAATTGAGGAACATGTGGTGATTCAGAGAAGTGAATGAATGAATTAGAATGATTGAGGTGTACATTATTTGATATTAATTGCAATTTGATCATGGTAACAAACATCATCATGGCCCAGCTTTATATTATGGACAGTAAGATTTTGACTCTGTTTTTGCTTAAAGCAAAGTTGTCACAACTGTGTGAAACAGTTATAGGCTAAGTACCTATATTAGTTTTTTTTAAATAATGTTGTTTTTAACCTCAAATCTCGTAACTAATCACATACACAGACATAAGTATTAGTAGCAGCCAGGTAATAGCATCTGGGCAAAGGCCTCCTCGCTTTATACTTCAATAATTGAAATTAACTATTTTAGTAGTTCTGGGGTCCCAACCCAGGTCAGTTGTTTATTATGAAATTAAAGCGAGTGTGTATCAGTGTGAAAGTTATTCTTTATGATTCCATCTACATTTAAATGAAATTATTTGAATTGAAGTCAAAATTGTATATTATGTTTAAAGATGTGACTTAAATCTATGTTACATTAGCTGGACTATCTTTGTAAACTGAAACAATATGCAGGCCAATAATACATATTATCTAAAATCTCCATACCATTGTGCTCTTTTTCGTTACATGAAACATATTCATTTAAAAAAATTGTGATATAAAACTAATTGTTTTTGAAATTAGAATATTAGAAAAAACACCTATTCAGTCATTGTCAAAGGTTTTATTAAATTTATCGTTACCTAATAGTCACTAAAGTCTTTGTAATACAAATTCACATTTCTGGACAAGAGATCTTTAACAATAATTAAAATCTTTCTCTAGTACATTTCGTAAACACAATTAATTTGAAAATGCGTCATGTTGCGTTAATATACTTGCTGACAAAGAGATAATTGATAAAAACCTTATATTATTTACTTTGAAGATCTTGATTGAAGGAACTCAAAATATTAATGAAGAAAATTGTTAATTACAACGCAAATTTCGGAGGGGAAACCACGTATTCATAACGAATTAAGTGTTGGGCAGTGGCTATGCATTTGAATGCTGCGTCTAGTATTACTATAAGTATGACCTACAAATAATTGTTCCGGCTAGGGTCATCATGTCTGCAAATCGCCTTCACAACTCGGAAGAAAATCCTACAGTGTGATTAACATTTTAAAATATAATATAAAAATATATTTATAATAATTAGGTTAACAGAGCATCAACTGTATTTATGAAAATTTTATTATTCTAAGATCTGAAAGACTATTATTATGAGCTCCTATTTAATTCTTTAACTTAGCTGTTCTGATATCGGCGATCGTAAAGAGCTTTTCTAGTCCTGTAAATAATTTGATTAATTTACTTATTTTTTATAATAGGGTTAAGAAGTCTTTTCTGTACCAGTGAATTTAATTTTATGGTTACCTTTTCTTAGAATAATAAACAACATTAGGTATGGTAACCTTGTTTGAATAAATATTTTCTACTATTGTATACAGTTACATCAGTACCAAGCTCGAAATAAATAAAAAAATCCGCTGTAAACTATTTGCAGAATGAATTTACAAAAGACTTAGTACATTTCCTTAATTTCTTCTAAGAGATTATTTTTGATTTAAATTCATTTTAAAAAGTACAAGTAATACTTTTTTTTTTACACAAGCAACACTGCTACAAGGCCAGCCAAAATGAGAAACATACGAGAGTGGTCTGAAAGTTTTTGACCTATCAATGAGATAATTTTTCCTTGTCACACTTATCTTTCTCTGGAAAATAATTGTTTACGAAGGTGATGGCTTCCTCATTTGACGAAAATCTCTATCCGCCGAGCGCGATTTTTAGATATTAGACTAGATCTGCCAAGTAAGGTGGATTGTCGCCACGCTGAGGTGTGACATGGCGCATTGTCTTGTTGAAACAGATTTTTTTTCTGTAAATTTGCCTTTAGATTGTCAAGTAATGCTTAACTTAAAAAAACAAGAAAAACCATTAAAGGAGCATATCCTTTAATGGTTTTTCTTGTTTGAAGATAATCGATTAAGATACCATACAACCGAAAAAACAGTTTTTAGCTTTTTTGGAGCCGATTCCCTTCCACTGTTTTATCTACAGTGATTAATAGGCGACAAAACTCTGATTTATTGCACCAAAACTGCGCCAACAGAGCAGTGGAAATGTTCATTCGAAAACGTTTTTGGTCTAACATAAGCAAATGCGGCTCCCAACGCGCGGGCAACTTTTTCATGCCTAAATCTTGATTCAATATGTGACGAACACGTTCCTATGATATATTCATAGCCTCTGCTGTCTCTCTCACTTTAATTTGACAGTCGTTTAAAACCATTTGGAAAACTTTAGCGACGTAAGCGTCAGTAGTTGCAGTTTTTGGCCGTCCCGAACGTTCATCGTCTCCCAAGCTAGTACGGCCCTTTTTAAATTCAGCGACCCAAACATTAGACGATGGTGTAGGTTAAATGATAATGCAGAATTCCCGTACACAGCGTCCATCTTTGATTTTTTTATGAGAACGGAGCAAACGAGCAAGCGGCTCAACTATTGATGTTTAGTGGTTACCGTCGCCCACGTACATCTGCAACACCAGAGGACCTGCAGGTGCGCTGCCGGCCTTTAAGGATATTTGGGGGATGGGCGGTTTGGTTATGCGTATTGCGTTTCAAAATCTAATATCTTTTTCCCATTTCCACAAAAGCGCTCACATTGACTCAAACGATTGTCAAACAACAAGTGCGCGTCCAAAATTGCTGAAATTTTGGTGAATACCTTTAACCTTTAGACTTTTGGCATAGCGAAATGCTCATAATGAGTGCCCCGCTGATGGATCTGTATTTGATTTTAGATATCTTTGTTATTAATTTTTTTACTGCAATTAAAATTGATTGGTTACATTATAAAAAACAAAAAAAACACTGGGCTAAATAATTTTGGTACGATAAAACTTTTAATAGAACTGACTGTAATCTGCTAGGGTTTGTTATTGTTTTATCCATTGCCTTCATATATGTAAATACATCATTTTAAAATATAGATATACTTTTTAACTCGACTGTCCAACATAATTATACTATTTTTATACTTATAAAACTTTTCTCTGTCCTATATAACAAAACATGCGATATCATTTGTCTTTAAGTGTAATAAAAATATAAATTTGCGTTGGACCAGTAGGTATATAAGTTATTTACTAAGTGTAATCACTAATCAGCCAAATGCGAAATAAAAACACAAACAGATATTGTATTAGGTTTTAGTAATAGCCGCCTCCTTTATTTTGAGTAACCGACAAAAGTTAGGATTGTACAGCATTTTTTTATGTGATTTTTGCATCTATTAAAAAAGTACATTTATCATAACATGTGATAATATTTTTTATTTACATTATTTTTGTATCTGCCTTTTATTTTTATTTTCCTTTTCTAATATGTAGAATTGTGAATATTTATAATGAATGTTTTCGCAACATTTTGTATCTCAAAGTTGGCTTGTTTTTCCCGACGCAACTCCTTAACTATTACCTAGTATCACTTAAGCGAATTTACCTATTTTAACATATTTACCTAATAGAATGCGTTTAATAATGAATATAAATGTATTTATGCATGTTACAACTAGAACCCTCTTTGTCAAAGCGATTTGACTACTCGCTAGTCGAAAGTAATTTTGTAACGAGTTGGAAACGACTAGGTATAGGAACATATCATGTATTTCAAATCCTTAGTGAGAGCCTAAAAATAGGCGCGATGAGCATCAGGTTAGAGTTCTCGGTGTAACATGTATAATAAAATATCATATATGTGTATTAAACTATAATGAAATAAGAATAAAACTATATTATACTGTAATAATTCGAGTGTTTTTATCCTCTTTGGATGTGTAAGACGCTTTCCGATAATCTTCGGGAGCAAACTCTGCGTCGAGCCTCACTACCCGTCACTTTTTATCTTCTGGAGAGGCGACCAGTGGGTTGTGGAAGCCTGTACCTCTATGATTGACGCACGAGTTTTCATAATTACCAATATTTTTTAGTATTATATTGTTTACTACCTTTTTCTCGCGGCATCACTCGCGGTGATTTCGGGTTAGCAACATAATTTTTGTGCCTGCAGTAAAATCCGTGAAAAACCTTGTCCAACAGTGGGATCCTTTAGGATCTAAAAGAAAGCATAATAGCTGCGCCATCTTCCCGTGTGTGACGTCTTATGGCCTTCATAATTACCGTCACATAAATGTCCGAAAAAAAAATTCTAGAAAGGTTTAGAAAGGTCCGAAAAAAAATACAGACGCAGTTTTTTCTGTATGCCTGGTATACGAAAAATATCCAGTAGTGAATTATTAACATATTGCCGTTGTTCTATTATATTCTCGGAATATAAATTAAAGAAAAATGAGATGATTTGAACTACACATCATACCGAGTTCTTCTCAATATACGTATTTAGTATAAGTTTTCAAGTGGCTTCGTAATATCTCTTTGCACCATTCCTTATGGCTCGCGCAATTAAAGAATTGCATCAGCAGATGATCTAGCATGGATATGATGCTAAATATATGATTAACTTATGTTTGATGATATCCCACAATTGTTTGTGGGATATCCTCTTGGCCGACGTCGATCTCGGCGACTACTTTCGAATACTATCAGTTATCAACAGCGCAGGATTCATGAAAATGGTGGTATTTCAAGAAATTTTTAAACGCTTCTGTCTTTATGTCTGTTATTCTGTTCTGTTAATTTCTTCGAGCATCACGTAAAATAATTTAGGGGTCTTTTTGGTGTTTGGCCGCGGCATTGTGGGTCCCGGATTCGATTCCCGCATGTAACAAGTATTTATGTGCCTTTTAAATAATTGTTTCGGGTCTGGGTGTTTGTTCATGTGCAGTTTGTGTATAATATATTTTGTATTCCGACACACATGTTCAGCGGGTAAGTAGTAGACTAAATACCAAAAAGGTATTTCAATCATAAGGCGCTTACTTACCTAAAATATGATTTAAGGACAAAAATGAAAGATGCAAAATTTTTTTGGTACAAAGATGAAAATTATAAGCAGTTTTTATTACAAGAAAAAAAGTTTACGATTCGGATATTTGAACTCTGTGCTAACTACAATTTAGACATAGAGCGGCGCCAATGCCGTTTCATAATTATCATCATTTCAGCCTATCACAAGTCCATTGCTGAACATAGGCCTCCCCAAAATATAAGATTCCCACAAAGCTCGGTCCTGTGCCACCTGCATCCATCGACTTTTTGCATCACTGCGCAGGTCGTCACTCCATCTCGTGGGGAATCGTCCCACACTGCGTTTGCCTGTACGTGGCTGCAATAACATTATTGTATGATTTAGTAAAAGTATTTGGCAACACGGTGTTTAATTTACGTTACGAATTGTGGGATCGAAAAAACTCATCTATATTTATATATATATATATATATACATATATTATAAATGACATAATATAAATGATCCAAATAGTAATGAATTTGCTCTATTAAAGGAGATTTTTGATGGCTTAGGTAAGTATGACCCGCTGAAAACCAGCGCTGTAATCTAGTCTCAACTGCAGCATTAAGCTGCGTATGGTCTGTTTGCGCCATGCGCCACGCAACGCGTCTAGAGGAGGCAACGCTAAATACACTTTGTTTAAATTATTGTTTTATTAAATGTTTTGCTATGTTCGTTTTTTGAGTGGCGTATTTGTGCAATAAATGTTTCTTTGTTTCATGTTATGTGCCCGTGTAATGTCATTCGATAATGTCACACGACCGGGATTCGAAAGAAACCTGTATAGTTAGCACAGTCGAGCGTACCGATCTTCTCCCAATATGTTTAGTGTTATAATGTTGACGCTTCGTTCTTTTTACTGTTACGCTATTGTTAAAAAGATATTTATGTAACTACTATCAGCTCAGTGCATCGAGATTGTAGTGCGTAGAAATGCAAAGAGTTCGCGAAGTAATAGATTACGAAAGTGTAATACGGAATCTCATGAAACTTATGTTGCAAATATTTATGATAAATTAATAATGAAATAATGAAATCAACGTCATACATTGACTTATAAGAAAAAAAGTAATGCAGTTGTAAAATAAATAAATTAAACTTATGTAGTTTAATTTCTTTTAAAATATTTAATCTTTATTACCATGTAGTTTCTTCAAGTGTATAATGGGAATAATGACTCAATACAAACTGTAGGGTAGAAATTTTGCTATTTATTACAATATTATTCGATGAGTGTGCCGCCATCTCGTTTAATATTTCCCATAGAATAACCGTATATCATAAGAATAAAAACATAAATGGCGAATCTTCAGAACTAGTTTTGGACTTAATAACTGTATACGTATAAATCTAACTTCTTTTTAGATGCGAAACCAAATCGTGGCAACCCTATTCATTGCATGAACCGAAAGCCCATTTAATAGCATTTCTGACCGATACACAGGAATTTGCTTTATTCGATATACTCTGTCTTTTATTACTTTAGATCCCATATATATTGTCTCCTTTGTTGAGAATACTATTTTACAAGGGAAATTAGATTCCCAATGGCTTTAAGTCATGTATAAAATCTCAAGTGTGTAGAATTTTTTTTTATTGTAAAATACACAGTTATTTTTCTGTTGTAATGTGCGTTACCTACCTATATATTTATATACACATACACACACATATATCCGTTTATACAAAATTATTAAATATATGAAGTATTTCTTTCCACGAAAACTGAAGATTCATCGTGCAACCAGTTTTATAAACGTAGTAATTATTAAATTACAAACTAAGACGTACGTCGAAGAAGTCGATGATTAACACAGACGTGCATTTTATTAGTGAAGAATCTTCTTTTAGTTCAGTGCGGATAGGAAATTTCTGAACCGATTCTAATTTCTTTTTTCTTACCTTCAGTGAGGTCCATGTGAATTTGGTGAGTATCTAATAATGCACTTTAGAGATAAAGCGTGGAAATCGGTATTTTCGTTAATTTTATTAGCCTACCATTCCTTCCAAGGAAAAATGGAACTCGTATATAATATGGTGCTTTTTGGCGTTTACGCACTAAGGCTTGCTTTACAGAAGGACCGCTGAGGCCCAGTTCCCAGCCCAGTGCAGTAATTCCATAAAAGTATTGTAATAACGCCAAGGTCCTAAAGAAAGTCTTACCGATTTCTAAAAATGTGTTTTAAGCAAAGATAAAATTAAGTAAAATCGGTTTAGGTTATCGTTATCTTATTAGTTAAGGCAGGTGGCAAAGTTTAATATTGATGAAATTGAGGTTAATTCAATTTCCATGGCAATTTGAATTTTCACACATTTTAAATACTTACCTTTTTTTTGGTGGATGGAAAATGCTTTACGCATTGTCCGTTGCTGGCCGGCAGGCCACCCTACGGTTTATGTTGGTCGAATCTCAGTAGGAGACAAATACTTACCATAACTTAACAGCCTAGAAACAGTCCTATGCAGGATGTAGGCCTCTCCCAAAAGGAGTATTTGTCATAATCGTGGTGCAGGCTGGTATCTACTTACCACCTGAACATTCGGTCGTGAAGTTGTATGCGTTTATTACAGGATCCCATGCCAGTAGCAGCACCCAGTCCTATTCTCTATTGCAATAAAGATGTTTTTTATATTTCAATAGCCTCGTGAATCATGGTAGGAATCGGTGTTCTCTGGTGTAGTGGTTGGGGCCTATCTCCTACTTCTACTACTACTGCTACTATTATAGTACTACGACTACTATATCTACGTTAGTTACGTTCTCGTTCTTTTAGGCGGGTATTTATAGATCTTTTAGTTTGTCATATGTAAGAGAGAACACATTCACAATCAAGTATGCACACTCCTGCATCTTGTAGAATTGATATTGCACTTGACAGATGGTAAAAACTTACATATCCTTTCCGTCGGCTTGAAAAACGCTTTTATGGAAGCCCGCTCCAAGATTTACGCCAACTTTGTCTGTAACACCTCTGACATAAGGTAATACAGCAGGTACCCCTTTACTCGGTCACTGTGACGTAGGCGCAGCCCCCAAACTTGTTGGCCATGCGTTTGCTCTCACTGATCCCTCGAGCTCTCTGCAAAGATTTTCCCACAGTATCTAACTCAGATGGATGGTGGTGAGATCTGCTCTGTTTAAATATCTACCCATAATAAAGGGTCTCTTTCGTGAATTATGGTGTTATTGGGATTCCAAATTACTAATACATCTAGAAAATGTGAAGAGTTATTAGCCTCTAACCCCATTGTAAATTGAATTTTGGGTTTTATAGAGTTAAAATGATCTAGAAATGCAGTAACTTTTACTGAGGATACAATAGTGAGTCTCATCTACACACCGCTTAAAGAATCTTCCATTTACAGGAGAAGTAAGAAGGGAATTTCCTTAACCCCCACGGAGAATCGTTAATTATGGTCTGTGGCGTAAGTTTTTCAACGCCATAAATTCACCTTTTAAAATCAATCATTTGGGAGGTTTAATTTCGACGCTGAATTTCGACGTAACACAGACGAAATGCGAATTATATATCACGCACATTGCACCGTTGGACACTTCGTCCGCGGTAGCACGCGCAGACGCTTCCGTACTGCTAAGTTTGATTCGTCCCCAGATGTGCCGGTGCTAGCTCATGCGTCGGTGTGAAAGTTCGTAATATGACGCACCGTAGGAAACCATCTTAAAAAACAAAAGGCGCTAAAAATATATCTCCCGGGGTGTCAGGATCGCTAACGCGGCCGCTGTCCACTGCTGAACATAGTCCTCGCCAAAGATTGCCACAAAGGCGCTCGGTCCCGAACAGGCATCAAAAAATATAATACCTTTTATAATTCATACATCGTCTAGAAATAAAATGGGTAAGTAGATTTTAGTCAAATATTATCAATTTACTTTGTAAGTATATACCGATAATGCTGATAACACGGTTACCCGTATCATTCGTAATCATCGAATATTAGATCAACAAAAATTGGGAGTGAATAACAAAAGCCGTGTTTGTTCACGGGGACACCAGTGGCTCGTTGCTAGTGAATACTGTGCAAGGGTCCGTACGAGGATATAAAGATCCTACTAATGACTTATTCGTCTTCTACGGGATTCCATACGCCACAGCACCAACTGGCGTGAACAGATTTAAGGTATGTTCACATATGATAAACGCTCCCAATGTTCTTTGATGTAGGCTCATTGCTTATCATTTCTTGAGGTTTTATATTTTATAGCAACTTTAAATTACTCCTTTTGAGAGCCGAGAGAAATATAGTCGTTTATGTAAAACCAAAATGTCTGAATATTATACCACCATATTCAGACATTTCATAGGTTCACATGATTTCGATATGTGACATTTAGAAAGTAGCATAATATGAAGTATCCAAAATCTAAATATTTATTCTTCCCCTGAACGGAACGACTGAAAAAAAGGTTGGACTGGACTTTTTTCAGGCATTTTATTATATGCGGATTTGTACCAATCTAAATTTTGAATATGGCGTTGGTTCAAATAAAAGAAGTTATTTCCAATACGTATAATCTTAATGAAGGCAGTGTTAGAATCGTGTATTATTTACCCAAAAAATGGTGTATTCCTTTGAGGACGCTCGGAATGCGGTTGGGGATTTTCCTTTCAATATTGCCAGTGCTTTAAATCTTTGTTCAGCGAATTAATCGCTGTATTATTGAGACTAAAAGAAAGTATTTCGTCGCACATATTGGTTTTGAAATAAACACACACAATAATTTAGATTAAAGGTCCCGAAAAACGCTGGTCTTGAAAATCTGTAGAAAGTAAAATTATGTTTGTATAATTTTTGAAATTATATTGGTAGAAAAACAACCCTTTTAAAATATGCGGAGAAAGACAGCGCGTCTAGAAAATCTAACTATAATTAGTACAGCGTAAAGTACCTTTGAAGTGGTGGGTTCTGTTCAGCATATAGCGATCCTGTGCAACCTAATACAATTGTCGGAGGAATTGGCACGTTAAAGGCAGATTTCAAAACCAATAAGTTGTACAAAATTTGGCATTCGAATTCAGGTTTACTTATATTTGTACCATGATACATTTTCTTTTCACACAATCAAAAACCATTTGTAGATAACGGTATGTAAAGTAAAAGGAATATACTCAGGACAGACTGTTTTTATTACGATTGATGTATTTTCGAGAGTACTGAACAGAAATAAAAAAATATATATTATTTTATTAATTTTCAGGCACCTTTACCGGCACCAATTTGGCTGCAAACTTTTGAGGCTGTTGATAAAGGCATAATATGCCCACAGGCTAAATATTTCAATGTACTTCCCAAAAATACAACGTAACAAGAAGATTGCCTTATCGCAAATGTATTTGTACCTGACACAAAAAACAAGAATCTATCAGTAGTCGTATATGTTCATGGCGAAGCTTTTCAGATGGGATTTGGAAATTTATTCACACCCAAGAGTTTAGTTAAAAGTAAGAAACTAATTGCAGTCACATTTAATTACCGCCTTGTAGCACATGGATTTCTCTGTCTGGGTACTGAAGATGCTCCAGGTAATGCTGGAATGAAGGATCAAGTAGCGCTATTGCGATGGGTAAAGAAAAACATTGCTAGTTTTGGCGGCAGATCCTGACGACATAACAATAACCGGTTATAGTGCAGGGTCTTCATCTGTAGATCTTTTAATGTTATCGGGAATGGCACAGGGATTATTTAATAAAGTTATACCTGAAAGTGGTGCTAATATTGCTGCATGCGCTGTTCAACAAGATCCTATAGATAACGCGAAGCTTTATGCATTGTCATTGAGATTTAATAATGTGGATAATGTTTATTCGCTCGAAGAATTCTATAAAAATGCTTCATATGATCTCTTAACATCAGGAGACGTAACAAATAGATTAGATTCTACATTGACTTTTGTGCCATGCATCGAACGAGATATTGGAGAAGAAAGATTTCTTGTTGACAATCCGGTAAATATTATAATACAAGGAAAGTACCAGCAATTATCTATGTTATATGGGTTTGCAAACATGGAAGGACTATTTCGATTGAACCACTTTAATGTTTGGAAAGATAAAATGAACGAAAACTTTTCCGAATTTGCACCCGTTGATTTAAGGTTTGCGGAAGGTGAACAAAAGAATGAAATAATAGATAAAATCAAACAATTTTACTTCGAGGGTCAATCGTTCAGTGAAACAACAATTTTAAGATACATTGACTATTTTTCTGATATTATTTTCAATTATCCAATGTTGGGAGCGGTTAAATTACACGTGGAAGCTGGGCATAAAGAAATTTATTTATATGAGTATTCATTTGTAGATGAAAATACGCCTTTAGTACCATATACAAAGACCCGCGGTGCCACACATTGTGCTCAAACCGCGGCTGTTCTTGATGAAATGACTCCGTGAAAAAGTATTTCAGATGATTTAAAAGATATGAAGGATATTATAAGGGAAATATGGATAAACTTTATAACGACAGGGTATGTGACACAACGCGGCACCGTTGTATTTATTTTTAACTATACATACGTTTGTCATTAATTACAGGTTTTTACCTTCCAGCGTCAATGAATGTACGACTTTACTTGAGCATCATATATTTATTTAACAGCTATTTTAAAGTTTTTGTCTTTGATAAAAGCTTTTAATTGTGAATCTATTGAATTGTGCTCTGACTCCGTGAGGAATTTAGCCAGTACGAGCTCTAAAGATTTATTAAAAGACTGAGAGAGATCTGGAATGGACGAGAACCAGTCTTCAGTTCTTGTGATGTCCGGAACATTGTTTTCGAGCTACGATTGATATGTTCGTTCCTTGTGACTTTCCAGTGTGAGCAAAAGCTTACTAGAAAGTCTACAAAATCACAAGTGTATGGCTGAGAGGCTTCAACTACACGATCTAAGATAATCTCTTGACGAACAATGGCCAAAGTCTGTACTCCTTTTTCATAAATAATAAGCTAAGTACTCATTGGTAATATACCCGACCATGATTGATGTACGTCGATGACCACGTTGATATTTTCCAACTAGTTGCGAGGTACCCTTTTCAATTTAATTTTGAATTAATTTAGTTCATTAAATCTTTACAGCAAACCCGTGCCTGATGGTTCAAAATTGCCGAAATGGCCACCCGCTGATGTTAAAAGAAATCCTCACATGTCTCTCAACAAAACGTTGGAACTAAAGGGGCCACTGTTGCAGCAAAGGACACAATTTTGGGACGCGATTTACCAACAACATTACAATCCACCATCGCCACCTCCAGAGCCACCGACAAGGCATTTAGAGTTGTGATACTTTTACAGCTAATATTACAGCTAGTAGCAGACATCATTACATTACATCAGTTCGCATTTTTTTACATTTTTTCAGTCATTAACTACTGTGGTTATTACGAATTTAACATATTGTAAACTAATTCATATAAACACCAACATCTTTTGACTGAACCCACTGTACTGAACCCACGGTACTCGTGTCCAACTCGCAGTTGTTCGGTTTCTTCATATGAAGCGTCCGCATGTTAAGAAATTTAAGAAAACGTTTGAATATTTTACTCATACATTTACTTCCTCACTCGGATAGTACAAATGACGAGCTTTTAAAGACTACCGTTTAACAAGAAAGCGTCACCAAATCTGTTCGATAGATTCGATTAGAATCTTCCCTCTCCTATGAATCTTCTCGCAGTCCATGATGATCGGGCTACCATGTCCTGGTATTGTTTAAAAGGTCCACGAATAGTGTCTAAGTCACGTAGCCACCACAAGTCTTTTAAAATCACATGGCCACCTGTGTCGTTCTATATCCCGGAGAAGCGAAAACTGGCACCCGGTAGCTCGCCTAACTTCGCTGAGTTGTGCTAAATGAGAATCCGTAATCTTTGGCTTTGCCCCTATTGGTGATAGGCGTGAGTCTCCTTTGTTAGCCTGCTGGATTCCCCACGTGTGTTTTAATAACGTTAAATATTTTTTTACAGTTAATGTCACGAGTCGCATTATCATTATTTTTAATTTAGTTTTAAATTTACATGACCCAGCAACACAACTTGTATTTTTGCAACCGTAAGCCTACACCGATCGTGTCACACCAATAGATTATAATATAACCAGGATCACAAATAAATGAAAGATACATAAAAAATACATCCTTTATTCCTTAACATAAATCGTCCTTTGAGTAATGTTTACTTTTCCGAATGAACGATTCTGTGTACTAAAAGCAAAGTAAGTAAAAGGCAATATTTATCTTGTAATAATACATAACGTAACACAACAGGGTGTTTAATTTATATTCTCCATTTGGTTGGGTAGGGTGCGGAAAGCCGCTGATTATAAATTTTGTAAAGATGATGGAGTGAGGACAAGGGTAAATTAATTACTCAGTACACTACCGTACGGGAACAGTATCCACAAACGTTTCCCTAAATTTGATGTTGTTTTAAACTCACGTGATTAAATTCATAGTCACAATCACGATGGATATTTGTTAGAGAGCGATAAATTAGATGCGCTTAGTAAAAATCGTTCGATGTTATTTCTTCATGTATTAATTTTATAAATTATTTAAATATCTAGAAACAGCAGTTTATAAAATATGCACTGCAAGGCATAAAGGGGTGTGCCCTGTAGAGGGTTTTGGAGACTGAGAAGTGTTCGCGACGCTGCGGCTCCAAATCTTTAAATCTTTATTTAATTCCCCCATAATATTATTTCATACAAAACATTCAGGTATTCTCACGATGGCTTCCTTCAATGTCGAGCAGGTGGATAATTTGTGTATAACAGTTTTAGTGATTTGAAATTAAACTATTATTTATGGATTTTATCGTGTTTAATTTTGTTTAAATCCGAAAATAATAGTTTCATTTCAAATGTGCAGTGTTCGCGTAAATACAATAAATTATTATAGTTTTAGTGATGCCGACACAGGAGAACAGTTACTGCAAAATCCTTCAATATTAAATTATTGTCGAACTATCATGACCGTAATACCCTATTTTACGATAATCTGGGCAATGAAGTTAAATAGATGATCGACTCCGACACAGAAGAGTTTAAGGAATATTTGAATTAAGAATAATCCAAGTTAAGCATCACCTAAATTTTTTGGTGTGAAGACGCTCAAAATGTAACAACTAATGCTCATAATTTCAATTTAACTTACTACAGCTTCGCTCGGATTAAATTTAAAGTTAAGAAAATAATTTTAGATATCACTGTAAAAAGCCGTTAATCTGATCGCCACCCAAGCGTGGCGGGCGTGACGAAACATACGGTTAAAGACATTCAAAGAATGTGAATTAAAAAAAATATAGATTATGTGAATAATAAATACCAAGTTCTATCTCACAATTAACAGATTTTTTAGTAGTCTCTTAATGTCCCGTAAAACTATTCCTGATGGCTTGTGGAGTTAAGAATTGCGAATTTTGTACGTGGTAGAGCCTCCTAACCCTCTTATTTAAATCATCGTATTCGGATAAAAAAGGGATTATATATTAACCAGGGCCATAATCTACCTGCGTATCAAATTGAACGGAAATCCGTATAGTGGATTTTGCGTGAACGAAGAACACATACAGGCAATATCTAAAAATCTCTAATTTGTTCAGCATCACTTAATAAATAATGGATGCTTGAGATATTGCTATTCTATACTAGAACGACATCACATAATTTTACCGTTAGGCTGAGAAAGATAAGTTAAATATTAAAGAGGCTGTTTTAAAATACTGAAATGATTTACCACCACCGAATCGTGGAATGCGGTCATTACCTAATTACCAGCAATCCCAGTCGCCTGGTACTGTTACATCATTTGAGTATTTACATGACTAGTCATTTTATTGTTCATGTCATGTTGGAAGTTTTATAAATAGTATTTATGATCTTCATCTTTATTTAGCTATTCTTAAGTAATCTTTATTCTCTTTAATATTTCTGACCGGGGTATTTTATGACATATTAGAATATAAGCTTAACCCTGAACCCTTTTGGATTCAGTAATTAATAGTTAGTTTTAACCGCATCAAAACGATTGTCTATTTTTGTTGGATGCTATTGAAAATGTAAATTTTCGACAATTATAAGACCCAGGTTGCAAACAGTGTTCTGACGAAGCACATCGGAACTAGCAATATTAATACAAGGACGGTCTGTCTTATAAATATCGTGTGATGTTTTGTGCCACAAATAATAGACATGCTCCTCATTGGATTCAGCATTAAACTGTGTTGTTCGGACCAAGCGACAATAGTTTCGAGGTCGAATATTTTTCCAAAAATATTAAAATAACTAAAAAAAATTAGCTTTTCTTCAGAATTTTTATATGTGTAGATAATATTCGGAAGAGCAAACATTTCATATGGAAGATACCGCGTGGTCAAAATATTAATCTAAAACAAGATTATTTACATCCGCCCGTGTGATCTTAATTATATCTCTAGGGAACTCTTGATCGAGATGAAAGTATCCAATATCTTATTCTAACATAACATACCTCCTACCGATTTTTGCATTAGAATCCATTTAGACTCCATCTATTCACAAATAAACTTTAACATTTTACGAGTATTAGAAGGATTAAGCGTTCTAATTAGTATCGGTTACGTTTATTTAGTGTAGGTATCTTCAAAATATGATTAACGTAATAAGTTACTTTCAATAGCTCGGATTTTATAGTAATCAAATGTGTGCTTAAATTTATTTATTTAATTGTTGACAGTATAATTCTACTGTATTTTAGACTACATTCTGTATTACTCGTTTTAAAGTCCAATGTTATGATGAAGAGTCGTTTTTTAAATCAGAACCTAAGTGATTTTTTAAGTACAATCCCACCTGGTATTACACAGTAGCATAGTCGGAAGAGCCTATTTACTCTGCTCTTCAAGACACCCCTTTCGGTAATTATAATTAAAGTTATTCTGATACTGCTGTACGCATTAGATATATTAGATATATTAGATAGATTATGTGTTTATGAGGCATAACGCACGGACCGAATACAGAGTGAGTCTAGAACTAAAGAACAGAAACTCCCGGTGCGTGTGATGGCAGAAACTGGACGGGGAACTTAAATCATGTAATTCTTGCAGCATCACACTCTCTTCAAAATGTATGCTCTAAAACACTGATAGGCTAGCCATACTGCGTCTATGCGCAACCATGGATTGTTAACCGAATTACTTAAAACCTATGATTGTCAGCAATTAGTCCCTTGGTTTCTCCACTGCTGAATGGTGTTTTGAATCGCCTGCCCATTTGGAAAGAATACGTCGGGCATATTTTTGCCCGTTGTATTCTACACACCTTTGGACCTAGTGCTTTATCAAGGATTAGAAGCTGTTCCAGTGTGAAAGAGCATTTTTGCAAGGATTTCCAGCTTCCTTGCAATAGCCTTAGCTCTAGACCAAATAACAATAGAGAGTAAAGGTTAGACGATATTCCTACTGCTAACAACTGAAGGAGGTCTGTGTATCCCAAATGTACATTTTCAGGAGTAGGAGCCGTAGTAACCTGGTCCAGGTTACTATGACATTTCATATTAATCCTCTAAACCACACTGAAATTTCTCCGAATAGTTATGACTTAAGGACGAAGGGTCTATATAGGGATCAGCTTCTATTACAAGAAACAAATCAAACGAGAAAAATGGCATAATATGGAGTCCGGAGTCTCCGTCTAATACTTAGCGAACAATGATGAACTTTTGATTCCCAGACCCCAGTGTCGAGTAGACCGTTCTAGTTAATTATTATGTAATGTACAAATTACTGAGTTTAAAGTTTTTACTGACTCAGATATTTATTATGATAAGATTATGTGATTTACGATGAGATTTTTGCGTATAATAAAAAATTATAATTTGATCACTTACTGAGTTTAAAAGAATAAAGTAACATTTTTCCATTCAAATATAAACCTCACTCATACGTTGTGCCTGTCTGGCTAACGGATGGCTTTGACGGCTCCTTGTATCCAGCGGAATAATAATATTTCGCCACCTATATTTCATATTGTCTGCCGTAGAAGGCATAACGATTCTAGGAAATCTCCACCTCCTCCTTGTTGAAAGGGCCTATTCAATATATTCAGCAGTGGACTGTTTAGGTTCGATCGAATGCATCATTAGATTGAGTTTAACCCCAACTAAAACTATTGACAAGTGAATTTATGATAATAAACCAGAAACAGCAAAAAGTTCAAAAGCATATTTGCTATTCTACTAAAATTGATAAAAAGTAAAATAATGGTCTCCTTTTTAGAATTATACGTTAGAATAATGTTATAATAGTCGACGAGCAATAATATCTGTGACTATAACGGCATCCCCCTTAAGAATTTAAACTAAAAGCTATGCTTAATCCGAATAATTACTTGAAATTTTAAAATTATCGTAATTAACGTTACACAGATAAAAAAAACATCGTCAAACATGAAGAAGTCGTGAAGTAAAAAGCGGTAGCATTGTAGTAACTGGCATTTGTAATCCTTGGAACCATAGAATAAGAACATAAATAAGTTTCATATTATATCTATCCTTTCAATGGTGTACCTATGCGAACTGCTTAATGACATTAATTAAGGTTAAAAAGTCGTTATGGTTCATAGACTTAAATATTCATAGAAAATTTAACAGTAGACAAAGTCGTTGCAATTAAAACCTTGCGCTTTTCAATACTAGTATAAAGAAGTTTAAATAGTGGAGTGTTCTCTTAGAAGAAAGGCTCTTGTTTGTAAAGAAATAAAAGTGCTTTACCGTAAAAATGATAAAAAAACTTTTAAATAAACTGGTATCCAGAAAACGAAGGTATTTTCATTTTTAAACGAAGCGAAACAAAGATTTACGTAAGAACTAGTACTGAGTCTGGAAAGAAATACACAAGTATATCTAGATTCATAAAAAAAACTTAGGACATACATTATTAAAATAAAATGTTTGACATATGTATATCAGAATGTGGTAAATTATAAAAAAACATTCATTATTTGTATTTTTTGTAAGATTACAAATAACCTAACATGTCTTTGTTTTATTGTAACTTAACTAAATGTAACATCGTACTCGTCGTGTAGTCATTAGTAGAAATTTAAATAAAGCTTTAAAAATATTACTTACATTCTTTTTAACTAAAAATGTTCTAACACACATTTCTAAGCTTGATCGCTTTTCCGACCTCATTAAATCCAACTATGCAAATTGTGCCTTTGAAAATGTTACAAGTGACCTCAGCCGCCATAGAGCATATTGCGCTTGTCGACACCGTTGCTTACTCCTATAATGATCCGGCCTGTATAATTCTAAACTACCGTTATTGCAAATTATTGTAGTTATTTGTGATTAAAATTAGAACATAAGTAGATAAAAAATCATGTGCAATTAAATAATTCGTAGTGTATCTGACGAACTTGGCTCATTGGATCCGCTCAGATAACATTACCCGAATTAGTTTACAGGTTTCCGACGTGTATTGTAATTGCTATGGTTATTTGATACTTCTAGCACTTTCTCTAATCTTATTTACATAGGAGGATGATTCGCTGGCCCATACTGCAAAAGAGAAAGCCGATCTCTTGGGCTCTCTTTTTGCATCCAACTCGACTCTTGATGACCGGGGAAACTCTCCACCTACCATCCCGCGGTGTAAGTGCTCCATGCCGGAAATTCAGTTTCTGCAGAGCTCAGTGCGAAAGGCACTCCGCTCCCTGGACATTCATAAGTCGAGTGGGCCGGACGGAATCCCTCCAATTGTGCTGAAGATGTGTGCCCCTGAGTTGGCACCGGTTCTCACGCGTCTTTTCCGGCACTCCTACTCTTCAGGCGTCATCTCGGAATCTTGGAAGACAGCATTTGTGCATCCAATACCCAAAAAAGGCGACCGCTCTGATCCGTCCAACTACAGGCCTATTGCCATCACCCCCTTGTTATCTAAAATAATGGAGTCACTCATCAACACCCAGCTCCTGAGGTACCTGGAGGAACACCAGCTCATCAGTGAGCGACAGTACGGTTTCCGTCGCGGACGATCAGCTGGTGATCTTCTAGTTTACCTGACTCACCGATGGGCAGAAGCAGTTGAGTCTAAGGGGGAGGCTTTGGCGGTTAGTCTGGACGTAGCGAAAGCATTTGATAGGGTTTGGCATAAAGCGCTTCTTTCAAAGCTTTCATCTTACGGGGTTCCTGAGAGATTGTGCAACTGGGTCACCAGCTTCCTCACGGATCGGAGCATCAAGGTTGTTGTCGACGGTGCATGCTCGGACCCCAAACCCGTGAATGCTGGTGTTCCACAAGTCTGTTCCTTCTGCATATCAACGACATGCTACAAATCAGTAGCATTCATTGCTATGCAGACGACAGCACGGGTGATGCCCTATATACAGGCCGTGCGAATATTTCTCGGGATGGGACGAGTGCCGGAACAAACTTGTGTCTGAAGTCGAGACCTTGTTATTCAAAGTCTCGGATTGGGGTCGACGTAATTTGGTCCTATTCAACCCCAAAAAGACACAGGTTTGCGCGTTCACCGCTAAAAAGAATCCCTTTGTCGTTTCTCTTCTTTTTGAGAACATTCCCCTATTGCCTCAGCCAGTATCAGAATCCTTGGCGTTGACATATCGAGCGACGTTCAGTTCCGTGGTCACTTGGAGGGAAAGGCCAAATTGGCCTCCAAAAAGCTTGGTGTGCTCTGTAGAGCGGGACAGTATTTCATGCCGGTCCACCGTTTGCAACTTTATAAGTCGCAAGTTCGGCCCCACATGGAATACTGTTCTCATCTCTGGGCAGGGGCACCCCAGTACCAACTCCTTCCATTTGACCGCATCCAACGTCGAGCGGCTCGAATTGTCGGCGACCAAGCTCTCTCTGATCGGCTTGATCCTTTGGCCTTGCGAAGAGATGTTGCTTCTCTTTGCATTTTTTACAAAATTTTCTACGGGGAATGTTCTGAGGAACTGTTCGGATTGATCCCAGCTGCTGAGTTTCACCATCGTACATCGCGACTGAATTCGAAGTTCCATCGATACCACCTAGATGGTTGGCATTCCACCACAGTGCGTTTTAATCGAAGTTTTCTGCCACGCACTTCGACTTTTTGGAATCAGCTGTCGCCAGCAGTATTTCCGAATAGTTACGACTTAGGGACCTTCAAGAAAAGAGCTTATTCCTTCCTTAAAGGTCGGCAGCGCATCTGTAGCTCCTCTGGTGTTGTGGATGTTCGTGGGCGTCGGTGATCACTTACCATCAGGTGAGCCGCACGCTTGTTTGCCCCCTTCTTCTATAAAAAAAAAAAAAACATCGGAGACGGAAACCAATTAATAATTAGAGATAATTATAGATAAATTGATCAAAAATCTCTATTAATTATGAATTTTATTCCACCACTCAAAATGAAAATTCTAACAAGGATTAATGGTTTGCATTTTTAGTAACATAACTGACAGCCATTGTTCGTTAAAATGTTTATCGTAAATCTGTCACTCCGCGTCCAAAATAACGGGGATGAATTAAAACTGCATAAAACAAAATATTGAGCTGTATTATATTATTAAAAAATTCAATCATCAATACGTATTGATGGGTGGGACGAAAATTTCGAAGAGGGCTTGGCAAGCCCTGTTCAAAATGTTGTAAATACGAGGCTGGTGCATTGAAAAGACCACGAGGTGTCAAGCGAGAGGCGTTTCCATGTGCGATGAAGATATGAAGACCTCTAGCTGTCGTTAAGGGAGACCTTTGGGACTGCGGCAAATCCTCCCTGGCGAGAGGCCTACGTCCAACAGGCCAATCCAATAGTCAACTAATCCACAGTCCACTAATACATAATTGACAGACAGATGAATAAAGAATAATTTCTGAGTTTACCAGATGTATAAATGATCATCAAATATCAGCTAAATTTGACTTTATTCATATGGTTGAGTAATGAAATATGTATGAATTTTGTTTATTGCACGCCTCATAATTCGAAAGCGTTAATAATGAATGCACTCCTTGTGCATTCATTATAGAGGTCACGCGACTTACCCAATTCTGCACAACATAGGCTTTTTCAAATTTTTCTTATAATTAAAAAATACACCATTATTATTAGAAGCGGTAATAGCCATTGGGTAAGGGTACGGGCTGCGAAACATGGCATCGCAGGTTCGAACTCGCCATTCGATTATTGTTGTGAACCAATCCAGATACAAGCTCTAATGCTTAGCTGGAGTGGTTAGTAATGTTTAATTTATTTATTCGCCCTGTTACTTAACCATCAATCAGGATTATCCTTCATCAGTCTAACCGTGACTATGCGGGCTATCAGAAGACATAAGGCTTACTTTAGTGAACTGTTTATAAAATCACCAAAAGTATAAATTAATTTATTCTTCATATTATAAAACAGCGAGAGCTTAAAGTGAAGATTGAATCAAAGGTACCAGATGTCAAACTTCACACATGCATAACTTCTAATTTATTCTATTTTCAAAAGGTACATGATGAGGATGAAATGGTGATACCAACTTTTTAATAAATGTTAACCGGTGTACGGTGTAAGGCGTGTATATAGTATGCGAGAATGAGAGAGTAAGATCGGTTAGCTTTCATTCTGGTTCAGTTTACTACGGGTATAACTTGACTGCGTGATCCGTTTCACCAAAGTAAAATTTTCAGTTGTATAACACGGAAGTAGCGCGACGAGGCCAAAAGTAACTAAGTACTACAAAAGTAACGCTCTGGCAACGTTGCTCCGGAGACCGACTGATGCCGAAATTTCCATTGAAATATGCCTAACCCAAATCCTATAACCTAGTGATGGGGAGCAGCATCTCTAGTACAAGAGTACAGCGTTCACCAACCCGCCACCTGCCCACAAACGTAAGAATGGGCATTTGTTTTTAGAAATAAATGCTGACACACTTCACACGTTAAACTTTAAATATTTACCCAAATGACAATAATCCAATAGCCGACATTTGAATAAAATGATAATTAATATTATAACAATCTAATTATGATAATTTGTCTCCTGGTAATAATTAAAAACTACAGAAGTTAACATTAAATAATCTTATGATAGATTACATACCCAATAATAAAATTAATACTTATATGTACCATTATTATCATAAGATTAGTCATATGGAATTGGTAATATGGCTTTACTGCCTATTTGTGAGATTAATAGTGATTTATCATAATAAAGATTTGAGCTGATATTCATAGTTATTTTCATAAATTGGCGAGCTTTTGGGGAAAGAAAATTTTATTCAAATTTCGCTTCTCTCCTTAATACTCGTATCCTTTAAGTTCCTTTTCATTTCTCACCTTTAATGTCAACTTATCATAATATAACACAAATAGCTACGTAGCCACGACAGCCGAGGTTCTACGTCCGAATCAGGAGACTCGGGTTCGTTCCCCGATGTCGAGGACTCTAAACTTTCAGTTCTATTTTGATCTGTATCGTTGGTTGGACACTAAGGAAAGGGACATTTTGTCTAGAAGTTTAACACATTTCCTGAACCCACCAGTTTTCATCAACATCCAGCCATGAATGTTCTGAGTGCATTAAAAGCTGTTGATTTAATATTTTTTTATTTAAATTTAAAGAATACATTTTTTTTAAATAAAATGACACTAATGTTAGAAATGCCTAGATAAATTCTCTCAATTATCAAGTGTAAATAGAAGGAGGACGGAGTTCTTAATAGAAACAAATTATATATATCATTACTTCCTAATCCAAATCCTTGTCTAATTTAATATATTATGATAAGGTTTCACTAATTTTTATTTCTCAGGTACATCATGCAGGGTAAATCAGCATTTGAAATTGATTATTGTTCCGTTTTCAAGTCGGGTCAATATTAACCGATCTACTGTGATAGTACAGACCCGCCTTTGTAAAAACAATTTTAATGGATGATTAATTTTTAATATTGTACGGATGAATAGGAATGTGAACAGTACGCGAGTTTTCATAAGTTAGACTTGTATGTAAAATTGGAATACCGATTACAAGTCAGAGGTATACTGTTGAACAAAAAAACTGCGTTCGTCTTGCAATGTGACTTGTTAATTCATTCTTTTTCTTCATCAGCCCGTGAATAGATCACTGGTGGACAATAGCCTCTCTTAATGAGAGGATTCGCTACAATCGCCACACTCGACAGGCGTGGACTGTTAGTTCGTTTTTCACCGAAATCCGAAAAAAACTAAGAAATACCTACCTGTCAAGTTTGAAGTTTGTAGGGTTTATAATTCCTGAGATTTAGTGATTCGAATCTAATAAATTAATAATGAGTCTAATCTTTGACCATAGTGTGCAGTGCTGACGTTCAAGATTCTCACTATGTTGATTGAGAGGAGCTGATGCTATCTAATATCCCTGTAGGGAGTTCCAATCCTAAATTGCTTCGAAGGTTTAAAAAAATCTTATTGTAAATTAAAAAATATAATAGCATGTAATATATTTTCTTATAATTGATTTAAAGTAATATAGTGAAATGAATTTATTGTAATTAATAATTTTTAAATTTCAATTTATAAACGATGATGATGAATTCCTTCTTACCAATTTAAACGACAACTCATGATTACAACACCAGATTTTTATATAAATATGCGTAATACGTAGACTTTTGTGCTATACAGACTTCTTCAAACTTCAATACATTTTCTTTCTAAGTTTCTCAAAACATGAAAGCGGCACTGTGGAATAAAAGACGGGCGACCTCTTTTCTGGTTTCTAGCACGTTGCAGCCTCTGCGTTATTGGGAGTAACCTTTACCGTCAAACTTATTTTTACACTAATTAGAACCGCATTGTGGTAGTTCTATGGTTCAATAACTAATAATTATAAATCTCGTACATTTTATTTTATTTTTTTTAATGATTCTTTATTGTGTCCCTAAAAAAAAGGTATACAATGGGCGGACTTAATGCCTTTTGGCATTCTCTACCAGTCAACCCTGGGGTGAGAAAGACAACATGTTGGCAGGTTCAAAATAAATAATAAAAATAAATTAAATATTAATATTAAATACATAACCCTTATAATATACTTACTTACTTATAACATACATAAAACACTATACATAAACATATAATACATACATAAACAAATTACAAATGACATATGTAACTTATTGACAGAGTATGCTATTTTTGGATTCAAAAGACCTAAACTTTAATACCTACACGGTTTCATCTTCTGCACTTACGTGGCATAATAAAAGGATTTCTATAGTTGCAACACGACATGATTTAAACATGTTCTTTTTGTGACCTATGAAGCTGTAAAAGCCAATAAACGGCTAACAACGCTAACTGAATATACATAATAGCATAAAATTTATCTCAGCCGTATCTGATAACAATGATGAAGCATAATAATGACATTAATGGAATCTCTGCGGTCTTCATTCAGTGCATTTTCGGCAGATTAACAGAAAAGAATTGATAACTCATTTTGATATGACTTTTATAATGGCCACAGACCGGCAAGACCAAGGTTGTACCACGGTCTCTGAGAATACCGGCGTGAAGTAGTATTCTTCTGTATTCCGATAGGAGAGCAACTGAAAAACCTCTCCTCCTTCTCGCTCACCCTCGCACTCCCCCAAATTATGCAGTCCCTCTGGTTTTGTAGATAGATGCTCGTTCGAAATTATTACATAACTAGAGCATTAACGTCTAAGTGTCTGTTCGACCGCATTCCGAGGTACATTCAAACATATTGCGACGAAGTGCTGGGATAATTTGCCACCACCTACGTCCGGTACGGTTTGGAGGCCGAGTTGGTAGAAGCATCCGTATTTCGGCGCGTCTAGACAGGAAGGAGAGGATGTATTCTCTCTCGAGAAGAGGCTGTCTCCGGACTTAAGAGATGAAGACTGGCCTTCGTAGTCTAGATCTAAACCCGTTAGACTAAAAATTGTGGTTAGCACTAGAGGATATGGCCAGCTCAAAACATTAATCCAACATTGAATCTTTCCAGAACTCTTTAGGTAATAGTCAGTGTATATATGTATATATATTTAAATAAATATATATGTAGATAATAATTCTGTTGACTTGTTTTTACTTCGAGCGATTTTGCCTAGACAGTTTTAAAAAATTAATCAACTCAGGTTTCTATTTATTTTGTTTGCAAAACAAGTGAACTTTAAAATATGTATCTGTTGCCACAGGCTACTGTCATCTAAACGATTTTTTATTCCGACTTAACTAACGTTTGTCCTGGGTTACAACAGATCCTCAAGGTTTATTTATATTTTTAATATGTGTTGTTAGTTTTCTGTAGGCAGATATATTTTAGAAATAGATTAGAGAGAAATTAGAAAGTAAAATAATTTCTTAAATTACTTTTTTTTAAATAATTATATTCTGGCAAATTTACAAAACAGGTGTCCATAACTAAGAAATGCAATTCTTCTCATTCTTCATATTTATGTTATTCTGCAACTTACACTACTACAACAGTACGTTCACTTATTCGTAAGTTCATGAACGCAGATGGTTAAGGGCTATGGTTTGTATCAGGTGCACAAATGTTACATTAGATCCTTACATATGAAATTGGCGTTTTGTAGAACTGGCCACTTTGACCTCAAATAATTTGGCGTTTGGTTAGGAATTTCAAATTCAAAAGTATTTCAAATTTAGGTTTGTGTATTTGTGTTTTGAATTTAGTGATTCATTTGTTTTCGCGCTATTTGTTTTATTTTTGTTACCCTTCTGTTGGAGCTTTCCAGTTAACAAAATGGAAAACTTGAAATATCGCGTTATTTGGCGATATGAGTTCCATTGTAGCACCTGCGCTGCAGAAACAGCTCGAAGGAATAATGATGTGTATGGGGAAGGTAATATAAAAGAAAGCACAAAGCACAAGCACAAGCAAGAGATTTTGATCTCCAAAACAAACCCCGCGAATGGCCGGAGTTGACAAAGATGAATTAAAGGTGATCGTGGAAGCGGATCCATTTCAAACCACGTCGGAGTTAGAGGTAGGTTTCGGTGTGAGTGACAAAACTATTTTAATTCACTTGAATCAAATTGGAAAACGAAATACCTCGAGAAAGGGTACCGCATGCAATGTGTGAAGCACACCAACAAACAGGCATTGAGTGCTGCGTTACATTACTCAACAGTCACAATAAAGAGTGAATTTTGAATCGTATCGTTACTTGTGATGAAAAATGGATACTTTACGACAATCAGACATGCGGATCACAGTGGTTGAACCCAGGAGAACCGACCAAATCCTGTCCCAAGTGAAAGTTGACTCAGAAAAAGGTTCTGGTGAGTTTTTGGTGGTTGGTGTCAAATACTACAGCTTCCTAAGATCTGGCCAGACGATTACGGCAGATCTGTATTGTCAACAACTGCAACATGATTGCTAGCTAGCCGTTAAACAACCGAGACTGGTCAATTGCTCTAGCCTACTGTAGCTTCATGACAACGATAGATTTCATACTTTACGATAGAGGGTCGCTAAATTAGAGGAGCTGCGATTTGAATGTCTCCGACCATACTCCCTTGACATTGCTCCAACAGATTACCTTTTTTCGGAATTTGGACAATTTCTTGCAAGGATAAAATATAAATTCCTATGAGGCAGTTCAAACCGCTTTCAAAGATTTTATTGATTGAAATGGAATCAATAAACTACCTATAAAATTGCGAAAGTGCATAGATAATAATGGTATATACTTCGATTGATCGATCGTGTTTTACTTTTTCCACATAATACGCTAATTTCATATGTAAGGACCTAATATTAGATGAAGAAAAGGTCTTATAATTCGTAATTGGCTCTCAGATTCTTGTTAAACACCATACATAACGATGCTTATCATAACAATGTCGGTGATAATAAAAAATAAATGAATTAGAAACTCTCTTTGTTTATGACATCAGCTGGTGTAATTACATTGCGGTACGTTATGGTTTGTAGTACGGTACAGTGTTAGAAACCTAAAATAAGCTATATTTATAAACCCTTACGATATCGTTAGCGCAAAGTTAACGAAAAAATATTATGTTTAATAGGGAATTTAATTTAATCGAACAACAACTTTTTACGTTTTGTTATTATAATTTTGTCTTTATGGTACTTAATTTATTTATTTTATAATATTTTAAACGCGATAAAACCCGTTAATAATAGTTTCAATTTAATTGAAGAACGTTGGCGTAAATACAAGAAAACATTACATTTTATAATAGTTTAGAAAAATCAAATCACTTAATTACACACCGCTATACGTTTGTTAAGTAATCCTTTTGTATGCCTTAAAACAATGACTCACGATTAAATAAATAATGGTAATATTTGAGCGAAGCTTTCTAAATAAGCGTACCTGCTACCTACACAAGGTAGCATTAAAGTGATTAGGCTTTTTACGGATGCCATGCAACAGTATTAGCTTAATCCGTCTGTCGTATATAAAGGTTTGCATTGTTGCAATTTATAAGCAACGTGAACATCTTCTTCTATTTATATATATATATATATATATATAAATATATATACAGCATAAAAAGATGCGCGCGTCTGTCTTTCTGTATGGTCGCGTAAATCTCGAGAACCACTAAACGAATTTGCATGTGGTTATGCAGATCGCTGCATCTCTCCAGGATGATATGTGTATATTAAAAATTTGGCGCCAAAGCTCGCTTATGGATTTCCTATATTGCTATTTTGACAAATTTAACTAGTAAATTAATCTCATAAGAATCAAAGTAAATTTCTTATTAACTTTAAACTTTGACAGAAGATCAAATTGCTTTATTAGACCATATAGTTTAATTAAATATCTTAGATGATATCACAAGCTTAAAATAAAATATAGGGGCATTAGTTAAATATGGGGCTAAAAGATAAAAGATTTTGTCAATAAATTTAAGACGGAAAAGTAAAAAAAAAAATTACACAATAAAAACAAAGGTTGGATGGAGAGAGCGACGACTAAATTAAGCTACTTATTGCAATATTTACACTCCATAAATTAGGATTGATATAATAGGAGAATTTATTAATTTAGGGAATTTTCATTAGTTTTTCCGAGATATACATTTGAAATTAAAAAAAATTCCTTATAACTGGTTAAAATATCAATTATAATCAATTATTACAAAATCATATGTTGTCCTTGCTAAAAGCATTGATAATTTCGTCGCGAATGTTTATGTCTATTGAAACAATTGCGAATTTTTTATACAGATACCAAACCTTTTTTTGAACATTATTTTCGTTTAAATTTTTCTTTTATTCCTTCTCTATCTTAAGAATTTTCTTATGTCGTTTATAAAAATATGTAATGTCACATTAAACGTTCAATGGTCCTCCTTCTTCTCTTGCTTCTGAGATATACAAGCGCGTCTTTAATTCAATGAAATATATGTTTAGTTTTTCCAAACTTTTGTATAATTTGTATCGTAGGTCTGCACACAACGGTGATAGGGTTACGTTACTCTATGTATGGTCTCGTGAAATGTTCGTCTTACGTCGTCCTTCAGAATAGACACCGACGTATGGATGATGGACCAAGTTAGACTTACTGTGGGTCAATAGCTAGGCATCACGATAGCATTCTGAGAATAACAACAGTGCAGTGCTGGGGTGATTAGTCAGGACTAACCATTTCTGATTTGAGGTATAACATCTTTCATCCGATTGAGTAACAACTTTGTACAAATGGTGTTGGCACTTGCGTGAAAGTTTCTGACATAGTACCATTAACTTACAATAGGAGTTATTTCAACAAATGATAGTATGAACGAAATGACAACTTTTTACTCTTGGCCGTTATAAAGATAATTTATTGTTTTTTTTATAAACTACCTCCGTTTCGTAACGAGGCTCCCCAGACGGAGAAGAAACAGACGAACGAAACTACGGAGGTATCTTCTTTTTTAATATTTTTTTTAATAATTGTAATGCACATCATAAAATAAAAAGTAGTATTTCATATAGTTAAGTGGCAGTTCGTGTGTTTACAAATTAAATTGAAACACCACGCGAACGAAGTCGCGGGCAACAGCTTGTTATGTATATTTTCAAAGAAAAGACTTCACGCCAAGGACACAATTCGTAACGTTTTATTTCTGAAACTGCGATTTAATCGTAATTTCTTGAATAAGAAGAGAAACAAAGCTTTCGGGAACGAGCACTCAAATTTACAGTTTTAAAGCTTCTTGTGAAACCCGCAGGCCTGTCTCATTCCTTTGCACAACTTTAATTCCCCAAAACTTTGAAGTATCTGCTTGTTCAGAAAGAACGTTTTACAGATAGAAATTATTGGAGTTTTAAACTAAGTAGTTTATTTATACTAATATTAAAATTACTTGTATGCATGTATGGATAATGTATGTTTGAATGGATTTAACTTGAAAACGAATTGACTATTTTCATAGATTTTTTTAAACCTTCCTAATTCTTCCAAAAGTATACTATAGGCGATGGGAATGAGAAAGTTTGTCGTTCAATCAAGCTCAACGGACTGTAGGAATATGTACGGTATTTGGTATGGGATATAGGATACCATTTTATCTTAATTAAATGAGATTGTCTTGGTAAAAAACACTAGGCGGGCGAAGCCGCAGGCAGACGTAAGTTAAGTATATAAAGAACGTCTTAGGGCTTATAATCGGTAATAATAACAGAACTCTGGTCCGGTAGTTCAAATCCACCGTAAGAAGTATCCCTGTGCTGTACAATAAACATTGTTACTTATAGTTTCATCATAATTACCTATAACTAGTGAAACCAATGAGAGTCCCGCAACCAGTTACCGCACTGACATTTATTACGATATATAAACGGCGGGCTTAGCCACCTTATAACTAAAGTGCGTTTCGTTCCACATACCCAAAAATTCAGTATTACCTACTTGTCATGTCGTATGTGTCTGACTATAAATTTTCATCCGAATTCATAAACCTCTGTAATTTTTTTTAATTTAATTTAATTTCCGACGTTAATCAGAACTTATCAACAACAAGCTTCGTAGGAAATTTATCTATAATTAGTCACAAAATAGTCCACCCAATACCATTACTGCGCTGGGTGGTTAAAGACAACCTTTGGCCCAGAAACAATTCAAAGCGAGGGTCACATCTCCTTTGTTACAGTCTCTTACCCAATTCTCTTATAAAATCCAGAACTGTCTTACATCTGACCGCATCCCAGTCTCTGAGCTCGTCTATCCGGGACACATTCATAAAATAATTCATAGGACACATTCATAAATACATATAATCGCAAACAGGGGTTTTACTGCGCAAACAAATAATATTTTTTAGCATATAAGTGCAATGCAAAGTTGTTGGAAATAATTTAAGGCAAGTGAATAGAGACCTCTTCGATTGGCGACGTGTGCAAAGTTCCATAAAAGTCTGTGAAATGGCTTTTAAGTGAAATTCGTTAAAACATACATACGTCATCATGATCATCATCATCATTTCATCACTGCTGAACATAGGCCTCCTCCAAAGATTGCCACGAAGCTCGATACATACGTACACACTTCAAAATAATTTTATATATTACTATAGATTAGAAGTTACAGTTGTTGGTGTTTTATATCTGTTGGTATTAATCGCCCAAGAACCTGATTGAAATAAACATTACAGCGAGTCTCTTTACCATTAGGCTACCACGACACTAAATCTTGATTAATGAAGTCTTATCTAGGTAGATTAATATTGCAAAAAACTCATACATAAGCTTTTAGCCGATTAATGACGCCCATAACATTGATATTCAAATGTACTAGTCATTTGCTTTCAAAAGTACCTTCTTAACTAGATCAATAAAGCGTAGCGTGATGTGGAAGTGTGTCGTGCTATTTTGTGTGGCTGCGAGGGTATCGAGAGTGGAAGCCGACGAGGCGCGGCTGGTGAACATAGCGCAAGGACCCGTCCGCGGGTACAAAGAACCCAATGAGAATTTGTTCATCTTTTATGGGATACCATACGCGACGGCTCCCACCGGAGTTCACAAATTTAAGGTTGAAATTTGTTGTGTATAATATATGTTTATTTTACGTTAATTTGATATTTTATCTGGCCACAAATCGTTAATCCGACTTTAAGTGTTTAAATGTTTTTGAAGCCTGAAAATTTTTACTAAAATACGTATATTCTTACAGAAATATATTCGACAACTATTGTGTAACAGTTCAGTCTTATGTCATTTTAGATATTATGATATTGTCTAGAATTCTTGTTTGTTCAAGACAACTACAGTAAGTATTTGGAGAGTATAGAACGCATTCATGCGATTCTGTTATGCTGTACCTAGAAAAGATCATATAACACCTAAATTAGCCAGTAAAGTTTAATATATATACGTAATACGTATAACAGAATAGTCAAAAAAACGATGATGTAATTTCTTAGAGATAGAGGTAATTTATTTGTATTGCCAATATATTCGTAGCTGAGAGGTAAAGGATAATATTTACAGACCAAATCTTTTTTAATAGGTTTTCTAACAGACTTGGGTTTCTATACTTGTACTTTAGGACTAATTTACTCTGAATGGAAGAGTAATAAGTTTAGATGTATAAAAGGATATAAAAGAGATATAAGACTCGGAATAAAGGAGTAATACTAACCCTTGATATAGATACCTGTGAGCCTGTGCCGGACCAAGCGGTCCAAGCGGGAAGCAGGACTTTGTAGTCGCACTAATTATTGCTTAGCTCACAATTATTGGCGCGTATTTAATGCGTTGTCTTTGCAGCAACACGTCCGAAACAGCATTAATTTGAAATTGAATTGGTGGTTAATCAGAACTAAGTAACTGAAGGTAATAAACAAACATTAATAATTCACGAGCCACTTAATCAGACACTCAAACCTAAAAGTTGATCTTACCCTACAAATAATATGAGAAAGTAGTACAGAAAGTAAAGATGATGCGATTAACTTCGAGAAAATCGAGGTACTGGAAAAAGAGGAAGACGTCCAGGAACTTGGAAATGTAATCCAAGACGAAAAGAGACACTCTGGTCAAGAACATACCTCAAAGAACGGAAAATATACTTCTAGATGAAATACATTTTTTGAAGAATTTTATTTGGGTAGATATCTAACTATTGAAAAACTTCACAGTTCATATGCGAAAAAAGTTCAAACAAAATATTAAAGTAATAATAAATAATATTGCCTCCAATGTAAAGTAAGATAGCATATTTGCAGTGCCTCAATACTCAAAAGCCTCCTCTCATTTATGAAAGGGGTTTAAACGGAACAGTTTGTAGGCGGTTTGTTTGCATTGAAATATTATATATTTTCCAGACATGTATACTTTCTTGTATTCGCAAGATTTGATTACTAGCTTTAACTTTTTTTGCCTACGGCCTTCGTGCTTTTGTAAACAAGGCTACTACGACATAATTAAATATAGTTTACAAAATGTAGTAAACTGTTTTAGTATTTTGAATACAAAATACTAATAAGAATAATATAAAGATCAGTGGATCGCATAGGTAGTACTTACAGGAAGTTTTTTACATGTATACGTTTTACATTTTTTTGTTAATTAAATATACACTGACTGTCTGAAATCCGTAACTGCTCTGCTGTAATTAGCACGTAATACGTAATACATTACCTGCGTTTCTAATTTCTAAGCTTTTTGGTAGTACTATATATTCATGGTAGATCATCATTATTGTGATCAGTCTATGTTAGTTAAAAGCCAAAATAGTTAAATTAAGATACTTGTATCTTGAAACTATTCTACCAAGACGTATGATACTTGGAACTACTACTTCACGAGATGACGAGTAAAAATAACATACCTAAATATCCTGCAAAAGATCAATAAGCAAAAAACTAAATTACAAACCAAAAAAGAGAATGTTCAAAAAACCGGTTTATTTAATTAGGTTTTAATAGTAGTTGCCTAAGTGATAAGGAAAATACAACATTTAACAAAAATTAATAAGATAAGGTACGTCGCTATGAGTCTTTAAGTTTTGAAGTTTTACTAATGCTTAAATCGTATAATACGATTGAAATTAGCAAGTTTGAGAAAACTGGTGAGAATATTATCCTAGAGCGCAACTAGTCTTAAGATTCAGGACTAAGTCATAGACTTTTTCTAAATCAATGGCATTCAGTACAAAAGACGTCAATTGCTCCACAGCTAATCAGCGGTACTACTAATATCTATTTATCATTTAGAAATTATAGCTTCTGCAAGCTTTTTACGATTAAAAAATAATTGATTACGTAAATAATTCCGACAACCGGTTATGAAGACACGTTTGAAATATGTGTGCTATTTGCTTTACTTTGTTTGCTATTTGATTTTCTCTTTCGTATTTGCTTTTAAGTTTTTTTTAATAATTTGTTACGGTGAAGTCGATCACTCTTATAGCTGATTTTTAATAAGTCATTATAAGGACAGATTTATTTTAACTTTTTCTGCGTTTTTCTTTTCTGTTTCTGATAGATCTTAAAATCCCGGGGTTATTCACGGTTTTATTGTTCGAGTTCTTTAAGGTATTTTATCTCTAAAAATGTTTTTCATTTTATTGCGAAATTGTATTAATCTAAAGGTGTATAATATGGCAGAGCCACCATGTTAGGATCCTAAGAAAGCAGTAGTTCATCTAGATTTTTATCTACTAATTTTCTAAAATCTTTAGTACCTTGATGAAATCTGTACATATTTTTAGTTTATATTAGATCATTTTAGCAATAATAAGGCGTCATCGGTAATAGATGTATTTAAATATTGCTGCTTGGGAGAATATTATTTCCTTTTTATGCTTTATCATGAAATGGTGTAGACAATTATTTAATCTCGTAGGGAATGTACCCTCTGGGAATTACTTATGCAACGCCAACATAGCTAGTTCTATCATTACATTGTTAGTGTGTTTATGTATTTTTAGTGAGGAGTGCCTTATAAAGTTTCCAATTGTTTGCATTTTGGTAAACGCTTGGACATAAATCATTTTGTGAAACATTTTTAATAAATGTCAAAACTTATAATATTTTCACTTCTATTCAAGCATTTATAAATGACGTGATTTTCTGTAAAAAGATATGATTCTTCGATTTCAGTTCTGTTTATTTTTTTGCTATGATGATACTGGTATATCTCACGTCTTCCAATGTGATACGGATTGTCGTATTATATCAGTCTATATATAGATTCGTTGCTAGTAAGCACATACACATAGCAAAAATTGTATATTCGTAGTAAAGTAACCAACAGTAACCACCTTGGAAACTTTGTACGTGGTAGAGCCAAACGGCGGCTTTTGCTGCTGCTCGAATAGGCCGACTCATCTGGGTAGTACCGTGACCTCGCAAAATACCGGCGTGAAGTAGAAATACCTTGTGCTTCTGCTTTTCGTTCACTGAGTGAGGTAACCGGCCCTCTCTCCTCTCCCCCCTCTCCATCATCCCTCTCATCTTTTTAGGTAAATATCCCTGAAGGCCGGCAACACAACTACAGCTCCTCCGCTGTTGCAGATGTACGAGGGAGACGGTTATCACATACCATCGTGAGCCAGTTGCCCGTTTGCTCCGTTTCCATAAAAAAAACCAATTTGTTATGAAAATATGTACACACAAATTCTACTCCTTTTACTCATTCTAATAGTAGTTTTATAGTAACATTCAGTTCTTGAAAATTGCCTAGGAAAATTAGTTTATTTGCAAGACCTCACTTTAGATGTCTCACAAGTTTTGTAAGTTTTTCGCGAACATAATTTTTACAAAAATCACGTCCATTCATTTCATCTTTGCAACATAAACCCACTTGGTACTAGCGTTTTATGAAAGAATTAATAGTCAATAAAAAAGTGTTAAACAAAATGTTGGTAGTTTAAACTTCTTTGTCCGTTGTATAGTTAGCTGTATACATGATCCCTTTGTTGAATAATTTGTGCTGGTTGAGTTTGACGTATGAACGTTATAAGTGTTGACAAATCGTAATTTTATGTCGTAAGTGTAGGTGAGTACATAATATGAATTACATTTATTTTGAAAATTTCTTGAGAACACATGACTAATTACAGCATTATTTTAATGACATTTATATCTCATTTCTTGATTTTATTACAATATTTATCATTTATTCGATGATAAAGTTGGTACTCCGTATAACAAATTATAGTAATATAAATAACTACGCTCTGTTGATTTAGCCACTTGAGAACCTAATTATGATATGAAATTCTCGAAACGTTGGAGTGTGACTAAGATAAACCGGCGCCTGAAGCGATCATGATTATTTCTCCGCAAAATTGTTACGAATGTGGACTCTTACTTGTGGACTTGCCTGGGGCACCACTGAGTACAGGAGTCGAGATCACCAGTAACAACTCGTCGTATAATGTTGATGAAGGAGACAAATACATTTCGTTAGCTCAACTGGCAAAGCACCTTAGAATGAATGACCCGATCCCAACTATCCCAGTGTACTGAATGAGAGTTGGAAGTTGGGATACATCTCAGAATGAAATTTATTATTGGCGAGATGAGACGTAATGAACCGGTCCATAAAATCGGTAATAATATGCAGGGTCCACAATTGAAACAGAATCCATGTATTTTTTTTGACTGTCTTTTTGATGCTGCAGTAGTAGAGATGATACACCAATCTTTATACCACTCCGAAAAGCATAGGGGAAATGTGACAGGTGGAGAAACTAAATGTTTCATTGTCATACTTCGTATATTGGATAAGTTGTGGTTCCGGGAAGGTCATGTTTTGGAAAAATGTCTCTGACTTGAATGAATTTTTAGTAACATGATGGACACAGTTAATTTACTTTTATAAGATAAGACACTAGAGTGCAGTAACGCGTAGCGTAATGTGGAAGCGTGTCGTGTTATTTTGTGTGGCTGCGACGGTGTCGGGAGAGGAAGCCGGCGAGGCGCGGCTAGCAAATATAACGCAAGGACCGGTCCGCGGGTACAAAGAGGCCAATGAGAATTTATTCATATTTTATGGGATACCATACGCAACGGCGCCCACTGGAATTCACAAATTTAAGGTTGTAATTAGTTGGTTAAGTTACGTTGTATGACTACTACTATTTCTATCTCATGTAGCACTCTGTTTTAATGTCTTAGTTCCTATTCGTGTATACATTTTATATAAATATCTATGTATGTACATGTATCTATAAACCCAAATAAACCCAAATATATTAGGTCCTTACATATGAAATTAGCGTATTATATTCATTGTCTCCGGCGGTCCGCGAGGTTTGTTTTAGAGGACAAAATCTCCAGAACGATAACAGAATGTTGAAGAAAAGACTAATAACGCGAAAACAAATGAATCACTACATTGCAAACACAAATACACAAACCTTAATTTGATATACTATAAATATATATGTTAGTACCACGCCAGGACCAAATCCCAATAATTAGTGTCATAAAAAACTAAATCGTAGATATAAATTATGTCTGATTAGATTATTAAAACCTTCGGCCAATCTTATCGTACAGGCGATGGCAAAGACATTAAACACTTCTCAATCTTTGATATGTAAAAAATAGCATAGTGACACAATACATATCACTTAAAATTATAATGAACAATTTTATTGGAGCCGACATCGAGGATCGAATTAATACTAAGTAACAAGTACATACTATGTATTTTAATGTAGGTCAATTTTTGTCACCTTTTACCTTCTCGCTACTGCGACTGATGTATGGTTAGTAAAATCTTTATAGCATATCGTATTACATTACCTCAAATTAATAAAACAGTTTAAAAAAAAATTAGGGCTTAAAATTAATCGAAAATGATATGCTATTTTGTAATATTCTGTTACAAATTAATAACAATACAACTGTTTTAAATTACTATTCTTAATTATAGGCACCACTTCCAGCACCAGAATGGCAATTACCTTTAGAAGCAATCAATAAAAATATAATTTGTCCACAAAAAGAGTACGCATTTGCGAGTGGGAATACTCAACTCGAAGATTGTCTTATCGCCAATGTATATGTCCCTGATACGAATGAGAGAAATTTGCCAGTGGTAGTTCATGTTCACGGCGGGGCATACTTACTAGGACACGGCGATCTTATAACAATAAAACAATTGATTGCAGAGAAGAATATGATAATTGTTAATTTCAATTACCGTCTAAGTGCACACGGTTTTCTATGTCTAGGTACAGTAGATGTACCTGGTAATGCTGGTATGAAAGATCAAGTTGCATTGTTACGTTGGGTAAAAAATAACATTGCCAGTTTTGGTGGGAACCCTGACGATATTACATTAATTGGGTATAGCGCCGGAGCATCTGCTGTTGACCTTCTTCTTCTTTCTCCGATGGCTAAAGGTCTTTTTAACAAGGTTATACCTGAAAGTGGAGCGAGCCTTTCCGCATTTAGTGTTCAAGCCGATCCATTAGAAATTGCTTGGAAATATGCAAAAATGCTAAATTTTACGGATTCACAACAGGACTTTTATGAGTTAGAAGATTTTTATAAATCGGCTTCATTTGATACACTAATGTCTATTGACTTATTAAATGAACCTGATTCAACATTTGTCTTCGCACCTTGTATTGAACGGGATTTAGGTGAAGAACGATTTCTTGACGATTCTCCATTAAATATATTAAAAAACGGTCAAAATCAAAAATTGCCAATGTTATTTGGATTTGCTGAAATGGAAGGCTTGTTGCGAGTGCCACTGTTTGATAGTTGGAAAACTAAAATGAATGAAAAATTTTCTGATTTCTTGCCAGCTGACCTTACGTTTTCAAGTAACGAAGAAAAAGAATGCGTCGCACAGACAATAAAACAGTTTAAAAAAATTAGGGCTTAAAATTAATCGAAAATGATATGCTATTTTGTAATATTCTGTTACAAATTAATAACAATACAACTGTTTTAAATTACTATTCTTAATTATAGGCACCACTTCCAGCACCAGAATGGCAATTACCTTTAGAAGCAATCAATAAAAATATAATTTGTCCACAAAAAGAGTACGCATTTGCGAGTGGGAATACTCAACTCGAAGATTGTCTTATCGCCAATGTATATGTCCCTGATACGAATGAGAGAAATTTGCCAGTGGTAGTTCATGTTCACGGCGGGGCATACTTACTAGGACACGGCGATCTTATAACAATAAAACAATTGATTGCAGAGAAGAATATGATAATTGTTAATTTCAATTACCGTCTAAGTGCACACGGTTTTCTATGTCTAGGTACAGTAGATGTACCTGGTAATGCTGGTATGAAAGATCAAGTTGCATTGTTACGTTGGGTAAAAAATAACATTGCCAGTTTTGGTGGGAACCCTGACGATATTACATTAATTGGGTATAGCGCCGGAGCATCTGCTGTTGACCTTCTTCTTCTTTCTCCGATGGCTAAAGGTCTTTTTAACAAGGTTATACCTGAAAGTGGAGCGAGCCTTTCCGCATTTAGTGTTCAAGCCGATCCATTAGAAATTGCTTGGAAATATGCAAAAATGCTAAATTTTACGGATTCACAACAGGACTTTTATGAGTTAGAAGATTTTTATAAATCGGCTTCATTTGATACACTAATGTCTATTGACTTATTAAATGAACCTGATTCAACATTTGTCTTCGCACCTTGTATTGAACGGGATTTAGGTGAAGAACGATTTCTTGACGATTCTCCATTAAATATATTAAAAAACGGTCAAAATCAAAAATTGCCAATGTTATTTGGATTTGCTGAAATGGAAGGCTTGTTGCGAGTGCCACTGTTTGATAGTTGGAAAACTAAAATGAATGAAAAATTTTCTGATTTCTTGCCAGCTGACCTTACGTTTTCAAGTAACGAAGAAAAAGAATGCGTCGCACAGACAATAAAACAGTTTTACTTTGGTGAAAAGCCGGTAGGAGAAGAAACTATATTCAGGTTTATTGATTATTTTACAGACGTGATATTTGTATATGGTATTCTTAAGTCTGTTCAATTGCACGTTGAATCAGGAAACAAAGATATTTATTTATATGAATATTCCTTTGTTGATGATAACACTCCGTTTGTTCCCTATACAGCAGTGCATGGGGCAAATCATTGCGCCCTGACATTTATTATAAGTGACGGCAATTTTAATAATGCGCCTGTCAAACCACCTACAAACAATCTATTAAATATGCAACAGAGGATGAGACAATTATGGATTAACTTCATTACAACAGGGTAAGTTTAAATTAATAATAGAAATAATTTTTTTTAGTTGTCATGTTCATGGTATGTAATTAGACGTGTGCGAAACGTATAGAAAGTACCTAATTTTAAAATATATTGCAGATGAGTGACATTTTAGTAAACGAATTAGAATAACTAAAAATTATTGAACATTAAATAACTTTACATTATGAAAAGATAGCCGGCAGGGTCTGCCGCGTTGGATCAGCGCTGGTTGGCGGATTTGGCATGTGCTCGAAATTTTTTTATTATTTCTCACACATGCACATGATAAACTCAATACAGTGGCAAAGATAAAATGGCATGGAAATTAAACTTATTTTATGGAATTAAAATTACAATTAGTATAAATTCAACGTCTAGTATTCACGTAAACACAATAAACAGTTACTTGAAATTGAAATTAACCATTTTTGTGGTGCAGATACCATCAATCAAGCCCAGGTCACTACACACTATAAAACTTAACGTAATTAACCCTGTGAATTTTAAATTATAAACTAACCATAAATTACAAATACAATTACAAATTTTAACCACACTAGAGTAGCTAAATTAGTTGCGCTAGGTCTTGAACACGTATGTCTTCGCCTCTCTATATGCGTTTGCGCGTGGGCACGTGCTTCCGCGCATGTGTGTTTGTGTGAACATTGTACTAGCATGAATAGTAGTTTATAATGTAACCAATGACATCACATTAAAATTAATAGTAGTTCTTCTTTATTGTGCTATGGGATATTTCTTGGATTAACACGAATACGACACAATAAAATGAAACTATTATCTACGGGTTACTCAGTTCCCCGTGATCACGAAATATCGGGAATTAAAAAAGTGAAATCAAACACGATAAAATCTGTAAATAATCATTTCATTCCAATCCATGCTGAACTTACTTGTGTTAACTTATACTATTTCAAATAAATATTAAATAACATTATAACGAATTCCATCATTTAAATAGCGAACCTAATAAATTTATGATTATTATAGAAAACCAAGCCCCGAAGGTTCAAGTTTTCCAAAATGGCCGTCTACAGATGCAAATGGCAGCCCACATATGTCTCTTGACAATACAATGAAACTACGAGGACCGCCGATTCAGCAACGTGTTCTTTTCTGGGAAGACATCTATGAGAAATACTACCGCATGCCGATACCGCCACTTTCTCCACCACCAAGAATACGAACTGAACTGTAAAGCCAATTTATGTAATGGGATACAAGTGTCTCAAAAATGTAATATACTTATGTTATATTTTATTAAACAATATTACATCAAAATATTTTTTAGATCAAGATTCAGAAATTGTTTTTAAATAGCAATAATACTATCAGTATACATTATATGCAATACTGAACATTGGCTAAAATATTTAAATTTTTCGGAATAAAACTAGACAGAATTACAAGAGTCCACAATGGATCGCGTTATATGTATTTAGTCGAGGTAGCACAAGAATACATAAAATAACTACAGCGTAGATAGCAGGCTCTAGTATCATTATACAGCACGTAGCTAATTGTAATTTCTGTGTATAAATGCAGACATAATAATATTCAATTTATTATTCAGAGTGCTCACAAGGCATACTCATTCGAAGTATAGTACTATACGATGGAGAAAAGTAGTGTATATTTGACTAGATTATCCCCTACAATAGTGAATTAATTTTGTTTAATAATGTTGTTAATCATTTTTAATCAAATGCTCGTAACTGATTCAGAAATAAGTTTAATTAAATACATTAATAGTGGATGGAAAGACTCTTATAATGCGATTGGTGTGTTCTGTGACTTATTTAGAGTATTTGGTTGTTTTGCACAGAACTTTCTTTATTAAGTTAGAACATTATTGCTTTAGAGAGAACGCTGTTCATTTTTAGGAGGCTTTTTAGGAGCTGTTCATTTTTTTCATATAAGGGTAATTTTAGTATTTTATTTACATTGACATTGCTACTGGAAGGGTAGTTTAGTTTAGGTTACTTTCACAGCATAATGTCTTATGGTATTTTGTTGTGGCGTTTTGTAATAAGCGCTCTCGTAATTCGCTTAGGGAACTATTTAAAGAAATCAATATTTTAATATTTACATGTATATTTACGAAAATGTTATGTATGTTCATAAACGTGAATAACTAAATAAAGTTAATAACTCTATTCGGGGTCATTGCACACACATAAATAATAAAATTCCAAAGTTATTTCAGAGTATTGAGTCGGCCTCTGGTTACCTCACTTATCGAAGGACATTTATAATATGCGTGTTGAGGGCGATGACTGCCATATGCCTCATACTTGTGAACAGGTGCTGCTTGTGGAGGCTGGTCTGGCTGCTCGAGTTTGCAGTGTACTTGTGCTTCAACTATATCCTTGTATGCTTTCAGTTGCACCATACCTTTTATTTCATGATATACATAATATTTATTAAAAAAAAAAAAAACAAAAAAGGAGTTTTTTTCGCTTGTTTCTTCTTCGTCAGAGGAACCAAATTACGAAATGGTGGGATATTTTAAATAAATAATTAAAAGATTTGACTTTGGATAAACGAAATTTTCGTACTTACGGCTTAGAATATAGAATTTTCATTCAAAGGATAATACATTTTCATTCATTCTATTTAGTCCGGAGTTCAAGAAACCTATTATTTATTGTACTCCATTGGCATCAGACGAACATAATGCCTGAGGCAATCACTACTAGACAACAGATGCAGAGTTGAAAAGAAGTAGGTGTAATTTAATCAGAGGAGGACTGCGGTGCATTGTGATCTTAAATTAACCGGGTTACCGTCAGGGTTTTATAATTAATTTTGGTCTGATCTACGCAGAAGGAGATTGCAATACCTTGAGTTTATGCACGGCCATTCTGTATCAAATTCTTGCACAACAAGAATAAGTCAGTCGAATATAATTGTCCCCGGGGAGAAATATGCTTGATTGCGAAAGTCTACAACAAAATGTCATCCATTCAGTGATAGTACTGTTAATTTGTATATATGCAAATTAACAGCAGTATCATTTAAATAAAAGAGAATAAATAAAACAATAACACTGTGTAAATCCAGCATTAAAATCATTAATATACACCGGGATAACATTGACAAAATTAAAAAAATAAATAGATCCATAAATGGAAAGTTTTCGAAGTATTAGTCAAAGCGAAAATAATTTCTTATATAATTTTACGTCTAATTCTATCAATACAAATAATGCCTATAATGTTTAGGCCATTATCATATTAGGCGGAAAACCTTTGCATAAAATTTTATTTATTCTGATAATAAAGATAAAATAGCAGTGTAACTCGATGTTTTCTGATAAATACTGTGCTTGTACTTAAACTTAGTAGCTACATACTCTTTGGCTTGTACATTTATTATTGTAGTATTGACTCCATACATTTAATAATTGCAATTACAAGTGCTCGGCGATATAGTAACACGTCGTAAGGAAAGATCTATGTCGAAGAAATAACTAACCTTTTTTTTTTTTGCAAGGGGAAATGCTTAACGCATACCTGCCCTCTCGGGGGCAAGGACGGGTTAAGTCGGGCTTGCACAGACTAAAATCCCATGGTGTTCCACCTTGGCCGAATGTCGGCAGGGTCACGGGAATGCTTTCGCACACATCCGCGATCCCACCAGCGCCCGTCGCTCTCGGCGGCCCCTTCTCGAGAGAGAACATGTCCTCTCCCACACCGTCCTGGCTAGACGCGCCGGAACACAGAGGCGCCTACCTACTCGGACTCCAAACCCACAAGGGCAACGGACCCATCCGTGTCCGCCACCGGGAGGCCATGGGGATCAGGAAGCCTGGCACTCTTAAGCACCAGTCTTCTCGGCACCCCCAGCGGATCTGGTCTATGGCTCCGACCACGTTTCGGCCGCGGAGGGTAGGGTAAACGGCTCAACGTTGCGAAGCGGTCTTCTTGGGCTATAGGTGGGAAATTCGCAAAAATGCGTCCCTTTTTAATATGCTGAATGTAATTTTTAGGATAAATCTATATCTAGAAAATCACAGCGTCGATGAGGCTATGATTCCTTACTATGGCGAGCGCCCATGTAAACAGAACATCCAAGGCAAAACCATATTATAGGGCCCATCCATCCATCAATTAGTTTCTGCCGTACCAAGGGCACTGTGGGGTGGATGTCCGTGACTACAAGAAGCTCATTTTCATTCATTTCATTTAATTTACATTTCTATTATATTACTCGCGTTTTATTGTGTATTATTACAGCGTACCGAGCCATAGCCATAAGCCATAATTATACTTAACGAAAAAAAGGGCAATCTGTAGTATTTGGCGCTAGCCGCGGGATTTAAATAAATGCTTAAAAATAAGTCTTGAAAACTTATCTTGCAAAGTCATCGTGATTATAATTTTGAGTAACATGATGGATGGTGATGTACGAATAAGCGAACAGTTAATTTACTTTTATAAGATAAGACACTAGAGTGCAGTAACGCGTAGCGTAATGTGGAAGCGTGTCGTGTTATTTTGTGTGGCTGCGACGGTGTCGGGAGAGGAAGCCGGCGAGGCGCGGCTAGTAAATATAGCGCAAGGACCGGTCCGCGGGTACAAAGAGGCCAATGAGAATTTATTCATATTTTATGGGATACCATACGCAACGGCGCCCACTGGAATTCACAAATTTAAGGTTGTAATTAGTTGGTTAAGTTACGTTGTATGACTACTACTATTTCTATCTCATGTAGCACTCTGTTTTAATGTCTTAGTTCCTATTCGTGTATACATTTTATATAAATATCTATGTATGTACATGTATCTATATAAACCCAAATATATTAGGTACTTACATATGAAATTAGCGTATTATATTCATTGTCAACTTTAGTCTCCGGCCGTCCGCGAGGTTTGTTTTAGAGGACAAAATATCCAGAACAATAACAGAATGTTAAAGAAAAGACTAATAACGCGAAAACAAATGAATCACTACATTGCAAACACAAATACACAAACCTTAATTTGATATACTATAAATATATATGTTAGTACCACGCCAGGACCAAATCCCAATAATTAGTGTCATAAAAAACTAAATCGTAGATATAAATTATGTCTGATTAGATTATTAAAAACTTCGGCCAACCTTATCGTACAGGCGATGGCAAAGACATTAAACACTTCTCAATCTTTGATATGTAAAAAATAGCATAGTAACACAATACATATCACTTAAAATTATAATGAACAATTTTATTGGAGCCGACATCGAGGATCGAATTAATACTAAGTAACAAGTACATACTATGTATTTTAATGCAGGGTAATTTTTGTCACCTTTTGCCTTCTCGCTACTGCGACTGATATATGGTTAGTAAAATGTTTATAGCATATCGTATTACATTACCTCAATTTAATAAAACAGTTTAAAAATTAAGGCTTAAAATTAATCGAAAATGATATGCTATTTTGTAATATTCTGTTACAAATTAATAACAATACAACTGTTTTAAATTACTATTCTTAATTATAGGCACCACTTCCAGCACCAGAATGGCAATTACCTTTAGAAGCAATCAATAAAAATATAATTTGTCCACAAAAAGAGTACGCATTTGCGAGTGGGAATACTCAACTCGAAGATTGTCTTATCGCCAATGTATATGTCCCTGATACGAATGAGAGAAATTTGCCAGTGGTAGTTCATGTTCACGGCGGGGCATACTTACTAGGACACGGCGATCTTATAACAATAAAACAATTGATTGCAGAGAAGAATATGATAATTGTTAATTTCAATTACCGTCTAAGTGCACACGGTTTTCTATGTCTAGGTACAGTAGATGTACCTGGTAATGCTGGTATGAAAGATCAAGTTGCATTGTTACGTTGGGTAAAAAATAACATTGCCAGTTTTGGTGGGAACCCTGACGATATTACATTAATTGGGTATAGCGCCGGAGCATCTGCTGTTGACCTTCTTCTTCTTTCTCCGATGGCTAAAGGTCTTTTTAACAAGGTTATACCTGAAAGTGGAGCGAGCCTTTCCGCATTTAGTGTTCAAGCCGATCCATTAGAAATTGCTTGGAAATATGCAAAAATGCTAAATTTTACGGATTCACAACAGGACTTTTATGAGTTAGAAGATTTTTATAAATCGGCTTCATTTGATACACTAATGTCTATTGACTTATTAAATGAACCTGATTCAACATTTGTCTTCGCACCTTGTATTGAACGGGATTTAGGTGAAGAACGATTTCTTGACGATTCTCCATTAAATATATTAAAAAACGGTCAAAATCAAAAATTGCCAATGTTATTTGGATTTGCTGAAATGGAAGGCTTGTTGCGAGTGCCACTGTTCGATAGTTGGAAAACTAAAATGAATGAAAAATTTTCTGATTTCTTGCCAGCTGACCTTACGTTTTCAAGTAACAAAGAAAAAGAATGCGTCGCACAGAGAATAAAACAGTTTTATTTTGGTGAAAAATCGGTAGGGGAAGAAACCATATTCAGGTTTATTGATTATTTTACAGACGTGATATTTGCATATGGTATTCTTAAGTCTGTTCAATTGCAAGTTGAATCAGGAAACAAAGACATTTATTTATATGAATTTTCCTTTGTTGATGATAACACTCCGTTTGTTCCCTATACAGCAGTTCATGGGGCAAATCATTGCGCCCAGACATTTATTATAAGTGACGGCAATTTTAATAATGCGCCTGTCAAACCACCTACAAACAATCTATTAAATATGCAACAGAGGATGAGACAATTATGGATTAACTTCATTACAACAGGGTAAGTTTAAATTAATAATAGAAATAATTTTTTTTAGTTGTCATGTTCATGGTATGTAATTAGACGTGTGCGAAACGTATAGAAAGTAACTAATTTTAAAATATATTGCAGATGAATGACATTTTAGTAAACGAATTAGAATAACTGAAAATTATTGAATGAATTTGTGAATAAAATTAAACTATTATCTACGGGTTACTCAGTTCCCCGTGATCACGAAATATCGGGAACTAAAAAAGGAAAATCATACACGATAAAATCTGTAAATAATAATTTCATTCCAATCCATGCTGAACTTACTTGTGTTAACTTATACTATTTCAAATAAATATTAAACAACATTTTAATGTATTCCATCATTTATAATAGCGAACCTAATAAATTTATGATTATTATAGAAAACCAAGCCCAGAAGGTTCAAGTTTGCCAAAATGGCCGTCTACAGATGCAAATGGCAGCCCTCATATGTCTCTTGACAATACAATGAAACTGCGAGGACCGCTGATACAGCAACGTGTTCTTTTCTGGGAAGACATCTATGAGAAATACTACCGCATGCCGATACCGCCACTTTCTCCACCACCAAGAATACGAACTGGACTGTAAAGCCAATTTATGTAATGGGATACAAGTGTCTCAAAAATGTAATATACTTATACAATATTTTATTAAACAATATTACATCAAAATATTTTTTAGATCAAGATTTAGAAATTGTTTTTAAATAGCAATAATACTATCAGTATACATTATATGCAATACTGAACATTGGCTAAAATATTTAAATTTTTCGGAATAAAACTAGACAGAATTACAAGAGTCCACAATGGATCGCGTTATATGTATTTAGTCGAGGTAGCACAAGAATACATAAAATAACTACAGCGTAGATAGCAGGCTCTAGTATCATTATACAGCACGTAGCTTATGCCATATTTATCTGCTGCGTTACGAACGCATTTAGCTCCTGTACAGTACCTACTTGCCGGTTCCTCTATAGATTGTACAAACCTATGAGGCTATTTGAAGTCTACCATCCAGGAGCAGTGGGTCGGACTCACTCTCGGTAAAAACATTCTATAAATATTTTTTTTCCTTTGGGAAGACACATTTATAAAATTAAAATACACAATGCAATTATGATCTTTAATTGTAATTTCTGTGTATAAATGCAGACATAATAATATTCAATTTATTATTCAGAGTGCTCACAAGGCATACTCATTCGAAGTATAGTACTATACGATGGAGAAAAGTAATGTATATTTGACATGATTATCCCCCACAATAGTGAGTTAATTTTGTTTAATAATGTTGTTAATCATTTTTAATCAAATGTTCGTAACTGATGCAGGAATAAGTTTAATTAAATACATTAATAGTGCATGGACAGACTCTTATAATGCGATTGGTGTGTTCTGCGACTTATTTAGAATATTTGGTTGTTGTGCACAGAACTTTGTTTATTAAGTTAAAAGATTATTGCTTTAGAGAGAAAGCTGTTCATTTTTAGGAATCTTATCTTCGTAATATCCTATTACGAAGATAAGATTCGATAAGACCAAATAGTTTAGGTAATGGTGAAAACTTAGTGAATGAACCTGTAGTGAGGATGGGGTACCCATAGAGATCCATATAAGGGTAATTTTAGTATTTTATTTACATTGACATTGCTACTGGAAGGGTAGTTTACTTTAGGCTACTTTCACAGCATAATGTCTTATGGTATTTTGTAGTGGGGACGTGCAGCCGATGTCAATACTATTTTTATTTTGCTTAAAAAGCAGAGCGTGCGTTTTGTAATAAGCGGTCTCGTGATTCGCTTAGGGAACTATTTAAAGAAATCAATATTTTAATATTTACATGTATATTTACGAAAATGTTATGTATGTTCATAAACGTGAATAACTAAATAAAGTTAATAACTCTTTTCGAGGTCATTGCACAAGCATAAATAATAAAATTCCAGAATGTATATTGAATCTTTCCGAGACAAAGTTTAAAAGTTATATCAGAGAATATATTGAGTCGGCCTCTGGTTACCTCACTTATCGAAAGACATTTTTAATATGCGTGTTGAGGGCGATGACTGCCATATGCCTCATACTTGTGAACAGGTGCTGCTTGTGGAGGCTGGTCTGGCTGCTCGAGTTTGCAGTGTACTTGTGCTTCAATTACTATATCCTTATAGTATGCTTTCAGTTGCCTATAGGACCATACCTTTTATTTCATGATATACATTATATTTATTGAAAAAAAAAAAAAAATCAATAAAGGAGTTTTTTTCGCTTGTTTCTTCTTCGTCAGAGGAACCAAATTACGAAATGGTGGGATATTTTAAATAAATAATTAAAAGATTTGACTTTGGATAAACGAAATTTTCGTTCTTAGGGCTAAGAATATAGAATTTTCATTTGGTCTGATCTACGCAGAAGGAGTTTGCAGTACCTTGAGTTTATGCACGGCCTTGATACAGAATTCTTGCACAACAAGAATAAGTCAGTCGAATATAATTGTCCCCGGGGAGAAATATGCTTGATTGCGAAAGTCTACAACAAAATGTCATCCATTCAGTGATAGTACTGTTAATTTGTATATATGCAAATTAACAGCAGTATCATTTAAATAAAAGAGAATAAATAAAACAATAACACTGTGTAAATCCAGCATTAAAATCATTAATATACACCGGGATAACATTGACAAAATTAAAAAAATAAATAGATCCATAAATGGAAAGTTTTCGAAGTATTAGTCAAAGCGAAAATAATTTCTTATATAATTTTACGTCTAATTCTATCAATACAAATAATGCCTATAATGTTTAGGCCATTATCATATTAGGCGGAAAACCTTTGCATAAAATTTTATTTATTCTGATAATAAAGATAAAATAGCAGTGTAACTCTCACAAAGGATTTATATCAAAGAGCTTTTCACGGTTCGTTGAATCAAAAACAATGTTTTATTAGTTTCCATATAAGCTCTCTATTGAGATGTTAATAATTCTGTGAGTGTTCATGGCAATACTGGCTATGATAGTTCTGTAATGACTGGCTATATATTATCTTCATAAAAAATGTATAAATAAATATTTTCTGATAAATACTGTGCTTGTACTTAAACTTAGTAGCTACATACTCTTTCGCTTTTACATTTATTATGGTAGTATTGACTCCTCGCATTTAATAATTGCAATTTTAAGTGCTCTGCGATATAGTAAGGTCGTGAGGAAAGATCTATGCCGAAGAAATAACTATCCTTTTTTTTTTTTATTTACAAGGGGAAATGCTTAACGCATACCACACGCAACCGAAGTGGGCTCACCAAGCCCACTCGGAGCGGCCACCTTAGGCCAACCATCCCCGCAGACAGGCTGGCCATGTAGGTTCCTCTTGGTTCACCGTCGGAGACCAAGCCACGGTTACTAAAGCCCCCGCCACGACAAGGCTTCCCGCCCATTCGGGGGGAGAAATAACTAATCTAACCTGACCTAACCGGCACAGTAGGGCGAACTCTGGTTCCGAGTCCTCCACACTGTTCATTCGAGCGTATTGCTACTCTACCACGTATACAAGTATATAATTTGTAGGTTTTTGGGCGGTAGAAGTGAAAAAATATACACATTGCTCTTAACAAAAATTAAAGATTTTTATGGTTTTTTCTAATATTATCAGTTTACAATAGTTTAGATATTGTTAATTTAGTGTCAATACTATGTGGGCTTGACTCGCCTTAATGTCTAAATTGGAATAAAGTGCATCACTCTACCACCGGTCTCTTTCGCACTACTCTAATCGCACTACACCAGAAGAAGAGCTATTTTCAACACAATGTCCACAATTACCGAGTTGGCTGAAATCCAAAAGGCAGCTTTAAGCTCACTCAATCAACGTATGGCTGATTTTGAAGCCTGTTCTTGACTTGAAAACTCTGGTAAGCGACTTTCAAGCATTTAAAAATAATGTCTGGCAGATCATGTCATTGCTACACAGCAAGCTCAATGAAATAAGTCAATCTGTTGACAATATAGAGATGAGGCATCGCAGAAAATATTTATTACTGTATGGAGTTCCAGAGGACAGCAATGCAAACATTTCCGAAACAGTAGTGACAGTCTTGCAGAATAATCTTCGACCTCCTGATTTCTCTTCTAGTGCCGTACTGGCTTGTCACCGTTTAGGTGTAGTTTCAGAGAGTCGTGCAAGACCTATACTGATTCGGTTCAGAGACTTGTCTACTCGGACTACCATTTGGGCCAAGAAGACACAGTTCAAGGGCACTCCGTACGTGCTTTCTGAATTTTTAACTTGCCAGCGCCAAAACCTGTTTATTGCTGCACGCAACCATTTTGGTATCAGGCAGGTGTGGTCGCTTGATGAAAATATCTATGTTAAAATGTCATATCAATAATCTCACAATATAAAGGCAAGCGTCATCCAGTGGCTGATTCCGAGGACCTCGATAAACTTATTGTTCAGTGCGAAAAGCCAACAGTTCATTCTCCTTTTAATGCCATGGGCAAGAAGAACCCAGAAAAAAATAATAGTAGTAATGCTTTAAGGTCTATTGCAGTTAGATCCAAACGTTTAATTCGCAACAAATAGTCTTGCGGTTTTGGATTATTTTAGCCATATTTTGTTGTCTACAATCGGCATAGAAGAATATAAAAAGAACTAAACACTATGTCATTATTTTTCCCGTATTGTTTTTATGTTTCTGCTTTACTTCGTTCAGATTTGCTTTGCTTTTTTAGTGTTGTGTTGATGTTGATGATGATGATATTAATTTATCCCTAATGGGAAAGGCCAAGGACTTTAGTCCATACAGCCAGGTCTGTTTTCATTCACTGTTTGTTACTGACTCCCCAGTGTTGATGTTGACTTGTAATGACATTGACATAATAATAATTTTGTGATGTTTGCTTTGATGTTTGTGACATAGACACGGAACTAGTATGGTAGCACAAAATAAATAGTTGGGAGTTATTATTAACTATTGTACGTAGTACAGACTTGCTACATAGACGCAACCATGCTGTTCCGTTCTATGCAGGAATGTCTTTGTCTTTGTTACAACTTTTTTTTTGCAACCCGTTTCTTTTTATTTAATTTTTCTTTTGTTTTAATTACTATTGCCTATTTAATTACTAAAGCCTGTAACCAGCCGGAGGGTGATGTATGAAGATATACTTAGATTTTATTTCCTAGAATATATTATAATATCTAGTTTATATTATATATTTTATCTATATTATATTTTATCTATAAAATGTCAGATAATGAATCTTTTTATTCGACTTGCAACAGTTCGTCTTCTCTTTCGCTTGTGGATGCTTCGGATGAACCTGTGGCGTTACAGAACTTAATCTCAGATGAGTTTAATAAGTCCTAAAACTGTTTTCATGTTTATTACTTAAACGCGCAAAGTATTCCTCAACATCATACGGAGCTTCTGGATACTTTTTGTTCAACTGCTGCTCACGCAATACTCATATCTGAAAGCTGGCTTAAGCTAGAACTTACTTCCACGTCCTACAGTCTTCCAGGATTCATTTTACTCCACAATGATCGTACCGGTAAAAGAGGCGGGGGTGTCGCAATTTATTTGCGTAGCGATCTATCTTATAAAATTTTAGATTCCTCACCCTCGCTTTGCTCAGGTTATATGGAATTTCTCTTAGTTGAGGTGTGAAAGTATTTCTCGAAGTCATCTATTGTCCACCTAAAGTGGACTACTTCTCCGATTTGGAAAACAATTTGTCACAATTCTGTTCAGTGTACACACATCACATTGTCATGTGACTTTAACACCGACCTTTTAGGGTCCTCTCCCAAATCACATAAATTGAGGTCGATCATGGGGATGCAAAATTTCACTATTCTGCCTCTAAATGCTACCCATTACAATATAGACTCTGCGGACACCTGTATCGACCTTATAACTGTTTCTTCCGTTGAGCATGTAACCAATTATGGTCAATTCCCTGCTTCTGTTTTTTCACGGCATGAACTGCTCTATCTTTCATATAAATTAAAGTCTCCCAAGCCTTCTTCAGTGTCCATTCCCATTCGTAGTTTCGCTAAACTCGATGTGGAAAAGTTCAAGCGGGATGCTGATGCTCCTTTATTCAATGTGTCCACAGTTGACGATAAAGTTGATTTCTTAAATAGTAACATATTAAAGTTGTTTGATAAATATGCTCCTAAGCGTGTGGTCCGACTCAAGCGCCCTCCTGTTCCTTGGATTACAGTCGGCGTAAGAATGGCTATGAGAAGGCGCGATAGAGCTCTAGAGCGAACGCTATCTCATTTTTAACTTCCATGCCTCTTTTTTCAGTTGACACTTTCACTTTTTCTCCTGTTGATGAAGAAGAGATTCGGAAAACCCTTTTCTCTATCAAATCCAATGCCGTCGGATGTGATGATTTGAGTAAGACTATGGTTTTACATGTGCTTGATGAATGGTTCTATCATTAATTTTTAAATAACTCACTCATATAATAAACCCATAATAACTCACATCATAAATGTTTCGCTGAAGTACGGTACTTTCCCAACATTTTGGCGTAAAGCCTTTGTTATTCTTTTTCCTAAATCGACCGAATGCAGCCTTCTATCCCATTTTAGGCCAATTTCGATTCTAACATTTCTTTCTAAGGTTTTGGAAGCTACGGCACATAAGCAGATCTCTGTTTTCATCTTAAACAATAATATTCTCTCTCCATATCAGTCTGGTTTTCGACCGGGTCACAGTACAACTACTACACTCCTAAAGGTGACTGATGATATCCGAGACGGTATGGAACATTCTAAGTTGACTGTACTTATTTTAATTGATTTTTCCAATGCATTGAATGCCGTCGACCATGACATTTTACTAGCTCTCCTCTCTTGTTTGAATATCTCTTCTTCAGCCCAGGATTGGTTTTCAGCATATCTTCGGGGTCGCCGACAGGTTGTGCGTACCAGTCAGAATTTATCTGACTGGGATGATGTACTAACTGGCGTCCCTCAAGGCGGTATTCTTTCTCTCCTTTTATTTTCTGTTTTTATTAATCTCGTTACAACAAACCTTAAATGCTCTTACCATTTGTATGCTGACGATTTGCAAATATATACGCAAGCCCTCCGAAACCAATAATATAATTGCTCTATTGAATAATGATTTACAGTATATATCTGGGTGGTCCGCTGTGTATGGTATTAAGGTGAATTATACAAAAAGCCAAGCCATAGTCTTAGGCAGTTCTAGACTTGTAAATAATTTAGATTTTGCTACCTTGCCGTCGGTTACTTTTGATAACAAAGTAATTCCTTTCTGTTCCCAGGTCAGAAACCTGGGTATATGTTGATACCTGTTTTACATGGAATAAATAGATTCAGGAGGTGAATCGCAAAATTTCTGCAACCTTGCGATCACTTTATCGTCTCAATAATTTCTTTCCAACCACTACTAAGATTTTACTTGTCCAATCGCTCATTTTGCCAAATATTGACTATGCTGATAAGTGTTGCACATACCTATCTCAGCAACATCTTAACACACTGGATCTTCTTCTTAACAATTGCATCAGATACATTTATGGTCTCCGCAAGTTCGACCATGTGTCTTCCTTTCGTGCACAGCTCAATTGGCTGCCAATTCGTCAGGGCAGAAATGTTAGAACACTTTGCACCCTTTTCACAATTCTAAACGATCCTTGTTTCTCATATTTGAACGGGTGATTCTCATAACTGTTCTCTCCGCTCTTCGGGTAGTCTCAAGTTGCTGATGCCTTTACACCGTACTGGGTACTTATCTAAGTCATTCGCTTTTACGGCTATAAGGCTCTGGAACTAAATCCCTCTTGACATTAAAAAAGCTCCTAATAAGTTTGCCTTTAAAAATAACATCCGCAAACATTACAGAAATGTTGCAAGTTTGTACTAGTGCTGCTGTTTGTTATTGTGCCGCTTTAGTTGTTTGTCCTGTCATGTGTATTTGTTTGTATTTTGTATTAAAATTCATTATTCTATGTATATACACATATATATTTGTATAATTGTATATATTTGTATATTTATATCTTTTTAATTGTTTTTGTTCTATTAGCTGTATCTCCTCTATTACGTATATATCTCTGCTTAGCCTAATGGTTGACTGGGAGAGAATGCCTCTAGGCATTAAGTCCTCCATATGTATCCATAAAGATGTCCATAAAGATTAAATAAATAAAAATAAATAATTAATGTCTGTTATATTATGATGTAGCTTTTTGTGGCATTTCTTTTAGTCGACTGTTATGGAATCCATAATTAAAAATAAATCAGTAAATTCTCTTATGTCGCCCCCCTCATATCATTGTTATTTCTATTCTAGCTTCTGCCCGCGACTTCGTCCGCATGGAAAACTTTTCCGCATCTTTCCGGTTACAAAAAGTAGCTTAAGTCCTTCATAAAAAGTGCTCCTACCGGCACAGTGTGGCTTTTGTTCCGAGCAGTGAGCAGCTCGGGTTCCTGAGCAGGCAAATGCACTACGATTTAGTTCCAGTAGTATTCGACGAAGAGCTACACGACTGGTTCGTCTTGGGCATGGCCAATGGTCCAGAACGTGATTGCCTTTTAGTAAACCACTGAAAGATCTCGCTTTGGCAAAGTCTTACTCCTGGCGGAAAGTATACAAGCGACAAGCGAAGGTACCGTGAAACGATGCGCCAGCACATAAACAATTAAAGACGTGACGAAGGCGGTTAGGTCAGGCATAATCGGGAAATGTCTAGATGCAAAAATCTATATATGCAATAAATGTGGGAGAAAGGGCATTAGAGGCGGATGCTTAAAACAATGGCTTTAAGCATAATTTCCTTGAGTGTAACACCAGTGGTGATGACAGTAAGCGAATGAGATATTTTTAATATACTCAGCCAATGCAAAAGAAAGTTCTTATTGTGCACGTTACCTAAACATTTGAATTAGACACGGGTTCAACAGTGAGTTATTTCCGATCATATGTATTATACTGATATACATAAACCACATCATAATATGTGTAAGTGAATGAAAATGAGGATAGTAGGGTTTCCGGTCATTAACGCCAATTAAGACGCTATAGTAGCGTGGAACGTCGTCAACGACGACCCTTAGTCTGAGCGGCTGAGAACACTTGGAGAAGTTTTGCGCTACGGCGGACGCGGTTTACCCAAATGGGGTCAGTTGGGGATCTCGTTGTGTATTGCACTTGTATATTTTATAACTTCTTAGACCATTAATTGTTATAGTAAACTAAATGACGATAACAAATGAATTGAGAAACAGGAATTTCAGACCTTAGATTATGTGGCTTTTTTATTTTCTTATGTGCTTGATTAAAACTCTGCTCTATATCAAGATTAGAGAGAACTGAAGTCCTAGATTCTACTAGACAGATTCAAGAACTGTACATACAACTCTACGCATATTCATCTCGATTTTGGCGACTGTGTGCTACGTAAGGCACACAGAGTCGCCGAAATCGAGGAAGACACCATCGTGAAATCGAGTGGTGGTAGTTGTAGTTCATGGCAGTACGCCAAGCGAACCTATGTGGAAGTATCTTCGGATTGTTTCGTCTGTACGGTCTTCCATTATATGACTGATATAGTAGTAAACTCTCAGTTTTGCAGGTACTTGTTTCGTGTATTTCCAGACCAGAGGGCCGTTTTTCTCCGCAATTATGATCCTGCCATGGTCGCCAAAATGATTAGGATTGAATGACCCCAAAATGATGAATCATGTTTCCTTGATGTTTATTACAGTTTACGATTCAAAAACTAAAAAAACTGATGGAATCGTATTCTCGTTTCAAGACCCACATACTAGATATTTATAATAAATACATACTAGGAAAAACAGGCAACAAATTAGTTTTTTTTTAAATAATACTAGCAATGCTATTTAACTAACATTACTAATATTCCTGTTAACCCTCCAACTAAGCATTAGAGCTTGTATTTGGAGTGGTTCACGACAATGGTCGAATGGTGGGCTCGAACCTGCGACGTCGTGTTTCGCAGTCCGCACCCTAACCCATTAGGCTATTGGCGCTTAAAAGTTGCACCAAACCGTTAGCGTAAAGCGTCTCCTAACATACCTGCTTCCTTAACTTTTACTAGTTATGTAGGGATCAACATTTAAGATGTTGGCCCGAGTAAAACCCCCACGCTAGATACGCTGTTAGCCCGGTGCTATTGACAGCTTCGGCGGTACAGAAGAGCAGACGGCCCGGTACAAAAGTGATCAACGACGCTGCGGCCGACTGCTGTGTCGCTGGGAATCCCGTTACACGAAAGAAAGGCTTTCGACAAATACTGGGGAGGGGGGGTTGATAACAACCCAAGGCCCCCTTTTAAGAAAGTAAAACCTGTCGGCTCTGGTTGTCATTGAAGAAGAGAGGGCATGGATAGAATTTTAAAACGCTCTTGCACACGAGCAGGGCGTGAATGTGTGACCGCGCGTTCGACGATGAACTGCGGTACGGGAGCGCTATACGCGACATGCAAGCTGTCTGTGTTATGTGTGTGAATGTGTGCGGGAGTTATGACCTCGATCGCTTCCTAAATTCTTAATAGTCTGTGACTTTGCAGCAGTCATGGTTAACTCATGAACACTTGACAATGTAACGTCAATTTGTTCAGAAGCATATAATAATACCACAGCATAAACAATTTACCACTACTCTCTTATATAACTACTAAAATTTTATTATTTAATATATATATATATATATATAAATGTATGGAGAAGAAGAAATGCAGGAGAAGGAACGTAAATGAATCTTAAATGATGCCATGATACACGTGCGGTTAGGGGATCTGCATCCGAATCAGGATACCAGGAGGTTGGAGATTCCGATTTTCAATTAATAATGTATTGATTAATGAATTAATTAACATATAGAATCATGTAGCGGTTATGACGACGAATGTCTGATTAATATCACTCTCACACGATATTTACCATTTAATAATATAATAACTCACTATTTATTTATTATTTCATTGCCTATTCCATACTGCTCACATTCCTGTCATTAAAGTAACACAATACTCAGGTCCTTAAATCTGGATATGTATAAGAATCTTTATATGGACCATAAGACTAATCTTGATATATAACTTTTTAACCATACCATACATAATAGGAAATAAATTAAATACTATGGTATTAAATATTTAGGTTTTTTAGGTAGGTAATTAAATACCATAGTATTTAATTTATTTCCTATTATGTAATTACATTTTATTCGCAGCATTTACTTTAGACGAGTGATTGGGAGATTTGCCTCCGAATCACGCGACCAGAGTTCGATCTCCTACATGTAAGGCTATTATCATATGCACTTAAAATAATTGTCTACGCTTCTGACCACCCTATTATTGGGTTCTCGAAATTTCCATCTTTATATCCTCGCTTTAAGGCGATTAGAGTCGCCGACGACCTTGGACGTCGGGGCCTCACCCAGCGCACTACAACCGTGATACATATCATAGATGATACAGACGGCCACAGCCGCACGGAAACGCCTCATTATCCGTGCGCGTTACTCCAAAATTCCGATCAAAGAATACATGTGCGCTGAAGCGCGCATTGCTGCCCACGCGCAGAGTCATCCATGCTAGGACTCAGAAGACGCACGGGCGATATTATACAGTCTATATTTCGACATAATTGGAATGTACCTCAGTGCATTGTTACAGTATTACAACTCTGAAATTTGAGAGTCTATTTCTTTTAAACTACTTTATTTTATTCTGTATTTAAGTAAATGTAATAAAAAAATATCTTGCTGGAAGATAAATAACACGATAAGCTTTCTCTAGACATTATCGGATATATCTTATGTAGCGTGTCGGCTCGGTGGCACAGTGGCTGAGTTTAGCTGCAATTTCCTCGCATTCGAATCCTACACGGGATTTGTTAGGATCAGAAATTTTCAATTTATGGCTTTAAGAGGCCTCGCGGCCAAGGTGACTTTCATGCAGAGTGGATTATGTTTTTAAATGAAAACTAGAAAAATAAATTTTCACCACTAATATTTGTCGTATGGCATCGCTTTTAATTGCGAAAAGTTAATTAAATTATCGTGGTAAGATAATGTGGGCACTGTCTAATCTACGTTTTCGTTCCAACTTTACTTAACTGTTAAATATCTATATTAAAATAATTTTGTGATTGGTAAATTGTTCCAGGAGTTGTAATTAAATTTATAGAGTTTTTGGAGTTAATGCCTAACTCATTCTTACTTAATCTATAAGTAGTAACATTCAGGCAGCTCTTGAAAATTACCCAGAAAAGTTGGTTATTTGGTTGACCGCATTATCAGCATTTCACAAATTCAAATTTTTTTAAATTAGGGTTTTTAAATTTAATTAAATTAGGGGAGAAAAGTTGTCTACCTATGACCTTCTTCGTCTTTGTGGACGTGGTTGTCATGAGAAACACTTCGATACTTTTTTGCTATTGTACGAAGAAATGTACAAATGCCCGAAATGAGCAGTTTTTTTATACATTAACGGTGACTGACCTCGCGACCGATGAAAAGATCCCGTCTCTACCGTTGACCAATCAGAGCGAAGTAGTGGCTATCTCTGTCTGGGGCTGTACGCATACACATTGCTTCTTATTGGGTGAAATACTATCTTATTGGTAATTTCATTAATAATTTGAGCGTTAAGCCTTACTTATTCCTTTGACATACACATGCCTTTATTACAATTTTTAATTATTTTATAGCATCTTATATTCTTTTCATTCATGTATTCATTCACTAGGTAAGGCTATCTATATTTTTAATATAATCTTTACCTTTATCAACACTTTAAATAGGCTATCAATGCTCATCACTACGGTTTGTGTATACATTTTAACGTGTATGCTTACGACTTACTTATAGCTTCATTTGTGGTATCTCATTATTATAAAATTTGTAATACTAGTTTCGTTTTTTTAGTACCTACATAATTATACAACGTACAGCAACTACTCATATTACTTATGAACATAAACCAACTTAATATTAATGTGTAGTACCTACTCGTGTGTTTTTAGACTAATATGGATGACTGCGTCGATTGCCAACAGGCTCCCTCCTTCCATCTATACATGTACAAAAACAAAGTGTATTCAACTCACCTTTACACATCCACTTGACGAGTCTTAAAGAACGATAAACAAAAAATTTACATTATCATTTATAATAAAGCCGTGGTAGCCCAGTGGTCTGGGTTCGATTCCCGGTGCCGACACCAATAAATTGTGAATAGAAAATTTTAAGTACTGAACTTACAACGTGCTCGGCGGTAAAGGAAATCATCCCGATAAAACCAGCATATTGGAGAAATTATGAAAAACATTCTTTCTCTGACGTGTGAAGTTCGCCAACCTGCACTGGATCAGCGTGGCCGGACCCTCTCCGGCTACAAAACATTACTAATAATTTTATAGAAGACCTTTGCCCATCAGTAGACATTTACAAGCTTCTGCAGCTTTTTCATAATAAAAATAAATATTATACATATTTGTACTTAAATAAATACTAACACTATTTAATAATTAAGATTTTTTTAGATTTAGAACACATGCAATGAGGACAACGAGGGCAGTCAAATATTTAAGACTAACGATAATTTAAATTTAACCATTTTCATAAAAAATATTCGTACTAAAATTTGTTGTTTAAAAATATGACTGGTAATAATATTTCAAACTAACCTTGCTGTTAATCGACATTTAGTGTCTTGATGAACGATGACAATGACGCAACAAGTATTTTTTGTTCTTATACGATATAAAATTTTAAGCTGCGCCAGTAAAGCGTAGCGTGATGTGGAAGTGTGTCGTGTTATTTTGTGTGGCTGCGACGGTGTCGGGAGTGGAAGCCGACGAGGCGCGGCTGGTGAACATAGCGCAAGGACCCGTCCGCGGGTACAAAGAGCCCAATGAGAATTTGTTCATATTTTATGGGATACCATACGCAACGGCGCCCACTGGAATTCACAAATTTAAGGTTGAAATTTGTTACTGATATGTTACGTGTTTTTTTGTTAAAAATAATTTAATATTTTCGTCCTTTACATTATTTTCATATATACACATATACGACAACCAACACAGAACAAAATGGCAATCAGTGTCGGTAGCAGTAAAATTAAATCGTAGTAATAAATGAGGTCTAATTAGATTGTTTATTTTTTAAAAATAGGTTAAACTTATCGTTATCGCACCAGCAAGAAAAAGGTTAAAATACATTTTATTTTTTTGGTGTATGGAAAAAAGATCGTTCGATTTATTAGATTGTGGTCGTTTACGATAAACTTAGTATCAGTTAAATGATTAATAGCCACGTTTGTGTCTAACCATCATCTCTATAAAATAAATAAATAAATAATTCATTCAATAAAAACATTTTTTCGTAATCTGTTGAAAGTATTATTATATATTTCCTGTGGATCTCATTAAATTTCATATATAAAGCCGTTTTATTAGTTATGACCATTATTACGCTTAAGACTCTTCTAGGTGATTTTGAAATGATTAATATATACCAGCAAAGCAGAAGCCGTAGAAAGTGCCCGAATACTATTTTATTGAGTAACTAATCCTTTTACGCTAGCCGCAGCAACCCAAGAGCTCTTCTTATGGAGGTATCTACGGTTGAGTTACCATCGATAAGGGTGGATCTTTTCCGCTTGTAAAGGTTTCAGAGTACATATAATATATCTCTGCCATCTTGTTCAGGGTTCACAATATTTATAAAAGATCACTCAAAAGGGCTCTTCGATATTAAAATAAAATGGGAACACTCCATAAAAAAATCAACGCCGTATGCGGTGAATGCCACACATACAACACGCTCCCCCGAAGAGGGACGTGAAGTTGTGGAAAGGACTGTTGCCTATAGGAAAACTGTCGATTCAGAATGTTTGACTTCTTGGTAGTGCATAAGCGCATGCTTCCATCGAAGTCGGCCCAGTCAATGCGTGTAAACGTTATACAAGTCGACGGTATAATCCAGCTTTGTTGTTGCTTTGTTGTTACGTTGTTGTCAGACGGGCATGTCGTCAAATATAATACTGTAGTATTACTACGACTTGTGTGTGGTAAACAATATGCGAGACAATATGTGTATTGTAAGCAAAATGTGTAGTATTTTGTATTAAATTGTTTCAATGTAAGAAAAGTTTTTGTACGTGGTAGAGCCAAGCGACTGCTGCTCTGATGGGCCTGCTCGATCGGGGTAGTGCCACGACCTCGCAGAATACCGTGCGTTTCGTTCGGTGAGTGAGGTAACCGGAGAATTCCCTCCCCAACCCCCCTCCCCATCTTACCTCCCATCTTCCAAAAGTCGGCAACGCACCTGCAAGTTCTCTGGTGTTGCAGATGTACGTGGAATACGGTAATAACTCAGCATCAGGTGAACCGCCTGCTCGTTTGCCCCCTTTACTATAAAAGAAAGTTTTAACTTTTTACGTAAATAAATAATATATCTTATGGTAAGTAATATTCCATTCAACCAATCGTCTGTTTAATAATATACTTTTCTTAATTATAGGCACCACTGCCCCCGCCACAGTGGAAATTACCTTTTGAAGCAATCAATAAAAATATAATATGCCCACAAAAGGAATATGTCTTTGTTAGTGGGACTCAAGACGAAGATTGTCTTATCGCCAACATATATGTTCCAGATACGAATGAGCGAAATTTGCCAGTGGTAGTTCATGTTCATGGCGGAGGATACCAACTAGGACACGGAGATCTTATATTAGAAAAACAATTGATTTCAGAGAAAAACATGATAATTGTTAATTTCAATTACCGTCTGGGTGCACACGGTTTTCTATGTCTAGGTACAGTAGATGTACCTGGTAATGCTGGTATGAAAGATCAAGTTGCATTGTTACGTTGGGTAAAAAATAACATTGCCAGTTTTGGTGGGAACCCTGACGATATTACATTAATTGGGTATAGCGCCGGAGCATCTGCTGTTGACCTTCTTCTTCTTTCTCCGATGGCTAAAGATCTTTTTAACAAGGTTATACCGGAAAGTGGAGCGAGCCTTTCCGCATTTAGTGTTCAAGCCGATCCTTTAGGAAATGCTTGGAAATATGCAAAAATGCTAAACTTCTCGAATTCGGAACAGGATTTTCATGGTTTAGAAGATTTTTATAAATCGGCTTCATTTGATACACTTATGTCTATTGACTTATTAAATGAACCTGATTCAACAATGACATTTACACCTTGTATTGAACGGGATTTAGGTGAAGAACGATTTCTTGACGATTCTCCATTAAATATATTAAAAAATGGCCATAATCAAAAATTGCCAATGTTATTTGGATTTGCTGAAATGGAAGGCTTGTTGCGAGTGCCACTATTTGATAGTTGGAAAACTAAAATGAATGAAAAGTTCTCAGATTTCTTACCTGTAGACCTTGGATTTTCAAGTAATGAAGAAAAAGAACGAGTTGCACAGATAATAAAACAGGTTTACTTTGGTGATAAGCCGGTAGGAGAAGAAACTATATTCAGGTTTATTGATTATTTTACAGACGTGTTATTTGCATATGGTACTCTTAAATCTGTTCAATTGCAAGTTGAATCAGGAAACAACGACATTTATCTATATGAGTTTTCCTTTGTTGATGATAACACTCCGTTGGTGCCCTATACGGACGTCCGTGGGGCTGATCATTGCACTCAGACATTTATTATAAGTGACGGCAATTTCAATAATGTATCTAAATTGTCACCTACAAAGGATTTGTTAGATATGCAACAGTCGATGAGACAATTATGGATTAACTTCATTACAACAGGGTAAGTTTAAATTAATACAGATATTAATAAAAATAAATTAATCCAATTACTTTTCATGTCATGTTGTTGAATCTACAATATGCTACTGTAGATTGCTATGCTATAGTAGAATAAAAAAAAATATATATTAAAAAGAACACTAAACAGCTAACTTGCCTAAATTCAAAATTAAAAAGAAAACACTATGAGTCAAAGTAGTAGTAAAGGATTTTTTCCGTCACTGCATGGTTGCGGCGTAAGAATTTGCAATCCTCTTTCTTCTCTTGAAAGCTCATGACAAACCTGGTGACGGAACCTGTAAATGCCAAAACGGCTAACAGCACTAACATCTTCGAATATTTACTACCACTCGTCCGTAATCTCTGTTTACCCCTATGTAAGGTGCCATATATAATTAAAGAAATATAATAGTAACAAATTTATGTTTATCATAGAAAACCAGTCCCAGAAGGTTCAAGTTTTCCAAAATGGCCGGCTGCAGATGCAAATGGCGGCCCTCATATGTCCCTTGGCAAAACTATGAAACTGCGGGGACCGCTACTACAGCAACGTGTTCTTTTCTGGGAAGAGATTTATAAGAAGTACTACCGCATGCCTGTACCGCCACCTTCTCCACCTCCAAGAATAAATACTGAACTATAACGCCCAATTATGTGCAGTGATACGAGTGTATTAAAAGTACATGTATTATATTTTATTAAACAGAACTTTCGAGATTTAGTCCCATCTAAATATATAATATTTAGAATACATTCACATATAAATTACAATAATCTTCTATGAATTTACTGTTACCATTCGAAAGCCTCAGTAATTATTATATAACTTAAAAATAATATACCATAAGCCAACCTAATAAAAATAAAAAAACAGATATTTTGATGTTTGCAGCGACTATTATCCGGCCGGCATATTGCCAACATGCTCATATCATCGTAGTGCACTGATTAGATGAAAATAATAGTATATCACTTGTGTCATAAATGTGTAGGGTGTGAGCGATTCTCCCTTAATTTCTTTTTCTTCCAATAAGAACTTTCTCCAAATGTTAACGTCACCTGAAAATTACAGAATCCCGTATCTCGTTGAATTATTAATTTGTCGAAGAATCAGGTGCGTCACATAAGCTCCAATTAAAAGTATCCATAGCATCCATAGCAACCAGTATAACTGATGCGGAATCTAGATGCTCCCGATATGCAATGGTGACAGTATCCGTGTAATTCAACTTGGGTGGAGTATACGATAATTCGCTGATATTCAAAGTCAGTCGAAAGTCTGAGTCTCTTCTTGAAGTACATAATGCTCTCGGAGTAAGATTTTGGACTGGTTTCATGCCAATAATTTAGTCCTTAATGCAACAAAAACTAAATGTATAAAATTTGTATTAACACTAAATGTGCTACTAACACTATATTTTAATGTTATTTTGCTGAGTCACATATCAGAATTTATTGATAAAACGGTGTTAGTTATATCTTAAGATATTTTATGTTTTTTTTAATATGTTTTTTATAATATGCGGTCTTGTGATACGCTTAGGGAACTGTTTAAAGTATATTTACAAAATATTATGTACTCGTACGTACATAAACGTGAATCACTTTTCCTGAGAAATAGTGACCAACATGATTTTGTATTGAGAAATAGTAATAAACCAGAAAATCAAAAATTCAGACTAAATAAAGTTAAATATTCTATTCTAGGTCATACGTTTATATAAGAAGATTCCAGAATATAAATTGAATATTTCGAAGACAAATTTAAAAAAATATATTGAAAAATCATAATGATGGTGGTAGTTTGTAAAAATAATGTCAATTGTCAAATAAAACTTGAATATTTTAAGATGACTAAAGAATTTTCATTCATTCATTTCATTCCTTCATTGACTGGAGCGACAATGAAGCAATCAAGTTCATCAATAAACTAATTGTTGAGAAGAACGAGAATTTACTAGTTAGGACTTTCAACTAACTTCGACTTAGACGAGAATAATAGAGTAGTTCACGTGAGAACGTTATCGGTATGAGAATTAGATATTTCTAGGATTAGTTATGCAAATTGAAAGGAAAGTTTAAAATAGTAAAACGAGAATCATAACAATATTTACGGTTCTATATTTATTTCTATAAATATGATATATTAAATCAGTAGTTGACACAATTAAGTAAATTTTAAAATACACTAAAACTATAATTTAAATGTCAAATGTTTTTTAAATGTAAATTGCTAGGCATGTTTTGAAAGTTTATGGCATAAGATAAATAATTAAAATGAGCTGTTATTTGTTAATCGGCATAAATATCACATTTTGCGTCAATACCGTTCAAAAGTTCGTTAAAACTAAGTGATCTCATTATTTCATTTAAAGCTTCCTGCCACCGTGCCGTGAACTAGACCTGTACAATAATTTATTTATCAGATTGTAGTTATTTTCAATAATAAAGATTACGTAAGTTGTTATTTTGAAGTATGAAGTTGCCGTTTTAGAGGTAGTGGCCACTTTGAATTAAAGTTAAACCTGCATGGTCGAAAAGTTGGCCGTGACCAAGCAGCAATTTTAGCTGTTGTATGAATAAAAGTAATAGTATAAGCTGATCCTTTTCAAATAACCAAGAACTTAGAGCCATAGTTTAATGTTAGTTTAGTAGATTCACAACTATTTTTACGTATTTGCACCAGAAATGGTTGCCAATGACCATGTTATCAATGACCTGAATTCAAAGACCGCTCACTACCTGATATTTTGTTTCCAAAATTTTGGATTGTAACTACTAAAAATAAATGACTAAAAATAAATAGAATCTAACACTCTAACCACCCGATTATTAAGTAAACGGTTAGAATTGGTCCAATGCATGACTACTTGATATTTCCTTCTTTATCACTTCGCTTTAATATTTATATTGGCTCAAAATACTCCCTGTTACAGTATACATATCCCTGTTACATACATATTGGCACAGGCAACGCACCTGCAGCTCCTCTGTGGCAGATGTACGTGCGTCAGTAATCACTTGGCATGAGATTAGCCCCAGGCTCGTTTTCCTCTTTTTCCCATAAAAAATGTCTTGATGAATATTCTAATTTTTAATAAAAATGCCACAAGCTCTCCTCGAACAAACTTCCTGCCATCATGTGAGTTATAAGGTACGAAGGATATATGATATATGCTAAAAGCTGCAGTCCACGACTCCGCCCGCGAGGATTTTCCCGCGGCTTTTCCAGGATAAAAAATCTCAATCAATCTTATCATGTCTACTAATTAGCATTTTCAACGCACTACTCTCCCCGAATATCTGGAAAGAGGCAGAATAATAATGTTGTTTTAAAAAGCAAAAACACTCCTGACCCGCAGTTCGGCTTTCGATCCGAATATCGTGTATCCAACAAGTGTACAGCTGAAAGAAGCACATTTTAGATAACACCAACCGCACCGGCCAACAGCACGGGGGCATTTTTCTTCGATATCGCAAAGGCATTTGACGAAGACTGATTTTTTTTTTATGGGAATCATGGCAAACGAGCAAGCGGTTTACCTGATGGTTAGTGATTACCGTCGCCCACGTACATCTGCAACACCAGAAGTACTGCAGATGCGTTGCCGGCTTTTAAAGGTATTTGGGAGATAGGAGTGAGGATGAGGAGGGGGATGGGGAGTGGATGTGGACCTTCGGTTACCTCACTCACCGAACGAAACACAGAAGCACAAGATGCCTCTACTTCACGTCGGTATTCTGCGAGTCGCTTGGCTCTACCACGTTGAAATATTACTAGCTCTATTACTAGCTGCACACTCTTAAAGTCCCAAATAGACACATGCACATTTTTCGAGTCTTCCTGCCAAAACGCAGTTTTCGCTAAAATAATAATAACGTGCATAGAGATGAAATTTATAGTTTTATTATATATATTATCAAAGCAGCCTATTCTTGTTTATTAAAATTTCGAGGGTTAACCTTGTTTAACAAGTCTTAAACTGGTCAAGGTTGTTTAACCTTAAATATGCCAATAAAATAACATATTATCTTAACAAAAAAATCCTAGACTTCTTGATGACACGTTGCCTATTTTTTGGAGAAAATGCAATTCATCTAGGCGCATTAATTTTGCAACTGTGTGTGTTTTGGAGAGCGAAGATACTCGCTGTTTACGTAGCATTAATTGTTTAGGACAATATGTATTTATAATTGTTGCTGCTATGAAACTATCATTCTTGACGTTATTATTCTAAGATTGTCACATATTATAGTAGCACCGACTCCGGCAATGATAACAAGCAAAACATTATCAAATTATTATTTTGAGATCTCTATGAACAATAAATAGTATAGTTGTAATGTATATTAAGTAGTAAAAATTAAGTAATGTAATATTGATAATATCAGTTTCAAATATCGTTTCAAAAAACACTACTTGAAAATTTAAATCGTGTAAGGGAAAAGTTCTGCTTCGCGGGCTACTTGAAACGGCTATCAAAAGCACATTAATTACGGACTTGGAATAGGTTGACGATGATGATGATAAAAGTTAAGTTAAGTTTGCACAACCTCGAAATAATACTTCTCATTATACTTCTTAGACATGCAGCTTTTCGAACAATGTTTTCTTTCACCGCCTTGCGTGGTAAATTTTGCACTTTAAATTGCTATCAACAAGTTTAGTGTGCTGAAAATGAAATCAAGTGCCCTGAACACTATGCCGCCACGGATCTATCATGATTATAAGTCTGATAGAATAGATGAAGCCTGTTTCTGTTTAAGTCTATTGAATATTGTCAACAGCTATTTGATAGTTCATTGCTAGGCACGCGATTATTCTGTTGTCGAGGCACATTTATTCGCTAAATTCGCCACGCTTGGTGAGAGAGTAGAATATACTATATTAACATCGTTCCGTCTTGTCGACTGTTGTTTGAGTTCGGCTCGATTGATTTCTATGGCGTGTCCCTGGAAATAAATCTCTAATGATTTTGAAACAAAATTTATATTTCTATATTTTATCGTGGATAATTTAATTAATTTTTAATTTATCTGTCTGTGTCAGCAGTCGCGCTAAATATTTTATCGATAATTTAGTTCAGAAAATGTGAATGTTTAAAGGAAATTGTTACAAAAATAGCAAATGATTGACAGCTTAATGAGTTACGTATATCTTTTGATCTTACATTTCTACAGGCATGTATACTTTTGGTAGGTTTTACATATCAAATGACAGCTTATTTATTATACCGGTTAAATATTCTCTTACATAAAATATCTGGTTACAACAATTATAAAAAAAAATATCACTATTGTTTTATCAAATTCTGGGGTGGTCAGAGGTTTTCACATTTTAGTACTTTCACCAGAGCGTATTTGGGACAACATGACAGTTTGTGGAACTGTCACTGTCTTAGTGACCATGACAACGACACAAATGGTACGTAAGTTTCGATATACTCGTTGGTACGAGCCCGGGGATCGTACTCGAGTTTCTTACCTATTTCTGCCGACCATTAGAAGTGCAACCACTGCTAAGTTCCGGTCTGGAAGGTATACAGAGGCTCTGTAATGAAATACCTATATTGATAATAACTATGACAATTGACAAACGAAATTTTAATTTCTTACGTCAAATAAAGATTTTTCTTTTCATTTTCCTTAAATTGAACTTTTCAGTTACATGTTTTCAATTACAGCCATTCCATCTTAGTCCTCAGGGGTGATTACGCATCTGTAACCCACTTCTATTGTAGTTGTTTGCCGGTGCTCACGGCCTTCAGTAGCCACTCAGATGAAATGTTAGTCCATTAGTCACCACAACCCAATAAAAGAAATATTTTCTTAGATTTATTTAAAAGTTTAGACCAAAAATATTTTTAAATTATACTGATTCGTTGAAAAGAATATAGAAAAAATAATATTTAATAAGTTTTACACGGCGCATGCTTATAAGCGAATGAGAATTTAGATCAAATTCCTATAATTATAAGTGTTGATTTATGAGAAAACAAATATGTTATTTTCATAATAAAATTTTATTCGGATAAAAACAAAGGTAACCGAAAATTTCCCAAAGGAACTCTTGATAAAATACAATTGGACGAAGCCACGAAATGAAATGTTTACACGCCATGTTCTCTTTACGTCTCATTTCCTTCATAGTATTTCCTGCAAGTGAAGGTCTGTAATTTGTTTTTATTCGCATTGTATATAATACAAATAAAAACAAATTACAAACTGTTGCCTAAATCGCTACTGGCGTACGAATAATGTTTGCGTACTTAACCGTCTGAAGAAAACATCACGGAGATACATTAGTTTAATCAAATTTATAACATAGATATCCTCGTGGTTCCGTGCAGAAATCGTACACTAAAATACATTAGTGTAATCGTTGCAATGAACAAATTTATATCTACGAAATAAATAAGTATTACAGTTTTCTAATATATTTATGAACCACACCTAACGAAGTTATAAAAGTAACCTTGCCTTGAGGTGTAAGAGGAACACACCACTTCTTTCTCTAAATGCCAGCCTCACCAGCACGTAGCGCACCCAGCTAGCAACCAAATGAGGCCCTGGCGACCGAATGACAGAATATCCAGCCGAATTTGCCGAACCCAAATCCTACAGATGGTATTGGGGAGCAGCTTGACTGGTGCGAGGACCAACACTGCGTTTATCAACCCGTTTGTCCAGCGTGGTGAGTATTGGAAAACCTTCCGAGAAATGTATGCCGGATTTTGTAAGAGGCCATATGTTTGTTATTCTTTATTTATTCACATTATGTTAAAATGTGTCAGTAGTTAGTTTGAAATTCCTAGTGGCATGCACACACTTACATTTTAAATGCAAACTAAGAAAATACCGTTAGTAAAACTAAAGAACACTAGAATTGATCGCGCCTTAACTACTACTGCCAAAATCACTGATAATAAATTATCTGTGTGCTGTATGCCTTTTTGTATAACCCGTCTTTTTAATTAAAGAAATCGCTACCTGTCAGTGTATATTATATTAAAATATTTATATTAATGACATTTTTCTTAATAATCGAATATAATAATATTTATTGTCACTCGTCATTACTTTCCCGCAGAGGTAACGTTCAGCGACAAGATCGCATGAAGGGTCAAATGCCTTCTTAGAGTGACAATGGACGTCATTACAACCCAAACCTAAAAACCAATATTTGTGCATCAGACAGTTTAGCCTGCAGCTAGGATTCAACTCCAGGACCTATCGGTCAATAGTGTACGTTAACCACGGCTTAGATGTTAACGTAATGATTAGAATAGACCTGACGAGTATTAGTACGTCTACCACTATTTTGAAATTGAAGCCAAGTGTAACATTTATATATTTGTGACGGAGAATGCAAATTGAACATATCTCTGTCCCATTAATACTAGAGCACATTTGATCTTTTAGCGGTTTCTTGGGGTATTCATAATTAATATGGATTGTATCTACTACTCACCCTCGATCAAGAGGCGACCGTTAGCCCTTCCCTTGACATAACTTTGAAACAATTCAAATTTTATGGTTGAGTCATATCAGCACACTAGAGGGGATATGAATATTTATTTGAGGCCATCTAAGTCGTGTAAGAGCGATAATCAGGTTCTTCCCATACTATTAGAAATTTGAGCGTATTGTAACGCTATGCTGAGCTATGGTTATGCTTTTAGTGTACGCTCAAAGTTACCGCGAACGTATTCCTACCACGGTCAATCCATGCATTTCATGTATTTGAGAGAATAATTAACTAGCATGATGTCATGAGGGTCTAATGGGGATTATACCAAGTGCTAACCTTATCTCTATGTGGTGCAGCCTTTGGCAAAATCCCACAGACTCGTTTTTAGTATATTTCTTAGTTGTCATTAGAACAGTTATTGTGTCTGTGTTTAATCTGTTTCAATGGTCAGTTAATAAATTATGTTTTGGAAAAGCATGTTGACGACATTGTTCTGTATGAAGTCCGTATTTATTGACAAACTCTTTCAGGATTGGATATCTCTCAATAAATCTTTAATTTAAAGTGACTGTGCCTTTGGAAGATGTTATATTTGTATGATATTTCAAATATATGATTGTTTTATTGGGTTGATGAGTTGAATAACAAAAGGCAATTTTTCTTAAATTTGCTTTCCGGCTTTGGTTGTGATTGAAGGTTTTTCATCTTTAATTCGTTTAAGAATGCCTGAGCTGAGATTCCCAGATATAAAGTCACTAAATATTAGAAAACACCCGGATTAGCATATTCAATAGGGAAAGTAGGTGAGGTTTTTATGTAATCAAATTGTAAATAATAGCTGCCCATGGTTTTAATTATTATTTTTTTCAATTTCTATTTCAGGCTGTAGACAGTGTAATAATCGTTTATGTGATTGAAATAATTTATTAGTTACAAGTTCCAGAGTGTAGGACATGTACGCGGTAGAGCCAAGCGGTAGCTTTTGCGACTGATCTAATGGGCCGGCTCGACTGGGGTAGTACCACGGCCTCGCAGAATACCGGCGTAAAGCAGAAGCCATCTTGTACTTCTGCGTTGCTCCCCCTCCCCCTACCATAAATAACCTTAAAGGCCGGCAATGCAACTGCAGCTACTCTGGTGTTGCAGATGTACATGGCCAACGATAATCACTTACTACCAGGTGAGTCGCTTGCTCGTTTGCCCCCTTTCCCAAATTAAAAAAAGGCTTTTGTTTGGCAATGGCATAGCATAGCAAATGGAAATTTAAGAAGAAGCAATTTTCTTAATGTGAGATACCCAATTCCAAAAACTTTTACCTAGTATTCTTGCACAATATTAATGTGTCTTTATACTCGTATCAAGCAACCTATACCTAAATAAAATAGACAACTTTTACGGCCCTCATTTCGTTATTTTTGAAGATAAAAAAAAATGTATTGCTTCTAATACTTTTACTTTTGTCTTCTTTTTGATTGGAACGATGTGGAACCTTGCAAACGCGCGGCCAGCGTTGGATTCCTTGAATGTAAAATATACTCCAAGGAAAGCAAGAGTAGACATTTCAAAGCAAAGTCTGGCAACTATCGATGAAGACCCATATTACGTTTCGTGATCGTCGATGAGAAGTGGATTCACCATTTTGACCCGGAGAAGAAAAACCAAAGTAAAGTCAGGAAAAATCGACAGCCACGAAACTCAAGGTCTTAGCGTCCGCTGTTCTCTGGGACGTGGACGGTATCATTATGATCAATTGTTTAGCTGAAGGACAGACAGCGACCGGAGAGTGTTACACATCATTGATCAAAAAGAAATAAAAATAAAAGGCGAGGAAAATTGCGAGCGGAGTGCTTTTCATCATGACTATGCATTTGCACATCAATATGATGTTGCCGGCGCTGTATCTGAACAGCTGGGTATCAGTGGCTACACCCGTCATATTCTGCGCACTTAGCTCCACGTGATTTTCACCTTTTTATCATTTGAAAAACGGAGATGATGAGACTATGCGTGCTATAGAGGCCTTTACCTGATTACTGATACCCAGGATTAGGCTTTTTTGCACTGGAACTGAGCAACTTTCTAAACGTTATCAAGGTGTAGGTTAGAAAGTGATTACATTGAAAAATTAATACAATTTAGAAATACTTTTCTAGAAATTTAGTTGCGTTTACAAAAACTCGTTGATCTACCTAGGTATTTTGATTCCATCCATACAAAGAGTGAACTGCGTCACACGGTAACAAGACACGAATTTACTTACATAGACCATATATTTTCAAATATTCAGCTTACAGAGCTGTTAAAGAAAGCTTTGTAAGCTTTCTTTAACTATCATCAACTCATGTGTAAACCGAGGAAGCTCAGTGGTCAGGGCGCTCGCTTTTGTTTTATAGAGCGAAGGTGATCTGGGTTCGATCCTAATATTGTTAATAGCAATTTTATGTACAGAATTTACCTCGTGCTCGACGGTGAAGGAAAACATCATGAGGCAACCCGCATGTCTGGGAAAGAATAAAAAATATTGTTTCTACGATCGACTCCAAAACCTTCGGAGTTATTTGAGAATGAGACCTTACTTGACCTGATATGGTTTCAATTACTACCGAATAACTAATACAGAATTAATACAGTATTACCTAATTAAATATCTAATATAAAAAAAAATTGGTCGTACGTACAGAACTCTTATGGAGAGGGGCCCGACTCGCACCTGAGACCCGCATTTCGTATGAGTGGCGGCCTCTGTCGGGGCCAGGATGCCAAGGGTGGCATCCTCCGTAAGTTAATAAAGCCATATTGAGCTACTTATCTGATCTTAATTTTACAAAGTACCACGTACGCTTAATAGATGGCGCTTAAATTAGTTACATATTTTTGAGAACGATTTTCTTTAATCCCTCAAAGTGATTATGAGCATCAGCCTTACAAGTTCGAGGTTGTTGTGTATGTTTAAATATTCCATGCTAGGCATGGTTCCTTTTATGGCGTCTATCTTCAGCAATGCATTAAGAAGAGCTGATAACGATCAATATTTATTATTGTTACATAAATAGTGTCTTTAATTCGAAATTGCCATTATTAGCGATTTTTGGTATTAAGAATCAGTAAAAAAGGTTGAATAAAACTCTTTATTAGAAGAACTAATTATGGCAGACCCAAAAAATGCTCGTCGACTTAATCGACCAATCTAGAATGCATTTCATGTGCTGGTCATTATTCAAGGCAGTCTCAAATTGCTTTGGTAATATATCCAACCAGAGGGTTCGCCATATGTTGTTAATTTGTGACAAGGTTAAGTCGTTCATTACTGCGCCCTTTATGCACCAGCGGTCAGTTAAGGTGCCTATTTTGCCCTTGGCCGAAGGTTTCAAATAGTAGTAAAAGAGAGATGATAATTTCGCAATTTTTTATAAACTGGATTAATAATATCTATAATGTTTGATCTCGAATTTGATGAAATGTTAAATGAATTCAAAAATATCATATGGGCTTGGCCACGGGAACGCATTCGTACACATCTACGAACCCATTAACCCCGGTGATCAAGAAGGCAAGTGATCGCAGACACCAGACCACCCGGGACCTGACGGCGGATCTGGTCTCTGGCTCCGCAGCTAACCTAACCACATTTCGGCCGTGTAGAGCAGGAAGGCCGGCGCATCGTAATACCGACACTTCCCTCCCCCCGCGGCCCCACCTCAGCGGCACCAGCGGTGCAGCTCACAACAGAGTCGCGAAGGAAAGGGAGGACAACCACTACAACACAACGAACATGTAGCAGATAACATTTAGCATTTGGATTGCAGCAGAAAAAGGCATTCAATTCAACGTTATCATACAACAGAGTTGCTGCAGAGCTGATATTCTGCCCGTTTGTTTTTTTTTATGGGTGCAAACGTGCAAGTGGCCCACCTGATGGCAAGTGATTACCGTCGCCCATACGTGGCCCTCCTACACCAGAGGAGCTGCTGGTTCAATGCTGGCTTTAAAGAATGTATTTGGGGATATGGGGGGGAGGAGAGATTGGGCCACGGGTTACCACAAGAGCGGAACGAAACGCAGAAGCACTAGATGCTTCTACTGCACGCCGGTATTCTACGGGGTTGTGGTACTACCCTGGTTAAACCGGCTCATACGAACCGCAGCATAAGCCGCCACTTGGCTCTCCACGTACCTCTTGTCAAATACGAAGAAAAATTAGGAGAATTAATTGTCCTTGGCTACCAGGCCACCACGTCATATCATACTCATTTCGTATATGCTTAAATTAGATTGCATTGAATAAACATTCGCAGATTACATTACGAAAATATCTACTGATTTTCTGTTAGGCATATAAGGAATTAAAATTTCTATCGTATTTTAAAATAACCCAGAGATCTTAGAGAGCAGGAGTGGGGTCTTTAAATGATTAGTTAGACCTTGGAATCACGTGTATTATGATCGTTATATTGACCTGACAAGGTGAGTTTCAACAGCAACAGAGACCAATTTCCTCTTCCCCAGCAGTGAGGTTGCTGTACTATGGAAGGCATAAACGCGGTGCAAAACAGTGGAGCAAAAATTCCGCCACAATCCACCAACCCGCATCCAAAGTAGAATTATTGGCTAACCAAAAACCTATATATATATGGATAAAAAATATAAATAACTCTCCTTCAACTTTACATTTCGCCAATAGACGAGATTGTGAAATATCTACTTGCTATTGAACAGTATAAGAGCCCACAATACAAAGTAGTAACAATCTTAAAATATGGTCTCAGAACTACATAGAAACAAGTGCTTAATATACCTCGCCTATACAATACTACATTACCTGATAGAAAAGAAGTTTAAGTGTGGTACTCTGACTGAGACCAGTCACGCGTAAAGCATAAATACATTTACCTTTTTCTCTTTTTACAAAATAAACTAAACTCAAACGGATGCAAAAGCTAATTAGGAAATAGTAATTAATTACACCCGCGATAATCCTTTAATCTGGTTCTCCAAGGTGGCGTGATTGGTAGAAAAAATTAATTATCCACCATTGAGGCAGTATTTGGTCCTACGCAGCGTTCGAGCAATGTTGGCTCTGTTCAAGGTTTTATTAATTAATCCCCCTCGTCCTAATCCGGCTTCTCCCTAAAAGTCAACTGTTGCTTTTCATGCGATGTCTGACCGAAGCAGGAAAGTTAATTAAGATACGAAGTTGATTGATACTAGTCTGTTCGTAGCGTTAGACCTTTAAATTTGTTCTAAATGTATTTCGAATTTTCTTTAATATATTACATTATACTGCAACAATAGCTCACAAGTTGGAAGTTGTAAGGTACATCATGACATTATTTTAAAAATAAGCCCTGTGTTTTTTTTCTTTTTTATCAGCCGTATAAGTCTACTGCTAGATGTAGAATTTTCTATAAAAATTGTACTGAGCCCATACCCACCACGCTCGGCAAGCGGGTTAGAGAGAGCAGTGTCGGTACGCTCGCATGAGAGACGCTGCTTCCCATCACTAGTCTGTTGGATTTGGATTCGGCGCAGTTCGATAGATTTTTGCCATCAGTTAATCGCCAAAGCCTCGTCCGATAGCAAACAGCAAAGTTGACATTTGGAGATGAAGTTGGTACTCGTATATTCCCCTTACACTCCAAATCGACCCATTAGAAGAGATGTTTTTTTTAGGACGAGAAAAGTGCTGAAGAAAAAACTATTACTCTTGACCACCGTCGCCTTGAAAACTAATTTCCTTAGGCCATTTAATGGACAGTTGTCACTTTCGAAGCGCAAGTAACAGTTTAGATAACATTTGCTTTGAGTTTCCGCATATGATGTTTGCTTACTCATGACATATAATTTCAGATCAATATGTGGAAACCCACAAATACATTTGTAAAATTTTAGGACAAATTGGAATTGATGATTTAATAGAATTGAGTAGTCGTTTCAGTCGAGACTTTGAAAAACTAACAGTGCAGATATGATGCCCTCCTGGCCGATTTCGGCCACGGCCAAAACTCGACAGTTGTTAACTGTTCAGAATTTACTATAGAGCCGCAAAACACAGGTATTTACTCTACTTTATTTTTCCATATCCGTTGTAAAGCTTATACGATAAGATCCAAGCAAGGCCAAAACTATCAGACCCGGAAAGTAATCATTTGTGTTTTGTTAAATCCTCCGGATGGAATTTGAACCCAGGAAACATGGTTCAGCAGTCAGGTAGACAGGTAAGCGGCATGCATTTTGCCATGCAGCAAAATGAGGACATTGTCACAGAGAATAATGTCATAGAATAAGTCTATAGGGTACTTTTTGACCCGATTACGGCTTCTCTTCGAATAAAATTTAAGTCACGCCGGCGTCACGGACACTCGCTAGTATTTACTATTAGAAAATTTATGCATTAAGGCCGTAGCACACCGAGGCGAATGAAGTAGTATGCTGCGACGAGTCCTTGCGAAGCGAAATTATAACTCTGTTGATACTGAGGTCTGAGAGTAGAGTCCAGACCCGTGTGCCCATATAACTGTGATTGCGGTTGGCTTTCTTTATTTTTATTGTGATTCTCAAAATATACGAGTTCGAGGTACTTTCAAAATGTCCCGTTTGAAATTAATTGTCGAGATAGAGACAATGTATGGGGATACCTCAAAAGTCATACATAACTCTAAAAGTCTTAAAATGGTGCCGATATGATTAAGTATTAAGAATAAAATGAGCTACTGATGGAGAAATTTTGAATGTAGCAACGGAACCCTAAAGGGAAACTATTAGTCGACTTTCGGGAGGATGTACTCGTATGTGGTAAACTACTTTGACGAGATACAATCGTACAGAAAGGGGACCGGGATAAGCCCGGGTGTTTCTACCAACGCCTATTCCGGTCAAAGTTAAAATACAGAGAAGACTTCAGATTGACCAAGCAGCAACTGCTTAATTATGTTTTTCTGCAGCAAGGGTTACAGAATGATAAGAGAAACGTTGAATTTTATTATAGAATTGGCTGGGTAACGTCTTCCCTTAATCTCGTAAACATATCTAAAGCCCCGACAAGTTTCAGGTCGAACTGTATAACTACTTATCTCTTCACGTGTTATATAAGAATAATTATTGTACCTTAGTATCTTATCTAAAAGTTATGTTTACATTTACCAGAGCTTTCTGTCACATAAAAAAGTATGTTCACAGCGGAATTCTGTATCAAAGTTTCAGCATAAAACATTTAATGATCTTGAAAGCATAGTACTTTTAAGAACATTTTATCGCTTCACGCGTCATTTAACTCAAGAATCACATTTAGCTTAAAATAGTACAACTACGTCTCAATTGACATAAGCGATGGTTTTAGAACATACCAACGACCATTTTAAATTTATTTTGACTAGGCACTTGTTTATTTTAAAGTCTTTTAATTTTGAAATAATGTAGGAGATACTGAAGTTAATATCTCAATCAAGCTCTATGAAGTGATAGTGGACTGACTATATGAGTTAGATAAACATACCTCCTATATACGTCGATTGAGGTAACCTACAAGTATATAAGCCTACCTGGCGAATACTTAATGTACAATTAGGAAGACCGAGAGAGAGAATCGAGAACTGCCATTATTGTGGCAGTAATTAATATGCTTCAAGAAGTATCAATGGCCTTCCAGAATGAAGTGGACTCGGTGCCAGGAATACTCACAGGAATGTCTACTTTACTCGTTATACCAAGCCGGCCAAATGTACCTCAGCTCTCAATGCCGCATTTACGACCCGGCTTAACATTTCCCGCGTGTACTTTGGCTCATATATACTTAACGCAATCCAGAAAATTAGAACGATCTGTGTAACATTAATTCGTTTTACGGTTTCTAAAATATTTAACTTTTGCATTCAATGACAAACGTTTTTTTTCCTCACTATCATCAATATTATCATCAATGCGTAATCTATTATATTCAAATGTAAAACGAAGAAGAAATAAATAGTTAAACAAATTTAAAATGTTCTTGGCAAGTTCTCAAAACTGTTGTAGGAGACATAGCACTGTACTTACGTTAAATGTGTAGTAACGTGTAAGAAAAATGACACAGAAAGCGATGAAATGTTATAGAAAGCACTATGTTAAAATTTAAAAATACTTTGTTGTGTATATGACGGAGCATTTACATACCCCTTGTGACTTAATAACTTCGGCTCGTCGAGGAAAACTGTTCATAATTTGAATACTGTTCGATTGAAAGGATTATTATTAGTTTATGTAATTGCACAATGATCGGCGGTCCCAGGACAAATTTAAATTCAAGCTAAAGACATAATAAAAAGTTCTTAAAATAATAAAAAAAAAAATACAAATCTAGTACTCCCGGTTATCAAATTGCTGATGCTGAACATAGATCACTGCTAAAAAGCGCCAGCAAATGGCATCCATTTTCTGGAAAGTTTGCCTTTTCACAACGCTGGGCAAGCGGGTTGGCGAGCGCCATGGCGGAGCCCTCTCACTCGTTTGTTTGCAAGCAGGTTGCATTGCTTGCAGGTGAGGTTGGCATTTAGAAAAACATATAGTATATTCCCCCTTACATTCCCTATAAATTGTTGAGTAATTAAAATTAAAACAGGAAACTCGTATGACTCGGAAATTAAAATACATTTGAGACGGACGCTTTGTAACCGAATTTACAATAATAGTGTTACAAATTACGACGAGTTTTAATTCCATTTAAGTCCTTTCCATATTGTGATTTACGATCAATCTTTTTATTTATTTTATTTCTTTAATTCAAATAATACTCTACTTCTAGCTTGGTGATAATAACAAACAATATTTAGAGTACATTATAATGAATACAATAATATTATAAAACATGCTTATTCCTGTGGAGAGTTCTTTGAAATGATTTAATAAATAATAAATTAAAAAATATAAAAACTTTAACCAAAGAACTTTTTATAAGTTTCACAAAACTTTCTGAGTGCCCCCCGTAATTACATAATATTATTTATGTAATATCAGACACTCATATAAACCATTTGGTCCGAAATAAGAAATCCCTGTGGCTTGGTAACTGGATAAATAATCATATTGAGTAATAATGCAAAACTCAGGCACAAACATTTATATTTATCATACTTATTAATATATATAGTATTTGCCCATAACAGGATTCAAGGACCCACTGCTTCGAAGGCAAGGCACTACCAACTATGCTATCGGGCTTTCAGTTCAGCATTCTTGAGTTAGTTGTTTCATCATCGATTAAAGCTCACAAAAAAATTCTAAACACCCATGTTGTAAGATGAAGTGAAAGAGTTACTTACGCCACACGGTAAAAGTTCTGGTTTTTAGGGTTCCGTTCGTCCATACTACTAAGCCTATTTGAACCATATTAGATAGCCGGTTGAAATTTTTTATTACCCATAATAATATCCTATGAAATAATATTAGAGAAACAAAAGTAAAAATTAAGGAAGGACCATACAAGAAAAGTTTTTTTTTGCTTTTGCTCTTTCGTAAAAACAGTATACGTAGAAGCATAAACTCTAAATGATAACATCAATTAATAAAAACCGGAAAAGTGTGAGTCGAGTCGTAACACATTTTTGTTTTTTTATACATAACACAAACGCATTGTGTCATTACGTACGGATACGGAACTCTGGATCGCGAGTCCAACTCACACTTGGCCCGTTATTCTTCTTATTGATGTATGCATATACTGCTGTATATATGCCTTTCCATGAAAGTTCCAAACAAAATCTAGCACACCATGCTTTCCTTTAAAAGTTTTACCCACTATGTTCTAGTTATTATACTTAAGCTAGTCTTTGGTTTTTTGTTTCTATATAATTATGTTCTACATAGCATGGTTTTATATACTGTTTGCCTTTCTATTGAAACTTAGCAGACTGGAAATCGATAAACTCAATACTATCAAGGATAAACCACATTGGCTAAAGCTAAAGGATATTACGATTTCGTGCAAGTAAACAGATCCCATTGAGACCAATATAGTGAGATGTCGTAAAACCTTTATAGGGGTCGGAAACCAGAGGTATCATAATATAAACTTCATATTAACGAGTCTGTTGGGTACACGATGCATTTATCCTCTATTAATTGTATTAAGTAGCAGGAAAATACGCCATTTATAACAATAATAAACAAATATTTTTACACATTAAAAATTCCGATCGACATGTGCCTAAAATTAATTACTTAATACAGTGTGGTAGCAGCGTAAAAGAAAAATAATCAAGAAATGAGCAGCAGTAATTTCATGTATTTACCACGAAAAAATGCGGTTGCAAATGCAAATGCAACCCACTTACCAGGCGTGACAACTATGCCCCTCGGCGGCCTCCCTAGTCTTGCCATTGGTGGCGGCCATAGTAACGGTTGAATACTAGCTGCCAACTCAAACGACTGGACATGGCAACATATAACGCACGTACATTGAGGGCCGACGAGAAAATCCTTGAGCTGGAAGAAGAAGTAAACAAGTTACACTGGAGTCTGGGGCGGTTGTCTGAAGTCCAAAGACAGGATGAGAACCCAATAATCCTCAAATCCGGTAAGTTGTTTTGTCACCGGAACATACACAGGTCTCTTATTAACAACATGATCAAGATCGGAAATGGGTCGAGTAGGGTTGCGTACCTTATGCTCAGAATAACCAACAGGTATTCGCTGAAGAATATAAGTCTTCATCGCCGAACACATGGTAACAAGCCTTTAAAATTATAATTATTTTCGAGATTTTGGCTCCGTGGAACGAACCCAGATCATTCGCGTATTACAGACAAATAGTTTCAAAGTAAAATACTTCGTCTTATTAATTCACAATCTTTTATTATTTTACTTTAAAGCAACTTATCACGGAAAGTCGTAAACATCCGTTCGTGCAATGTACAATTAAATGTTGTCGAGTCGCAGTATTGTCATTGAAGGCTTGTAATAATAATGATTAATTTTAAGTATTACATAAATATCGTTAAAATTGAAGCAATTTACACAAAGACGCTTTGTGCAGAATTAACGAAGATGTAATGATAATGTTAAATTTTTATTTTTTATTTTGTTCTTCTTTTACTATTGTACGCTGGACATAGGCAATGTCCGGCAATGGCCCCCGTAAAAAGCAATTTTATTCGCTGAAACAATTTTTTATTTTTATTTAAATTATTTCGTTTATTTATGACATTTTTACCAATAAACTTTGATAATGTCTTTAATTTGAAAAATAACACGGGAAGATTTTATCGAGGAATTACGTCACACGGATTTGTTGTGAAATTTGATTTTTCTAGCCTTGCACCTAGTTGACTTCTACAACACTTCTCGTAGGTATTGAAGGAATGGAATATGGAGTTCGCGTCAGTTGCGCCGCCACCTTATTAAGAAAATTTTAATTGTAAACGGGATCATAAAAGAATACTGAAGTAATTTTTTAATACACGATGAAATAAAAATGTTTGAAAAATGTGTCGTAGTTTTTATTTTGCTTGTGCCCTACCTTGAATGTTGTACGTATGGAAATTATATTCAATTTTCACCGTTGACTTTGAAGCCGTTTCAAAAATGTAGCAAACAATTTTAAAATAATATGTAAAAACACTTAAAAAAACATAGTTATACCGTTTTATTGTAAATATTGAAAACGTAAATGAGTTTAAGCATTTAAGAATTTTTCCCTTTGATTTACGTCTTAATTTTTTTCATAACGACAACAGAGCAATACTGGGGGTTTTTAATTTTCATGGAAGTACTTCGGAACAATAGATTGGCGTAATGAACGAGTCGGGAAACAATGGTTGTCCAGCTAAAAAGTATTAGCCTAAATTCTAAAATAAATCGTGAAACCTTCTATTGTTTTATAGTGAATAGAAATGGCAAAATTAATTTATCGTTACCTCTAAAAGAAGGCAGAAAGGATGTTGAACAGTGCAATTGTTAATATTGACAGAGAACTTAAGATCTAATATTTGATATAACTCCATGTGTTGAAAAGACTATTATATAAGCGAATATTATATAAGAGGATTATACCACCTCTGTCGCAGAATGTCAACCTAACTTGCACATGTGTGTGTAGACTGAGGTCTGAACTATATCGTTAATTAAAAAATAAAGTATATTAGAATTTAGTAAAGTTAAAAAAAATTGTAAATCTAATCCTGAAACTATAATAGATCTTATATAATTATATATATTAACTTTTCTTAAGGATTCGAGAGTTTATTTCTTTTTTTAGTAAGGGGTACGTACGTACGTACACTTGAACTATTGTGTAAATTTTTCCAATTTTATTTTTATTTCATAAATGGTGGTCTATTAGATCCAGCGGATATCGGCTTTTTTTTTATAAGAAATCCCCTCTACTTGTTTTTCTCTTTTATTTGCAGTAGAGTAGAGTTGATAACCCCAACTTTTGTAAATGGTTCCGTCGCGTTTCACATATGCCTAAGATGTCCCATTTTAATTCTGATATAACGTACTCTAGTTCCATTATTTTTGTTTCATTTGGTAAACACCGTGCGTTAAAAGTTGCGAGTGCGTGATTGATAGTGCTGGAGGGGCTATTCTAATTGCTAATAATCATCTAGTTATAGTAGTCGGTTTTAAGCCTTTTGATATTTAATGATTTCTTGTATTTACGCGAACACTACACATTTGAAATGAAACTATTATTTATATTACATACGTTCCGATTGATAATTTGCAGAAGATGCTTAGATTTTACATAAATGATTTTCGGTCACATTGGAGGGAGCAATTTCTCTGTTTATTGATATTTTATTTATTTCTACTGTCTCTGTTTTAGGCTCCCAAATTCACAAACTCTCGAGCTCACCAAATAACTTCTCGTAACGTAAAGTGTAACTTAAAATAAATTTACCCTTATTTTCTTCCTTTTGTCCGGTTGTTCTTGTAAATTTTTTCTCGTCACTTTGGTTTGTCTTGTCCGGCTTTATTTTGGGTAATCTTCCTTCAAATACACATGTTTATCTTTTAGGAGTTTCTTTTTATTAAGAATAGCTAGTTTTTGCCATTAGTAGTAAAAGTCGCAATGATGTGTTTTTTTTCATTTTCTGTTCTTTTGCCTACTCTTCTTATTAATTCTTCATAGATTTTTCAGCGATCGGAGTTCCTTTTAATGTCTATTCTAAGTTCTTGAAATAATTGTTGTATATTCGAAGTTGTGGTGCCCTCTATTGATGTGTTACTGAACTGCAATGACTGTGGGAGCAATGGCCATAATTGATCAACGCTTTGGTGAGTTAGTATACTGTACTTTAGGATTACATAAAATGGAATCGACCATTTAGTAAAAACATTCTACTAAACTTGTGTGATTTTGTCATTTCGTATTTCATAATCTATCAGATATTCATTACATAAAAATTCACCGGCAATGTTCATGTAACTTCACACATTCACACATTTTAACAAATTAGGAATTAAGAAAAACACACTTTATTTTAAACAATCACAAATTTTGTGTGTTAAAAACTACATTTTTTTTTATTGTATTATAAATAAAAATGAGGACTAAATATTAAATTAAATATAATATTTTGTTCAAAATTAGAACTAGTCTTCGTTTAAAATAACTTTTGTGTGGTTTGGTTTCATAACGCAACTGTAACCAAATAATTTTTAATTTAGGCCTTAGTATTATTTCTTGCTAACTATAGCGTTCACATATTATTATTTTTTTAATAATAAAAAATCATTATGGAAATCACTGGCGTCGGCTACACGTTCAATATTTATCTTGATCCTTGCCGTAATCCGTATTTCACCTGGATTATGCTCAGATCTCTTGTTCCTTCGATGCATATCACGACAATATTATACCAAGTTTTAGTAAGTGCGAAAGTGAAAATAGGAGGAACAATATTAAAGTCTATGTAGCTGTAACTTTAGCATTTGCATTAATGCGAAGAGTCAATAAAGAAGCTGATGAAAAATAGGTTTCGACCACGACTAGAGCATACTACGCATTTCATTACGCTTAGCCTATTGTTGGTTAATTTTATTTTTATAATTGTTATCTGAGCAGTCCCATACTACTTCCGGCATACTTTCCGACAAATTACAAAATCTTTCAAACGCAGCTGTTCTCTCGTTTGGTTTCCGCCTGCTACGAGGTAATCCTCTCCGCCAAAACCGTCGTATTCCTTGATAGCTGGCTGCACCAGCGTTCAAAAGCGTTCTTCGTGTTCATTCAATAATAAAGTCAGTACCGCTTAAATTTTATTTTGAATACGGAACACTAGGAGTTTTTGGGATTACAACCTAGAATTGAAACCATAAAAATATTTAATATGTTTATATAATAATATTTAGTAAACATCTCTTATTTTTACAAACAATGCAGCTTCGTAAATATCCATCGCAGGTAATCTCTAAATTTTTATTTTTTAGCCACAATAAAGGGCTGAACGATAAAAGCAATCGCATATCTGAAGAATTGCCCCAATGTAATAGTCCATATATTATTTTTGACACATATGTTGTGCCAAAAAAATCCATGGTAGGCTGTTAATGATACTTTTTTTCCCAGATATTCCTGCTCGGCAGCAAAATCCGCCGCGTGGCTCTACCTCGTAATCCTAACAAAAAGTACTCGTAATTCTCCACTTCTTTTTACGAGTTTTCTTTATATTTTTATTTATATTATACGGCACCGGGGTTCGAAGGCAGGTCTATCGCATATTATGAAATAAAAGCGCCCTAACCACTAGGCTACCACAGTTATTTAATGTTGTCTGTATAATTATTATTGTTTTCAGCCCGAGCGTAAATTCTATTTCAAAGTGCTTTCACCAAGTAACAAATAGGTTCTAAGATAAGATATTACAAGACTTAAATCGTCTTGTCGTCTCTGAATCCGCGGGTAAAATATGTTTAATTATCTAAGCTAGTTCAAACAGTATTGTGATGTTTTGTTTTCATGACACAGATACTGTAATTTGTTGCTTACAGTTAGATTACATTGGACAAGAATTATCGTATTGGCTACAAAATCAACACGGCCAGTATTCTATTCTGGAATCAGGTCCAAACCGCAGGCGCCTTGGAAGTTTGTCAAACGTTTTTAAATAAGAGCTGTCGTTGGTGCACGGTTTTTAAAATAAAAAATAAGCTACGTTTCTTAACTATTTACTCGTAAAATGTTGTGTCTTCTCTGACATTACATATTAAATCCATTATGCATCTAGTATTGACACATCATTTAATGTCCACTCTGCATAGAATAGAGAAAAAATTCTATTAATTTTTGTAACTTTGAACTTATCTTTACAAAAAGACTTTTTTTTTACTATTTTTGATTATTTTATAAAATAAAAAAAAATAAAGTCTGAAGAAAGTTGTTTATTAATTAAACAATCTTTAACCGACTTGAAAAAATAGAAGTTTTTTAATTCTGCTGTATTATTGATAATGTTAACTGACAGACAGTTCTCAAGCGTTTTTGGACCGGTTTCAATTACTTTATTTTCCATCCGAAAAAAGCACAAGTTTCTAAATGATTTAATTATTAACTTACAATGTAGTGTAGAAAAACTATGAAAATGTTGATTTATTATTTAAATTGTATAAAAAATTAAATAAAAATCGATTTATCAATAAATATAATTAGACTTTACGCATGTCAGAAATGGGCGTAAAGCGGAATGTACATTTCACTTCTCCAAAGGTTCAATTTACCTGCATGCGGTGCACCCTGCTGACTAACCGACGAGGCTTTGGGGGTTTATCAATGATGGGAAATGCAATCCAAATCTTACAAACTGTTGATGACTATTGGGAACAGCATCTCCAGCGCGTTTGTATTGGCACTGCGCTGTACTAACCCGCTTGCTTTGCGAGGTAAGTACGCCCAGATCTATATGTTAACTTTTGTTAGCGCTTTCATTGAAAGGCCTTTTGACTTACATAGGCTGTAAGTCCAAAGTACTTTCAAATATATTTCAATGAAGGCTGTAAACAACATAGATACATAAGATACGCGCGTAAGTCATGAAATACCCCAAATACCCTTAAAGGCCGGCAACGCACCTGTAGCTCCTCTGGTGTTGCAGATGTATGTGGGCGACGATAATCACTTACCATCAGGTGAACCTATTGCTCGTTTGCTGCCTTTCCCATAAAAAAAGAGAATCTCATGTTTATATCATGCATTGGGGAGAGTCATATCTCTCTACATTTTATTCTTGTGAAATACCTAACGTTTATACGCTCTCGCGGGGGCAAAAACAGACCGTTATATCCTTTTGCAGCGATAAAAACCCCTACGGACACACCCATATTTCGCACACATCTGCGACCCCACCAGCGTCGGTCACCCTGAGCAGCTCCATCTTGGGAAAGGACACCTCCATCACCTCTACCTCCTAGCAAGCTTCCTACTAGGCCTCCAATCCCAGACGTGTGACGGACATCCCGAGCTGGCCACCTAGAGGCCATGGCAGATCAAGCAGGTGAGTGCTCGAAGACATAAGCCCTCCTGGGATTCCGCGAAGGATCTGGTCTATGACTTTGACGCCAACCACATTTCGGCCGCGGAGAGTGGCGCATTGTAATACCGATACTCCCCTGCGGCCCACCTTGCCGAAGCGGCACGGCCGCCGCCGGCTTCGTGAAAGATAGGGAATCATAGTACCAAATCTCCTCTTCCACCTTGATACGATATAGCAACAATTATAGAGAGTTTTGAATACTCAAATTAATGAGAGTCTTCTGTATAACTAAATGTATTACTTAGACACATTACGCATAAAATCTTCGTTATATTCTATACATTTAATAGAACGAAGGTAAAACAGATTGCGAAAATAAATCAAAAGGTGCTTTAATTTGGGAGGCGGAGCACTGGAAACCTGAACAATAGTTTTCATCTTAAGTGCGGTCTGACACTTCACGAGCGAATGAGCTTTTTGTATTAACCTAACGAAATACAAAGCGAAATTATTGTGTGAAACAAAACAATGAAATGCTACAAAACACATAAAAGTTCTCGCTTCACTAGGATTAAAAAATCATAGATTTGAACTATAAAGAACCTAACAACCAAAACCGATAACCTTTATGCAAAGCATGAATAGAAAATAATAGATAAAGTTTTTGAGTCATTTATTGCGTCTGTAGACGTCAATCGTGATACTGACGGACAGCGTTTTAAATGAATTTTCAATATATAGGTCCCAGTAATACTTTTATGTATAACTTAGGTTAGAGAAATGATTTAATGTAATTACATCATGACAGAGTCGTACCGAGAGTATAGAGCGCCTATGATGCTACATAAATGTATTTGTTGTGAGGCGTATAAAAGTAGTAGATAGGGAGATGAGGGAAAGTTTACCTGCCTACCTACCTGCCTAACAGCCTGTAAATAGACCTCTTCTATAAGAAGGATTTGCCATAATGGATAGCGGATTCCCAACCCGCCTAAGGGCGGCGCTGCCCGTCTTCGGTCTGCTTAATTTTGTTCCGGCATGTTTCGTTGTGGTTATCCCGCCATCTGTCGCTAACCTTGCGATTATCAAGGCTTTTCCCTTAATCGGCTCTTACTACACCCACTGGATGAAAGGGGTTGGCAGATTCTTACGCTGATACCGCACTATAGGAATTTAAATATAATGATCACCATCTTGGAAGCAGTCCCATGTTTCCAGGAGATTGGTTATCTATAATCGTTATAGCTTGGCTGGTGGAGTAGCGATCGCAGTACCGATCACTGTCTACACCAGAGCCAGAGTCGTTTACTGTTTTTCTGGGTTAGGCTATAACTGTTGAGCCATGGTCTTTCATGGTCTTCCTGTTAATGTCGCAAGAGGCAACAAAGTTTTGAAATTGTAATGGCAGTCATCCGGAGCAAATCATGCTTTGACACCCGTCACGGAACATTTTCTGGAGAGGTGGATAATGGGTTGCCAATGCTCATTAGGTTACGCTGTGTCGTGCCAAACTGAAATTAATCTTTGGCTTACCCCATGGGTGATAGGCGTTTGTGTATATAACGTATACATTTAAATATTAATGTAATAGTTTAATCGTTAATTTATTTATAAGCTTTTAGGCAATGGTTCTATCAGCTACTTAGACAAAAAGCATTTCGGTGTTCCACAGGCCTAACCAAAATTGAGGCCGCTCAACGAAAACAATGTGATTTCTTGCCTATAATGTAATGTACACTGTGTTAACATTGGGTTGATATTTCTTTAGCACTTTGTTTTTATTAATGTTAACTTCATTATTAAAAACATTGTTAGGGGATTTCAGGCAAAAAAATCGGAAAATTCGGAAGATACCATTCGCCATACCACAGGTTGCACCTCGTGCAGGTGATGTTGGCATTTGGACAAAGAGGTGTTATATTCTCCCTTACCATCGGACCCGGTACCTAACCCTTTTTCCGATGTTATCAAGTTAATAAGCGTTAGATCTGATACGGGCACGGGAAGATGAGTGCCTCTGTGTTAGCGTGTACGCTTGCGGAAAACTTGTTGAAGTGCATAGGAAAATCTATCAAGTCTCATGTTAATATAGTATGTACCAACATAGTATATTAACATGAGACTCTTTTTTTTCTCGTACAAAGAAAGAAAAACGATTACTATCGTCACCGCTGCCACCAGACTGCGCAGGAGATATTATAGTGCCGTAAACAGAGGCACACTCTCGTCTTTACCTTCCCATATCCGATGTGACGGTTATACGATAAGAGTGGATGAAGGGTCACACGTAAGGTAAGAGACACAGTACGCACACAACACAACCGGACCCGAAAATCAACATGTGATTTTACACTAATATTGACTTCGGCTGTGATTCGAACCCAATACCTATGGCCTAAGTGCCTCCTGGGTTAAACAACTTTCCGATCCTAGGCGCTTATCAAAGATCGTCTTGGCGCTTTGAATATGCAACATAAAAATGTAAATAGAGTTTTTTTGGAAATCTCACTAAACGAAAGTGTTTCCGCGCCCCGAAAGATTTCGTTGACCTGAGACTGTGTTCACGCTCAATAAAAATGAAAGGCCGTCTCTTTTATATTTCCTACCCTATTCTCAGTAACGGAAACCTTTTCAATGTAATTCCCACACGAGGGTACTTCTTATGTAAATCTACTGAAAGAAATTTCTTTGAGAAACTTTAGGTATATTTACTTAAAGCTTAACTGATCTCGACAATATAACTATTTTCGAAATAGGTGATAGATTCCTTACATAAAATGTTATGCTTAGATTTGCGGATTGAAATAAGTATTCTTACGTTTTAACGTGACAACTATATTTGACTAAAATAGTCATAGTTATTCTCAGCCTATAAAATATATGTTTATGAAAACCTGAAAAGTACTATATACTATATGGAACTATATTCAACAATATTAGTTATTATAGATTATAGTCAATATTAACTAATTCCGTAATAAAGAATATAAGAGACACTAAACTATATTTAACGTTGAACTGATAGGCTGTAATGATGATGAATATTTTGCTTGCAGAATATCTAATTCATCAAAGTACCTAATTTTTCCACATACTTTAATATATGATGTATTATTTTGTGAGGAATGCAAAGAAAAATTACCATGAAAAATTCATGACCTAGAAAATTTCCAAAAAGATAATTTCTGCGATGCCTTAAAAACTGTATATTTATTTTCAAATTACAGAGTTCATAACTGTGATCTATCGTAAACGCCGAGTGCGTTACGTCAATCCCTTCCCGGCTCTTATTTGGCCACTTGAAAAAGAAACGCGATAAACTGCTTATAATAAAAAAAATATATACATGCTTGCGAAGAGACCTTTTATTATAATTTATTTGATTCACCGCTTGTAAGACTAAAATGGCCGTCAGTAACCTGGCCGGGACAATGGCACTTAAGTTAATTTAATTATTGCACAGCAATTAAAATATGAACGTCGACACTGATACTTTCCATACCACCCAATTCTATCCGCCCAATTCCATCGAAACACCTCGACCGTCCGAGACGAGGTCCGAACCTCCCTCGGACGGTCCATAGACAGCTTACTATAAAGAGGTAAGCAGTAGATATACACTTGTACAACTATTTAAAGCATAACGCAAACCTATGAAGCTGTAAAAGCCAAAACGGCTAACAGCAATAACTTCATCGAATACATATATACCTTCCATCGGTTATATGGACGTAAAGTTCGACAGCTTGCGCCAACAAACGGGAAATTCAATTACACTCAGCCATACAAGTGGTATCTAATACTTTAAAACAGGATATTACAAGGTTGCAAAAACGCATGGATACCTGGGATATAACCTGGGAGGAGCTCGTAAATAAACTTGAGGAAGGTTTGGCACAAGCATCAGGCGATCCCGACGTTTCCTTTAGACAACTTTCCTGTAGGTTTCGGATAAAGTAAAATTCAATATTTTTTAATAATGTATTTATCACAATTTCACATCTGTCGTATGTAGTTACTTATAGCTTCAGTTATTTACCGCACTTAATGAGGCGGTGGAGCATGATACATAATATTACAATATCAAACTTAAATGACATCATTAGTCATAACTTACCTGATGGTAAGTGATTACCGTCGCCCACGTACATCTGCAACACCAAAGGAGCTGCAGAATCGTTGCCAACCTTTAAGAATATTTAGACGATTGGAGGAGTGATCCGGTGGCGAAATAGGGGAAGGGGACCTCACTCACCGAACGAAACGCAGAAGCTCAAGATGTGCCTCTAATTCACGCGGGTATTCGGCCACGTAATGTATTCGATTCAAGTTTCTCTTTTATCAGGGTTGCGGCGTATACCTGTATGACCTTCAGCGAATACCGTAGTTATTCTGAGTATAGAGTACGCAACCCTACTTGACACACTTCTGATCTCGATCACGTTGTTAGTGAGAGACTTGTGAACGATAAACCCGACCCCTCCTTGGAATAAATGATCGCCCACTATGGTAAAGAAAGATAGCGGATTCTTGTTCCAGCTCCATGCTCTTCTCGTCTTCCCTCAATGTGCAACACAGATTGAATTTGAATATGTAAAATTGATTTCCGAAAAACTTATCGCGCGGATTAATGATAAAAACACTTATGCAATATTTTTTAATAAAATAGAGATTAAAATCTGCCCATAAAACGACCAAATAACCATAATCAGCAGATAAAGCAGTAGATAATGAATGAAATTGTTATAATAAAATTTTAGTAACTAATTTTGCTCCCCTATTGCCAGATTACAATTGAAAATTCATAACAATAAATAACGAAAAGTGCATTAACCGTCGGTAATGGCTTTGTTCAATGATGCATTGTCTAGTTCCATTATCTGAGCATTCATCAATGACATTTAGTTCTGAATATGCGACCAGCTAGAACTAATTCGGGTACTCATATTGAATCTAATCCATTCATCACACTTTCTTTATCAGTTTGCATAAGTCCATGGCTGGGTAAAAGACTTTTTATGATAGCGCCAACAAAAGCTACCATGCATGGACAAAGTTCCCAATCTCGCTACGCGGGCACTTTGATTAGAGACCGCAATACCGGCGTTTTCGTACTAGGGATGCTGCTCCCCAACTCTAGTATCTGGGTTCAGCATAGTCGAATGGATTTACTGTCACCATGATTCGATCGCCAGAGCGTTAATCAGAAGGATGTACCATATTAGTTTGACCTTGGGAGAAAAAGCTGGTATGTTTTCCTTTACATCCTCTTCACAGACATTGAAATAAAATGCGTCTGATAAATTTGTCTGTGATTTTTTCATTCTGTTTGTCAGTCGGTGCGAAATCACACTCTCTATTTTAACATTTTTGTATAGATAAAAAAATAAGATCTAATACCAACTAGTTGACCGTTGCTCTGCCATTTCCGACAATGGGCGTGATGAGTTTGATTTCTTAATTACTTAACAAGTCGATCACAGCGCCACCTGTCGACTACCAGATTTTGTAAATTTAGTGTATCATGAATATGAGTCATTTGGGTCCCGTACAGCATTCACCGGCGAATGCCAGGTCCCACGTTGACGGACTACATGAGATTTACTCGTGCACAAGGCCGGTTTAATAATTCGTTTTTCAATGGTAACCCAAGCCAAGGTCTCGTACCTTCTTTGTCCTTGGGTTGCCGCGAGCTCCCCTCTAGTTGCTGGGCGTCTCTTTCGTTTACAAGGGTTAGAGCACAGCACAGCAGCAGCCAGTGTCGCGACGTCGAGTCAATACTGCAGCGTAGTTGCTCTATTACTATTATCTTTATCTCTCTATTTACTCTTTATGACGTCGTTTCCGCCGAAGTTAACAGCGTATATATGCGCTGTTGATCTGTCGGCCTTTATATCTCTTATCCGTGGAGGTTTAAGTCAGGGAAAAAATCTCAAGTCGTTGAAATGTCACACGAGTTTTTCACTGTCGTCTTAGATAGACGTCCTAAATATCGATAATTATCGAATGGTCCGTACGATAAGAACCTCATTTATCAGTAAAAATGTTTATATAATTTTCAATGTTTACTGCATGAACTGCATTTACTGCATGATAATAGCATTATTTTCTGATAGATTTCATTTTAATTATTTATTAACAAGAATACGGGCAGCATTTTGCATACTCTAGTGCTATCATTGTACATAAGTTCCAGTAAGTAGTGTTCTACGACACGCTTACAAACAAAAGAATGGGTATAAATGCTTGTACCTAATTCGTTTGTGTACATTAATGCGCAAGTTCATAGACAAATTAACAGACAATTAATGCCAAAACAGGCGTTCAATATTGGGTTTAGTAAGGCAAAACTGTTCTGATAATATTTTATCGCTGTGTTAATTTGTTGGTGATCTTCGAGCCTTAAAATTAGGTAGTGATGTTGCAGTGGCAACACAATTTTCTACAAAGCTACGTAAAGCAGTCTGTGGAAAGATAAATTTGAATAATCCGATCGAGATTTGAATGTGCTAACTACTACGTAAACGCACCAACGATTAGAAGAAATCTCAGAGAGGGAAAAGATTTTTTTTTTTGTAAAATAAAAGAAATGCGAATACATTCTTCTCATTTCAATTTTCTCATAACGAACGTTAAGCGAACCAATTGAAATACTATGTTGTAACACGCGAGGGGTTAACGGCACAACGTATCGTGATATAATAAATAATACTAATACAAATATAATTACTATGCGCTAATATATTAAACCTACCTAATAAAAAACATATTTATATATCATTATTTATTATTCTCATTATTACTCTCAACCGTCTCGCCGATTGGTTTCTGCCTTTTATTTTATTTTAGGTTATAACAATATATGAGTATTTTTACTATGACGAATACTTTTCTTGTGTGTTTAGTTTGTGATATTATTCTTCAAAAATTTTCAAAAAATGTCTCAAAACCAAATTAGCCAATCCCGACTTCGCGCTAACTCGTGTGTATACTACCCTCAGCACTGGAACAATTGCAATATCAAGTGGGTAACGAAATATATGAAATCTTTCCCTCCCGGAAAATTCGAAGAATGAAGCACTTTAGTGCTCGAATCGATAATCAAACGAATAATTCTAATTTTCGGGCCATTAGCTTCAGTCTCTTTAAAAAGTCGAATGTTTAAACTGGCACGTTACATTTGTTTGTAGTTTTTAAGTAAAAAATATTACTAATTTGAAGAACCAAATAATGGTATTTTAATTTATAAATTTATAACAATTTAGCAAACGAAGCGGTCAATGCTTTGATAAAAATGGAACGCGTCATGACAGTTTGTGTAATGCCTTGTTTACATTAAGTGCTTAAGAATTCTGCTGTCAGGGATATTGGCTGTAATGTTTTGAGTTTTTAGCTAAGAAAATTGTTCCAAAAATATTCAAGCTTATCTGTTGACTTGATCTTGGCTCTGTTGTCTTTTTGTGGCAGTGTTTGCTTCCCTGTCTTTTTTATCTAAACTCCTTATTATAATGGAAGTGGACGAGGACACGGATCCACCTGAAATTCTTTGAGTTCCTAACCTAATGACTAGACACTCCAGTTACAACTAACTCAACTCGTAGAAGGAAACCATATGGCACCCTAGAGAGAAACCAATCAAGACACAAATCGTATATCAAGAAAAGAAACAGACGACCCCTCTCTTAATATTCAGGATACTTTATCTACCCACAAGCTAAACAAAAAATATTTCGAGATCCGACATGATATTATCGTGGTAGAGCCAAGCGGCGGCTTTTGCTGTCGCAGGAATGGGCCGGCTCGTCCGGATAAGTACCACGGCCTCGCAGAAAAACCGGCGTGAAGTAGAGGCATCTTGTGCTTCTGCGTTTCGTGCGGTGAGTGAGGTAACCAGGCCCTCTCCCCTCCCCTCCCCAAATATGGTAGCGGTATATAATTTTGAGCTACCCCAGGAGGGTACCGCACCTACGGTTCTGGAGAATCCTCACTGAGCATCCACGTTCAGGCTTTCCTACGCTACCTAATCGTGGATGCTCAGTCTGTACCTTGTTATTCTGGGGGGGGGCAATATTCCGCTCTCTTTCTTTCCTACTCGAGGCAAACGCAGCAAAGAAACTATGGCATCCCCTACCGCGCTCGCCGTGGTTTCTGCAATATCAGGGGACTCCTCGAACCTTAGCGCCGTTCATTACCATCTTGAAACAGCGAAGCCGGCCTTGCTTCTTCTTACAGAGACTCAGATATCGTCTCCGGCTGATACCTCTTATCTCCATTACCCGGGGTACAAACTGGAACACTCCTTTGTGCCCCGTGCCGGGTGCGTATACGTCAGAGATGATATCTGTTCTCGACGCCTCGGTAGTCTTGAAGGTTTGGACCTTTCTACCCTTTGGCTGCGCATCGACAGCGACGACCATCCGCGCGTCTATGCGTGCCTTTACAGGTCCCATAGCGGTAATACCGTAACTGACCGACTCATCGACCACATCCAAATGGCTACAGATTCCGTGCTACAACAGATCCCATCCGCAGAGATCGTGATTCTCGGCGATTTTAATGCCCACCACACCGATTGGCTCGGTTCTCGCATAACCGATCATGCGGGGAGATCTGTTCACGACTTTGCATTAGCATATGGCCTGACACAACTGGTAACCTCGCCGACGCGGATCCCAGACGTGGAAGGTCATACACCTTCCCTGTTGGACCTTTTGCTGACCTCACACCCGGACGGATATTTGGTCTCAGTCGATGCCCTCTTGGCTCGTCGGACCACTGTCTGATCCGGGTGTAGTGCCTATCGCGCGCCGATCCCGAACGCGATCTGCGGGGTTCCGCCGTGTGTGGCACTATAGGTCGGCAGATTGGGATGGAATGCGGTCTTTCTTTGCTTCCTACCCATGGGGGCAGGTTTGCTTCTCGCTGGATGATCCCAACGTCGTTGCAGATTCTGTCACCGATGTGGTACTTCAGGGAATGGAACTTTTATTCCGTTCTCTGCAGTGCCTGTCGGAGGTAAATCCCAGCCTTGATTTGGTCGCACCTGCAAAATAGCGTCACGCCGAAAGCGGAAGTGCTACCAGGCCTGGGCCGATGCATCGGCGTCTCGGGATGCAAAAATCAGTGCTCTTAAAAACGAGTACAACTCTGCCTCCAGGTCCTTCAAAGAGTTATCGCTGCGGCAAAGTTAAAGCACATTGGCAGAATTGGCGAGAGACTAGTTCGCCTCCCATCAGGATCCCGCGCATTCTGGTCTCTCGCCAAGGCTGTCCAGGGAATTTCTGTCAGCCATCTCTCCCATCTCTACACAAGGAGGATGATTCGCTGGCCCATACTGCAAAGAAAGCCGATCTCTTGGGCTCTCTTTTGCATCCAACTTAGTGAGAGACTTGTGAACGATAAACCCGACCCTCCTTGGAATAAATGATCGCCCACTATGGTAAAGAAAGATAGCGGATTCTTGTTCCAGCTCCATGATCTTCTCGTCTTCCCTCAATGTGCAACACAGATTGAATTTGAATATGTAAAATTGATTTCCGAAAAACTTATCGCGCGGATTAATGATAAAAACACTTATGCAATATTTTTTAATAAAATAGAGATTAAAATCTGCCCATAAAACGACCAAAAAACCATAATCAGCAGATAAAGCAGTAGATAATGAATGAAATTGTTATAATAAAATTTTAGTAACTGTTAGCTGTAAGAGTAATAAAATAACTAATTTTGCTCCCCTATTGCCAGATTACAATTGAAAATTCATAACAATAAATAACGAAAAGTGCATTAACCGTCGGTAATGGCTTTGTTCAATGATGCATTGTCTAGTTCCATTATCTGAGCATTCATCAATGACATTTAGTTCTGAATATGCGACCAGCTAGAACTAATTCGGGTACTCATATTGAATCTAATCCATTCATCACACTTTCTTTATCAGTTTGCATAAGTCCATGGCTGGGTAAAAGACTTTTTATGATAGCGCCAACAAAAGCTACCATGCATGGACAAAGTTCCCAATCTCGCTACGCGGGCACCCCGGTTAGAGACCGCAATACCGGCGTTTTCGTACTAGGGATGCTGCTCCCCAACTCTAGTATCTGGGTTCAGCATAGTCGAATGGATTTACTGTCACCATGATTCGATCGCCAGAGCGTTAATCAGAAGGATGTACCATATTAGTTTGACCTTTGGAGAAAAAGCTGGTATGTTTTCCTTTACATCCTCTTCACAGACATTGAAATAAAATGCGTCTGATAAATTTGTCTGTGATTTTTTCATTCTGTTTGTCAGTCGGTGCGAAATCACACTCTCTATTTTAACATTTTTGTATAGATAAAAAAATAAGATCTAATACCAACTAGTTGACCGTTGCTCTGCCATTTCCGACAATGGGCGTGATGAGTTTGATTTCTTAATTACTTAACAAGTCGATCACAGCGCCACCTGTCGACTACCAGATTTTGTAAATTTAGTGTATCATGAATATGAGTCATTTGGGTCCCGTACAGCATTCACCGGCGAATGCCAGGTCCCACGTTCACGGACTACATGAGATTTACTCGTGCACAAGGCCGGTTTAATAATTCGTTTTTCAATGGTAACCCAAGCCAAGGTCTCGTACCTTCTTTGTCCTTGGGTTGCCGCGAGCTCCCCTCTGGTTGCTGGGCGTCTCTTTCGTTTACAAGGGTTAGAGCACAGCACAGCAGCAACCAGTGTCGCGACGTCGAGTCAATACTGCAGCGTAGTTGCTCTATTACTATTATCTTTATCTCTCTATTTACTCTTTATGACGTCGTTTCCGCCGAAGTTAACAGCGTATATATGCGCTGTTGATCTGTCGGCCTTTATATCTCTTATCCGTGGAGGTTTAAGTCAGGAAAAATCTCAAGTCGTTGAAATGTCACACGAGTTTTTCACTGTCGTCTTAGATAGACGTCCTAAATATCGATAATTATCGAATGGTCCGTACGATAAGAACCTCATTTATCAGTAAAAATGTTTATATAATTTTCAATGTTTACTGCATGAACTGCATTTACTGCATGATAATAGCATTATTTTCTGATAGATTTCATTTTAATTATTTATTAACAAGAATACGGGCAGCATTTTGCATACTCTAGTGCTATCATTGTACATAAGTTCCAGTAAGTAGTGTTCTACGACACGCTTACAAACAAAAGAATGGGTATAAATGCTTGTACCTAATTCGTTTGTGTACATTAATGCGCAAGTTCATAGACAAATTGACAGACAATTAATGCCAAAACAGGCGTTCAATATTGGGTTTAGTAAGGCAAAACTGTTCTTATATATTTTATCGCTGTGTTAATTTGTTGGTGATCTTCGAGCCTTAAAATTAGGTAGTGATGTCGCAGTGGCAACACAATTTTCTACAAAGCTACGTAAAGCAGTCTGTGGAAAGATAAATTTGAATAATCCGATCGAGATTTGAATGTGCTAACTACTACGTAAACGCACCAACGATTAGAAGAAATCTCAGAGAGGGAAAAGATTTTTTTTTTTGTAAAATAAAAGAAATGCGAATACATTCTTCTCATTTCAATTTTCTCATAACGAACGTTAAGCGAACCAATTGAAATACTATGTTGTAACACGCGAGGGGTTAACGGCACAACGTATCGTGATATAATAAATAATACTAATACAAATATAATTACTATGCGCTAATATATTAAACCTACCTAATAAAAAACATATTTATATATCATTATTTATTATTCTCATTATTACTCTCAACCGTCTCGCCGATTGGTTTCTTCCTTTCATTTTATTTTAGGTTATAACAATATATGAGTATTTTTACTATGACGAATACTTTTCTTGTGTGTTTAGTTTGTGATATTATTCTTCAAAAATTTTCAAAAAATGTCTCAAAACCAAATTAGCCAATCCCGACTTCGCGCTAACTCGTGTGTATACTACCCTCAGCACTGGAACAATTGCAATATCAAGTGGGTAACGAAATATTTGAAATCTTTCCCTCCCGGAAAATTCGAAGAATGAAGCACTTTAGTGCTCGAATCGATAATCGAACGAATAATTCTAATTTTCGGGCCATTAGCTTCAGTCTCTTTAAAGTCGAATGTTTAAACTGGCACGTTACATTTGTTTGTAGTTTTTAAGTAAAAAATATTACTAATTTGAAGAACCAAATAATGGTATTTTAATTTATAAATTTATAACAATTTAGCAAACGAAGCGGTCAATGCTTTGATAAAAATGGAACGCGTCATGACAGTTTGTGTAATGCCTTGTTTACATTAAGTGCTTAAGAATTCTGCTGTCAGGGATATTGGCTGTAATGTTTTGAGTTTTTAGCTAAGAAAATTGTTCCAAAAATATTCAAGCTTATCTGTTGACTTGATCTTGGCTCTGTTGTCTTTTTGTGGCAGTGTTTGCTTCTCTGTCTTTTTTATCTAAACTCATTATAATGGAAGTGGACGAGGACACGGATCCACCTGAAATTCTTTGAGTTCCTAACCTAATGACTAGACACTCCAGTTACAACTAACTCAACTCGTAGAAGGAAACCATATGGCACCCTAGAGAGAAACCAATCAAGACACAAATCGTATATCAAGAAAAGAAACAGACGACCCCTCTCTTAATATTCAGGATACTTTATCTACCCACAAGCTAAACAAAAAATATTTCGAGATCCGACATGATATCAACAAATCGACAGTTTTGGTCCATGTCAGTTTCTTTTCGAGTGAGAAAGAAAAAGTAAGAAAAAAATACTGATGCTAATATTGGTTTAACATTACATGAGATTAAACTACGCAGATTATTACACAACATAGTTCCAGATGTGGTAAAACGCTTAGACCGTCAATGTAATTTCAGTAATCGAAACTAAACACGATGCTATTAATTGTTATAACTAGGAAAATTTACATATAAGTAAAAATTCAAATAACTCAACAAATGAAAATATTTCAAAAAGGTTTTTTTTTTATATATTGAGTCGAGTAGAGAGACTAATGCTCTGGTGTTCATTTATTAATTTAATATTTGTTACAGACATTTAATCAAAGAAGCTTTTTACACAAAACAGCGCAAGAATATTCATTGTTTTAATCATCAAAGTAGTTCGCTCATAGCCACGAGCACTTCAAACTTCTTACAACTATTCAGTCTAGTTAATAAAGCTTTCATTTTAGTCTCCACAGTATGACGAGACTGTTCTTTAGAAGTAGTCCGTTGCAAGCCGATGCCATTCAGTTAGCAAAATTAGTTTATCTACAGTTATGTAATTAAATCAGACTTATTTAATAATCTTGAAACTCAAGAAAGTGTATCATAAAAAGTGCATCGAATATAAAGTATATTTTTTCAATTTACGTAAATTTCCTTCAAATTATAAATTAAAATATTGAGAAAAATGGCTGATTTATGAATATGAAATTCGACTGATGTCAGAATTGCTATCCGAATATGCCGAGTCAAAAACCATCTGTGGGTTTTTGTGGTTTTTAAAAGCAGAATTTACAGACCGGAGCGGATGGTGGGAAAAGGTTATCTAAAAGCAGAATAGTATTTTTAATGCAAGTATTTTAAGTAAAATATCTCAATATTTTTAGTTACTTTGCAGACTCCCAAGTAAGCAATAATTAATTGGCATATTATAATAGATTAGGGCAAACATAGTCTCGAGTTAAATTGCTTTCTACAGCTTTATTGCTTCTTATCGCTCTCGACCATGTTTGTTAGTTACAGTGGGCCTTAATATATTCATGTTATAAGTTTTGCCTGCGTGGAAGTTAATAATTTGTAATGGGTTGTAGAATACACTTTAAACCACATAAATTTCGTATTATCGAGATTTTGTTAGTCAGTAATTATTTATTAAAACTTAAGACGTAAGTGCTCACAGTTGTCATCCATAAGAGTAGACAGAGTTAACAAATTTCAATTAGTGTAGCCAAACGCGCTTCCGCAACCCATTTTTTATCTTTCCGGGAGATAGGACGTGATGGGTGGAGACAACCGTCGCTGAATTTGCGAGCGGCGTTAGCCATTAGATTTTCAAAGATTTTCTTATAGTAATTCACATAACTGAGTCGAACAATTACGTTTTACCTTTGGCGACGAGGAACCCTAAGAAGAACGTTTCCAAGAGCCAATAGCCTAATGGGTTAGGGGGCGGACTGCGAAACATGTCGTCGCAGGTACAAGCGACTCGAGTGGTTAACAGGAATGGTAAAGTTAGTTAAATAGCGCAGCTATCATTTAAAAAGAAAAAAAAAGAAAAGGAATTCGGCTGCTCGAATGGGCCGGCTCGGGGTACCGCTGAATACCGGCGTGAAGTAGAGTAATCTTGTGTTTCTTTCGTTTCGTTCGGTGAGTGAGATAACTACCCGCTCCTCTGGCTTCCCCTCGCCAAATATCCTTTAAGACCGGCAAAGCACCTGCAGCTCTCCTGGTATTGCAGATGTACGTTGACGACGGTACGCACTTACCATCGGGTGAGCCGCGTGCTCGTCTTCTCATTTTCCCATAAGTACATGTAATGATACCAAAAATCTCTGTATCTTTTATGTTCGTCTGAAGAATATTTACCACGATGACCAGAAACAGGAATTGGTCGCAAAATAAATAGGTCGTTAAGTGTAGAAGCGTACATGATTTTATCGCTGTGGTTCTCATTTTTCATTCCGAAAGCGATTCAGATATTAGCTATAACTTATACTTTATTGCATTCTTTCCTCAAAGCAAATCAAATGTTCTCTTTTTAAAGCATCCGAGTCATGGGATTAAAGCAGGCAATAACTTATGCACATTAACATCTGCAGTACCAGAGGTGTTTCTGATACGTTGCTCACCTTCTTATTAAGATATAAGCTCTTTTCTTTAAAGCGGAAAACATTATTTGCGGTGGGTTCTTAGCAGTGCGATAGTGGACAAAGCTTCGAAAAAATTGTGATAGGCTAGGGAGAAGGCAGTACCAGTATCGGGTCTAGTATTAGGTATTTTTTTATTTCCCCTTAGGCGACTTTTACCTAACTCAGTACGAAAACGGGAAATTATTTTTCTCAGGGCGTCACCACATGGCGTTTATACCCCTTTAAGATAACGATAAAATAAGTTTAAAAAATCAACGTAACCTTGTAAAATGTATTAATACTAAATGTTGTAATATTTAAAAATAGTGATCCTTTTTGACTCTCTTAAAAGAATTTACATAAGAATGAAAAAAAAATTAAGTAAACGGAAACGGTGTGAAATAAAGACTTACATGGGAAACGATGTGCTGGAGAACTTCAGACGATTAAGTAAGGTCCGACATTTTTCCTTGTTTGTTAAAAAAAGAATTCGCACTTAAAGAAAGATTACTTCCGTTGAATGAAAACGGAAATCTTTATTAAAATATATACCAAGTATCTCTTCTTAATAATCTTAAAATTTTTATGCAATTTTATATGTATTTTTTTCGTCGAGAAATAAATTCCTATAAGCAAACGGCTTCGATTTATTAATTAAATTAATTAGGACTTAAACTTAAACGTTAAATTAATTTACATAAATAATAAATCTGTCAAACTCAATGTAAGTGTACTTATAGCGATGGCATCGACCACAGCATTCTCCAGAGCTTTTCATGACAAAAAGAGATGACAGGATGTCCCGTCGCGAATTTGTGTCACAAAAGTTTCAATTGTGTTAAATCGGAATAAAATTAAAATGATATTTATTAATTTTCTACATATTGACGGTTTATTTTTGATCCTAGATCCAAAATCTCTTCTTTAGGACATGTATTAGTTTAGTTTAGTTACTTACGCCTATCGTCAATAGGGGTAGGCAGGGGTTACAGATATTCATCAGGCAGGCTATCATATTTTTCAATGATTTTCCCTTAGTTAGCTCTTACGAACCCACTGGAAGAAAGTATAGAGTCTTATGCCACTACCATACGTAAAATTAAAAAAAATATTAAGCATATACCCTTTTCTTAATAGGTTTTGGAATCGGTTTTATATCGGTACTATAGAAATGATCGGTGGACATGTCCTCGAATCATTTCTTTATTTTTCACACTCGACAGTCACGTTCTCGTTACCGGTTTGGATCACTGGCGTAGATATTTGAGATACGTGTAGTCCTTATTTATTTCGAATATAAATATTTTTTTTCCTTCTTATAAAACGTTGTGCTCACAGCTGCGCCTTTGCCCATGCACTTACAGGCTGCTTCATATGCCTCTCCAAGGAAGCACTTACAAATGCCCTGAGTAGAGCGCAATGCCGGTATCCGTTTATGTTTATAAGATATACCTCGTTACCGTCACCTCGGTGGTTAGCTAGCAAAGGGGTACCAAGTGCAGGTGAGGTTAGCCTCAGGAGAAATATAGGATATTCCCCTAACACGTGTATGGTAAGTAAAATTAAGTCGAGATTCGAACCAATAAATAAGGTGTATTAGTCCGTATACAATTTATGACAGTAAAAATCCTCCATACAAAAGGTAATCGGCTATCGGTAGATAGATCGGTAGGAAGATATCGACTACAGTGAGTTTAGCGTTTTATACAAGAATGAAAAAAATACATATATGAGAAAAATAAGGCCAAAAAAGTTGAGACCCTGTCGTTTAAGTTACATCAAAATAGATTGAAGTTAAAACCTAAGATAAGGGACTGTTTTACATTTTATTAAAATTTCCTTCTAAAAGTTAGACTTTTAAGTTGTTTTACTCTCGGGCAGATTAAGGAGTCATTTGTCATGATCGATCTTTAAAACTTAAGCTTAGTCAACTCCATCGATTCCTGAGACATCTGGCAGAGCGTCCCGGGAGAATATCTGTGTTCATTTGTAGTTGCCGAATGTCTTTCCATTTCATTTAAACCTTAAAACCTTAAATTTATTTAGTCATGAATTTTCAAAACAGAATTCAATATTATTAAAATATATTAAATTAAAGTAACATTCTGTAAATATCCCACTTTGGGCTTTACCCTTCTCATTTTCTGAAGCCGACGATTTTCCATCAACCTGCACCAGTGTTATTTGGCATACTTCTCTAAGCACTATTTACCATAGCCATTAAAGTAATAGCTATTAATATATGAGCGTGGTGACCACGTTGAGATACCATTCCTATCTAACCATAACATGTAAGGCTATATAGATAATAGGCGGACAGATATTTTATGTCTATACTTCCATTTAACACTGCTTTTCTAAATAAAAAGACCAAAACTATATTTGACGTGTGGTATCGGCATAAGAATCTTCCACCCCTTTCTTCCCGTGGGTATCGTAAGAAGCGACTATGGGAAAAGTCTTGAAAATCTTCATAGCTTCTGACACATGGCGGAATAACCAACTCAGAAATTACCGGACCGAAAACAAGCAGACTAATTACGAATAGCAGCGTCAAAGGTGCGAGATGTCTGGTAATGTGATCGCCAATCCGCTTGCCGAGCGTGGCGACTATGGCAAATTTTCCTTATAGAAGAGACCTGTGTCCTGCAGTGGACTATGTGCAGGCTGTTAAGATAAGGTAAGGTAAAACTATCTATCGGTCTAATAAATTGTGCATGAACCCTTACACACACATCTTATTGTACACAGAGCGAGGTTATTAACAACGGAATAACAAGAAGTTTCGTTGACAATTTGTTAGGTAACTAACCTGCCATCTCTGGAGGTCCCGAACTGGTGAGGACGTCTCCTCTTGCCAGAGCGTTATTTTTTTTTAGTGTTACTTGGGGATAGGTGCTCCGCACCTACCAGTCACCGAAGGTGATGACTGGTTATGTCAGCATGGAAGATACCGGGTAAATCTTGTAAATATATGTAGATATAATCCGGAGAAACTTTCATATCACGCCACTACAAGAGTATCGGCACCACTATCTCGTCCCGAGACACAATCCTGCCTTTGTGTCACCAAAATGCAACAATGTGTTGATATCGTACAAAATTATTTACAATGTTAGGCACAGAAAAGAAATCTATTTATCATTCAGCATAGTGCAGTGAAACAATTTGAATTCGACACGCACGTCGACGTTATTTGCAAATTGATTTTGCTCTCGGCATTATTCGATTGCACGGCCAACTGCATTGAAATTGCAGGGTACAATTTAAAGTTCAAGTGGTCATTATGTAGCAGTGTGATGCAGATTGAATTAACAAGGCGGACGGAAGTGCCAGTTAAATTTGGTAGAACGTTCAAGGTATGAAGTGTTAAACAGTGCATGACAACATTAAGCTGTGATTAATACAGAAATAGCAAACTGATTTGAGGTGCCTTGATTTAAAACAAACTGAGTTCTATGTTATAAAAAGACACTCTCTGGTGTAGTAATTCACCAAGACGATCCAAGCATAGGTATCTGTCTATAGAAAGGCTCTCTTAGCTATTCCGTATTGCTGATGGTAAATCACTTACTTTCAAATATAATAGTCTAATATATGATTTGGTAAATAGCAGTGATTATTCAAAAATTGTTTCCGGTGACTCACTCACAGAATGAAAAGCAGAAGCATAGGACGTCTCTACTTCGTACCGGAATTTTGAGAGACCCCGGATGAGCCATCCCATTCGAGTAGCTGCAAAAGCCGCCGCTTGGCTCTACCACGTATTAAATTCACTGTTTTGTTCATTCTTTTGTCAAAATTGGTTGTAAATTGAATTGAATGAAAGGTGTCATTTACTAAAATAATGTTCTAAGTTCTATGGAGACCATAAACTTTTATTAAAGAACAGCGTAATAGCGATGTATTTAGTATTATATTTTACAATACGTTTTTTTGTGTTATGAAACCCAATTACCATCAAACAGGTCAATGTTAGACATAAATATAAATAATTAAATGCACATGACCATATACCTAATACTGAAATGGTCAGAGTTCTTAATATCCTATAATCCTATATGTTAGGCTAGTAAAATATATTTTAGTCGTTTCAACTCACTTTTCACCGGAGCTTATGTTACACAATGTGAGTCACGTCTACTTGTCAGACAGTCTTAGTATTCTCCAGTGCGAGGATACCAGCACAGTGCTCATCACCCGGATTGCAGTGAGTCATGCTGTGACAGCGATAAGCGTGGGCAAATCCATGGGGGCATGGATGGCATGCTACTTTTGTTGGTGCTTTCATAGAAATGTGGATCAGCGGTAGATTTGTGCAGGTCTGTTGATGAAGAAAGGTTTAGTAAGAGGTCTAAAGTATCTAATAATTTTAGTTATAAATTAAGAACTTTATAATTAAAAAAATGTTGTGCTAAAATGTTCTGTAATTTATAAAATGCGGAATTTATAAAAGGAAAATCCTCCTCGAGCCAATTCTACGGTTGATTGATCGCATGTGCACTTAAAATTGTGTTATGAAAACGCTTCGCGATTATTCACAACCTTTTTTGAACGCTCATCATTGTTGTAGTTGGAAAGTCAAATGGATTTCAAGTATGGCTTATTATTTTTATTATATATATATATATATAAATATGTATTATAAGTACTTACGCCTTTCTCCCATATAGGTACAGAAAAAGTTTACTTTCCATTAAGCAGAACTCTATTTAGCCAAAGGGACCTTTCCTTCCTTGCATATCCGGGAGATACGGCGCGAAAGACTAGTCGCTGGAATTGCTCCTAGACAGATTCGCTCTTACGATACAAATTCTAATATTTTAAATATTTTATATAAAACAGAACCTGCTATATTATTATTTTTTAGTTTAACGTGGGGGAAAGGTGTTCGCACCTACCCGTCACCATCTCCGGTGATTGGTTATGTCAGGATCAGCATTGAAGATACCGCTACCGACTAAAACCCCCACGGTAGATATGCTGGTGGCTTAGTGGCCTTTACAGCTTCAGCGGTAGAGACTCGCAAGCAGGAGGCCCGCAAGTTAAAATCTGTTATAAAGCCCGGAGCATCCCTTTTATAGTTTTGTAAAAGTAATAGAAGTAATAATGCGGTCTTTTACTTTTATCGATTCGTATAAAGAATAACTCCAGAATTATGCTTGTTCTCTTCTCAATCTTAAACGATTCCAAATCGCCTTCTTATCTTCAACCCATGACCGGGTACCCACAACATGTCACCGATTTCGTTGGAAGCTCTTCTGCTGTTCAAGCGACACTTCTCTGGAATACTTTGCCCGATGACATTAGAAAAGTATCTAATAAATTATACTTCAAACCTAATCGTACTAGTGTACGTGAACTCCCTTTGATGACTCCTGTTATCAGTTAGTATTGACAATGTAGCAAAGGTCATTGCAGTAATATGTATACTAAATGTGATAAGTATATTAAGATGTATATAAGTAGGATTGTGCATGTCTGTGAATGTGTATAGTATGTATGAACGTATCAAAGTAACGGTATCGTTTATATTAAGTACGCACACACACGTATCTGTTTATTTGTGTATGTGAATGTAGTTAAGTTCTAAATATTTGACTTAAATATGAAACGAATTTTTAAATGCACCTAATATTATTTCTTCACACCCCGGGTTGGCTGGCAGAGAATGCCAAATGGCATTAGATTCGCCCTTTGTAATCATTTTAGAGGTGACGGCAATAAAGTTAAAATAAATGAATAAATAAAGGGGTTTAAGAGGGAATATTTAATTCTTTACCACACGCCTAATCTGCACATGGTGCACCCTGCTAATTGACAAACGAGGCGACTAAATGATGGCGAAAAAAAAAACACAGATAAGGGACGGGAAGTGTCATTACTAGTACCGGGTACTAGGACAGCGGCATTGCGCTTCCCAACCTTGCTCGGCGTGGTGATAATGGGCAAACATTTCATGAAATGCATGCTGGCTTTTACTGGCGCTTTCTTGGTCTTAGTGAGGGACTTTCAGGTCTGGATACATTATTGCTACCCTCGTAACCTCTAACATTGCTGTCCTGATCTTATCGCATCAGCGTTGACGACATGAATTGTTGTGAGTGCGAGTGGGAGCTTCTGATCAGATTGTAACTGATCGAACTCCTCCAGGGAAATATCATCTAGATTTAACGCTAATTACTTCATAAATTTAGTTCTATTAAAATTGGTTTAAATTGAAATTAATATACATTTTTAATAAAAACGAAAACATTGCAGTCGTTGTAGGATTGCCTCCTGTGTCTTTGCAGATGGACAAATCAAACTTTCCCAAACTCGGAATAATTTCGTATGGAATCGCCTCCAAATCGCTTAATAACTGCATCAACCTAGCCGATATTTGTTAATTATGCTATTTTTCTCAATAAAATCTAAAAGTTGCCTCCCTGTTGCATAGAATGATCGTAAAGGTGTCACGTCTGCTATTCAAAATTACCTAATAGGTTTATTCTGTGCTTATATATTAATTCTATTTAATCCACGTCACTTTTTGTTACTTGAAATTAATAATAATAACTTTTTTATATCTATTTGTAGTTAATGTAAATCCCAACAAGACGAACATACTAAGGAAATATCCCAAAAATAATAATAATTTCCTTTAATCCACATTAAATACTGATCACTGTTCAAAAGGGTCCGATCTAAAATAGAGTAATCATGACACTTTTTTCACTATCTCTGGTATGATCTGTTCTGACAGGACCGTCGAGCAAGTCACGTTAAGCTCTTGGACTTGGCTGTCATAACTTTCGTAAACGGTTGTAAGCGAATTTTAACATGATATCCTTATCATATTTATTTCGAATATTTACGCGATTACTATACATTGAAATGAATCTAATTTCACCGTATCCTTTATTGACCACTTGCTTAACTGATAAGCATAGTTTTAAGAATTACTACTTCGTCCGCCTGGTACAATACAACGTGGTACAACTTAACGTGGTTTTCATGGGATAATAAAGCCAATCCCAGAGCTCGCGGTAGCTCCATACCAAACTTCATCAAATCATGAAAACGTAACAGAGATAGCTTTGCATTTTTTAAATTATATCAGTGTCACGAATGCCCGATAACATCTTGTCACCTCTTACGTCTTCGAATGACAAGTCAAAAGAAATAATCGCTCGTAACATGAGTGTGCATAAATATTTTTTTTCAACAATTTACGAAATGTCAACCAATAAATGTCCACAAGAATTATCATCATTATTGATTTTGAACAGTTGATACTGTAGTTGCAATGCAGTCACCATGTATTTTTCTTGATTGTCACTTCCTGTTTCTATCCGTCAGCGGAACCTCATTACGAAACGATGGTAGATTAAAAAAAAGAATGACTTTGACATGTGAAACGCACGAAACTTAACTTGGCTCTTACAATATCTGATGGCGAATAACTCCGCTTGTCTGTCTGTTACGTTTAGATCGATATATGCCGGAAAAACCGTGCGATTATTTTCGATTCAGACAAAGTCGCGAGTGGAAACTTGTTAAATCCATAAATATTATATCATCATTAGCAGCAGCCTCTGTACAGTCTATTGCTAGACATACTCGTAGGCTGCTCTCCCAGTAGGTTGATATGTAACCCTAATCGTGACGCTTGCAAGGCAGATTGTCAATCGCAGCACCAGATCCCTTGTACCATAAACGCTTCCACCTGCCCATTAACGATCTGGCATTCGTAAGATGGATGGATGGATTTTTGTGGGATAGGGGGCAAACTAGTAAGCGGCTCATGGCGGTAAGTGATTACCTTCGCCCACGTATATCTGCTACACCAGATGAGGTACTAGCGCGTTGCCGGCTTTTATGGATATTTGGGAGATAGGAAAGAGGATGAGGAGAGGGGACTGGGGAGGGGGATTTGTTCCTCCGGTTACCTCGAGCGAAACACAGAAGAGGCGCCCCATTCGAGCAGCAGAAAATGCATTTTCTGTTATTTAGAGAAACACAATAAAATTATGGTAATCTATGCGTGTGAAATTTCCGATGACTAACTCACTAATTAGCAATCTTATGTTAAATGCGTCGAATAGAACAAATTTTCCATCACTTTAGTTATTTTTATAATGACACAATAAGCTTACATTTTTGTCTTACAATTTAAATGTTAGTACTGAGTATTGCGTGACTGTAATCAATTTGATCGTAGTGATTATAATTGTACCAGCCTGTGTAGTTATAGTCAAAATTTGGTGTAATTTTAACGATAATATGATAAGTTAGAAACTTATTTGTAAAGTTGTTTCAAAATTCACCGAACCCTAATACGACTTTCAATTACAATGTAGTCGTTACACACAAAACTTATTTTAAATCACCCTTAATACTTGTAATTTCTTAATTCATTACATATCATTATTCCAAAGATTAAATTATATTATCAGTTTTTAGATCTTAAGAAAAAACTGAAGACAAATCAGCCGTGTCTTTGTCCGCCTGTTTGTCTGTCACAGGGTTTAAACTACCTATTTCCTTATAAACCATCTCTTAGTAGTACCACGGCCGGCAGTGAAGTAGAGATCGTGGAGGTGCGTGAGGTAACAGAAGATCTTGGTAACTTCCACGTCAGTTCGGGAAAACCCACTGAACGGTTTCGTCGATCGGCAAACGTATCTAAAATAACTATGGTACATGGGGTTGCCGCACTCGCCGGCATTCATCACCACCTGGAAATGGATCACTCCTTTGTGCGAGACGTAGGTTGTGTATACGTCAGGGAGCATAACAATACTCAACGCTTCGACGGTCTTGAAGGTACGCACCTATCCACTTTTTGACTGCGCATAGACAGCGAAAATCATTCTCGCGTTTATGCGTGCCCTTACAAGTCCAATAGGGGTAGTACTGACACTGAGGAACTCATCGACCACGTCCAAACGGCTTCAGATTCCGTGCTACAACAGATCGCTTCTGCAGTGGTCACGATTCTCTGCGATTTCAATACCTACCACGCCAAACGACTTGTTTAAGTAAGGGCCAATATAATTAAATATATAACCTTGAAAATCTCATTCTTATCTCCAGGAGCAAATTCAGCGACGAGGCTCGCCACCCTTCACGTTCTATCTCCCTAAGAGACGAAAAGTTCGCAAGGCTATGGAGAATCGTGCCAAATTGAAATCTGCCGTCGCTGACGACCTTGAAATGAAATGAGAATTCTTTGACTTAAGAAATTGAAATTAAATTTGTCACTTGTATTTTTTAGTGTATATGTACATGGCGGATTATAATAACACCTAATGTATTTCACTGTAGCTATAAAATTTTCATTCGAAATCCTAATAAAAGCTCCTGCACGAAACAATTATTACTGGTACTGTTTGTTCGCTGTGCATGACTTGATGCCGTTCCACCAGAACTATATTAAACTAAAGTAATTAACTATTGTAATGGCTAATAACGGCATAAACAAGAAGTTTAACTACATTTTAAATCAAACTTTATTTGAGTTAACACTAAACTCAATAAAACTGTGGAGTTTTTATCACCTCGTTTAAAAATTGCAACCGTTGGTAGCTTTTTCATACAGTTACACTTAATTATTTTCATTAATTAAAAAAAATAACATTTATAGTGGAAAATGAATAACTCTACAGTAATTTACTTCGGAGGCTCGGCTAGCGCAGTCGACGATTGGCTACAACGCAACGGGTCCGAGGTGCAATTCCCGCACAGAAACGGTTGCAAACCGTTAGTTGCATTTGGGTGGTTGTCTATAAGTAATATACTCGTATGTCTGTAAATACACTAACCAGTAACTATTAAATAAACTGTGTATGTTACCTTACCCTTACTCAGTGTACATATTCAAAGAAACATCGAATGAAGTAGCCATGATGATACAGAGAATCCATACTAATATTATAAATGTGAAAGCAACTCTGTCTGTCTTTAAAGTCTGAAATAGATATATCCCGGATCCATATATCAGAAGGATAGATCGCTGGAAAGCAGGGACCATAATTTAGGTGTGATTTAAGTATTTCATGGAACATAAAGTATTTTTAACCATTTTTTTATGGGAAAGGCGGCAGACGCGTAAGCGGTTCACCTGATGGTAAGTGATTACCGTCGCCCACGTACATCTGCAACACAAAAGATTCTGCAGGTGCGTTGTCGGCCTTTAAAGGGTTTTATTTTGGAGGTGGGAAAGAGGATGAGGAGAGGGATGGGCAGCGGGAGTGGACCTCCGGTTACCTCACTCACAAAACGAAACGCAGAAGAACAAGATACCTCTGCTTCACTCCGGTATTCTTCGAGGCCGTATTACCGGCCGTATTACCAGTCCAGCCGGCCCATTCGAGCAGCAGTAAAAGCCGCCGCTTGGCGTATGATAAGTCTCTACTCACTCTTTATTTGTTGTAAGGAAAGGTTTATTTTCAGCCGAAGACTAATGACGTAGCGAAAATAAATTATTATTTGTTAAATGTGTTTCCATCTGTATAATGACTATTACGACGGTACTGTGTAATATTAAAGGTATTTTCATTTCCCCATCTCATAAACATGTCACGTGAGTATTTTCGTAAGTCCGTAAATTACTGGCCATACCGGCGGGCAGCAGTCCCCAGACAACTGCGACCTTTTCTACCCCCTCCCAACTAATTACAAAACGTGTAGGGGTAGCTAGAACATTAAATATTTCTGTATCCCTCTTATTTAAACACGATTTGTTAATAAATACATGTAAACACATTTCTAACTAATTGTGAAAATTTGAGCATTACATTACAAAGTTTTCGCACATTTTCATTAACATTATAAAAAGTTGGAATTTTGAAATGTTATTATGGAAATGATATGTTGTAGCTCCTCCTTCGTTAGGGGCCTATTTAAGTCTAATGCTCTTTAATGTTGAACATATACCTCTCTATAAAAAGCCATCTTTAAAGCGTTGACCATAATCACCAGGCTAGGCAAGCGGGTTTGTTAGCGCAGTGCCGGTGGTACGATGAATTTACTTTTCTTAATTACTTAATAACTCTATCACATCGCCCCATATTGAATCTTATGATCTTATGATTGAATTTGAATTGTGAATATGAACCATTTTGATACATAAACATAGAATTTGTTAATAACTTGACTATAGCGCCACCTCTCGAATTCTAGCACCGCTATGAACCGTAGCATCGACAAAAGAAATATATTGAGAGAATATGTCTTCAATCGGCCAAGTCGTTCAGAAGTTACACGATAACTATCAAGCACCTACGATTATAGATAAATACAATTCCTACGTAAGTCGTGCTTGTGTTTTTGAAACATCTTAAATCAAATTTAATCAAACCCCGATTAAAATCGATCCAGTGTATTGGAAGATTAGCCTTCACATTCAAATACAGATTCGTAGAGATATGATTAGTATAGATATAGAGAGCAGTGGTAGCTCGCTATAATTTTATAGTACGCGAGTGACCCGGCTCCGATCCCCAGTGCTGGAATCACTGATCCGTGGTAAATACTAAATTTACCACGTGCTCGCCGACGAAGGAAAACATCGTGAGGAAGCCACTACACTGAGAAGTAATAAAAAATGTATTTCGAGTACCTGTTAAGTTCGCCAACAGCATGGCGGATTATTCCAAGCAACAAAACTCTCAAATATTTAAACGAAGGCCTTTGCCCAGAGATGGCTGGTGTTTCGGCACCCGCCCTCCCGATCAGAATGTAGTCCCCTTCAGATAACTCGGAAGAGTGCTCGCTTTCCTATCCTTTGTAACCTCGGGATGACGGACTGCTAGGGGAGCCAAGGGCAGAGAGGGAGAGGTGCCCCGCGAAGTAAATTCACCAAGCCCACTCGCAGTGGCGGTCTCTGCCAGCCCGCTAAGACAAGCCGGCGACGTAGGCTCCTCTTGGTTACCTGTAGGTCACAAGGCAATGTCAACTAAGCCTCCGAGGAACTTCCAATTCTCTTTCTACCTCAGATGTGTAACCATAAAAAACATAGCCTTTATACACTCTTTTCAAGTAGTCGAACTTTATATACCTCAACTCTTCAAAACTATTAGCCAATGCCCTAATCAACCGTTTCTGCGCTAATCTACTGCTGTTTTAGAACCAATTTCATTATAATAAGTTAATTTCCTTCCACTGCATAAATTAGTTTTTCCAGCGTCCGAAACGACTACGACCTACTTACTTTTAATCAAATTTGCACGATAAACTTACTTCTGATATTAAATTAACTATTTGTTATGAAAAAAATAATTTGGCTAAAAGAGACGCATTCTACATTCATTACTAATTCGCTTACGATAGCCCATATGTAATTATATAAACTTCGCCTTCTTTAGTTACTTTCTAAACGAAGACATCACTCAGTGGCCACTGGTCTGTAAAAAATTCTGACACTTCGTCAGAAACTTCGAACGCTCTTATAGGTCTTACGACGTACATTGACAACGTACGCCACAGCATGTCTAATTCACCTATCTTAGTTTCCTGCAGTGCGGAGGTGAAAAAATGATTTTTTATATAATAAATAAATTATGTCTAACTAACTTTACGTTATGGTTTTATACTATTTTAATTTTTTTTTAAAGAATTCGCACCGTCGGATTTGTAATACGCAGGTTAGATGCAACGTTACGGCACTAAATTTAACCTCATATTCTATAGGCTTCTAAGTCATGCACCAAATGTCAATTATGATATGTCTATGGTCTCGCAGTGTATAATCACAAGTACAGTAGTTTTGTCACAGGATATTTTTAAGTTTTTGTTATTTTGCTTCAAGACATAACATAATTTTTTTGCGCTACTGATTAACTAGGTCAACAACACCTATTTTATTCATAAATGGATAAATGCCTATCGTATACTCGCGGGGGAAAGGACTGGCTATGGCGGGCTTGCACTGACCAAAACTCCTCCGAGTTCCACCTTCGTCCCACATCGGCAGGATAAAGGGAACGCTTTCACCCAAATCCGCGAACCCACCAACGCCGGCCGCCGTAGGCAGCCTCTTCTCGGGAGAGAATATATCCTCTCTCTCTCCCCCTCCTGGCTATACACGCCGGAACCCAGAAGTGCCTACCAACTCTGCCTCCAAACCAACGTGGGCAACGGATCCCCGAGTCCGTCACCCGGAATCCATGGAGATCAGAAAGGCGTGCGTCTGTATGCGCCTGTCCTCCTGGCACTCCGCGGCGGATACGACGGCGACGGGTCTATATCTACACCACCAATCACATTTCGTCTTCGGAGGGTAAGGAGAGCGGTGCATCGTAAAATCGACACTCCTCTACCCTCGCGGCCCCTGCCAGACTCGCGAAGGACAGGGAGAATGGTTAATCGCAATACTAAAACTCCTCTAGACCCACGACTACACTTCGGCTTTGGAGAGCAGGAGGAGAGCTGTGCAAAGAATCGAACACTCGCTAAGCTAATTCCGAGCGGCCACCTCTAGCCATACCCGCTAATTTAGGCCAGCCATATGGCTTGTAACTAGTACCTATATAGGTTCCTCTCGGTTTACCGTGGGAGACCAAGCCGCAAGCCAGAGTTGTTTGTATAACAGGACATTAAGTGAACAATTTTTTGTAGTAAAGCATTAATGGACCACGATCGTACATATAACACGATCGAATAAGGTCACATTAATGACCGATTATTCACATCGGTTTCGAAATTAAGGTAATGGATCACGTCGCGTTAGACTGATGAGTATTGTAACGTACATTAGTTCGGTATACACAATACCATCACTCCGCGACGTATTTCTATTTTCTTTAAATAGTAAAAAATAATCGTAATCGATATTTGTCTGTGTAGTCGCTTATAACGTCTAAACTTCTAAGTGGATTTCAATGACCTGTTCACCATCATTTAGAACATTTTGTGAGGAAAGTTTAAATGTAACACATTTACATTCAGTTTTTTTAGCCGTAGTATTTTTCAGGAACCGCAAATGCAATCTCATTGCAATATCAGCTTCGGGCTGAAAGTATTATTGAATTTATTGTCGCAATCCCAATTATAGAAATACTTAAGTCGCCGAACATGTAGTGCATGCAACTCTACAGCTGACGGTGTGGTCACTTAGGAGTAATTGTAGCTCCCGGATTCTCCTTCATTTAGTAATGCACACCGTCCTATGCACGGTTCACAGATCACGATAATATTTTTATGCCAAATGCTGAGAGGTCCCAGATTCAAAGTCAATAAGAAAGAAGGAAGGTTGAAACGTGTTGAACAAATATCGCCGAATATACGAGCCCAGGACCCATGGGTCAATAGTCACTAAAGTCGTCAACAATAGAACATAATGAATTATAATGAATGCAATGTTTTTCAATCTGTCAGCTATTGGAACTGTTATCTATTACGATGGTATATTTCAAATCAGAACGATATTTCCATTTCCCATATCTCGTAAACATGTCACGTGTGTGTTTTCGACCGTAAATTTCTGTCCATACCTACGAGCCCACAGTCCCCGGACAACCGAGACCGTCTGTGGGGAGCACACTACTAATTAAAGAACAATGTTATCTGAACATTAAATATTTCTCCATTCCTTCTAATTCAATTTTGGTACGTTAAAAAATAAGCACCTGTAAATAAAGTTATGAATAACAAGCCATTAAGGCATAAAACTAAATAAATATTCCTTTTAGGAGAAGCCTATTTGTTCGTGCCCATTTACCGTAGAGACGGACGCGGTCTTGAGGCTGCGAGGAGTTGTTGCAAGATATTGGCAGTCGTCTCACAAAGGTTACAACGTGCGCTCCGGAGTGTTTCGGGTCCGGGAAGTTTACGAGTACAATACAATTTATTTATAGTATCGTACAATTTATAAATGTATTTAAAATTTATTGCATTGCCTTTCTTGAATATTATTCTATATATTGTCACGAGCTACGAGATGCGAGATCGGATTAAAAAGGCCGGTTTCTGAAACTTCTAATTATTTTTAACACTTACAAAGGGAGTAAGCAGAGTTTATTTTGATGCGCTGTCCCTCGCACGTGATCTTCCACTGATCTTCCTGATAGTAACCAATCGTCTGTCGCTCTTCGCGTTTCTCTTCATTTTTTTCGTGATCTTCCTCTTCAACTCACTTCAGAGTTAACCACTGAACTGGTGAATTCTAAATCATCTTAGCCCGCTCCGGTGCTCCTTATATAGTCTCAAATTTTGATCGTCTTTTTATTTTAGATTATTCCAGAATATTCCCAAAACTTTCATTTTTAATTTTTATTGAAAAAAAATAGTATAATATTTCAACCACTGTACAACCCAATTATTTACCTATCAAAGAGTTTTGTTAACATCGCCTGGTAATTTATAAAACATTATTTCTTTTGACTTGAAGAATTTAGCGTTGACAAGCCATCATCGGCCATTCGTAACATTATATTGTATATACATAAGTATTTAAACAAAAGTATTGTAGGTCTTACGTTGAAATAAATCGTTTGAAATCTAATAAACATGCGACGTGGCAAACATTATCCCCTAAATTATACAAAGGCAAAATAAAGGTTACTTAATTTTTCATAATTTTTACATTTAGTTGTTGTTATGACAATAATTATACTTTAGATTTGAAGATTTCATCATCATCATCATTTCAGCCTACTACAAGTCCACAGCTGAACATAGGCCTCCCCCGAAGATTGCCATAAACCTGTCCTGAGCCCCCTGCATCCATCGACTTCCCGCAACATTGCGCAGGTCGTCACTCCATTCTGGGGGTCGTCCCACACTGCGTTTGCCTGTACGTGGCTGCCACTCGAGAACCTTATGTAAAATAACTTTGAAATAAAAGTTAAAACAACTTTTCATGTCATATACTATTCTCAAATATTACATTTTGTCTTCTTCTTCAGCCTATCCAAGTTCACTACTAGGCATAAACTTTAAATAGTTCCTACAGGTGTCATGCTTTCTTTGTAAAATTTACTCATTCTCACCATGATGGTCAGGAGCTGTACCTCATTCCTAACACTAATGACCAACTGGTATTAAGTCTCTCAGTTACGATGATACGGAAAACATAGTGATTATTGACTATAGTGAATATTTGCATGTAAGTATATTTATTCACATATTTTTAGGTTTATATATGTAATTTTATCTTTAGAAATGTAAATATTTTCGTAGGTTAATGTTATCTGTAAATTACAATTATGTAAATTACAAATTGTAATAAACGTGAAGGTGCATATTCATGTCTACGATTGCCATGAAAATAGGTTCTATTGTTCTTTTCTACGACGTCTGAAATATAGATTATGTTTTAAAAAACTAACGAAATAGAGAACTCCTTGGATTATCCCTCAGAAGATTCTTCAAAACCATGTACTTTACATTATTTAACACTGAGTCGATTGGCAATAATAAAATTATTATAAGAAATGATAAATGCAACAGAAAAGTTAACACTACAGCGTTAAATTACAAAAAGCTTTAACAACCGACACTTTTGATGTAAATTATAGCAAATGCTTAAGACCAGCAATCAATTACATAGAAAATAATTTATGAAATATATTTTGACTTACTAGTAACGATATGCCGTGTATCTATTTAAACCAGAAATATTTATATAAATAAAAAAATAATTATATAAATTTGGTAACAAAGAAAACGAAACAAAGAAGTCAACCTGTATTGTTAAGTTCTGTATACAGTCAATAAAGTTACCTAGGCTTTTTTATGGAAATTTATTTCGACAGATTTCCATTAGAAGTAACGTTGTGTGTAAAATGCTCTTAAAAAGTTTCCGTTAACCTTTTCTAGGGAAAGAAATAGATTCAGTGAATTTTTTTAAGCGTGAATTAGATTTGATTTTTCTTCTATGATCACAGCCTCTTTGATTAATTAAACTAAATTTACTTCAAGTAAAACTGATGAACCCTTGAAAAATGCAAGAACTTTGATAGATTTAGTAAATTAACGCAATTAATAAGGGCAAGGCCGGATGAGGAAGCTCAAAGTTGCTCAGTGCGCTATGGAAAGGGCTATGCTCGGAGTTTCTCTGGGTGATAGAGTCTGCAATGATGATATCCGCAGCAGAACTAGGGTATCCAACATAGTCGCAAGGATCAGCAAGCAAGTATAGGCAAACACAGTGTGGGGCGACCCCCCACAAGATGGAGTGACGACCTGCGCAGTGTAGCGGTAGGTCGATGCAGGTGGCTCTGGACCGACCTTTATGGCAATCTTCGGGGGAGGCCTATGTTCAGCAGTGGACTTGTGGTAGGCTGAAATGATTATGATGATGAATAAGGGCAAGGGTACTCACCTGCACGCGGTATACCTTTCGGATGGCGAGAAATCCCTCGATATGTTGTCCCCAGAATCCCACAAGCTAGTCATGATGTCGAGAAGCAACATGTCTAGTTCGTAGGCACTAGCTCACCACCTCACTCGCCATGAATATTTGCATGCTGGCTTTTTTTGACGCCTTTATGGAAATACTTATTTTCAACACAGGATTTATAGCGTCAGATAAAGAGGAAGGAATAATTTAACTAAACACTTGGGAATTTACCTGCAAGTAGGGTACATGGGTCTAAAAAGTTAGTAAAGAACATTTTCTAACATAGTCTAGTTACTAAGTATGTAAGTATGTATATATTCACGCCTTGTTCCCAACGGGGTAGGCAGAAATAATCTTCTTCCACTTGCTACGGTCCCGACATACGTCTTTCGCTTCTTCCACTTTCATCAATCTTCGCATGCATGCTCGCCAGGTCAAGAGTACTCTGAACCAGAGTACTCTTGACCTGGCCTTTTATCAGAACGTCTCCGATTTGATCGTGAAATGTTCTGTAATGAATCCTGGTAATGAATAAACAAATATGCTCCTACGACCGTATGCCAAATAATGAAGTGGTCAGAGGTCCAGACGTTTATTTTAGTCGTTTTAACAAGAGCTTATTTATTATATAAGAACCACTTGAGCCGATGGCATGTGCACGTGTTCCAGGCTATCAATAAAAATTGTAAATAAGTTTCGAAAAACTCATTGATGAGCTCTACCTAGTGATTGGATTGATTTCGGTTATCCTAATAAGGATGTAGATCCTCTAGCCACTCGAATATCCTGTCCATGGAACCGGTCAATATTAATTAAAGTCTCAGATATATAAAATTTTATCATTTTGGTAATTAAACTGAAATCGCGCATTACACTTTCAATATTATTAAAGTTAAAATGGATAATGGTAACATAACAGCTGGTTGCTTGGCTGGCATCATTCATTGAACTGTGGTAAGAGTCTTGCTTGATTCAATAGCGCTGCCTCATTTAGATTAACACGCTGTATTAATTTAAAGCCATATGTATGGCGCATCGTATACTTCGCTAATCCAATATAATAATGTGTTCTTACTGTTAAACCTATAAGAGGATTAGCACCGTGATTGTTTCTAATTAGTAGATTTGCGGTATAGGTGTTTAGGTACTAGCTTTTAGCTAGCGTTAAATTCATATTAGCAATGTAATGTGTATATTTATGTAATTTTAGTCTCTTTAAAAATTTAATGTGTGGCCTTTGTCCAGCTGTGGGACACTTTAGACTCTAGAAACAGTTTTGCCTTATATCGGCCTGTGCGAAACTTTCACTCCGTCATTCCGTGAGTGTTGTTTCGTTGCCTTTCATAGGCGGAATGACCGCCATAAATATGGCACAATTTTTTTTTTCCCAAGTCTGATAATAAAAATTATTAAAAAAAATTATAATGCAAACTATCATCTGTCATGCTTCATGACTTTGTGTGATGTCCTCCTAGCCGATTTTGACCACGTCGACCACATCCGAATGCAATCGGCAGTTATCAACTGCGCAGTGCAGTCGTCTTTACCTTCATGTATTCGTTGTAACACTTATGCGACAATTTGCTCCGAAAAGTCCGTATTGTAATTCGTGTGTTAAATTTGTCTTAGCACTAAATCATGCAGTTGTTTTTGTATATTCTGAGCATTGTTTGAAAAGAAACATTGTCATATTTCGATACTGTATAATAGAGAGAGCCAAGAGCGAGAGCTCCAACTGCCGTTGTTGTATGTTGTATGAAAACGGCTCTGTACATTGACGTAGATAGAAGTAATGGCACCACTGCCTACCCCGAAAAAGATTACAGTCGTTAGCTGTTTGTTGTTGTAGTAGATTCACTCTATGCCGAATTTCGAAATTCTAGATCAGTCAAGTCACGCAGTGTTTTAATCCAAAAGCTACGTTGACTCGTCAGAACCTCTTTTTCAACCAGCTGGCAGTACCACATGCAGTTAAGGTTGGCACTTCCCCCCCGAACGGGTTTCCCGTCTAGTCGTTGCGGGGGGAGGAGGGGGGGGGGCTTAGTAACCGTGGACCAAGAGGAACCTACATGGGCGGCCCGTCTTTGCGGGGATGGCTGGCCCGAGGTGGCCGCTCCGAGTGGGCTTGGCGAGCTCATTTCGGATGTGTGTTGGTAGACTGTGGGAGGAGCGTTATCTCCTGGCCTCCCACAGCCGAGGTGGAGTCGTGGGGAAGAGGAGTTTTGGTATTGCTTTTCGCCATTCACCCTATCCTCCGCGACTCGATGTGATCGGCGACGGAGCCATAGACCAGTTCTGCCGCGGGGTGCCAGGAAAGCAGGTGCTTAAAAGCGCCAGCCTTCCTGATCCTCATTGCCTCCCGGTGGCGGACTGGGAGGGTCCATAGCCCTCGTGGGTTTGGAGGGCGAGAAGGTAGGCACGTCTGTATTCCGGCGCGTCTAGCCAGGACGGAATGGAAGAGGATACGTCCTCGCCCGAGAAGGGACCGCCGCGAGCGACCGGCGCTGGTGGGATCGCGGGTGTGTGCCAAAACGTTCCCGTGACCCTACCGACATGCAGCGAAGGTGAGGTAATTAGTCGATGCCCCCGAGAGGGCGGGTATGCGTTAGGCACTTCCCCCATGTTAAAAAAAAAGTAAGGTTGGCATTTGGAGTAAGGTTTACTACCTTACGTTCATATTAAAGGCGCTCCTTCTGTTGTATATTTACTATTTATTTACAGGACGGTAATTGTTAGACTATATGCTAATACGACATTGTGATAAGGAACCTTCACGGTGCGAGACCTAAATTATTTTAAATGAGTTCAACGTTCATATAGAACATATGGCTTTGTTACACCATTTTATCGTGCAAACAGTCATAATTAATCATTTAACAAGAGTGATTTGCTCTTTGCGATGACTTGATGATGAATCGTTTTTGGTTCCAATGTATTTGCCAATATTTGCAAATATTACCTAACGTTTTATCAAAAGTCATGCAGTAGTAAAGGAAAGAAAAATCATAACTACTTGCAAACAAAGTTTCATGTAAATCCGAGTTGTTGATTTTACGAGCAACATTAACACAGACATTTTTTCACAGTTTGTAGCTTCCGCTTATTAAATTGAAAGTTATGTTTTATCTTTAATTTAAAATATTATTTTAATGATCATATTAACACATAGTGAAAAATGGAATTATTTAGAAACTGCGCTTTTAAGCTTAGTTCCCTGAAGTGATTTATAATGTGGGAATTGTTACATAAATACCTAATAACAAATTACCGTATAGTTAACTAAGCAGAAACCTCTGGAAATATCATAATCAGCGTTCTCTCTCAACAGCGGCACTAAAGCTTTTTGCAACATTTATAACAGGTAATGCGATTACGAAACTAGGTACTTACTCCCTTATTCTGTTTCCATCATCCATTCCATAAATATCATTTCACTAAGTAAAGTAAAGGTGGGAATTCACGAGAGCCATTAATGTAAGATATCAATTAGAAATACCGTTTTGAGTTACAAAGCCCTAGTGCAGTACTTCAAGGTATTACGGAGGATTTACAGATCGGGTTCGAGCATCTTAAATAAGTTTGATACGTCATGATCGGCGAACATTTCTGAGAACTACGAGTAAACGAAAAAACACAAGATTAGATATTATTATTTACGTCAAATAAAATAAATTACTCAACTGTCTCTAAACTAAATGAGGCGTACCTACACTGTAGGCCGTATGAAGAAACTAAAAATTGCTCATCGGCCTACGGAAGGGCTGTGTTCGTTGTTCCTCTGCGGGATAGATTCTGTAACGATACCCGAAGCAGAACAAGGGTAGCCGCCTCCTGTAACATAGCCTTAAGAATTATGAAGCTGAATTAATAGGCCAGCCCCACAGTTCGAAGAACTAATAACCGTTGACATGAAAAATTCTCGAGTGGCAACCTCGGACAGACAAATTCAGTATGAGTCCTTCTCTGCCTAGGAGTAGTCTGGGTAGGTGCCACACTCTCACGCATTTCAGCCACAACACGGCAGTGTTGTGCAGAGCCAGTATGATTACGGGCTGGGAGGCATTCCAACTAAAAGAGTCCAGGGATGACGAAGCATCTACACCGCATCTAAAAAGAAAAAAAATATTATTGGTCTTCTAAATTCGATTATAATAGAATTCAGTTAACAGATTCGATATTTTAAAAATAATCAGTCGAATCTTTGGTAAATTATCAGCATATGACCATTTCATAAACTTTTATCAGAAAAAAATGCATTTTCTGGATTACACGCAATGTTTTCACTTGCCTGAGTGGGAAAATAGATCCGCGCCTGAGCCAATTATGAAGTTCGGCTCGATGTTCTTACACGCACGAAATCAACCTTGTTACATTACAGGTGAATGCTCTCAGTCTGTATCAACCTTTAGCAATAACATACCTTTAGTTATGTTTCGCGGAGCGCACTGCTGCCTAGAAAACTTACTTACTTTGACGTTTGTTATTAAACTAAATAGTTTGTTATTAAACCAAAGAAACCTATCCTGAAATTATACGGAATAAAGTTTATACGTAAATATAATAGAGTTTATAAGAAATAAACTCGTAAATAATTAAAAGCATAAGAAGAGAATGTATAATAATTAAGGACTAAATTTAGGATTCCGAGAAATAAGTAATACATATTAAAACTTTTTCATTTTAATAAAACATAAATAAAATTGTTATTAAAAACTTAATGATTAATAATTTGGATCTATCTTTTTCACTTTGAGGTCTTATTTATTTATATCAATCTTAATACTTTATCTCGCTCAAGCCTGTTTTGTTTTTCGTAAATTTCCTTATCATTGAAATAGCACTTGAAGTATGACTAATATTCGTAAAACAAATAAGCTAAGCTAATATATTCATAAGTCTAAAACATGTATTAGATACAAGATATATGAATGGAAATACAAATGAAATGAAATGTCTCCACTTTGCTAGTTTCGTTTCTTATGTTCCTTACGTTAGGACGGTGAGTTCTGTATTCCGAAGGAACATTAAAAAAATCCTCCTTAGATGATAATTGACAAAATATTTTTTTTCCTTAAAATTAAATTTGATGTTTATACAGTAAAGCAGAATAAGAAATCGAAATCTGTATAATTAATCTAAAACGGAAGTTATCTTTTATGAATTCGGTCCTTGAACATGCTTATATTTTTAACTATCGTCGTACGTTTACGACTTTTAGAATCGTTAGGATCCCGTTTACTTGCGCTGCGTCCAATCACTCTGGGTGTCGACTTTATTAATTATCTATACACTTTTAAGATGTTCGTGGATGTGATAAAATAAAAATCGGCCAAGTGCGAGATTGAGTCGCGGACCGACAGATACGTATATCTGACAACTATACAATACGACGTTGTTCTCAAGTCATTTCAACCACAGTGACCGCTTTCAAATAATATCGTAAGTTGATAACTACTTAAGAAGATATTATAGTGCTGTAAGTGTCCGCTCAAACGCAGAGGAACTCCTCATGCGTCTTTGCCTTCCCATGTGCGATGTCACGCTTATGCGATAGGATCGGAAAAAAGAGTCAAACGCAGTTTCCGAAATACGGGACGAATACAACACAAAGAGACCCGAAGCCAATAATTTGTGTTTATGCACAAATATAGGCTTTGGCTGGGTCGATATGATTCGAATTCAGGACCGCTGACTCTGCAGTCAGATATGCTAACCACTAAGCCACGCGCGACTATATAATGTATTAACCAAAAAACAATGTGTTTTATTTCATTCAGCTCTGTATTCTTAGTGCAAGCCCGTCTTACACTTGGACGGTTTTAATTATTTGTTGTTTTACCTTTACCGACGTTTAGGCTTAGTAACAGCGCTCCGTACGGAACCCTAAAAATGTTGAGCCTAAGCTTCGACGTTTGAGTTTAATATATTGTCGCCATGCGGATCCAATCACACTTAATATGACGGTGATGACACTGCCAGAAATTTATAAGTAATCACAGCAATAGAGAAAAATCAATCAATCACAGCACATGGCTTTCCTGATTGCGCTCAGACTAACGTCCGGGATGTCATTGGATTAGTGCCAGACATGATTGTCTCTTGGGCCATTAGTGGCACATCTGTGTGGTTCCAACGATGACGTGTACAGTTGTCCGTAGAATCGCTGAATCTCACTCAAGATTTCGGTTCCAGTGAAAATACGTAAATTAACCATTTCGCATCATGTTTTTTTTTATAAAAAAGGGGCCGAGTGATGTACTCTGTGCCTGATGAGCACTCACCTGATGGTGACTGATTACCGCTGCCCACGAACACCATATGAGGAATATGCTCTATTTTTAAAGGTTCCTAAGTGGTATCTGTTCGGAAATTCCACTGGCGAAAATTACTTCCACAAAGTCGAAGTGCGTGGCAAAACATTTCCGAGAGAAACTCACTGTAGTGGATGGCCAGGTATCTAGATGGTGTTGGTGGTTGGTGTTCAAATGTTTTCTTAAATTTGTTTGAAACGATTAACATCGGTCGATGATACGTCACCTGGGAAAACCCAAGTAGGGTGACGTTTTTACTGCGTATATTAACCCAGGCATGGAATCACAATTATATGATAGAATCAGGGCTACACGGGCAGAAATTTTATTTTAAATGTTATAAGCCTGAAGTTAGATGGTTGATGAAATTTAATAAAATAAATAAATTCGAAAAACTTATTGATGCAAGCTTTCTACATTTGGGGATCGACCTCGGATCTTGCGATTTGGAGACAGATCCTCTAATCACTCGCGGCTATCGAGGTTTTCATTATGTAAAAATTTGAGGAATTTTAAAAGTTTAATCAAATAAATATACTTCAACGTCCATAATTTAAAGCAAAATATTTCTGATAATATTTTAGTGGAAATGGTATGTAAGTTGTTGCAAATTTAAATTATGGTCGGGCATAGTTTATACTATACGACTTTTATTATCATAAAAGTACCGTTAACGCAACAGAAAATTTACATGGGAAGCGGAAGTGTCTTTGATTTATTTTCATGCGGTCGAATGACAGTATTTATTTATAGTAACGAACAATACTGTGTGTAAAGTATTTATGAAATAACAAGACCAAACCTTATACGCCGTTTATTTATTCAATACGCCCAATTTTTTATCGAATTGAAGTACCCTCGTGTGCTCTTCTCTTCATGATATTCGTCTCCATTATAGCCTATCATAAGATCACTTCTGAACATAGACTAAGATTGCTACAACGCACGGCCCTAAGTCACCTGCACCCATTGTCATCTCGCTCCTCAGAGCTCAGAGCTATTGGGTTGTTAATCGAGTACCTTTTTTCCCAACGGTGATTAGTTCTGCGGCCTACGCGGCTATGTAGCCGGCCACTTAAAATAGATTATCTCTAAGGTTATGTTGGTTATCCGAATTCTGCAGCGTTCTTTCGATTCCATCTCGCAGAAATACGACAAGTATAGTCCATTCGTCCAGCTCACTGAGCAACTTTGAGATGTGAATATGATGACCATTCGTCACATTAGCTATATCGTCTACGTCTGCAACTAGTCAATTATCTGTATTTCGTCACATTCCCAACTCATCCGATCGTGTACAACATAAAAGCAAAAATTTAAACGTAATTTCATTATTATTAAGGAACGAGATGAAACAATCAAAATACTATTTTTGGGGTATGGAACAAACAAACACAGACGCGATTGTAATTATAGCGTTTCTATTTACACACAGGCGCTTAAAGAAAATTTTTATTTTAAAAAATATGACAAAACTTTTGCCTTTGCTGATTTCGCTTATAATAGTTAAAACGTTTCGACACGACGTAGTCTTATCCAGTAATACAGCACGCTCGCTCCGGTTCCGCTGGGGACAGTAGATTGACTTCCTTTCTGTTTATTTCTTTTCGTTTTGCGTCGATAACTTAATAAAGTGACAGTGTTCACGCACAAATGTAGTTATAACACAATACTCTTTTGTAGCTGTTTATTCTTTAGCCAAATCAACTCGAATTTGGCATCGCAATTTAAACAAGATATTCGAAATTATTTTAAAAGAGAAAAGAGAGAGATATCATCCTCAGTGAAGTATTGATAAAGTCTCTTTATCCTTTTCTATATCTGTGCTATTGTCTATGTAAGCTTTTTTATTTTCCATCATGTGACAACGGGGTATTCAACCGGGAGATCCGTTGTGTTCTCCGGTTTTGTTAGGCTATGCAAAAAAATTTTTCATCTATATAATCTCCACTTCATGTGTGATACGCCGAAATTCTTAAAAATGTCTACTCTACTGCTTAAGCACTGCGAGTCTTAAAGCAATTGAATTAGAGGTAAATTTTGAAACTGTTGACTTTTATGCGTGCAGTCCATAAGACCTAATAAGTTTTTCCCCGTTTCTCCGTCTCGTTCATGGTAATGTGAATGAAGACACATTCATGTTACTAGGCTAGGGGTATTTAATAAATTTAATTAATTATTTAAGAAATTGAATAATCGACGACCTCTCTTAAGGAATTTTAATATTGACAATTATTATTAAGAGTAATACTTACCAAAACTCCTAATTTTTTTATTTTTTTGTGTAATTAATAAATTTTTGTATAATTTATATTCTTATAAATATCCGCTTTCTTGCTTATGAATATGAGGAAAAATAATTCATGGTTTGTGGAAGTCAATTGGTTCTTTCATCGAACCATCCTCACGACTTCGAAGCTATTACAGATTTCTATGAAGCTATTAGAGTGTAAGGAAATAATACAAACATTTGATTTATTTACACTTCTTCTTTGTTTGGAAAATGACATTTTATGTTTTGGGTTTGTGTTATTAATACTTACAAAAAAAAATCGATATATCGACACTAGGATATGCTAAATAATGAAATCAACTGCAGATATTCAAGATCTGCGATTTGGTTTTTCCATATTTCTGAAAAAGTAAGGAAGAAAATTGTAAGCAATCGTAAACTGAATTGGGTTAAAACTTACATAAACTAATGGTGATTCTAACTATAATAAAAAAAAAATTTGTTTTTTAAATGTAAATTTAAAGTTAAAGGTTATTTTATAATACGCTGTAAATGTGTTATGTAAAAAACGTAGTGTGGATCGTTAATAGATAGTATAACATTACATCCTTTTTGATTTTAAACTGTATTATAAGAATGTTATTTGAGTGTACATAGGAACGAAAATAGATAAAAATCGAAACGTAACGAGTCGACCATCACCGACCCAAGGGTCGCTGATAGCTGACACTGATAAAATAGATGAAAGTATTTCCCGCTATTTTAATTTTAAATTCCTCGTATGGCGTTTAAATTACTGTAAACTTCCGCAATAAATTGCAAATAGCACATTAAATACTATAAAAAATATAACTAAAAATCCTATTCGGAATAAACAATAACATATAAATGTAACAATTTTGCATTATATCTCTTAAGCAAAAAAAATTGCTTGCTTTTCCTGGCCCTTTCTTGAAGAATCCTATGTTCAGTAGTGAACTAAAATAGGCAGACGTAGAAGTTAATAATATATAAAAGTAAATAAGTTATCACCGTAACGTAAATCATAAATAGAACATGAAATTCAATCCAATAACTATTTTATTTAAAAAATAGCATAATACTTACGATGTTCGTAGCTCATGGAAGGAATAAAAATAAGACACTTAAGTGTGAATAATTATAGTTTAAACTACAAAGGGAGCGACCGATAAAGCGAACAATGTTTGTTTCCAGGAGCATAACAAAAGGCAAGGCAACTTAAACAATCTCTGAGAGTTTGCTTGTTGTTTTGTGAAAGTTTAACGCTTAAAAGGTAAAAATTCGAAATAAATACTATAGTTGTGTATACATGCATATTTCAAATGCATCGGCAATCTACATTTCTTTTTCGTTTTTTTTATCAGCATAGGTCTAGGCCAGGTTGCTTCTTTTTATGGTTTGCTTATGCTCGCGTGCTCTTACGCTGGGCAAGCGTTGGTGAGCGCAGTGTCGGTACCCTCGTGCTAGTGACGCTCCTCCTTATCAGTTGCTCGTTAGCCTCGTGTGTTTGCAGGATGAGCCACGTGCAGGTGAGGTTGGCATTTGTAGAAATGATAGTATATTTAGATTTTAAATAATTCTTTTCCCCCAGGACGGTGTGTAAGACATATGAGGAATATAATTTCACTTTTCCTACTGAAAGTGTTCAATTGTATTATATATAATCTATTGTACAAATAATTACTGTAATTTTTGCAAATATCTCTGAACAAATTTAACATTTATCGTATTCGCTGTACAAATGAATGTATAATTATTTCATTATCATTAAAAAATTTTTTAATTAATGTTAGTTTTGTGTTACTTATTGGCGATATCTACGAAAAGAACCATAATATTTAAACTACTACGTCATGTCATGAGCATGAACACTAAATCGCCACTGGAAGATTAAAAAAAATCCCGATAGTGAATTTGTAGTAATCATCACGAATGGCGATCGTAGCGCCTATAAGTTACTCTATGGTGGCACCACTCACCACTCATCACCGGTCTCGGTGACAAGCGATCTCATCTGAATAATTGAGGTTTACCATATTCGTTACCATTCATAAATTTTCCTTACTTTTCTTTTGCGACAGCTAAAGTACCCATATTGTCATCACTATCTTTTAAGAACATTAAAAGTCCACTGCTAAACTAAGGCTAATTTTAAAACACCGCCCTGAACCATCCATATACGACATTTCTTACACACTATGAGAATTATCGTTGTTCCACCTAGTGGGGCGTGGTCCTGTACCGCGCTTATAATGTTACGACGTTGAAAGTACACATAAAAATAAATCCATTATCGTCTACGGTCTTTACATTTAGATCTGATTTGAAGCCTAATTCATTATACCACACACAAGTAGATTACTTTCAGTAGTAGAGTACACGCATTCTTTAACTGTTTTTAAGAACTAAATAAATGACCTTTTTCCAAGAAGAGGAGGGCAAACGAGCGATTGGCTCATCTGATGGTGATTACCGACACCCACAAACATTCGCTACAGCAGAGGAGTTGCAGGAGTTTCTGGCGTTTGAGAAAATAAAAATCCCCTAAATCGTTACCGTTCAGAAATATTGCTAGCGACAACAGGTTCTACAAATACATATCTTTTGTTATTTTTATGACACTTCCGTCAATTTTTTTCAGTGACTTGTCAGCAGCTTCAACTTCCTCCTGCTGTTGCTGATACATGCACAGCAAATAAAAAGTGGACTGTCGTCTGAAGTAAGTAGCAGAAGTTTAATAGAAAGTCATCTCAATCATACAAAACCAAAGTCGCATATACGGATAAGTTATATACAAGAAACTAATTGGTCCCGAAACCTGTGCCCTGAGTGAGGTTTTACCAATGTGATACAATAAGAACAACTAATGCAGCTCTTATTATGCCAGAGGCCGCATTAAAATTAGAGCTTGCTATTTTTCATTCGCTCGTGTTTGCCTCACGAAGCGTTTACGATTTTATTCACCACTAAGCTGTTATAGTTAATCTGATATTCATTTATTTGATTACGTACATTTGCTTACAAAGCAACTAAGATTTTAGAAAGCCTTAAATCGGATTAACTGTCATACAGCTGACAGTGATTATCTAGATTATTCAAATAATTCCTTCAAAATGCGGCCTGTTTGTTTGAATAAGGTACATTCATGCTTTATTCACGCTGATGTTAGTGAATAAATATCCCTTCTTGTATCATAACAATAGAATTTCAATTGTTTCAACACGTCAAGAGTTATTGATTATACGAATTATAATGGTATTCACTTTATAAAAGTAAACTATGTAAAATCAAACCAGTAATGAAAATATTTTATGCATAATTCGAATTAAAATTTTTATTATTTGTGATATCTCAAAACTTCTAAACCGATTTCAATACATATATTTCAGTGAATGATATGGCTAGGTTAAATCTATGTTGGTGTAATTAAATATTATCAAATATTCTACGGGTAGCAAGGCAGTAATGAAAAAGAGACTGTTTCTTCAAATTTATTGACTAGCATTACGAACTCGGCAACAGGAACTTATGATTCCGGTATTCTTTGCACCGGTATTTATCCGGTATTGTATACTTCATATGCCTATTTAAGTTCACTGCTGAAAATATGCCTCTGAAGTTGACATTTGGAGAAAAAGATCGTATGAGCCCCGGTACACACCATACATTATTATATTATGGCATTTTAATTTACAAAATAAAATCGTTTCTACTATTTCTCATTTCTGTAACTCACGTGAAATGTTAGGGCGAGGAAGGGAACAATGCGGGCCAATGAGGGGAGCGACTGCAGTGGCGGCTTGCTTCGTAGTTCGTACGTCTAGTGTACTTCAAATTTCGGTATCGAAATATAATACGATTACGATACCGCAAAGGTTGTAATGACGTTTTTTTTACTACCACAATTTACCTTAATTTAACGCTTAATTTAGCGCATCATTCCTTAATCTGAATAGTCTACATTGCTTCATTGAATGTTGGTGGATTTCACGTATTCTTGTATATGCACATTTTTTTCGTGCATGCATATAGCATGTCGTGCATGGACATGGAAGTAACCTTAATTTAGCGCTTCATCGATCCCCAGCTCGAGAATAGTTATAGTTACGAGCAGCAGTGTAACTTGAGAAAACACAAGTACCACTTTTTGACAGTCGATTATTTAAAAATATAATCCAATGTCTTGCCTGAAGCTTTTCTGTTTGACAGAAAGTCCCGGGTGTCGCCGTTGCCGGGTGTGCTCTCGGAGATTGCCATGAAATTTTCAAGACCCTTTTCTCGACACCCAGGGGAACAAAAATTATAGGATCTGGCCATCCCCTTTCTTCCTAGGTGTGTCGTAAAAGATGTCTAATATGATATGTGAAAATTTAATAGCGAGCTCCAGGAGGATACTGAGGCTCGCCAACCGTCAGTTTTATCTCCCGGATAGGCGAAAAGTGTTGTAGAAGCCCCTTCGGCTACGCTGAATCGTTTCAAATAGTATTTTCTGCCTATCCTTATGAATCTCAGGGGTGAGTTACATTATTTACTTATTACATGAATTGTTATATGAATTATAATTAAAAACGTATAACCTGTAATGGTTAACTAACACTCTTATTTGGCTTATGGTGAATAAACTTCTCGTGGGCTAAGTTGCAGCCCTCCGTTTGAGTTTCGACCTTCGCGTAGCGGGAGCAGGCTGCTGCCGATCACGGTTCGTCGCCGGTGGGGCTACGGAAGTGTACGTGTGCGTTCCCGTGCCACTGCCCATGTATGCTTTTAGTCCTAATCCAAATACTTCGGTCATATTCAAGAAAATATTCCATTTTTGAAATTTTCATAAAAAAAAAATTCGCTGGAACTAGTTGCAGAAACGTTCTTAGCCTACGATATTATATTTCTTTAATGCATGCGTTCACGCATAAGCACACATTTGCATGCAACCGCAGTGCACCCATAGGCACGCGATATTAAAATTCTGCAGATGACATACTATTAACGCTGTAATGATATATCACACATTCTATTATTTTTTTACTCATACCAATCTCATGCATATTTGGGAATACGTGGTGTTCATTTTTTTTTGAAACTTGGAAAGTAGAAATTTGCAAATGTCCCTCAGCTGCGCAAAAGCCTCCTCTTAATGCGACAGGCTCGACAAATGTCGACGGTGCCATCCTTTAGGATGTATCTCCGATAGTTGTTCGTCTTAATAACCTGATCCTGTATCGGACAGACAAAACCCTCGGTTTCCCCAAAGAGGTCACCAAAACGCAGCCAGTTTAGGAAGGCGACGGTATCTACGAAAGGCTCATGTAGAGCCTTGTAGAACCTCCTGTGGAGCTCTTTCTTCTTCCATACGGTCTCCCGGTCGGAGGCGCTCTGTACTGCTGGGTCCTGCCGTTGCTCGTTGGCCAGGGATAGAGGGGTAAGCCCTTTATCACAACTAATGACGTCCGAACAGAATGACTCATCCGATCTCGCTAGGAAGTAATTACGGAGGCTGCACACTTCGCGATTGTGCATGGTGAGGGCGCTTAAGTAACCCCGCCCACCACGCTTCCGCGGCAAGTACAGTCTCATCACTGACGATCTCGGATGATGCATCCTGTGGGACGTCATGATTGTGCGGACTTTTCTGTCCAGGGCTTTAAGTTCGGTTTGAGTCCACCTGAGTATGCCAAAGGTATAAATGAGGACTGGCATGACCCAGCCGTTATACGCGCGTGCCTTGTTCCCGCCCGACAAAAGGCTATTAAACACTTTTGTCAGACGCACAAGTCGCGAACCGTTTGTTTCATGCCAGCCTCATCGATACCTATGTTTTGTGACATACCCAGGTACCGGTATGTATCAGCCTCGGAAAGGGTCCTAATGTTAACGGACATTGACAAGTCTATGCCCTCAGAATTAGCGACCTTTCCCCTTTCGACGTGGAGGACCGCACACTTATCCGTCCCGAGCTCCATTCTGATTGAATTGCTAAAATCGCAAGTGATTTTTAGCAATTCCATCAGATGGGAGCGATTGGTGGCGAACAACTTGAGGTCATCCATGTAGAAAAGGTGGGTCACTTTTGTACCTCCCCTCCGAAGCTGAAATCCTCTCCCTGAGTTCCTCTCCTTTGTTGAGTGAGTGATTATTTAGTTTATTGTATTTTATATATGTATACATATTTATATATATCACCCAACCAGACGTGTATATATCTAAATAACACCACATAATATTATTATATAAAAAAATAATATTATGTTATTATTATTTTTGTAAAACCTCTTTAGGCGCACTTTAAGAGAAAAATTTAGAGTAAAATTTCAAGGTCGAATTTGAAGGCCTTGCATTTCGAATTGGAAGTGTATAATATTAATTTGTTTATGTAGAGTACATATTTCTACATCTAGTAATATTTATTGATTCATTAATGATTGTTTATATACTAAGCAATTATTTTCAAGTCAGTAGAAGCTTCACTTCTGTCACGTGCACTAAGTTACACCTACCTTTTTTCTTTTCTTAGGCAAGGATATGCAGGTTTCCTCGCGACGTTGTCCATAACCGTCGAGCATGTGGTTAATTCAGCACTTAAAATTGCAATACACAATGTATATCCGGTAGGATTCGAATCCATGTCGCAAAAGAAACGCCTTGTAGTCTGAGCGGTGGCTTAGTTTTTTAATAACATAAATTATATTGAATTTTCAATAATTTTTTAAGTTCACTGAGTAGAAGTATCGGTTGATACGATAAACAAAAACAAAATCATTACCGTGAAAACAAAATCAATTTCAACTTAGTAGATCATCGACTATCACGAGTAGGTAGTTAAAACAGCCTGTAATCCACAAACAACCAAAAACCACTATCTCGGAAGACAATTAATAAAGTTTTGATGAATTAATTTGATTAATATTAACTTTGTGGCTAAAACAAGTTAACACTAGCACCTAGCACTCCGTTTAATAGTATTTTTAAGTAAAATTGGTTGTCTTCATCTAAAATTTACTAAGAATTATATTGTAAACGGAAAGTCTATACCGAACCCAAATTCCACAACCAATAGTGCGCGGTAAACACTGCGTTCACCAATCTGCCCGCCCAGTTTGATGAGTAAGGGTAAATCTTCTCTCGCATGCCAGCTTTGTTTGGCGCTTTCATGGCTAATTTACCTGTACCGATAGCAGAGCAAAGCTCCCGTAAAAATAAAATTATTTACTTTTTCCACAATCGGCTGCACGAACTCATATAGTTTATTTGAAGTCAACGCTTGACCGGTCACCAGTCCCCATCAAAAGGATCAATAAAACGAATCTCTGCGAATAAGGACTGTGTTAGTAACGTCCGTTGTTTCTTTAGTCGTGGGCATGTCAACGGTGAATTTCTTTGTTACTTATTTGCACGTTAACGCTCTGTTTAGTACTAGCCAAAAATTAATCATAATATACATAATTATTTCTCATATTTACGGAAAATATAATTTTACGAAATTTATCGTGTTTAATTTTAACGATTTTTTTTAATAATATTTTAGCTCATATGGTATAACGAAACTATTAAAAGTCTTTAATCTCTGGTCTGTAAACCAATTTTAGTAGAGATCGCTGGGTGCTACCACCGGTTTGGGATCCAGTAATGAATTAAATTAAATTCATACGATCCACTGAACGTAACGTTTTTCGTTCAATATTGCTTAACGAGATATTGCATTATTTTAATTAAATGTATTTTAGGTAACTGGAGGCCCACTCTGTAAAAAAAAATTACTTTATGGAATCTGACTTCAATGCAAATACTTGTCAGTGTTTTCCAAAGATAGGAACATTACTTTTGTCTGTTTTATAAAGACGCGAGCACAAGCTCCCTGTTTTGACTACAGAAACTTAAAGAAGTTTCTTGTGAGAATTTGCCTCTATTATGTTATTTAAGTACAAATTACAGTGGATTTGAACCGTTTTTCGTTCTTTCTATTAATTAGATATAAGAAAATTTACTCATTGATAATTATTACTACATGTAGATAATTAATCATTATTAATTCACAGTGTTAGGTAATACGTACTGCATTTTTATATACATAGATGATCGGAGTGGTCTCATGTTAGTACGACATTTATTTTAGTCGGATCAACCCCCTTTTCTCCACAGCTTAGTATGACCAACGTGACAGGCGGTGAGCCCGGTGGTGTCTTAGTGTTCAGGCCAGCGACACAAATCGTACTTAAATTTCAAATCTTATAAGCACCTTAAAAACAAAAGCTTCAACATCCTTTCAATTGGCTTTTTCTTCTATCAAAGATGTAAGATAATATTCTTTATCATAACTTTTAAAACGTGGTGGACTCCTTCTCTGTCTAGGTGTTGCCTGGATCGGTACCGCCCTCTTAGCCATTTCTGCCACCAAACAGCTGTGTAACCATCTTCAATTGACGTTATTTACAGGTGTCCATGGGCCAGCAGTATCCACTTACCATCAGGCGGACTGCTACTTCGTTTTTCACCATATAGCAATAAATAAAACTTTTTCTACAGAAATCAAGGAATTGCCTTGAGGTGGCGACGTAAAATAATCTACCACCCCATTACGTTCCGCCGGTGTGATAAAAGACGACTAAGAGAAATGTGTGAAAAATCTCTCACGTCAAGGTCTCCTCAGTACGCACGTCTGGTTTGTTTTTGTGTTCTATACTGCTATATCAGGCTATTTAGCCCACTTCTGTCCTTTCCAAGAAAGCGCTGACAAAAATCGGCTTACTTTTCTTGGAAGGATGTAAGTTATAAATACTATAATGTAGCCAGACAGATAAATCAATACCTTCCATGATAGAAAGTAACCCACACATACACAACAATGAATCAAAATAGACCAGATCTGACTCTATTAATAAAAGTTACTAAAACCTAAAACATGTAACGTTGTAGATTTACCAATATATATACTATATTCTGCCCGTTGGAAGTCCAAAGTGTCAATACCTACGACGAGCGTTTATTTTCAATTTTAACCTTTTTATAAAACAAAACAAATTCGCAATCCACGGTTGCTTGTGTACGTATTATAAATTATCAACAAACAAATTAAACACGTGGTTGCCTAGTGGTCAGGGTGCTCGCGAATGACCTGGGTCTGACCCGCGAACACGCACTGGCATTGCGAATGACCTGGGTCTGACCCGCGAACCCGCATTGGCATTGCGGATAATTCCCGGCTCCAAAACTCTCGTAAACATTTGAAAAAAGGCCTTCGCTTAGCAGTGGGCTACTTTACTAACTTATTGTATCCGTACGAAGCCCGTTTTATTCGCTAATTATGTCTCTATTGTAAAAACTACACTTTTAAAAAACAAATTTGTGCAGTGTATAAAGAAAATCTACCCACCTCTTTCTTCTTTTCGTGGAGGACAAAGTCTTGCGTAAATAACATCAACACTGGTGTCTGTTGTACCGGAACCGAAAGTAGCGGACCGGTAACAGACTGCAACGTCTGGTGCGCAAACTATATGGTACTACGATCGCTAACCCGCCGATAAATCGTGGCAAATCATGCGTTTCAAGAAAACTTCAGCGTTTAACAACCTATTATAAAAAAATAAAACATAAGATTATCTAATATACCTACTCAAAATTCGTTATCAACTCTTGGACTATTATGCCAACATGGCGCAATACTTTTAAAAGCTAAATGTAACTGGTTGCGTGAAATGAAGCGGAAAGTGATGTTCTTGAAAGCACTATATCGGAACTTCGAAAGATTTTATACTGAAAATTGTATGGTATATTTTTTGAAAAGATAATATTCAGTGTTGCAGGTTTTGGAGTGGCAACCTCGTGCTGGCAAACGTAGTGTAGGACGTCCTCTCACAATATAGAGTGACAACCTGCACAGCGTTGCGGGAAGTCCGTGACCGTGATTCAACCGTGGCAATCTTTGGGGGAGGGCTATGTTGTAAGTAATGATGACATTTATAAATGAAATGTAAGAAGCCATATTACATCAATATTCATAAAATAGGTACGACAACGACGACTGCTGTACAGCACAGAAATTATTTGTTTTCGGGTCTTATGTTGATGACCTCCTGGTCCATTTTGGGCCACGACGATAACCTCCGAATAATATCGACTGTTGTCAACTGCGCAGGAAATATTGCAGTGCCGTAAAAATGCTGAAACACAGAGGAACTCGCTCGTCATCGCCTTCCTTGTATCCGGATGTAACGTATATCCAAGAAGATTGTAAAAAAATTATAATAATAATGAGATTTCACATTTGACATTTGAAAAATGAAATTGTCTTTCTTTAGTCAAAGAATAAAGAACTTTATTAACCAACAAGTTTTAATAAAAGTTTTCAACAGGACTTAGGTCTTATTGTTACCACAGATTAGGTTTCTTCGTAAGCGTTACATTAAATATAGTATAAAAGCGTACGGGGAGGTATAGTAGAGAGAGTGCCTACGGCTTTGCGTGTACACTTACGGTACTGTACTGTCTCTTGACGCGTTGAAAAAATAGAAATTTCTTTGTTAAGAAACCTGAACGGTCCCTGCGCAGTTGACAACTGCCGATAGTATTTTGAAGTTGTCACCCTGGCCGACATCGGTCAGGAAAACTTGTGAGGATTGTAATGATATTATATAACATATTAAAAAACAATAAAAAAATTAAATTAAAAATAGAGAATACTTACGGAGTTTCTTTCGCCTGTTTCTTCTCCGTCAGAGGAACTTTTTTACGAAACGAATAATAAAAGAATGACTTTGGACAAGTGAAATTTATGTCGGAGAATGAAGATTTTGATTTCATTTTTGATTTTGTATGAAATTCCTATGCAGTAGAGGTGAAAGACATTAAGCTCGGTATTTAGGTTAATAATCTACCTACCCAAATAAGTTACCTGTATAAGCGGATTCTCAACTCTTCTCTATCATTGTCTAGTCGGAAACAAACAACGACCGAGAAAAAAAATCTATTTTACTATTTTTGTATTGAACTAACGGCTATAAAAAAAATTTGACCTAACAGAGAGTGTCAGATTTACGTAAAAGTGTTTTAACGAACATGGCTCGTCAATTCTATTTCGATGCGCCAAACTGCAAATCTTTTGTATATTTTAAATTGCAGCTGCCAAAATACTAGCATTTTAAACTGGGTATTTTTTTTTCAAAATCTTTAAACTTTTAATTTTTTATGTGCAAAATATTTAGTGGCATTGGTGTAAAATTCAGCCACCCCCTTTCTTTCCGTGAGTGTCTTGAGCGACTAAGGAAAATTCGTGGAAATCGAAAAGGCTACCGACAAATGGGATAACCACCTCGAACAATACCAGACCAAAATTAAGCAGACCGATCACGACAGCAGCGTCTTAGTTACCTGCAAGTGGTGCACCCTGCTGACTAACAGACGAGGCTTAGAGCGACCGACATATGCCAGGTGATCAATCCGATTATGCCTAACTCAAATCTGGTGCGAGGGTTTCAATACGCTTCCGATTTCGTCTACCCAATTCGGTGAGTAGGGGCAAGCAATATATGCATAGTATGCCAATTTTTGTTGGCAGTTTCACGGAAAGGCCAGCAGTGGATAAATCCACGGACTAATGAGGAAGAAAAGAAAGAAGATCTCTTGATCTTTCTTGAGCTTTCTTAAGCAATTAAACTTTGTGATTATTTATGTATTGACTTGGGATTGACGAGGTGTTAAGTAGCGATCAAGCCAAATTTATTACTTTTTCTCTTGAAAGCTTCTACGTTGACTTAGGACCAAAACACAGGTGCAGGCAATTTATTCCTGTCCTTCGCTGAACGCGTTTTAAGTATTTTTTACTAATGTGAGTGAGAGTGAGAGCTCTATCCCAACTTATTTTTCAGCAGCTTCTCCATTATTAGACATATGCCTTTTCAAAAATAATATCAGCAAAAGTCAGTCAAACCTTCTGTAGATAGTTTGCTTATTAGTTACTTAGTTACTCTTTGACAGGCATGTTGTTTAGCGCAATGTCGACGTACCCACACTGGAGATGTCCTTATCTTCAGGCTGAAGGAAATTCTGCCCGTGCTAGCAGGTCCGGTAGATTCTGGTGGATTTTCCTCGTTTGTAAGTGTACGCCACTGGCAAGTAATTCCAGAGTAAATTCTAGTACATTCTGCTTTACTTACCCGTAAACCCACCTCATACTCCAAACCTTCACTCTTGGTTTTGACTGCATGTTGCAACACTAAAGTCTACTTTTCAACCTTAAAATTTATGTGCAAACTTAAATGTATGATAAAAAAATTTGTAAGAAATATTTAGTAATTCTTTCATACCGCTTTCAAGAGCATTGCTTTCCGCGTCATTTCACGTACGTAACACATTCAGCTTGTAAAAGTGTCCGTGTTCCTATTGGCAGTACGGGTATGATGTTTGGATAAGTGAACGCCGACATTTTGAAGCACAGGTAATTTATAAAAAAAAATTTAAATGTGCAAAATGGCTTCTAATTAGACATTTTTCGGTACTTTATAATTCTTCTAGAAATCAGTCGTAAATTTTATTATAAAATGTTTAAGAAAATAGTAATCATTTTGATGACTGATTAAGTTTTGGTCTTCCATACTTTATAATGGACTTAAAATACGATGATAATTATTTCACAGACTAAAATAACCATAGCTAATTTTTTTGTAGTTTTAGCATTATTAATCTTGAACAGAAACTTTTGTTCTGATCATAAAGTATAAGCATAACAAAATGTAATATAAGTATAATGAAGTAGACCATAAATTTTAAAGTTTTCTTCGCTACGTGATTCTTGCAGGTTCCATACATTTTCAAATACATAAATATTTATGTACATACATTTTTTATCATCGTAATCTGGAAAATTGGCAATTTCAAAAACAAAGACGCTTAGGAGAGTTCAGTGGTAAGCTCCGAAGTAATTGGAAAAGGAAGATCACGCAGAAAAAGAAGAAAAAAAGAAGAAGACAAGAAGAGAGGAAGGAAAAGACTAGAAGTGAAGGAAAAGTGACCAGTCTGCACTGGTCGAAAAGGCAGAGGATTAGTTATTGTCAAAAAGACCCGAAAAATATCACTTGCAAGATAGCACACCCAGAAAGAAACTATGATCTCCATAAGTGGTAACAAATAAATCGAAGTTTAAGATATCGGCTTTTTATTCCAATCTCGCAACCCGAAGCTCGGTAACAATATCAATAATCATAATGGGCCGATTATAAGTTCATAAGTTAATTGTGTATCATTGTTTGACATAGTCCGACGACTTAAATAACCGTCTATTTAAAAAATACTGTACTTATTTGATACATTATATTTAATAATACATCAAAATAAACTTGTAACACTTTGAATTTTTCCAATCTGATTTGCTTCGTCCAACAGATGAAATTGTATATTTCCCAAAGGAGCACTCGATAAAATACAATCGTACGATAAATAAGCCACGAAATAAAATATTAGTAAACATGCGTCTAGATCCACAAAGGTTTAGGTTGCAACATTTTATCTGTTGTAGCAAGTCTTTTTTGTATTTATTTATTCTAACATATGTTCCGATAATGAGCTCTAGCGTAAAAATGCGTTTCGCTGTTGTAGAACTATCTAGGAGTATGTAGATTTAGAACAGATGGCAGGAAACAAGTCTATTTTTAGTGACATTGTAGGAGTGTAAGGTAGAATATACTATCTATATCTCCAAATGCCAACCTCACCGGCGGTACACCCTATTAGATAACAAACAATGCTCTGGCAACCGAATGATAAATCCTTTCAAACTCGCCAAACGCAAATCCCACAGACTGGTGATGGGGAGCAGCATCATTAGTGCGAGGATGTCAGCACTGCCCTAACTAATCAATTGTACAATGTGGTGAGAATGGGAAAATATACGCCGGCTTTTGCAGCCACCTTCTTGGAGTGGCATTGGACTTGCTTATGAGAAAGCTACATAGCTATGTTGAGAATGTTTAAATAATTCAACACCAAATCTCGTCTCCCGGATGCCGTAAAAGTCAACAGAATTTTGAGAAATCTTTTATTATTGACATAAAAATCTTGTGGCCTTCAGCAGAAAGTAAAACAAAATCATAACTTCAAACTTTCGAGACATTTCATCAAACATTAAAATGAAATTCAATCTGCAATAGCCTCTTTATTAAATATGGTAACCAAAGAACCTTTCCTATCATCATAAGATGGCGTATCCGCTACTTGCAATAACTAAAGAAGTTTTGTACAACTGAGGAATTAAGTAGTTACCTAAACATTGACCAAACATTTGGCGAACATATCCGAGTGAGTTTTTCGGGTGAACCTTATGGTATTACATAGCATAATGCAGACCCAGAAGGGATTTACTTCCCAATTACCCTCTTTTTGTCCAAATGCCCATTTCCCTTACATCTACGTAAAGTAAATATATAGAAAATATTTTGATATAGAGATAGCGCTTATGTTATATTTATTTTATCTAGAGTAATATTATAAAGACAAAGAGTGTGTGAGTTTGTAAATATATGTGGAGAAATCTCGGGAACTACAGGACCGATTTTAAAATTATTTGACTGTGGGAAAGTTACGTTACTCCAGATGGTGCGTTACTCAGTAAGAATATTCGATATTGAAAGTCAAAGAATTAGATGCCTCATCGAAACTATTATATATAGGTCTGTCTGTGTGAAGCCGGTGCGTATAGCTATTTGTATATAAGAGCTATCGTAATGAATTTTAATATATTATAATAATAACTTCAGTGTGATCTGCGCGTGTATTTTCGCGTCCAGTGTTATTATTATATTTTACCCGAATAACTATATCTCGTAATACATAATTGTACATAAACGTTAAATATTTTAATATGTAAGAATTATAAAATTGAAATGAACATTAGTACATTCAGTACTAATTCGGTTTCATCATACCGTCGTAAGCACTTACTGAGACATTGTAATGGCATGCAATGGTGTCGACAAGCGGAACCCGCACTGTGGTGCTGCTGAAAGCACTTGAGAGTTTGAGACTATACGGTTGCAGTTGCGAAATACAGAAAGCGAGGTTACGCTAAACGAGGTCAGAGGGAAAAGTCTGCACTTATGTGACACAGGCCTTATTACATAAAGAAACGCAAAAGTTGATTCAATACATCACAGTTAACTCAGAGTCCATTGTACCCCAAGGCCATCGTAGTCAAGCGATGGAAGGTCCACGGTTCCATTCCGAACCAACATCACCTAACCTTTTGTCAGTGCTGACAGCGACCATCGTGAAGTTTTATCGCGCAGAAGTCCAATATCATTGCCCTGGGTGCTGTGTATGAGTTCCCTTCGTTATATGTTATGTCTTAAGTAAAGTTCGCATGTTCATGTTCCATTATTTAGTTTATTTAATTTTATAAATTTTCTCGTCAAAAGTTGTAACCCAGATCCGTCAGAGTCCAAAAGTTGTAGTAGATTTGTCCGCAGGCGAATAATATCTTTCGATATTTAGATTTACTTAAGTATATGTACGAGTATATGTACATGTACTTAAGTAAATGTGATATTTACATAAGTAGATGTGATATTTACATTTACTTTAGTATATGTACGAGTATATGTACTAAGTTACGAATTTTATACAGTTTTTTTTAGTACAGAAACATTTTTATACAGTTTTTATCAAGAGAAGGCGCGCAAACTGAAAACGAATTATTAATAGATAGATTTGTTAGAATTATTGGTACTATTTTAATCCCATATTCTCACAACTCCCAAACGTACTTATTGATGGAATAAATAAATCATGTCGTCTGCATAACTCAAACTATTTATAAATGTCCCGTCTATGGAGCAGGTGACATTTGCTTTGCTGCGTTCATCAATCAACAATTACTTATACAATATAGGTTAAACGTGAAATGGAAATGTAAGTCCTGCTGTCTAACCACCATTATTGCTGTTAAACATCAATGTATCAGCCTGTATGGCATCACGTGCGAATCTTTACTAAAATAGTAAGAATAAATTAAAATTAATAAACTAACTACTGTACGTAACGTCAAAATTCACGAAACACGACCTTCTCCTCTGAGAAAGAACCAGCCAGAAACTCTGGGGTTTATTTTAACGCCATTTTACAATGGAATTTACAATTTATACTAAAGTCAGCACAATGTCAATGATAATAAATCAATACAAAAACAAAAGTATATCAGTAAGTTTTAAAACGACATTTTTAAAAATATATCAGTAGCCAGAGTTCCAAGTACGGATTAAGAGCTATTTCCACACATCTTTCTTCTCGATATAATAATCTATTTTAGAGTAGGTAAAATATTGTGTGTTTATTGTACTATATTTTTAAGGAATCTATTTTAAAATAAAATGGAAATTAAATATCTTTAAAACTTTGCTTTTAATACCATGATAACCCTATTTTCTCACAATGTTCCTACGTCACCCACAAGAAGAAAAGGCGCGGCAGATTTTTTTAATATTATTAGAGTTAATCGGGGAATCTTATCTCTTTTGTCGACTCAAATACTGAATTTAATTTTAATATTAACTAAAATGAAATGTAGAAATACAGTGTTTTACTTTAATAAGGTGTGCACCTTCTAGTAGAAATTTCATTTATAATAATCAGGCCAATGCTACATTGCACTGCGATAGTACTAATTTATACTGTGCAGGGAAATAAGCTCATTATAACGAAACTGCTTTAAAAGCGGCGGTAAATTAGCATACTATTTCCTTCTGAAAGCAACTATGAAATTGTGTTTTTAAGCTATTTTTAAAATACATCGCTGTTCCAAGAAATTATTTATTAACGTTTGTACAGATACGGATTTTGAACATTTAATAAAATACATGTATAATAAAAGAATTCCTTACTGAGACAATAAGCTCTTTTCATAGACAGAGTCATCGCGAGGTGACACTGCAGGTCACTTTTTTTTATGAAAGGCGCCAAACGTCGAAGCGGTTCACCTGATGGTAAGTGATTAACGTCGCCCACGTACATCTACAACACCAGAGGTTTTGTAGGTGCGTTACCGGTTTTCAAGGGTTTTTGGGAGATGTGAGGGAGGATGAGGAGGGGGATGGGGAGTGGGAGAGGACCTCCGCTTACCTCACTCACCGAACGAAACGCAGAAGTATAAGATGCCTCTACTTCACGCCGGTATCCTGGGAGGCCGTGGTATCAACCAGGTCGAGCCGGCCCATTTGAGCAGCCACGGTTTTTTTATTCGATTGAGAAGATAAAAGTGTTAATAGTCCATCTAAAGTTTAGTGGCTACTATAGTCCATAGATACCCAGGTATATGTAAATAGAATCAATCCGAGGAAGACTAAGATGGAATACCACACAGCCTGTAATTATACTTGGTCAGCAGTGCTGATGGGCGACAGAATTAAGTAAGAGGATGGTACCTACCCAGACGGTTCCTAATAAAAAATAACTTACCACCCATTACGAATGCTAAAAACTTCAGATGATGTCTGTTTCATGGTCTTGGTTAGACGCGAGCCACTACTTTATAACTGCGGCTGTCCCCAACAAATGTCGAGAGGCCCGGCGCTAGCATCAAGCGCTAACATTCCTTGAGCTGCTCCAGTGCCCATTATACTGTACTAAGTTGGACAAAGATTCTAACTTAGAATAGAAAGACGGATGAAAGCGTTTAAGAGGCAGCCTTAGAGAGTTATGGGTGTAGAGGTCATACAGCCGCCGAGATGGTTCCATACTACTTATATGGCGCCCGTCTGCTACAAGGCGGCTTGAGTGTGCTGGCGTAAATTCTGAGAAGTAAAGTATGAGAATTCGTACTAGCTTTTATAATTGAGGTAATCTTTGACAATCTTAAAATATATAAAATAATTTTGGTTGTCATCTATCTATATAGGTATGTAATCACGATTACGCCCGACAAACATTACATATCGACCCTATTTTTCTACTAGATTCGGATTCATGTTGAATAGAAATCGATTGATTATGGCTACTCTAATCCTTAAATAATCAATAATTAATTACTTTTGTTAATTAATTAATAACATTAACGTAACGGCTTAACGGCTTGCACTTTCGGATTTTCCAAACTATTTAAATATTTGTTAAATGTGATATTAATGTTCAGACTGACGATATAAGCTTGTAACACAATTAATTACCGAATAAGCAATAGTGAAATTTTCAATTCACGAGTCAGAGTATTCACGTTGTAATCAGATAAAGTACGAGCCGATTTTGTATTAATTATCAACAAACTAGAAGCATCGTATTATTACCGATCTGTACAGATTTCACATTGTTATTTGTAACCCCAGGGTACAATTTAATATATACTGGCAAACGTATAATCTATAATCTTAAGGAACCTTTTCTTTAAATGCTTCTCTTATAGGCTGCGGGGATGATGTAGTTTTATGACAACCGAAGAATTTTTGAAATCGATCGTATAGTTTCCGAGATTGCACTCACAACTTAATATTATTTTAATATTTCACAAATAATCGAAGGAGATACCTTATTTTATGACTATTTGTTATAGAAATAGGTATATTTGGCTGTACAACATATTACCTAATAAATATTGCACTTATTTTTTCTTCATATGTCAAACTAACGCGCTGCGCCCTGTTGGTTGTTGAAAGTTACTCGTCCCTCGGCGATAAACCGATAGCGGCAAATTCATCCGATTATGCCAAACTCAAATCTAGTGAGCAGCATCGCCAGCGCCACGCTACCGACACAGCGCTTAACTTCCCTCTTGCCGCAAGCGTGGCGAGTATGCTGGCGCGTTCTTGGAGAAGTCTATGTTCTGTAGTGGACTTTAACAGGCTGATGTTCTGACGATATAGATGTCCTCCTGATCGAATACGAACACGACGACAACTTCCAAATACTATCGGTGGTTGTCAACAGCGCAGGAGATATTGGTCACATTGTATATTCATACGTATATATCCCGGGAGAATTTGACGTAGTCGCAACGCCTGTTATGTGGCGCTGATAATCGGAGTACCAGATATTTCGTATCTTAGACGCTGCTGGATATCATTAGTCCATGTATTTTTGACGAAGCATAAAAGAATTGGCTTCTCCAAAAGGAGATGGTTGTTCCATATAATATATGCATAATTCCATGCAGTTTGTAGGTAGCCATTCGATTTTCAAGGCTTTTCCTGTGGGCAATTCTTGCGACACCCACGGAAGGGAACGGGGGGGCAGTTTCACGCAGGTCACCATACCGCACGTTTGCACAACATTACTACCATCATTTGAAACTTTGTGCATATTAAGTATATGAAGTAACCGTGGTATTGACTTAGTCTGGTTTCAGTCGAGTTTCAGCGTAATATAGGTATCAAAAGGTTAGTTACTGAAGTAATTAATTTCGAAGTTTGTGCAAACAAAGTCGTCAGACGCAACTTGTGTCACGAGTAAACAATGAAACACTGTATAATCATAAGAATAATAAATAATACTTATAGTACTAAGTTGTAAACTTTTATTGTTAATATTGTAAGTAATAGATAATATGTCGTGTATGCGTATAATTTAATAGATACGAAATTTTTTATACCCAGTAGAGCCAAGGGGCGGCTTTTGCTGCTCGTGGATTGGGCCGGTTCGACCGGGTAGTACCTGTACTGGTGTGAAGTAGAGACATCATGTGCTTCTGCGTTTCGTTTCGTGCGTGAGATAACCGAAGTCCCACTCCCCCTATCCCTCTCGCTCCCCCTTCCTCAAAAGTCCTTAAAGGCCAGTGTACCTGGGTGTCGGTAATAACTTACTATCAGGAGAGAAAAGCTCGTTTGCCCCTTTTCCATAAAGAAAAAACTGTCAATACGTTAATAGTAAATTTTCAAAAATCGCTCAAGCATTTTTGTTAAGAAAACTTAAAGTACGTTTGCAATATATTAAACACTCACACACCTCTCCATCACTCCATGGGACAAGGTCTTATATTTGTGGGTATATAGTGTAGTCATAAAACTCCAGCGGTGGGCTTTAAAGGAGTAACGTTAATAAATAAAATATTTAGAATATACAATAATATTACTTTCACAAATTTCTACTTTCAAATATTAAAATATATAGATATAAACTAACGTCTGCCTATTGAAATGTTTAATTCAGAATACCAATAAACACCAAGTTACGGAAATGTAATAGTGTAGGTACTTAATCATTTGAAAGCATTCATTTTATCTCGACGCAAGATTCAAACTCAGGAAAATGTTACTTCATTACAGAGCTTGAGCTTGATTCAGTAAAAAGAAAATAAGGTTTATTAAATTATATTATTACATTTATGTAACTTATTTTATTGAAAAGCTACGGAACACCATTACTATTATAAATAAGATAGCCGTATACGTGGTAGATCAGTGGTGATTCGATCGATCGAACGAAGAGGGTTCGTTTCACAGGACCAACTCATCATCAATGGTAAGTAAAACGATAGCCCGAGAAGGAGCAGTGTACAGCTTTAGAATGGGAGAAAGGATGTCTCTTACAGATGTTATTATGTGCATTAATCTTCAGTATAGTATTTCGCGATCAATTGGAATATACGATATTGTTGTAGCATTTTCCTTACACATATATGTGGTTCCTGTGGCGGTGTCCTCCAGGCCGATTTCAACCTCGCTCCAGTTCTCAACTGCGCAGGAGATATTATAGTTTCGTGTGTACAGGGGCAACCACAGAGGCACTTTAGTGGGTCTTTACCTTTCTATATGCGATGTATCGCTTATGCGATAAGATCGTAAAATTGATAGATGCATTGTTAGAGTACAAGGAACGCAACACAACACAACCAGACCGAAATGAACAATGATTTGTGTTTTGCACAAATATTGACTTCGGCTGGAATTCGAACGCAAGATTCATGACTCAGCAGCAGATACGTTCATCACAAGTCACGGTCGTCAATTACTACGATACATACAATGCTTAGAATACTTAAAAAATAATAATAGAATACTTAAATAATAAATAATACTTAAAATAAATATCTACTATTAGTATGTATGTTAATTTACAGAGTGTACTGTAAGCTCCCACGGGAACGATGAGAGGCTAATCATTTATTATTTAAAATGGGGATAACTCCGCTTAATGCATGATTTCCGTTCGGATGAGCGTTGTGAGCATGCAATCCTGAGCCGCTCTTTAAAATTATTGTAACAATGTTATATTCTACTCCTTCTTTTCAAACGAAAATGATCACTAAATAACAAAAAGAAGAACTCTATGGTGAACACCATAGTCCTGCACGTCCTGCATACAAAAGATGGCTACCATACGAGGTTGCAAAATATTTTGATAAATTTTTACTTACAGGACATTTCTTTTGATAGACTATGTAAAATATAAATAAATGTACGCGATGATAGGACTATTAGCTTACTGCTAACAATAGCATCAAGATTTTGTTCGTATTATTTTGTTAAAGTTAAGTCCTTGGGTCATATACATTAACTCCACGACGACAACAGTTCTGCAAAATTGTATTCATTCTCTAAATGATCTAATATGTTAGGCCTAAATTATGATGTGAAATAAAATCGAAAGGTAAGCATTATCTTCCACTGCAAGGCTTCAAGATACCGTCTACGTAAATTGAATTAAGATTAATCATTGAAAACTATTACGTCAAACATTTCAATCATCCGTGGCCACGTAAAGCACTCAAAAAGTCGGGATACAAAAGGTAAAATTTTAAAAATATTTATATGTAATTTTTGACACGAGAACGCAATATTTAAAAATGTTTACTTTTTAAATACAGTGATAACCTATTTTAAAAAATTCTAATTCACCACGGTGTTGTAACGATAATTTCAAAAATCTTTAACGTTATCTACTTGAATAGACAGTAAATTAATTTACACAATAATTGGCTAGAAAATAATAATCGTAATGCGTGTTTTGCAAAATAAATAATCTTTATCTTAATATCAATTTACAAATCATGAGTTGTTGGATCCGACAATTTAAGTGGGATGATTATAAACTTGATTGCAGGGCCGCGTAAGAAGATAAGGCCGCACGCGGCCAGGATTTAACTTATAAAGCAGAAATTATTTTCATTGGCAGTTCGATTCTGACTTTATTAGATTTATTTATAAAATATCTACGGACGCTACTTACTTCTATGGCGCACTAAATTTTGAACTGTCCTCAAAAAAGGAAGAGGTTTGTTACCGAATTGGTCGGTATTTTTCGATGTACTCGTATATTGACCGAACACTCGATGTTCTTAATTTAAAAGAAAGTATATCAAACCAATTATTTTAATTATCTTTTAATATGAAAGTTTTTGTAAGGAACAGCTGATAATCTTTGATTTTTGAAGGCCATTATTGTTTAGATTACTCTGGCCTGTATATACATGACACTCGACATCTCGAAAGTGCTGAATGTTTTCCCACACATTTTTAATGAACTCTTGCTCAACGTCTTTTGCCAACTTCAAAAAATCTCGTTAGGTATCAAGTCGACAGCACTCGTTTTTTATCTACTTAAACTTAATTAGTTTCTAATTAGTTAAACATCAGTGATATTTTCTCTGACATTTCTCAACCGATTTGATGTTAATTTGGTGAAGATCTGCCAAAACTGATAGTGAAGGAATCCGTGGCGCAACCAAGGTTAGTGAAACACAAATTTTTATGTTATCGCTTATTTTAAAACTTTGAAATCATAACCGAACACATTTAATATTGTAGATATCAGAACGATGGGGCAATATAACGAAAGTTTTTTGTTTTCTCAATATCGATGAGAAATTCGAAATCAGAGGAACATTTTATGGAACGTCAAAACTTTTCGTAAGAAGATTCAGCACCTGGCACTAGTGACGCTTTGCTAATATGCAAATGCTTAAACTTCGTGTGAAAACTTTAGAAATTTCAGTTAAGCATATTTAAAATAACTTCTGTCTTTTGGATGAAAAATTATGGTTACAAGAGCATGCTGATGTCGGTTTTGGTACCACTGGTTGGCCACGGCGACAACTTCAGAATACTATGGGCAGGTGTCAACCCGCAAAGGCAAATCATAGTGCCGCTAATGTACGCGCAAACACACGAGTGTCTCTGCCTTCCCGTATCCGTTGTAACGTTTGAGCGAGAAGATCAGAGGACGTGTTATAAACGCAGAATACAGTGGCAGAAGACACGGGACGCAAAACTATAAAACTGAATATGAAAAGCAATACTGGCCTAGACTGGAATTCGATCCCGGGGCACAGCAGACAGGCAAGCTTGCATATAGTTTAGCTCTGAAGCTTATAGCTTGGGGGGGAAATATTACAAAACTTACCCAAAATGTCAACCTGTAAACTATCGGACGAGGTTCTGGCGTACGACTAATAGCGGAAACTGTTTCGAATGTGACGAACCGAAATCCCACAAATTAGTATCATCAATACGAGGGTTCCGGCACTGCGCTCATCTAAACGCTTTTCCAGCGTGCTGTAGGTAAGCAAAAAGTGAAATGAAATGATTGAAATGGACGAAATGGATGAATCGGACGAAATGGACGATATAAGTAATACATAGATTATAAGTAATAATCAATTGTGGGTTACAGAATCTTTTTAGACACTTCTTAGTATGCGAGTGACCGGTGTGCTCATAGGCTATAAAAATATTTCACAACAATTCCGTTTAAAGTTATCCCCCGATGAAACTATAGCGTGCTATGTTTCACGTACAATGCATGATTTGGTTTATTGTAACCATTTCTTGGATAAACGAGATTTTATAGGGGAATGTTTGACGAATTTCCCTGAGTTCCCAGTGGTTGTACCGTTAAAATTGTAAGTGCTGCATTTACCACGTGCTTCGTCGTGAAGGATAACTATTTAACACACTTAATTTTCATCTTTATTACTTCATCATCCTATTTAAGTCCACGGTAAAAAGAAGTCCTTTCTTAGAAAGAACCTGGAAGCTCGCAAACATTCTTGAAGGGTTTCTCTATACACACGATGTATTATATTATATTATCACACCAAAATTGAATAAACAAACTTATTATCTATTTTACAAATCTTTCTTTAAACAACTTCACACAATTCCTTGTCAAATATCCGAAAGCTCTTTATCATACAGTTAATAATAGGGTTCCGCTATCAAATAACAAAAACATAAAGCTCTAAAATTTTTTATATCTCATTATTCGTATGTATGTAAAGACATCGTAACTATTGAACTTTTATTTTAATTTACAAAAAACAAACGTTAAGGAGAAAGAGAATTTTTTCTTCTTAACCAGCTTTTATAAATCTACTATTACTACTGTGTACGGTTTTCCATGAAAGTGCAATGTCGTATTTACATTTTTGTAGTTACTTGATTAAATTCGTGGATAGGAACCTCACTAAAAAATGACGAGGTGGCTCTGGGGCCAAAGGCTTGATTAAACTTAGTACACGAGCAATCTGCATTCGATTTACTACGTTGTCGGCGGTGAAGGATCATGGTTTGAGTAAACTTACATGTTTGAGTAATTATAAGTACAAATAGTAAATAATAACTAATAAGCAATTAAAGTATTAACTTTCTTTTTTTTTAATAATATGCTATTGCTACGGAATTCTTCAAATTCATGGCTAGCATGTTCATGTTCATATTTTATTAAACAGATTCTCTACACGTTTAAACTTGGCGTAAACTTCTCTCATCTAAGTTCACTTATCTTTCTTTAATATCTAAACAAAATCTACGAGCGCCGATAATGTTTTATATACAAGAGAACGTCTGTCTACTTAGCAGACTCGAAAGACCTCCCAATTCGGGAGTGGACATAAGTCCAGCAGAGAACTTTTATGAGGCTGACGATGACGATGATGAATCAATAACGACCGCGTGGCTTAGTCACGGGTTCTGGGTTTCATTCTTTAGTGTTGTGGTCTGGATATAGATAAGATTATCCCGTGTCTTCGACAGTATGCACTCTGACAGATATTCCGTAAGTGTGTCCCTAAGAGCATTGGTTTACGGTGCAATCTGCGGAAAAATGTCGTAGATTCGTGTTTGCTTTTCGACAATCGTTGTAACAAGATTGTAAATCAATTGATTTTTTTAATTGGGTTAATTAATCTCAAATTTTGAAAAATTGTAGAGGCTATTTAATTACAGTATAAATCTGAGCGATTGTTAGCGCTGTCAGCCATTGTCGTTTACGTTTCCATAGTGCAAAAATGCGTTAAAGTGCTAATGAGTCAGACCACTCGGCTCCAACCACACATAGTTACATACCTCATAGATATTAGATTTGCACTTGGCTTAATTGTAATATAATTGAAAAGCCCAGACCCTCACTATGGCTCTTTTAATGGCGATTATCCTCGTAGATGTATTAAGAACCTTCGTCCAAAGTTAATGGAATAATTCATATTAGCACCCACGGCCCGATTTCCGCCACCCACTTTTCCCCTCTCCTGGAGATAGAAAGTAAAGAAGTTTGCTCCCGGAGATCGTCCAACAAATGATGAACAAATAATATAGTGACAAGGAACTAGAAATACAATGCTTGTGAATAGGGGCTGGTAACTTCGAGTCTACTAATACTGCATGGGTTTTTAATCGCATGTGTTTTATTACTTAATATTATCTCAGAGCATGCTTTAATAACCTGGGTGACTATTTGTTTTTTTTATTTGTATTAGTTATAACTCGTTCGTATTAAATGTGTGAAAAACATAAAAAACAGGATACCTATAGAGTTCCATGCGCCTGTTTCTTCTCCGAGCAGATCCTCATTACGAAACAAACACAAAAAAGTAATAATCATACGAAATTTGAATTGTATACAACAAATAAAGAATTTTCATTCATTTCGTTCATCCATTCGTTAATTTCACTTGTTACATCTCTCGAAGCAAAGACCATTGTCGTTGTGGGGCAAGGACGGGTTATGACGGGCCTACATCCAGCACCTGGATGCCCCAGCTTAGCATATCAGCATTAGCCCTCACTCCCTTAGGCGGTGGATTTGGTCTAGCGGTTAGCTAATCGCTAATCCACTTTCCACAGACCAACAACTCGCATCCGATGTGTCTGGCATCCAAGCTACACTTAAGCTATGCAGACTGGTGCCGGACTGCAGATTGATATCGTAATCGCCAACCAATATGCAAGCGGCATGGCGATTGAGGCAAATCTTCCCTCTGGAAGGCCATGTGCAGGTCATTTCAAGGCTGTTAAATAAGAAAAGATAGGAGGAACGGATTCCTCGCGTCCCGCGTCCTACTCCGTATTTTTTATTGACCGTCCTAATTAAGCATTAAATTCGAACTGACTATAAAATATCCATTTACATTATTTATTGGTAAAATATTAACCTTTTTAAGTTGCCTATTATTGGTTATGAAGTAACGAAATTTAAATTGACTTGATTTTCATCGTTCCCTCGTTTTTTCGTTTTATTTTAATACTGTTGAATATTTATGTTAAACGATAATTTAACATTTAAAGTATCGTGTTCCCTTACGTCATTAAAGTTATTTAAACATCCGTAGCCATGCTGACCAATAGAATCAATTTTTTTAACTTTTTTTAATTAGATTTTATATTCTTAGCTATTTGTTTTGTGCTACGTTAATGATCAACATTTACTTGTTGTTAAGTTATGATGTCCTTAGTAAGAATCTCAACATCCACCTATTTGTGTATCAAATTCGCGTGTCACTAGCAATAAAGTTTAAACGAGACCTGCCATGTGCGAGTTAGATTTACGAGTTCTATATTATTTTATTCGAAAATTATACAAAGCTGGAACTTTGATCTGTTTAAATATAATAATTTATTTCCTTATTTACTATAAATATGGAAATGAGGGTATTATTTAGGAACGAAGCACCCGTAGTCACGGGGAGACTGAAGTGTTAGACGTTCATTGACTGATGTCATAGTTCACCCGACTACCGTCATCTTTTTGAATGATACATTTTTGGTCGGTTCTACTCTGAAAGAGCTCACAGTATCTTGAGGACGTACAGTTGTATACTTTGATTTTAATTTTATTTATCACAGAATCCCAAGCAGGTGACAGCACCCAGCCCACCTCTATATAGTAATTGGGATGTTTTTTTTTTTTTATTTCAATAGCCTCGCGGATCCTTGGCAGGTAACTGTGTTCTTTTGTGAGGATTTGTGGTATATTGTATCTGCTTTAAGAGTTGTGGCGATCTAGAACATGCTCGCAGACTGCAAACTTCCTAGAGCGTTAATTTTAGTCCTCAACTAGGCAATTACTATAGAAAAAAAAAATTACTATTAAATAAAATTAAACACTATAAAATTCATAAATTATAGTTTCATTTTAATGTCTAGTATTTGCGTAATTACAAGAGATACATTACAAATATTATTAAAATGCTGTATACATTACAAATATATAGAAATGCTGGTCAATAGCGCGTTGCATTTCCATTGTCCTTTATTATCGGGCGCAGTGTGTTAGCAAGTGGGCAGTTAACCTATAATTTTTGTTTTATAAATGTTGTTATTTTTAACGATTGTAACTCAGGTCTAAAACTGGGACAAGATATTTTTATTCCTTTCAAGCCACCTTTCACCAGAGCTTATTTGGCACAAGGTGGTAGGCGGTGAGCCTGTTTCTTAGTGTCCGAGCCAACAATACAAGTCGTACGTAAGTTTCGACAAACTCATTGGTACGAGCCCAACATATAGGCACTCGAACTCGAGTCCCCCGATTCGCTAACCACTCGGCAGATCCCCTAACTTTCCAAAATAATTCTCCTATTAATTCCCCTATGACCATGGATTAATTCTCGTATTTCATCTCAATTAAAACAATTTATTAAGGTTTTTTTTTGTGGGGCGTCTGGTTAAAAAGCTAACCATCGTGGGAACGAGTTTCGTTAAATAAAATCACCGCTGTTCTATAACTTCGAACACCTAATACAAACACCTCAAAATTTATTGTCAACTACCGCCGCTCACGTAATGCGAAGCGCAGTCGCGACATCGTTGCCGGTCCCATTTTCTTATTATATTTATTTATGGATGGATTAACAGAGTTAATTATCTTATCTCTTGAGAAATGCATTTCGTTTGTCGGTCACGATTAAACTTTGATTTGGACTAAAAATTACTTTATCCATTATGTGTTTTCAATCACTGATAAAAATTGTTAATGATAACGTTTAAATACAGGTACTTAAATACAGTTTTAGTCCCACACCTGAAAACTATGAAAGCAAATATATAATTCAAAAAGACGTTACATTCGTGGGGGTATATTTTTATTATTGTTTTGTCTGTCTAAAATAGTCAATTTTACGAGATTTTTCTGACATCATGTTAAGTACTGTAAATTGATCAGTCAGATCATGTGATGTAAATTGATACAGCAAATAGCTTATCAGATTACGCTAACTACCGACTTACCCTCATCAGTTTAATAAAGTATATTAAAAAGATTTAATTAATAAAGGTAATAAGGTAAGTCGCCTCACAATAAGTCGCTCTGTACACGAGCAAGTTACTGGCAATATCCAGTGAATTATACTTATCTTAACCGGAAGGCTAAATTGAACGCGATCTCAATTGTAATTTAATTGAATATTTCCGTCGTCTACGATAGAAATTGACATCCGCTCATCGATCGCAACAAGTACGAGTAGTTGAAACATTGTTATTCTGATGATGATGTGAAACTTTCGCAAATCTCATTGATTCAGAAGACGATGATGATAATGATGTGCTCCTCTACTATTTCGTCCACAGTCAGAACTACTTAATACTATCCGCATTTGTCAACTGCGCAGGATTGACAAATATTTATTCGGGCTAATTCGGTCTGTAATACTAATAACGCTGCTAATGAACGTGCAAAAACAGAGGCACTCACTCGTTCTCACCTACCAGTATCCGATGTAACTTATTATCCCTTCACGTATCATAAACAGAATTGCTATTGTGTCAACACAACATTAATTATGCGATAAGATCGGAGAGAGTGTCAGAGATACAAGACGCAACGCAATACAACCAAACCATAAACCAATAATTTGCGTGTAGCACAAATATTGGCCATGGCTGAGTTTATAAACCAGGATCGATTGCTAACCAATAAAGCAAGCCGTTTTCAATGTCAATGATGTGACAGATACCAACGAGCTGTGTTTGATGTGTTTACCGTTTAAAAGGTTTAACGTCTTCTTGTTTTTATAAACTTTATATCAAGTTTATATAATAATTGCGAATAGTTATTACATTATTCAAGTTCTAGACAATAACACAAAACAAAATCAACTTGCAACGCCTTGGAATAACTTTAAAATATCGCCCATAATATATTATCTTTTTAAATTTTCGAAGAATATCCAACACAGTTTTGAATTCGACGTCTTCAAAGAAACGAAGAATTCGGGAAAGTTTAGACAAGAGCGAGGCGTCTCGGGTGCATCTTAATACAAAGGACGGATTCACCGAGCGGCACTTACTGGGAAATGTGATCTTTTTATTATGCAGTCGATGTCATGGCACGGATGCGGTCGATTCGAATATAAGATAATACAAAGATTTTGTTCCAAATGTGTTTTCCGCTAGACATCGTGTGAACTCTTGTACGTGGTAGAGCCGAGCAGCAGCAAAAACCTAGATTAAATAATATTGCAGGTATAAGTAATAAATAACCGTCAGCAGTACGGATCAGCAAGCAATGGGCCGGCCACATAGCTCGCTGAACTAACAACGGTTGGGGAAGAAAGGTTTTCGTGTGGCAGGCACGTACAGGCAAACGTAGTGTGGGACTACTCCCCACAAGATAGAGTAACGACGTGCACAGTGTTGCGGAAAGTCGATAGATGCAGGTGACGCAGGTGAAAGGCTGTAATGATGATGAATGATGATGTACCTAATGTTTCTTCAATCCTATGTATTTGTATATTTATTTTAAATAACTTTTTTTTTACTAATGCTTCCTCGTATGTCGTCTAATTTACTCCATCAACTGTTTAATTGGCTTTATTTCATAAAATTTTATTCTTGCAAAATATATCAAGAAAAAGCTGTTGTTGTTTCAAAATAGACTGCTCTCACTTCGTTTACATCACACCACAAACAAGAACAATGTTTCTTAGACTCTTGCGTTTTATTGCTTTTTGATTACACTTAAGAAGTATTATGCACTACTACTAGTATTGACCGTCAGAGAGAAGTTACTGCTTGCTTAATAATTGTTGTTCAATTACTACATTCAAACCCAACTCATCTTGGCATAGTCAGTGTAAAAGGAAACGACTACTAACTACAAAGACCCTTCGCGTGACACAAAGTGCAAGGCTTATAAGATCGATGAACATAACGCGTTTAATCCGATGCACACTCAGCCAGTCGAAAGTCAATTATTGTACAATAACCTCTAGCCATCTTCTGTATAGACATGTAGGGATTTTTAAATATATTTTAATATAAGCTTGGAAAAAAAATATAAAATACATAAGTATTTTTTTAATCTACACGAATTTTAAATCTCAGGCTCGCACCCCATATACTCATACTGTGAGCGCTTTCTGCGTAGATCGGAACAAAATTAATAATTATAGGCAACTGTAGCCTCAGGAAACATCGGAAACTAGTAAAAATTAAACGTAATTAACGTATTCTGTTCTTCTTCATACAAAATTAAATTATATTAATTCTCCTAAAATTATAGGTACAGGGACAATAAACAAAAATTAAGATGAATCAGTTCATCAGCTCGACGTGTGGAGGCAACAAATGACTCCGTCGTCGCGATTTTTCTACTGTGAGTTGTCACAGTCCAGGACACCATCCTTTTCTGCAAACGACAACCTCATCTACAGGTGGTGCATCCCGTCAAATTCAACCCGTCCATCCCGTCAAACTCACTAGAATCCCAACTTTTCCGAACCCAAATGATACTGACTTTTTAGAGCAAAACAAAAACCGCTTAAAACACGTTTTTTGTATGGAGATTAAAAACAAAAGGTAAAAAACTTTTAGTTATCATATCCGCTACAATAAATACATATTCTGTAAATATTTCAGCTGGTTATCTACGAGTATTTCGGTTCAGAAGCTACAGCCCTTTTAAAGGTAGGATAGAGACGGACGACGGAGCACGGACAACCGGTGTAGGCTTAGTAAAAGCACGGAACCCTAAAAAACAGTTTTATCGACACAAACGACATAGAAGAAATCAATGGGACATTATAAGTTGTTGGTTTCTTCTATGTGCCAATGAGTGAATAACCTTTCTTAAGAAATTCATGCACATTTACTCTCGATATCGATGTATCGCTAAGGTGACAAGATATCAGTGAAAAAAACATTAAAGACTCGACGTCCGTAGATTCGATATCGATATAATTAATGAAAGTACACATTACAGCATGCACATTAAAATTCTAATTTAAGGGTTTGATTACCATTTTTTATTTTACGTTCACAATAAATTTGCATTTAAAAAGTTTATTGTTCACTAATTAATTATGCTTTACTTAACGATTATTTTGACAAATGTGGCTTCATCCAATTCTCGTTTAGGCATTGCATCAGATACAGGGAAGTGAAGAAGAGCGAGTACATATGTTGTGCATTACAGTCTAGTTATCGCCGTTGCGTGACGTCGTGACGTAATCAGTTAAAAATCTATCTATAGATCTTAGCCAGTTAACAAGCAAGTGCTCCACAAGGAGTGTTTGCCGCAACACAGATGCCTCGCACCTTTAGGCGCTGATGAGCTTGATGGATATTTTAAGCTCAGGTCTGTGTATTTTAAGTTCCGCTGACCGTCGTACGCCAAAAGTTTATTCTCATTTAACTAATTTCCCTTAAACGACTTTTTTGACGTGGATGAGATGAGGTGGCAGAATCACTGACGTCGTTACCAAACTTGATACTGTTTTAATTTTTTTGCGTATTATATCTATATTTTTACGCAAGTCTTCTTTCTCTTTTCATAAAATGTAGATGATGAAATTTCTAGTTATCTGAAAATGAAAGTGAACGAACTCACACTCGGACAATCATCTCACCTTAGCATAATGTGTTCTAATTTTCTTTCTTAAAACGTGTTTATCACAAACCTTGTTCTTTATCATCAGCCAGAATATTGGTTTTTTCATGAAAACGCCAACAAAAGCTGGCATGTCATGCATTGATTTGGTCCTTCTCTACTAGCCTGGGGTAGGCGAGCACATTACCGGAACCCGCGAACTATAGATGCTGCTCCCTATCCCTAGTTTTTGGTTGTTGTTGTGGTGTTCCACCATCCGTCTGTCGCCAAAGCCACGTCCGTTAGCTAGCAGGGTTCACCGGGTTCAGTTATTTATATATTTTTTTATCAAATATCGTCTTAAGTAACAAAAAGGCAATAGTGTATTGACAATTTAATTAATAACGTTACAAAATAATGCAATGAGAAACATAAATGCAATCCGGAAATGACCAAATAACCGATAATTTTCACATGAATAGTCATTCAACTTAACGAAGTCGGTTTCAGATGAGCGGACCTAAATTAGGTTAGGAGTATGGGCATCGGACTATTGCATCGCTCACTGCTACAATACATCAACGGATGCGTCGCATTGTGTACGATACACACCTGACCACCGGCAGCACGAGCGGACGGAAGTATTAACACCGTAACATTGTATAACATTCTAATAGCGATTTCATCCGTAGCTAAATCGAATATTATTATTAACTAGCTCTGCTCGAGGCTTTGTTAGCGTAATTAAGAAAGATTTGGAGATTCGTTGCATTCTATAAAAGACGAAAAAGACGGTTCAAATATGTCTAACCTAAAATACAAAGACCGGGAACATGAACCAGGTAACTAAAATGACGCTGGTTTTAGTGGTGCTCTGATGTATCTGCCAAGCGTAACGTTATCGCCTAAGGTCCCTGCTTTGGAGATGTATATCTATTATTTGTTGTTCGATAACGTGATAATACTAGAAACAACAAAAACGGTTACCAAAATGCTGCAGTGTTTTCAAAGATTTGTTCGGATGTTTTTACCGAATAATAAGAACCAATTAATTATTTTATATAATATATTTTACGAGTATTTATGCCTACTCCAGCTAAACTTGTTGTTAATATCTGTAACATCAGGGGACTTCAATTTACTCTAAAAGTTGTCCGTAACGAAGTCTTCTTTGCTGACTTTTACAGAAGCGTAGATATTTTCATCGGCTGATACCTTCTACCGACTCTTCCCCGGGGTACAAACAATTTGGTATATACCTTTGTGCCTCAGGGAGGAGGCACAAAGGTGTATACCAAACTTAATTTTATTAAACAATAGGGTAAATATGACTCATCACCACATTCTATATCACGATTTCATGCTTCCGTTCCCACTAAATATTCGTGTTTGTTGCTTATATACGGAATTTTAGTTTGATTTAACCAAACCTAAATACGTTAATAAGTTTCTCACGCAATCTCCATTGCAGGACATAGGTCTCTCCCATAAGGAATATTTCCCATAATCGTCACGCTCATCAAGTGGATTGGCCACCGCAGCACCAGACACCTCGTACCTTAGACGCTGCTGTCCGTAATCGGTGTGATTAATTTTGGTTTGGTATATTTCGAGGGCGGAGGAGTAAGCCTCCAGTTACCTCACTCACCGAGTCGAAAGACCGTGCTATTACCCCGGTAAAGCCGGCCCATTCGAATAGTATCGATAGCCGCCGCTCGGCTCTACCACGTACAAAAACTACAAACACAAAACATACCTACCTACAAAAACGACCTAAGTCTAAAAACTCGAACTCTACAAGTCGTATCTGTATGTAATAGAGTCGCGCTGCAGACAATCGTAACTTTGTGGTTATTTGTCACTCTTTCCAAGAGTGACGACTCCAGCAGCCACGACTGAGAGCTACGCCTCTACTGCCTCACCCGCCGTGCGGCAACACGTCTTGCTAAGTTGCGTTAGCTTGAGACTCTTGCGAGCTTGTATGACACTGTGTACACTGTAAAAAAAATTGGGATTGAAAATGTACCCAACTACATTACACCGATTTTTTGGTGTGAAATGATGGTGTAAAATAATTTTAGTAGGCTTACGCTACTAAAAGGCAGTGTATTTTGGGACTGAACGGAGTACTTTTATCACACGGTTCGGTGTCATTATAGAATTTATTTTAATTAAGTAAACATTTAGGTTTAAGCGAGTCATCCAATGAGAATGGACACACACAGTGTTTTCTTCTCCAGCGCTCTTGTCCCTTACTTATTATGTATACTTACATCTTCAGTTTTTTTTTTTGATAAGCATTCGCCTTATGTTTAATATTATGTTATATTATATTAAAATTAAGCTATTATATAGCTTATTGCTATATACTTGTGCACTTGAAAAAATTTGAAGAATCTCTGAAATTCGTTAAACTTCACTAGAGCTAAGACGTAAACGTAAAGTAGGTACCACGTTTGAGTGAAAGGTGGTACTTAATTTATGCAAGCTGAAATTCCGGTAAAGTTACAAATTTCAAGTACTTTTCCTGCAATGTAAGATATAATGTTATATGTGAAAAAGGTATTAAAGTATGCCTTTGCCACACCGACGCACCATATCAGGAATGATTAGTAAATAACAGCGGGGTGCAATGTACGCCGCACGGCTCCCAGCTCCCGCGCGACCGCCGGCGGATGTAGCCTAATGATATAAATGCAAATTCGACCATTTGAGTTTCCTGCACGCTTGTAACTATGACACGGCTTCATTTTATTAAGCAATATCTTCTCTACGACGACTGCATATAGAAATATCGGACATCGTATTCCCGAGGCTTCTGTAATGGTTTATGATAAAAATTTGGTTAATCCTGTTTCCTAGATTTTTAAAAAAAATATAAAAATTGAAATTAAGTTATATTTCCAGAAGTGTGAAGTTTAAAGCTGTTACTTTACTAACAATATTATTTAACGATTATCATGAATAATAACGTAAATATAATAACATATAGATTATTATGACGAAGGTTTCAATGAAACCTCGTACGTTTTAAAAATGTTCGTCAGCAATACACCCTGTCACAAGTTCACTGCCGAACTTAGGCCTTCCCCAAACATTGTCACAAAACGCGGTACTGAGCCATCCACTAATCCACTAAGGTCGTCGTTAATCTCAGTTACACACACGGAAAACTTAACTGCCAATAAACTTTTTGGTTGTCAACAGGTTAGGTAATTTGATGAAAAATAAAAACAATGAATCGTATCATTCACTTTATTTATTACTGTGAGTTAACACAACACTTATCTATCTACTATGATTTGGTTCAGTCGGAAACTTATAAAAACTAAACTCTAAGTTTTGGTACTAGACAACGCTGCCATACAACACAAAATATCAACTTAAATGTAACTTATCTACTATAACCATGTCACCACAACAAAATTTCCAAGTACTAAATGGCTAACTTTTATATGGCTCATGCACTCTTAGCTAGATTATTTATCATTTATACAATCTATACATTATTTACAAAAATATATTTTTATCGAATTAAAAATAAACAATTCAGAGGCAATTAGACTGAATTAAAGTAGATGCTCTTTATCACAGGACGTAGCGACACAGACAAAAAAAATCAAACAATGTTTTCTTCATAGATCATAAATAATTTCCTAAACTTGGAATATTAAAATAATTTTTTCAAAACATTATTATACAGACGTCCTGACTTTACCTATTTGTTAATCGATTTGGTGCAACGTTAACTATCAGATGGCTCGTTGTTTGTAAAGCGTATATATTCATTTTTACGTTATAGTAAATGTAGTATTATGTTAGCTACAAATATTTACGAATTGTCATTTACTGTTCCTATTTAAGTAGTGTTTTAAAAGTTTACATATATTAACACATTGAGATGGATAAGATGTATAGTCGTTTTAAAATTAGTCCGAATTTCAACGGACGATACCTGAAAACTTTTCAAGTATTTTATTATGTAGTTTCAGTAAAATTTATATGATCTATTTCATTGTTATCGAAAATGTTCGTAGTGTCTGTGACAGCCAAACGCAGGCTAATTCAATGTATGCATGTTATTACCACTACTAGTTCTCAAACAAGTGTTTTTATTTTAAAAATTTCAGTTTGGCGATTCATATATTTATTAGTTCTTCATAAAATAATCCTAAGTTTATATCTAGGAAATAACAAATATTTCATGACATGTAAAGTCCGTCAACCCGCATTGGAGCGATGTGACGGATGCTGCCCGGCCCCAAAACGTTCTCAAGTATGAGAAACCTAAAGCCGTGAAGTCAAAAATGTATCGTCTGTAACTTTATCAATTGAATTAAGTCAGCACATTCACAAACCAATGTATTTTTTAATATAATTAAACATTGGTCCTTCGAGCCAGATCAGAAGAAAGTCGAGCTGTAGTAATCACATAGGTAAATACGAAGACATAATCAAAGATCCAGTTTACTTTTTGCAGACAAATAGTATGTAAATATTATGAAATAAAAAACCTTAAGTAAGTAAACATCTCACATATGTGTATTTAATCAATAACATTTTTTGGACTGCCAATGTAACAAATTCTTTCGATATAGGTATTTAGTACAGAAAATAATAATATTGATATTTAACAATTTATATATATATATATACATATATATAAATTCTTATACAAAACTAATAAATTCACTAGATACACTCTCCAATGTAACCGAAATCCATTAATTAAACGTATACATTCTTATTTTATTTATTTTGATAAATTGATAAAAATGGCGTATATCATTCATTGTTTTTAGAACAAACGAAAGTTTGACCACAAAGAACCTAAAGAAACATGGTATGAGGTCCAATATGGAAAGCCACCTTATGTTAAATGTTACAATTCGTACCTTCAACAGACACGTATTGTGCCTCTGTTAAAAATAACGCCGTTTTATGCATAGAGCAAATTGTACGCCAATTACACTTATTAGTTTATAAAATAATCATTAATGCTTATATAATTGTTCGTAACACGGTGATCTAAAATTCATTCCAAGATTATACGAGAAATTATTTTTAAGTTTTGATTACCATTTTTTTGATTTGTTAAAGAATAATTATCTTTTCAATAATCAAATTAACTCGTTGACTCTAAAGAATAATGGAAAAGCAGTATAATTAATTAGTGTAATAATTTTTTTAATGAAAGTTGACATGCTTGCATGCATGCATGCACCTCATTCTGCAAAAACTTTTAATCATTGTTTAATAATTGATACAGCTAACTAATCTTGAATAGGAAACACAATCTTTATAAACAACAGCACCTATTAAATCAATTTAATTTTAATCAAATCATGCAAAAACCATTCGTACTGTGTCTAAACCAAAGTAGGTATTCCGAATAGCAAATTATCTACCAAAATATGTGATTATAAATAAATTTGTTGTAATGAGATATTCAATTTGAATAAAGTTTGAATTTGTTCTTTGGTTAATTATTTAAGAATGGTTTTTGACCATTTTCGCAAACGAAACATTATTTGTATAAGTAATAAAATATTGTAAGGGTTTCTTACATTATTTACTTTAAAATCTATACTATGTCAATAACTATTTACAAGTAATTAATTTAATATAATGTAGAGTATGGTTTAATCAGTGGGTTGCAAATCTCGAACTAATATGAATTATTTGTTAAATGTGCATATTTTCTGTGACTTATTGTAATGTGTGTGCGGTCTAAGAACATGTCGTCCCGAGGAAAATATAATAGCGAAATAAACATCACAAATAAACAATAGCTGAAACATCGGTGTGCCTGCCAAGATGAGATCTATGTCTAGCAGTGTTAGGGTTATTTCATATATTTTATCTTACCGTGAATACACAACAAACACGTGAACGGACAAAACTTCTCTAATTTTGATTGAACTGAAACCACTTAAACACCCCTGCAAAAAAGGTGAATACGCTATGAATTTTTCGATACTTAAAAGTAAGAGTACTTACTGCTTTATTTTGCCGTATCAAACTGCAAATTAAATACTCCATTAATTTAAAAAAAAACTATAGGTATCCTAAGCAGCGCGTAGGTTCCGAACGTCAGTTCACTATGATGCTGTAGCACGGTGATTTTACTAATGATAACATTATTTTAAATTATTGATATCAGAATTAATGTTTCAAATGCCTCCGGTTGCAGACTTTCACATCGGAAGCTAAGTAGGTTAAGCAAAAAGATATTAAATAGATTTTATACAGTGCTAAATGTTTTCGTAGTAGTAAATGCTAGTAAATATGTTGGAATTATAAAAATCAAATGAGGTTTATTTCTCAACAATTGCTAGCTTATCAAATACGTAGAGCTTATAATCGGTACTAATGCAAGTTTCTAAGGAATTATTTTGTTCGATTGATAAAATAATACTAACTATAATTACAGTGTAGAAATTATTGTTCTCATGGATTGTATATCATTAAAAGAAGCACCAATACACGAATGAATCTCTTAAAGTATATGGGATTTCGAATACTTTTTTTTTAAAAGACGCAATACATTGCATTTGAACGTTACTTTTTGACTTATTAACATCGCAAACAGTAGTTTAAGACTCGCTTCTCACTAAGTAATCTATACCCAATACTTAAATGGTTGTAATTCGTTAGGCTCGTTCGGAACGCATTAACTATCCTGCATCTATCAAACACTTGTAACTTTTAACTAATTAACAAAAGAGTTTCATTCTATATGTAAACTATTTAAAGGGATGGATTTGAATCACAACTTGTAGATAATATAAACAACATTTTAACAATACTGACATAAAACTTCAAGAAAGCTGCCGCTATATTTTGTTCCATCGTAAGTAGTAAGTGTACTAAATAGGGTTATAGTGATCCAATTTATTAAAACAAAAAACTGTGTGAAGTAAGTAAAGCAATATATTGTATTTTATTACCCACACTTCCGATAACAGCGTTCATATAAACGCAAAGTCGTTACATTACAAGAGGGTGAAGAACGCATGAAGATAGCATCGAAGAGGAAATATATATTTCAAGACCATTTGACAGCTTGTATCGAGTCGACAATGTTAACTGCATCGATTTTATTACATATTGTTCAATCCCCACAGCGAAGGGGAACGCGTGCTTTGAAATATCTATTTTAAAGCACAGTGACAAATTAAAATGGAATGAAGTTAAATTAATAATTTAGAACTATTAAAGGCTTGTACTTTAAGCACAAGGCCAATACTTAATTATGAGTATTTTTAACTATGAAATGTAGAAAAATCCAAATTTTTTACTAATGTGTAAAACATCATCGAATAGATAAAAACCGCTTGGCAAGCCTCGTTTTGCATTTTAAAAATGCTAAGCCTAAAAGTTGTCGCTTGGTTAGTATTTAAAATAAATAAACAACGTCTGCAAGATTGTTTATTTATTTTCTTTTATTAAATATTATACGTAAGCATATGCAACTGAAAAAAATATAATTAAGACAAACTGAAAATATTTTACGAACGAAAACTGAACTGAATGAGCTGTTATTATTTTGTGTGTACAAACATGGTTTGTGAACAACAGAGTATTTACAACTAGTCTTGGAATATAATCACAATTTGTACAGATATAACTCCATAGATATAAAATTACATCACCTATTAAAATTGTGTTTCTTCGCGTAACGTGCTAAAAAGCGCTAACTTTTTTAATCGGATACGCGAAGAATTCACTTTACCATATATAATAAAAAATATCGCTAAACGAACAGATTCGAACAATTCAGTACGAATTGGTTGGTTTACAGAAGACTGCCGCATTGAAGATCACTAGGAATACATAAGTGACTAGCATTTGCAAATGTCGCCACTGTTTAGTGAAATTCATGTAACATCACCTACCGAGATATTTTAGGTTTGTGCTAATTTCGACACATTAGATGATGTCCATGCATAAAGTTATCGGACACTAAGATTTGGGAAAATTTCGCGATCCATGTTGTTACTTTCCTCGATATTTTTCAGTTGTGGCGTCTTCTAAATTGCTGTCCCAATCGAATTCTGTAACGCCACTACGCGGTGACACTTCGCCGAGGTGTTTCCATCGGAACTCGAAGTCTGAATCGCGCTTCTTTAGTGCTTCGAATCTACGGAGGAAATTAAGAAAAATAAATACTATTTATAAGATTAGGCGGATTATTTATTATTTACCGATATATATCTATAAATAAAAATCGTGTTAGATACTACCAAAAGCTATCATCGGCGCGGGATATACTAAAAATGCCCAAGTTGTCACTCAAACAATGACGCCTTCTCATCTTTGATGTGAAATAGCTTATCTGATACTGTCAGTAGTTACATACATAAATATAAAACATCAAAGGTACATACAAACCTCTTGAACATTAAGTTCTTAGCGAACTCGTAGAGCTCGAGATCGAGCGAGTTGAGCCGCTTGATATGCGCGACCTGCGCGGGCGACAGCGCCGCCAGCGTCGCGCCGGACACTGTCGCGTTGTGCTGTGTGAACGGCACCGCGAAGCGCAAGTTGAACGTCTCCTCGAACACGTACTGGGATATCTGGGACAAACACGCCACATGTAGAGTGACAATATTTGCTGTAATTAAAACGTTGTAACGGCGCTTATCTAACAGCTCTAACGTATTGGGCGGGCTGATAGGAAGCGCGACAACAACAAGGTTAGTTATATTGAAAGTTATAAAGACGACACAAACTTTAAGAAAAAAAATTATCTGTTATTTCAATCAATATACGTAAATACAGTACACAACAAGACGTAAAAAGCTAATGGAGAGAATTTCTTCCATCGATTTTACGTGACGAAGAAGAAGAATGTTTATTTTAAAGAACTAAGAGATGAAAGCTATTCCACAACTTTATGCCAACAAAATTAACAAAATTAGGCATATTTCATAAGCACTTACTGGCTTTTACTCATGGAGTAATCAGAGATTACGCATTTCCATTTGGCATGAATCAGTGAAACCGAACGGAAATGCGAAACCCAGTCTTCGTTTCTCCGTGAGATATAACGTGACGGCTGGAGAGCCTCGTCCCCGGATTTAGGACCGGCATCTTTTACATACAAATATATTAAATATGATTTTCGGAATTTAATTTTACCCACAATCAGTGAAGCATATCAAAGAAACAATGGCCAACCGCGCGCTGCGTTGCCGTTTATAAATTATTCGTGCGCAGTGTGTAGTGAAATGAAATTCTCGAATAACAGAATATAATCCCGAATAATAAATATAATAGAATATATAATATATTACATTGAAATGGTAATGGACGCACCATTACCTTCGTAATCAGACTCGCTAAAGTAAGTTGGTTGAGGTTTATACAACTCTTTAAGAAGACTCCAGCAAGAATCGGCATACATTTGTCGAGTGTCTGCAGTGCTGCTGATTCGATATCAATCGGTCCCGTTTGCCCGTGACTCGTTTGCTGCCTAGTTTATTCCCCCTTATACCCCATATATTATAAGCAACCGTATGTACAACAGATAATGTAACATGATACTTAATTGATAACGAACACAAAAAAGTCTAAACTTCTTTCGTGTATAACATCTTGCAAAGCACGTTCTTCGTAATTCAAACTGTGCATCATCTAAACACATTGAGATAAAAGCTACGCGCAAATTGACACGTAATACTGATCGACCTAATTCTGCATAACATCCGACAAGTCGGATGTGTGTTGACATTTGACATTGACAATCGTCTATCAAACTCTGTACCAGGGTATGTTGTATTCTGTGCTCTGTACTATCTCCACACGAGGGCGATATGTACAACGATGTATATGAATGGTGCAAGGAAAAGCTGTCTACTGCTTTTAATTTAGAAATAGCGACAATTAAAAGCGACAAATTAAATCCATATCCGTTTAAATTTTCAGGACATTTCAGACTTGGAGCGTTAAGATGCACGGGCTTTACAGATGGACTACAGACAAAAGACATGACGTACCAATTCATTTTCGTAATTTGAAACTGTTGTTAACTTAACCCGGTAGGGCTCCTAATTTTTTTCTTTCTGTCTCTTCTCTAACAACAATTATCTTAGAAACATTTTAATAAATGAACATCCATGAATGAGACACAAACATTTAGCTATATTCATTACTTCTTGGCACGTTGAAACAATAGAAACTCTATATGACACGTTAAGGCTTATACCAATGTGGAAGCTCATGGGTCTTGGTTTCGGTCGACCCCTACCGGCAGCACCACAAAAATTATTCTAACTTTTGAGTGTTGAATTCACCACATGCTCGGCGGTAAAGAGAAAATTGTGAAACCTGCATGTCTGAGAAATAAAACAGGAGGAGCGTGGCGGACCTTTGCCGGCACTAATAACCCCTTCAAGAATTCAGAGGTTATGGCACTCATATTCTACTGCGTTATGCATATGTTTAATGTAAATTAAAAGTAAATTTATGTGATGCCGGCCACGGGGATCGAACCCTAGTCAACCACGCTCTATGAAACTAAATCGAGCGCCCAGACGACTAGGCTACACCATGGCTCTAATCAATATGAATTAACGATAATTTGTTTCCATTAATTTCCGACCTCGGTATTTTGTCCCCGCTCTCATATCTTTCCAGCGGTATAAAGTAGTATACGATACGGTAACACACCGAATAATATTAACGTCACAGAGCGCGTCGCTTGCGCTCAAGTAATACGAGATTTACTACAACTTGGAAGCCCCAAATAGGAATTAATTGAGCGTGGAGAGAACACTGAGCGCCGCGTACTTATTATTTGCCGCTTAAGCACAGAGCGGAATTGCCGCAATTTATTATTAATTTATCACTTGCCAATGGTGAAATTATATCGAATATTAAATATTTTTAACGTATAAGACAGTCCATCATCTCATTTTGTGACGTAGTGTCGATAGTCGATAGGAAAGGTGCCGTGAAATTCAAATTTTTGGGATAATGTCTGAAAAATTACGAATGTCAACGAAAGTTTTAATCGTAACCACTATCACTGTTCCTCCCCTTATCTATGGGATGGGCCTGTATTTAGTAGTAGAGATAATTATCATTATCAGACTCACTACAGTCGCCTGAAGGACACACAACTCTCTCTTTCGAAATTGGTAGGATATTCCGCAATCGCCTCGGTCGTTAGACGAATTGACGAGCGTGTGCGTGTACCAGACGCGAGCGCACTCTACGCTGCTATCCCCCCTCACCAATCTAGATAATTTAGGTCTGGCATATATAAGATGGCTATTCCGCCAATTTTTCAGACTTTTCCCTTAGTCTCCCTTACGATGATATTGTCTTACGCTGCTACCTTGCCAGGATCATTCTTTTAATTTGTCATCATTTAATGCATTATCTCAGTATTTATGATATTCATTATCTTCTTTGAAACTTTTCGAGTGTCTGAAATAAGCAATCCGTATTAATTATTACCAATGCTCAACGGGGTAAAGGAAAAATACACGCTTGAATAAAAAGTAGAAAGGTAGTTATTTACCCGCAACAAAGAACGCGATACAAAATATTTATACAATGTGCAAAGAAAATTCTTTAATTTAAAATCGAGCGATACGTGTTTAACTTAAGCCCCATTTTGTATTTAGGTCGTGCGTTTAATTTGCGTCTACTGATAATATTTATTTATTTATATTGAATTTAATCATAACTATATTATATACATAAAAGCCATCTTCTAAGTGATGTATACTTATGACAAACTCATACGATATTCATAGCTCCTAACATAATTTAGTAACTTGACTCTGCCCGGAATTAAAAAAAAACTATTAAAAAATAGTAAGATACCTATGCACAGTAGTTGGGTGTTCATAAGCCGTAAGGTAAAGTACTCGTAAAAATAAATTAAAAGTAAATAAAAAAAATAAGGTCTCACAACCCAATACCACCTCTGTTAAGGTTTATTTTAGTCGTTTCAAACTTATGGCAGTCTTAGTCTTCAGGCAAACGGTACACATCAAACATAAATTTCGAAAATCTCATTGATACGTGTGTGTACTTAGGTAGAGAGGACCTAATTTGATACTCTCTCTCTCTCTCTCTCTCTCTCTCTTCTTGTCTTCTGATTCCCCTAACAACACCTAAAGTAAAGTAGCTTGTATTAACTCGCTTCTTGTCTCTTCTTCTGTTCGGTACAAATTTTGAAATTTGTCATCAATTGTCAAAAAATCGATCGATTTTTAACTAACTACAACTGACAAGTAATAATAAATAATAAAAATTATTTCGTAGATTGTTGGAACACTATTGACAATAACACAGACAGAATGATTTCTTGTATTTGCGCGAAAACTACACATTTAAATGAAACTATTATTTACGAATTTCATAGCGTTTAATTAGTTTTTTAAAATCACAACGCTTCGGGTGACTTACGATTCGTAATTTCTCGCCTTCCACCACAAACGTGGTCATGAAGGGATAGTGCAAATGTGCTACAAAAAAATCAGAAGAGCTTCGCTCGTTAGCCAGCAGGGCGCATATGGAGAAATATCTGGTAATTTCCCCCATACACCTCACGTGTGCGCGTCGTACTCTATTTTACACATAAAGGTAAATAATTCAATGAGCGGATACATTGTTGTTGCCGAAAGTTCTATTCTATTCCCCCGCTCGAATTATAGTAGTGGCTTAAAAGCAATTTCAGACGAAGCAATTTACCGCACGGAGCGGTAACATATTTGGAGTCATACAGTACAGTAGTAATGTTGTAGCCCGAGGTATTTTGTTTGCTCTAACGAATTCAGAGGAATGAAGTACAGAATTTTACAATGTACACGTGGAAGTGCTTAGAGCATACTGTCAGAGTTTAATTCCTATTTTATTTTTTTCATCACTGATAATTCATTTTAAATCATAATTTACTTGGGTTAGGTACTAAAACGTTCCTTCCCGAATAAGTACTCGCATTGTCGTGGCTGGGAGCCATAGTAGCCGTGGCTTGCTCTCCCACTGTAAACCAAGAGGTACTTACAACGCTGATGCGGAGGAGGTGGGGCCGGAGGAGGGAATGGTTAATGGCAGAGCCAAAGACTCGATTCGCCGCGGGGTTTTGAAAGGTCTGGTCCATACGCGCCTTCGTCTTACCGATCTCCATGACATCTAGGTGGTAGGCTCGTAGGGGTCCGTTACCCATATGGGATTGTAGGAAGGTGCGACCGTGTTCTGACGTGCCTTGTCTAGAAGGAGGGGGGAATAAGTGTACTTTCCCGAGATGGGGCTGCATAGAGCGGCTGGCGCTGGTGGAGTCGCCCATGTGTGGTAAAACATTCCCATGGACGTGCCGACATGCGGCGAAAGCGTAAAACCTTGAGGTATTTTTCGGTGCAAGCCCAACACAACCTGCAGTATAACAACACAACATAACCTCTTACCCCTGCCACGTTTTCCAACTTCATACGACATAACCCGTCCTTGTTTCACCGCGGGCGAGTAGGCCATGCGTACTCAAGCAAGAGAAAAAACCGGAAAGATAAAACAGGAAAGGTAAACAAACAAATATCTATACAATTTGCTAATTCTGAAACTGTAACAAAAAATTATGCACATATTCATCTTAACTTCAAATATTAATATTTAAATCCGCTGATTTGCGCTATTTTAATTAAGCACAGCATAAAAGCTCAATTACTCTCGACAAATATTGTCTCTTGATCTAATTAAAATGCGTTATAATTTTACTATTTTTAATATAAAAGTATTTTGCAATTTTCATGTATAGTAAGGTTTTAATGCTTTAAATATAAAATTTTCATATACTTCATTTTATTTGAAACTTATTTAGGATAAACTTAACTAGGCGGTATTAAGTCATCCGTTTTCATGACGAATACTACCAAAATACCAGAATGATTTAAACACAAAATGTCTGTGGTAAAATAGATTTATATAATAAAAAGTAACAAAAGTTGTTCTACTCTTCTGTACTTTTTTGATGACCTCACTAATTTTATTTTTCTATATTACTGGTACAGTTACTTGTAGTAACGAAACGATATAATTATATGTATGATAGCGAAAAGTTTACACGCTTTTTTATCGAAAGCCACAAGAATTTTTTGTAATTTGATCTGCGACACCCACTGACACGGAGTGGCAGAAAGTCGTACTCTGTCATCATGCGGGTTTCTTACCAAATAATAGAATATAATGTTCGAGTGCGTAATACTTTTCTTGCCCGAGGATCCCACCAAACTTCTCTGCTTTAATCTTTATCAAACCGCACTACTCGTCTACAAATTAATTTACTCTTTTCAAACGGTTGACTCATTACATAACAACAATTTTAATATTATGGAGTTAAAATTCGTCTTTTATACAAAAATTGTGAAATATGGATCATAAAACATAATTATTAATTAATGAAATGGCAAACTTAAAATAAAATAGCAGCCCGTAAATACCTAAAAACTGGGCAAAGGCCTCATCTCACCATTTGAGAGGACTTAGGAACCGAAAAGGGTCCGCCACGTAGCTCCAGTATGGGTTGGCGAATTACACATTTCCACGAAATATTTTCTTTGTCATTTCACAAACATGCAGGTCATAATGTTTTTCTTTAGCGCCAAGTACGAGCTTAATTCAGCTCACAAAATGTAATTAATGCAAGTGATGTAGGCATCGGGATTCCAACCCAGTTAAACTAATAATATTTCTATTTATATTACAAACTATAAGTGTATTAGACACTTTACGAAGGAACATAACTGTAGGGAGCAAACTGCAGTGCTGCTGGAAGCGACGTGAAGTCTGGAATCGGCAACGCAAACACACGAACAATGTTTATAGTGAAATGGAAATAATGGCATCACTTATCTTTGCCCCGGGGTCGATGCACCGGAGCGCGTTCCACGATTGACTAGACTTTACATATTAGTGCCTGCATTGCACTGTTCTCGGTCAGTTTACACAACACAGCTTATGAACTGAAATAGTGTGTCACGTTCTTATGGATTGCGTAAACATACGGGCATATGTGCGAACATACCAAGGATCACGATTCACGCGATATACTTGGAATAACTTGAGTCAATGTTTATGAGTTGAAATCTAACGATGTCCTCCTGCTCAATTTTAAATACGGCTAAATATGACCGCAACAAAAAGCACACTTCACTCATGTCACTTGCTGTGGACAGAAATATGATAGGGCCGTGAGTCGAGCAAACACATAAGCACTCACTAGATCTCACGAGAAGATATCCAATTACAACGAACGCCCGCGGCGGAAGCCGAAACAACCTAAGTTATTTAATAAAATGAAGCAGTTAACTTTACGGAAATCCGTTTCAGTAACGTGAGAGAGATAAGCTGAAATTGCGCGAGGTTTTTTTGGTATATTATAATCACATGAACACCTTATTGCAATCGATTAGCGTCTGAAATATTTTATCAGGTAAAGATAGAGTACATCTCAGTGTGTTATAAAAAATGTACAACTACTTCCAGAAACGTCTAAACTTGTTTATTGAAATGTTCAACGGATTCACCATTACATGTTAAATACAACGAGCGGCACTGTCAACATTGGTAGTTGACTTCTACATCATATTGTATCTTGACAATTAAAAAAAAATGCGTAGCAATTACCTTCTGAAACTCGGTAAGACCGAAGTAAGCCATTGCGGCGAGATTCCTTTTGGCGGACGCAAGTAGCACCCTGTCTGTGTCGGCCGTCTGATGCCGTAGGGTGCCATTGTAGCAGCCCACGAGAGCCAGGTCCGCCAACATGCGCGTTTGCCGATTGTTAGCCAAGTTCCACGGACACGCCGCGAACTCTTCAAGGGTGACGCCGCGCCAAGACTCCCCTGTGTAGCACGGCGGCACTTCCGAAGCTAAAAATACAATACGTTTTATAGTACGGCCCCAAATAAATAATTATAAAAAAGGTAAGACGAAATTTACAAAGAAAATGACCTCTAAGGTATGACGAGGACTCAACAGGCAGATGCGTTAAGTTTCCCCAGCAATCAATATATTATGTAACAGCTGTACCGCTGGGAACATAAATTTCTTCCACAAAGATCTAACATTGTCTGCAAACTATCGGCTGGGTTTAACAAAACAGCTGATACCGCACATATCCGCAGCAGCTGTTAACTTTCAAGAGATATATCCCATAAATTTACTATATTAAAATATATGAAATACACGTAATTCGGTTTCCGGCTACCTTGACTCAACATATGGAACATTTATTAGATTTGGGTGAAAACCGAACTAACAATCCACCTGATGGTAAGTGGCTACTGCAGCATATGACCACCTGCAAACACCTTCAATCAAAAAGTTTACAGACGCGTTGTCACCCCTGAGGACAGAGATGGAAGAAGAAATGCCTCGGCGCCCGTAATTATACTAGCTTGCTATACCTTTCGGTTCGGCAAAGTCATTCGATCAGTCGATTGCCAGAGTCTCGTCTGTTAGTCAGCAAAGCAAAGCACAACAAATTGCGAACATAGTATTAAAATGAATGTAACATTGATATATAATATATCAAATTGCGCAACAATTATTTTTATTTTACTATTATTACTATTTAAACCCTTTGTGTATTTGTAAATTCCAACAATAAAAGTATAAATAACACACATTCAAACACTCTACGAGTGTGAAATGCCAAGTAAAAACATATTTTATTTTAAAAATATACTCGTACTTAAAATTACTTAAATATTACTTTTAATAACTGTCAACGGCAAAACTACTAAGCAATAACTTCCCTCAAAATAAATTATAGAAGCAAACATTTACAACACAATGAATAAAGAAATCATACGTTTATTAAAGAAAACCAAACAGACTCTAACACAGTGCAGGCTCATTCTGAACATAACGACGTTGGAAACAGAAATTATATTCAATTGGCAAAACTACAGAATTTCATTTTCACGATTGGTTCTAATGAACCGGGTAGTTGCATTAATTTGAAATAGCAACATTGATCGTGCGCTACGATACGATGCTTTCTCTCGAACACGACGTCAGGACAATCAATTAAACACTATGCTTGTTAGAGACAATTGAATTAGGAATGTTCTTCGCAAGTACGATACCTATACGATTTTATTTTTGATTGAATAACGATTAAGAGCCCTCATTCCTCAATATAATTTTGAGAAACATTATCCTTATATAACGAAAACAAACTTAAAACTTATTAATTTATTACATGTTATATATCATTATTGTTTATTGCCACTGTACCGTTTTATTTACTGACCTTTGTATTTATAAAAATTACAACATATTTAAAATATTTGATTCATTATCTTTATTAAGAAAGTTTATTTGGAAATACTCATACATGGTTATTTAACAAAGCCTGATATAAATTCATTAAAATTTTATAATTTATTCTTCCACTTAAAAACTAGATAATCTAGAGTTTCTAAAACATGTTCCTGACACACCTCGATTTTTACAATCTACTGCCGTTTTATAATTAGAATGAATGTTAATAGTTACGGAGAAGACGCGTCGAAAAATTTATTTCTTTAATGATTTTTAATAATAATAATAAAATATTAGGAAACAACTAGGAAGCTATAAACTTATTCCCAGGTATGTTACCATGAGTAGATTAATAGTGACACATAAATTGCTTTTAAATAATATAATTACCAGTAGCAGTCCGCCCTTGACACCAGTGGCGGGAGCCTTTCCACGTGGCGCCCCGCTTCACGTGCCTATACTCCGATAAGTACCTGACAGAAACATATTCCACGTCTCACTTTTATTATTAACAAAATGCGGAGACCCGAGGTCGGTAGTTTTTGTGTGGTGTGCACGGGGGACCCGAGATTGGTAGATTTTAAGTGGTGTGCGGGGGGATACTGTATATATGGAGCCACAAGGAAATTAGAAACTCCATTGCAGAATGTTCTCGTGAGTTGTCTGTTGGAAACATTTCAATATTCATCAAGTTAATTGCTAACCTTTCCTTGTCGGCTTGTAAATAGTCCAGTACAAGGCATATGCTTCTCCCATAAGGAGGATCTTCCAAAACCGCCACGCACAGCAAGCTGATTTGCGATCGCTTTACCAGACACCTTGCACATTACAGGCTGCTTACCCATCATCGGTCTCTTTAATTTTGTTCTGTTGATTTTCGAGATGATTATGCCGCCATCTGTCATAACCTTTGCGACATTTAAGGCTTTTCCCTTTGTCGCCTCTTACGACTCCCACGGGAAGTCAGTTGCATACATTGTTTATATTCGCGAAAATTCAAAACTGAAGGGAATGAGACTATTAGGGAATCTTTAACTTCTATCGCTGCAGATGAATATTTATAAGTTATTGGTGACACGGATATCTTTCTTACTTTATCAGTCCGTGTATTGACATGCTAACTAAAGATGACATGACATGGATGAAAGAATTGCTCATAGTCAAATATTTCCTAAATTGAAAGTCAAACGTACTCGGGGCAAGCGGGTGCCGGTACCCGCGCACTGGAGATAGATCCTCAGCACCAGTCTGAGGAATTTGCATTTCGCTTAGACAGATGGATTGTTCTCTATCAGGCGGTCGCCTGTCAACAACCGCGTGCAGACAAGGTCGAATTTTAGAGATGCTGTATATTCCCCCCTTCAAAAGGATTCAAACGAGCACCTCGCAAAATCCAGTCTCAAGTCAAAATTTTGTTGTCACCCTCGATAGTCCATCTCGTCGTAGTTAGTGTATATTATATTAGAAATACGATCTTCAATTAAAAGACAACTCATTATGTCGGTATCTATGAAGCAGATATACAATTATCTTAATTTCCCATCAACCCTGTGAGGATTTCTTAATGCATCAAAACGTTAAGGAATACTGTTTACCTGGCCACAGGCTCTCGCAGTAATGTTATATAAAAGTATCTTCTGTGAACGGCCGTGCCTTCGTGTCGGTCCAACTCGCCGCCCACGCACGCCGTCAGCTCCGTAAAGTCAGCGTGGAGACCGCATCTGATGACAAATTTATTTATTTTTAAATAATACATTATAATAATTTATTTGATGGAGCCTGGGTAGTCGAGTGGTTAGGAGATCTGTCTCCAAATCAGGAGTCTCGGTTTAGATCCCCAATGTACAGGGCTCGTACCAATGCGTTTTTCGAATCTTATGTACGATTTGTATCGTTGGCCTGGACACTGAGACAGCGGTAGGCTCTCACCACCTCTCACGTTCTGTCAAAAGTGAACATGACAGTTAAAAAGAGAGTTGAGAGTAAAAAAAATGGAGACCTCGTACCACCCTAGTATTGGGTACCCTTGTATTGAACCATACCACGACGAGGGTAGTCCCATTTAAATTTGTAGACAATATTAGTTGAAGACTTTAGTTTTCCTAAAACTTTATTTAAATACACTTATTATCTTTCTTAAAATAACCTGACAACCGAGGACTGCATTGCAAAATAAAATCTAGGTATATTACTATCTTCCTAACTTCCGTTACTTTGTTTTAACCCATAAAAATAAAAAGTTTAAGGTATTAAGCAATAATTTGTTGACTTAAAAAAATATAGTCGACACAATGACACTGAAAACTATTAAATGACGTCACACAAAGGTTCCTTCAGAATTGAAGCAGAGGTGCGGGGGAGCGGTCCCTCCTCCTAGGCACTATGTAACGCAGCGTGAATGACCGTGGGAAATGGATGAAATTACAAATATAACCTGTTATCGCGCTACTTTTCCCCCGTCTGCGGCTTCGCTACTGTCTCGAGCCACAGTTCTAGATTACACTGTTTGTACTATTCCACGCAGTGCAAATTACTGTTTGTGATACACTGGAGAGACTCTTTAATTTTTAAATTTTATAAACATTTTTTTCACTGAAACTCACACAGGGGCATTTTCAGCTTAGTTCTTTGATGACATTATCCTAGAGTCTAGCTAGATAATGTCATTCTAGATCCTAGACAAAAATTTGAATATCGAGGATGGATTTTGTAACTATGGTTTATATTAAGCTACTTAGAGGTAACTTAGCAAGGTTTTACGATTATCACTAGGTTGTCATTTGTGTAGGAAATAATATAATGAAGTCATGTGCTCCCCGTAAACACATAGGCACTCACTTGTCTTTTCTTTTCGAAATAAAATACGTGCCGTACGCAATGCAAAAATAAATTGTGGAAAAACGAGGGGCGGTTTTTATTGTCAACAATATTGTCTTCCTATAACATTCAAAACCCATCTCTTTGTTACAAATTTCTTCCCTGTCGCTCATTAAACAGTCTAAGTTAAGAGCATTCTCCTTTCTTTAAACATTATTCGATTCCTTCAAGAAAATTAATATAACCTGTCAAATAGTATTGTAATAAAGTCAGCCAATACTAAGACTACATGATTGTCTGTAGTACAAAATAAATCCTCACAATGCAGTGCATCACAATAAAGCCTGACGGCAAGCGAAGCGTGAACCAACTGATAGTACGACGTGTGCTCGTTCAATACCCACACGCGATTACAATCTGTCATTCGGAACTAGGTTTTCGCTCTGCGACTCCGTCCTGAAAGCTTCTTTGGGACCGACAGTTCAATCTATTTAGCCGAACTGAACTTTCAGCGACAACTTTAAAAACGTTCGCTATGGTTAACCAACATCACTACGAATAGTTTGCACTTACACAGATTAAATCTGAGTATTTCCCATATTTTGAAAATCTTATAAATTATTTATATGCGCTCTCGTCTGTGACACATAGCGGTAGGCAGAGCTTAGATATTTCCATTTGACAATATCATGTTCAGTGTAGCCGAAAGAGCTTCCACAAACCACTTATAGCCTGTCGAGGAGCTGCTACCTTGAATTGTACTTTGTAAAAACGATGTATGCCAAATTTCAGCGCTTAATCAAAATATTTACGGATAATAATTACTGCTAAGTAATATAAACTTTACGTTTTTTCTTAATGTTAAGGTCACGTAAAACACTTTTTAATTTAGCACGCAATAATTAAAAGGTTCGTTGATTCACACAGTTACATATGCAAGTAATTGTCAATGCGAGGCTAAAACAATTCTAACAATGAACGAGTTTCACCGCAATAGATTTCCGAACGTTGTTTACTTAGAAACAGTAGGTCGTTTAGTTAATGAGGCCTCGTACGAACTGTTACACCGAATTAAGCAAAACGTACGGGCAAATTGTCGACCCGTTAATTGTTTTGATTAATAGCTCCCAATGGCCGCAGCGGCTTCGTTTGCCCTGATGACATTGATCATTTGATTGGTACGTTAACTACGTTCAGCGCGAACATGTCAATAACATGAAATTGATAGAACTTTGGGCGGCTGCAGGCAAATGCAGAGATGTAATTGGTATTTGATAATATATTCAGAGTTGATGTAAATTAACCTGAACTCATCGAAAAAGCTTCAAGTATTTACTCTTAAATGAGAACATTTTAACAGCTAATATTAATTTGACGCGAAATAATTCGAAACGATTAAAAAAATATTCCATATTATTTTCATGCTTTGCATGGATGCTGCTAAAGATTATACAGATTCCATACAAAATAAAAATCGAGAATTTAATGGTGGTGATAATATTTTACAATCTTGCATAATAAATACTGTTTTTACAACAAAAATACTTATTGCTTAAAAAAAAGTATAATTTCTGTTGTCACAATGTCCGCCACATGAAATACTTATATAAGATAAAATCAACTCGAAATAAATCGGAATATGTAAATTGCGAGAAGCGCGAGCAACCGGCGAGAGAGATACAAGCAACCAATGGTATTTTGCTAACGTTTTCCATAAATATGCAACGGACATTCAGATTTCCTTATTCGTATCGTTCGAATCGAGAGGTTTGCCTTCAGACAGCTTGGCGACGGGCCGCGTGGGCGGCTATAATACATAGCAGAACGTGTTTAATCAACATCTATGAGGTACTCCGAGGTTAGTGGGTATGTATATAAGATCGAGACGCAGCTGGCACTCGGCCACGCGATGTGTGTTAGCGATGCACATTACAAACGACTGATAAAATTAACATAGTCTGTAGTTGCTCAATGTCTATAGTGTAGTGAACTCATCCTTCTTCTTTAACAGCCTGTAAACAATACACTGATGGACAATCACGATTTCCATATGGAGTATCGCCACACACGACAGGCGGACTGGCGATCGCAGTACTAAACACTTCCTCCACCATAGACTCCTCTACATTACCGGTATGATTTGTTTCTACCTGACATACCACCATCTGTACGAATTCATGGGATTTTCTAAGTATTTCACTTAGTTGACTTTTATGTCGCCCACTACACGATACGCGGAGGCAGTTTGCTAAGAGGTTACGAAGGAGCGGATATCACAATGACTAAGCATCGGCTGCAGCGCAGGGGATCGCGATTCTGACTTTCGCACGGGAAAAGTATTTGTATGGCCCACAAATAATTATTTCTTATCTGAGTTTTTATCTATGTGCAGTTTATGACAGAAATTTTCTACAAAGAAACGTAACGTAACGTCTTTTCACAAAAAGTAAAAATCAGACGGATTGTAAAGTTATACCTAGTACCAAGACTTACTATTTATACCTAAATATCTACAGTACAAATTCAGTTCACATCTTCAGTCAATTACTCAGTGTTAGTAAGTAGAATAGACAGACACAAATTTTTTGCCATCAGATTTGATGGATGGCCGATTTCGATCACCGATTTATCTTCCGATCAATAATCAGAAATGAGAGCAAAAGCCGAGTGTCAGCGCAAACGCTTATGCGATAAGATCGGAGGAAGGGTCAAATGCAATGACACAGACTCGTGACACACATAATACCATCATAAAATCATTAATTTGTATGTGACCCAGATATTGTCGTCGCCGGCTTGATCCAGTGCCTTACGAAGAGGCATTGCATCTACTTGCATTTTATCGCATTAACAACGGTGAATGTTCCGTAGGATTGTTCGGAATATCTCAGCTACTAAGTTCTACTAGCGCATATAGTGACTAAATTCAAAATTCCGTCGACACCTTCTTTTATAGAATTTTCTGCCGCTTACATCAGTGGGGTATAAGGAGAATATGTAATATCACTTTCTACAAATGCCACCCTCACCTACACTTGCTGCTAGTGTAGAAACGAGGCTCTGGCTACCGAATGAATGAATGAATGAATTTGCCGAACCCAAATCACAGACTAGTGATGTGGATCAGCATCACTAGTGCGAAGGTACCGGCGCTCAACAAACCGCTTACAGCGTAGTGAATATGGGCAAACCTTTTAAGAAATGTATACCGACTTTTGCTAGCACTTTCTTGGAGATCATCATCATCCGTATGTCCGTACTGCACCCTTATCTGCTATGGTATAATTTTTAACATGGTTTATCCAAGACAATGTTACCAATAAACGGAATCATGTCATGGATGTGAAAAATAATACGGCATGATTTTATCGACTAATGCCTTCACAGGGAATTTTTGTGATATTTATCTTGTGCGGTGACGGAGGGTAAGATAAGAGAGAGATATATCCTCTGATGACCCTCCGTCGCTTAAATTTCGTAGTTCTTATTTTCTATTAATTATTTAGCTTAGTTAATTAGTTGATTTAGTATTTGTGTTTCTATTATTCTATATATTATTGGGTATGGTCGTAAGAGCTTGTTAATATTTATTGTTTACATGTAAACAGCTTAAATAAGAAAAAAATTTTTTTTTTTGAAAATCTCTAGTTCTGAACTTTACATACATATTTACAATATTATGTTCTTCAGCAAACAAACAAAGTAGTAAAACATTTCAATATTTTATTCTGCGCCAGTCATTTAGCCAACGACATGGCGCTGGCAATTTAAAAAATGTTCCTCTATAATCACTTTCCGATATACGTTTTACTGTCGGTAGTTAATAGACCAATTCGTAAAACAATGTTGCAGTTGTTACCAGTTAACATAAACCATTTATAATACTTTTTACTACTACTACCGGGGCTTAATAACATCTTTTTAATTACTGGCGAGGTTCTGTACAAGGCAATTCATGCCACGTTCCATTACTTCCTCACCCATGTATTTTTGTTTACATTGTAAAGGTTTAGACACCTAGATTTTATTAACGATTATTTTAAATAAGCACTCACGTTTGTCATTCATAGGGTGAGGTAGAGTTTTCGAATGTCCATCTGGTACGAATCAGCGTCCCCACCGCTCTGAGAGACAGTGAGAACGTGATAAGTGGCAAGTCTCGTAAACGAGTTAGCGCTCGGAGACGGCTATGAGATTTTCAAGGCTTTTAGATATTCAAGGGGTTGGTAGACTCTAATGGTGTTACAACACGACTAACGGCAAATGAATAGTCTACTATCTTTACCGGTATACCATGGCGACACCGCCAATAAAAATATGTTCAGGAAGCAAGCATTTTAAACTACACGAATATTACCTTATCCCAACCAGCCTGTAAATAGTCCAGGACATCACAGGCCTCTCCCATGAGGATTAGCCATAATCGTCACGGCCAGCTGCACCAGACACCTCTCACCTTAAACGCTGCTTTCCCGTCATCGGTCAGCTCAAATTGGACTTGTAATTTTTTTGTTTGTTATCTGCCATCTGTCGGTAACCTTTATGATTTTCAAGGCTTCTCCCTTAGTCGCTACTTACGTCACTCACAGGAAGAAAGAGGGTGGCAGATTCTTACGCCGATAGCACACGGCCATGATACCTGCGACTGTACCATACGAGTATTACATTTGACCTAAGTAGTCATGTTCTTATTGGGGCAGTGTTTTAACGGCTGCCTTAAAGGTTACAGTTTTTCCACCCTGTATTCTTTCAATCCCTCTCAATTCTTGCTATAGTGTTTTATTTACCTTTTACATTTTCGGTGTTATTATTTAATTTTAACTCGTAAAACCGATTAGGCGTGATTTAGCGACAAACATTTAAATATTTATAAACTTTCACATTAACAATACCATTCATATGAAAGTTTCTTATACATATCATAGTAAGGAAATCGGTAACACTGTCGTGAAGTTTATTTCATATCGCTGCAAACGGCAAAATTTTCCTGTGTCTGTATGCGAGAGTCAGCTTATACAACCGTAACAAAGCTTTGCAGAGGGATTGTTACAAAAGCGGCGGAGCTAACGCCAATAGTACTAGTAAACTGATAGGCGATAAGAGCACGTTGAGATATTCTAGTGTTTGGCAGAGCGCCACCCGCCGACGCGGACGCGGGTGCATAGTTCATTCACCGCGTTAAAGAAACACCACACCATTCACGAACGGAATTCGTGAACGCCTTTCCGATACCGTTCCAATCTTGATATCTACGATCGAATGAAATGTAGATGCGGTCACCTAAGCTTTATTGGGACGCCGCTTGTTTATTGTGAAACAGCGAGAGCGGGATGGGTCCACGTTGAAAACGATGTCGATGTCGGCGTCGTATCTTCCTCGCGGAGTCGTGACTTGAAATGGGGTCGTTCGAAACCTAGCTGAATAAACTGCGACCTTATATTCTCTCCAACATTGTGCTTGCGATTTAGTTTTCTTGTATTTTGGATTTCATGTTTATAAAACCTTTTGAGATGTATTACGATGAAGACCATGTTAGTTGCAAGTTTATAAATTATCGATTGATAGTTATAGTAGTACAAGTTAATAATTTGACGACCGCGTGGTTAAGAGTTCAGCATACCTTACCGCTGAGACATGAGTGCGGGGTTCGAATCACATGGCAATAATTGTGCAACATATAAATAATTCTTTTTTAGTCTCGATGTATTATGATTTTCCCTGTTTTACTTGGTTAACGTGGTCATAATCCTTGCCGCAATCTCATTTTGTTAAAAAAGTTTCATAAATTCGGGAAGATAACTAGCGATGAAGATATCCGCTTTTTTGTTTAAGCTCCTGCTAACAGTATTATGTCATTTCCCACGGAGATGATAGCTTCTCCATGAAAAATACGTTCGAAATCGACATCATCAGCTTTTAAGTACCATTAGTTCGAACTTACTGTTTGACATGCAGTCATATATGCCGACATTTATTTGTATATACTCGGATTGTCGCATTTACTTTCGCTGTTATCTTTATGTTAACCTCAACTAACAGTTACCATATACTTAAAATAAACAATTTACGATAAATCTATTAGATGTCTGATAAAGTCATCAACGAAAAAAAATAACATAAACGCCAGAAAATTAACGTCACTTTAGACTTATCCAGCAAAAGATTAAATTGAAAGAGTTAAAAGCAAACTCGTTCTGTTTTATAGTGACATTTTTTTTAAACCCAATAATTCGATGCCAAAAAAACAGAGAAGGTAGTGATTGAATACTTGCTTCGAGAGCATTCCCGACATGTAACGCGAATACGCCGTAGCTTGGCAGTTTTAATTCAAAAAAAAACTCAAACAAGGCGCGCTCACGTTTTGTTTTAAGTTGATGTAAAATTATGTTCACAATACCAACACAGCATTCATCTTGTAACAAAAACCGAATGTATGTTAAAATTACATTTATAATTAGAAATAATAATACACTATATCAAAACATCAGACACAAAAATCCAGTTCTAGGCAAGGATGGGTAACTAGATTGTCATAATATAAAAATACATATATACCTACATAGATATAGATTAATAACCACATAAGTATAATATATCAATCATCCATGCATGATCGGGTACCAACATTTAAAATCATTAAATAAATATTTGTCCCTAGTGGGATTGGAATCCGCGACCCTTGGCTTCAATGGAAGTGTAACTAGGCTATCATGCCATCAAAATGTATTCATGTATTCGTGTTATGTAGGTTTCAGAGGGATATAATTATGCGTCTATTAAACTAATAAAAACCTATACGTCTTTTAATGTACCGTAGTTATTTTAGGTCAAAGATCAATCATGTCCGTCTGGTACAGCCGATATTCTCGGAAAACATACGACGAACAAAAGTAGCAACAGTATTATGTCATTTCCCACGGAGATGATAGCTTCTCCATGAAAAATACGTTCGAAATCGACATCATCAGCTTTTAAGTACCATTAGTTCGAACTTACTGTTTGACATGCAGTCATATATGCCGACATTTATTTGTATATACTCGGATTGTCGCATTTACTTTCGCTGTTATCTTTATGTTAACCTCAACTAACAGTTACCATATACTTAAAATAAACAATTTACGATAAATCTATTAGATGTCTGATAAAGTCATCAACGAAAAAAAATAACATAAACGCCAGAAAATTAACGTCACTTTAGACTTATCCAGCAAAAGATTAAATTGAAAGAGTTAAAAGCAAACTCGTTCTGTTTTATAGTGACATTTTTTTTAAACCCAATAATTCGATGCCAAAAAAACAGAGAAGGTAGTGATTGAATACTTGCTTCGAGAGCATTCCCGACATGTAACGCGAATACGCCGTAGCTTGGCAGTTTTAATTCAAAAAAAAACTCAAACAAGGCGCGCTCACGTTTTGTTTTAAGTTGATGTAAAATTATGTTCACAATACCAACACAGCATTCATCTTGTAACAAAAACCGAATGTATGTTAAAATTACATTTATAATTAGAAATAATAATACACTATATCAAAACATCAGACACAAAAATCCAGTTCTAGGCAAGGATGGGTAACTAGATTGTCATAATATAAAAATACATATATACCTACATAGATATAGATTAATAACCACATAAGTATAATATATCAATCATCCATGCATGATCGGGTACCAACATTTAAAATCATTAAATAAATATTTGTCCCTAGTGGGATTGGAATCCGCGACCCTTGGCTTCAATGGAAGTGTAACTAGGCTATCATGCCATCAAAATGTATTCATGTATTCGTGTTATGTAGGTTTCAGAGGGATATAATTATGCGTCTATTAAACTAATAAAAACCTATACGTCTTTTAATGTACCGTAGTTATTTTAGGTCAAAGATCAATCATGTCCGTCTGGTACAGCCGATATTCTCGGAAAACATACGACGAACAAAAGTAGCAACAGTATTATGTCTTATTGAGCCACATTTGTTTTATTTAACGTAATAAACAAAATAAAGAGGTATTCCCAGAGAGTTATAGCTTTAATGTTACCGAATAATTACCAAGAAAGTATCTGGGTCTTGATTGATTCTAAAAAAAATACAAACTAATAATTTCTAATTCCGGACTATGTTAAAGGATTAAACTAAAATTATGTTGAAGAAACCGGACAAACGTTATTAACTTCGAAATCATATTGTTTTGTGAGCTGTCATTTCAACTTATCCAAACGAAAACTTTTTCATATGAGTTTTTCTCCACGAATGTACAGTACAGTATGCTGTTTGAAAGCTGTGCCGTTTCCCAGGCTTGTTCAACGTGTAGTGTGTATTGAACTTTGACAAGAGCTTTTACGTGACGCCTGATTTTAACTTTGCACATTGCAATCAACAAAACTTTTAAAAGAAAATAATAGATCTGAACGTGTAATGTACTACACATTTTTGTACAATACACGTAAATTGTATTTAAGTTTTATTAACATAACTCGCAATATAATTATGTGGAGTTTTAGTTAAATAAACCACATCATAACAAAAATAGTTATACTTTGGGTATACTTTGAAAATACTTTGGAAAAAATAGTTATACTTTGGGTATTAAGTATTCAATATTACTAAGATGAATACCGTATTCATCTTATAATCTCCGAAACGTTAAAGAAATTTTGTATATGACATTTCTTGTTTGCATTGCATATTTTTTTTTTTTATATAGAAGAAGGGGGCAAACGAGCGTGCGGCTCACCTGATGGTAAGTGATCACCGACGCCCACGAACATCCACAACACCAGAGGAGCCACAGATGCGCTGCCAACCTTTAAGGAAGGAATAAGCTCTTTTCTTGAAGGTCCCTAAGACGTAACTCGGAAATACTGCTGGCGACAGCTGATTCCACAAAGTCGAAGTGCGTGGCAGAAAACATAGATTGAAACGCACTGTGGTGGAATGCCAACCATCTAGGTGGTATCGATGGAACTTCGAATTCTGTCGCGATGTACGATGGTGAAACTCAGCAGCTGGGATCAATCCGAACAGTTCCTCAGAACATTCCCCGTGTAAAATTTTGTAAAAGATGCAAAGAGAAGCAACATCTCTTCGCAAGGCCAAAGGATCAAGCCGATCAGAAAGAGCTTGGTCGCCGACAATTCGAGCCGCTCGACGTTGGATGCGGTCAAATGGAAGGAGTTTATATTATTTGGAGGATATATTATTGCATAACTAATACATTGATAAAATTGTTATGATAAATTTTGCCTTTGGTAAGTTTTGGGAGATTTTGTTACATGTTTTTCCCTGTTTATATTGATGTCAACAATCGATTTACGTAGGTTATATAAAATATATAAACTCATCTTTTAAAGAATACATAAGACATTTTGAATTTCAATCAAAATGGCGGACAGTGGGAAAGCCAACATTTTCTTACCCTTTTGTTAAGTACATAATTTCACTCTATAAATTGCAATAATGTCAAATAAAAATTTAAATATTTAATCCTTTATTTTTTATTCCTGTGACAACACGAATAAATAAAAATTTAAATATTTACCGAATAATTACCAAGAAAGTATCTGGGTCTTGATTGATTCTAAAAAAAATACAAACTAATAATTTCTAATTCCGGACTATGTTAAAGGATTAAACTAAAATTATGTTGAAGAAACCGGACAAACGTTATTAACTTCGAAATCATATTGTTTTGTGAGCTGTCATTTCAACTTATCCAAACGAAAACTTTTTCATATGAGTTTTTCTCCACGAATGTACAGTACAGTATGCTGTTTGAAAGCTGTGCCGTTTCCCAGGCTTGTTCAACGTGTAGTGTGTATTGAACTTTGACAAGAGCTTTTACGTGACGCCTGATTTTAACTTTGCACATTGCAATCAACAAAACTTTTAAAAGAAAATAATAGATCTGAACGTGTAATGTACTACACATTTTTGTACAATACACGTAAATTGTATTTAAGTTTTATTAACATAACTCGCAATATAATTATGTGGAGTTTTAGTTAAATAAACCACATCATAACAAAAATAGTTATACTTTGGGTATACTTTGAAAATACTTTGGAAAAAATAGTTATACTTTGGGTATTAAGTATTCAATATTACTAAGATGAATACCGTATTCATCTTATAATCTCCGAAACGTTAAAGAAATTTTGTATATGACATTTCTTGTTTGCATTGCATATTTTTTTTTTTTTATATAGAAGAAGGGGGCAAACGAGCGTGCGGCTCACCTGATGGTAAGTGATCACCGACGCCCACGAACATCCACAACACCAGAGGAGCCACAGATGCGCTGCCAACCTTTAAGGAAGGAATAAGCTCTTTTCTTGAAGGTCCCTAAGACGTAACTCGGAAATACTGCTGGCGACAGCTGATTCCACAAAGTCGAAGTGCGTGGCAGAAAACATAGATTGAAACGCACTGTGGTGGAATGCCAACCATCTAGGTGGTATCGATGGAACTTCGAATTCTGTCGCGATGTACGATGGTGAAACTCAGCAGCTGGGATCAATCCGAACAGTTCCTCAGAACATTCCCCGTGTAAAATTTTGTAAAAGATGCAAAGAGAAGCAACATCTCTTCGCAAGGCCAAAGGATCAAGCCGATCAGAAAGAGCTTGGTCGCCGACAATTCGAGCCGCTCGACGTTGGATGCGGTCAAATGGAAGGAGTTTATATTATTTGGAGGATATATTATTGCATAACTAATACATTGATAAAATTGTTATGATAAATTTTGCCTTTGGTAAGTTTTGGGAGATTTTGTTACATGTTTTTCCCTGTTTATATTGATGTCAACAATCGATTTACGTAGGTTATATAAAATATATAAACTCATCTTTTAAAGAATACATAAGACATTTTGAATTTCAATCAAAATGGCGGACAGTGGGAAAGCCAACATTTTCTTACCCTTTTGTTAAGTACATAATTTCACTCTATAAATTGCAATAATGTCAAATAAAAATTTAAATATTTAATCCTTTATTTTTTTATTCCTGTGACAACACGAATAAATAAAAATTCTCGTGAGTTTCTATGATGATACCTATGCGGTGGCGGCATGCGTTCTAAAACAAAGGAGTCGAACAATTGTTAGGACATATTTTAATACTGTGGGGTACAGCGACTGCATTTCATTTATAGGTGCCATTGTAGTACAGACGTCCACGTCCTCTACGTATAGACATCGACATCTACAGGGCACGACGGGCAGATACACCGACTACTAAGCCACGATATACTCAACCATTTATCGGCGTCTTTATTCAACCGGTAACAAGGGCTTGTAAGCAGTAACAATTTAGGTACCAAAGTCGGATAGGAGATATTGCATGGATACAAGAAAAAGTAAAAAGAAATTTTGTTTTAAGCACTGATCCCGCTTTATGTATTTTACACTTTAATATTTCGCGCCGTAGCAATATTCTCTCATCAGTGCTCAGTTTTGCTTCTAGTTTATGCTTCGTAAAGTAAATTGAATGTTTCGTTTATATTTTCATTCATATATATCACAAGAACGTTCACATTAGGTGTGGATATTAATTTGGTTATGGAAATAAATAAAAAAAATTTAACCCTTACAAACCGGTCGAAGATTATGGAGGTCATATACTTATATGTATTATTAGTATTATACTTATTAGTATGAAGTAAAATAAATATGTTTTTCATTCGAATTCGTTCATTATTTTATTCTCTAGTTTTTACTCAAGTCAGAAAAATTAAACAACATTGAAGAAGGATTGGGTTGGAAAGCCCATTGACTATAAAAGTAACATTTTCACGGCCGGGAAATACGAAGCGACCCAAACCGCACAAAGACGGGTACGAAATAAATATAAATCACATTCCTTCTATTTAAATACGAAACGAAAAGCTTTTTCGACTCGATTCCAGTGTATGAAACACACAAATATAAAAACACAAGACCGTGTGGTAGTTGGACTCGTGCGCGGATGTTTCCGTTTTATTTTATTCTGAAACTATCAATATCTGGAATTTCATTTTATTTTCTCAGCATATTGTATCATCAGTTCTTTAATATATATATCTTACACTAAGTGAGGGATAGAAGAGATCTGATACAATCTTCTATCTAACATGTTTTGACTTGCTTTCTAAAATATTTCGGAAATTTTTCCACCGGAAGCAGAGCAGGGCAAGTGACTTCTACCACAGTGGTAGAGGTAGCCAAATTTCGAGTCGCAGGCCGTGATAAGTTGCCGACCGACACAGAAGCCTCAATATAAGGATGTCCATGACCTTGGATGTTCGGAATTCTAATAAGTTTTCAATTTCTATTTCCCTTAGGCGCAGAAAGTGTGCTACCTCCAAATAGAACATGTTCTATTTACGATCAATGAAGACGCTTGAAAAGGTGAGATTATCCAACTACCTACGGAAATAAGCCCGTATCGTACCCTTTTCTAATAGGTTGCAGCCATCGAGGTGTCGTGAGCCTTAAACCCCACAAAAATTATGAATCTTTGAACCTAGAACCTCAAATATATATTTTTAGGCATATGGAAACGTATAAAGTATAAATGCATTACTTTTTCTTCTAAAATCTTACGTAACTCCCGGAAGTTAAGTGCCACGACTACTTCCTGCGATCCGTACGCTTTTCCCAACGGCCTTGCGCATCAATAAATGATCGTTATTAAATTACTGTAACTTGTCAAGCTGGAACAAATGCCCATGGTTTAATCTTTCTTGTTTGACGATCTGCAGTCTTACGATTTTGGCTAGAACAGAACCATATTATCAAAAAAAATCCTCTATGAAACCTACAGAATTAAGTCTATTCAGACAGTCTGAATCTCGAAGGACCTAATCAAGTGCTTTTAAAGAAACCAATGACCAAAGATTATGAAAACTCGTCACTATATCTAGAGGAAGTGAGATGAGATGAGAGAGGATAGCACACATAAATGTATGGCACTCCTCGATTAGGTGAAGTAAGTTTAAAACGAATTCAACGAAGTAGGAATGTAATGCAACTAATTGAGGGAAAAGAAATAGAAAATATCGGGCCAAGTATTAAATCCACTTTCGCGCCAAGATGCTATGGATAATTGGCACATATATATGTCGTCATTTATTTTACTGAGATATGTACCCGCTTGCAACTAACGGCGCTTTATAATTGAATTTAATTAGTTTCTGTTGCTTGTTAAAATTTGTGTGTGTATTCGGGATAGATAAAAACTAAAAACGCCGTTCCCTGTGGTTTCGGTGTTCGAGAATCTGCAACTCAATGTCATCCCTTATATTAATATACATAAGTACACACTCACAAAGTCATACGCCTATAATCTCCAACGGGACCAGAAAGCAGAGGTGCAAATTCTTTCAACTATCAAAAATTAAATGAAATGGCTGAAAAATCTCGTTGTCTCTATCAGATAGCGGAATAACCAAATGAAGTATGCCAGATTTAAATTATCAAGAGTGACAGACAGCAGCGTCCAATGTACGTGATAAATGGTACTCCGATCTATCAACCGCTTGCCAAGCGTGACAATGTCCAGCTGTGGACTACTTATGGACACGCTAAAGAAGAAAAAATAATATCATGTACGAGATGTGATAAAACCAGACGTAACACAAACAAAGAAAAATTGACGATTTTATATTGGTTTAGCAGTGAAATATTAACGAGGTGTACAAAGAGTTACGAATACCAACATAATTAAGCTATGTTTAACTTTCCTCAATAAAGGTAGTCACTTAAATTACAGACACGTAATAGTTTATTACTTATGTTCTGTTAAAAGTACAAAGATGAATAAATTACTTTAATAATATTGAAATGATGATAGTAAAACGATTAACATAAAGTATATGCCCTTTTATGTAATATCGCTAGAGAGCCTACTACTACGCCACTATTTCACATAAACAAGGAAAAGCTGAGCAGACTATTTTCAAAATTAACACCTTTACGGTCTCTTAACGCATAGGTAAGAAACTAACGATCCAGTTTAAAATAAATGGCAGGAAATAACTCAAGTCAACATTTTCACATCCAAATCCCACACATTAATGATCTCGTAAGACGTTCAGTTTGGTATACGTACCACATTCCTCTTAATTAAGATATCTTGATAAATACCACATGCATTTGTGAACGATAAGTTCATTACGCGATAAAATCTTTACTTATTATAAAAGAAAAAAAAAGGTTGTAAATAAATCATCCTCCATTAAAGCTATTATAGCAGTCGTAGTACTTTCTAATACCTATATTTTTTTCGCAATAAATCTAATTACTAGAATGAACTATTGAAACATTATTTACCGCAGTTGCAATACAGGAGCAGAGCTTACAAAAAACTACTTTAGCATTAATACAAGGCAATTAATATCCTCTCCCTATAATCGTACAGATTGAAGCTAACCTAATTAAAATCTTGGTCTTCGTATAAAAAATACAAGGATTTGATTTTATTGCGTGGATTGGAAAACAAAAGCAAGGAAAATATTACTATATGTAGTCACACGCTCACAAAGTCACTCGCCTATAATCTTTAAAGGGACGAGTAAGCAGATGTGCAAATTCTTTCAACTATCAACAGATAATCATGAAGTCATGCCAACAAAAGTTGGATCAACTAATCTGGAAAAAAAAATTATACAGCATCAGCTGTATGACAAGTTGTCTGTCCATTGTCACTCTTCCAGGATTGCACACAATATGCAAAGGAGTTATGACACTCGTGGAGAGATGGCGCAATTCTTTAATACCATCAGCCCCACGAAAACGTCATATTTGTCTGCCAGCAAAGTGTGCACCAAGTGCAGGTGAATAAACTTCTACAAAAGGGTATGATGATGGTGATGAATGTTTATATACCTTACATTCGATCGTTGATATGTACAAATCGAGCTTTTGGAGCTTTTGACATAAAAGTTCAGCCAGTGAACCAACCTTGAATTCATGCAAAATCAAAGAAATATTAATACTTCAGTAAATGCAAAACCGCATGGTTAAAATAAACATTCACAAATAATTATTGCGGTAAAATACGTTACAATATTTACGATCCCACGGGAAAGTGAGTAAATCCGTACCAAATTACGCTAACGCGTTAAATATATAACAGTCTGGAAATATTGACGTATCTGTGTGCAAGTTACGTCCGCTGCAAATACCTGTCGAAGAAGACCAAAATACCGAACGGAACGCACGGAGAGTATTTCTGGCGCCGCTGCTCAGTAGTTCGCCATCGCGTACAAAACACACCACGAAAAGGAAGCGAACATTTCATCCGAGCTATTATAAGCTAACGATTTCCTAGCTCAACACGCCTTCAACTACCCACTAATTGGATAATTAACATTTACTATCGACGTATCGAAAATTAGATTTATGGGCAGACTGAGAATCGACGAGTGCGGTCAAAGAGAACATTTTTTATTTATTCAATTATTAATAACTCTACTTATAAATGTCACTTTGAAACAGAATAGGTACAACATCTAAAACCACTGAATGCATCGAATGGAGTATTGTCTTTTCCAAAATTGGGTTCTCCAACGTTTTAAGTTATAATTCATCTAGTAAGTTACAAATCACTCGTAAACACAGAATCGGAAAGAACAAGGTGTAACACGAGCAGGTGAGGTTGACATTTGGAAACATGTGGTATATTTCTCTTTAACCCTTTACCTCTTTCAGACTTTTTAAAATTTTAAATACATATTTATATATAGATATGGTTAACATCCATGACTCGGGTACAAATACTCATATTCATCATACAAATGTCTTTCCCCTAGTGGGATACGAACTCGCGACACTCAACTTTAATGATACGTGTAAGTACTTCATTCACATTCTTAAGATGCAACATAGATGAATATTCTAATAACAGACAGCGAGTTGTTTAAGTACACATGGAAAGTAAAATTTAATAATAAGTACATTCATTTAAATCCACATCACGCAGTGTTAATTACGTATGAGTTTAATATTGCGTGACTGCCCAACACCGATACAATAGAACCGTTTTTAGCTACATAATTACTGTTGCCTCATTTCCTATGAAATACTGTCGTTTACACGTTTTTATGAATGATTTTATTATTGATATTTTAATATAGACAGGCACACGTACGCTTCACAGTATAAAATATCTTAGCTTCCTAACCTAACTTGCGGCCCACAAGTCTCTACCGTCGAAGCTGTCAAAGTTACCGGGCTAACAGCGTCTATATCTACTGTGGGGGTTTTAGTCGGGTCAATATCCTAAATGTTGATTCCGACATAACCAGTCACCTCCCAGATCAACTCATTCCTTGGGGTTATTATTCCGATCCTATATGTATTTCTTAATATTATAATAACAACCCTTAATCTTCGTATCATGTATATAAATTTTCTTATTTTTTAAACTTACCAGCAAAATATCCTAAAAAAGTGTCCAAACTTCATATCGAACATTAAATATTATGTTACAAAGTTTCTGCGATTTAAGCGACAAAAACGCTATCGAAAAGCGAAGAGTTTATTGCCGCGTTGTAATTTTTGAGAGGTACTAACCGGATCAGGAATAACGCGCACCGATTGTTATATAATATTTGGCAAGACATCATGACAAGCAAAAAGAAGTCGAGTTGCGTGTGCCAAATGAATTTTGATCAACTGGAACACGATGATGAGAACTGTAGCCTAAAGAAACACTAACATTTCATCGTGAACTTTTTGCTTATTACAAAATCCAGTTTTTTTTTCTACAGAACAATAATTCATAAGCATAAATAAAGTAGGTATAGTATTATCGTTAGTAGACGCAAACTCTGTAGCAATAGTTGTGGGTTGAAATTTGCGTTGGTCAAACTCAGGTACTGGGCAATTTCAAACACAGCGAAAACGTAGAAGTTCAACTGCCAGGAATCATTAAAGTACCAGCAAGTGTACTCACTCACTCACCCCGGACGCATCCGTGCTACCGCGGACGGCGCCTTACGGTGTGTCGCCCGTATACAATAAACAAGAGTATCTTATTAGGATCTTCTCCCGCACAAATAGTTTTAGTTGCCGAAGAACCTAGCTTGGCTTCTAGTGAAATAGTGAAAACTCCATTCTAATCGATCTAGTTGATTGATTAATGATTTTGAATAGAATAACTAAGTGAAATGCACTGATGTAGTCATAGAATTGTATTCTACTTTGAAACAAAATAAACAAATATACACATACGAGCTTGCTAATCTGAAACTTCGCAAAAATTCAAATTGAATTAACGTCGTCTACGTCGAAGATTTTCCTTTGTAGTTGCTCACAGCCCGGGGTCAAGGCTGCAGTCTAATTGGGTGCGGAGTTTTAAGAAATTGTTTTTTCACATCGATGAATAAGACGTTATTTCTATACAAATTCGTGAAAGAATGACGCTGTAAAATAAAAGTGTACCGTGGAGAAAGGGTACGCCAACTTTTTATTGGCTTTACCAAAACCTAACTTCTTATGTGAAAGTCGGAGCATTCTCATACATTTCGACCAGTGTTCTACATAATGTAAATTCAAAATCTCTCAAAATGTTCACGATTTCGCCTATTTGGCGCGCGTGTGTGTGTGTGTGTGTCCGTGTGTGCTGGTTTGTATGCACCCAGTGTAAGTATGCAGGTGTGTGTATGTGTGTGTGCTGGTTTGTATGCACCCTTCATTAAATCTAATAAAAAGGAAAAATAATAATTTTCGCAACTATTTTTTTTAAATGAAACCACAGAAACACAATTTAACTATTTAAGAAATTAGAAGCAATTATTTATAAATGGAAGGCAACAAAATTAAACAATATTCTTTTATAATTATATTACGATAACAAGATATAATAAAATATAAAGATTAATGTATTTCTGCGAAAATTATGTAAAAGTTCCAATTTATTCCTTTTCCCCTCAGCGCCATTAATTTTGTTTAATCCTCAAAGTTAATAGCTCGAGTGAAATCTCTTGGGCGCATTTTTCATATTTTCTAAATTTTCGCTTCATTAAGCGGCCATCAGCAACAATTGTTTACGAGGGGATACCTTATTATAAAATATCACAAGTTTGTCACGTTAAGACCCTCTTCGGTTTTAAAAAGTGTCTGATAACCAAAAAGCTAATAAGTTTTTGTCAAAGCTCTTCTTGCCCTTATTTAAAGTTTGATTAAGATTTTAACGTCAAAGGCGAGAGATGTAACCCTAGTTTTGCAGACAATGGAGCTTTCCCGCCCCGGGCATGGTTCATTATTACCAGTCGTCGGGACGTTTCTGGAATCCCTTTGTCCATCTGTTACGTGCTTTACTTCAATCTATTACTTTAACCTCACGGGCAATCCTCGACCCATTTTATTCATCTCAGAATTTCATTATATTGCGTGCGCGGGAAATTCTTTTACACCAAATAACTCGAGCTGTTCACGTCGTTTAATTACTTTACGCACATGATTAATAATAATAATAATGAACATGTTTAGATGAAATATTTTCCCCTTAACAGTCTGTAAATAGTTTTCTGCAGGACACAGGCCTCTCCCATTAGGAGGTAATAATGTCGATTTAATTCATTAATTCCGCATTAACAATGCACTAAACATTAATTAAGAATCCTCATATAACATGAATGATTTTCAAATACTTTGACGTTTAGGAAAACCACTCATTCAGATCAAATAAAAGGTACAAGATAAAAATAAAAACTTATAACATAAATAATAAACCTACCTAGCTTGCGTGTAAGTTGGAAGATAGTTGAAGAGTTCAAAGAAGTTATAAGGTTTTCATACTGGTGATTGGAAAATTCTATGCATAATTTTTGTACTATACTGATCAAAGCGTACACCGTACACTGCTGATGCTATCAACTTTTTATAATAATTATAACCAATAAAAATAACTGTAATTTCAATTTCGCATGCGATAGGGCATGCAAATATTACTTTATTAACATTTCCTTTACCAAGTACATTTTTAATCTCGAAAATCATATTTCCGAGCAACGAATTTCGTATTCCCAAAAGAAAAACCGATTCGTAAACAACATTCGCCGTGCCTCCGAGCGCATAAATTATTTTCCATTTTCTGCGAATTCAAAAGAAAGGGTGGCGTAAAATACAGTAAGAAATACCGAAGTTTAATGCGAAAAAGATTACTTAGTTTCGAGTGAAACCGACTTGGTTTTTAACTGGAAACTTTTAAAGCGAGTAATTTAAATTTGGATGCCGCTGAAGAAGTTTTACTTCCGCAAAAAAATTTACATAAAGAATATCATAACCATTTGATAATTTAATATTATTCAATTATGCATATTAAAACACACATATAATATCAGAGAGAGCTGGGTCTTTTATAACGAGTATTTATAAACGATTATACTTTTAATGTTTATGTTTAATTATTCAAAGTGACACCACTGTGGAAACAGCTACTGCAGGCCATGGTTAAAGTCCAAGGCCAAGGTTAACAAACACAATATTATAAAGTCGGGAAATTGTTATGTCACGCCGTTTGATCGATTAGGTTCCGGTCCGAAAATGTGTTATAAGAAGGCAGGTTCTGGTGGCTAATGGCTACATAACCATGACTGCGGCATTAACCGGTAAATAAAAAAGTATTCTTAAAAACGCGCCGGGGATACCTGCAATGTTATCTTTTGTTTCTATACGTCCGTGCAAGGGAATGAAAGTCGAGACAGTTTAATATGCTTGCCAATAGAGTATAACCTAGGAAATCATTATACATTTTTAATGCATACTTTAAATTGAACATTACGACGAAGTTGGGTTTCTTATTACTTCTTTTCACATTGATTAATATATAATGTATTAGCAACATAAGTAGTGCTACTTTACTTATGTTTGTAAATGCCCCACTGCTGGGCAAAGGTCTCGTCACAATATTTAAGACGGTTTTGGAAGGGTTCACCACGCTGCTCCTGTGGGAATTGGCGAACTTCACAAATTCTCGGCACTTATATACTCACAGAAGCGCAGGTTTTCTACAACACTACGAATAACAATTCATTATTGTCACAACACAAAAATGATAAAACAAATTATAATTATATTGAGCAATAAACAGCAAGTAGAAATATTTAGTAGGATATTATCAGCAAGGGATGTAGCTACTACCGAAATCAAGCTAAATTATAAGGCTCCAATACAGACAGTACAAACATCCAAGCCAAGGGTAGACAATAGAACATAAAGACAACAAATATATGAACGTCTATAAATAGCGTACAATCTATACCACATTTACGGGCAACTTTTAAAATTCCTTTGCCTCGTCTCCCAGTGTACGTATGTCATTAAGTGGGGGTTCGCGCCGGAAGAGACACGCGTGTCGTCTCCCGTCTGAATACACCCTAAGACGTGACACGAACTATTAATGTATCATTGAGAGCCCGGCGTTCACTCATTTCACACAGGACACGATCAAGGGACTTAAAAGGAAATGAACCCGGTGGTCCTGTCAAAATACTTAATTTATAAAGTATACATATAAGCGAATTGTTTAATTGCGATCACGTAAATTAGCAATGATGAAAGCGTCGCTCACTCGTGTCGTACTCGTGTGGACAGGATAGTTACTCATTGCTATACGGCCGGGCCTGGGTTTCAATTCTAGTATGATTTGTTTTATGAACTTGATTCTATTGCGAAGGCTCCGTGTGATGGCAATACTATGGCGATGGGGATTAGATACGAAAAGGGACTAGAACGCAGTATGTTAAACATGGCCACGGCGAGCATGTCCAGCAGTGTCCAGCATATGTTTAGAAGATGATAAAAATATATGAAATAAGTAACTATCTGTAAATGTGCGACTGTTGTGGCACAAACCTCTCGTTTATTGAGAGAGACTTTTAGGACCGGGAATAGTCCAGCCACACCGCTCCATTGCTGATTGGTGGAATACATTTTTCAGACATGCAGTTGAGCACTTGATAATTAAGCACATAAAATTGACTCCCAACTAGGGATTGTACCCAAGACACTAGCGTGACTCGCAATCCACCTGATGGGGTACTGCATAGGTAAGTACTGCAGCACATGGTCAACCAAACAACTTCAATCGAAGAAGGTTATGAATGCGTGTCAAACCAGAGGACTAAGACGGAATGCGTCACAGCTCATAATTGTACTGTGTTTCTATACCAAGGATTCCCAAAGTGGTCGATATCGGTTTCCCAGGGGGTCGACATAAACGAAAACTGATTTTGGGGTGGACGAAGTCTAAAAAAGGACCCGTATTAATTAACACAATTTCTTATTTGAAACTTTCAAGATACTGTGTAGGTTGTGTTACGTGTACTAACTTGTTATAAGAGAGACTAATATTTTAGTAGGAAGTATAATTGTTGTACTTTTTAAAAATAATTACCTATTTTGTATCAATAATTATTAATTACACATGATATTTACTAAATTTAACGTCGATTTACTTTGTTAAATTTTAATGAGAAATTGATATCAAGTTTACTTACTTAACCAACCGCAAAGTTTATTAATTGGTAAGTATTTTGTACCAATAGAAAAAACACTAGAGATGGGATTTTTAAAGATATTTTGGCTATGGGGGGTCTGAGTTATCAGTTAATTTTGGAAATGGGGTCCCTTGCCTAAAATAGTTTGGGAATTCATGCTCTATACCTTTCAAAGCGAAACACAACAGTAATCGCACTGCTGCTTGGCGACACACGACTCCTAGTCTGAGAAGGCGTCCACCACCGGTTAAACATGTATATCCAGGGATGCGAATATTTGCTTAGTTAATAAATGTAAAAAGTGAAATTCAATGTATAATTTTTCTCTTTACTGTAGGTATATTGAAAACGAAATAAAAATAAAAATGGTTTAAGCGGCACTTATAACACATTAAAGAGAAGTCTCTCGAAGAAAACTCTACATAAAAAGACTGCTTATAAGATTTCCAATTGCTTTAAAGGACCATTGAACGATAACCTACTCGATGGGGCTTCTCCTTACGTTTCATGTACGTAAAAAGTAAAAGAAATGTTTCCCATTTTTCTACATAATTTTCTATATATAAGCACTGACGCCTGTCATCTATAGGTGCCTACCTAGCGAGATTACAGATTTCCATCGGACATAACTCGGTGTAGCAAAACGAGCTTACGAAACCCATACATCGCCCCCCGCAAGATAGAACAGAACCGATGGTGAGCATTGTCGCCCCAGGTGTACTGCCGTGGATTGCCAAGAGATTTTCATGGCATTCCCTTAATCGCCTCTTACGATATCCACGGAAAGAATAGAGTTGGCAGACTCTTACATCGTTAGCACACGGCAATTGAAAAATCCATTATATTAAAAATAAAATACTTTTAGAATTGAGTTCACATACATGAATGGATAGACCGTCTTAAAATTTTAAAGGTCCTAAAATAATATTAATTCTTTCAATGTTTCTTGAAGAAATATTGTTAAGTAGGATCTTTGATTAAAATTCTAAGATACCATAGACACCTTCGCTCTACTTCCCTTTTCGATTATCGAGCCGATTACCCCTGTGCTCGCAAATTCAGAGATCCCCGACTGAGGTAGGGAATAATTTATTGGCACGCTATCCTACAACGCGTGTTTGTGTGAAGGTGTATTCATCAGTTATTCTAGTGCGTGCGGCGAAACAAGCGGTCTAACCAAAATGAACCTTATTTTCAACCGTGAATATTATTATCCCACGATTATTAACAAACTTAATCATTTTCAGGCAAATTCAATTCTTTAATAACTAGAGAACAGTGGTGGCTAGCACAAGGGGCAGGGCACTCGATTTAATTTATCATAATACGCATCCTATGCGAAATCTAAATCTATGCATTCCTAGTAAAAAAAAAAAAAGGCGAAGCTAGAGTCTTCACTGAAATAAGAATTTCTCGGTTCGATAAAATAATTAAACATTAATAAGAGTTAAACAGGATTTCTTAGTTCTTAAACACCAGAGCTAAAGCACACAAGCGATAGAACATAATCTCTCTTTAAATCGCATTTCACAACACACGCATATTCCTTTCTGTTCGCAGAGGTTTTCAAATTGTTCTTTTATTTTTATTTCACGACGCAATGAGTAGTTGTTTTTAATTAAAGAAGAAAATATTAACAGAATAACATTAAATTATATTGCTATAGAGTACTGTTTAAAAACAAGGTTTATATGAATATACAGCCAAGTTTGACATTTTCTTGTATTAAACAAAGGCAAAATTACGTTTACAACTTGTTTTAGCTCTTCACTATCAAATTAATAAGTTCACCATATAAACGCTATTCACCATTTTTTAATAAAATCATAAAAAATAACGATAATGATGGCTACAATCGTTAAGGTAAGCGGAACGCATAAATCTCGGCGACGAATGACATTAACAAATCATTTGGCAGTTTGTGACACAATTTAATTTTGGAAACATTACATTACGGCAGGCTTCTTAACGGAGAGGATTACAAACTCCGAAATGTGTTCTTAGTATATTAAAGAAGCGAGCAAATATTGTATACATTGAATTATATGTAATTGAAAACAGCTGTTACGATTTGGATATTTTTTTATATTTCGGTAATGTTTTACTTTCCAAGTTTATCCGGATAGCTCCTTTAGCATTGTCTTTATGCCCTATTATATTAAGTTGTGTAGTCTAGGTACCATATTCTAAATTAGGGTGACGTTACGAATGGCGCGGTACGACATAATATGTGCATATTTTTTCTTTCTGTAAATCTGTAACTAATGGTAAGTGACTTATCCTTATACCTTTAATGTTTCATAAATGATAACAAACATTTTACCTCACGTCAAGTAGCACCTGCATGCTCCATATTCAACTAGACTTGCTATGCTAGTAGGTACTAGGCGCCTCAGTGTTCACAAATATCAAATTATTTTTGGGATGTATATATCTATATAGATAAATTACGAAATGATTTACATACATTAGGCCAGTGAGAAGAAGTAAATATTTAACCAGCAACCTGTTAAAATTTAATAATGTTACTTGTGCTAAATAAACGAAAGAAATATTTTTGTTGCAGTCTGACAATGATGAATTGTTACCCGTTAAACATATTTAATACGAGTATATATAAGAAGTCAATATATATCTTAAAATTAATTGAAGAAAAATCGTTTGATCATTTGAACAATGTTACAGATAAAAAATTATTAACATTTGTGATAAACATATGACACGCTCTCAGTTACAAATTGATTATAATATTCTATTACCTGATCACATCATCTTATAATTGCATAAGATAAATCTGGGTAGGATTCTATCCTTCTATAATAATTTCTTTAAATCAAATTGTTTTTGAATAAAATTTGGTACTAAAAGTTGTTTACAAACAAGCACATTACTCAACACTAACTAACAAGGCAGTCAAAGTGTCAATACTTCCAACGACGACTATCAAAGATCAGTTTTTTTCAGGGAATATACCATCTTTTTCTCAATAGGTCAGCTAGACGACGCTCTGGAAATTACCGCTGGATATACCGATAAATCAAATCCCAAAGACGAGTAATGGGAAGAAGCACCACAGGTTTCGCGCTCACCATTCCGCTTGCCTAGCCGTGGCTGGGTGTTTGTTGTCCCTTCATGGAAAGTCAATGTCCAGCAGCAAACATATATTAAGGTTCTAACAATCAATTGCCCCCTACCTAGCGCAGGGCTGTTGCTCCTAAGCTGTTTTTAAAAATGTCATTGTAATATTCTACTATTAAAAAAAAACCTACGGAGTTTTTCGCCAGTTTCTTTTCCGTCGGCGGAACCTCATTCAATATTCGAGTTTCCTCAGTCAAGAGAAACGGTGGTAGATGTTAAAAACGACATTAGTCGAATGAAATTTGCTTATTGTTTAAAAGGTTAATATATTTAAATTCTTTAAATTTCACAATACTACTTACTTTAGTAAAATTTAATACATACATTATATGTATTGTGTAGCCATGAATATAAAATTAAAATAATAAAAAATCACATATCATCAAAACGTAGTTATCTACTTGACCTTTTGCATTGGATTTAATTAAGTCAAGACCAATTGAGCGCGCTTGCAGCTGATCCTATCATTTATGCAGCCGTATCGCAGTCTTCTTTTCTTTTCAAAACCGTATATGTGGGTTAATAACAATAAAGTTCCTCGAGTCAGCCAGGTCGAGACAGTATGCTCGAACACACCATACGAACTCAAAAAATTACTTTTTAAATGATAGCAAAAACGTTGCCTTTTTATGTTACCAAAGTATATGGTAGTCAGTTTAAGACGGTGGTTCTATATGAGGCTTGAAAATGAGGCAGATGAAGATCATTATCAGCCCGGTTACAGTGCACGTCCAGTCTTGGACTACACAGGCCTCTCCTAATAAGGACGGTAATCACTACGCATGGATCTGCCAGTCAGCCAGGCGATCGCAGTTGCTTGCATGCAGCTGCCAGTCACTAGTAGTGTATTTTAATTCGGATTACTTCCTTTGTTTTGTGTATGCAACCAATAAAACACTATAAGCTTTTATAATCACCGAGACTTCTTTCCCTTGTGTTTCATTATTCATAAATAACTCTTCTCTTAATAATTTACAGGTGATATAAAAAATCCAATTTCACAATGAAATATCAAAAACATTCATTCGATGCCAACAAAAATCGAGTAATCGATGACAACGGCCGGTGGCCATCTGATGCGTTCTTACACCGTATCATTGCTTGTTATGATAATAAGATACAACAATATTGGAATTGTTGCTTTTTCAACCGGCCGTGGGAAAACAATGTCGCATCTGGTACCGGCAGCTTAATTTTTAAACGACCCACTCCGGCCGTTATTTATTCTACGTCAATAATGGAATACGAAACTGAATAGAACCCAACTAAATACGAACACTACATAACAGTAAACGTTTGTTCGTGATCCAAACGATTATTTTGATTCAAGTTCATGACTCAATGTTTATGAATATAATTTAAATAATCAATTTATAACGTAACAAAGGACTGAGTTCACAATTGCCTGTTATAATGTTTGAAAAATAAAAAAAGAGTTTTGACGCAAACACGCCAGTCCTTGACTTAATTATTTAAACATTTCAGAAGAAAATTCAATACAGGCATCAAACGAATTACATATATTCGAGATTCTAAGAGCTCTCTAATAAAAATAAGTACATTACTTATGTTTTATAATAAAGCGAATAAGCGGGACCGTTGGATAATAAATATTAAATTCTATCGGTATTGTCTAATATAAATTTAATAACATTATTTTAAATTTGTAAAGTTCTAGTAAAATTTGTAAAACTCAAAGAGTACGATCGGCTTGCCTACTTTATCGACGTAAATTCTCAACGTCAAATACAAAGATGATTTTGAAGGGCGGGTTATACACTAATATTATGGATATCTACTCTCACATAATTTTGTTTTTCAAATATATTATGCCATTGAATATGATGTAAGAAGATCTCCTTACCTCTCAATGAAAGGTTGTACAAAATATGAGACCACGCGGCTAAGCCACAAGCAGCCGCTTGTGTAAATGTATTTACTATAAACAGTTTTTGCCAATAGGCACAATATCTGCCGCACAAATAACCAGTTTAAGATGAAAATAAATTAATTACTAACGTTTAAAAAATATATACTTAAGTAAGTCGAGACCCACCAGTCGCCACTCGCCGCTGCAATCAATACACGTCGAGTCGTGTAAGAGACGAGGCTGTGATATATTGACTAAATATTTTTTGAACGAACAGTTAAGTGTTTTTAAAATGTATTGTCATTCAAAGTGAATCTTTCAAAATATTACAAAATATTCAAAATTATATATAAATTTTTTTTAATAAGAAAAGATCAGTTTCTCTATCCCAAAAATTATATGTCGTACTGTATTAGAAAAAACCCAAAAAATTAAGTGTTTATTATAGGACTGTTTAAGGGTTATCTGATACGGTAATTTAAAGAAACGAGTGAGTGCCTCTGTGCTTGCGTGTACACTCGCGACACTATTATATCACATGCGTAGTTGACCAACGCCAATAGTAATCGGAAATTGTAGGATGGCTTTAACAAAAATTTAATTAATATAATTAGCTGCATCTCTTGTAGTGAAGTGATTCATGTGAATTTTAAAGAATGGGAGAATTGAGAACAATTAAAGAATTGAAATGGTACTTAACGTTAAAATCTGGCATCATCATTATTGCTTCCCTGCTTGCTGCCCTAACCCATGCCATCGACCTTGACACACTAGTCGTACGATGTTGTCACTCCACCCTTACTTCTTCAACAGTTGAACTATTCTACCTACTTCTCGAGACGAGGATCTAATCGGATCCTTGAGGCGAGAATCTAATCGGATCAACGCTTCGGATTTATTCCCGTAAAAAAACCCTCTCCGTAGCTGACTAAGCTGGTTTGAGATTCCTCACTCGACTAGCAAAGTACCTACACCACGTCAGTAAGACTATTATCATTAATTTATAATGGAAATTCCGAAAACCAGTAAATAAAAAAAGAAAATTTATGTACAGAGAATTCCACTGTGTCTGTTAAATAAAATTATTCTTGGAGTCCATCAAGACATGTCCTCGTTATACTGTATTTGGAGACCCTAATCCAATGTTATATTTCAAAAAGAGACTAGCAAAATAAACTTTACAATAATAACAGTAGTCTCTAATTTGTGAAAGTTTAATGATTAATAACGTAGTATTTCAACACAAAACCTATATATGGTCTACACTTTCTAAACTACAACTTCCATGCATAATGCATTAAATCGATAAATATGTGAAAAAAGCTGCTAGCGTGTAGTATGTTCCAAATTGTATTTCATTAAGAGTGAACAGAATAGTCTTGCAACAGGAAATTGCGAGGTAACTAATAACGTGGCGTCTTGATTAATATGAAACCAGATAAAGTTGTTTAATGTTGAAATAATATTTTGTAAAAATGGAACCGTCTATGTTTCATACACTTTCACTATATCAAGCTCGAGAGCCATGAGAAATGAGTTTGAATTTGTATTAAAAAAATGTATGCAATTGTGCCACTGCAACCGAATTCCAAATCCAATCGTTCAGATTTTCTATTAAAACAATGAGATCTGCGGGACTTCTAAAGTAATATCCTGAGCTTCAATGATTTATGACAACTTAAAAATGTAAATGTGAGATGTCACCATTGTAGCTAAGGAGACGATTTGGTAAGATGCACTGCGCCATGTAGACACTGCTGCCTGTCGTCGGTCTACGTACTTTTGATTTGGCTATTTTGGAGATGGTTCTATCGTCATCTGTCGGGTGTCATGAAATTTTTAAAGAATCCCTTGGTCAACTCTCGACGACCTTCGCGCAATGTGACAGGTTGATATATTTTCTTAGGCCAGGTGGGTCAGGTCACGTATATACCACATAAATAAAAGGGATGCTGAGCTGGTTTGGACATGCGGAGAGGATTAATGAAAGTAGGTGGACGAAACAAATATATGAGGCGAGTGTAAATGGTAGAGTTAGGAGAGGAAGACCTAGGCGAACATGTCGGAGACGTTCTGAAAAAAGGCCAGGTCAAGAGCACTCTAAACCAACGAGCATGCATGCGAAGATTGATGAAAGTGGAAGAAGCGAAAGACGTATGTCGGGACCGTAGCAAGTGGAAGGAGTGTATCTGCCTACCCCGTTGGGAACAAGGCGTGAATATATTTATGTATAGTAAATAAAAGTAAGAACCACGAAGGTTTAAACGAAAATATTCTAAGCTTTAAATGCAAAATCACAAAAGTAAAGATCAACTCTCAGCATCAAAGGGCTCATAGATGACATACGCCGCTGTAAAATAAGAACTGTTACACATTGTTACGCCGATGTGCTCGAGACGTATACAATGGGCGTCCCACTTAAGTGCGGTTCGCTACCATGTCGGAACAAATTTTCCCGATCCGCCATTATAAGCAACGAGCAAACAAAAGCATTTTCCGTTTAGAGACATCCAAAAACATAATATAAAAGTCACATTACACAAAATACTAAGCGCATGTAGAAGATGTGAGGTTAGATTCATGATTTTTTTTTCTTCTTCTTTATCAGTCATTTATAAGATATAGGCCAGAGAGTCTTGCATGAAAAAGCACTGCAGCAACTTACGCGCTGATGATGCTGAGTCACTAACCCGTGGGATGTGGTTTCCACGTGGTCCGAGGAATTTATTGCCATCAGTTGGTCACTAGAACATCGTCCGTTAGCATATGTATACACATTCATGACGTTTACTTCTATACAAAATGTTTTGAATTACAGTATTAATGGGTTTAAGATTACATACCAATGTTATAAAATCAAAATAATATTCTAATACACTGACAGGATAAATTGATAGCGAGGAGAAGTTAGTCACGGTGTCAGAGTGCCTCTGAAATTAGTTTAACTGCCCTCCGGCTCTCATTATGTATAAAATACATAGCAACCAACATACCGCCGGCGTGACGTGCATTTCTGTAATATCAATGGTTCATATAAGGTCGTAAGTGAACAGTATGTTTTCTATCTGCAATTGAGTCTGGGCGCATGTCCATGGCGTGCCTTGATCCTACCTTTTGCGTTTAAACTATCCTTTCACTCTTGTCATCTTTCCTTATTAAACAGTTACTATTTTATAAAAATACTGTAACCTTATCGATGGTTAATACACTTAAACATGTCTGTTTACGTTATACTCCGAGGGAGAGTTTAATACACATCCCCCAAATAAAGACCCGTGAATAATTGCTGTAGTCACGGAGATTACTCATAAAAAAAAATAGAAGGTACGGGTGAAACCACCACTTGGCAACCGGCCCGCGCGTGCACTTAAACTAAACAGTTACTACAAGCTGTTTGCCTAGTAAAATAAACATTAAACATCACGGAGAATCGAAATAAAATAGGGTTACCAATTATGGTCAAAACAAATAGGATATTTAAAGAACCGCGTAGTTCTGGTCAAAATATGCTATTTACCCTATACACTGAAATTATGTTAAGTAGTTATACATTAATTTGAAATAGCAACATCTTTCTAATTTAAAAACTTCATGCAAATATTTGATTACATTTTAAAAATGTTAAAAAAATCTACATCCTCTTTTCCTATCTCGTATTTAATAACCGACAACCCTAACTTTGTAAACCGCGATATTAACAACATATTAAATATTTGGTTGAATTTCAGCGAAATAATTAGATCACAACCCTCACGGCCGTTACAACACGCACCCAATATAAAACTTTTGGGCGAAACACAACAAACAACGCTACTTAAATCAATAAAAGTTTGGTGTATCGATAGTAGAAAACTTTAAACTTTTGGCTCCACAATATTTCAGAAGCTTCGTAACTGTATGAAGTCAATCTATTCCAACTAGTAACTATGTGTAGAAATCAACAGTACATCTAATTGATTTAAACATTTTCACGAAATTCGTTAGATAACCTGACTTAGACGCCACTTGGATGATGGAATAAATTAATTAAAGTCGTTGACAGATTCCAAGACATCGACTTCGCTGTTGAAAGTGAGCTAAATAATCAAACGGAATCTTAAGAACGCAAATTTTAAATAGTTACGGATAAATCAGCATAGTTAATTGAATATCCCAACGCACCAGACGCAAGCGTAACATGGGATCTAAGTAATTTATTAGTCTGTCACCGGAGTTTGATATCTTTTTAACAGTAAATCGATACTTACTGACAGCATTGTTGTGTCTCCTAGTACGGAATCTCAACAGAAGCAAGTGATTAATTTATGGGTAAAGATATATTGTGATATTTCACGAAACTGATGACACTGCACTAAAACTTTCTCCTCTCATATCCATCAAATGTGAAATAGTGTCGTTGTTTAAGATAATATCGCACTCTATTAGATTATGCCGCGAAAAGAACTTTGTGAATTACATCACCTATGAAGAAGGCGAAGATTGCAACCGATTCAATGTTCTCCTACTCAACTAACCTATACGATACATAACCCAAATCCCACAGACAACCGATAAAGTAAAACGATGCCCGCAATGTAGGATATCTCCTGTGGCGTAGAGGCATTACAGACATCTGGGAGTCGAGAACACGCCCCGCAATGCCAATGCCAAGACGACGAAGTAGTCGATGCGATCTTTTTCGGCCGATGATAAGAACATTAAACAAATTTAACCTAAACTATTATTACAATACCTTGACAGCAGTACCGTAAGGAATCCATCAACCCATTTGGCGCAATGGTTTTGGTAAAGTTGACATGGAAAAGTTGTGTCAGAAAATTCAATGGTGACAGGTGGCGCTATAACTATCTTTAATATGCACGACCCAAAATATCTAGCAAGATCCTCTAAGTGAGTTTTCTGGTACTAGGATCGCCAACACGGGGAAAGGTATAATGGGCCAAGTTCTCGGTTTACTTTACGTGACGAACACTAGATCTCCTCTCCACTAAAGCTCACCGCAAATCGTGACGAAAAATGAAACGCGAGAACATATTAAAGAAAAACATAAAAACGCTGTTTTTGAAAGTTGTAGGTGGTGATATTACCGACTCAAAACAAGAACGCCCGCGTTGATTCATAACAATTGCTTCTACATTTACTGCTGAGAAAATTTATTGTATCATTTGACGAAAGTCAGTCATAGACGTAACACGAACTTATATCGTTGTGTCGAAAATTATTTTTTGCTATTAAATAATAAAAATCTGAAGTCGGTTAGTTTTTTCTTTTTTCTTTCGTATAAAAACATGCCTCCAATCAATCTTCTTTCTTATTCAACATCGCTGCTCTGGTATTTGTAGATGTGTTTACAAGTGGAGCATTCCTGTTCGACATTTCTTTATTCTCGCGCGTGTTATTCGTTACGCATTACGCACACAGGAAGGTACGGAATATAGATATCTGATGGTGATATAATAAATATTTGAATTTGTTAATTTAACTAGAAAACTAGGCCGTGTGCGGTATCGAATTAAGAATCTGACACCCCCTTTCTGCCCGTGGGTGTTGTAAGAGGCGACTAAGGGAAAAGTCTTAAAACGGAATGGCTACTGCCACATGACAGGCAGCAGCGTCTAAGGTGCGATATGTCTGGTCCTGCGATCGCCAATCTCGCAGTGGATTATTTATAGGCTGGGTAAGGAACTAGTAAACATAAATCGTAAAGCCAATTTTAATTTCGATTATGACGTCATCTATCGGTTATTCTTTGAACCTGTCATATACACAGTATGTATGTAATAAATGATGAAAGAACTCGTAGGTACTCCATCGGCTTTCGCTACGATATCCATTATATCTGGGTAAACTCGACCTTATTCGACACACAACTTTCGGTTCGGCGCACACTTCGACACTTTTAGCAGACTTTTTTATCGTGTGTTACAAGGTACAAATTACTATTTTCAAATGAAACTATATGAACATTAAACAAGATTCAATATGAAAATGTTAAAAATTATTTCACAGAAAACAAAAGTGATGACACCGTTGCTACGTATCACTTAGCACTTAGCATTTGTGGTTTTAAAAGAAACCAACCGCATGCAAAGCCGATCAGTGATTTAATAGTTACACAAGTATAAACCTTCGACGTTTCATTTTTCAAAGATTACAATGGAACTTAATAATTTTAATCGATACTTATTATACTTGGATAGTCTTTTTATTCGTTTTGGATGCCCAAAGAAGTTTTATGACTCACAACTCGTGCTCATTTACAAGTGTATATTTGTTAAGTTTATTTTAAAAACTAATTATCAACGTGAAATCTAGGCACTTTTTGGCGTTATAAGGTATCAGCCCTTTAGCGTAACTCTGGTGATAAAGATAGACAAGTCTCTACTCAGCGACCTGTCAAACTGAGGAAACTCGTTTGAAATGTAAAGTAACTGATCACGATTACCATTGTCATCAGCCGAGGGTAATTTACAACGAGCTCTACTTGATTGGTCGATGCGAAGACCGATAGAATACCCCTCCCCACGCATTACCCACCTCTCAACATAAGTGTAATGATAAGGGTAAAACTTCATATATAGTGCTGGGTTATTGGTACTGCGCTTACCTTCTAGCATATTCTTGGTCTTGTCGGTAATTTCAGAAAGGTTTTTGTCCATCAGTGGACTTGGACAGGGTCATGAAGAAACATTATTAGTAGAATTTGGGAAACTCTTCTTATTAGGACAGCTGATGTTAAGTAATCATGTATATTTAGTAACCATAAGTAGTTACTTATTAGGACAGCCGTGTGGTAGCACCGTAAAAACATCTAACACTCTGTCGATAGGTGATTGTTAAAAAGGCGATTTAAGAAAATGCGACAAAGTTTCATGACCTTCGTCAGTTGGGGATACAGCCATTTCTAAAATCCAGACCTAAAATACTCAGAAACTTTTAAAACTACAAAGGTGCTAACGTACTACCTAGCTTACCAATTCCAACTAGTGTGTGTCCAACAGTGGACCGCTTAAAGGCTTATGTAACCCTAAATATTTTCTATTTATCTCAATGGCAATTTTATGACAATATAAAATATGACAAATTTCAGTAAACTCTTTTGCCTTCCCTAGCTTTGTTTCATTTAATAAATCAAATCATTTATTAATCGGTAACATAAATTTCACTCAGCAAACGCAGTTTTCTAAATCTACAACTATTACGTAATGAGGCTCCTCAGATGATTTCTAAAGAAAATATTATTTTATGGTACAGGGGACTAACGTACAAGCAGTTCACCTTATGGTAAGTGATTACCGTCGCCCACGTACATCTGCAACACCAGAGGGGCTGTAGGTGCGATGGATATTTGAGAGTTGGGAGGGAGGGAGAGTGGGCCTTCGGTCACCTCAATCACCGAGCAAAACGCAGAAGAACAAGATGCCTTCACACCGGTACTGTGCGAGGCCGTGAAACTACTCCAGACGTACCGGCCCATTCGAACAGCAGGAAAAGTCGCCGCTTGGCTCTACCACGTATAGAATTTAATACTACAATTTTTTTTAAAAACATTTTAGGGAGCGACCAACTCATTCGCAAGCGTTATTATCACCCATGCATTCCTTTATATTATGATAACCCTTTTTCGATATAGGCTCATATACACAATAACCTTAATAATAAAGTCGATGGTTACGAAAGCGTATAAAAGAGGAAGGAAAAGCTAAGCTAAGGTTACAATGGATGAATGGAAAGGATGAACCGCCTGGTGTCGAAGAGCAAATTGCACGATTCCTTATACTTCGCAATTTATTCTGAACGCGGCAGGCTCGCAGATTTGTATCGGCCGCGGATTGGCGGCGCGCCTCACGCCTACTGTACGGAATGGAAGCAATTTCGGTATCGGCCACAGACACATTGTTTTCAGATTCCCTATTCCCGGATACGTCGGTACTAGTATGTATTGGTATACATTGGCTATGCCGCCATTTCTAACAATATAACATTTATTTTTATAATATTGGTTAGGTACCTATTGTCTTCGTTAAAATTCGGAACCAACGCTACTGGCAGGAAATAATATAAGCACAATGTAGCCGTACATATATATTAAAAATTATTTACCGAGTCGCTTATAAGACATCAAGATGGCGACCTTATAGACAAAAACACACGCGATGAAAAATAAAATCATATACTATGTACGAGCAAGTTATTATGATGGTAATATAAATAATGCTAGACGTGACATATAATGAGATCAAAGAAAATGATATTGTTAATAATAACCAGGCCCACGAGGTGACCGCCATACAGGATGGTTTGCCGACCGAAATTATTCCGAACCCCTGCAAATGGGTTAATCCCAATCAAGCTCCGGACACGAACTCCGTGACGGACCGCTCCGAGCTCAAATACAGACAGCGGTGCTTTTCGATACCGCCTACATCGTCCGCAGTTTTCTTTCCCTTTCTCCCTGGTCGTTGAGGGTTTCCGTCTGGTTCGGATTTATTTATTTTACTTTAGGTTTTTATTGTACATTATTTACTTTACGGCATTTTATATATTATATATACAATCCAAGATGATGAGAATATATGTAAATACCCTAAACACAATATTATTGTGTTAGCGTACGTAATACTTTATTTGTATAGTCCGAAAATATTCAGTCCATTAGTAGTATTGGATATAAAGTAAGTCATTAATGTTAACGAAATTATTTATAAACAACTACTCATGCAAAATTTTTTTTTTTTAAAAACTGGCGCTAAATTGTTAAAAACTTCTCTAATTATCTCTTTCACATCGTTTCTCCAGCAAGTCCGTCTAAGCTTCGATAACTATTCATATAGCAGTCTTCTATTGTTTATTGTCAATATTATTTAAACACTCGTAATTGTTAGGGATGAATAACATCCCCTTGCGGCGCTGTATGCAGCACAAATGCCTATAAACTCATACCAATCCATAGACATTCCGTCTTAAATTTTTAGGTATGCCATGGTTCCAATTCTTCCAAACGCTCACATCATGTGATAATTGTTCGCAGCGAAGCTAGACAGTGCGTCAGCGTCAGTGTGACTGTCGGCTGCAATTAATGCAATTGTCGTTAATTTGTTGTAGCAGCATCGAAAATTATAAAAATGTCGGCATCATTCAAGCAATCGACGTTTTGATATAATATGTACTATTGACACCGTCAGGTCGATTAAAACGTCGCCGATTCCACGACCACGCGAATACCTGGGTAGTATGATTCCCGTATAAAAGTGTGTATACAAGCCACTAACCTCCACACTGAAGAAGCCACTCTACCATCATGCAATAGTGTGCAAGTATTAATTTATTTCGGTTGGAAGGGTGGTGTTAGCGTAAGAATCTATATATATCTTTTGGGGAGGCTTAAGTCCTGCAGTAAACTATTTACAGACGTTTAAGTTAAAGTAAGGTAAAATAACGTTTGAAGAGCACCGAAAGCAGTAAATAACACTTCAGGGAGACGAGCACAGCTAAGTACCACACAGGACATTAGAATTTAAACTTCTGGTGCACCAGGTGCGTCGCCTACTCGTTTCGGCACAATAAACAGAAAATACAGAAAGAAGTTGGTACGGGGTTAAATAATAAAATATAATCATCTGCGCTGATTCTCAATTACTTTTAACCACACTGATATGATACCGCAATATATTTTTTCATGAAGTGAACTTCAATGAAAAGAAATCGTTTCGTTGTTACAAAATATATAAATTTTGCCATAAAACTTTAACTTAAGATATAAGAATAAAAGCGAAGAGAAAACCAAAGATATAATGGATACGTTGGGAGATTTATGTTAAATATTTAATTAAACGCAAACAATCCTTTAATCTTATTTCACAGCCTCAGTACACATCACATTCCCACAAATTACGAGCCCAGGATTAGCAGTTTTTTTTATGAAGCGTCAAACTTAGAAGCGTTGCGTGTCCTTGTACGTCAAACGGCTTTAGTGTCATTTATCTCAAGCGTCATGTTGAGCCGTTAGTAATCCACACTATGCAGGAGGGTTCAGTGTATCCCGCTTGCCCCAGATTTAACGGTGGGAAGAAACCTAGTACACGGCCTATGCAGCCTGATGCAGCTATGTTATTTCACGGTTTTCTAATTCACTGTCATTTTCATATATTGACACACTTAAATATGGACATTGACCCATCACGTGTCATTACTTTGAAACAATTTTCCTTCTAGTATCATAAGTCAGGACTTATGACACTGAAAGGGTTTTACCACAAAAGCTGATAATACTTCTTTAATATTTAATCTTGATAATAAACCCTTAAAAAACAAAGAATAAATGAACTAACTTCATCTGTATATAAACAATTCCAATCTAATATAAATGAGACGAAGTTTTAAGCTATTCTCAGAAACAACGTATAAATTGAAAACCATTGAGTCGAAAAATAAAAACAAATATGCATGACGTGCCTCACACCACTGACCGTGTTCAGTTACAAACAGTATGTCCTCATTAAATAAAAGCGAATAGATTTATAACTCAATCACTCCTCCAGCGTTCGAAAACGACGGAACGCCTAAGGGACGTTTGTTAATAGTACGCACGATTTCAAAACAACGTTTATTTAAATGGCGCTTCGAGTTGCACGAATTTAAATATGTCACTCCACGCGATGCTGATATGCGTTCCGCGCGAATAATTACTCAAGACTTGAACGTAATTACAGACCTACCATATATTCTCATTAGACTGCGCCGCGAAATGTTGTCAACAATTAGTTAATTTTGTTTCGCAGATGTTGGCATGTAGTATAATGGAGGTAGACACATTCATGTCTATGTTGTAGCTGGAAGCATAGGCGCCTATATGAGTGCACTTCAGAATGTATGGTGGCGCATTCGGTACAAAAGTTTATTTCTAGGTTTCTATGATTTTAGAATGGTAATTTAATACGACAAAAACAATCAAAGTTAGCAAGTTCAGATGTAGAGCAGGTGTTCGTGAAAACAACCTAAATTGATAATGCTTCTTTGGTTACCGTAGATTGTAACATTCGTGTAACTTCTTAAAACTACGAGATTATTGAGATTTTTTTTACAAATTACTTGCGATTGTTGTCACTTTGTTAAACTTCATTATAATGAAAATTGTTTTTAAGATCTTGTACTAGTTTCACAACAAATAATTGCTTCTGACAATTATCACAAATAATTTATTGTGAAACTAGTACAAGAATTTATAATAATTTCCAGTTTTAAGTTATCTACGGTTAGACAAAAGGCATCAGATTATATTAATACTGTCATTGTTTTATTTTTTATTACGAAACTTAAAGTTAATGTAAACCACAACCCTTTTATTTTATATACATACGTCAGTACCTACGTCTAAACAGAAGGGGAAATAAATATAATCTTAAAGCACCACAACATTGCATTTTAACAAAAACGTTTATCTTTCTATTTATCTGTTTTCACTACTGGGGAGGGTTTCAAACACAACTAACACACAAACGTGCGTGTACGTTACATAATTACTATAATTTTTATTTGTAAGTTGCAAATAACCGTTATAAGGTCTGTGACTGGGCATATATTATTAGTAAGATACTCGATCAAAGGTTGTTATTTAAAATTTGGATAAATGAAAGAAAGAACATTTTATAACATTTTTGAAGGCCAAGAATTAGCATAATCAAGAATTAAATATTAAAAGGAATTTATTATACGGGCTTACCTAAAGACTGAACAACAGAAACGATGCCAAATGATTTGTTCTAAGCCGAGGTTTCTGGCCATATTTTCTGTTTAAATAGAACACAAAACATCGAAACCATTCATAAGATCTGCTGCCAAAAATACCTCCATTAAGTCATTGAACTGCATATCTCAGTACTAAGCTCGATGTTTATTCGAAAATTTTCTTTGTTAACTTCAAACAACAACCTATTTGTCGAACGCACAGTACCAAATTAAGACATTGTGTTAAATGAATATTACACTACACTACAATGGAATGTTCGGTGGACTCAGAGACAAATGGATCAGCAGAGTCGCTACGGCTGGTGGGTTTGATTCCTGCATGAGATAAGTACTCACACTTAGATGGCCTACAAATATTTTTTTCCAGGTCCGGGTGTTTGTCTCATGCACAATTTGACGTGGCGACATTTCCTACAACGACAAAAATACTACAAAGTAAACAGTTTTCATAAAAGATAAAAACGGCCATTAGAGCGCCAACTGCTTTTTAAGAAAAATAATTTAACCGATATACAATCCGCGTGGTTTAGTGGTTAGCATACCTAACTGCCGAGCTATGGATCTGTATCCAGGTTCGTATCCCATCCAAACCCAATATGTATGTATCACACAAATCATTGACAGTTCGTGTTGGATGCCGAGTCTCTGACATTGCATCTGACCATTCCTCTGATCTTATCGCATTACATCGGTTACGGGAAGGCGAGACGAGTGAGTGCCTCTATTTTTACGTGTACTTGATGCACTATAGTATCTACTGCGCAGTTGACGACTGCCGGTTCGATTCGGAAATTTTCTATCCTTCCTTCCGTGATCTAAATCGACCAGAAGGATAGCATTATCAAGTTACGTATTGACGAGTTCAATTGCAATTTTTTTAAGTTATGATCGTCTATTGTTTAATCGTATATTCAAGATGAACACGTTTAACAAGAGCAGATTACATTCAAAACCGGAGGCTTGAACGTCAGCACCTATACGATATCATCCCAATTGTTCCAATCATCTTTTGTCTCTTGTCCTTGTGTACGTTTAAGGATTCACAATGAGAAATCTAGACGTCTGATAACTTTGTGATATGACTATTGTTTAACTGAACAAATGTCTATTGTTCGTTTTGTTGTTTTAGTCAAATCGAAGACTCGAAGGCCGAAAAGGATTTTTTACAAACTTGGGGATATGGGTGTAAATAAACGAGGAATATAAAATCATAAATCAGTTCTTGAAAATATTCGGCCGGTAAGATTACTCCAAAACGATCGGTACGATTAGTACGAAAAATATGGCACAAGGCGCCCCACGCTTTTCCACGATAACATTAATATTTTTCCTTAATTATTTTATTTTATTAGTTCGATTTATTGTTAAAGAGTTTCTTTTTAGTTTTTTTTTAACTATATTTATTTTTCCTTTTTTAGTTCAATTTGTCGCTAAAGCGTGTTCTTTATTGTTTTAAACTATATTTATATCAGAACAAAACCAATCGGTGGCTCGACCACCGTTCATTATGGTGGCGAACAAGGATTTCTCTACAAAGCTTATAAATTTAAATTATGGCCTGGTTTTTCTAATAACAATTTTCTCTATTTTGTTAATATCAGTTCAAATCAATCAGTTGAAATTTAATAATTATTACTATAGATACAAGGCTATGCAGCTTACCAAAGACCATAACGCAGGCTATAGTGAGAAAACCCTTCACACTATTATGCCGACCCGAGTGCTCGAATCGAGAGTAGGTCCGAAACATAACACATGCGCAGACCGCGAACAGGCTCTATCTATCTCACTCTCTCACAAAAGATCTGTGAGAAAATTGTCAATCCTGGCGATACTAATCTGAATAATGAGATAATCTTATCGAATTATTATTTTGCCATCGTTCCTTGATAAGTCTACAACGTTATACAAATCTGACCGTTTAAAATGGGTCAAAATTGAGTTTAAAAAAAAAGAAGTCTGTTACAAACAAGCAAGCCAAGCAAGAAACATACAAGTGAAACTAATATAAAAGCGTGTTAAAAAGGAGGTACGACTAGTCGCTTTTAATAATCCTCATTATATTAATACGTGACCAACAGAAATTTAAGCACCTTTTTTAATAATTATTATAAGAAGAGAAACGAAACTTATATCATTCGAAAGGTACTGTGCCATAGACGTGCACTAAAATGAAATTATATGTGTATGTTGGCGTTAAGACAGGTAAAATAAAGTGAACATATCAAACACACATGATTTTTCCATTCAAAACGCTGTAACCAAATTAACGAAACCATCTGGTTATCCGAAAAACAAGTTAAATTTCGTTACTTTACGAACATAATTTTTCATTATACTAGAATTAGGTAACAACTTAAACAACGTTCGCTTTTCACCCAAGTCTAAATAGCATTAAATCATTCGAATGAAATGTAAACAGATAACTCCAAACAAATGAAATAACAAAATAGATTAAATACGGCAATATGTTTGCCTCGGTCACTCCCTTGTTACCACGTTACTTTGACTTCAAATGACAGGTGGGTAACTGGCGAACCGTCTTATAAAAAATGTTTTATTGAACACTATATACTAGTGATGCTTTTAGCATAATGTCCTCCTTTTGATCACATATTTTACATTGTTCAACAATTTATAAATAAAAAAAATTAGTTACGCTAGATGACTAGTGGTTAGGGGACCTGGTTTCGAAACACGAAAACCTGGTGACTTGAGCTCGATCCCCTATACCAAGAGCTCGTACCAATGAGTTTTACGAAACTTATATATTTATTTATTTAAGCTTCATGCACAAAGTGGTACACATGGCGGACTTAATGCCTAGAGGTATTCTCTCCCAGTCAACCATTAGGCTACTTATGTACGATTTGTATCGTTCGCTTGGACATTGAGACCGCAGGCAAGCTCACCACCTGTTAAAAAGGAAAAGTGGATTGAAAGGACTAAAAATGCCCTGACCTCTGTCCATATTGGGTCGTGAGAACTTATTTTATTTATATTGTTTACATACTAATCACGAGTCACACCGCGACTGACTGCCATGCCATACATTCTATGTCAACAGTTCTTTAAAAAGTACACAGCTGGAAAAAGATCTCTTACAATTGTAGAAATTGCAGTTATATATCTATACCGTAATAACCTTGCTGTCAAGCGGGTTAGCGATCGCAGTAGCAGACACCTCGCACCTTAGACGCTGCTGCATGTCTCCGGTCTGTATAATTTACGTCTGACATATTTGGGATGGTCATTACGACAAGTCGACTTTTACGACACCCAAGGCGTAGCGCGACGCTATTTAATAGTAGTACTAATAGTACATGATCAAGGGTGTCGTAGAAGGATGCAGTGTACACAATCTTTGCCAATATTCAGCTCCGAGTGTGAATTCCTAAGGTGTTGGAAGAATAAGAAATCCATTATTATGACACGTGGAGAGTTAACAAATAAATCTGTACATTAATGGTTGGAAGTTATATCTGCCCATCTGACTACTGAGTGATGTTAAATCTGGTCAAGTCGTACAGAATTTACACCATTTCTATAAGTACAGTTTCTTTTTTGTTTTTTACCTTTCCAGTAATGAGTCGAACATAACCGATAAATTTTAGTTCCGTGGACCGACTACTTTTCGCTGGCTCAATTTTTATATATAAAGGTAAAGATATGAATGAATCGATCTACTCGTGAGCAAATCCACGTTGTTCATTCACAAAATATTCGCTCCTACATACAAATACCACAATAGATTTCACAATCACACCTTTACCTATTCTCCACCTCGCTGTTATTAAAACAGGAATGCTTCAATGAACTAGTCGACAGGAAGTGAGTGGGTGAATTAGTTCCGCCGCGATTACCGGCCAATAATACAAACAAGTCAATTAATAAATACAGTCGCCACCGAATGCAGCACGGCTGCACTTCGAGGTCAACGTACGATTAATACGAGCGATAGTTTCTAGCTGTTGTTTATCGAACTAATAAATATTTAGTTGTTCAGTGCTTTCCTGTCATCACACTCGTTAAATGCGAGTGTGTTAAGCTTCTAGAAGAGTGGATGGCATTATGCGCTGTGATTAATGCTCTCAATGTAATTAGAAAGAGACCTAAACAGCCGTCATACGAAGAAAGAAAGGATGCGAAGAAACATGTGCTTAAAGAAGTACAAGCTATGTAGAATTTTATGTAATAATAATAATAATGCTCAATGGCGTTTCAACTGACATATGTCTTATGACGTATGTAGGCTAGTAAGTTAATACAAAGACATGGTTTAAATTTTCTAACATCACAAACTAGTTGATATATAATACAAGGACTTTAGCAGTTAGGATGTCATTGACAATTAAGTACAAAAAATAAATGGAAAATTTTAAAAAGTAAATGGTTACATTCATATATTGCATTAGTATTTAGCTTTAACAAAACAATGCCTTCAAAACCATAAAAAAAGCTTATAAAATATTTTACTCGCGTTGGACGCGCAGTTCATATCTCTTATCTAACTAATAATTCGTGCACGTTGAAGTATGTTTTATAGTATTCATTGATCCGTTTCTGTTTAATGGTTTTTATGTACCCTAAAACAGAGTGAAGTTGTTAGAATGATTTTGTTACTAATATACTCGTTGTCTAAACTACCAACCAATAAATGTCCCACAGCTGGGCAATGATCTCCTTTTAATTTATAAGGGTTTTTGGAGTCGAAAAAGACACCACTATGCAGTAACTTAGAAGTGTCACATTTTTTGTTAAGTTGTAAATAACATTGTAACATAGCATTAAAAAAGAGACCCGTCATGCCAGTTCTACTCAGCAAATCATTTTTCGAACCGGTGTAGACTTTAAACTTCAATTACAGATCAATACAATTATCAATATACAACTCATTTGTAACTTGATATTTCTGAAATGTTTTCTATTTACTTTTTAAACCTATGGTCTCTTTTTATTAACATCGGTTAATTTATTTCCAAGATTTTGGACTTGGCTTTGTATAAAAAGACGCAAATACTCTTATGTAATGCAATGTAGCAGCCTATAAGTGCCCACTGCTGGGCAAAGGCGTCCTTCTCAAATACGAGTATCAGAAGGGCCCGCCACGCTGCTCCAGTGCGGGTTGGCAGGCAAAGACTCTTAACGGCCATTTTTTATTTCTTTTCTATAGACGGATTTAATTCTTTAATTTACAAAGTAATTGTTAAGTAGCAGTCTATAGATGTACCGCTGAGGAGCAGAGGCCTCTTCTCATTTTTGAAAGAGTATTGGAGCCTAGAAGTGTCCGTCACGCTGCTTCGTTACAGGTTCCTCTCGATATTTTCATCACTTCAAATTGCAAATAATAATTTTAAAGGGAGCGGTACCGTTGTATGAATCCAGGTCATGTAACGAAATTGAATCAAGTCCCCTGTCACCCTGAGCTTCCCCGAAACTCCATACAAGTAATATTAAATTCTATCTCGGAAAGATTCTATCTCTGCATCCCGCGGTACAAAGTATTTATAATAAATTATTATTTAAAACAAATTATACTTTCTGTTACAACAAAAACAATTATACTAACTAACAAGATAAATTGTGTTTCAAGTAACTGTAGACTCTACTTTAAAATTCAAAGCAATAAGCTGAAAATATGATACGAGTGTAACCGAAAAATGTATCTTCGTACACTAAAAGCAGCTTTTCGCTTTTGTGTTAAGATTTAAAATCGCTTACGACTTTTTCACCGGCTACCAAAGGTAATTTATGAAGTGACTGTTGCGATAAGAATAATATTTATCTCTCGTCGTAATACGAAAGGTCGTGTACTCTTGCAAAAAACAAAGGAGTGTAAATAGAATTCGTATTAAAAACAAATATTATAGGCTTCGATTAGGACGACAACTTCCGAATACCATGGGCAGACGTCAACTGACGTCGGCGCAGGGTGTATTATAGCACCTAGTGTTCGCACAAACACAGAGGCACTCTTTCACCTATACCATACCGTGTTTAATTGAAAAATATAAAATTACAAACGTCACACCGTCCAAGCGACTGCAAGTGGACGTTGAATCTTTAGTGAAGAATTAAGCAGCGATCGCGTTGCAACCGTTAAAAGCGTATACAGACAACAGACAGAGTTTACTATTCACAGATATTTAGAACCACTTTTAACAAAAAATGTATACAGCATCAAAACTGGTGCAGTTTTGATACTGTAGAATAATAACTGCCTCGGAGTAGCTACCACACTCTTCCTCATTTCTACCACCAAACAGCAGTGTAACAGTTGTTGTGTTTCGGTTTGAAAGGCATGGGGAGCTCGGCTATGATGACCTTCTTGAAGTTGTTTGCAGGTGTCCTTAGGCTGCAGTAACAACTTACCATCAGGTGGACTGTTAGCTCGTTTGTCACCCAATCCTTTAAAAACGAGTATATATATACTCATTGATATTTTAAATTGCAACAAAAGGACAAAGACAAAATGATTTTATCGTAATACGTACATAATGTATTTCGATACATTCGTAACCAGAAACTTTTTAAAGCATTACATAAATTTTTCTGGCATACTATTTACCATGAGACACGGCATGTGGCGTTACGATACATCGAAGTACATACAATTGATAGTTAATAGAATCAGGCGTCACTATGCGGCAATCCATTATTTTAAAATCGTGCATTGAATTCACTACCAAAATTAATGGGTATGCTAAATAGCATTTACAAATTGGCACAGGTTATTCAAGTCAATATTTATTTGAAGTAAAATTTAATATGCCGAAATGGAAACGGTATCACAGAACATAATAATTTTAAAATTAATTCCAGCTGAGTAAAATAATTGAACACAGAACAACACTCGCGTGACATCTTGTTTCAAGTGTTCGCCTCTGATTTACTACCCCATGTCGTGTGAAAATGCATGACAGAGAAAACTGCAGGTTATTTCCGTGCTTTTAAATCGTAATATTTATTTATTCGTGGTAGAGCCAAGCAGCGGCTTTTGCTTTGTTCGAATGGGCCGACGCTTAAATAAATTATACATCAAATTCTTAATTATAATTTTTTTTTTAACTAATTGATTCAAAAGGAAACACAACAGATTTAGGTGTTAACATTTCTGAATGAGTTTTTTGTCCATTTTAGAACAATGATGAGACGATTCATTGCACCGTGGCGACTTGTGTCAGATAATTTAAGTTAATTTACGATGAAGCTGTAACCGCACTTCAGTTATCAAGAGACGTGATAGATTGAGTCGCAGATAGACGCCATAAAACTTGTTAAAACTGTCGTTTGCCGCAGACGCACTCGGCATTGTCGCAAACTTAAATTAGTATCCCCTTGGTGACACAACTTTGAGTATGTTTTATTCATTGTCAAGAAGACAAAGAAAATGGTAGATTAGCTAGTGGTCACAAAATAGTTTTAAAGTATAAAAAACGCCTGCAGAAAGCTCATGGAGGTTCATATGAAATGAATAAGTCGTTAACTTAGACATATGTCTACACAATTATTAGATTATGTGGGGCTAGTTTCCAGAATAATTTTACGTGTGGGTACACACACAATGATAAAAAAAACAGCACACAAAAGATCATAAACACTACCTGAACTTTAAAGTCGTCTAACTAAACCTCAACTATATTTACAGTTCAGAGACTAACTAGACTGCGATTACGAAACTCTCGTTTAACCACATTGATGCGTGATAAAGTCACGGATAAGCAAACAATACTTAACTAAAACCAAAGATAGTATACAAAATAGCAGTGAAAGCGCTCGAGTATTCAAACATAATTTGAGATCTTAATCTGCTCTCGGCTTTCAACCCAGCGAGAACAATACGGTCTTGTTCAGCGGATAAATATGGACACATTTCAGGCACTGTTTACCGAAAACGAAGTGAGGTACTGGTAAGTAAACGGGAGGAACAATGAGGCTAATCTCACTTGAAGAGGCAACTTGACAAATAAGGGGGAGTGCGACCGGCGGCCGCCAAGCGTCTCAACCTGGGAGGTCCGACGATACCGAGTAACCGAATTAATAGCTCGCATGCCGACCGAAGATAGTAGCGCCACCTCAGTCAGCGATGGGAACGCGCCTAATGATTTCGATGTGCATTAAAATGCCTTCCGCGTCGGCTTAACAATATGCCGTGTGAAGTGAAGTTATTCTATATGTCAACTGTAATAATGTTTATTATTGGTAAAGGAATAACTTCTGAATGAGAATCCAGCGAACTTTATATATCTCGCGCAGAACGATCAAAATAACGTGCAATATTTTAACTATTTATAACCATAATATAAAAGCCATGGCATAAATAACACATTGTGAGTATTTGAATAGCTCGTTATGTATCCGTGTATTAGCTCCCCTGTAAGATATGTCAGGCATCTTCAAAATGATTGCCCTTTGTGTAAATGACAATAACTTCACAGGTACATCATAATAACAGGAAACGTAACGATACCTAAATGGACGGACAGACGTTAAGATATTTTTTTTAAAGTATTTACTTAATGATTTATTGTATTTACGCGAATATACTTGTCACAAGTCGACGTACGTTCCTGTGAATTAAACTAAAAGTTTGCTATGTGGAAAAAGCTATAGATAACCGTTTAAAGAAAAAAAATGAGGAAAAAAGGATTTTTAAATGTTTCTCACTTGTGTTCGTTTCCAGAACTCTATGTAACGCTGATGGGATAAGATCGAAGGAAAAGTCAAATGAGTTATAAAAGATAATTAAAATACATCAAGAATGTAATACTTATAATTTATCTGATGAATTAATATCGTTCTCGGCTGTGATTTGAACCCAGGACCCATGTATACACGCGGTGGCCTAAAATCAAACTAATACGAGTAATTATTTAAATACATTTCTCTGCTGAGTACTCTAGGAGGTTAGTATGCAACAGAATTCTGTTAACTTTAGAGAACGCTGTTAAACATTGCGGGGGAAGTTTTCTTAAAACTCTACATCAATATCGTTAAAATGTTCTTGCCTGTTTTTCCCCAAGTTATTTGTCAAGACCAACCAACCATACACTACGAACATTCTTTCGAAACTAAAATATAGTAGATAAAGCAGAAAATAACTTTGAAATTGTCAAGGCGAGTGAAATAATAGAACATACGGCACCGTTCGCGTGACGCCTCGTTTCAAGTGTTCGCTTCTGATTTACAACTCCATTTCTTATAAAAAATAGAAATGCATGACACATTACTGCGAGTATTTATTTTATTTTTGTTATAAGAGGGCATACATGTACCGGAGACAGTGATCTATCACTAGTCTTGATACAAATAATTGACACTTTGCCGTTTAGTCATGGTATATGAATAGTCGGCGAAAAAATCTACCTCCATCGGACCCTTCCTCCAATCGTATTGCATTACAGCGGATATGGGAGGATAAAGAGTGAGTGCTCACTTGACAACTGCCGATATTATTCGAAAGTTATCGGCGTGTTCGACTTCGACCAAGGTAAATACCCAGACTAAGATGCGAGGCGCCAAGTAATACCATTGTCCATCCGTCAGACAAGCTTGGGGGCTTTTGCTGAGTAGGAGTTTGGGAGTTGGTTCATGTCCAGGTGTATCGCATACAAGACAATAATCTTGGAGAAGTTTCATGTACTTTCCTAATATTGGATAAAGATAATGGATTGTCATCCACGATATTTGATGTAGTTGTCATCGTGTCCAGTAGTTAGTCTGTCTATATACAACCTTCAAAACAGATTATTATGCGTCAACGTTTTAAAAACAAAAAAAAAAATCTAATAATAAATTTATTTTCACCATATACAGTAATGCTCGTTTTTCTCTAACCACAGCCATTTCAAATTAAATAACATGTCAACATACACGTTTCCGTGGCTTTCGCGGTGTAATAGAAATCGCCGATGGCATCGAGTTCAAAAATGTATTATTTGTAAAAACAAAAAAAAAGATAGGTGTCGGTCACTGGTATTTAACACAAAATGAATTCCCAACGTCTCTGTAAATTATTTATTGTTCGCACTACGATGGCCAAGTTGGCACTCAATTCAGAGGTTCCGTATTACATGCGACTAATTTACGGCTAACAGGCCGAGCATAGCAATGAGTCCTGACCATAAGTCGCGTCGTAATTGATCTAATCAACAACACGTAATAAAATTCAACCGACCTTTCAAAATTACTTAGGACTAAGAGTTTCTACACCAAGACCTATAGTTTCATGGTTGGCGTGCAATGTAAAGGGAAACTTAATTTTATTTAAAATTTATTCATGGAAGGAAACATTATCACAAAAAACACCCAGCTTTTAATATCGAGTATTCTTAATAGGTTTACATTTAACCTTCAATGAAACTGTATTGTTTTGTTAAGCGAAGGTCTACTTAACGCATGGACTACCAAACAGACAATTCGGCCGATCGAAAATCATTTGTTGATTCTCACCACGGCCAATGGAACAGTCGTATAATTCGCAAGGACGCTAAACAATAGCCAGGAGAGGTGATTTGCATAGTTCAAGTACACCGAGGAAGCATATTCCGCACATTTGCATGCCCAAAACGGGCGTAGCTATGGCTCCCGGGACGCGGCGCCGGGCTGATGTAATCAAGTGTCTGAACTGAGTGCTACAAACAATAATCATACAAATTTAAATTTCGACCCTCCAAATTGCCGCCGCGACGTGAATTTATTACTGTACAGTATGGCCGCTTATTACTCAGCGCCTTGGGTGTCACACGTGTTGCGGTTGACACCATGAGCGCTACAGCATAGACCGCTGGCAAAGTGTGAGAATGGGCACGTTGTATTTTTATTCGGAATTATGTAATACATGCAGTGCCAGTGCTGTAAGGTTTGAAAGCGTGTAAACAAACGGTGTACTCACTTCCAGCCGGTGGAGTATCTCGAAAAGAGCCATATTTCGTTGCTGTGCGGCCGAAAACAATGGCACCGCTTTCGCGCTCGCTGACAGTTGCACGGTCTCTGTAAGAGAAATTCAATGAACATTTAAATTCAGCAGAAGCATAACGGATAAAAGAAAAAAGATTTATGACGTAAACAGTTTTTGTTATCGCAAGCTGTATCAATAACATTGGCGGTATTTCAAACGACTAGTTTTCATTTCCTTAACTTGATCAATGTTCTCGAAATAGTACAGAATAGAAAACCGGAAATGTCCACTAAAATATATCTACAATCCGTACGAACATCCGCTGTGAACAATAGCAACAATTTTTGCATATATGGGATTAATTTAACACCATGTAGTTCTTGTTCGAGTGGACTTTCAAAATAATGTACATATTATTTTATATTTTATTTAAACATAAACAAAGTACTCAATTTAAGTTACATGGCTACTTTTAGGTTCTCTCAATTGCAAATTTAATTTCCAAAGTTTTTTTTAGTTTCCAGGGTTTGTATTCAAATAAGAAACTGTTACGTTTAATTAGATTTTTTCGTATGTATGTCCCTACCCTTATCAAATCCAGTCCTTCCGTCTATCAATCCCAGCATCCTAACTTCTTTAGTTATGTCCCTAAATGCTAGAAATTTGATAAAAAAAATAATCTAGATGTAGATCAAAATTTTTCAAATATTACATTAATTATAACGCACTTATGATCAACTCGTTTAAGCAAAGAGATAAGAAATTTTATTTTATTTATTTACTTCGATCAATATCATCTACATAAAACTAAATCTACATAATGCCGACTAAAGTTCAGGTTATTGATATCCGATAATCGTATGACGCCTGGGAAGCACTTCAGAAAAAGGACAGCAATCAATTTTGATAGAAATTTTTGTACTAAAGGAAAGCTCAAAAAAACAAAAGGTACCGAATCGTTTCTGGCTCTTCGCCGACCGATGGCACGGCACTCTCCCTTCCGCCGCCTTTTTTACGGTCGCTCGGATCGCGCATAGGTCACCTGTGGGCCATTTTCTAATATATCCTTATTTCTGTTATTTACTTTTTGTTTTGGAAATAAATTCTCCTGTTTATATAAGAATAAGGAAGTATATATTCTAAAAATTCATTATGCGTATACAATCTGCGTTGGTGTTTTGGAAGAATGTTGATCGATAAAATTTTAATCAAATTCATTTTCGATCGATTTAACCGTTCCTATCTCAGGATATACGTCATCCCACCCTTACAAAATTTATTTCATATCATCATCATTACAGCCCACCACAAGTCCGCTGCTGAACACAGGCCTCCCTAAAGATCCGTCTATCCTGAGCCATACATCGGCTTCCCGTAACATTGTGTAGGTCATCACTCTATCATGGGTCCATCGAGGTCGGTTACACTAATTCTACTGCGGATCTCTACGTTGAAGATTCTATCACGCAGAAAACATTGTTTCACTGCGTGATAGAATCTGCATAGTGCCAGTGATGACTCACGGAACCGAGACGCGGTCTTTCACTGTATACGTTGTTTCACTGCGTGATAGAATCTGCATAGTGCCAGTGATGACTCACGGAACCGAGACGCGGTCTTTCACTGTATACGTTGTTTCACTGCGTGATAGAATCTGCATAGTGCCAGTGATGACTCACGGAACCGAGACGCGGTCTTTCACTGTATACGTTGTTTCACTGCGTGATAGAATCTGCATAGTGCCAGTGATGACTCACGGAACCGAGACGCGGTCTTTCACTGTATACGTTGTTTCACCGCGTGATAGAATCTGCATAGTGCCAGTGATGACTCACGGAACCGAGACGCGGTCTTCACTGTATACGTTGTTTCACTGCGTGATAGAATCTGCATAGTGCCAGTGATGACTCACGGAACCGAGACGCGGTCTTCACTGTATACGCTGTTTCACCGCGTGATAGAATCTGCATAGTGCCAGTGATGACTCACGGAACCGAGACGCGGTCTTTCACTGTATACGTTGTTTCACCGCGTGATAGAATCTGCATAGTGCCAGTGATGACCACGGAACCGAGACGCGGTCTTTCACTGTATACGTTGTTTCACCGCGTGATAGAATCTGCATAGTGCCAGTGATGACTCACGGAACCGAGACGCGGTCTTTCACTGTATACGTTGTTTCACTGCGTGATAGAATCTGCATAGTGCCAGTGATGACTCACGGAACCGAGACGCGGTCTTCACTGTATACGTTGTTTCACTGCGTGATAGAATCTGCATAGTGCCAGTGATGACTCACGGAACCGAGACGCGGTCTTTCACTGTATACGTTGTTTCACTGCGTGATAGAATCTGCATAGTGCCAGTGATGACTCACGGAACCGAGACGCGGTCTTTCACTGTATACGTTGTTTCACTGCGTGATAGAATCTGCATAGTGCCAGTGATGACTCACGGAACCGAGACGCGGTCTTTCACTGTATACGTTGTTTCACTGCGTGATAGAATCTGCAGCGTAGCCCTTTCCATAGACCGCTGATCGACTTTGAGCTTCCTCATAAGGTCTAAAGTAAAAGACCACATCTCGGTTACGTAAGACGGTTACTGGCACCGTCCAATATAAAATTATTATCAACATAATTCTATAATGCATTGAAATGTTTTCAAAGTAAAACACATTATAACGATTTGTTTGTCAATTTACTATTATTTACAACAAATTTTAATATCCTATTATTATTTCGTAAACACATAAACTTACCGTCTAATGTTTATCTGGCTTACGGCATCAGCAGCGAGGTAAATTTAATTCATAAACAAAACCTCATCGCTTAAAAGCAATGTCCTATAAAATTCACACGATAAGAAAAGACGGGGTAACAACAGACGTTACAACGACTCCCGATGAATTTCGATGCAGGGAAACAGAGCCATAACGGGTAGATTAAAACGCTGTAAATAAACATACGTGGGGCACGTAGCATTAAAAGTTTAGTCCGAACGGGAATACTTTTATCCTTCGCTGGAAACGACGTGGAATTAGAAAGATTGCCTCGAATGTACAACGTTACGGATACGTATTGTAATGGCGAGCCGGTCGCAGCATTTAATCACGCAGATTGAATAAATTCGTTCTTCAGCTGAGTACATTCACACATGTGCAGACTCACAAAACTTATTTGTGTCGGCGGAGTACTACGTTCACACAAGATAGGTGTTAATCTTCTTAGATAGATAAACCAGAAAGTACAGAAGAAAAAGACTTTGATAGATTAATATTTTCAATTTATTGCTGTATTTGGTCTGTGCGTTGGCCTATTTTTACTATTGGAGTGTAATAAGGTTACGTATTCCTCACGAAACCATCGTGAGGAAACCCAGCATGTTTAAGAAATAATGTAAAAAAAATATTTCGAGGACGTGTGAAGTTCACCAACCCGCACTGGAGCAGTGGGGGCTCTTTAAACGGCCACACGTTGCCCAGCTGTGGTCATTTACAGGTTGTTTGCTTTTAATCTTGTTAGAGCCACATAGAATTTTACATTATGTTCTCGCAACTCTTGTATTCTATTTCTTCTACGCCTCTAAAGCTTTCTCCAATTGCATAAACTCCGTGGTATTTGTCATATACTGTTACTTAACTGTGGCCGTTAACTGATAAGCCTATCGATTTAAAATCTTAACGAAGGGATAATTCATTACAGGGTTTAAAGAAATTGTAAAAACTCTTGTCTTCGTATACCTGGCACTGGCAGCGTCATGACTATCTACCGCTGTTATTCTAGTATATGGTATTGTGTTTATTTAGGTTTGTTTAACTTAACCTTACTCCAATGGGCTTGTCTATAAACATGTCTTATCAAAATAATATGCATTAAGTATTTATGTAGGTTGAAGTTCATTAAAAGCATTTAGTATTCCGTAAAATTTACTGCTTAACGCATTATTATCAAAAATAATTGACTAGTATATTCTGTAATGTTAACATTTAGCCCATAGAATATAACATTAGCGAAACGCACGCTAAGCAAACTTTCAAAATAGTGCACCAATATATCTTCACGGTCATTTAGTGTAAGTATCGCTGTGTGAATATTCTCTAACATGTGGTTATTTAACGCCCATGCCCATTGTCATTTCTTACTTTGACAGCATTTACGTGTTATGATCCTTAACAAATCGAATTAGCATACTAATACTCGGCTCCAGGAAGTACACTATTTAACATGCTTGGACATGTCGTCGCCTGGGTACGAGATTCGCATTGGGAAATCTAAACAACGACATCCGAATAATGTAAATAACTTAAAAATTATTTGAGGCTAAGGATATCTACATTACATACATTTTATCTCATATACTTAGGCACAAACTTATGGTTACTTTTTCACATATTATGTGTAACTAACTTGAATTAAAACTAACATAAATTTCTTGTTAGTGTATAAAAAAATAAAGGCTCAAAGGTTTTTTCCAAGTTAGCAAGAGATAAGGAAACACAAAGAAAAACTACAAACTTAAGTTATGGGCAAGGACAAACAGGAATTTGATAAGAAGAGAAACAAAAACAACTCAACAAACAGCAAACGCTAAGTTAAAGTATTTTTTTAGGCACAGGAGCGTATTTGTTACTAAAATATATTCAAACAGGATCTCACATTTTTATATTTGTTTTTCTTAAAATTTTTAACAAAACAAAAACTTTCAATGAATAAAAGGATAACAAAAGTTTTTGTAATCTTTTTATTTGTTTATTATTAAGCATTGAACACTGCACCTTAACGTGCCTAACAATTAAATCAAATCATTTAGTCGTCGACAAAACCTCCGTAACGAAGTTCCTCTGACGGAGAAGAAACAGTCGTAAGAAATTCCACAGGTATCCTACACTTCATATGATTTTTTTTTCAAAACAAAAAGTTTTAATAGTATCACAACAAAGTTATAGAAACAGCAACAATCAACTCATTCTTAGGGGTTACTAATATCCATGTATTCCTATATATTATAATAACACTTTTTTCTTTCTTTAATACATTTTTATACTTATTGATAGAATTTGTACGTGGTAGAGCCAAGCGGTGGCTTATACTTCTGCTCTAATAAGCCGGCTCGACCGGGGTAGTACCACGGCCTCACAGTATACCGGCGTGAAGTGGAGGCGTATTGTGCTTCTCCATTTCGTTCGGTAAGTGAGGTAACCAGAGGACCACTCCTCGCTTCACCTCTCCTCCCCTTCTCCCTAAGTGGGTTGCACTTCCTCAAATATCGTTAAAGGCCGGCAACGCCCCTGCAGCTCCTCTGATGTTGCAGATGTACGTGGGCGTCGATAACCACTATGTTGATGTGTCTGTTCCCAGTATTAACATAATAAATATCAATATTCTTATAAATATATTTATGTTTTTATTTGTTTAAATTTATCATAATAGATTTTCTAGAATTAAGATTATAGATAGCTCTTATAGCCTTGTTTTGTTAAACAAATAATGTGTCTGTATCAGTCACGTGTCTTCACACTAAAATACCGTACCATAAGCTACAATAATAATTTAAAAACTTAACATCTACCCGAAATTGTTAACCGCCGAAATTTTTTTTTCTACTGAAAATTAATAAATGCATTCAGTAAGATTTATCTTTTTAGGGTTCCGTATCCAAAACAGAACCTGTATAATTTCGCTATGACCGTCCTTGTGATATACTCAACCTTCAATATATACAACTCTGCCAGGCTCAACAGGCTCTGATTAATTGTCTTTAAAAATGCAATATTTATAGATAACTTTTTTAACATTATGCGAGATGAATTGATCAGTGTAAATGACAGCTGATTTGAGAGAAGTCGAAGTTCAACTGTTTGTTAAAGTGAAAAAGTAAGTTGAATTCAAAGGTCCGGCTGAGAAAACCGATCGGTCATTTATGTGCAGCCCTATCTAGGGCGTAACTCTACCACGAGATAAAGAAAAAAAACCATAGCTTTCTAATTTGAGTGTTTTTTTTGTGATTGTATCTGGGTTGCAGTGATTCCCTTCCTCTTATCTAATCAAAATGGACAGGTTAACAGTCAAGCTGTCCTCGTATAAAACACTAACTGAGGCACACCCTTTTATTAACTTCTCCGTATACGATGTGATAAGATCGAAGGAAAGGGTTCGAATGCAGTTTTCGCGGACAGTCGCAATACACGTCCGGAACACCCAAAATTCAATAATTTAGCCACGGTTTCTTTCCAAGGAGCATACCCTAGCTTCAACTTTTAACATTGTAATATGTTATCAACATACTTACCTTATCGAGAAAGAGTCACAGGAAGTGCGCACACATTCGAAGCGACTTTCATAAACAATCAAAAATGAAAAAATAAACGTAACTGTTCGAAGTACTTGTGATAGACATACTTATAGATTCATACACAAGTATATAGAACAGACGCAGCGACCGCGTACAATATTTCAATCTTTCTAAGAACTCTTAAAACTTCCGATCCAGATATGAACGATATAAGTATAATCTTACACAGTGATCGCAACACCGGAAAGAAGATTTCTTTGAAATCGTGAACAACCTGAATGAAAAGGAAAAGAACGGATGCTACATTAGATCTGTTTACTACATTTCGGATTTTTTATTTATGAGTTTGTATATTATTAGTATGTTATAATAAGCTCAAAGTATATAATATGTACTTTTAGCTTTGCATGTTCCGCATCGGAGCCGCACGTCAGTAAGCGAGATAACCAGCTTAAGATATACCGTACCAAAATTGAGCAGACCGATAACGAGTAGCACAGCGTCTGAAGTACGAGGTGTCTGGCGCTGCGATCGCCAATCCGCTTGACGAGCGTGGTGATGTATGGAAAATCCTCCTTATGGCTGAGGCTAGGCCCTGCACTGGATTATTGACAGGCTATTAAGGTAATCTTATAACAAAGAAAAATTATGATATCCTTTCTTATGAAATATACAAAATTCGACAAAGTGGTAAAAATTCGACATACTTTAACGTGAACAAAACACGAAGAACTTAATATACCTAATAACTTCTAAAAGTGGGCTAAATCGAAGTTATACAAAAGACGAATGCTACACATATGCTATGCATACACATTTGTAAATATACAATATATATTCGATTAACACGAAGCTAAGTAGTGGACTTTTACACGTTTCTTAAATAAAAGTATAGTTCCGGAATCTCTTATGGTAGGCGGTAGTGAGTTCCACAACTTATTGTTGGTTTTTGACTTGACTCCAATATTGGAGTCAATATTGAAGTGTTGATTCCTATTTCGAGAAGCAGACGTCACATCCCGTCCCCGGTTAGGGTGTTATATATCTGGCATATTTGAGATGATTATGGTTAGAAGGTACACCATGTTGGCATTGTTAGCATTAAAAACATGTTGGCTTTATTGGCATTAAAAGAATTAAAGAAAGAAAATATATTTATTTGCTAAAAATGTATGCAAACAAAAGTAATTAGTTAAAACAAAAAAATAACAAACAAAAACTAGATACATTTTAAAAAGGCACGGAACGAACGAACGAACGATCATTAAACGGAATAATATCATATATTATTCCGTTTGCGCATTTGCTTACAAATTCTAAACAGATATCACCATTAATTAAAACATTTCATGAGGACGGTTTATATGTATAACAAATTTACATTTAGTTCATATATTTCAGATGTGTCCGTGTGAACCTAGTGCGTTGCGCAAGTGTGTTATACGTAGTTATAAAATTCTACAGTCGACGACCACAGGAGCTAACGAGCAGCTGTTATTGGTCCCAAAAGGCAATCGAAACACAAAAAAGAAATAAGTGTCAGTGAACCTTTCGCAAGCTGACCCTAAATAGGAACATATGGTGTCAGTAACAAAGTATATGGACAGGATGCTACTACGGTGATACTCTTCATTATCTCGAAGAAGACATCCGGAGTGAAAGACGCGACGTATGCAACGCCTAACTTGTCGACGAATACGTGCCGATTTAGGACAAGCAATACATAAAAGAGCTCACTGTTATTCTATTACATATGACCTCTCGACCAGTTCATTGCTGTTTTTAATTGTTTATTTAATTAAACTAAACAACTCCGCACGACGTTGGTGGTCCAGTCACAGAAAATAAAAGAGATATCATTAATATACGAGTAATTATTACTGGAATCTTCGACTACTTCAATTAATGTTTTTGTTACAAATAAATTCGATGATATCAGTTCTGTAATAAAGAATAACATTGTGTTATTCTTTATTTGGTTCGGTATGTTCCATCGGAGTGCATAAAGATACTTTAGAATTAATATAATTGACCATCTCTTTTTAATAATGAGTAATTATCAATAAATATTTTTTTACAAATAAGATCGTAGAAAGCCATTATGAACATGACAACCAAGTGGTTAGGGATCTGACTCCAAATATGGAGACTCGAGATCGTACCCTATGTGGAAGGCCTGTACCAATAAGTTTTTCATTGGTACTTATGAAAAGTAAGTTGAAACGAATAAATTACTAACATATAAAATTATTACTTTCAAAATAGATAGATAGCTTATATCAAGAATTGATATTATTCAATATAGCTTTTTCATAACTTGAATAGCGGCAGCCCGCAACTTCGTCCGCGTGGTCACTAATTTTACCCCACGAAAATTTTATTGAGATAAACTTATAAGATAAGATATTGATATGAATGGGATATATCCCATTCCATGGCATAATCTAATTCTCCGCCAAATTTTTTTTATATCCGATCAGTCCCTTAAGCGTAATTGAATGGTCAAAGAATCCAACGTTTACGTTAAAATATAGTCTTTAGCAATTCTGGAATCATAAGGAAATTTTAAAAGTTCAAAGTCCGTTAAATAGCTTTTAAGTAAAGTCCGTTCCTATATAGATACATACAAAGATTTTAAATAGTAGTATAGTAGTGATTTATTTAACTAAAAAAATAACGAGGAAGATATCTACCGAAATATCATAAAAAAAATCTAGATTTAATATTTAAATAACAATTATGCTAAAACCGTAAGGGAGGTTCATAGAGCTTTTGGAGCTTCGCGTAGCGCTTTGTAAGACTCGCTAGCATTCACGGGCTTAAGCCTTTTGAATTTTATTAGTAATACAAAGCTAAAACATATTATGCACGGACGATTAGAGACGCAAGAGTTAACAGCTGGGCAAAGGCCTCCTTTCATTTAAGAAAGGGTACTATAATATACATTTAGAAATGTTACAGTGCGCTATTAAAAAAAAATTGTGAGGCAGCCTCACAATTTTTTTTTACATGATAGAAAAATAAAAAATATTTCAATAAAATGAGAAGTCGGACATCATGTCGTCTACGGAGACGTTATAGTGCTGTAGATTACTATAAAACAGAGGCATTCACTTGTCATCATTATACCGTCACCGGTCTAACAAAAAATAAAAATGATTCCAAAGGTTACGTCGGTGTTACTCTAGTTCTGCAGCGAACATCTTTGTTGCAGATTTCATCTCGCAGAGAAACCGAGCCCGGAGCTCAACTCTTAATTTTATTAAAACGAAAAAAGAAAGGCAAAAGGGTCAGTTGAAATCGTTAACATAAATTTGATTATCATTAATTATCAACAGCGTGTAATCAATGGTCCATTCCGAAGCAAACCAAATTATTAGTCCGACCCCAATTAAAGGATCCTACGAATTTCGATAGCAATCTCTAGTTATATAATAAGGGTACCTTATCGTAACATCGTTATTCTACTTCCAATGGTTTACCCAGTAGCGTTGAATAATAAAACGTATTGTTTGCTCGTTTATTAATTCGCGGTTGCTCATTTTTTCTAATACCGAATCTGAATCGTGTTTTTCTAACATGTAGCGTACCTGCCATCGGCATAGACTGAAGATTTCACAAGGAGTGAGCTACAAGCAAAAGCTGGTCGTTATTATGCACAAGTATCCTTTCAACCTTGTAACAAGCAACGCCTAGCACTTCACGAGCACGATACGTTCTTCAAAGACATTTTACATAAAAGGTGGCTGATACAGAGCATTATCAAATTCTCCTGTCTAACTTTACTATTATGTTGTACATCGCTATCGATATTATCCTTAATATAACTATGAGTGGTATTCCGCATGCAAAAACAATTAAATGGTATATATATAGAACTAGCAATTGGATTTGTAAGGTAATTGGAGTAATTATCAAGATCAAAGACCTATTACAAAAATTTATTTTTGAAGAAACTTGTTTAGACATTAATTAAATAAACAAACGCGTCAATGACAAGACAATTTTACTAAGAATACGAATCGTTCGTGGAAATGACGTCCTCGTTTCGCTCCTCCACGCAAATGGATAGATCTACGTGGGCTGTTATGTATATGTAAAGAGATAGGTATTGTTACTGTTTGCAAATTCATCTGCTGTTTGATGGCGGCGTAAAAAAACTTGCCACCCTATTTCATCTTGTAGGTGACGTGACCTAAAATACTAAGATAAATCTTAGTTTCTAACAGATGGCGGAATAAACGTCTCTATAAATGGCTGGAATGTATGAAGGCTGATGGCTGGCAGCAGCGACTAAAGTGCAAGGTGGTACTAAGATGGGCAATCCGCCTGCCAAGCGGCAAATCCTCCTCTTGGGAAAAGTAGTTTTCAGTCAGTAAAGAGGAAAGGAGAAAGGGAAGAAATTAATCTTAGCACGATCGCTCGGCGCGAGTGCTTTAATGCTAGTCATATGTGCAATGTACCGCAGGAAAGTCTTTGTCACGAGGCGTAAGTTCAAGGAAGCCGATGACTGTTTTTTGATGCCGATGAATTGCGCAGGTAAAGTGCTTTGGGGTTATCCCGTATCTGAAATCAATACTGACTTAAAGTCGGGAAGCCAGCACTCGAAATGTTCGCTGAAACGATCTGGTGACAAAAAATCGTATTTATTCTTCGAGGTCGGGTCGAGTTGAGCTTCTCATAACTAAAATTTACAATAAATTAGATACGGTAACCACTATTAAAACTAAATGGTATACTATAAATAAGGTAAACCTTCATTTGTTATCATGTCATGACTTGTTCACTTTTACATTTCTTCTGAACTACATTTTCGTTGTGATTGGTTTGATTTCCTTGATTGATTTTCTCTTTGTTCTTCAGTTAAAAAAATTTATTAAAATAAGTAATAATTATAAATTAAGTAATTTACTTTAGTTTAAGGAGTGTATGCCAGTTACGTTAGTAACATTGATTCGTTTACCTTTGCAAATAATACTATTATATCATTATATTTTTCCTTAATTAAATTTCTATGTAAATATCTTATAAATCATATAAGCCATTGGATACCATATAGGTTGTTATGAATAAAGAAACGTACGTAGCTCATTTTACAAACCTATAAAAGTCTTCTATATAGAGTAATACAAGCTCCATCGGAAATTTTTATTACAAACGATTCGTATCGCAGTGAGGCGACGCTGACGGAGACAGTCATATTCTATTGCATTTTCAATAAAGTGAACGTAATACGTTTTGCCGATAAACATATTTTATACGTTATGAGAGCTAAAATGTTTATTTAAAAAATATCGTATTCTCATTTATCATCTACCTCACAAAGACAAATCATCATCGCAGTTAGCAAAATTAGATCTTCGTTCTTCTTCGCGAATTAAGCTTATTAATGCTATACATTTTTGTGAGATATTTACAGACGTAAGATCTAATTTACATAGCAATCAATATAACATGTTTTTCAGAAACTTTTTCAAGAAGACCAACAACACTGCAGAAATAATATCATTACATTTCCTTTTTTGTAAAAATCATTTGCTAAAATTTGAAATTTTAAAACACTAATAAGAATAAAAAGTCAAGTAATTTGTTGCATAAAGGAATAATGAGACATATAAACGCTGTTCCAGTGAGGGTTAGATAACATCATCAGCGGCATCTAAGCGTTCCTATTGAATCTAATCCGAACCAAATCCAAACGATTGGATGATACAGATCTTGTAGTTTTTCTTCAATGCTATGCGTATGGGAAATCGATACTTAAAATTGCAACAAACAATTTAAGTGGTATCGTCCCCTGGGATGTAACCCAGTTCTTTAGCATTCTACAAAATTTTGAACGAACGCACGGTCTTTGACCGCGGGTCGTAAGTATACAGGAAAGATATATTATTTTTTTCACGCGACTTTCCCGGAATAAAAAGTAGACTATGTCGTTCCTCAGGAATTATTGAATGTATTTCCATATCAAATTTCTTGATTGGTTCAGCGGTAAATGCGTGAAAATAGAGTTACTTTCGAAATTATAATATTAGTATGCATTGCTGTTCTCTACTTAAGCTCTATGCTCCTGTAAATATGTTAAATGTAAAGAGCGCGCTGATACCTTTAGAAATGAGAAAAAACAATTAGGGGAATTCAGTTCAATTCATAAGATTCATATCAAGATAGAAAATGCGCAAGTTACTGAGCGCCACTCGCAACCACACCACCTACGGAGGCAGCCACTGCTAGCAGTACACTTACTTCTCGCAGATTCCTTCCTACGCATTGCCTCACCTGCCTACAGACAGATTCTCATCTTCCTGGTAATTATATCAACGGACTAAGAAACTATGCGTGCTTATGTGAACTGTTTTCATTTACCTGTAATATTGTGTTTCGCGTAAATTGCGAGATCGAATTCTATAGTGGATAAAAATATATTTAGGCATCAAAATCGACTTGGTAGTTTTCACATGAGGCTCGAACATACAGAACAACGTTCTCTTTTGTTTTACTATTATTATATTTTATGTAGAGATACAGATTTATTAACTGTTAAAAAAAAGGTCGTGTACAATAGTTTGAAAATCGCTTAAATATAACAGTATAAATGTATACCAAAAAAAGCCCATAAAAAGATTGAAGGATATACTACTAACAAAAAAGTAACTTTCGGAATAAGACCACGGATTGCAATTTGATAAGGAGCAAAAACGTTCCTAACACAAGGACGAACGAACGTTTCATCACGTTTTTGTTACAAAGGCCTATTTCTTGTTCACAAATACTTGGTGTGGGCGTATATTTAATCCAATAATATTTCACAAACTGGCATTGCCAACTGTTACATGAACTTTAGGAAGCTTAATATACCTATTAAGTCTCAAACAAAATGTCTTTTAACTCACTTTTATTAGTTCGACCTATATGTATGTATGAATGTAATGGAATCTATATATTAAATTTACACCCACTTCCAGGCTTCTGAATAATTTGGAATTTCACACACGTATCAAGAACCAATGACAATAAAATAATACGGTATCTTCGATCTGGTCTAATGATGGAGCTGGAAGGTGATTAACGAAACCCTTTATTATTATCCGGAATTACTAGTGAACACATTGCACAGAGTTTGAGCTTAAAAGCTTAAAAGGGTAGTTTGTTTTTAAACCATATTTTATACGTTACAAGCAACACGCTCAAGCTTCACAACTTTTAAAAGAAAAAATATATACACATGAGACCTTTGTACTTAGTATTTGAGTAAAACATTATTTTGTTTTTTAATTGAACATTTTATGTCTCCGTCTATTGATATAAGTACAACAAACAATTTAAGTGGTATCGTCCCCTGGGATGTAACCCAGTTCTTTAGCATTCTACAAAATTTTGAACGAACGCACGGTCTTTGACCGCGGGTCGTAAGTATACAGGAAAGATATATTATTTTTTTCACGCGACTTTCCCGGAATAAAAAGTAGACTATGTCGTTCCTCAGGAATTATTGAATGTATTTCCATATCAAATTTCTTGATTGGTTCAGCGGTAAATGCGTGAAAATAGAGTTACTTTCGAAATTATAATATTAGTATGCATTGCTGTTCTCTACTTAAGCTCTATGCTCCTGTAAATATGTTAAATGTAAAGAGCGCGCTGATACCTTTAGAAATGAGAAAAAACAATTAGGGGAATTCAGTTCAATTCATAAGATTCATATCAAGATAGAAAATGCGCAAGTTACTGAGCGCCACTCGCAACCACACCACCTACGGAGGCAGCCACTGCTAGCAGTACACTTACTTCTCGCAGATTCCTTCCTACGCATTGCCTCACCTGCCTACAGACAGATTCTCATCTTCCTGGTAATTATATCAACGGACTAAGAAACTATGCGTGCTTATGTGAACTGTTTTCATTTACCTGTAATATTGTGTTTCGCGTAAGAATTGCGAGATCGAATTCTATAGTGGATAAAAATATATTTAGGCATCAAAATCGACTTGGTAGTTTTCACATGAGGCTCGAACATACAGAACAACGTTCTCTTTTGTTTTACTATTATTATATTTTATGTAGAGATACAGATTTATTAACTGTTAAAAAAAAGGTCGTGTACAATAGTTTGAAAATCGCTTAAATATAACAGTATAAATGTATACCAAAAAAAGCCCATAAAAAGATTGAAGGATATACTACTAACAAAAAAGTAACTTTCGGAATAAGACCACGGATTGCAATTTGATAAGGAGCAAAAACGTTCCTAACACAAGGACGAACGAACGTTTCATCACGTTTTTGTTACAAAGGCCTATTTCTTGTTCACAAATACTTGGTGTGGGCGTATATTTAATCCAATAATATTTCACAAACTGGCATTGCCAACTGTTACATGAACTTTAGGAAGCTTAATATACCTATTAAGTCTCAAACAAAATGTCTTTTAACTCACTTTTATTAGTTCGACCTATATGTATGTATGAATGTAATGGAATCTATATATTAAATTTACACCCACTTCCAGGCTTCTGAATAATTTGGAATTTCACACACGTATCAAGAACCAATGACAATAAAATAATACGGTATCTTCGATCTGGTCTAATGATGGAGCTGGAAGGTGATTAACGAAACCCTTTATTATTATCCGGAATTACTAGTGAACACATTGCACAGAGTTTGAGCTTAAAAGCTTAAAAGGGTAGTTTGTTTTTAAACCATATTTTATACGTTACAAGCAACACGCTCAAGCTTCACAACTTTTAAAAGAAAAAATATATACACATGAGACCTTTGTACTTAGTATTTGAGTAAAACATTATTTTGTTTTTTAATTGAACATTTTATGTCTCCGTCTATTGATATAAGTACAACAAATAACCACCTAAGTGTATTTTGTGTAACTTAAAGACTAGACGGACTTAAATAACAAAATCTTATTAGGAGGCAAGTTACATTATTCAGTGCAGTTTCAGTTAGTTCCTGAATATATTTCCGTTACACCCTGACGATATAAATCATTCTCAGTTCTGAGAGCTATTTAGCCGGTAAATTGCCACTTCAGTTGGCTGATCTAAAGGCTACGTCGATTATCCTTGTTCAATTAGGGATATTATTATCGTTAGAATCGTAGAGAAACACCAAGCATAGCCCTTTCCATATCCCGCTGCGCAAATCTGAGATGCCTCTTACGGCCTGCAGTGAAACACCATGTCTGTGTATTCTGTATGTCGTCACTGGCAACGCGCACTGGTGTTTTAGTGGTTTACTCGTCGAGAAGATGGAGAAGGTGCAGTCGAGTTTGTTTTTGTTGGTAGGTACATTTGTTGAGATGGTTGATTATCTTACACCGTAACCACATGGGCGATAATATGGTTAATAGGACTTTAAGTCTTCAAATGACTTGTCAAAGTACCTTTCTTCTTATCCTTAACTAGCTAAAATGGTTAGGTACCATTTTAGCTTACTCTTTTAAAATAATATGTACGAAACTGTAATAGTGCTAACATCCGCAATAAATGAGATGAAACACGCAGACACACACTCTTAAATCCCCGACATACGTGAGGGAGCCGCGAGCAGAATACTTAAGACGACCATTATTATTACGCCATTCACCTTCCAACCTTTGAAACAAACATGTATATGTATATGTTTTTTTGTTATTTATTTACTAAGATTAGTTTATGACATTATGATTTGATGATCTTCTTTTTTTTAATAGTAAACCTCAAGCATATGTCAATCTGAGCGGAAATAATCGCCGTTCCTTTGTGTTATCAAACTTTGGCATAGGATTAAGTCATTCCATTGGAAGTATCTGCCTTCCCGTATCCGATGTAACATTAATGTGATATTATCGGAAGAAGGGTAGCCGCACAGAGATAAACACGGGACACAACACAGTACAATCCAGTCCCGAAAATTAATATGGGCTCCGCCTTGGGTTTAACCCGTGATCCATGGCTAGAAGCATTCTGATACGCTAACCATTTAGTCATACGGTCGTGATATCTTATGGTTAACGAAGTAAAACGGTCCATTTATCTTGACTTTGTCCTACTTTATAAAGAAAGCTCGCTTAGTTTCGTCAAATTGATTTTCAACCGTTGCCAATACGCTGTCTCAAAACGTTTATACCATAGTCTCCTAAATTTTGGTTATTCCTTTGATAAAAATTCACACATTAATTGCGAATAAGTAATATAACTGTGAATAAGATTATCTTTACGAGCAAAGGGAACAAGAGCCAGAGTTTTTTATAACACGGAGGAATAAAAATATATTGGAAACATAATATAAAAATATATTGGAAAAATATTTAAGTCACTTACTATGAAATGGGAAATTCGCCAAGCCAAATAGCTTTTAAAATTTCTGTCGACTCGCGTTAAAGTCTTTTATGAGAAAAAGTTTTCATCTTTACGTATCGGTCAGATGTGAAAGCTATTATGATAATGAGAATAAAATTTATTGCTTTCGGAAATCTTTAGATGTTAGTTGAGATAAATTACATTTTAATATTGCGATCAATACAGGACAAAAATCACAATATATGTATATATATATATATATATATATATATATATATATATATATATATATAAGTAAAGTGGGCAAAACCACTTCAAAAGTTTGCACAAACGTAGACTGTGATGTGCAGAAAACTGATTGTAAAATTATACATAGCTCAGTAAGGTAAGTAATATAAATAGTCCGTTAAAGAGAAAAAAAAAATCATAAAGTATCATATTAAATAAACATTAACGCGAAGAACTACAATAAGAAATATTCACGTGTATTATTTGCACAATGATATATGTTCATATTTGGAAAATTACGGACAATGCTCGGGGGTGTAAAGTTATTCACGGGTAGTGAGCCATCCGCCAGTGACGTTGAATGAAAAGGTTTTCTAATGTTTAAAATAAGAACAGCAAATGTTGTTTAAAAGGATGCAAACGGATGAACATGACTCGGGCCTGTATTTTCTGATAAAGTAAAAGAAATCGAACGTTCGCCTTTTTTAATGGTTTTCTTCGGAACAACAAAATAACGCCATTTGTAGCAAACGGAATACTTAATTTATTGACACAAGTATTCGGCGCAGATCGAGTAAATGGAAACAGTATTACAAAAGAAAAAGGAGTTTGTGATTTAAGTGATTTTAGTCAATGAAACTCAAAACTCATTAAACGAACAACAATTGAAACTTACATATTCCCTTCATTGGTTTCACATTCTCTAAAAGGTAATGTTTTAAAACTAAAAAGGCACGTTAAATTTCCCAATGCCAAATAATTATAGTTATCTAAATTACGTAGATACTCTAGCAATGCATCCTCGATGTACGTGACGAGGTAGCGAGCAACGCATAAAAGGGCCCATTGTTATTCTCCTATGTGTCTACGCCCTCTGACCTCTCAATCGGTCCATCGTTCTATTTTTTTAATCAATTACCACGTAGTTTGAATTTCAATCAATTTAGGTGGTCGAACCGTAACCATTGGGATAGTTTTATATTCAAGGTAGTTTTGATAAACATACGAATTTCAAGAGTGTTACCATTTTTATTTTAAAGGAAAGGCGGCAAACGAGCTAGCAAGCGGTTACCTGATGGTAAGTCATTACCGTAGCCCACGTACATTTGCAACACCAGTGGTGCTGCAGATGCGTTGCACCAGAGGTGCGGTGCGGGTATTTGAGATATGGGGGGGAGGATGCGGAGGGGGATAGGGAAGGGGAGCGAGCCTCCGGTTACCTCACTCACCGAACGAAACGCAGAAGCACAAGATGCCTCTGCTTCACACCGGTATTGTGTGAGGCCGTGGTTCGAACCCGGTCTAGCCGGCCTATTTGAGCAGCAGCAAAACCTGCCACTTGGCTCTACCACGTATAAAAATTCATGCGTTACTGAAATGTTCTAGTCGATTAATAAGGAAACGTAATAAAACTTCAGAAAAATTATTTCTAAATTATATTTATTTTTCTACGTAATCATCTTTTTACCCAATAAACCATGAATAACGTTTTAAAAGTTGCTCAATTCCGTTGGAAAAAAAGGCTTGTATCGAAAAAGGCGTCTACAGCCCACATGACCTCATCATCTCCATCAAATTTTATACCACGCATGTGGTCTTGTCACTATGTATTAGTTTCGCGTATGATACAAGTAAAAATTAACATATTATATTTTAATGAGAATCATCCTATCAGCCTTCAAATAGTACAGTGATAAACATACTCGTAGGATAGCCTAATCGCCACACTAGGGGAGTGAATTGGCGATCGCACCAGACACGTCACATAAAAGTAACAGCCTGTAAGTGCCCACTGCTGGGCCTTTGCCTTTGCCTCCTTCTCAAATAATAGTAATCAGAGAGGGTTTAGGAGCCGGGAAGGACCCGCCACGCTGCTCCAGTGCGGGTTGGCGGGCTTCACATAATCGAAATAATAATTATTATTTCTCAGACATGCTGGTTTCCTCACGATGTTTTCCTTCACCGTGGAGCACGTGGTAAATACAGCACTTAAAATTGTTATTAGCTATTTTAGTGGTGCCGGCACCGGGGATCGAACCCAGGTCACTCACGCTCTATGACACTAAAGGAAGCGTACCTGTACCCTAATGCTAGTTTTCTTTCTTCTTTAACAGCTTGTAAATAGTATGCTAATAGTCAGTGGCATTGCCCATAGGAAGAGTTTGTTCTAATCACCACGCCCGGCAAGCAGGTAGGAGCGATCCCAATACCAGAAACTTTACACCTTGAGACACTGCTGTCCGTCATCTGTGTGAGCATTTTCAGCATGCCATTTTCGAGATTGTTATTTCACCATCATTTCCATTTTTTTATTTTAAACAAAAAATCATTTCGCTACCAAAACTATTGCGCAATTCGATGCAAATTTCAAAAGAATATAAATTTACAGAAAGATAGAATTAAATTAAAAACTCTCATGAAAACATCAACATCGAAAGTTAAAGAACAAGAGCTTCCATACATTGTTTTAACCCAATTGTAGCAGCTACATTTTTATATCAAAATTAACCTAAGTTATTCAGCGCCCGGTTAACAACTCATCTTATTAAGTTTTTTGTTAGAAGAAGCAAATAGTAAACAATTCAGTTTCAAATTTTTGTAGACTATATCTTATGTTGGAATTTATATCCAATTTTAAATAACTTTACTAGGCAGGAACAAGTCACACAGGGGAAATATGAACGGAGAATCAGCAAATCATGAGACATCGAACAACGAAGGAAGTGCCGTAGCATCTATGATTATACATGTGTCACCAAATTTAACATATCTTGATTAAATTTGGTGACATGATTATCCACACATTTGATTTCACAGTTTAGTCAATGTCGCCTTAACATTTATTCACATATGTGTATTGATTTGTTACTACATATTTTCCAATTACTGTTTAATTACTATACATTTTGAAAAGTACACATAAATAAAATAAAAATTCCTACTGCATATAGATAAAATTGTGTGTAAAATATAAATACTATAATGGAATAGCTCTAAAGTTATAACGTTACTTATTAATTTCAAATACTGACTTAATGACCGCAGAATTTAACTACATATTACTTTGTAGTAGACTTACGTCGGTCGGTCTAAATACGTAATAAGTCTATTGTTATTATAATTTTGTATTTAAATACACATTTATACCGTTTTGCTCACGAAAAAATATAAACAGATATTATCTAATACTATCTACAATAAGTTTTCGCAATTTTGGTAATTTTTTGATAAAACATCGCCCATAGCTTTATTACTTTCCTCCTTCTTAGAATAAGTTATATTATTGCCTACAAAAGGAACCTCTTTACGGCGAAAAATATATAAGCTATTGATGTATTTTTCACATAAAAGTATGAAGTTTATTTATACTCTTAGTATCCAAAATCTTATTGCTTTTGAGGAGAATGAATAACCAAGTAAAAAAAAAGGAAAACAAATTAATAAACTTTACAATATTTATAAGATATATTTATAAACGCTAATCTAAAAAACAAATATTTTACTTTACTTCAAAAAGATTCTTATTTGAATACAAAAACCAATACTTGAAATAAATTTCACATATTTTGCTAAATTATCAGATCACTTATAGTTATTTTCACAAGACAAAATAGAAAAAATAAATTACAACAGTTTAAAAATATATTCGAAATAAGCACGCTGCATAACAAATTCTGCTATATGAGAACGCACAACTTCAACATTATGAACTCTTCTATAACGAATAACAGACATATAATCAAGAAGGAATCCGATCAATTTGTAATTTTACTATTGATGAAAATTTCTTCGTTTACGCAGCGTTAAATACCACATAATCTAGCACTGTATTTTGCTATAATTTCTACTCCTTTGTTATAAACATCGCTTTTAAATGGCGTTGATCTCAATCGCATTGAGATAGATCAGTTCAGTTTATTGAGGGTTGACGGCCGTGCGGTAGCGCCAGGATAATCCGCCACCCCCTTTCGACTCGTGGGTTTGAGGCGACTAAGTAAAAGCCTTGAAAAACTCAGTACAATCTCTGAGTATAAACCGGACTACGAGACTCGCCACACGTCAAGTTCTATCTTCTGGAGAATTGAGAGAAAAGTGAGTTGAGCCCATACACAAGTTTCCAAACGTTAATCCTCATCCTCAATCCTCCCCGAATAATCCTCGTAAACCTTTTCAGAAGAAAACTTTTAAGGCTCAGACAAATACAAGGCTTATAGTATTACAAAGCTATGATCAAGACCTATGATCGTAAATACCCTTCGGAAGCCATAGAACTGAGAAGACTCTGTTGTAGTAGACACTTTTATCTATACAAACATATGGATGCCATGGATATAAAAAGTAAACTTAAATAAATTCCTTTCATAAGAATTAATTATTTTTTTTACAATTAATATTACTTTCCACACCAATACATACAATGGACGGTCTTATCGCTAAAAGCGATGTCTTACAGAGAACTTAGTACTTTTATTCAGTTGTGTTTTATAGTGTTATTAACATGTGTCCATCAAACATTCACTATCCTACATAATAAACTAACATACGTGGTAGAACCACACTGCTGTCTTATAGCTGCAGCACGAGACCGGGGAACCAAGTCAGGATCATACTCTCTCAGAACAACAGAACTAAAATGAAATATCTTATTGCAAGTAATAGTGCGCAATGTGAACGTACCATTTGAGTACGGCCAACAAGGTTAAGCGTGGCTTTAAAGTAACAATCTTCATCAATATACGCAATAATTTTAATGTCTTCATTCTCAAGTCTATGGAAAAAAGCTGCTGAGTAAGCAAAGGAATATGATTACCAATGATTCGAAGTTAATGGCTTATTTTTACACTGAGCCTTATCGCCAAGCCAAATAATTATAAAAACAAAATGAAAAAAAAAATATTTCGATTTAAAATCTAAGAAAAAGATTATATCGATAAAAGCAGACGTAAGCAAAGAAGCAGACTATAAAGGATCAGGTTAGGAACCGCTAAGTGAACACTATACTAAAAAATGTGTAAAATGGCTTTTATATCTCACAAGCCAGTATAAGTTTTTGGTACATCGTTTTAAGTACCATGCGTTTTTCGTTGATTTAACCGTTTAAATTTGGCTCAAAAAAGATGCCTTCACGTGCCCTCTAATCCCACTTGATGGTTGTTATTAACGAAAAGGCGGGTCTTCGCTGGAAAATGAATGTCAACTGTAAGCCAATGACTTCGAAACTAAGATGAAAATAATGAGCGGTATTAAGTCTACAATTATAATTCGTCTCGTCGATAAAGAAAAAAAAATTAGGGCTCTCTTTCCTTCATTTAATCAAACAACTAAATAGATAATGTGCTGATAATTAGTTATCTTTAGACGAATCCCCTTACACTCATCTTTTACCTAAGGTCAATCTCACCTGTCTCTGCTAAACCTTGCTTTCTTATGGACGAGACTAACTGATGGCGGAAAGTCCATCCGAATATACCGAACCCCAATTTCACAGACTAGTGATGGGGAGCAGTATCTCTAGTGAGAGGGTATCGATCTAGATGGGTAAATCCTCAATGCATGGGCAAACCAGCTTTAGTTGGCAGCATTTACACGTCTTAAGCTATCAAATGATAATAAGTTGCAAATCGAATAATGCAGTCGGATGCAGTCTCAAAGGCATAGATTGATTACGATTTCTTTTTTTTTTTGTCGACACTCACACACGTAATCCAGTCCTACTGGGACTCCCTGTGTCTTTGTAAGTTGATCAAGATGCGTTTAACGTGTATCAAATAATCATCCATGATTGGAAGATCAACATTTTGGTAAAATTATTAAAGTTTTCAATTTATTTTTTTGTCAAATAATATAAACGTTCTCTTTAACTTACTATTATTCATATCGTCAACGTCTAAAAAAAATTATTAGGTTGGTTGTTTTCATAAGTGATGATATAGTTGAGTACGTAATTATCTAACACCGATATGCTCTAGCGAACGTTCTACGCAGATACAATTCAATCAGAAACATTAGTACGAATCAATCAAGTGATCCCAATAGCCTCGAATGAAAACGCGCTAACTATCGGAATTGAGACGGAGGTGGGCGCCAGCGAGACGGTGCTCGATCAACTTGGTGACACTCTGATTAATACATCTATACAAGTTTCGGGTCGCGACCCGTATTGCGAAGGCGGACGGGTGGCATAGTTACTAATTTCGTTTATATCGGCCATCGACTACCCAGTACGGGTCTGATTCTGCGACGCTTCTAGTCTTGTTATAAATTGCGCGATCTGCGCTGTTAAAACATAATATTATTTCAAAATTGTATTCAAAAAGATGTAAGAGCGAATTACATTTTCTTCGAATGTCAACCTTCTCTGCACGTGATGCACCGTGCTAGCTGACAAACGAGGGTTTGGCGATTCCGAGTGACTATCCGAATTTAAAAATTGCACCACTCATGCCTATCCATTCGAATTGAAGAAAGCAACAGATAGCCAATAACATGCTTAACATCTTTGATTAAATAAAAAAAACTCTGTCCTTTACAGTTTAGTATAAGCAACTCAGGCTGTGTGGTCATTACTAAAAAAACATCAAATTCTACAACTTCTACCATACCACCTTAACCCACGATCATCAGAATAACAATAAAAAAAAAAAAATCAGATTGGTCCAATATGAAAATTATCCGAATTGTTATCCATTCGCAGTAGTACTTCAACTTTAACTGAGCTGATTTTAAGAACCTAAATTCGCAACGTTTTATCCATTCTATTCTACACACGACATGATAAATTCTGCTATAGAAATAATTCAACAACAGATGAATTCATAAAAGAAGTTATTTTAAATTTCATATATAACCTTGCAAAGTCATATCAACAGCTCCTATAGCTGTTGATAATATGCATTGATTAATATATAACACGTAAATGACAATGCGTATACCGTCATACAGTGTCAACTATCCTAGAATTCCTCAGTAACTATAGCAACATGTGACATAAGTACAATAAAATATCCAAAATACTTTTAAAAATACCTAGTACATATTTATTTGCTTACTAACCTTTAAATCGAGATCCATGACGAGATGTTTCCCGAAGGACGTGCCACCGGTCTTCTGTATATGCAAAAACACCATGACGTCATGAGCGTCAAGGTCGAATCGGAAGTCTTCGTGGAGAACCTCATCGTACGATAGTCCCGGCTGAGCGATCACGTCTGGGAGGGGTCTCCCCGGCGCCTCCGCGTACGTGAGGGCGAGGGATTCCGAGACCCTCTCTCTCGGTGACAGTGCGCACACCTGAAAGTCATTAGATATAGTCAGCAAAGTTTTATTTTTATTATGAAAGTGTTAGCTACCCCATAATCCTTTCAGACACCAGAGCGTAAATATTAAATATATTTAAGAGTGTAAGACTAGGATAAGGATAAGGATAAGGAGAGGAGTAATAAACTTTGTTTATTTGCTTTTTTACCAAATTTGTAGCTAATCTTGATACAAATTATTTGCAGATATACAAAGGGTTTTCTCTGTTAGACTTAGATTGTGTGAAGACGCAATTTCGTGCGAGCTTCGTATTGCTCGATTCAACATACCCACAGTGGGGACGTAATATGTTCTTGTCGTAATTTTTAATTTAATTTATCAGTCTACATAAATCAATAGCCAGGTTCAAATGACTAGGCTTTTCTATGAAAGTGCTAACGAATTTAGGCATGCCATGCATGGAAGATTTGCCCGTAGTCATCACGCTGAGCTGTTGCTGAGCGCAATGCCGGTACCCTCACCAGTCTGTGGTCTACTCCGTGGGATCCGCAAAGTTGGATAATATGTATGGCATAAATAAAATGAAACGCTTAATTTCTAGCTTAGGAATGATCGATTACTAAAATAATATATTTGATAAAGTTATATCACTTTGGGTCGAAAATTCCGCAAACAGAGAATATTTTTAATCATTATTAATGACTACCTAGAGACTTCGCTCAGATAAATTTACAAATATTATATCTTTCAGAAATATTTTTAAATTAAAATACAACCAGAGGCTTGTATATAGTTTTATAGCAGTGAACGTTTTTTTTTAAATATGTCTAGAAGCTTGGGTACTTCTTACCGGCAAAAAATCAAGTCACAATATATTTATAACTTTACTTAGATTACTATATAAGCGCTTACACTCATCACCAAAGGGGTAAGCTAAGATTATAGAGTTCCATTTGGCACGACACACCATAGCCTAACTTAACTCCATGACCTAATTTTTGCCTCTCCGGCAGATAGAACACGATAGAGGGCGAGTCTCGTCTTGGTATAAATAAGGATACTTATCGTTTAATAATAATCATCAGTATTTACATATCACAGGAGCTAGGGAAATGCTTTAAATAAATATTCAGTTAATTTTTTAAACAAACACGTAATATGTTGAACTATGTGCTTTAATTGAATTATAATTAATTATACCTAGTTCTTTTTGCTGATTGTTTGTGATGAACTAGAAATTAATTGTAGATATAACACTCTGTACAAAATATAATCATGATACGGAATCCTCGTTTACGGAAGTTCTTAGTCGAGTCTGACCGCGGTCATACGTATTTAACGACATTAATACCCTGCATGTGCGTCGATGAAAATTAAAGGGCAAATCATTTACAAGGCTATTGATGGGTCTTAAGTGCCCCAGTAATCTTAATGGACTTATTGATGTTAGGTAATGGGTTTAAGAGTAATCTTGTAAGTTATTTAAAATGCCCACATTTGTCGACCACTTACGGTAAATAGTAATGAAACTTTAGAGACAATACGCTATACAAAAGCCTTCTTTCTAAATGTTGTGATAAAAAAAGGATTAGGTGAAGAAACTGTGACCTAAATGTGGAAAGTGTGCGTGGGGACAGGCTGACGTTATTCCAAATAAGCACTGATAAAAACAAAACGATTAATTGCATGTTACCTCTGATATTTTTTTTTAAATCTGTCTTTTATGGAATAAATTCTATGGAGAGAAATAATCAAAATAAAGTTGTAGAGTATATGGTTTAATGTGCCAATCATTTATCTATACTAAATACATAAAGACGTACCTGTATTCCGTTATTTAGGATAATCTTTACCGATTTATCCACTAGACCGAATTAGATCGAATTTTTTGTGCCAAGGACATAGGCTTAATTGTTTTTAATATTTTCTTAAACTTTAAACCCGGGCAACGCCGAGTATAACAACTAGTATAATATAAACATTGTCACTAAAAATATATTTAAAAATTTACATTGTATTACCCGTTAATACAATGTAAATTTTTAATATTAATTGCAAATGCCGGAACCTAGTCGGATAAAAGTGGGTTACAGCATCTAATTTAAAATACACAAAATATAGACAAAAATACGAAATATAGGTAAGAGGGCAACATAAAAGCTTTACAATTAAACACGCGAGTCAGTTTAGGTCACGTACAAAAGTCGTGACAGCAAAGCGAAGTTGTCTTTGAGTTTCCGCTGGATGAGACGCCGCGGGAGGTTAAGAGGGTGACGAGGTAAAGAGCGTCTATCCTCGCCCCCACTTGTTTGTTCGCCTAATGAAGTGGGCAGGGCGCCCTCCAGCCATTAATATACAGTCGCAATCAGCACCCAGCTGAGGGATTATTACGTAACTACTCTTTTGCAATAGAGGGTGCTCTGTACACTGACAAGACGAAAATTACTTGATTTCAATATATTTAATAGACTTTTATATATTATAATATCCATGTGTTTATGCATATAGGCTGTAAGACAGCACATAAGCAACAATGTATTTATGGTAAGATGATATATATTGGTATAGAATAAGTTCTCAAAACAAAACTAAAATAAGTGGCCATCATTTCACTAGACGCTAATCATTAAATAGATGTTAGAATTTACAAGGGCTACATAATATAACAAAAGGTAATTTTCTTTACCATTGAAAGAGGTTAAGTTTGTGCCACTGATTTAAAAATATCATTTTTATGGCATAACTAGAATTGCAGCAAATGAATGTTATCTGACTAATGTTATAAATGTGAATACTTTCTTAATGTTTGTTTAGATGTTTGCACTTCAATCACACATAAACAGTTGAACCGATTAGCATGAAATTATGTATGGAAATACGATGGAGCCTGGAAAAGACGACCTTTAAAAGTTTATTAGCCATAGAGACAGTACTTTTTGCATAACAAAAGACACCAATTTTATTCAACAAATGCTGTTCATTAATTATAAAACCAACCAAAAATATCAAAAGAAAAAGGGGTAATGACTAAGAGAATAACAAATTGTGAAGAATAAGAAATAGGATTCTGACGTTGAAAGATGGCGCGTTAAGTTGAACGAGATTCTTGTTTACGCTCCTTGTCCCCACAAATTTAAGGGACCTGTGTAATAGCGTTTGTTACGCCCTATTTGTTACAAGAAACGAAAAGCATTTTCATTGTTGTGAAGTAAAAATAAAGACAAAGATTATTTCTACTATATCATGCATATCTATACTAATATATAATTCTAATGTACGTAATACGTATGTAAGAACGGATTTAACTTAAAAACGATTTCGCGGATTTTGATACAATTTGTTTAAAATATTTATTATGAATGAAGGTACCTATCTCCTTTTAGTTTGAAATACAAGGGGTTTTCGATTCTACAGATTCATCAAATCGCGACGCCACGAAACCGTAGAACTGCTTAATAAACTCAATATTTCGGCTATTTTTAATCGCACCCGCTAAATCGCCGTTACCCCCTCTAATTTTCTCTGACCCTTCTATTGTACCCCTGAAAGCCTGAAAGCCCCACAAGGGGGCGTCATCGCCTACTTTGAGAAAGTCTGCTGTAGAGCTTGTGACGCTGAGCAAGACTTGGACGGACAGCCTAACAGGCCTACGAATCGAATGATCCATCGAGTTACATGTCCGAACTACAGAAGACAAAATAGTTAATTGATTCTTGGGTTCTAATTTGTGCAAATTTCAAGTAAATAACTTCTGAAGATTTTATAAGACAGACGTTCGTGGAGATAGAAACATGTAACAAGGACTAATTGAGTAATGTCATGTCATGTCCTGATAATAGATTCTTGTAACTGCTAATTTAATAATCCGCAAACATTTGCGAGTTATCAAATATTTGACATTTGACGCGCACCTGTTTTTAGCACGCGGCAATGGGATGAGATACAGGTATTATAACCTAGTTCCACTAGTGGGGGCCACTGACCCCAGAAATTTTGCACATTTTATTTTTTTATTTACGCAGATACATAATACATAATATTACAAAGGTGAGCGTCAATGACTATCATTTTAGGATATATTGCACCATATCGCCTCATTTAATAATAGAAAAAATACAACATTCCTAAGAAAAGAAAATAAACACAAAAGAAATTGGGAACGAAATTACAAAAAAAAATTCAATTTTATATTTCTTCTTTATCGGCCTCAAAAAGTCCACTCCTGCATAAAGAGCTTTCAATGACAGCGCCAACGTAATCGCTAACATAAGCTGTCATGCCATGCATATAAAATTGGCCTATTCTCACCACGCTGGGCAGGGGGCGACTTGGTGGGCTCAGTGCCGACAGCCTCGCATCAATGATGGTGCTGCCTATACACTAGTCTAAAGTAATTGTGTTCGGAATATTTGAATGTATTATCAGTCACCGATCGATCGCCAGAGCCTCGTTCGTTAATCAGCAAGTGTCAATTTGACTTCAGGTGAAAAAGATTCTATGTTTCCCATTACTATTTAACCGTAAGCTATTACTGACACGCGGTAAGCGACTCGTAACAGTATTCACAGAAGCTATAATATTGAACGTACCATCGGATTGAGAGGAGGGATCAGAGACCACGTTGCAGTTGTGACAGCTGAAGTAAGCAATCCTGAAGGAAAAAACGTACAGTGACGCAGCTATTGTCTATGCAATATATTATTAATTACAGGCATTGCGGCCTTCCTAGTCCAAGTTTCATATTTTAATATATCCAACAGAGAGCTTTATAGCTCCGTTCTGACCTCACGGAATGCACTTGAACCCACTCTCGTATGCGCATATGTAAATTTCAATGGCAATTCCATTAAAAGCTAAAACAGGAATTGCATGCAAATACACCAACATGTACGCGGCACTTGTCGATACTATGAATAGTTCTTCTTTAATGCGTGCGAAAATAAACTGTGCACCAGAGATAGTGAACCCCAGATAGTTCTTTTTGCGATAATTTCGATAAGAGAAGCGGCTATACGACGATGGGACAGTAATAGCCTATTTAGTGATAGGACTAAAATAAACGGGTAGTGGTAATATCCTCGGCAACACGTCTCCAACTCAACAAAATGAAACGACCCTTACTTCATATACTTACGGTCGATGTGTGATTTAATCTAATATACAACACTAAAAAAAAATTAAGTACTTGTCTATCTTTTTTGTATAACATTAGTAAATATAACCAATTGACTACATTCAATATCAAATGAGAACCTTCTACTTTTACAAAATCTTACAATTTGTTTAGAAGCGATACTAAATAAATTGTACAACGTGCACAGAATACTATGTCATAGCATAAACTGTCTGCGCAGACACATACGTGGTATACTCAATTACTCAATTACTCATTTTCAAAACAAGACGTACAATGTTAAAATACGGATCAAAAGTTAATTAATGACAATGATATCTAAACGTACATGCTCACATAATTAAACAACTTATATTAGTGGTAACCGAGTCTGTATGTATAGTGTCCGGAGGACGTCTACTCCCATGAGATGTTATTTGAATCAGATATATATGAAATATATTAGAGAATACTGCCATCTTGCGAAGCGATTTCATGTCATTTTTGAGCTTCACAAGTGGTGACATAGATGTCGCCATACATCTAAGATTACCTTCCTGTTTTCCTTCCTTCCTATATTATTGCTTACTGTGCCATTACAACGTACCACAGGATAGGATACCCTTAAATTATTCTTATCGAATGTTTTCTTCTACTTTCTACCGGGACATCATAGGCTTATGAATTATGAATAATATCATTACGTCAGAGAACTTGTGTACGCACACATAACAGTATAGTTAGCTCGTCTATCGTACAAGCATGCCTCGGATTACAGCCATTCATGTATCGGCAGCGACTTGAACGCGGTATTATATTATGAAGAAATACGATGCGGCGCCAGTCTGATACGTACTTAAAGGATTTTTTCATGTTCACTACGGTAATAAACGAAGCAGAAAGCCTTAGCAATGTCGAAGGCATTATCGAGTTTGCTATATTTAACTGCTTGGTCTTTGCCTGTGGAAATAAGAATAATACTAATCTCCTTATAAAACAACTTATGGGCTATTCTGAATCATTTCAACTATGTGAATATAGAGAACTTAACTAATAGTGTATACAGCATCACTACGTGACAAATTGTTCATCTGATACTTAATAGAATATTCAACGATGTTTAGTAGTTTAGGCGGGAAGTAGAGCCATCTTGTGCTTCTGCGTTTCGTTCGGTGAGGTAACCGAAGGCTTATTCCTCAAATATCCTTATCCGCCGCCAATGCACCTGCAGCTCCTTTGGTGTTGCCGATGTACGAGGGCGACGGTAATCACTTAGAGTAACATCTTTATTTTCACTTTTTTTAAACGCCCTAGTGTATCTATGTAGCATGATCACCTACCGAGGCAGGCAGTCCTGGATTAGGGCCTGGATGTCGTGTTTAATCGTCCAATTATTACTATTTACTATATTATATATTATGTTTACATATTCACATTAAAATAGTTGTTGTTGTAGTAATATTAGCCATAAATATTAGCAAAAACACGAAAGTTCTAACTAGTCTTTGCTTTCCTGTATCCGATGTAACGCCCGATCAGATCGGAGACAGTTTAACATGCAGTATCATGTCAACCTATGTATTGTCCAATGTCTTTTACAATAACATACACCAAAACCAAAAATTAATATATTATTTATCAGGAATTTTAGTTTGATTATTTTAGATTATTTTATTCTGATGTTACTTTACGCATACATAGTGTTAAAATATACAGTACCGTAAGCAATTCGTGGTGTAACTTAAAGTTATGAAATATGCTCAAACAAGACCACAACACGGCTTCAATGCTTACATTTGCGGTGACATTTACACGTAGAAGCTATCGCCGGCGGTAAAAGTTTCGCGTTTAATGACATTTAATTAGAACGGAATGCTTGTTATGAAACTCTGATATTCGCGTATTTTATTAAAATAACTTTAAGCATCAACTATACCACTAGTAGGTATACCATATAATGTAAATGTATTATGTATCGTGAATAAACAAAGCTCGTAGACCAACTCGGCTGACTTCATACAGTTCGAAAATGTAACTTGTTGAGATATTAATAGTGAATACTGGTTTTAACTTGTTTAAAAAAACCAATATTTTTAAACAAACATAACATAATTCTTGACGTGTATAGACAATATAGTTCTATGGTTATGACACGTGAAGGGATAAGTACAGCAGTATTTATTAACCGATTAAGGTTAAACACAACAAAGGTTTCGCACGGACAGATCTAAATATAATATAATCGTATTAAATAGAAACGAACTATTTTATTAAATAAAATTCTTCTAACTAATTTTTCGACTACACATATCAATATCGCAATTTCTTACGGAACCCATTTTTTTTGGAGCCTATGACCATACACAGCAAAGTAGCTTTCAAACAGTGAACAAATATTAAAAATCGGTCCAGTAGTTCAGGAGATGTGTAAGTAATACATTTGTACAAATTCGTATTCTCTTCTCATTCTTTAATATATTAGTTTAGATTACGTTCAATACTTTAATAACAACAGCACCTTCCGCACGAACGCTATCTCTTACACGATTTATTTAATCATATTGGATTTCCGTCAAAGATGTACAAATATCAATTTAAAAATAATGTTAATAAGTAAAATACTTATTAATATAATAATAAAGATAGAAAAAAATGCAACAAATAAAGAAATACGAAGAAATACAGCAACACACTGTTTTTTTCACCAACGACATTATGGTGATCATTCAAAACGTAACAGTGTTATAAGATTTACATACACTGGCAATGAACAAAACAAATGTTCCGATCGCGTGCGGCCGGCCAGTACGTAGGACATTTATTGTAACAACTAACTCCAGCCCCGGGGGCCTGGGACGGAGGTTTGTGCAATTTGTTGACAGCCCCCGGGGCTAAGAGCAGAGGATTAAAAAATATTTGACCTAAAAATACTTTAGTTTTTGCTTAATTGCCTTTAACATAATCAACGTGACAGAATCAATGTAAATGGATCGGCTAGGCAAGACACGAACCGTGCAGAAAACCAACGTAAACTTATAATGCGTTCCTATGATAATTGACGAGAGGCTCAATTGCTGTTTATGACGCATTACATTATAGTCTTTAAGTGTAGGGATGTCAGGGCAACGGAGTTTCAAGTAATGTAACGTTTCGTTTCTAGTGGTTTTACATCGTCCATGTCACAACGTAAGTGATATATTCGACTTTCATGACCGCGTAGCTCAGCCATCAGAGTAATTTGTTATCAGAATCATAGATCTTAGGATGGATCGGAAGTATTGTGAGAGACACACGGTGTACCAGTGTGCCGGTTCGACACTGCAGCCTTCGGCAATTCGGTAATGTTATCGCTAAGCTGTGTATTAAACACGAGGAGATGAATACTTTTGTGTGATCACTCACGGCACTTTAATGTTTATTCCAACATTTTATTTTACGTTTTATTACGTTTTGTTGATACTCTATGAAGAAATTAATTTATTGACCTAAATTATTGTGACGAAATAATCGCCAACGTTACCTCAGACTGCTTGTTTATTAGCATTTTATACTAGATACGGCCTTGGCTATTTTCTCGTGGTGTAATGGCGTAGAAACCGAAAACATTATTTGTCATGACAGGAATTAAAAAAAACTTTTGGACATTTTATGAAATTACAATAAAACTCGTTTCAATCCACGATTGCCATGCCCTTTAGAATAACAAGAGACGTATGTTTCATCATAACGTATTGGCTTCAGAATAATGGAGAACTTGCGGCGGCTATGTTGTGAGTAAAATCTTACGTCACTCATAAATTTATGCTTTATCTTGAATCTCTAAACTGCATGACACACGTATCTGAATGAAATAACAGTGTCTCGTGAGATACGTCATATGAAAAAATGCATCTAGACGGCCTCAGTAGACGATTACATCCAAAAACATTTGTAAATTTGTATAGTAGTGTACATAACTTGGAAAACTGAAACTTTGTTCATGAGTGTACTAAGCTTCGATGATTTATATTACATTAAAAATATTTATTAAACATTACCAGATGTAAGCTGTAAGGATGCAGAATAACCTGTTTTTTGCTACGGAAATCGCATAAAGAAACCTGCATGTCGTTTCCAGATGCTAGTTTCCTCTTGATGTTTTCAATCACTACCGAACACATGGTAAATTGGCACTAAAAATAGCAACGATAGTGGTTAGATCTGCCTCCGAATCGAATTTTTTCAATACTTAAAAAACTTATAATCTTGTGTACGTCCCAAATAAGCACGGGTGAGAAATGGGTTGAAGCGTCTTAACCTCTGACCTCTGTACAACATTGCAGTATACTGTCGTGAGAGCTTATTTATTAATTTATTTATTAATTTGCAGGTAACGTTAGTAGGAATTGAACCTAAGTCAATCACATGCTCAAAAACCTGAAGTTATTACGTTTCTGGTATTTTTATTTGCACCAAAGAAATTTGGAAACGTTCATAATATTTTGACACAATCCAATTAGAAAACAAACAACAAAATCATAATAAGACCAAAGTCGAAAAAGGATTTTTATTTGCCTTCGGATCGCTTACAACAGAATATTAAGATTCTTCCCGAGTGTCGTCGCATTACATTATTCTAGAAAGGGGTGACATCAAAGGGTTTAAAATGCAATGAAGCAAGTAAGTAGACGGAACACTGAATGCGTAAGATTTACTCAATCGCGTAGCGAACCCCCAAATAACTCGGTCCTTGGTTTAGTTACTGCCGGCATATTTTACTTATAACATATTTAGCGACGATATTGCAGATTCAATTACGTTATCATATCACCACATGGCCAACGTGTTCAAAAAATTACTTTGGTTAAATAGTTAAAACAAATTTTATCTAAGTACCATGTCAATATCAATCTTAGCGTTGCTGGATGTCCAGTCGCGTATTACTGTTTGTACAGTTTTCTTCATACTCTGCATAAAGATATAATATATTATTAAGAACATGAAATGAACTTCAATATATGACAATGAGTAACGATTGGTATCTGCGTTTTCCCAAAAAAGCGTAAGAAAACAGCTTTCCATTCCTGTCAATTACGATAACCCTTCATTTCATATCCGTAATGTTTTACCAGAGAGATCGTAGGCTAGAGGGATATCAATTTTAATTAGACAATATCTGTTGTAGCTATTATCTTATCCTTGCTAAGTAATTCATACATACGCATATCTGATGAAAACTGCTTAGATTCTACGCTGAAATATCGATCAATCATGAGCATGTTTTTTTCGAAAGTTCAAAACCTTTATTTAAACATGTCCATGTATTTAACGGGGCAAAGATCGATTTTATCAGGTTTTTACTTCAAATCCCTTCTTCGGACCATGTAGGTTCTGGAGACCGACCATCGACTATTAAATGTGATGTGCATGGACAAATATATTCCACACAATGCACGTAAGTTTTGCTGCCATTTTCCAGGAAAGACATAGGTCTTACGGCAATGGATATAATGCTGGCTCTTTGATGAGCGGCATCATACATCGCCATCATTGACGGGACTGTCTCATCACAAACTCATCAAAGAGTGCACCAAACACCAAAATATAAATAATATTATGCATCTTTAATATAAAATTAAAAACAGTATTTCTTCTCTGAATATATGTAGTATTTCTGCTATAGGAGCGGTGTGTGGGTGAGATAGACACTTTTCAAATATAAACTTATAGACGCGACGAACAGAAACTGATAAACTCATTTCGGTAAATTATATATTAACCGCGGTACGATATTACATTGTATAAAACGCGCAATAAACTTTGAACTCTTTCTTATAGATAAAAATTAATAAAACAATAGGTTGTATCAGTCTGATGAACAATGATAACTTAAAAAGCTAAGACCGAAGTACTAATATATAGATAGCAACCGCAATGTGGTGGCATAAAAGAATCTGCCGCATTGTTAGATTTGTTTACTAAAGATGTATATTTAACGTAACTTGTAACGGAATCCCGGTCAAACTTCTATCTTTAACAAGCTTAACCGGCGATGGATAGGTAATTGAAATCGGCCGTAACAGCCTAATTTATTACCTCAATGTGTACGCTTAAGCATAAATTTAATCCGATATAACTTGAAACTGCCACATATCCTGACGTAGATTTGTGATTACAACTATTCACTTTGATCAGATAAGCACCAGGTAACGCATTAAGGGAATGAAATCGGCACGCAGAAATCTAAAGTAATAAACTTGATGCGATGCCTACGGTGCAAAGGTTTGTTTAAAACTGCAATACAATAAAACTTAGATGTTTCCCACTCAGGTGTTATCCTGCGTATTATCATTCAAGTCGCAATCTGAGCCGAGAGCGGAACAAGTCGCCCGCGCCGTATGTGGTCATGAGAACTCCAGGCTGTGGACTAACGAGGAAATACTATACTCTTAGAATTTATTTGCGATTGACCAAGAAACGGGGTTTCAAACTAAAGTAAATGAGAGATCAACGCGCACAAGATTTTTTATACATTAAATTTCTCATTATCTTAATAGGTATATTATCTATATAATAACCATAAATTACGTGTGGTTTTTCACGCCTCGCGGCTTTTCTTTTCAAACTTTCTAGACCAAAATCTTCGAAATGAATTAACCGATTTAATGTACCTTTGTACACATAAGCAAGATAAGTTTAAAAAGTAAGTAGAAAACATTTTCGAAATATCTAGTAACGAAGGAGAAATTTGTAATTATCTTTTATTATGGGAAATCGCTCTAAGTGATGTGTTCTGATTAAGCGAAAAGATTTCGACGACGAAAATCGGTTTTTTCAATTTGAAGATGGACTTGAAATCTTGCATGAAAAGCCGAGAGTCGTTAACGCTCTAAAGCAATAAAATTTATTTGTCAATTAGTTTCGACCCGCTTGTGACTCTGAAATCATTGTTAGTTCTATAATTTCTAGCGTTATCCTCAACACAGTGCCCAAAGGATTTTTCGCGAAGCTTAAGCATTCCATCGAATACACGGTTACAAAGCAGTATGTGCTGGTCAGAGTTAACAATATCAGCGTAATAATATATATCATGCATATGACAACTTCTTATAAAAATTAGACGATCAGTGCAAGCCTTAGCCTGGAAGATTTCGAATACCTTAAACTCTTCTTTAAGTATTCGAATTTAGCCAGGTGGACATCTTCATCATCTGCATTCTTTCTTAGATAATTCTTAACCTCATAATTTATTGGAACAACTAGTAGATGTCTAACGCATTGAAAACCTCATCATTCTCATTTTAAGTAACGTTTTGCCAAAAAAAAACACTGGAGACCGATAAAATTATGATAATCGTAATCAACACCATCGCAATGAGATAGAACTTGATAAAATAAAAACTACGATTATCGAATATCAATTCAACAGATAAAACAAAATGCTTGATTAAAGGAATACAATATGGTAAGTTAAGTATAAGGCGATTAATATTAGTTAAATAGTGAGACTGAAAACTTTATAGTAATTATTTTAATATACTTAACATTTACAACTACTGTATTGAGCAAGCTTAGTTTATGTACCTAGGTACACACGCGTACAGTTGGACAGTTGGCGCGAATATGGAATGGAATACGGAATTGCTAATGGACAGCGCTATGCTGGAAACAATTCCAATATGGTACTTCTACTCGCAAATCAAACATCAAGTTAGTGCTAATTTAAGCTTGTTTCCAATCCGAATGTGATGAAGTTCAATTACTTAACAGTGTGTTAGTAACCAAAACATCTATTTTCTCACTTCGTTAGTTATAATTTTTAATAGTAAGCATTGAAAAATAAAGATAGCATGCATTCTACCTAATGTAACGTTGCTACCTGCTAACCGACAAACTTCGCTGAAAATTTATTGAAGTAAATGTACACAGTGGTGGTCGAGTAATTAGGGACACGAGTACTAAATGAATAAGATTTTTCTTCTAGGCCGCGCAATTGGTATAACAGAAGATAAAAGATAACAAATAAAGTTTAAACAATACATGACGTAAGGAAAAATTAAGACTAAGGCTGGTTCAAAATCAAAAGCATCTCCGTAAAACGTGGAGGTAATTAACACATGTGTAAACAATTATTTGAAAAAAGTCAACGTGCGCTCAGTCGATAGTAACGTTTCACTTTCCGCTAGGTGCCGGTCACAATATAAGCTACATGAAGGGCGGCGAGGTGCCGTACCGCTTTTTGCCGCGTTTCTAGCCTGTTGAGAACGCAAAAACAAATGAAAGCCACTTGCATGGCTGCCACCCTCTTTAATTAGTGGAGTCGACAAGCCGCGACTGCGAGATGCTCGGTTAAAAGGCTCGCAGATTAATTCAGATGCGAGTAATATTTTTCAAAGGCTGCTTGAATATTTCGAACGTAACAACTATTCCATCTCTATTTTGGAATCCACTACGAAATGGAGTTTACTACAAAAGAATATATATCTAGAATTAATTATAAAAGATTTTCTTGATTAAAGACAAATATGAATTTCGCCTATTATTTACGTAAGCTTAAAAGGTAGTGGCGTTAGAACAACTGCCATCCGATTTCATCTCGTGGACGTGAAGAGTCAACTTAGGGAAAACCCTTCACAATCCCTCGGTGTCCGAAAGATAGCGGATTCACCATCTTAAAAACGCCAGAAAGACAATCGACGATAAACATCGGCTTCTAAGGCGAAGCGAAGCACTGCGATCGCAAACTTGCTCGCGCGGTTACAGTACGTCTTCTCATTGGGGAGGCTAAGTCCAGCAGTCTACATAAGCGATTGATGGAGAACATACACAAAATTAAAGAAAAAAATAAAAAGGTCTCCCGACAGTTCTGCTCCTATAATTATATACTTCACATCTCATTTCCAATTGATTAGGTACCCCAAAGGTGCTTGTTGTCAGTGATTTACAGAATCGAGACTTGCTTCTCACTTCAGACCATATGAGAAGACTTATGTCGCTCAGCCGGATACAAAAAAGGCTGTAGGACTGGGATAACCAAATCAAGTTGAAAGAGTCAATTGTCCGGCTACATGGAAGTGACGGAAAAAGAGTGTCGAGTCAATCTCCCGACAAACGCTGTTTAGGATATATACAATAAACGAACGCCTGCAGAAACAATTTTAGGAGACGTCAACGAATGCAGGGTCAGGTAGCTCTATACGATTTGACTAGTGAGTGACAGCCAAATAAAATCCAGTAATTTCGAAAACAAAAGGGTGAGAATAAGTAGAATACCGTTATATTGTGCTTCTGTGTTTCGTTCGGTGAGTGAGGTAACCGCAGGCCCACTTCCCCTCCCCATCCCCCTCCTCTTCCTCACTCCCATCTCCCAAATATCCTCATAGCCCGGCAACGCACCTACAGCACCTATGGTGTTGCAGATGTACCTGGGCGACGGTAATCACTTACCATCAGGTGAACCGCTAGCTCGTTTGCCGCCTTTCCCATAAAAGTGTTGTCGTTCATCACGTGATAACGGTCCCAGTAACATTTGAACAACAAAAAAAAATTGGGTTTCTAAACAATAAAATATACTCTGCTTTAAAAACTACACCAAATGCCATATGAATAATTTCTAATGTTCACGGCACCTAGGGAAAGATGATGTGAATGAAGGCCAAACAGTTTATGACAATGTCCCTGGCTCTTAAACGCGAAAATAAACACTCACGCCTCGCAGATTCGAATTTCTCAATTCAGGAACCCTGACTCCTTCGGGCGCGAAACACGCAACATAGGTAGAGTGAGGTTGTATCAGCCACTCTTGCATTGAACTGTTTAATTGTGCTGTTAATGTTTACTATATCAAATTTGTATGTGATCTTATAAAACTTCATTCAAAGAACCATAAAAAAAGTAAAAGTAATATTGTGATGTGATGATACTAGCCCTATATATATATATATATTTATATTATATTTTGTGCTTCTGAAAAATATTTAATACATAAATTTTCCATTTTAACTGTACTTTATCCTTTTACATGTTCCTATACTTAATTGAACCTTCTGGTTTCTGAAATTATTTAACTTCTTAAATTTCCCTTTCGTATTTTTCTTTTTCAGATATTTCTTTTGTAATGAAAATATATCGGCTGTGAGTTGTTTAAATATAATCTACACACTGGATGTGTGTACACCAAGCCTGTAATTGTGTAGACTATACAAATATTTGTATTGCATGGGAATTTAACCATAGACCTGTAGTGATTGTAGCCATTCACTTAGCCACTGCAGAAACCTGCTTAAAGGTATAGTTTTTTTTATGGGAAAGAGTACAAACAAGCAAACAGCTCAACTGATGATAAGTAATTACTGACACTCCAAAAGCATCTACACCGCCAGAGAAACTGTAGGTGCATTGCCCGCCTTTAAGGATTTTTGAGTTGTGATGAGGGCAGGAAGAGAGGGACTCTGGTTATGTCACTGACGGAACAAAACACAGAAGCACAATGCCTCTACTGCACACTGTTATTCTGCAACGCTATGGTACTAGTCTAACTGGGCCATTCAATCAGCAACAAAAGTCACTGCTGGGAGTCAAGTGGTGACTTTTGTTGCTGGTTTATCCTTTGTTCAATACTTATAGCTTAAATACTTACAGAATTACAATTTATTTATATGCGAACCTAAATTATTAAAAGTTCACATATAAATAAAGTCATTCAGCTATTTAATTGTATTTTAAATACCATGTCCATGTGCTTCGAAAATCTGATTGTAGTTTCAGAATTAATGAGTGAAAAATGCTTAGTTTATTTAACAAATTTAAATGTATAGTAATATCAATTTTAAAATAATGTCGCTACCGAAACAACCGTATGAAATCAAATTATAAAAACTTTTAAAGCATTTGTCTTAATGTGTTTCAGAAAGACACAAGAAAGAGTGGAGACTACATTGTTCCAGTGTAGGTTGGCAATTCAGATACATTCAGATTTTCTCACAACCTTTACCTTAACTATCAAGCATGTGATGCCATCAATTGACAATTTAAGTGGTAGTAGCATCAAAGATCAAGCCCATATAGCCTGTATATTACAAAATACAAGACAAGTCCCTAATCTACCACAGCTCTATATATAATAAAAAACAAATGAAATAAAAATCCCCATAAAATTTTATGCGCTCCATAATTATGGCTATTGTCAATGGACTGAAAACAACAATTATTTCCTTCATCTTAAATCATATTTTGTACCATATCAGTATATAAGTAAATATTGTGCAAACAAGCAAATGAGTGATTTAAGGAAATCTAAAATACTCTACTATAAAATAAGAAAATTCCATCTACATTATTAATTTACTAAAAATTTTAATAGATAATATAGTAATTTTCTTAACAATACACATTTATCAGGTGTGTAGGTGTAAGTTATAGCACTCACCTGATCTGGGCAGAAATATCCAAATGCCACCATCCCAAACAGTGAAAGTAGTAAACAAAACAGTATTACTTTTCGTAGTTTTGATCTTGGCTCCATTTTTTTAATTTCGTAGGCACCACTAGGCAGTAAAAGGGCGAAATCACTATCTACTTGCACTGATACACTTTTTTGCATTTCGGTTGAATGCATGTCTCATTTTTACAAAAATATCATCACACACTATATCCTTAAAAACAACTCGCTACTCGGAACCTAACGTCAATTAAAATTTAATATCGAGTCGGATTCATTTTGTTATTATTGTCTTTCGATTATCGAACAATGACACGAGTTCGACGTTATATTTCGTTTCGCTCTTGTATAACGCATAAAACGTTCAGCTCTAACGGAGGCCGAAACTAAAGTGGTAAAATGCAAGCCAAACCGAGCCGAGCCGGTAGGCAAAGCACTATCTAACTCGGTCGGACTATACAACTAACTATGACTGTCGACTGCCGCCGAGTGCAGACTGATCCAATGACAGAACCCAAACAGAATAAACATCCATGTTTATGTTCACTACTTCAGGTAAGTTAATAAAAAGACTTTTCCGTATAATACATTTAGTTTCAAAATCTTGTTTTAATGAAGCTATCTATATAAATCATTAGGTTCCCTACAAAAAAAACCACTTTCATATATCTTTCTTTCACGTATAAATAATTTCAGTTTGTTCGTTCAGGAACAGGAACATCATTTACATTTGAATGACATTGACATATAGTTTTTCTGTTGTAATAATCTACTAATTAATAATATTGTTTGTATTATTGTAATATTGTTTGTACCAGTATGTTTTAGTTCTGTTTGTACCGCTATTTCTATAATAAAATAGCAGTTTTTTTTTCAATTGAATTAATACCACTTATACAGTTTACTTCTCGGATCGGACAGCTTCAAATGCCTAACAATTTTTGGTATTCAAATTTTTTTTTTGTTTTTTATGAAATTACGACAAACATTCTGCTAACATGTAAATCTTAGATGTTTATCGATTTTCAGAATAAAAAGCGCAGAAGCTAACATTAAAATTGCTGTTAAAGACTTAAAGGATATTATACGCCTCTTTTCGATGTTCTGGAGGAAAAAATGACTGTAGTAGTCATTTTTTCCTCACACTCACACGATATATTTTCTCTTTTTCACAAAATATTTTTGCCAGAGTAATGATATTTATTAATATCTTAATTTTATCCTGTATCAAACTGCAGTGTTTTGACCAAGTAGTCGGTCACACACTGACATGACTTACATACCGTTCTTCGTTTAAATCCACCATACATTGACGTTGTGTGCATTAAATATGTTAAATAAAAAAGGTTCAATAAATGTCCAGAATGGCGCTTGTACAGTTACAGGTTATGAACTCAGTAGTTAAAAGAGGAAAATAGCACAAAATATTGCGGCGTTTCGAGTTAGTTTTCGAATTACAGCGTCAACATATTGGATTGACCTGCCACCACCATTTAGAAACCTGCGAACAGAATAAACATTTAGTAGACATAGTATGAAGTTGTACTTCATAACAACACAAAAGGATATTTTTTTACTTACCATAATCTCGTACAATTTCATCTCATCATAATTTAAATATTTTACCTATTTTATTTTCATTTCTTCTCTTTTTTATTTAATTTTTAGTAAAACGCAGATTTTTTTTGGTTCGATTTTTGTTTAGTTTTTTTTCGAGACGAGTATTTTGCTCAACTGTACAATAATTTAACACCCTCAATCTTTTGTTCTTGCTATTAATGTTTTTTTTACTCGTATTTTATTTATACACACAATTTCAATAGTTTGTAAAATTATTTATTTTTTTAAGTTATATCATAGTACTATGGACTTGTACGGTTGTCCGTGAAGTCAATGAAGGAACCAACTGAAAAACAGTGCTGTGGTATCACTGAGAGCACTTCTCGGAACTCATGGAAGTATTATACTAGTTCCATGATTGCTGTTTGGTAGGGATGCCAACATTTCTGATGAAAAACCAATAAACCGTAAACTAGTTTTTTACAATTAATAGTCTAAAAAAGACTAAGTTGAAGTAAGCATTCTTTTTTAATATCAATCAGAATCAGATGAAATCATGAATAAAAATGTGGTTGGCGAACTACGGTGACTTTTTTCATTGACATTCCAGTTTCCCAACTATATTTTCTTGACTTTAACCTTTTAACATTAGCATAACTAATAACAATGTTAAGGGATTTAAAGCCAAATACGTGGCAAATTAATTTTGAATTTTAATAATAATTTTTTACTCTTTACTGCCAACAGCCAATTTTCTGAATGCGGATGAGAATGTGAAATTATTTCCGCCTATTCCATACCAAATAGAAGAGTATCTCTTTTTTAAATAAATGTTTTATTTACTTGAAAATTTAATTACATGACTGTAAACTACGTTTGACGGCTTGTGGCGTAATGGCTAAGCGTTTAGCTCCGGCGTTGTGGGTCGCGGGTTCTATTCCCGCACGGGACTAGTATTTGTATGGACTACAAATAATTGTTCCGGGTTTGGGTATTTGTCCATGAACAATTTATTATGTATGTAAACTGCCTCGGCAACACAGGAGAAATTCCTAGTGGAAGGTTGTTTAAAAAAAAATTTATATAAAATGTCCACACCTCCTATGATTACAATTTAAATGTAATATATAAAAGTTATACAAGTCTCCACTGATATAAACTACTAGTATTTTATAACATTTCCGACACTGATGAATGCGGGATTGTTCTAACAAACACTACACTCAGCGACGTAATGTGTCGATGTTAACTTCACCAGTCCTTAATCAAAGGATCAACTCCTCTCACCACAGAATTTTCTAGTTATAAAATTACTATCTTTTATAATTGATTCAGTCCACAAATTTGAAATAAAGTAGTCCACAATTCCACTCGAAATCATGTGCTTTGGGAACAACACATGACATGATAATAAATGTTCTGTTCACTAGCCGTTTGTTTAATTAAACGTTCTTCCAGTATAAAATATTATTTAGCACATTTTAATTTGTTGAGAGTTTCTCGTTAGTAAAGCACTGTTCAAAACAATCAATATTCTATGTTATATAATAATTGTTCAGATTAGAACGCAATCGGTGGCGATATAGCAGGATTAATTCTTCCTTCCGAGTTATTATGCCGTACCAATTGTTTACTTGAGTACTATTTATCTATGGAGAGAAGCCAGTCCTTGAATTGTTCTCACACATCATATACAATCAGTTGCGCGGACGCCCTCGGCCACGCGATCCATCTCTATCCTGAAATTAAAACCATCATGTCACCGCCTAATAATGAGATAAGAAAGTTATTACATATTTTCAATTCTTAGAACAAATTTTCTATTTTTTATTAAAATGTTTTATTTACTTGAAAATTTAATTACATGACTGTAAACTACGTTTGACGGCTTGTGGCGTAGTGGCTAAGCGTTTAGCTCCGGCGTTGTGGGTCGCGGGTTCTATTCCCGCACGGGACTAGTATTTGTATGGACTACAAATAATTGTTCCGGGTTTGGGTATTTGTCCATGAACAATTTATTATGTATGTAAACTGCCTCGGCAACACAGGAGAAATTCCTAGTGGAAGGTTGTTTAAAAAAAAATTTATATAAAATGTCCACACCTCCTATGATTACAATTTAAATGTAATATATAAAAGTTATACAAGTCTCCACTGATATAAACTACTAGTATTTTATAACATTTCCGACACTGATGAATGCGGGATTGTTCTAACAAACACTACACTCAGCGACGTAATGTGTCGATGTTAACTTCACCAGTCCTTAATCAAAGGATCAACTCCTCTCACCACAGAATTTTCTAGTTATAAAATTACTATCTTTTATAATTGATTCAGTCCACAAATTTGAAAATAAATGTTTAAAACCATTATACCGTTTATAAGTACACGGAGCTAAATGGAACTCAATGCCACGAGAGAAATCATTCACATTTGGTTAAAAAAAAATTTATATAAAATGTCCACACCTCCTATGATTACAATTTAAATGTAATATATAAAAGTTATACAAGTCTCCACTGATATAAACTACTAGTATTTTATAACATTTCCGACACTGATGAATGCGGGATTGTTCTAACAAACACTACACTCAGCGACGTAATGTGTCGATGTTAACTTCACCAGTCCTTAATCAAAGGATCAACTCCTCTCACCACAGAATTTTCTAGTTATAAAATTACTATCTTTTATAATTGATTCAGTCCACAAATTTGAAATAAAGTAGTCCACAATTCCACTCGAAATCATGTGCTTTGGGAACAACACATGACATGATAATAAATGTTCTGTTCACTAGCCGTTTGTTTAATTAAACGTTCTTCCAGTATAAAATATTATTTAGCACATTTTAATTTGTTGAGAGTTTCTCGTTAGTAAAGCACTGTTCAAAACAATCAATATTCTATGTTATATAATAATTGTTCAGATTAGAACGCAATCGGTGGCGATATAGCAGGATTAATTCTTCCTTCCGAGTTATTATGCCGTACCAATTGTTTACTTGAGTACTATTTATCTATGGAGAGAAGCCAGTCCTTGAATTGTTCTCACACATCATATACAATCAGTTGCGCGGACGCCCTCGGCCACGCGATCCATCTCTATCCTGAAATTAAAACCATCATGTCACCGCCTAATAATGAGATAAGAAAGTTATTACATATTTTCAATTCTTAGAACAAATTTTCTATTTTTTTATTAAAATGTATTAAATAACTGTTATTGAATGTACTATAGTGTATCTGATACAAAAGCATTCAAAAGAATTAGTCAAATTGAGTGGTTGAAATCTGTAAACTCGACAAGATGTATTTTATCTTTTATAGAAAAAGATGTGCGAAAAAAAAACAAAAAAGATATTGGAAGGTTTTTTTTGATGGGAAAAGCGGCGCACCTGATGGTAAGTGATTACCGACACCCACGTATATCTGCAACACCAGGGGAGCTGCAGGTGCGTTGCTAAGCCTTTATAGATATTTGGGGACGTTGAGGACGGGAAGGAGGAAGGGGAAGGAGAGGAGTGAGTGGGCCGCCGGTTACCTCACTTACAGAGCGAAGCGTAGAAGCACAAGATCCCACTTCTTCACCCCGGTATTCCGCGAGGCCGTAATACTACCCTGGTCGAGCTGGCTTGGCTCTACATACTAATTGTTCTTCTTCAGTATCTTAGGCAACTAGGTTTTTACGTCGAAATGTTGACAAATCAGTACAATATGTCGGGTATTACATTTTGCGAAATTCCGAGCAGTCGAAAGAAAATAAAAACATTTCTCTGTAAAAAAATATGAAAGCTTGAAAATAATTCCTGAAAAAATATATAAATTGGGATGATGACTAAAGGTGATTTGGTCAGAAGATATTGGAATAGACCTATCTAATCCAGTATAAATGGTCGCCGGCGGAAGTAGAAAATAGTCGGAGAATCACGTGAGTATGATTCACCTGACCATGACCATTCAATTTGAATCTTTTTGGCAAAGTGTATAGAAACAATGGTAAAAAGTGTCACCTGATTAGCGTTGAAAAACTTGTTAAATGTATTTTATGCTGTTAAATACGAAGAAAATGTGTATATTTGCTACAAAAGTGAACCAAACAGTTCATGCATAAACAGATTTTAAGTTAATTTAACTTAAATGTTAAATAAAAATAAATAAATATTTAAGTTTCTATTATTACTTTTATGGTATTGCTTAAAAGTAAGTAAAGTAAAGTAAAGCAGCAGCCTGTAAATGCCCACAGCTGGACAAAGGCCTCCTCAAATATCTGAAATACAGCACTTAGTGCCGGCACCGGGGATTGAACCCAGCTCACTCGCGCTCTATGAAACTTTAGCGAGCGCCCTATCCACTAGGCAGCTACCCCATAGCTTTTAAAACTACTCATAACAAAACTCAATATTCATTGTCTCTGTTTTGCAGAGACATCATAAATAAATCTGTAATTGGTGGGAGGAATTTCTACTACTTCAGCTTGCTAAACCTTACAGCTCGTCGGTTATCATCGTTCTGCTGTGATATCGTCGTTGCAGATTCTATTACGCGGAGGAACACCGAGCATAGCTCGCTGAGTAACTTTGGTCTTCCTCATACGGCGATCATTCCTCGTCGATTGACCTCTGGAGCGTACTCGTCGACAACTTGGAGCACAGTGTTACCAAAAACAACCGGTATTGATTGATTGATATGAACGTTAGATATGATCCAAGTCTTTTCTTTTTTCATATCAACACAAACCTGTTGGGAGACACTATTGAGGCCATTGAGCATAGTGCTAAACTCCCCCGGAAATCCCGACATAAGAACTATATCGTCGGCAAATCGAAGACGAGTGAAGTATTCGCCATTGATTTGATTGAGCTTGAAAACATCACCTTGTCTTACACCTTTCTGCAATTGGATTGGTTTTATACTCTGGTTCGGTACTCGGATAGATATTGGAACCCCATTGTTCGATATACAGGGAATCGATCAGGCAGTGCTGAAAACATTGTAAGCACCTCCCAAATTTCTCTTATAAAGTTCAAAGTCTTCCCTTATATATGCCGCCTCGGCCCTTGTATGCTTGACATGAGAGTCCGCCTCAATGTACGCAAGTAGCGTTTCATGATATAAATATGTCTACATAGAGTGTATCTTAAACTTCCAAGAAATATAATTAATACCTGTTGAAATGTTTGAGAAGTTGATGGAGGAGCAAATATTATACCAGACTATGGACCCTATGTTCTACAGTTGTCCTGCAATAGGTTCCAATGATGATGTGAATTACACACTTAAAAAATTGTATTACTAACCTTATGATGGGGTCTAAAATTTGAATCGCGATCACGATAACCATGATCACGAAAGTCCCGGCCGTCGCGATCATCACGGTGATCGCGAGAGTCGCGTGGATCACGCGAATCTCGATGGTCCCTGGGTTCACGATTATCACGATGCTCCCTAGGTTCTCTGTTGTCCCGGTGATCACGTCCATCTCGTCCATCACGCCCTTCGCGTCCATCGCGACCGTCACGCCCCTCGCGTCCATCGCGGTGGTCGCGATAATTACGATATCCGCGGCCTCCGTCATGGTCTTCACGATTATTGTCCTGATTAGTATGATGAGGCACTTTGCGCGAATCCTCTTCTTCTTGACGCCTTTCATAATGAATGAAATCATCAAAAATTGAGGTAGAATGGCAGTAATTATGCATAATCCGTAGCACCTGAAGACCCTTCGCATGCGGCACTTCTTGAGTGTCGCGAGAGTTCGTCACTGGCTTGTTTTCATTATTCTCTAACTTGATAGGACGTAATTGCACATTTGGAACGTCCTTTACATAGATCCACCTGACACGGAATTGTCCTTTCCACTTGTCCTGTGACCACACATTAGAATTCGAATTGTAGTCGACAGCACTGGTCATGCGCGCCATGCCACAGAAATGTCCGCTACCATTGACCGAAAAGAAAAGATACACAAAGCCGCCTTCCCTTTCGCGTTCACGGTACGCGGCGTCCAGGCGTTTGTTACCATGCTCAGTGCTGCACCATATTTCGTATTTAATGCTACGATGGATATCATCCTCTGAGTACGACTTGATTACGAAGAAACGAGCGAGAGGAACACTTAGGTCAAACTCTTTTGGATTATAATCGTTCTTGACGCGTAGTTCGTCGAGTACCGGATGTGGTTGCGGGGCCGGTGTAGTAACGATTGGTGGAACAGCAACAGGTGGTGCAGGAAGCGGTGGGCGGGGCTGATGGGGCGGTGGAGCGCGTGGGGCATGTGCCCAGGCCGGTGGAGGCTGGAGCTGTGGCGGGGGGCCACGCTGCAGAGGACTTGGAGCAGGAGCTGGCGCAGGCACTGGTGCGGGCATCGGCAGAGGCGCGGGCACCGAGGGTGGTTGCAGCACAGGTGGCGGTAGTGGCGCAGACACAACCGGAGCATTTTTGCCTGAATCCCATGTACTAATATCCATATTATGTTTTCCAGGGACTATCGGCGGTGGAGGCATTCCCGGGCCCTTCTTTTTTAACCCTCCACTTTGCGAGGTTGGAGCAGGCTTTGCCGGTTGGCTGGCGATGGAAGCCCATGTCATCTTTTTGGGTTGCGATCCACTTGAAACCTCCTTAAGCTCGGAAACACGGTCCTTATCTGCTTTATGCTCCCCGAGCGCGAGAGCCTGCATTCCGGTATCAACTGCTTTAATGCCATCTGGCACATATAAGCCATCAGCTCTATAGTAATCATCATACTGTTTTGCACGACCTAATTGACCCCAAGTAGAGTAATCTCCATTTCCATGAAAATAATTAAAAGTTGATGCTGGCTGCCCAAATGCAGCTGTTGAAAAAGGTGTTGTAGATGGTCCGAATACACCTGAAATATAAACATGCATCATCAGGAAATTAACATTTATAACTTTCGAAACAAATTATGCTACTTTAAAATAGTCAACATAGAAACTATAACTTTATCCTTTAATTTGCATTAATACTAGCTACCATCCATTCCATAAGAATCGTGAGGATTGTATCCTCCGAGGAAAGTCATTGGGTCTGTTCCATTGGTGGACCATGTGCCATCCCCAACTCCAAAAGCTTGATAAGGAAGTGCTGTTGTGCCATAATAACCTGAAAATAAAATGTATAGCATTAACAACTTTATTGCAGTAATTCTTATACTTATAAAATAACAAATCATTATTGACAATGTTAATAATAAAAATAACATACATAATTACATATCGCCACACTTAGCAGGCAGGATGGTATAGGCAGTAAACATACGACATTTTTGATCAGGCATGTTTGATGATTCCCTTTACATATAATTACAATAAAATTTCTATTGTTTCAACATTAATTTGCTAATTTTTGGTTATTATGAGGTTTTAAGGAATTTTCTCAAAGTTGACTTTTAAGACATCCTCTGACACATTATTCTTTGCCACCGACACACAACTGTATTGCACACTACCATGCTTTGAGAAATTGTTAAGAATATAAAAGTTTATGAAAAGCATATAAGATATTTACATGGTAAAAGAGATGTGATTGAATTATGTACCTACCTGCTGCACTGTAGGGATCGGCTGCAGACGAGATGGGTGGTGCATAGGAGGGTTGCTGTTGGTGACGCCATGACACCTCTGCCAACTCGTCGCCGCCACTTTCTAACTGCTGCTCTTTAGGTACATTTGTCACTGTAACAGTAAAATTGATTTTATTGTAGCATGAATGTTACAGAAACTCTTTTCATTTAACCTAAAGGCTGATACAGGGGGAATATGAAGGTACAACCTCAAATGGAAACATAGCATACAGGTTAGTACAAATGTTCATAATTATTATGAAATAGTTAAATAATTCCATGAGAAATAAGAAAAAGCTTTTTGAATACCTTAAATAGAAAACTTAATAATCAAGTAATGGAGATCAGCACTTCATGGGATTTCTTTGTCGGCTTAAGGTGTAACTTTATGACATAACACATGCATGTTTCAATTTGCAATAATTAAAAAACAGTGACCTTTTAATTTTAAGAAAAAAAATAGGCCTTGTGGCTAAGCCTTTATAAGAAGCACTAGCATGAACTGGGGACAGCAGCTAATGGAGATTATTTATAGGTTAATAGGGAAGCATTGGGGAATTTCTATTGGCATTTCTATCTATCTTCTTCTAGGAGCAGAATACTCAGTTACAATCTCAAATCCTTGCTGCAGCTTTTAATGTGAATGTGCAAGAAATGATTCATGAGTTCTTTTTTTTTTTTTAACTTAGTGGCAATCTCATTATTACGAATTTTGCCAATGTCAAGTCAGTCATGGGAGTAACACAAAGATCAAATGACGGTTTTTAGATTATTAACAAGACACTTGTTGAGATACAAGTGTCTTGTTAATAATCTTCTACCTTTAACAATGAACATAGACTATTGTTATATATACACTACTATATACTCACTTAACTAAACTACTATATTTTAACTATCACCACAAAAGTACAAATATTATAATTTATAAATTTAGACAATACATGTACAAAAGGAGAGTAGACATAAGACAAAGTGACTTAAAGTTAGTAGGTTGGGGAATATATTTTGGGAGAACTTCATATAGAGAGACAGATAATCTGGAGGAGCAAAAAAATAGATGTTCCAGAGTACCTTCCTCTAATCCAGACTTACACAACAAATTATCCCTGATCCTAAGCTTTGCCAGATGTAATGATTTAAATGCATTCGGCAGATAGAATATGTCACCTGTTTAATGACAGCATGAAATTTAATAAAACCAGGGTTTGTCAGGAATGAAGTCTTGTATTTCTTCTTTATTGTTCTTGTCTTTTGTCATTGTTTCTCCCAATCGGATTTTAAATCAGTGTCAGCAGTAGGTGGAAGATCAAGAGGTAAAGTGTGGAAGTGGGTAGGGACGAGTTGCCTCTGTAGGTAGGAAATCGGCAACTACATTTCCTTGAATACCCTTCCTTCTTATTTGTATAAACATTTGATATGTGACTAATTGACATGAAATTAATGAAAATAACATATGTCTTTATGACTATACATACTATATAATAACCAGGAAATGACATTTACTTAATTCTACAAGTAATGAATAAAAGTTACATATAAAAAATAGCTCATTAATATGTATTTAAATGACCTTCTGGCCTACAGAACTAGTAACAGAAATAATAACAAAGTTAATAAAAAGTGGGTAAACGAATGAATTATTTTAATTTTTGCCAAAAAAAATATTATTTGGTAACTCTACATAACCTATCATTAGTCCATTACTAAACATTAGAGTGTTGTTTAGATTACCTATACTTTTTTTATAAAAAGCACAAAATATCTTGATACCAAAAGAGCTGAAATTTAACACCATTAAAAGGTATACATAGTTTCGAATTCCATACCAGAGCATAGAAATGCAAAGGCACTATATCAATATTTTAATTGTTTTGAAGTATGTTGTTAGGCAATTATGTTATTAATGAAATCAGAGCCAACCAACCAAATATTAAAACATTTACTAAAAGAACACTACATATCACTGTATAAGTCTTTGTAACATTTATTATGCCTAAAAAATTGAATTTAGCTTACAAAAGCTAACATAGTCATGCCACAATGAAAATCTTTATGATACAGAAACAGTACACAGTACAGTAACAATATTTATTAACACAGAGAAAATTTATTTTACCATGAGAGAAAATATATTAAAATCATTATAAAATGGTTTATGTAATTGTTGTCATAAAAATGTAACCACATTTTATATTGTTTTGATAGACCGTATCTTCTGACATATACTTTAAAGGTCTGTTCAGGATCTGTATCTGGCTTATTTTTTCATTTTTGTTACTACCAATGAATCGTCGCTTTATAGAAATATAAAATAATATAATGCCTTCACACATTGAAAAGAACATTTAAATTCAAAATAAATTGAAGTATGGTATACTTTATTCAAAAGCATATGAAGCTTAGTCACATATTCGCTAACACCGGACACGAAGCCGACCGGTACTAGATCCTTCAGTCCTACGGAGAAAACACTTGCAACGTCATAATGATAGACCATTTACCTTGATTCCCTTGTCCTTTCATCCGCTTCACGCCAAAGAGACATGAAACAAGAAATAAAACCGCAATGTTAAACGCAAAAAGTTATTTAATTACACGTTAATAATGTAAAAATAAGTGAAAATGCGAAATACCTGATCTGACACGCCTGCTGACATTGGCCGCGATTTTCAGAACTATGTGCACTTATCAACGTCTTTACTCACGACAATAACAATATAAAATTACATTAGTTACACTACACTGTGTCCAAATTGTCCACGACTCACTTAATTAATAAAAAAAGTCAGTATATTAAAAGGCCCCTGAGAGTCCTATCGAAAACGAATACGAATTAATATGGACGTAGGTAGCAATGGCGACCGCCATAATGTTACCAGTATATCAGTACAGTGTTTCCACTTTGATGGTTTTGTTCCCCACGGCTCAATTGAATTTTCCCTATTTTACCCTGCTTTTATTTTTAGTACTAAACTATAGGTCTACCAGGATCTGATGGCAAAAAGGGAAAAAAGAAATTGACAGTATTTAAAAGTAAAAAAATTAGATATACACAATTCCAAACGACCAATTGTTGAATTGCAGTTTGAGGCACATGAGGTAAATAACCCTAATGAAGATTCCTAATAATCTAAGTCAAACGTCGTGAAGTAAGTCGGATACATTAAGGGAGGGTTCCGTTTTACTCAAATATATCAAATTTAACCGATATTTACACTTGACAGATCAAATGGAGACCTCAACTGTCAATTAATAAAATTAACATCCATTTTACTTTCTATGGGAAAGGTGGCAAACGAGCAAGGGGTTCACCTGATGGTAAGTGAATACCGTCGCCTACGTTCATCTGCAATACCAGAGGTGCTGCAGGTGCGTTGTCGACCTTTAAGGGTATTTGGGAGATGGGATGGAGGATGAGGGGGGTGGGTAGGGGGAGGGGCCTCCGGTTACCTCACTCACCGAACGAAACCCAGAAGCACAAGATGCCTCCTGAGGGGCCGTGGTACCAACCCGGTCGCGACGGCCTATTCGAGCAGTAGCAAAAGGCGCCGCTTGGCTCTGCCACGTGTAAAACCTCTGCTACTGTTATCCCACATAACAGGTTTTGTTGCACACCACTACTGTGAATCAGCTGTGTAACAACTGTTGTGTTCTGGATTGAAAGGTATAAATAACCAGTGGAATTACAGGCTATCATTTCACTATCACATAAGCATTAAAAAAACTTGCCATAATGTGGCCCTGAGGGGTAACAAACGCACCCTAATCCAATAAGAAATTAAAAAAGAACCTCTCACAAATACATGAGATAATCCTCTTTAAGCATAAATAACAAATGACTTATTTTAATTACAATTACTTTATTAAGATTATTCTTATATTTCAATAATAACACTGCCAGGTTTGCTCTGTCCAAAAAATAAAAGATAAAATATTCATTTCTTTGTGAAAAATGCAGATATTGTTTTTGTTCCACTAGCTGCCTTTTGCCTAGCCTTCTCCTTTGCTGTCATTGGTTTCTTTTTAAGATCGGAGAATTCATTAATTGTAGAACTAACTTTCATATCAACTTGATCCTCAAAGCTGGGTTCACTCTTAATTTTTTTATTAGACTTGGAATTTTCCACTTCAGATTTTCTTTTTTTCCCAATAGTCTCAATGATTTCAGGATTAAAATTAAATTGTTTCTCTAGTTTTTCAATTAAATCTTCTTGAATATACTCAGATACTATACCATGGGCATATTTAAGGTAAAATTCTGTAATTTAATGTATAGGTTCATAATTTGAGTAACACAGCAACATTTGAGCAAGTAATAATGACAAAAAGAATTAAGATCGAGGGAGTTACTTGTGGATTCTCTCATGCTATAGTACCATTACCACAAGTACCATTTTTTCCTCAAAAGGTCAACATTGTCTGTTTGCAATCATTTGCTGACTCATAAGTGAGGCTATGGTGTCCAACTGATACCAGAATTATCAATTTGCAAAACCCAAATACCATAGACAAATGGTGGGGCCCAGCATCTCTAGTGCAATCTTGCATCACCAATCTTCATGCAAGTTAGCTTAAGTTGGTGCTTGATTATAGAAAGGTCTATGACCAGCAGTGGACGTAAAAATTGTTGTTTTCTGCCAATAGCCATAGCTTGCATCCATGGTAATACAGGTTGCATGGAGATACATAAATTTAAATTTTTTATTTTCTGTCAAAGTATGCATTTTCTCTGTCTCTCTCTTATGTACTTGTGCGGTGAGTGGCCATGGAGTGGCATTTGACATGCTCTGATTGACCAGGTAAAGCAAAATCTTTATGTTAAACACAATTCCCTTCTGCAATGTTAAATTATTCCCCATAATATAAGTGAGCCATTTTGCCATGTCCATCATTATTCTCTTTACAAATATCTAAAATCATTATGCCGCAGGAAACAGCCCAACAAATCAAATATTCACTACATTTTTAATCCTCCTAATTAATCTATATTCTGAAACATAAACTTACCTTCATCAATCCTGTCATTGCTATAATTACTGGTAACAAAAGTAGCCGAAATGGCACCAGGCATAACATGAATATTTTTTTCTTTCAATACTTTAGCTACTTTATGAACTCTCTCTTCTAGCCATTTTAAGGTCTTTTCCTCATTATATTTATAAGCTTTAATGTCTACTGGGCCCTTTAAAGAAAATTGTTATCATTTATATAGATATTTATATATATATATTTATTATATAAAATAAGATTACCTTTAAATCCCCAATGTGGTCCATATTAGGAACAAAGTTGACAATTTTATCAAATCCTTTCTCTGATAGCAAATCCCCCAATGGTACAGCTCTGTTATTACACTGTTCCCTAAACCTAGGCAAAACTACAAAAAAGCAATAAAATTGTGTATACAAATGTAAGTTATACTATTTACAAAGCAATTTATTTTACCATTTTAATACATTCTAAGAAACATGATCAGTAGGCATCCTTAAATTGCAGGAACTTTTATAATTTTTATAGTAAAACATAGATGTTTTTTTCTGCCATCTAGGTAAATTACTACATAGATACAAACCTAAAAATAGTGGATTTACAGGAGTTATCATTAACACACTTCCTTCAGACTTCACACAATCACCTATAAACCATGATCTATATGGTTCACTAAATGTAACCACTTCATACATTTTGTTGTGAAGATTGTCCAAGCAATATTTTGATGCATGCCCATGAGCTGGATGAGGGAGCGAAATAATACTGAAGTTGCTATTCATAAACAAAGAATCTGTAACCAAAGCGTTATAGACAGAAGAACTCGGTTGAAATTAATTTAAAAAAGGTAAGTATTAAAAAAATGGTACCTTTGATAAGCAAAGTCCAGGAATTTTCTATCCTTTTATGCGATACTGAATTAGAATTCGTTTTGGGTTTTTTTTGTGATCTTGAGGTCATTTTAAGTAATTTCTATAGAATAAAGACAAATAAAAGTAAAATTAAAATATTGCCCGCCAAATTTGTGGTTACGAAGAACTTCAAAATTGCGAAGATACTAAGTAGGTATGCGATTTTAAAATATATACGAACTGTCAACTAGTGGTGTAACCGATTTATTGTAATTCATTAAAATATTAGTAATATTAAGTCGCGTCAGTCATCCGACGATCTCTGATACTAATATTTCTAACATTCTATATTGATTGTATACTTATCTGACGTAACTTAGTTTTTAGTAAGATACGGACATGGTTCGTTTAATAATATTCACTCCGCTGGTATCACGGATTCGTGCGATAAATTACTTTTTGAAAAATTAATTTAATTATGTCTTGGAATTCTTGTAGTGATTTAATTTTTTTCATTGTGCATAAATTAATATTATTGCACAAGGAGCTGATATCCAGCTATACACCCAGTCAACTCTTGTGAATATACCGGCAGAAATCGCGATTTATATTTTATTCATGAGTCGAGTATATAGCCTTAATAACAGAGCTTTATCTCAAGAATTAATTGGTTATCCTTACCGCGTATTTCAATAGAGTAACCAAGAAATTGCTGTGCATTAGAATATAAATAATAGGCCGGGGAAATTTTTTTTTCGTATTTTATACATAAATTCAAAATATTTTTTTATCATAGTCTATACACATAGTATTGTTGAATATTATATATTTGTGTAATTTTGTAGTTGGTGACATAATCTCATTGCTATAGAAATTATGGGATTCTTCTGATCAAAAAACTGCTACAAGTGGTTTTGACAGTCCTCTCTTGCTATGGTAACCTAACATTACCTAAAGAATTCTGAAGACCCAAACAGGTGAAAAACTGGGAGTCCAAGGTCAGGCCTATATGGTGGATACTTTAACACTTCCCAACCAAGCCCTCCCAATATTTGCTGAGAGGCTAAATATGTGTGAGATCTGGTGTTTAAAAAACCACACCGTTTCTGTTAATCAATTCCGGCCGTTTGTTTCTATTTCTGGCTTGAATTCCATCAGCTGTTGGGAGTAGAGATCCGAAATCTATGGTTTTGCCCGGCGGTACAAGTTCATTGTGAACGATGCCCCTCTAATGCGACCATACACACAGCATCTTCTTATTGCGCTATAGTCTGTGGCACTTGACTGCTCTTTCACCGTGATCTTTTTCGCACGTTCTTGTCGTAGGTAATCCCCTTTTAATCACCAGAGATCAGATAATCACAAATGAGTACACGATTCATTAGGTTTCTTTCAGTGAGCTCGTCTAGCACCCAATCAAGAAAGAAAGAATGGCATCGACTTTATCTGTACCAGGTCAACCAGAGCGAGCTTCATCTTTGACAATTCCCGGACTGAAAACGCTTGAAACAATTTTGTGCTACTCTTACTGACACTGCGTTCAGTTCATAAACGTTTTTTTTTCGTGGCTTGCGGCGCAACAATACTACCTAGGTACAAACAATACAACCAAAGATCTTTACCGCAACACTTTTTTACTTACGTACTTTTAACGTACTGCATTACAGGCGGCAGAGAAGTTTGACGTTTGCGTTTAGTCAACATGCCAATGACCGCGTCGATGAGGAATGGTTGCTTGATCTCGCGACCGCTGCTCAGTATCCATTCTGAACGCATGACATCATTCGATATAAATCAAGGTGTCGGGTGATTTTCACGCTTAGAATGAACGTCCATGTCTTATATATGGTGGGTAGACGCGTGGTGGGACGGTACTTACTCGGATCTGAGGTAACCTGATCGTTAGAAATCAAATGAGTGACGCCAGTGGTGAAGAAACTCGGGACGACTTCTGGTCGAGAGCTTCTTGGAAGTTCCAGGTGAGCACAGTGATACACCATGAACACCTTCAACAAGTAATGATGCGGCCCGTCGAGTCCCGGACTTTTCCTGTTCGGAAGTTTACGGACCGACTGAATTACGTCGTCCGGTGTAATGACGAGGGGGGTCCATGAATGTAATACCAGCAGATTGACTCTCCACAGCTTCTGTCCAAGGGGTCTCACTGTGATTTACGGGATCTGACTACAAACTTAGGTTCGGTCCTACGGGCCAGTTCAACATTTACCACGTCGCTCCAATGATTTCTGGTCACTCTGGAAGAGTCGTTACGGTTGAACAGCTTTGATCTCTCTGTATATCACTGAATCCGCTTACCTCAATTATATTCTATTATTACCATTGCAAATTTTGTTAGGCAGACATAATGAGTCGTCCGCTACACTTATTTGTTGACAAACGCAGCGGCTTGACCGGTGTAGTACCCCAGCCTCGCAGAATAAGTCTAGTGCTTTTGTGTTTTGGTCGGTGAGCGTGGTAACGGAGACCCACTACCCATCCCCATACCCTCTCCCCATCCTCAGTCCCTTACCCCAAATATCCTTAAAGGCCGGATACGCCAGGTGCGTACCGCTCTTCAGCTCTTCTGGTGTTGCAGATGTACGTGGGCGTCGGTAATCACTTAAAATCAGGTGAGCCCCATGCTCGTTTGCCCCCTTTCCCATAAAACAAAACCTTACCGTCGTCTTATTTAATAAAAACAAGACTCCCGGGGACTACATCCATAGTTTACCTGACAAGGAAACGGCGATTGAAAGTATAAAATCTGTTAGTGAAATACACAAGGAAGAGCCGGGTTTCGAAATTTGCAACTGGACTAGTAGTGATTCGTGATTCGTTACGAGCGATACGAAGGTGAACAAACACTGTCTCTGGATATGGACAAGCTTCTAAACATAGACCTTCAAAAAGATTCATGCTATGTGTGATAATGTCTACTTTTGATTTATTTTTTGCCATTGAGTTTTTATCACTCTTTACTATTCCGGGCAAAATCATGCTTCAAGTTACGTGGCATTTAAATCTGGGCTGGGATACTATGGTTCTTCTGAAAATAAATAAGAACTGGAGTTCGTGCATCGAATTGTGTAAAATTAATAGATAAAATTCACTTGCCGACCGATAGTACCTACAATTAGTTGAGCGCTGCAGATGCTAGCGCAATAAGAGATAAACCGGTTGGCAGCGTAGCAGACCCCTTGGACCTTAAGGGACCTCAATTTTATACATCAAAGATAGGTACCGGCTAGCTAACTTTTTGTAAACAATCTGTAACCAAACATTTTCGGGGCACGTACTACTTAAAAAGCCTCAATGTATAATATTTCTATTCAGCTAACACATGCCAATGGCGCAATAAATATAGTACTCTCGTCACCTCGTCAGAGTAGGTAGTGACTTTGACTAGAGAGAATGTACTTTGACATTGACAGTGCTATCTGCTGTTGTCATTTTCAATCAACATTAATTTTAGTTTTACCGCGTTTTATAGTTTCAAATTAACTTATTTTTGTAGGAACGGATCATTTTATCATAAGTATTTATTTTGATAGGTGAATAACAACATGCAAGCCTTTTTAAAAACGGGTAAGCTGTCAGTAACCGACAAACCATCTACGTCGGGCACGAAAACAATTAAAAAGAAACCTCCTGCACCATGGGTCGAAAAATAGTTTGTATTTTTTATTCATTTACAGTGTTATTAATGAATTATTAGGTTATAAATAAAAACTTCATTCAATATTTACAGCCGACCTAAAACAATCGATGATATAGTTGACCAAGGTGAAGTTGTGCAAGTTTTAAGAGAATGTTTGTCGGGAGGTGACTTACCTCATTTATTATTCTACGGACCTCCTGGAACTGGTAAAACAAGCGCAATACTCGCTGCTGCAAGGCAACTCTTTGGAGACATTTCACGCGATCGCGTCCTGGAACTGAATGCTTCTGATGAACGTGGGATTCAAGTAATAAGAGATAAAGTGAAGTCTTTTGCACAGCTATCCGTCAGCAGTACAAGACCTGAGTAAAATACTTTTAATATTAAATTAAGACATTTTAGAATAAGTAACTTAAAAGATTGAGAGTTATTTTAAAATATATTTTGTGGAATTGTGAAGTTGACCAACCTGCAATGGACCATCATAGTGGCCCTTTCCCAACTCCAAAACTCTTAAACACTGAGAAAAGGCTTTTTCCCAGTAGCGGGACAATTACAGGGTGCTTACATACTTTTAAATGAAGCTTGATTTATAATACAGTATGAAATGCTCACAATTGCTCTTTATATGCACCTGCTACACATCATATTTACTGTTCCTAATGAAGACTTGAGAGGGTAGGGAAAACTCGATATCTGGCTGGTTTCTGAAGGTTTACTTTCATGGCAGAATTTTCTTACCTTAGCTGTCACCACATTATCTGGTTAGGATGTTTTTTACTGGTTTGATGATCTGCATTGCAGATCTGATCCATCTGATACATCTGATCTTGCATTATTTATCAATCTTCTTACTAACCGCTGTCATTGTTTGTATCACTTCTATGCTAATGATCTCCAGTAATACTTGCAATCTTTGCAGAAGTTAGTACTATTATTTCTTCTATTAATATAAGGGGTTAAACTATGAAATTGCTGTTTTATATTAAAAAATTTGAACACATTTTTTACCCTCATATATACATTACTGCCATCTCTAAACAATAGCCATTAATTTTCTATGAGTGAGCTTTGCTTTAGGGCATTGTTCTGGTTATTTGACCTGGTTTCAGTCATTGCACTTTGGTTAGTGATTATCATAGGGAATCAACTTTCTACACATGTAACAGTCCTGTTCATAATAGATTAATTTCTGTACCTACTCACCAAAGCTCTTCTTTATGCACATCAGTTATTACATGCACCTATTTGATGAGATTTTTTATTTTCTATATATATTATTAGTAGTTATACTAACATCAAACCATGAAGCTAATTCCTTGTTTGTTTCTTAGTGATCAGCTTCTTTTCATCATTATTTACTTTAGTGTCTAGTCTTCCTCGTGGTTCATTCTTCAAGTAGAAGTTTCCACTTTGAAGGTATCAAACCAAAAAAGCATAGTGCGTGCGATTGTACTAACCTCTTAAAACGCAGCATTGATATTGCTAGCTGTCTTTGCTGCTTCGGAATCACAGCATTCTGGGATTTAGAATGTTATGTTTTTGAGTATAAAAGTTTTAATCTCGAATCATAGACTTGAAGTGGCTACTCCATTAAAACAACTACTTCATACTTTAACCCCTATAATAAGGTAATATGCATGTGTGTCAGCGCAAGGGTTATATTGTTGGTATTGTATAATGTAAGATTAACAAACTCCACTAAATGACTAGAGCTCAGTGTTGGCTGATTAAAATAATTATGTCCAACTTGAAACATTTTTAAATAAATTCATGTCATATAATGGTTTGTCATTTCATGAAACTTTGGAATTACCTGAAATGGCCAACTATTACTGATCATATTGTTTAATTGGCAACTTTTGTCGATTTGTTCATGTACGGTTGGCCGCATTAACGTAAGGTGCAAGTGTGTGTAAGGATAAAAGATGTGATAAGAAATCGAAAAATGAAAAACAAATTAAGAACTGTAACAAATTAGGTATTTCTCGTGTATGAACATAAAATAATAATGCAGAACATGATTTTTGGTCTGGATCGCGCTAGGTCTTGAGGAGTTTAAAAAAAAATGTGTGTGTGTACTTATGTATGCACGTAAGAAGTTATACTTCTTTAGCATAACATAACAAAAATATCTAAAAAAAAGTCTTTGTTTGTGGAATTTATAACGGTTTAATTAAATAAATTATCATTCACCACCATATATAATTGTAGATTCATATATATTTGAATAACTACACGAATATTGTTATCAGTTCTCACGAAAACTTGAGAGACAATTACCAACCAACTTCATGGTGTCGCTTTAAGGTTGTCATTGTAACTCTTATTATTCTAACTACCACACCTAATTTCATAAAGCGTTACCTGGGATCAATAACTGGTGCTGGCACCACTATAATTGTTAATAGCGATTTTAAGTGCTGTATTTACTACATGCTCGGGGGTGAAGGAAAACATCGTGAGTAAACCTGCATGTCTGAAAACATCGTGAGTAAACCTGCATGTCTGAAAACAATAAAATAATATCATTTCGATGATATCTAAAGGCCACCATCTGGAACGTGAAATAGCTCACCACTTTATGATGTACGCAATTCTAAGATTGGGCCACGACATCGACATATTATTTTTATTATTGTTAATGCAACAAGAGAGATTTCATTTAAAAATATGGATCGCAGTAAACTATTCACCGGACGATGATGTTGAGAACAATATCTTCTAATTTGTTTCTTACTTTCTTTTAGTGGCCGACCATGTCCTCCATATAAATTAGTTATTCTGGATGAGGCTGACTCAATGACCACGGCTGCTCAGGCGGCACTTCGGCGTACAATGGAACGAGAGACTCGCACTACACGGTTTTGTTTGATCTGCAACTATGTGTCAAGAATTATACCACCTATAACTAGTAGATGTTCCAAGTTTAGATTCAAACCTCTTGCAAAAGAAAATGTTCTTAAAAGGTGAGTAATAACGACAATATTATTATATTATATTTTTAATACAATATATGAGTGATGCTGCAGAAAAATAGTGTCAAATTGATAGTGGAAGGTTCAAGTATTTGAGGTAAACTGCCCTGCAGTGGGCACTTACAGGCTGTTACTTTATTTAACTTTAACATTATACCTTCAAAACAACCATCCTTGCCAAGTATAGTAAGAGTCTGCCAGAGAAATGTCTTGAAAATCGGCAAAGAGGTTCGCAAACTCACATTCTATCTTTCATGGGAGCGAAAAGCGGATTGCCAACGCTTATTTGGGTATGATGGATGGAGATGTGGAAATTAGTAATTTATTTCTAATCTTATAGGCGGCTATCGTAAGTGCGTATTATACAAAAATTCTTGTAAAATGTAGTATGAAAACAGTATTTATACTTTCATGTGTTTTAAAATTCTTTCCATTCAGAAAAATATACAAATTCACTTTAATTCAAATCTGTGAGGCACTTCGTCTTGTCGGCTTTGTCCTCCAAGATGACAAACTATCTCCTCTAACCTAATCCGTAACCTCTTGATCGAAGATGCCAGCAAGTGGCCATAGGCATCAGTAGCCAATTACCATCAGGTGGAATGTTAGATGGTTTGTCACCCCAATCTAATGAAAAAAAAACAAGGTGGCAAACATGAAGAAGTTGTTATGTTAGTTTACATTCTACCCGAATTTCCATACTACTTTCAGGTTACGTGAAGTGTGTGAAGCAGAGGGAGTTGACGTCGGCGACGGTGAAGTGTTGCTACAAGCGGTACATACTTGTGATGGGGATTTGCGACGAGCACTCACTGCGCTCCAATGTTGCCAGCGATTACTAGGCAAAGTTACTGCTGACGGATTAATAGAGGTTTGTATCTTTTGTTTGTATGTTTAAGATTAATTATGAAGCTTTAAAAGAGTCATTTCTGTCCATTTCTGCATCTATAAACAATGTATTGAATTAACTTTACAGGGGTAAAATTTGGTTCCAACTACGAGTATTAAGGTCCATACAATGGGTATAATATTTAGTCACAGAAATAGTTGAATCGGCATGAATAGTATTGAATCATTTTGGTTACATTTTCTGTTTACATGTCTCGGCCGACAAATGGATTAACCATCGCAAAAATATCAGAACGAAACTACACTGAGAGGGTAGATAGAATCAGGTGTTATTTTTTGGGATCTATTATTACAAAGTGAAGGATTCGTTTTTTATTAGTTTCGGTGTTGCAAAGAATATTGATCCATTCAATTGTAATACAGTATTTTTGCGTACTATAAATTTTTCTAACAGTATATAGCATGCAGACCTGAAATACACTACAATACAATATACTATATTTGGTTTACTACATACGGTTGACAACGCTCTGCAGGGTGCACCGAGCGCAGGTGAGGTTGGCAATTAGTGAAAGAGGTGGTAGTAATTTAAACTGTTATTAGAAGTAAAGTAAATAAGACAACCTAATAAATTGAAAGTAATTTGATTTTTATGGGAATTAGACCAAAAAACACTAAATACGTTTTATACATTTATACACTTTGTATTAAACTCGGCTCACGGTCGGCTTTTGAAAGATAGCGGTTTAGCGGTATAACTTTAAATATTCATGTGAATATCAAACCATTTCGTTCTAACTTAACTTAGTTACCTTTGCTTGGCTTTTATATCCATTTCCATATTGACTAAACATAACCTAAATTTATTTGGTCCCAACTTAAAAATAAAATTGATTCTTCACACAGGCAGCACCGCGCTATTATGATTTAAAACCAAATGTTGAGTCTTAATGAACCAAGTTAAGAGTGGTGATTTTACCGCCGTCTGATACATTGGCCCTTGCTAATTTCCGAAAAGGATAAGATGTCTTTTCTCGAATAGCTCTGTTATCGGCATTCACATTGGAATAATGTCGAATCTGAAAGATATTGTAACCGCGTCTGCAGGTGACATCGGCCTCCTTTGAGTAACTTTACAAAATTATGTAATTTTATGCTTTCAGGCAATGTTAATCTCATGTGTTTATAGGGCAAGATTATGTGCTTAAGAAGAGGATTTCGGTATCCGTCCTATCTATTATTAAGCTGTCGGCTTCACTTTTCGTCGATTAACCTCAGCCTTGCGTGCATCTCCGTTCTAAAGAAAAATTTTCAACCTATTCAATTAGCTTTCGGTAGTAAGGGAGGTGGTGAAGCGGCTGTACATTCAGCGAACCTAAAAAAGGTGGGGTCTCTCGTTAGTACAGAACGCACAGAAGTGTTTATTGGAGAGTTTTAGCTGTGACCGCCTCCTTTGAACTTCCACGCGTGGCGTTCTTAGTACCATTCACGAGGAGTTATGATCATTTCAATTGCTATTGTAAACAATTGTTATATTGATTCTGGCAATTAATTTTAAATAAAAAAGAAAACTATTTTATGTTATCCAAAAATGACGGAAGTTGAGAGACGAATAGTTGTGCGTTTCAATTTATCTGTTATTAAATTGATATGTCGATAAATTCAAATTAAATTATTTGTCGCTAGTAAGGTAAACTAAGGCGGTGGTACATGGTGCTCATGGCGCTACAAGCAATCACATGAGCTCACCATTTCGCGCAGACGCGCAGTTTCACTACATTTTTATTTATCTGTTATATTTATGATGTAAGCTCTATACAAGGGCTTACTTGAAGTGATAGTTAGAGCCCTGAATTACAGCATCTGGGAGCAATGCATTCAAAGCTTTGATAGCAGTTCCGTTATAAGAGGTATGCTTAATTTTTTAACATTGATGAGAGTAGTAAGTACCATTTAATGATTGGTATTTTTACATCTTGTGTATTTTGTATGGTATTTCCGAACAGCATATTCGGAATATAAGTCACTGTAGATTTTAATTTTTTTTTACTTTTTATAGGAAGCTCACTTAAATGTATTCTGAATCCTGTTGTCACCATAACACACTGTAACTATATTTTAATTCTTTTTCACTGATTGTAGTAAAATTGTTGGGCGGTGATCACTACTTTCTCAGGGATTTGTGTTTGCCATTACAAGAGTTCGACGTAAGTGCGTTGCATTTGACTGAGAATGATCCATCACAACTTAATTATTTGAGTAATATGAATGTGTGTTGATATTTCAATTGTTATAATTTTTGTTTAGGTGACAGGTCTGGTTCCTGACAAGTTGGTCGATGAATATTTGAGCATTAAGAATTATAACGAGTTGGAGCAGTTTGTTTCAAAGTAAGTATCATTAATGTATTCATAGAATTTTTTTGACAATGTTTAATTTGTGGTAGTATTACTTTAAATCCTCCCATTGAGAGAGGCCGCTGTCCAGCAGTGGACTGCTTAACGACTGCAGAAGAAAGATTTTTATATAAGTTTTATTTCCGGTGCCATTACAGAAATTTTAATATTTTTCAGATTCCTAATGGACGCATACTCAGCGTCGCAACTTCTAGAACAACTGTGTGCAACGGTGGTCAACGCTGGCCATTTGACCAACAAGCAGAAGTGTGCCATCAGTGAGAAAGGCGCTGTTTGCTCTCATCGACTGTTAGATGGTGGCTCTGAATTCATGCAGCTCACTGATCTCGGATGTACTATAATCATGGCAAATAACAACCCCTGAAACTGTTAATATATTGTGCATGTCTCTAGGTAAGAATGAAGGTCTCTAGGGTGAATGGGATATGTCATTGTTATTTTGATAGTTTTGCCTAGGATTCCATAATTTGAGAATGTGATTTAAAATACTATACTGTAATACAGACGTGTTTGTTAATAAATAAGTTATAATTGATTACTTAGTGTTTTCTTGTTTACTGTTCTCAGGTTTTTGGTTTATTCTAACCTTTTCAAGTGTATGATCGGAGAATACTTTATGTTAATTTATAAAAATCCTGCTACTCAATCTCACCCCATTATGGGTGGTTTAACAGAAAATCCTTACCGACGGGAAGTAAAGGGGTAACTCGTTCATTGGGCAATGTTGAAACAACAAAATCGCAGCAAGTGCGCAGTCTTCATATCAATAGGTTTAATTTTTTTTAATTTCATAAAACGCGAGTGATCTGTGCTCGATCCCCAGAGCCTGCAACACACAACTACTTGGCGGAGAAGGAAACCATCATGAGAAAACCAGTGTCTGAGGAATAATAATAAAATATTCGAGGACATGTGCACTGGAGCAGCGTGGTGGATCCTTCCCGTCTACAGAACCCAAGAATATTGAGAGGAGGTCTTTGCTATCAGGGGGGCATTTAAGGCTGCTACCACGCAGTCGCATATACTGCTACCACAATATTGAGTAGGTCATACTACTATGTTACTTACCTGTTTTCCATGCGTGATGAGTATGGTCCATCCAAGAAATGTATGGCTGTTTGCTGGTGCTTTCTTGAACAGACCACTAGGCCACAAAAGGTATTACCTGTTTTAGCATTCATATTTGATCATCTAAAGCAGGGAGTCCCAGACTATTATGGGCAGTGACCACTTTTCCAAAATGAACTGATAGCCAAATTACGGTAAAAATCATATTTCTAGTTTTTTTTCCTATTGATACAAAATACTACCAATTTAAAAAAAATTGCAGTTTGTTAAGTGAGTAAACTTGACATCATTTTCTCATAAAAATTTAACAAAATAAATAGACATAATTCAGTAAATATCAAGTGTAATTAATAATTATTAATAAAAATTACGTATAATTATTTTAAAAGTACAACAATGATACTTCGTACTAAAATATTAGTGATTCTTATAACAAGGTGGTACATGTAATACAACTTATATAATACAACTTATTACGTATCTTGAAAGTTTCAAATAAGAACTATTGTTAATTAATAGGGGTCGATTTTTAGACCTCGTCGACCCCCAAAATCAGTTTTTGTTTACGTCGACCCCCGGGAAACCGATATCGACCACTTTGGGAATCCCTGATCTGGAGCATTCAATTTGAAACGTTATTTATGTAGTAAATGGAATACAGAACGAAATGTCAGTCTGTTAGATCCAATTTGTACGGGGTAGAGCGAAGCGGCGGCTTTTGCTGCTGTTCAAATGGACTGGCACGACCAGGGTAGATTTGCGACTGGGAACGGTCGGTGTCTACAAAATGGCACCGCATTGATAATTAGTCTATTTACATAAAGTTATCGTGTTATAAACTGATGTGTATTCTTCTCATCAGCGGATTCAGTTCCCAATCCAATGCTGACCATGAACTTCTGCTGAACAGTGCCTGAACTAGGCGTCATTCTAAGGGTTTGGCTCTACCCACCACGCAAGCGTGTTGCGTAGGTAAGGTTAGACAGGTAAGGTAACCCAGGTAAGCGGATGGATAAACTAACAGTACCAGGAAACTATTGACGCTGCTCGCTATTGGCAGTTTGAATGGCAAACGAACTAAGAGTCCACCTGGCGCCTTCAAATAACTTCAATCGATGAAGCTACGCTCCAGTAATGCGTTGTAACTCCGAGGACTACGATGGATTGCCATGCCATGATTACCTTTCAAACCCACACAGCAGTGATAGCACTGCAGATTGGCGTGAGAAATAGGTATTCTTTAGAATAGGCAGCAAGGTGTCCACCATCTTGTAACTAGCGAGGTAAATAAGTAATAGTTATTGGTTAATATGATATTACTCGTATAATATCATCTCCACAGGACGTCCCAAGGAAGTTTGAAGAGTGAAAAATTACATGGCTTCGACAGATAGCAGAATAACCGATGTTTAAACCTTTTTATTCGTTGTCCAAGCGTTTGTCCCGGCATGAGCCAGGGTTCGCCTTCGTGGCATTCTATTTAGATAATCCATTGGCTAGGAGGTGTCGAAAGGATAAGAGTCAACTTTATTTTATTGTCAGAATAATGAATAAACGACTTTGGCATCGTTTAAGAAACGCCGTATTCATTTACTGAATTTGTATTTAGAATTATAGCATTATAAAAAATTATAAATGTTTTAAAAATGGTCTATTTGTATATGGGAAGGTCGAATATTATTTGAGTATTTTTTTCTTAAAACTACAATCACACATGTATTAAAATAAATGAGCCCGTCGATTATGCGCTTTGCTTTAATTTTGTTATTGTTACTGCCGATTTGAGTTCACTTTTTTTATTTTGCACAGAAGTCGTTACTTGTAGTGGAGTTAAAAGTGAGGCAGGTGCGCGTACATCTTGGCCTCGTCGGCGTCATGGTACTGCCATGCCTATGGTTTACGCGCGCGTTCATTTCACTTCCGCTGTCGGTTGAACGGACGGGCGAGCGAGTAGGAAAGAAAGAAAATAACGTTCTTTAAAGGAAAGATAATATTGGTGCGCGGTGGAGCGCCCCTCCGCGTCACGGTTTGCGCGCGCTTGTTCTCTATTGGTCGCAGTCTCCCCACCACAGTCGCTAACGCAGCGTCTAGATTTCCAGATTTCAAATCTCGACCGTTTATTTCGTGTTGAGCTTGCGGACAGCGCTCACGTCGACGGAAGCGCGTCGGCATTTAATTCATAACTTTTTTTTACACGGCATCGTGCTCGTTAACGTTCGGTTCGGTGCAACGTGACATCGCTTATAGTGCGTGCAGTGCAGGATTCGGCGAAGGCGACACTCGGCGACAAGGTCAATTTCTTTCGATGAGTGGAGGTTTAGTGCATGTTTTTTCAACATCATGACTAGATCCACACTCATCCATGGAAGTTGCGATGATCTTCGCGTGACGGCGTGCCGGTGATTATGGGCGGGCATCGTTACCGGTGTGCCGCGGTAATGATACCTTAGCGCGGCAGGTACGCGGTAACCTCGGCGTCTACCTGCTCGCTGCCCGAAATATGTCGTTTAGATACACTCGTCGCTATTGCTTATTCACCGTGAGTTTTTTTGCCGTAGTTAATGATTTTGACTTAAAGTAACTGAGGTTTTTTTTTGTCAACATTAAGTATTACCTTGGTGATTTTAAAACGATGTATTATAATTTTATTTCACTTAGGGGCTAGGGGAAGGGCGAGATAAATAGCGGCGCAAGCGCATCTGCTCCTTCTGAGAAAGGCCATTGTGGCGGTCCCGGAGTGGTCAGTGCGGTGACGTCACGGGCAGGGGCCGTCAACCTGACGCCTGCAACCTTCCCCTCATGTACAATGTAGAGTAGATCTGCCAATCATAAATATGTGCTGTTTCTTGTTGCTTGTTATAAATATTTAAGACAGAAAGTTTGTAATTTTTTATTAGTAATTTATTCTTTAAAAAGTTTTAAAATAAGCCCTTTTCATTGAAAAACATAAATTTATCTGAAAATATTCAAGTTTCTTATTATACTATACTATATATTAAACTTACCAACTATGGTATTAACTGTATTCAATCGTTCTAGAACTTTTCGAATTTATTGAAATAAATCTTAAATTTTAAAGGCAATACAATTTTGATCATTAATCTTAGTACTGAGGGTTACGATAACACATCGTTAACTTAAAAAAACGATTCTTTATGCATGCGTACAAACATGCTCCTAAAGATTGAGAATATCATTTGAAAGCCCGAGGCCGAGACGAAAAGGGTCGTTGAGGAAAAAGTACTAAGAAATATTTGCTCAATTAAGCATCACCTAGCGATTTTGCTCAATGGAATAATTTTAATCTTACGCAACATTTAAATATATGTAAATCTCAACTGTTACTATGTACTATCCTTAACATAGCTGAATTTACGTTATAATATGATATTTCATTCACATTGTAACGTTAATTGTAATATGAAGATACAGATGGAAAACTGATCTGCTGTGACGTTTATATATGATGCCAGTTCCTCAGGGGTCTGTGCTCTCCACAACTTCGTAACTGTCTGTAGGAGCCAGGTATTCTTTAAGTACGAAGATGGCAACACAGATGAGGAGAGAAATCTGTCGAGCACCTGCACTAGTCGGGAACAAGTACAGTCTGAAAGGAATCCATGGTATAATGTGTGATACTCACTTTGCAAACAGTTTTCAACTGAGACTATGCCAAAGTAGTGAGATTCAATTCTACCCAAAAAAACTTCAAAGGCTAAAAGCCTGATCGCCATGGCTTCTACTTTCCAGAATTGCTGGGTTGCATGGACCCCCTTCAGTTATATATAGTTGAAATCTCGTCGAATATTTACTTTTGGCGATTCATTGAGTCTGGGTCAAAGGCAAAAAAGGCGGGAATCTTCACAAAATTGAGACTATATTTCACATCAGGAGAGCTTCTAACCCTATACAGAGTTTAGATTGTTTGTGGCGTCCTTTGTAGAATACTGTTGGCATATTTGGACAGGTGATGTCTTAGAGGAGATGTGTACCAAGATGCTAATTGGTGACCCAGATGTTGTTACAAATCCTGCTAGCTCAGGCGCCGGGTAGCCCGTCTTTCGGTATTATACAGGACGTTTGCGCGGGAATAATGTGATTAAATTACCCTATTTCCTGTCTGCCATGGAAGTTTTCGACTAGACGCACAGCGGGTTTCCAACATTTTAGTGTAAACTTCCTATGTATTCGGAAGATGCGTTATGCTTCGTTATTTCTAACGCGTACAGCAAAGGATTGTACATAATTTGGCGACGTCAGTGTTCAGGCCAAAGTCAATGTGGATGTCCGTTGTTTTCTTGCCGAGCTAGTGCGCTACCACCTAGTATTTCATCAATACAATAGTCAAGATTAAGGCCAAGCATTACCTTGTTCCTTAAATAATAAGATGTACTGAAAAAGTGAGTATATATAAAAAGGATTTCATAGGTACCTTTCACGAACTGTTCATACTTGATGAACAATTAGCACACCATCATTTCAGTCAACTTCTGGATAACGCGCTCCCTGCAGATAAACTAATATTGTGTCCTTTATCACCTTTGCTGCCCTTTCCATCTACTGGTTTATTGGCATTCCGAAAATTTATTGGTAAAGTAAAAAATGGTGATATATTATGTGTTAGTTATCAACTTAAAATTTGGTATGGCATTAATTGGGTTTGCTATTTTTGCCTGCATACATTTGTGGTTCAAGTATTATTGATTTTTTTTTAGTAACTAAAGGACGATAATGGGAATAAGTTCTTTCTTCTATTTTAAGGCCCTGTTACTTGTAAGTATGAGTTATAATTAAAAGGTTTGCTTTGAGAATTATATTTTTTTTTAAGACGAAATAGTTTTTGGCCAAAATTATGCAAAAAAAAAGGTAAAAGGGATCGGCTTGAGCTCCGAAGTGGGGAAAGGGGAAGGTGCAGGAAATAAAATCTGAAGCCTTTCTTGGTTTTCCCGCTTTATCAACTCTTACGTCACCTGCGGTACTTACGAAATGAGACGGATAAAATGTCCACCACCATGTGCCACCAAACGGCTTAGTAAATATTATGTTAAAGTTCCAAGATTTCTTAGGATTTTCTCCTTCAATGCCAAGCTCGTGATCAATCGGCACCTGGTATAATTAATAATTTTTATAATGCCGGCGCCTCCTACCATTGACAGGAGAAATTTTAGGCGCGAACGATCTCTGAATAACAAGAGCTCTAGATAAAGATTAAATATTAAAATTATTAAAAATATCTTGCAATAAGCTGGCAGTGGCAGGCTGATATACCAACATTGCTTAATTTTTGGTTATCGTTGTGTTGTGTACCTTGAATATACTGACTATATAAGCAAAGAAAAAATCAAGTTTCTATTTAAAGAAAAATATATAACTTATTAAAGGAATTTGATGATTTGTCTAAATTTCGTGACGCGGCGTCCCATGATGACGGTTGTTTCTATGGTTTTTACGCCGTGTAGCGCTGTTTAATTGTGTTCCGGCCAGTGATTTTTGTGAAGCAGGTATCTACCCAACCAGGTAGAGAGAATAAAAGCACGATCCTTATTTATATGTATGTAAAAAAAAACTAATGCTAGGCAGCGTTCCGTCCATTGTTCGGCAGGTTCTGTTAACGCGGGAATCGGTCGTTGGTGCAGTCAGGACTAAAATATTATTTTTATTACGTAAATTTTACAAATATAAATCCGTACCAAGACTTGTGGACAAAACTATTATTAAAATGTATACATTGTACAGTAGTCAGATTATCTAATAAATAAATAAACAGCTAAAAAGAAAACTCCTTGATCAACAAAAATGTGTGCGTCCATGGAGCTATTTAAATTTTTTACTAGCTGTACCTGGGACTCCATCCGCGTGTACTAGAAGACTTCGCTAAAAGAGTTTATTTTGTTTAGTAAGTTTGCGAATAGTTTTACTTCAATTGTAAAGTTTTTCATTCTAAGTTTCTAGGTGTCATATAAGTTGAATAAGGTTGCCTAAGATGGATTCGTCTTGACGTCAGACCTGTAATACCTAGGCTAGTATCTAAATCATTTCTGATTCATTCTTCATCTTAATCATCGCCCTATCATCGTCTGCACATAGACCTCTCATAAACAAGCACCAGTAAAAATGCATTTCAATACTCAATACTTAGTATTTTATTGCATTCCATAATGTACACGTACATAATATGTTATAACAGATGTAAAATTATTTGAGATCATTATAGACCCTGCTGGGCACAGCAATTAGGAGAGGAGTACGATATAGAACTTGGTTCAAGATTATTTTAATATTTAATTACTAGTTATATAATTATCATATATCATATATATTAAAAAAAATAACGTTATCGCGTTTTGTATGAAAGCCTGGATATTTAGAACAAATTTATATATTTTTAAATGTCATGAAGACATTCAGATGCATGCTAGTGTCAGAATTTGTGTTCTTACCACTAACTTTTATTTGTTTTTTATAGATTAGTATTCTAATTATTTTCTTTTGAACAGTAAATGGAGATGTTGTATCTGTGCTATTTTCCCAAACGATGATATTGTAGCTAAGCCACGTGTGCTGTTTTTAAAAATGTATATTTTTTTATGTTGCGGAACGCATAGGTACATAAATCAGGAAATTTTGGTTCTTAGCTTCTGAATATGTGCTTTCCAACTGATGTATGTGTTCTATAACTAAACCGAGTAATGTGAATTCGTTAACGTCTAATTTTGTGCGATCAGTACTTATTAAAAATTATATTTTTGATGAGGATGAAAGTAATTAGTTATATTTTCGGTAAGTTAGTTTCAATATTGTGATTATGCATACTATTTATTGGTTTATCGAGTACAGAGTTTTTCGTTCATGCCAATAGGTACCGTCGTGGCAAGGTATATAGGGAGATTTTATCAGCCAACAAAACCATAGTAAAACTATGGCTTTGTTATGGAAGGTAATTTATATAGATTAGGAATAATAAAATTCTATGATTAACATACATCCTTGTGGGAGGCATTGATCATTTTGCTATCAAATCGTAACTTTTTTATTTCTTTATTGTTAGACTTATTTACAATATTCAAATTTCCACGAATAGAATTCTGTCTTTAAATTTAATAAATTTATTGAAAAGTGTTAAATTTCTTTAGGGGCAACATAATCACCGCGCCGGGCCAGCGGGTGGGTGAGCGCAGTGCCGGTACCCTCGCACTAGTGATGCCGCTCTCAAACTTCAACAATGCAAATCTTACAGGAGTTGAGTTTATTGATCATAAAATTAACGACTGATAATTAGCCGCTAATTTAGTTTAATGTAAAAAAAAACAACAAAAAGAATCTGTCATTGTTAATAATCACTATCGCGTATGAATAAGATACCTAATATCTTATTCGACCTTGGTTCTGTTTTCATTTATCTTCATTTTTTTCATGTTAATTTGTGACTACAATTTACATTCGTTGTTATGTTAGTATCTTTGTCATCTGTATACCTACGCGTCCTCGTATTCGTAACGTGTACATAAATGACAATATATCTCGCTTTAATTTTTTTTTAGAATAAATGATAATACTTTTTATTAAAAAAAAATCATAATATCGATTATCTATCGAGGGACATTTAATATAATCTCGCACTTCTCAATATTGACGTTTATATTCGTACATCGTTCATAGTAAGAATGCTAATTTTATAATAATTTCTGTTTAATAAAAGCTAAAGAAAGTAATTTGTGACTAAATTTCCACAAAGATAAGCATTTTCATTGCTAGATTTTACTCTAATATTATTAAATTCGCGTATTAAATTCAGCATGCTATTTATATAAAAATCATAAAATATACATATAGCATTTGACTTGTCCTCTCCCAAAGATTCTAGAGGTAATGATACGAGTGCGCGTGCGCACGCAAACTTTTTTTTTCATGTAAACATGCCGTTTCCGCAATAGGGGGACCGTGCGAACCGAGGGTCGAGGGAACCGACCTAACGTATGTTTCCTTTGTTTCACGCATAATGCTCACACATAGCTGTTACATCGCTAAACGGCTAAGCGGAATACCAAGCGACATACGCATTTCCTTTAGAAAAGTATGAATCTGACACGGAGTGGTTACAAAGACACAAAGTTCAGCGGATTTTTTAAATTGGAGTTTCGTAGGAATGATTAATACATTTTCAAATTAAGGGAAATCTGGGAAGGAGGTGTCATCGTAACATGTATGAAAATCAAACTCCGCGAAAGGAAGAGACTTACAAATTAAAATGATGTTACACTTGTTGCGTTTGGTTTCTACGTTACGTCTTATTGCGGCCAAGAAATTTCAGAACCAAGGCAAGGGAAAAATATTAACATGAAACCTTACAATTTACTGTTCATTGTATCTGAAAGTATATACAAAAACCAGTTCCTTACATGAAGACGTTTAATTCGTGCAAATTCAGTTTAACCTAGATTCTATCATGATTTACGCACTCATGGGCTATAGACAAGAAACTTCGCAACTTCCAGTCTAAGTTATACCTACGATTAACCACCGAATCTACTGACATGAAAATTACACAGATTATAAATAGTAATACTGGGGCTAATTTTATCTATGTTGATTAAACTCTTTTTGTATTCTTAGTTCGTGCCAAAGGTATTTGCTGTCTGTCTTGAATAGGCGCTGGATGCACGGAGTCACGGAGCGTAGGTACCTTCAGCTTGTACCAGAGTTAATTGCTCTAATTGTTCAATATTTTATTGACAGTGTAATAAGCAAAACCGAGAAGACAAAGAAAAAGTGAAATAATAAATAGTACGGTAATGTATTACATGGTTCGAATATATATTATGATATTCCTTCATAGACTACCCGGTGCGCTGTAAAGGCCAATTAGGGCTTTTACTGCCCATGGAACCCAAAAACAACTTCAAAGTAGATTACAGATGCGTTGTCACCCCTGTAGAATAAGATGTCTGACCTGTAATTATACTGGCACTGTATACCTTTCAAACCAAAAGAAAAACGTGTTAGCACTGTTCAGATCCGTGGCACCTACACAGATAGCAGCTAGGAGTGAATTATAAGATTATATTCGTGGATGACTAATCTTCACTGTGGGACTGCCTGCTTGGCAGAACCGGTACTTTCAGACTATTGACGACTCTCTATCATCACGGGTAGGGTATGATACGGAGGGATCATTGATCGCCAGAGCCTCATTAATGGGCCTGTACGTGTTGATGACACTATAATTCTTCTAGATGCTTTATACTTGTAGCTGTTTTTACCAATTTTATGACAATTCTCGAAATATTTATTTTCACAACGAAATAGTATAAAACAAACAAGCATATGCATAATCATATTTTAAAAAATTGAGTCTGAATGCAGTGCAGTACCTTTTTCCTTTTTAAAAAACTCGATATCTTCACGTCACTCTTTTTTAGTCTGCATCTTTTGTCGTGTTGCCGCGTTTAGAAAGTACTCATACCAATGATATATGTTAAAACCTGTGTTTAAATGTAAACTCCACCTACAATAACGCGATATTTATGTGCCGCCAATTTAACATTAGCATGGGCACGGGCTGATTTTTTTCAACGCCTAAACTCACGCCGCATTTAAAAATTACAGCGGTTTCCTAAAAAGGCAACACCATCGATTTTCATCAATTTGGTACCTTTAAGCTTACGTCATATCGTTCCACGTTAAAAATTACAATTAGTCGTATGTGACTATTTTAGTCATCCGATTGAAGCCATCTTGACGAACAGAACTACGTAATCAAATATTTTTGAGATTAAGGTACAAGTATGTTAAAATTAAATGTTTGCCAGTTTACATTTGTCTACAGTTTTCTTACTTAATTTTAATATTTTTTATAAATATTATTCTTAATTAAAAAAAATAATTCTGAAATGTAGACAAGTCTCGTTATAATAAAAAATAAGACAAATTTATTGTCTTTACATCTTTATCATAAATCTGTAGAAAATGGTTTCAATAATTCTAATATTTAGGTAAAACACCTGCACATTGATTTTTATATATGAGTGATACTGAAACCAAATCAGTGATTTATAGAATTATTACCTGTCTGTGTGTTCTCGTTTAATTAGTTATTTTTAGAGTAAACACATACCAATCACCGAAGGCGGTGACTGGATCAACATTTAGGATGTTGAACCGACTAAAACCCCCTCGGAAGATACGCTGTTGGCCCTGTGGCCTTGACGGCTTCGGCGGTAGAGACTCGCCCAGAAGGCCCGCAGGTAGAGCCAGTCGGTTCGTAGGAATAGCGCGGGCCCACGAGAATAATAGGGAGGCGATGGAACGATCGACCCTCGCCCTGGACGATCAATTGAGGGCATCACGTCAGGCATCGTTAATTTTTTTTTGTATAAGAAGGTGCCCGTCTGAATAATAAATGACTATCTGCTTTAGTTGGTGTATCAGATACCTCCATTTCGAGAATCTTACACGATCATATTTTAGCATGACAAAAATTCAATAGATGCCGAGAATAAACAGGCCACATCAAAAGCAACGTCTAACCACTTCTTGAAGCTGTGTCGTGAGGATTCTTCACCGATTTTGAAGAGGATTGTGATTTGGGCCTGAGTCAAAAGATGAGCCTGAGTCAAACCAAGAGTGGTACAAAAAGGGCCACAACAGAAGTATAAAGTGTCAGAAGCAGCCGGAAAGATGATGAGTACAGTTTTTTGAGACAGTGTAAAGGAATTTTATCGATTGATTATAAACAAAAGGGTAACGCGATCACCGAATAATACTATGCTTTCATATTAGCGAAACTGAAAGAAACCATTAAGGAAAAGAGGTTTTGTTATTTTATTTAATGTACAACCTTTTGGACCTCTACTTGCATCATCGTAAAAGGAACGTGTATAGGAAAATGCGAGTAGCATTGTTTTATAATATACTCACAATATTAAAAACCAAAGCCATAACTAGCTCGAGTAAATTCGAGTGCACAAAAGCAGTAGTGGGCTTGATTGTCGCCAATTAGTTGTAATAACGGCCTTCGCCCGCGGTTGGATAACACGCTGTAATTTGCCAGCGAACAGCGAACACCGCTCTCTGCTCGCTTCTTGCTGCTTACGAGGATTGAACAAGATTTATGTGTGAAATGTTCGAGGTCGATGCCTTCACTCGCCGTTTTATTCTGTCCTGGTTGTTTGGTTCGCTTTATTAAGTTTTTGCTACATTGAGCGATACCATTTCAAAGGAAAGAAGCGCGTTTCCGAAATGTATATTTAATGGCTCTCAAATTGCGTATTTTTCGTGCGATGGATATGTGTAGCGAATTTAGTTGAGAGAATGGAGGCAAATGCACAATGTTGGAATTAAAAAATATAACAACTAGTATAATGATGAAAAAATAGGTAAAGTTGTAGTCTATAGAAGTTCTACAGCTGGGAAAAGTCCTCCTCTTTATATTTCAGAGAGCTGTGGCGTCTTAGGTCTGCAGTGCCTATATTATTTACTGGAAAATAAAGTTATTTACGTAGACCTATGCCTTGCTTCGTGTAAAATCTCTATCAATATCTAAGTGTATATCATCAATCAATATCTAAAGCAAAGAGAAGGGCATGTATTTTAGATTCTCTTCGCAATTTGAAGGTAAATTTTTACTAACAAAACTCAACTGCGAACAAGGTAAGACTGACTCGCAGTTTCATGTTGTTTAAAATTTAATTTTTCATTAACGTATGACAGTTCAAATAAATGCACTTCTGTAAAGTATAGGACACCTCTTAATGTTTCATAGTGTTAGAGCCGGTGGCAGCGATACCGTTGGGACCTTAAATGGGACCCACAAACATTTTCTGGAAACTATCGGCTGGGTTAAAATAAGCTGATCCCGCACATGTTAGTAGTAGCTGTAAACTTTCAGGAGATATATCCAATAGATATATGAAATACCTTTTTCAACTCGCCACATAATTCTGTTACCGGACTCTGTCTCAATGGAACATATCTTTTTCATTGGATTTGGGTAAAAAACGAGCTAACAGTCCACCTGACGGTATGAAGCAACTGCAGCACATGGATACCTACAAACAACTTCAACCGAAGACGGTTGCGTTGTCACCTCTGAGGATTATGATGGAATGCCCGTAATTATACTGGCTATTTATACATTTCAAACCGGAACACAGCAGTGGTTAAACTGCTCAGTGGCGGCAGAAATGGGTAAGAGCTGGTATCTACTCAGGCGGCTCCTAACAACCACTTCTGACATACTATCGGAGGAAAGTGACATCTCCATGTCAGACCTTTCTGAAAACAATTTAGAAGGTGAAACTCCGAATTAAGCCATAATTTAGATTTATCTTTACCTTACCTTAACAGTCTGTAAATAGTACATTGCAGTACATAGGCCTCACAGTACCAAACACCCCAGACGTTGGTGGCTGTTATCCGTCTGCTAAATTTTGGTCAGGTATTGTTCGAGATGCTTATCCCGCCACCTGTCAGTAGCAATGGCATTTTTTAAAGGCTTTTCCCATCGTCACCTCGTACCACACCCATGGAAAGAAAAGGGGCGACACATTCTTACGCTATACTACATGGCACTTGCACCTGTAATGGATCAATAAGTTACCCATTTCGTACATATTTAAAAAGTATTGAACATTATACTATTGGGTTATTATATATAGGCATATCTATAGCTGCAACAATGATTTAAATTTAAATTGAATTCATGAATTTCTCGCGAATATTATTAAATTAATTATGAATAAATCGATCACGTTAAGAGCTAATAGGTAAATAACTTCCTAAGAAGTTGTTGCTCAATTGTTTTAAAATTTGTTTAGTTCACCAGCGGTAGGTGTTTTATGCAACCCGGTGCATGATTCATGCGCTTGTTATTGAGTTTCAGCGTTTTGTTTGGGTTGACGTATTGCGCCTTACGAATTTCCCATCAGCCTTTTTAAATCGGTCATATCGTATATCATAATAAGTGATTTGTATCTTGTGTAACAGTGTCGATTTTTGATAGACTAAGCACTTAATGAACACGAGCCGTATGATTATTCATGACAACATTCAATATTTAATTTATGTTACGCGTTGTTATTCCAGACATATTCCAGACAGATAGAGTACAACCAGAACCGTAGTAGCTCAGGGGTCAGGGCGCTCGTTTTAATTTCTAAGTAGGCGAGTGACCTGTGAGACCTTTGGTCAAGTGTGACATTTATAGGCTACTTTTTTAATTTTTTACGACTAAGAAGAAGTTGTCAGCTGAGCAGCATAAATACTGGTGCCCCATCTCTCTACGACGTATTATATCGTATACTTACATGATTTTATGATACGAGCCTGAGATAATGAACAATCAAGATATATTCAGACTGGCTGAGATATGAATTTCTACGCGATCGTTTATTTACAAAATCTGTAAGGATTGTTGCGAGAAGTAATTAAAATGCTGAGAACAACGCTGGGTCATGAATCAGAAACTCGGGTATTTGAAACAAACTTGAACAGAAAACGATACGAGATAGTAATTTCTTTTCCTAATTTTTGGTTAAACAAGTTAAGGTGAAATTCGCATTCGCATTCAATATAAAAAAATGTTCTGCAATGTTTTATATTTATTATTGTCGTCGTTATTTGCTCAAGATTAAAGTAAGGGACAAAAATGTGCGAATTCTAAAATGGTTAGGCCTCCTTATTATTTAATGGTCTGGCATTCCCTACCAATCAATCCCGGAAGATGAAAAAAAAGTAAAAGAAATTGTATAAAACAGACAAATGAAAAATGAAAAATATGTACATAATATATATTCTTTGTCTATGCTTGATATTTTTCCAAAAGAAATTATGATAGGACATTTTATTATTCAAGAAACCGCGCCTAACAGCCTAAGATCTACTTAAAACGGCAAAGCAGCATCAGCTTGGGCAAAGTTCCTTTTATCAAAGATATATTCAGCATGAAGCGTATCTGCTTCACAGCTTAAAATTAAATTCAAAATATTTAATGCATGGAAAAAAGAAATAGTTTAATTTTAAAAGTCATGAAACATTCGTTCTTAGTTTTAATTATATTCATTCAAATCTAAGAGGGTCCGGAATTATTTATACACAACTGTATGTAATCTTGAGGGGAGTAATTTGTCTCAGCGTAACCCGTAGTTGTTAGTTAATGAACGAGTTTATGAACGTTGCCACACTGTATCGTGAAAATGTAATGTTTAGTTTCTCTTTTATTTAAAGATCAGGCCATATTTACACCGTAAACGCTACTTGCGGTCAGATACCGAGTGATACCGATAATGTGATAGATGGTGTATGTGCTTGTCGTTGTCTCAGGGTCCAAGCCTACGATACCAATTGTAGGAACATACGTTTCGTAATCCTTATTGCTATGAGCCCTTCACATAGGGGATCGTATAATTCGCATTCATTTAAAATACTAGGATAGCATTCGATTTAAAATAATTTATTTACTAACTATAATATTAGATAAAAACGGCCATCGTATTCAAGTAACTACAGCGCAGCAAAACACAAAATGTACAGTTAGCAATTTGCGTGAATGATGTATGTAGAATGCAGTGGTGTTTTGCAATAATCTGGGTACGTCAGAAACTTATGTAATATCTGCCTTTAATGTGTTTGATGTTTTTTACTAATTCTTATAAAAAAGTTAAGCGACCTAACGGATACTTAAGCTCTTATTTTTCTTATAGAAGTTGAGCGGACTTAGTTTGAATAAAAAGTCTCGTGGAATATAACTGTCTCTTTGTAAACCGTTCATTTTGAAACAAAGCTAGTTTGCTATGATCAGAATTCCAAATTACAATCTGTTCTTCAAAAATAATTGACATTTCATTGAATTCAAAGAAGCTGGTAGTATTTTTGTCAAGCTTATAATAGCTACAACTTCTACCTAAGTTTGTAAAGAATTCTTGGTAATCCGTCTCCAACACCAACTTCTGACTGTTCTGTGGGTTAGTAAAATTTGAAGAAGAATCTATAGTCCTTAGGTTCGCTCTGGTTTGATACATTGATAGATTAGGGACGTTCTATGTTTATATGTTTTAATGAAAATGACGTGTTTTCGTTTAGTCAACTGACGGAATATTTTTTTTTATACTTCAATAATCGTTTTTCTTCAACAAGGTAGTGTGTAAGTAGTGCAATCCCCTTAGGAATTTTGTAATGAACATCTCGTTCATTACAAAATTCCTTTTTATGAACCTACATTACGTAACTATATTTAAATTTATATTGTTACACTTCAAACAAAGTTTTACCCAATGTTGCTAGACATGACTGATAAACAACACTGACCTTCATAATAGTGTTAGCGCTTCAACGGGAGCTGCGCAATAGTGTGGCAACACTTACATTGTCAGTATTCTGAAATTACAACAATGGATGTGATGATGGTGCATCCGTCTGTTATATTATATTGTCAATGAATCAAACATGAATCTTTTTCGTTTACTCAACAATTTCTCCGATGGAGGTCTGCAATCTGAAATCGTTATTTTTGCAAAGACAAATCCATTCCAGCACTCGCTACGTGACTGCTGGGTAATGAGGGCTAATAGCTTCGGAGCTGTGATTACGAATCGGCCGCGCGCCGCTGGCAGCTCCAGCTCCGCACCTTGATGCATCCGACTCGCACTTAAATCTCGCATATCTGTTCGTGACGGCCATCACACATTGACACTGTTCTCATTAATGCGCTTTTGATATTCGAATGCAGTTAAGGGTTGCCAGATGTTGTTTATTAATATGAAAAGATCTTGTCCCTATTTTGTCAAATCTTGTTGAGAATGGAAAGCTTTAATCACAACGATGATTATTTTGTACCAGTCGGTGTTTTATTTATGTATTGCTTTCATTAAGTAAATGCTCTACGATTATAATATTATAAAGCTATTGTCTTAAGAGTCTTGCTAAAGTCAATATCATGGGTATAGCACATACAAGAGCGGTAAAGCGGAAGGCAATGAACTGACGGATAAAGGAGATGAGCAGCAGCATCTCCTGTATTTAACCACAAAAACTGCGATACAGTGATTAGAGGAACAACACAATGGAATGGAATGGCGGCCTCTGTAGTCCTGGCTATGGTGGCAGCCATGTTAACTTGTTAAGACACGACGACTTCCAGACTCCCGAACAAGCCGGTTTCCAAAAAGTTGTATACTTTCCTGTCACAGACCGCCGTCAGTATGAGGAAGCTCAAAATTGTTCAACTAGCTGAAGTGGCAATGGGCCGGTCACATAACTCACATAACTAAGAAGCGTTGAGAAGAAAAGTTCTTGAGCGGCAACGTCGTACAGGACAATGCAGTGTGAGATGACCCGCCACAAGAGAAATCGATGGATCCAGGTGGATCAGAACCATGCTTTTTTGGGGTGCTTGTGTTCTGTTCAGCATATACATGGACGAATTTATAATGTGGTGTCATATTGACTTCAGTTGATGTTTGAATCCAAGGTACTCAGGCTCTCACTGGATCAATGCAGTACGCAATGCAGCACGTGATGACAATGCATTACCATGGTTGAGTTTAATCAAATAATTTATTCTTCGATATAAGAAACTTAAATGTCAATTATCAAACGCAATTTTTAAACTTCTTTCTTTTTCTTTTCTACCATCCTTTCATATAGAGATTCCTCTGTCGTAAATAAAGAAACAGGCGTTAAATACTTTGTAGGTTGAAAATTCAAATGACCGCAATTAGTAACATGTATTATTTGGTAGTCATTTTATGAATTGTTTTTAAACATAGCTGTGTCTATAAAATAAAAGTGTGTGTAAAAATTTATGTAAAAGTTTGGCAATCATTGTCCATTACAAGCTTTTATTTGATAAGTTTAAATGCCTAAATTTATTTATGAATTTTTCTGAGAAATCCAAGAAAGAGAATAGAGAATTTTTTTAATACATATATCATATTAAGAAGGAAAAAGTAAATTACTACTTTCAATGTTTAATGATCTACTCATTAAACATTGAAAGTAGTAATTTACTGTCGCAATAACTTTTTTCATGTACAATTTTCACGAACAATGTTGCAAGAACATCTTGTGAAGAATCGATTTAAATTTTTTTATTTAAAGTTTTATAATCAACATTATATATATATATATATATATATGATGATGAAAAAATTACAAGAAAGGTGTATGAAAGATCCGATTGTAAAATACCTACGTGAAACAGTTTACAATATCCGAAGAACGATTTGCGATTACATTGTATGAAAACGATGCTCCAGTATTTATTCATTGCGTCGTAAATTCTCCTTCATGTGCCCTAAGGTTGCATTCTAAGGTTCTTTATGAGCCTCATCCACGTTTACGATTTGTCTAATATTTAATTGTATTACTTGAATTCTCTCCCTCTCTATCATCCTTATCTTGAATATTTTACTTTATTTGTTCCTGTTATAAACTTTTTGATATTATTTGTTTGCTAAAATGTCTTTAACGAGAATTGACTCTAGCCCAAGCTAGCACAACTGAACATTGGTCCCAAAGATTGCAAAGATTACACAAAGCACAGTCCTGAGTCATCTGCATTAATCGATTTCCCAGAATTCTGTGCAGGTCGTCATTCCACCTTGTGGGGAGTCATGCTACACTGCGTTTCCCTGTAGGAGATTGCCACTCAAGAACTCATACTCATGATCCTTACAGCTATGCTCGTTACTCTCGTTCTGCAGACATTATCGTCGCAGATTCGATCACGCCGAGGAACACGGAGCATAGCCCTTTTCATAGCTCGCTGAGCAACTTTGAGCTTTCTCATACGGCCAGTGAAAGACGTCTCAGTTCTGTAAGTCATCACTGGCAACATGCAGCATATTGCCAGGTAAGGCCGGAATATAGCTGAGCTTCTGAAAGACTGCTGGGCAGAAAACAGGTACTTGTAGTCCTACAGAAGCTGTTTGCCATTAAATAACTATAGACCGATATCGCTTGAAAGCCGTCTACGTGCTAATTTCGAGAGTCATCACAAGTAAACAGACCCGACGACTTCCAGCGTATTGAACAAGCTGGTTTCCGAAAAGTATACAGTATCACAGACCGCCGTCAGTATGAGGAAGCTCAAAGTTGCTCAGTAGGCTATGGAAAGCTCTATGAAAGTGTTTCTCTGCGCGATGTAATCTGCAACGACAATAATCGTGGTTTTACAAGGATAACGGACATAGCCGTAAGGATCAACTAGCTGAAGTGGCAATTGGCCAGCCATATAGCTGACAACCGTTGAGAAGAAAGGGTCTCGAGTGGCAACATCGTACTGGAGAACACCGAGCGTAGCCCTTTTCATAGCTCGCTGAGCAACTCTCATACGGCTTTTGGTGAAAGACGTCTCGGTTCTATAAGTCATCACGGGCAACACGCAATTGTTCTATATTTTTGTCTTAAAGTTTAGGGGTACTGCGAGAAGATATGTCGTACTTTCCTGAACGCTGCCTAGCCGAGTTGGATTCAATCATTTGATCCATCATGCCACCAATCATTACATTATTTTATTACATTTTTATCATGTTTAAATATTTTCTATTAAATCTATGTTCGTTCGTATGTTTGGTTATTTACAACTTCTTATCCTATTTTTCTTTTATTTCGTAATGTTTCTCATATATTATTTTATCAGAACGATGTTTTCAGCATGCCAGTGTCATTTTCTCCCTTACGCAATAGATGTTTAAATTTTTGTAGTATATTTCTTGCGTCCAAAACCGAGCCTAATAATGTATTGTGCCAAAATTTATTGAAATTATTCACGCTCTCACCAATACTGAATGATTCCTCTTTTTAAGGTTCAGTATGGAGTCCTATTACTAAGCCCACGTCCATCCGTCGCTCCGCTTGTCTGTCATACATTTTAAGGAGTGTATCTTTGAAACCATTATAGTTAACCGGTTAAAATTTACTCTGAATATGGGTTATTATGGCCATTATCCTAACAAATACTAAAAAAAATATTTTTGCTCTACTTTTTGCTAACTCTAAAGTGACTGCTGACACCCCTTTTCCTTTTTACACCGTATAGGACTAAACCTTTTATTTTTAAGACATTGTAGCAATTATATTATGAGTTTACCTTCCTACGGAATATCTTTCGCCAGATTCTTCTCGTAGATTGTAGTGTAAAAAAAAGTTTTCCTTAAATAAAAAAGAATACTAGCTATACTTTAAACTATAGTAAAGTTTCTGTTAAGCACTCCAATTAAGCCTATTAGCTTATATCTGAATCTGGAGTGGAGTGGTGGTCTTCACGACAATGTTAGAACGACGGACATCGTGCTGCATGCGACCCATTCTCCGATCGTTTCGCATAGGCGTTACAGAAACGAGAAGATGAACACAAGGTGCCTCTGTGTTTACGCTTAGGTATACTTACTCGTATGTTATAATCCTTCGCAGATGATTGGGTCTGATTGTTAAGCGAAATATATCATAGTGGTCGTAGTCTCTTTTCTCTAAATCAATTTTTTTCTTTAGCCGATTCAACAGTACACTGCTGTTGCTCTCTCGCTACGATAGTAATTGCCGTAAATTAGTTTGAATTACCCGTCTGGTAACCTCGCACCTGCTGTCTGTCTGTTACGCTTACGATATTTTTTAGTTTGGCATTTCTCTGTAACCTTTCACGATACCCACGGGATGTGATTGAATGATATCATTATTGGTGTAGTATGTCACATGCATCCTGTACAAATGATTCAACCAAAAAATATCAATCGTCACTTATCGACTTTATTAATTTAAACGGTTAGGCTTCTTGTGCTATAATACTTACGGTCTGTAAATAGAGAAAATTTTGTTTTTGCAGTCTATAAAATAATACAATCAGAATCCGTAACGTGGGAACACAATGAATAATCGCAACGACTTGAGGTTTGTTTTGTGTAACTGATACTTTCTAGAGTTTTGAGGTCAATAACACGTAAACTTTCTACAGAAATTGAATCGTAAGTTAAAATGTTTTATGTTTTTTAACATAAGCCAGTACCTAACTATAATCCTACCAGTTAAGTGTTGATCACGTCCTAGGTGGTAAGTTAGAGCGCTATTTATTCTTCTCTTGAAGATATATACAACAAAGGGATTGAAACCCGTCATGCGTCTAGAAACGTCTTAAAACTAGTTATCACGAAAAAAAAATTTTGTAAACACCAAGACGCTGGCAATTCTGTGCTCGATACTAGGAAAATCGGCAACTAGGTGAGATCTTGACACGCCTCTCCACACAGTCGGAAGTCTCAACAGATATCTCTCTACAATTGCGCTGTCATGCGTACCCAAGGATACCAGACTTCAACAGATCATAGTAATAAGCAATTAGAAGAAAGTTGCGGAGAAAACAGAGCCCTGAAGAACTCTGGCATTAATCGTCATTGCCTCGGACGAACAGCCATTACTAACTAGTACTAGTAAAAATCGTTCCCTCAAAAAGAATCCAGGTAATCAGTTTAAGGGTTATATCCTAAAAAAGAAGTTTGCTACTAAGGTTTGCGTGCCAGACCCTGTCCAAAGGGTCTAATTTTGAGGGCCTCGCCTCAAATATGTGTGGCATACGTTAGAAGGTTACTCTTATTAGAAGATCACTGAGGAGATTGTTGTGTTGTAGGTATGCCAAGAGACCTTAGTTCTTCATAGTCTTACAGAGTATTGATCTATAAAAGACACGATCAGCACGATTACTTTTTGGGTCACTGACCTGACTTTGGCAAACTACAATTTCGGCACTATCCTCGTCTTCAATAAGAAGTGATGATACAAACGTGTCAAAGTAGAAGACAAACTGGGTGCACATGTCTGTAGCTCCGTGGCTGATATGTCATCTGTTTCACTGGCCTTATTCACGTCTAGTGTGTAAGATTTTAAAAACCTCCTTATATAATAAAATGTAATATGTTTTTAACGTTCATACAATATAATATCAAGCTACGTATGCGACTTACTTATTTCAATAAATATGTACGAAACATACCCTTAATTTCACATACATTTCGGACACTTATGATGAGAACTCCATGGGATGAGATGGGTAGTCTTTTACCACGTCATCGATTACAAAGTAATTTTTTTTCATTGTGAAGTTCAGAATGATTTTTAAATAAATATTACCTCCATAAAGTATTACAAATGTAAGTATGTATGTATGTATTTATTCACGCCTTGATTCCAACGAGGTAGGCAGAGACAATCTTCTTCCACTTGCTACGATCCTGACATACGTCTTTCGCTTCTCCCACTTTCATCAATCTTCGCATGCATACTCGTTGGTTTAGAGTACTATTGACCTGGCCTTTTTTCAGAACGTCTCCGATTTGAAAAAAAGTAAATGTAAGACATTAACGTAATTGTTTTTCAATTAATAAAATACATTATTTTCTTTTAAAAAAACTTAATCTTAATGAGCAACATGAATGTCATGTTAATAAATAGATTGTATTATAACTTGTTAAATTTATCGAACGGTTGCAGCGGTACCTTGTAAAGGACGCGATATGGAATTAATTAACCCATTGCTAAGTAGGCCACAGTGTTCAATGGCCGGTCTATTGAGCATTTGTGATATACGACCAACGACGGCTCATTCACGCGACTGTGACATGGCGGTATCTCGGATGTTGAATTGAGTCTAATATGAACGCGGATAATCTAGTGCACTTAGCAACTAGTTACGTGGTCAAGTAAATAAATATCATTAAAGTCATATTTAACGTTCGTTCCTCGTTTATGGCATCTTTTTTTAAATATTACAACGACGATTTATATAAAAAAAAACCTATGGTTAGCTTACCTGACTCAGCCATGGGTCTTGATTCTAATTCCAGCCAAAGCTAGCAAAGTTTTCGAGTCAGGTTGTGTTGTGTTCGTCCCGTGTCTCTGACACTGACCCTTGACTTCACCCTTCCTCCAATATTATCGCATAAGTGTTACATCGGCACTATAATATTACTGTCCACGTGTCTCACACACACGTGGTTGATAAAGGTAGCAGCCTGTCAGTGCCCGTTACGATTTTCGAGTGTTTTGGAGCCGGGAAGGGCCCGCCATGCTGCTCCTGTGTGAGTTGGCGGGCTTCACATATCCTCGATATAATATTTTTTAATTATTTCTCAGACATGCAGGTTTCCTCTCGAGGTTTCTTTCAACGCCGAGCACGTGGTAAATACAACACTTAAAATTACTATTAATAATTTTAGTGATGCCGGCACCGGGCATCGAAACCAGGTCACTCGCGCTCTTTGAAACTAAAGTGAACGCCCTGACCACTGGGCTACCACGACTCGCGGCCACTAGGTTGATAACTGCCATATTATTCGGAAGTTATCGCTGTGGTCGAAATCGCTCAGGAAAAAATAACATTATCATATAGAACTGTAAGTGATAAATATGTATATTTATCTATACTTACAATTTAAAAAAAAACCCTGACTGTACTGTAGATAACTATGTGTCACTGTTTGCATGCCTATAGCTATGGTTTATAACTGCTGCACATATCATCACGCTATGCTGGAGGCAGAATAGGAATGGAAACACCGTATAGAAGAAGTGTTTGTTTAATACATTTTTTAAACTCATTGATAGGAAGACTTTGCACACCTACTGGGATTTTTTTGTACAAACGTATACATTGCCCTATAAACAAGTTAGTGACTCTATGGAGTCTGGTAACTGTCATTACAAACTTGTGTCTGTTCCTAGTATTTGCATTATGCAGTAGACTACTCTCATTAAATGTAATTACATTTTTTAGGATGTATATATTTCATTTTAATATATATGTATTAAGGGCTAACGTTAGAATATTATAAGAGACGCTAATAATGTCTAATAAAATAGTTATCCTAAATAAAAATGGTAATGCTCTGTGTACTATGGCAAGTAACCTTGGTTCGTTCCCCGGTACCGACACCACTAAACATTTTAATAGCAATTTTGAGTTCATTTGACAAGAGGTAAAGAATTTTGAAACATTGCGAGCTCCCTGACCACTAGGCTACCACGGCTACAAAACCCACCTAAGAATTGAGAGGAGGCCTTTGTCTAGCAGTGGGATATTTTCCGGTTACTACTTTACTTCACATTATTGTACTAACGATATTTTAGTCGAAATTGTTAAAAAAATTCAATTACGATGGATGTAGTCTAAAGTGTCGAGAGAGTATTTAAACAAAAATAAAGTTGAACGTTCATGATTTTCCCAATTAAGGAACGTCTGATAATTATCAGCAAGATGCAACGAATGGAGAGCCCTAGTTATTTATAAGTCTTATTATGTATCTCCGACCTATTAGATATTCAATTGGGCGGATTAATTGGTGCGCAGTCGGCCGGGAGCCCGTGGACACTTGTCACAGGCGGGCAGCTTACGGACAATTGGTCGAGTTTCTTTTGCAATTGAAGGCGACCATGCAAGTCTGCTATACGGCGCGCTAAATACTAAAATACTCAGGTCCTGTCCCGCTCGTCTCGTCTGTTTCGTGAGTCGATTAAAATACAGCGCTGTTAGATAAATAAGACTAGGCTGTGCGTAAATAAACGGCATAGAATTTAAATTTAATGCGAAATATATATTAATAATTTCGAGAATATTGCCACGTGCAGGTGGCGTAAGAGATCCCGTCGGTGTCGTTGAAGTCAAATTGTGGAAACGCCAGAAAATACCAAACATCACAAGTCAACGCTGTTCAACTAGGATTATCTCTACCAGAGTGACAAATATACTACTTACAAAACTGCTAATATACAATATTTTCGCATGTTCGTTAACAGAACTATGTATTTGATTAACAGCTTCTTTAACTACTCGATTATGTCTCTTTAACTACTCGGTTATCGTTGTAAATTATATCACACAGCATATCCCAGCCCGCCTACCATAGTCCGCTCAACAACTTGGAGCTTCTGCAGTAAAAGACTACGTTTCGGTTCTGCCAGTCACCACTGTTATTTTTATAATTTCGCTTTAAGTTTTTTTTCTTTTCTTTGTTTCGTATTCTGGTTGCGTACTCGGATAGATATCACAGGAATCTGGCGCCTCTGAAGAGATTGTAGCGCCTGAATTCAAGAAAGGTGAGTCTGAGCTTTTAGCGTCTGAAGTGCTATTTCATAATAGGTACATGCATTTTCTAACAGGACCAAGCTAAAATTCTTTGGGATCGTGTTATTTCAAGCACTGAAGCAAAGAGAAAAATGAACATAATGTACGAGCATACACACACACAGAAACTACACAAAGCAATACAAGGTGGAATTTTACCAAAGATAATGACACTAAGAAATTAGAAGTGTTCCATGGAACCTGTTATCTATAATAGTGTAGTTGGCAACGGGAATCGCGGGATACTAACCAACATTTGATAACATAAGGATGGTATTTAGAATTCTAGGTCATTAGTATTATAAATTAATATTAGAAAAAATATATATATGACGTATTTTGTAGGAACCGTCACCGATATTTGTAAATTGACTATTGATTGAAATACCACTGCCTCATTCATGATTCATAGTATCGTTACCCAATGCAAAAATATTTAATATTCACGTTTCTTTAAAATCACTAATAGTATTAAGAGGGACTTTAACAGTATGATTATATTAAATATGGTTTGCGGCCTTAGTGTAGGTATTGCGTGCTGTTTTGCCCTTGGTGCCATGATCATAGACAGAGTTAAACACTTGAAAGATATCAATGTCGGTAAGCGGATTTCCTTCATCAGATATGTGCCTGCCTACTGCAATTCATAGATGCATATTTATATTACCGTTTGAGGAAACAATGCTGCCGGTATACTCGACCGGCTCCCACATCGTTTGTACTTTTTTATCCTATTGCTTGTAATAGAAAATATACTCATATTATACAATACTTGTTAAGCGTCATAGTCATGATAGCCGAGTGATTAGGGATCTGCCTCCGATGGAGACAGGAGTTCGATCTTCTACGTGGAGCCAATACCTACCACTACCAATGTGTTCCTCGAAACATGTGTACGATTTTTAACATAGACTTGGACATTAAGACGGCGACAAGCTCATCACCTGACACTTTGTCTCAAAAAAGCACTAAAAATGTCTAGACTTCTGACCACCCCAGTATTTAGATATACTGTAATATGTAATATGTTACCAGGGGCAAATAGTTATTAGGAGGCTAGCAATTATTAAAAGACATGTTTATTCCTTTAACAACTTTACTTAAATTTATCAATTTGCGATATGCAAATGCTACATGCTCACGGAGATGATTTACAGCTTCATAGGTTTGCACCTGCGTCCTTGAGACCGCAGACGTTTATGCTTTAAGTAGATGTGCAAGAGTACATCTGCTGCTTACCTCTTTATGGTAAGCTATCTATGGACCGTCCGAGGGAGGTTCGGGCCTCGTCTCGGACGGTCGAGGTGTTTCGATAGAAATGAGCGGTAAGGACCGCCCTGATTGCAGATTTCAGTTCAGATTTTGCTAATCAACATAAGTGACAAAACCTTACCGGTTTTCGTCATCAAATGCAACAAAGACGTGACAAAAATTACAGCGGATTTCTTTCACAATAATAAAACCCGTGGAAGTAATTTACGCCGCGTATGTTATATGGCGCGTTATGAAGTTGGATAACGCAAGCGACAATGCTAGTTGCATAACCGTGCCGACAAATTGCGAGGCACAATGCGTGTCGCCGTTGCCGGTGTCAGCAATGTTTCATTGACTCCTCGCGGCTGGCCGTCACGCGGGGTGCACACGGGCCACCTACCGGCGGGACCGCGTACCTTTGTCTCACACCTGAACGGCCGCTCGTTCAATATTCATTGACGCCATACGTACTTTAAATTTACCAATGATTTTTCGAACTTAGATACATTAACTTTCGCCGGCATGGTGATAGATAGACCCACCGCCTATCACTTCGTCCTAAATAAGGTTCGGTGAAAAGTGGGTTGTAACGACTAAATTAAATATCTAGACTCAGTACACACCATTATTGGTTGTACGGTCTTGAGACCTTATACTTTTATTTTTCTTATATTTATTACATAAGTTGCCAATAACAATTGGAAAAAATTGTCACTCAATGACATGACAACTGCTGAACACAGATCTCCTAAAGATATCATAAAGCACGCAAGCATTGTATATAAGTAGCCACGTTGCGACCGAAAAATATACTGTATTATGTTGTATATAGAATCGGAGACCAAATTACTGCTAAAGAAGCTTACATCTTAGATTCTTCGTTGGAGATGGACGTGGCTGTCCTTGGACCGCAGTGTTCACTTATTATCAAGTGATCTGTGTATTTGTACACAGTGTAATTTGAATAAAAAAAATGTTTCTGTGGCGCCTGTGGCCATCGAGTTTCATCGAGTGCAAGTCATCGCGCCGTCTCGTCATCTTACTTTGATTGTATAATACCCTATACCTACATAAGTATAATTAGTCTATGATGTAAAGGTGATTAAACTATATGTATTTGCTAAGAACATATCGCCTTGCACGTGGTGCATTTACGAGAGCTGGCCGACATACGAGGTTCTGGTGATAGCGTGAGACGGCCAGAATTAAAAAGTTTCATCATTCAAAAATTATTAATATAATGGCTTAGTTTTGCGTACTATTTTGTAGTACGAGAAGAGCAGATCGACTGACAACCTGTTATGTGTATACTTCCAGTATTGGTGCTTCTGCTTGCGCTGTGTTGTATTTAGACGCTTTAGTGTGTGTATTTTGATTTAAATTTTTTTTTATCAATATGTGCGTGATGTAATATCAAGGGGACGCGGATAATAAAACGTATGGGTATGTTGATTAATATGGCTTTACTACAGTTACTGACTAAAGTAACTAAAATTACTTAATTTTTTTTAATTATTACGAAATATACTGTATATATAATCTCCCAAAGGGGGTTTTTTCTACCGAAGGGCGAAGGGGAAGTGAGCCTCCGGTTACCTCATTCACAAAGCGAAACGCAGAAGCACAAGATGTGGCCGTGGTATTACCCCGTTCGAGCAACAGCAAAAGCCGCCAGTTGACTCTACCACGTACAAAACCCGTTTTTGTATAACAAATCTATTAACAATTATAAAAAAAAAAACATTCCACATCCCTTACCTGAACAACCAAATGAACTAAAGACTTAGAATTTGATATGGATATTTCTTAACCTGCACTTGATTTTAATATTTAATCGATTACGTACATTAGTATGTTAGTGTTTCTTATAATAGAATAATAAAGCTATTGTCATTATCCAAGTACAGCTTGCGTTGTGCCCTTTATTGCCATTTCTCCTCGACAAGTTAGTACCGGGCTTTAAATATCATAGTGCTAATGCCAGACTACGTGGAAAGTACAAGCACGATAACCTGTGCAAGTCGGTCCAACGGTCAAACTGATCAAATAAAAGCTGACTGTCTTTCAATACTTTGAAGAATATTTAGTTGTTTTAATATAGTATGCATTGTTAAAGGTTACTTGATGTTGCGAAATTAAACATAATTACTACAAGGGAAACCTTTTTCATGTTATTAAAATTCTGTCTATTATTTCTTTAACCAAACATACAAAATATGATACAGTTTTTTTTTATGTTGTTTAAAATATTATATTTGAGTTTGTACCGAGCAATATGTAGAATAGATTAGCTGATAGAATACAGGAGCAGAGAACTTTCTATTTGTTTGTGACAACAATAACTTTTACATTACAAAAAAAAAATCTTTTATCTTCAACGTCGCTTCTTCTCCTCCTATATTGTTTTTGTTCCGTGTATATTATGTCGAAAGGTTATGACGGGATCAGCAATAAGTCGACTAAATAAAAAGCCCTCGGATAAGAGATATCTTATAAGCTGTTGCCCGGCGGCCTTGAAAGCTTTGGCGGAGGAAGCTCCTGAGCAGAGGGCTCGCAAGTAAGTAATTTAAGGAAGAGCAACGATGCTGCTGGCGCCGTTGTGACGCCCAGCTTGATGACACTGCTGCATTTTCCAATGATGCTGTTCTGCTTAGGGTTCGAAATATTCTGAAGGATTTTCTGTCATATATCGCAAAAAAAAGTCCCGTTTGTTAATCAACAGGGTGTACCGTATACAGATAAGTTGAGGAGAATAGTTGGTATATTTTCCCTGGCAAATATCTCTGCGAATATTTAATAAAATATTAGCACAAATTGCAAAACGTACACGTGAAAGCTTACTTCACATTTCTTTCGCGTCAGCTGAGTTAAAATGCAAGTCATATATGATTAATAAGCATCATATTTTATTACATTATAAATATACCCAATTATTTACAGCAATATTGCGAAACTCCGGTATGTGTGTAGATTGATAAAACAGTCACAAACAGTTTTCTGCAATCATTCGTAAAACTACAAACTGCTCTAGTATTATATTTGAATTGGTAATAATAATTAAATATCAGATATTTGCCATGATATTTCTAAATGTCAGGAATTGCAGTATCTATGTTAGAAAAATCTCTAATATTATGGTACTCCTGTAATATCTAACATCATTATCATCATTACTAGCCTGTAAACACTCCACTACTGGACAAACCAATAAGCGAGAAACTGTTGATATCATGCTTGCCAGCTAGTTTGATGATTCTGATGTCATGTATTTTAAATTGTCATGTTCATCAGCCTCCCATAGCCGGTCAATGTATTCTGACAGGTATTTTCTGAAATAGGTATTCCGTCATTTATTGAAAGTCACGTGGGTTACCATGAATAACCCTTAGTCGACGCGTACTCTTACTAACGTCCTCGAAATCAGAGAGATGGTAATGGTGAAAGGTTTCGTACTCCGCCAACCAACAGCAATACTTTCGCTATTGTAATATTTATTCTGTTTGTTAAGAAATCCGCCTGATGGTCCTCACCGTCACCTCGTCATTTGAGTTATGAAATTGCGTTACCCTGCTTATTAATTTCTGGTATAACACTGGTTCTGGTCAAACGTTGGCATATTACCAAGTAACATAGACCTGTCCAAGAATGCGCAAAGAAAACTCAAAACTGTCATATTATGTATGGAAGATTTGCCCATTCTTACCGAGTGCACGCTTCGGTGAGCGCAAAGAATTTGTCACACGCCGCTCGTCGTTTGCCTCCTTTCCCATAAAAACGACACGAAAACTATTACGAACTAGATGTAGTTAGCGTAGCCTACTTTAGTGCACTGCTGAACATAGGCCTCGCCAAGAAAGCACCAGCGAAACCGGTCATATATTTCTTGGAAGGTTTACTATTTGCCTATACTCACCACGCTGGGCAAGCGCAGTGCTGGTACCGGTAGTGATACTGATCCCCAATACTAATGTATGGGATTTGGGTGGAATATATTAGGATGTCTATTCCACCATTTTTGGGATACACCAAGTGCAGATGAGTACCAAATAATTTTATTACTTAGTTAATTTGCTAAATAAATACACCTGATACGGCTATCTCACCAACCCATGGGTTGACTGGCAGAGAATGCCAATAGGCATTAAGTCCGCCCTTTGTCACCTCAAATTGTAAGGGGTGTAAGCAATAAAGTTTTTTAAATACATAAAAAAAAAAAGAAATGAGGTTGGTATTTGGAGAAAGAGATGGCATTTTCCCCCTTACACCTCTCTACATGAAACCATGTAATTTATTTGTTGCTCCAATGGAAAGGAAAGCAGAGACACTAATTTTTTTTTATTGAAATAGGTGGCAAACGAGCATGCGGCTTACCTGATGGTAGGTGATCACCAACGCCCACGAACATCCGCAACACATGAGGAGCTACAGATGCGCTGCCGGCCTTTAAGGAAGGAATAGACTCTTTTCTTGAAAGTTTCCTAAGTCGTAACTGTTTAATTGCGCGGTCGCCGCATTACTTGCATAGTGTCGAGAATTTAGTGATCAACGAGTGATTGCACACCTGACAATTCTCAGAATAACAATTTTCCGCTGATGGAGAATTCTTTTCAAGTCAACAGAATGCGGGAAATGATTAATTGATATATCTTAATGAGGACTACAGCTATGAGTTGTTTGTTAGGATCGCATTGGTAGTAGAGCAACAAAGGTTCTTGGCGCGACAAGGATTCCGTATACGTTATTCAGAACTTTATATCTAAAGTTCGTTTAATTTCTCCATTAATATTTACGGAATCTTCTGTAAGTAGTACTTCTTCTATTGCAGACGGCTCCGTGGCGTTTGTCCATGTGAAATTTATGTATGTTTCCGTCTCCGCAACACAGGGGAAACTCCTACAGTGGGAGGTAACGTTTCTATTTAAAAAAGAGAAAAAAAAGTGGGAATTAATTCAGAGATATGAAATGTTTCATTGAGGTTTTTCCATATTTTTAGTGTATAAAACCGTCACTTTTGTGGTGGTCCTTCATTGCAGGCCGTATGAGGAAGTTCACAGTTGCCTAGCGCGCTATGGAAAGGGCTATGCTCGGTGTTTATCTGCGTGATAGAGTCTGCAACGATGATATCCGCAGCAGAACTAACGTAACCGACATAGCCGTAAAGATCAGCAAGCTGAAGTGGCAACGGGCCGGCCACATAGCTCGCAGAACCGACAACCCTTGGGGAAAAAAGGTTCTCGAGTGACAGCCATGTACAGGTAAACGAAGTGTAGGACGACCCCCCACAAGATGGAGTGACGACCTGCGCAGTGTTGAGGGAAGTCGATGGATACAGGTTGCTCAGGACCGAGCTTCGTGGTAATCTTTGGGGGATGCCTATGTTCAGTAGTAGACTTGTGATAGGCTGAAATGATGATGATGATGAAAACCGTCAAAAAGAGCCGTATAAAGCCAGAAAACTTTTATAAATGTGTATCGGATAATAAGATTAAATATTTATCGACAACAGTTTACTAATTTAAAATACTACTTAAAAAACCATTAAGCGATCGCAGAATTTCGTGCTTCTGTCCTAACCTTCGTCATTGGAGTCGTCGAGACGTTCATAATGTCGCTCAAAGTTGCGTGACGGTAATTACAGCAGCTATCGGTGTCTCGTCGGCCACTTAATTGTAATAGCGAGTGTCCAACTCGTGCGTTTCCTGTGCCGTTGCTCATTGTCCTACATCGTAATTATTTTATTGTGTAACGCACGTAGATTCTCAACGTCTTTCTGTTATAAATGTAAGACTGCGATTACTTATAGATTTGTGCGTAGTAATAGTGTATAATATTCATTGGCTTTGTCATGCTATACAGTGACATATTAGAAACTTTTTCTAATTCTCGTAACCCAATTCCGAACCTACAAGCCTAATATACTAATGTTTATTAAAATTTGATTTGATACAATTCCCTCTAAGCACGCACATCCAGTATTTTTCAGAATGTATACTTCGTCGGCATCCTCCGGAGGCCCTCACCCCCTCCCTATTCCCCTCCTCTTCCCTCTCCCATCTCCCAAATATCCTTAACGACCGGCAACGCACCTGCAGCATCTATGGTGTTGCAGATGTATGTGGGCGTCGGTAATCACTTACCATCAGGTGAACCTCTTGCTCGTTTGCCGTCTATTCCATAAAAAAAAAAATTCTGCTTGTTGACAAACTAATTTCTAGCTGATAGTGGAAAATATATCCGATAATGTAGTGCCTAAATCCTATACACTGTCAGTGTAAGGGAGTAGTGTCATTAGGTTAAGAAACTCACCGGTCCAGCATGGTATCCAAGGGTTAATATATATTTGATGCATCCAGTAAATGGATCGGCTACACGGCAAAGAAATACAAAGTGTAACAATGAAAAACTTATACCCAATTACTGGACTGCATTACGTGTGAGTTTTCCGGGGGTGCCGTAACAAAATTTACAATCCGTTTTCATTTCGTAGGTGCTGTATGGTAAAATCCTTGAAAATTTAATGATAATCTCGCGGAGCAAACCCAACCAAATATACGTTTTGATTATGTTTTGACGTATTGAATCAATAGAAATTTTATTGTAACGTAATTTTTTTTCATTAAATTTATAACACAGGAAGCAGTATGACAGCAACGACGTGTTGAAAACTGAATTGAAACGTATTATTTCAAGTACTCGTCATAAAAAAATAAGAAATTCTACTTATAATTATTCAACTTAATTATCTGTGTCGTTTTTTCATTGGTACGGAGAGTAAAACTTCAATACTGCGAATTTCTTTCATACTTCAAATTGTTGCAGGTACACAAAGTATGAAGGTCCTGTATATACGAGAACTTACTATCAAATCGCGATATAGCATGGTTGTAATAAAAATAATCGCCAGCAAACTGAACTGATAAGTAACCATGAGATATGAATGGTTATTTTACGCTACCACCTGTGATTAATTACAAGAAAACGTGAGATCGATTGCGAAATTTCTAGGTTTAAAATTCATTTCCGTCCTTAGTCACTAAAGATGAAAATCCAAACAGATTCAGCCTTTAACATTTTTCATCTCACAATTTATTACGTAATGAAATTGTGAAAGCGGTAAAAAACATTACGCAATCATCGGGACGAAAAAAATAGTATATGATGATCTCGAACAAATAAGAATCTTTTTTAAATTTGTTGTTCATTATACTTAAACATTACATCGCCCATGCGCGTGAGACAAGATGTGGCTTTCCCACATGAGAGAATTTGGGAGAATTTACCGTACCCAATCGACACGCTTCGTAGTAGGAGTACCTCCTTAACATTTTCTGTATTTGTAAGTTGTTTTCTTTGTTCTATGTTCTTTGTTAGTTGTATGTATATATGTTCGAACAGATTTAACTCGAAAATGAATTGACGGATTTTGACGGATTTTTTTTTAAACGTTGCTTATGATTTCAACATTCCAGGGCTAAAAAATAGCTTCCGCTAGGCCTTTGTCGTTCAATCACGCCTAATGTTCCGCTGAACGAATATGAAAGAAATTCTGCAGAAATGAGAATATTTCATGGAATAGGATATAGGATAAGTAATTTTAATCACAATTAAAATTATGATTCGGAGTTCTTTTGGGACAAAATACAACACGTGGTCACCGCGCGGCAGCCTAGATCCGTTTCACTAACCAATAGCAATACCAGCGTTTTACCATTTTGCTTAACAATCTTAGATTAATATTAGCGCTTAATGGCACATTTTAAAGTATAAATTAAAACATGTATTAACTAACAATGCTAGTGATTTAGCAGGAGATTTATCAGAAAAATTTAATTTAAGCGAATGTTTAATTAAGTTGTGCTTGTAACACGTCAGTTAAGAGTTACGAATGAGAGATGTTTAAAAATTAAAATAAATTTAACCTAAAACTAGGTAGGTAACGTTTGCAAGTCATTGTACAGGTTTGTAATAATATTAATTTTATATACGTAATTATTTAATCCCATCTACAGATAGATACCAGTTTGACGCGCAAGTTGCTTTGTACATATACAGCGTGCTCCTGATTTTTTTTTTTATTTAATATTCTCAGTAGTTTTTTTAAATAAACATTAGCAAGAGATTTTAATTTTTGGTGTTATTCCAAACATACCAATTACCGCACGCGAGAAGTTAAGATAAGAAAATAAAAGCTGTGAAGACATACTAATGAAAGTTTATTTATAAAGATTTCTCAGCAACTGAAATACATCAAACTGGCATAGGCTTTCTATCTTTTAGACTGAGTTCATATTTATCTATAAACTCTCTAAACGAACTTAAGGCCGAACAGACAGGAAAATAATGGAAAGAGAACTACAATTTTGTCTAACTCGTGTCTTGAGTTGTCTTCGTCTGTGCGTTGAGCATTTCATATGCGTACTGTTCTCGTTCTTCAAACATCTGTATTCCCTTTCAAGAATCACCATATTAACGACCACGTGGCTATGTGGTTAGCGTACCTAATTGCTGAGCCATGTTTCCTGGGATTAAATACCTATCGAAGACTATATTTGAGAAAAAACACAAATTATTGGTTTTCCGGTTTGGTTGTGTTGTGTTCATTGACACTGCATCTAACCCTTCCACTGATCTTATCGAATAATTGACTTATTAATCACAATATTCAGATCAAATTCATATAATACCAAAAAGAGCAATTTGTTTTCAAAATATTTATAGTATAATAGTTCTGCGTTATAATAAAACAGGAGCAACCTCTGTTATTGCCAGCTAATTTTGTATAGGCATGTATAGAAGTAAGAAGTGGCCGGAGCGGGATGCAGTGACTCTAAACATAGGGCTGTGGTTTGCAAGAATGTAGAGCCGCCGGGCCGGCGCCGCCGCAACGCACCCTCATCTCATTTCACGTTTCTCGGAAGGGAATTTTCAATCATTCCTGTAGCCCGCTGACTGTCATTGGATGCAATGTCGAGGAAACATTAGCCGGACTTGCCTTGCTAATGGCATAAGATCGAGCGGCAAGATTTTTTCTCACATAATGCCTCTTAACTTTTTAACGTAAGATTTCTAGTACGATTTTCAATCTGTGGTAAAGTTGGATTTTCGGTTAAGAAAACAACGAAATATGTAAGTATTTGCCCCTTATCCGCCATGCCAAAAAAAAACTCACATAAATTGCATGTGAAGTTATTCCTTGATATAATCATACCCTGTTAATTTTCTCATCCAAGTCATGGTTCTATTTATTGGTAACCATGTCTTAGATAAACGAAAATGTGTTTGAAATTGTACTATTTTATCGGGAAATAATGTCACAGTAAAAGAAAAATGAAACTTCAAGTCTTGATAATAAGTTGGGTGTTTACTGCTGACATTTCTCTCGACTGTCGCGTAGTTTCCCAGAATTATAATACTGCCTAATTTATTTTTATAACCATAGAATATTATTAAATGATATTATCTACTTGAAAACATAACATCTACTCTGTGGAAGGGAATATATGTAAGAGATACGAGACCTAAACGACTTATAAAATTCAAGCTAGGTAGATCAGATTAGGAAAACGTAAAGTCCACGTAAGAGCGGGTCGTGAAGAAATATTCTATTATGATACGGATGAGGTCGACTTGCAGCTTTTTAGTTTTGGTAAATAATTTTAAAATTGTTTATCTTTTTGGGTTTCGCGGTGACAATGACGAAAACTTTCTTACACGACACATTTCTATGATTACTTCAGAAGTTGATCTCAAATTTAAGAAAATAAAATGTCTTAAATTGACTTTATTTTAAATTATTCTACCTGCCTAGACAGTGTGAATTTTTTTTAGGAGCACAATCCATCGTGTTTGATTTTTAATAAATTATATTGTATTGGAAAATTTTTTTTCGCTTCAGATCTTTTAGGTAATAGGACTTCATAAAGGATGTAATTTGTTAGGAGATACATTGGTACTTTGGGCATAATATCAATGTCGTTTTATATATGTTTCTCAAAACATTTTGTCGATTAAGATACAAGCGAACGTATTTTATTTGACATTATAGGTATCCTCATATAATTATTTTGTAGACATATTGCTCGCCCATTCCTACACGTAACGAAATCGCTCTCGTACACTACACTACACTCGTTCCGCTGTTTACTACAGCCAAGTTGTAATGTTGCCAGCACTTGTAATAAATCTTCCGCGGCGAGGCTCTGTCCGCGCGTGGACGGATAGGAGTATGAAGAATGACTTGATTCCGCGCGGCCATGAAGGGCAAGGCCAAGCGGCCGGGGTCGTCGAACCCGCTATTTAGGGATCGACTCGCTTCACAATTTAGTTGTTGCGCTCTCAGAGTTTGTGTGATAAGTGATAACTAAAACAAATTTATTACCATGCAAAGGCATTTCCGTTGCACGTGCTGCACTATAAATAATAATGAAATGTAATTACAGCCTCTTTAAAGCTACCGGAATTTGTGCGGGAAATAATTTATTACTCTCATTTACATGGAACCTATAAATGCTCACACCGTTCGTTTGTAATTAGGTAATCTGTTATAACGCAAAACTAGTTTTAATACTTTTTTTTAATTTATTATCTTTTTAATGTGCATTTAGAACATTTAGTTTATTTATGGGTAGATAACATAATGCGTGTTTTCGTTTCATAGGTACCTCCGCTACAGGTGCTTAACTTTAATGTTATATAATGAGATTATGATGTGGAGCGTAAGTCGTGTTAGAGGTAAATACCTAAAGGTACAAACTGTCTATCCAAACCAAAATATCAAAAATCTTTTCAGTTAGCTCATTAGATGGATGACGCGGCAGCTACGACGTCCGACTCACGTCTTAAAATCCAAATGATAATGCCGAATCTAAATACCAAAGACCAATCATGGTAAACAACATCATCAGTGAAAGGGATGACTCAAGTACGGTAGGTATCCTTGGATATTCTTAATTTAAAGAAAATTGTTATTTATTTTTGAGACTTAATTCATTGGGGTTTGCATCCTTAACCGGACCTACAATAGGTTTCCTCTTTTTAGAATATACGTATACACGCGTCTCGGTTATTTTAGACTAGAGAAGATGTGTACTTTCACTTTCATCTTAATAACCATCGTAGCAGGTAGTCAAGTGATCAGGGTGTTCGCTTTAGTTTTATAGAGCGCGAGTGACCTGGGTTCAATCCCCGGTGCCGGCACAACTAAAATTCTTAATAGCCATTTTAAGTGCTGTGGTAAATCCACGTGCTCAGTAGTGAAGGAAATTATTGTGAGGCATGTTTGAGATGTGTTAAGCCCGGGAACCCGCACTGGAGCTGCGTGGAGGGCCCACCCCGGTTCCAAAAACCCTCTCAGATGTTTGAGAAGGCCTTTGCCCAGCCGTGTGAACCTACAGGCTGCTACTCCTCGATTTATTGTCCGGGATTGTTATCCACGCTCAGCCATTGTTATTGTGTTTAGTCGATTGATGGTTACAATTTTAATACTATTTATTCTTTGTTTTACCGACTTCATACCTAGTACCTACAAATACTATACTTCCATCAGACTTGAAACTGAAAATTAAAGTACTGACAGTTGGGTAACAAGTGTATGTTTTATATGGTAGAGCCATGCTGCAGCTTTATTACAGACGCAGCTCGAATGGGTGCTAGACAGGGGAAGTTTAAAACTTTCATAGAATTGCAGCATCAAATAGCAGTATGCCACTGTTTCGTATGTGGTGAAGTTCAATTGAAGTAGAGACTGACCACGATAGATGCGTGGATCTTGATTCATTATTAAGAATAGTAATGTGCTGGATAGTGATATGGGCTGGATTGATCACTTACTGTCGGTTGGACTGCGTGCTCATTTGTTATCCTTACGTATAATAAAGTTGATTTATTTAAAAGTATAGTAGTAATCCTCCAAAATTATTAATATTATTGTAAACGACTCCAACTAAGCCTTGTGCTGGTAAGTACGAATAGGTAGCGACAAAAGAATTGCGATGTTTAGGATTAGATTGCGAAACATTACGTCATTCATTGGTTACGTGTTGTTATCGCTGAAAATAATATTTTAAAACATTCTGTATTTCAATTATAACATGTGACGAATATTAAATCAAGCAACAGATCTATTTTCATTTAATGTGTGGGTAGCAGGCTCACATGAGCGGTTAGAAGATACGTAGTAAGTGTAGAGACAACGCGGAAGCCGCGCCGTTCCCACACGTACGATCATTAGCGGTTCCAGGGAAGAGCTGACGATGGGAACTTAGACATTATTTACTACATTCAACTGTTACCTCTTTGATGTTTGTTTAAATAAACATTACGCTTAAGGAAACATCCCTTTACCTGGCTCTACGTACGTACTACGTACGCCTCGTACAGGTTTTACCGGTACGTATTGCTATATGTTAGTGCATCATGAATGGACAACGAACCAGCATATCGCATCTTAGATCTACGGTTCGAATCCTAGCCTAAGGAATAATTTTGCAAAACTCATGTATTAATTTTCTTGCTTGGAATTATTACGATTTTTTGTTATGAAGTGAAGACGTAACAGTAAAGTCGATAAGAAATCCACCCATGATCAGCATCACCATATGAGTTATGAAATTGTGGAATCTAATCTTGGCTAATAACGACATTTTCTTGAAGGTTCTATAAACTAGGATCTCAATAAAGAAGTGAAGAAAAGACTTTATAGGTTTGTTTTTAAAATTTAGAAACTAAACACAATTTTTATATAGCTAGGTACATAATTATTAATTTTTTATAGATTTTTTAAAAAAATATTTTGATGTAGGTATCCATCCAGCAGTGCTTATTCTCTTACGTAATCATCCGTGGCCTTGCTCGACGTCGGAGCAGCCTTGATTTTGGCAAGTAATGTCGAGGCTTTGGGCGAGGCGATCGACGAAGGGCAGGCTGTTTGTGCTTAGCGAATATCGTTTTTCTGATAAGAATTTTCAAACTATTCAACCTTGAGTATTTCCACCAAACGCCGTTAATTCTTGTGGCGCTAGTGCTGCGTGACCAAAGTTAGTGAAAACGAAAAACTAACTCATTACTGCCGCAGCGTCGAGGTTGTGTAGCTTAGAGATTATTTTATACGTGGTGGAGTCAAGCGGCGGCTTTTGCTGCTGCTCGGCAGGCTCGGCCGGGGTGGTACTACGACCTCGCAGAACACCGGTGTGAAGTATACACATCTTGTGCTTCTGCATATGGTTCGGTGAGTGAGATGACCGGAGGCCCATTCCCTTTTCGATCTCCCCTTTCCTCTTCCCTAAATATCCTTTTAAGCTGGCAAAGCACTTGCAGCTCCTCTGATGTTGCAGATGTACGAAGGTGTCAGTAATCACTTACCATTAGGTGAGCCGATAGGTCGTTTGCCGCCTGCCCTTTAAAAAATCGCTAGGCAGAAGCACACATTACAAATCTTAAGTCTCTATGTTATTTTCGTTGGTGTTTAATGGAGAGAATGCTCAAGAATTTTATATAATATGCGAGATACTTTTCCCGATCGACTACAGCGTCATTTCCGCGCAAGTGCCTAGACCATAAACATACAGGAACATTAGCACTTACATACTTTCTTATTCAATAGAATGACTATGGACTAGGGAACTATGGAGATAACGTATTATGTTGATCCAGAAACCCAGCACAGAGTTAAATTAACAAATCTTTAAACACTGAACAAATACCTATGTAATAATATTCTGAACTTAAATAATAATTTTAATGCATGCTATTATATCAATTCTGCTTACGGTTATTATTTATGTTCACTATAATTTTCATAATGACATTTAAATTCGAAATAGCGGTTTAGTTAAGACACATTCACATTAGTAGTTACAAACCGTAAGAGTTCTTGTGGGAATAAAAATCACAGAAAGTAATGAACGTCCACGCGGTGCATTGCGACGTTTGCAAATCCACAATTCAAAAAGCGCAGGAAACTCGGGAACTGCTGTTCTTACCTCCTGGTACATGCTGCGTTAACACAACTTGCCTTGGTATTTGAGGAACCCAGAAGTTTCATAACCATGGAGTTGTGTTGAGCGGACAGGCTGATTTTTAGCTTTCATTGGTTACGTTTATTACATCATTTGTTGGGTTGGAAACGCAAAATCCCCGCGTCAACAATTACGTACTACAACGTTATGTTAAACCCGAACCACATATGTTACAGTTTTATTTTATTCTAAACTAATTGCATTCAGCAAATAATCATGGAGCGATTTTAATTATGAAAGTATAATATTTATGTATTAAAACCAATTTTACTACTGCTTTGCTATAAGTTATTGTTATGTTCTCTATGTGCTAGACCGCCTACCATAAGATTCCTGTGTTCATGAAATATATTCAGTTTGCTTAAAACATACGTCTGAATAACTCTTAGAGCCTTTGTTATATAACATATTAGTTTATTTCTCATAATAAATCAGTTGTTTGGACAATATAAGTTCAACGTTTTACACAAGTTGCCTAGCAACATTTTTTGTTTCCACTTAATAGAAAACATAACGTACAAATAGCCTTAAAACCAGTTTTGGATCTATCCTGGTATTTGTAAAAATTATAATTTTGTCCTGGTAGGTATTGTGGACACCGCTTTACTGTATTCAAACTTGTAGAGTCATTAGAGTATTATTTGGTCACGTTTGACAGCACCGTATGACATTATCTTTAAATATGCTACGAAATTACACGGACCGATTCCTTTCCTTGCTCCATTCCTCGGAATAAAATGTACGAGTATTTACTAGCATTAGACTACTGCACAAGCAGGTTGTAACTCAAAATAATAAAAAAAAAATTAACAAATTATAATTAATCTTTTAATTTCGGCGAGGGTATCCAAAAAATCGCTAGAAGAATAATGTTAACTGAAAAATGTGGGGCCAGTCCTATATAGAGCCTCAGTGAGTATTAGAAAAGGATGTTACCCTTATCTTACTCCCTCTGGGAGGGTCCAGATATTTATTTTAGCGGTTTCAATCCACTTTTCACGAGAGCTTATTTGTAACAACGTGACAGGTAGAGACTCTCTCTGTATAAGTGTTTAGAACAACGATACAAATCGTACATACGTAAGTTTAAATAAAACTCATCAGGAAATCGTCCTCATCGAACTCCGGTCTCCGGTCTTTTTAAGCGTGGTAGAGCCAAGCGGCGGCTTTAGCTGCTGCTCGAATGGGCCGGCTCGACCAGATTGGTACCACGGCCTCGCAGAATATCGGCTTGAAGTAGAGGCATCTTGTGCTTCTGGGTTTCGTTCGGAGAGGTAACCGGAGGCCCACAACCCCTCGCCCTGTGATTTTTATTCCCCTCCTCTTCCCTCCCATCTCCCAAATATCCCTTATCCCTTAACGACCGGCAACGCACCTGCAGCATCTACGGTGTTGCAGATGTATGTGGGCGACGGTAATCACTTACCATCAGGTGAACCGCTTGCTCGATTGCCGTCCTTGCCATAAAAAAAAAAAAGTACCACCGAACCGGAGAACGCAGATCTCCTAACAACTCAGCTATCGTGCGTACACGCATCTGTTTATTGCATTTCGTTAAATTAGATTAAATTATTTCATGACTTAAAAGTTATGGGCTTAAAATACTAAAGTATGTATACGAATTTCAATCTAATTTATTGATAAGTCAAGCAGGTGCGTTGCGCATTACAGACGTTCTTGACGGACAAACAAGGTTTCGGTTATCATTATAGAATAAAACAGGAATCTTGGTCCGTGCAGGTTTATTTCTAATTCAAAGTGGCCACTTCATTAAACGGCAACTTCATACTCTAACCCCTATTATTCAACTTATGTTCTAACCTCTTCGCCTTCTTCTTTTTCTTGATCAGCCTGATTAAGATCGCTGGCCTTACGAAATGAAAGACAAAGAATGGCATTTTATTTCCCAGCAATACGTTGGGCGCTGTGCCGTCACCAACGAAACTGCAGTCTATGCACTATTGTGGTAAACCCAAATAGCATAGACTACAAAATCTAGCCAACAGACTAGATTTTTCGCCATCAGTCAGCTGCCTCAACTGTCAGCAGAGTCCATAGTCTGGGGTTACGATTTGGTAAAAAATGTTCTTATATTCCCCCCTAGCTTTACAGAAAGCTATTTAATTTATGAAGGTTTTTTGGTAGTGTCGGAATTTATGAACAGTTAAAAAGATGGAATTCAAAAATATCTTTTAAATGTCTTTTACAAACTTAAAATAATATTACATTAAATAAATTAAAGCATGTAAACGTTAAAAGTAACAACAATTTTGTTCCTGGCTCAAACGTGCCTATTAAACTTTGCCACGTTTTATGGCCAGTGAAATTCATTAAAGCAAAAACGACCCAGAGCGGATATTCCAGTCTAATTTCCTTAAACCCCTCCAGCTGTCTTTTAAGATTGCCTCCTCAAGAGGAGCAGAAGCTTTAGGTTTTACTTGTGCCTGCCGTTTTAACTGCAAATGCGATGCTACATTTGCGTTAAATCTACATACTTTGAGGAATTAATCCTCGCTGCTGTTTCTATAGCGGATCCCCCGACGAGTATTGTGTTGTTGAAATGTACAGTAGCACAAGTACTTACGCAGGTTGCATCCCACACCAACAATTTCCTTTTCCTAGAGGATGCAGTGTTTGCCCTGCCTTTTCATCAGTTCGACAGAGATTTGGTGGTTCTATGAAGTGAATATCTTTTGCAGCTATAAGGGCTCGACGAATAAATTAATTGAGCGAGTTATGAGGAGGTACTGCATGACATCTGCCGGCACATTTTGTGCAGCTGAGAGTGTGGTGAGCATTACCCTGCAAACCACATACCGCAAACGCACTCGTGGGGGAGGCACAGACATCGCAACTGGCCACGTATAGCTACAGCCCTATGTGCCAAGTGAAACCGTGACGAGGTCATCGGCAGCTTGCCAAACATTGGTTCCACATTGAATACTATTCCATTCTCTTTGTTTTTCGCGTTTCAGTGGAACAGCATGATCAGAATACCCTCTAAACCACTCTTTGATGATCTCTTGGATCTCGATGACTCTCTTGGACGCTACATCGAGAAACGGAATGATTAATGAAAAGTATTCGAGCAACTAGATTGACAACTCAGTGTCCCCATGCAATGAATACCATCAGAGCAGTATCCTGCAGCCGCCGCTTTCTAATGTAAGGATGGAATATCTTTTATGTAAGGATGACAGACACCGTTACCCACTTTGTAACTCTATATTTTTTTTGAAATTAGCATGGAACCGATGATATGTCACTTGGGAAAACCCATGTAGCCGATGTTCTTACTGCATATGTTAACCCAAGAATGGCAAAACAATTTATTTTTAAGGACTCTTTAAGATGTTTTATTTATTGAAAGATTTTTTAATTGAATGTAGATGGTACTCCGCTATGACATGTAGGAGGTACATTTACATTTTTAAAATCAGGAAAGAACACCAGAAATCAGAATTTTTTTTTAAAAAAAAGCAGGAAATTTTGAAATTTCGTCGTTACCATCTATTACACCTTCATCTAAGTACTATACATTTAATGGGGACAAGGAAAATCTTAAAAATATTTTATAAAAGCTAGTACCTAATTTGAATCCTCTTTCACTCCAGTATTAATATTTAAGAACATGGTCGTTTCGTCTATAAAGCAAAATACCTATATATAGATATATAATAATTGTAGTATACCTACGACGTGTGAGAGGCAAACCCATTAAATTTGGCATAATAGTAAATTCTTTAAAAAGACTAATTCTCAAAAATAATTGTCCGAATTAAAAAAAATACATGCCGTTATTATCTAATCAATTCTTTTACACGTCGTTACGATTATGACAAGAGTTAATTAGTCATTATAATAAAAAAAAATATGAAATTAAACGTCCGATAATTTGCTGGTGTACTCCGGCCGGGAGTTTGTATTTTTTTATACACAACCAGCGTTATTGTATCTTCGATTATCTTTTATTACCTCAGGCTGTAAATAAAAATAGCACAAAATAAATATTGTGCCAACGATGCAATATAAACGGGACAGGATGTAGTCACTGTAATCATCCTTATTGTTAATGAGGGCTGTTCGGTTGTGTAGCGCTATTGTGAAAATTTGGGGACATACTCATATTATGTGGGATGAAATTACTTCCGGAGATGATTCGATGTGTCACTAAGAACAGAGAACCAAACTTGTGTCGTGGCGTCGTCGGGTAAACATATGTACTTTCCCTTTCCTTAACAGCCTGCAAACTCCACTGCAGGACGTTTGCCTCTCCATGCCATCTGCCATAAGGAGGATTTGGCACAATCGTCACGGGTTGGCGATCGCAGCACCAGACACCACCACAGACGCTGCTGCCCGCCAAATAAAACTCGGCGCAGAATACGTAGCTACCCACGATTGATCCAATTTTCTTTCTAAGAACCCACAACCAATAAAATCATTAAAATCGAAGCAGTTCGTGGGTTTGGAAATTTTAATGACTTTTATGCTTCATTGGCTCGGCTAGGTTTTTAATTTATCAAACCAATGAAAATTTCTTGGGTAGAAAAATATTAGGTGGTAATTAAACAGAAATCATTATTTAGTTAGTGCTAAAAATAAAGAGGGCTTTTAAGTTTTTATGTACGGTTTTTCTTAAGCCTACTTAAGTAATAAGTTACGCTCATAATGGGATAATGCCGCACCATCTATTTTCAGTCCTTGACAAGCTTTGAGCAACTTACAGCGACGTTTTAAGAAATATCTCTAAGAAAAATATTATCTAAACACAAAGCGATACAAAACCGCTTACATGTATCCGTGTTTAACTCCACGAGCGAAATATTTTATTGGGTACTTAGTGGTTGTAGACCATATCAGCTTGTGGCGTTCGGTGGAGGCGATCTTCAGTTAGACATCTAGGCAAGCGTGTACCATCTTAGGCCTCATCTTCGCTTTCCATCGGGCAAGATTGAGGTCAAACGCAAGCCTATTTTTCATAAAAAAAAAATAGATGCTAGTGCCTAAATGGCAGTAAGCGGCACTAAGTTTTTTTCAAATCAAACTGTAATAACCCAATATATACTTATATCTTCTTCATTAGGCTAGTTAAGTTTATTGCTGAACATAGGTCTCTATTTGCACGGATGCATTTATTGAAAGGTTTGCCCATACTCATCACGCTGGGCAAGCGGTTTCGTGAGCGCAGCATTAGTGACGTTGCCCCTCAACACTAGTCTGTGGGATTTTGATTTGACAAATACTTTCCGAATAAAAAAAATATTTCGCCACCATACACCCCTACACCATATTCTGTAAAAGATGTATGATCTTACGTTGCTTTGTAAATAGGTCGTTTAATAGAGGCGTAACAATATCTGCCGCCTCATTTCTTCCCGTGAATATCGTAAAAAAAGACTAAGGGAAAAGCCTTGAAAATCTTAAGGCAATCTCCCCACCACCCAAAAGATTTGGATTCGATAAATAAGCTTCGTTTGCTAGGTACGAGTAGCATGGTGCAGCACGTGCAGGTGAGGTTGCCATTTGGAGAAAGAGGTGGTGTATTCCTCTTTCATCCCTATGTTATAAATGCTCTTTATAATTTAATTTATTTTCCGAACAAAAACATATGTAATCCATCAATCTAACCTTTAGTACAGAGGAGCCTCTTCATAGAATAACAGACTCGGAAACAATGTAAGCAATACATCAACGGTTTTCCTATGCGCATAACAGCTCGATGTATTTCTCGTTTATTGTGGCAAGCTGACGTCACATCGAGGCCCGCAACCACCGGAATTGTTTCGTTTTACAATGATTGCAGTACTTTACAATGCCATAAAATGGCACAACCGCAAAATGGGCAATACACCAGCGGGGAATAAAATATTGATGTTTTTAAATTTGTAGTAGCTGCAAGTGCAGCGCAGTTTAAGTGTGCTGTACTTTGATGTTTGTGTGCTTAATTGTGTTCGATGGGTTGATATGAAATAGAAAGAACTGTAAATTGATTACGCCAATAGAGATAAGGTGTCCTTTATCTTAAAAGTAAAAGAAAAACACATCCTCGAAGTCGATTCTAACGCTACAGCAAGGATGCATCCCTCGAGCTTATCTTGTCAATAGTTTACGCTTATCGCCGTGTGCTGCTACGTAGATTTATAATTTTCATAATAACCTCACTGGGGTGGACAGAGGTGTAGACATTTTTGTAGCCACCAGCGCTTATTTGGAAAAACGTGGCAGGTAGTATTCGCCATCTTAGTGATCAGGTCATTAGTACGAGCCCTTGACATAGGGGATCGAACTCGGGCCATCTGATTCGGAGATGGATCCTCTAACCACTCGGCTATGTGGCTCACCCAACTATCGTCACTCGATATAATTTTCATTGACACAAAAGTGTAACTTTATTGTTTAAATCGTTCTTTACTACAAAGTATGTTGCAAACTTAGAACGAAAGCTAAGTTATGTTACCAGTTGTATTTATTTATGTTGTTAGTCTTGCCGTGTGGCTTGCGCGTAAGAATCTGCCACCGTCTTCCTTCCCCTGGGTGTCGACAGAGGCGACTAAGGGAAATGCTATGAAAATTGCAATGGCTACCTATAGATCGCGACCGATAACCATTTCAGAAAATACCAGGTCAAAAATAAGTAGACCGATGACGGGCTAGAGCTTCTAAGGTGCGAGGTGTCTGGTATCCCCCAATAGGAGATGCCTATGTCCTGCAGTGGACTGTTTACAGACTGTTAAGATAAGGGAAGGTATTAGTTGTTTTGACTACGGAGTAGATCCGAGGGCATTATTACTCTAAACGTATTTATGTACGTATATACGTCATTATACAACATTGAAACATATAAATATAGATAAGAAAAAGAAAAACTTAAAAGGTACAATAAGGGAGTCTAATCAATGAGGAGCGAATTCTTTCTGCCTGACAGCCTTAAGACTAAGGGAAATTACTAGTGTACAATGGCAGGTGGTGGATATAATAAACTTATATGTTTTCTAATTTGGATAAAATTATTAATTCATACTTACAGATTAATTAAAAAATGCCAGAAAACAAGACAATTAATCAGAAGAAAGTCTCCGTGGGTATTTTATGCACCAACTTATGCACCAAAAATGGTACAGACCAATCGTTAGCCAGTCTTCCGACTAAGGTATTATAGCTTTTATTGACGCCTTCTGGGAAAGGCTTATGTCCAGCTGTGGACATAAGCCTTTCCTGAAGACAGCTGATGAAGAATAAGATCAGCATAAACATGAATAAAATGTATAATCAGGTAAATATTTTTATTAAAAAAAATTTATTTATATTTTCGTCCCTTATATATATATATATACAGTGGTTTAATAAGGCCCATGAAAATGGTTTTAAAAATTTCAGTGATTTCAATTGTCACTCACTTTTCTAACAGTTTTTATTAATAATGTATATGAAAGGTGCTCGTGTAGAAGTTAATTTTATTCGTCTACATTGCCAAATACATGATTTATTACAGTTTCAAGTTAGTTGGCCCTTATTGCCCCAGGTACTCAATTGAAATATACAAGCACTAAGTTGCGCTACTCGATCACTTTCTAATCCCTTCAGGGCCATGGTGTAAAGAACGAATGGCGATGTATGAGAAAAATGCACCACTTTCTCTCTAAATGTTATTCTCAAGGAAATGTGTCATAAAAACGACAAATGTTAAATATTTTTAACATACATATCATGTGTAGAATCAGGAGAGTGAAGGGATGATAACTCTGTTATAATTCAATGATAAAATTACAACAGCAAAGTACAAAATCTCACGACAATCTCCGGGGGCATAAATCCGGCGAAATCTGTTAATCTCTGCCTACCCCTATGGGCGATGGAATACTATGGATACTTTTCTAACTTATTTTGTGTTTCATACTAATGAGACCCAAATTTCTGAACACAGAGCTTTGAAAATTCAATATCAGTACTTGTTTTTTTTTTGTATAATTACAATACAAAAAGATTGATTTGGAAAATATCATCATCTCCAATTCCACAGAAATTTAAGCCGAGTGCTCTCCACCGGTAAGATCATGATCAGACCTTGCACTTAGTGGTTTTTATCTATTTCCGAGATCGAGAGAATGAGCATCTGACCGGGATTTGAAGAGGATAAAGCAGTAGTTGCTTAACAGGAATTTGAAGGTGCTCAAGATGAAGAGTTCTTTAGGAAGATAATTTTAAGCGTAGAAAAAGACATTTCTACATTAAAAGGGTAGTATCAGGGTATATCTAAGAGGGCGGATAGCGCGGGCGCATTGCCGCAAGATGGCGGCGTTCCAAGGTTCAACGATCTTCGTGACTCGCATTCGAGTCTCGTTGCGCCGAATTTCTGTTTCTAAGAGTTGCTTGGGTCATTTAAAAGGCCAGTAATAAAAAAAACATTCCATGGTCAGACACCGATTAAAATATTTCATAGTGAGTGATAACCCACGACTTATTAATTTTAGATGGGTAATAATTTGCACACGGTCACCGTGTAACTAGCGATCGACGAATCTTGATCATATAATTTAATGATAGATATTTAAATTTTTTAACACGTTTAATGCCTTATCATTATTTTTTGTTGCTTACGAAAGTATAGCACTCTACACTTTAAAAATCGCTTATTGAATCTTTACATAAAATAGATCTTAATGGCTGCTGGGCCTTTTCTAATCGACACGCTGTCCAGATAATTTACGTCTAGTATATTTGAGATCCTGAATCCGCCACCTGTCGGAATCCATTGGTTTTTTTCCTTTAGTCAACTATCGACCATTATTCCCAATATATACTGCAAATATATCATTTATAATATATTTATTATACTGAAAAATATATTTATTAGTTAAAGAACTTTATTATAATTTTATAATTAGTTAGTTCAAGAATTTTATAGTACCAGTACTTATCTATCGCATTTTGTGATTTAAATTCGTAGTATACAAGCGGCACTTGAACGCCGGTTATGGCTTATAGCCGATTCACTATGACGGTACTCTCGATATTACGTTCAGCGTCACGTAATATAGCAGCGTTCACTCAACCTCCCTTCCCGCTCACTCCCCTTGTTTTTCTAGTTTTCGAAGCCGGCAAACAACAGCCTGACGAATCGGCCGCATGCCGTGACGGACTTTTCTACGGAGTCGTTTCGAATCGAATGTTCATAAGACTCCATTAATAGCAGTCCATAAATTAAGAAGTTAAGTGTCTATTTAATTCTTTTAAATCTATTCTAGTTAGTAAAATATTGATTACCAGGGTTTCGATCAATTTAGTCAATCTGCATGTTATGTTTATTTATTTTGCCAATTTGTTACTAATGGTCAAACATAAAACGATGTTAAATTTAAAAAGGTATGTTCCAAATATCTCTTTTTGTGTAAAATTATATACATGATGATGAATACGATCATTTCGTAAGTTTAATATTTAGACATTTACTAGCTTATTAGCCGGTTTCTGTAAGACAGCCGTAGAGTAGTGTAGGCTTTTAAACTATTTATAATCGATATAATCAAATAACAGTTTAAACAATTAAGAATGTTTTTCGTTCATAAACGAACTCAAGTTCAAAGTTTCAAGTCTTTTATCCCATGAGATTAAACGGAAACGTTTTTTATAGCGTTTTCATAAATGATTTTAAATATTTCAGCAATTGAGAAAGAAATATAAGTTTCAACAGTAATTTTTCCGTAAAATCAGGGATTTATTCGCACCATCCTTTTCTTATCTGTATTATAATACTAATATTTTTATAGTGAAGTTACTTTTCTTGTTACTTTTCCGTTGAATACTTGGACTATTTTTGGATTCTCCTCATAATAATAAAGTATAATGAAAACTACTATTATAAATGAAGGTCTAGACTCTCCGTGTTTACAATCAAACAAATGTTAATTTATTTTTAGGATATTAACCACTCGTATATTTTTCGAACTACTTGTACGTATAAAACTCTGTGTTTAATAACTGTAATTTAGATACACGTTACTATTTAATTTTTTGAATTCTTAAGAGAATATAATAATGTACTTTATGTGTTAAGTTGATAAGACTGATAAAACAAATAAATAAAAAGTTAAATGTGAACTAAAACTACTAAACATTGTGACGACACTACGCTTATTGTAAATTGTTATTACCGGCTGAGGATTCTCAGAAGGCGACCGCGCGCTGCCTCGAATTAGTGATGAATGTCATGTCCCCGCTGAATTCCATTTATTTTATTGCAGCTGCGAAATAGTTTAAAAAACAGCTCTTACTTACAATAAAATTTGAATAGATTTTTCTTGTATATTAACAGATGAAGATATTGTAACACTTATAAATCTATTATAATATATTGATAAAAAACGTTACTACTAGGTGGCTTAGTAGTTACAAGCCAGTACACCTGGATGTGGAACGAGGGTCTTGGGTGCCAATCCAATATATTTGTAACAAAATTGATCTATTGACTTCCGAGTGGATTTATCGTGAACGTCCCGTGCCTCTAACAGCGTCTAACCAGCGATGGTATCGCGTTCTCGTTATTGTATCCGAAATTACAAAAGGTGACACTGAGTGACATGTTTGCCGCGATAATGGTTTATTGCGTTTCAAAAATATTGTTGCTTTACAGTTTTTGATGTGATTTTTCCAGTTTACAAATAGCACGTCGACAATCACCCAGACCTAGAAAAAATATACAAACAAATACTAGCTCCGTGTGGAAATTGAACCTGCGATCCGTAGATACTTTTGAATCCAATCATCAAGCCATTGTACCAACCGAGCCGACAATATGTATTAACGTCAACTCCGACTAAGCTCAAAAGTTTACGACAATTCGTTTCGCGGAAGCTAAACCATAAATTAACGTATAAATACATGCTAATCAGGACATCATTTAAATAAGTTTGTTCACTGAGCTCGGCTTCTTTCATTCATTCAAAAGAAATTTATAGCAATAGGTACGTGATAGCCGTTTACTAACGAAAATAGAGCCGTAGTAGCCTAGTGGTCAGAGCGCTCGCTGCTAATGACCTGGGTACAGTCCGCGATGCCGGGACCACCAAATTTTTAATTGCAGTTTTAAGCGCTGAATTCACCACTTAGTCAGTGGTGGAGGAAAACATTGCGAGGAAACCTGCATGGCTAAGAAATTACAAAAAATATTTATAACAAAACTTATTTCGAAGACATATGAAGTCCGTCAACACCGGAGCAGCGTGGCGACCACCTTTCCCAACTTAAAAACGAGAAGTTTTCAAAATTTGTGAGGTCTCTTGCCCAGCTGTGGGACATTTAGTTGCTACTTTAGGTACCTATTAAAAACTGTTCATTGTTTGGTTTATCAATTGGTTTTTTTTTTCCATAATTTAATTTATAATAAAGAATATTCCAAAATTGTTTTTGCAATAAATAAACAATGAATATTATTCATTCATTGAACGTGGATCCGTGAATTGTTTGATAATACTAAGAAAATAAGACACAATACTTGTATGAATCATACTTTAGCAAGAGTTCATTTAATGGAAACGACACAATATGAAACCATGCAGAATATTAACATTGCCGCATCTCGCAAGAACCGCGAGAGAATTTATTTGAATACATAAGGCGAGCCGTGGTAGCCGATAGGTCAGACAGACAGCTGAAATTTCATAGCAAATGAGTGGGCCTGGGTTCGGTACATGCAATAAATGTATATGTATATATTCACCCCTTGTTCCCAACGAGGTAGGCAGAGACACTATTCTTCCACTTGCTACGGTCCTGACATACCACTTTCATCAATCTTCGCGTGAATGCTCGTTGTTTTAGAGTACTCTTGACCTGGCCTTTTTTCAGAACGTCTCCGATTTGATCGCATAATGTTGGCCTGGGTCTTCCTTTCCCGACTCTACCATTTACACTCGCCTCATATATTTGTTTCGTCAACCTACTTTCATTCATCCTCTCCACATGTCCAAACCAGCTCAGAATCCATTTCTCAATTCGTGTCACTACATTGTATTTCACGCCACAACGCTCTCTGATCACATTATTTCGAACCCTGTCAGTTATCTTCACATCAATCACACTTCTTAACGCTCTCATTTCTACTGCATTTATCCTGCTTTCATGCCTCTTCTGCCATACCCAGCTTTCGCTTCCATATGTTAGTGTTGGTACCAATACCCCTCTATGCACAGCTAAACGAGCTTTGTGAGATATCGTCTGGCTGTTCATAAATGTATGCAATGCCCCATTCACCATATTACCTGCCATCGCTCTCCTTTCAATGTTACATTCGTACCTTCCATCTCTCGTAAACATTGTTCCCAAGTAAACAAACTCATTCACTTGCTCTAAACTGTCTTCCCTAATCTTGATACATACTTCCGTCATCCTCTCCTCTCTTTTAAACACCATAAGCTTTGTCTTATTCTTTCCAGTGCCCTATTCATTATTGTCACCATTGCCTGCACTTCCTTGCAATAAATATTTTTGATTAAGTTTAATATGTGTGAAAATAACATAAAAAATTCTATTAACCGTATACCAAACTATTATTTGAAAAATTTAACATATGTACTCCGATGAGCTTTGGATTTCAAAGCTTAACTAAACTTTGTTGTATTATTTTTAATGAGCCAAAATTACCTTTTTGAGGCAAGTCTCGTTCGACGCCAAAATGCGAACGAATGCCGTATTTCTGTGGAATAGTAGCCTCGTCAAAAAAGTTGTGCAAAATAAACTGCGGACGGTCATAATTCTAAGTGCTTGTGACCGTTTCACTGATAAATGTTTGCCGAAAGTCATTGAAAAACTTCAAAACTTGCGCAAACAAAAATGCCGGCTTAATACATGGTTTTTTCATCATGATAATGCTCCCGCACATTTTTTTTATGTGAAAGGCGGCAAACGAGCAATCGGTTCACATGATGGTGAGTGATTACCGTCACCCAGGTTCAAATGCAACATCAGAGGAGCTGCAGGTGCGTTACCGGCCCTTAAGGATATTTGGGGGATAGGATGAGGAGGACAGAGTGGGCCTCCAGTTACTTCACTCAGCTAACGACCGCACAAGATCCCTCTACTTCTTGCTGGTATTCTGCGAGGTCGTGGTACTAGCCCGAACGAGCCAGCTTATTCGAGCAGCAGCAAAGGCTGTCGCTCTACGTAAATATTACGTTAGTAATAATAGTATTTTAATCAAGAATATATAATTTACAGGAGGAGTTCATAGGAACTATGAATACAAAATGGGTAATTTTTTTGACTTCTTAAACCAGTCTTTCTTAAACTTTATACAGTAACAAACCACTATCAAAGTTTGTTATTCGTGGATTTCGTCTGAAAAAATAAAATACTACAATTCATCCAATATAAGTAGTACCCTACGGGAAACAGGTCTCTTTAAGGGTAATAAAGAGGATTTTACATACACAGTAACTCACAGAAAATATATTTACACTGACTAATATTCGCATAATGTACCATCACTTTCCAAATGCCAACCTCGCCTGCACGTGGTGCACCCTGTTAGGAGCGAGGCTCTGGCTTTCGTACGATGGCAGGATATCTATCCGAATTTGCCTAACCCACATCCCACAGACTAGAGATGAGGATGGGCATCACTAGTGCGATACTCTCACCAATCCGCGTGCCTTTGGTGAGTATGGGCAAACCTTCCAAGAAATGTATGCATAGAAATGCTTTAGCTGACACTTTCTTGGATAGGTCTATGTTCAGCTGTGGACTAAAATAAACTGATGTAGTAGCATACATTTATGCCATATGTGCTTTGTCGATTGTCGCTAGCGAAAAGACGTGTCAAAAACTGAAACACATTTTTTTACACAAAACCGGATTATTTCCCTGACGCTTACCCGGCATCCGCATTTATCATAGATGAACGATAACGTGCAAGTTTACTGTAATTTTGTTGACGGGAAATTATCACACCGTCGGACGTAAACCGGATCGTAAGCGGTTACGTGTACCATTCTCCGCTGTTTTGCATCCGGCGACGAGGTAGATCGCCGGGCTATCGGCCTCTTGTGAGAACGCGTAAGTAACATAGGAAATCCAGACTCCCTATCTATTTACCTATCCCGGTTGTGAGTCGCCTCGGGCCTTCTTTGGTTTCTGCGGCTTACTTCATCTGATTGCGCTGCTTATATAATGGATTAATTTACTGCTTGTTATTCATTACATTATAAATTTATGAATATATGTTATTATTAGAATTTCAGAAGCTAACGCGTGTGACACCATTTTAAAGGATTATAAATAAATAATGGAGTTAATTGTTGGTGACAAGTTTGTTTTGAATATACATATGAACACTCACGCCTGTCACCCACAATTTTACGGCTCGGTGGCGTAGTGGCTAAGCGTTTAGCTGCGGCGCTGTGGGTCGCGGGTTCGATTCCCGCACGGGACTAGTATTTGTATGGACTAAAAATAATAGTTCCCGGTCTGGGTGTTTGTCCATGTGCAATTCATGTATGTAAACTGCCTCCGCGACACAGGAGAAATTTCTACAGCGGAAGGTAACGTTTTTAAAAAAAAAAAACAGGCAATGGCACGCGGACGGACCTCTGCAACACACTATTCGCCTCTCTTGGAGATAATACGTGCCGTGTGGCAGTCTACAGATAAATAATAAAATACATTTTGTGTGTATGTGGAGCAGCGTTAATCACTTTCCCCACAACAAAACTGTCTCAAAAATTGAGAGAAAGCCTTTACCCAACTTTGGGACATTTGTAGGCTTCTTCTATATCTTTTTTACTTCTCGTTTAATATAAAAATAATATCTAAACATTTTCAACGTACCTGTGAGATGAGCTCTCTGCTGCAGACTTACAATGGTTAATTTTAGCTAACTTCCCCAAAATTTAATTATTTAATCCTTGTTTAATTACATAAAACTATAATTATGTCTTTTTATTGCCTTTCCATATCCAACTAAGCAAATCGCTGGATAGGAATCATTAATCATAAATAATTAGTTACATTACAGCTACATACTTTGTACTCGAGGCCTTTAGATTACATATTTATATATAAAAAAAACTTTTAACTCTATAAACTAATTTTACCTCCAGTATGTTTGTAGTTTCTAATCTACATTCGTTCGGTAAGACACAAGAGGCATTTTATTTATTTTTACGGAGTAGTTAAAAGACAAACAGTACAAATGACTCATCAGCATTCAAAACCGAGGGCACTGACTGATTTATTAAGAGCATATTAAATAATTTTAGAACGTATCGTTGCCCTAACGCACATAGTAATTGCAAATACGGGTCAATAAAAACGTAGGAAGATGGGGTGGGTTCAAGCTGCGGGCACGGTCGATACCTGAATCCATACGGAAATGGTTCACACGCCTCTAGAGTGATTACCGTTAGAATTTCTAAACATCGCAACACGAAGGTAACACTTTTCAACTTTATTTCATATGTGTCAAAATTGAAAATGGAATGGCAACCTTAAGTGACATTTAAATTGGCGCGAAAATAAAAGTAATGTCATCTACAATCATATAATAAATATGTAATTGCGTTAAAAATAATTATTTTAAAAATCTGTTATGTTCAGAATAATACTTATACGATTTACTTATAAATTATATATTTTTAATAGACTTATTACATTACTCTGTCAAAATTAATTATACTTCATTTACTTAAACTTAGTATAACACATACTTATTATAGACTATCACAACAAGAAATTTACTACTTAATACGTTTCGGCATGGTATATTAGACTACTTACTGAAGACATGCGAACAAAAAAGCGGGAAAGATCCGGGTCGCATAGGCAATGATATAAACTTGCATGTGAAACTATACGGAATTTTATTTAAAAATGTTTACGGCTTCTGTTTACAACGACAAAGATAATCATAACAGTAAAGCACAACTGTAACGGAGTCCGGAGAAATATTTTTCGGTCGTTTTCGATATGGTCGGACTCATCTCTTCCAAAGCGAGGAATTCGATGTTCTTCGCATTTTTTAAATTAGAAAATGATTAGTTCCGGGAGTTTTCGATTAGTTTTCGGTTGTTATAGAGTCGACCGAGCCGAGCTCGACATCGTGACTTGACAAATTTCTGCCCAGTTGTTCCTTTGTTGGAGGACCAATCCATAGTGATGTATATTTAAACTTAATATCGACCAGAGTTTTTCGAAAGTTATGTTAAATGTTTAATATTAAATAACTTAGGTCAATACCACTTAGGGTTAACGCATGAAAATAACTAGCATATAACATTTTTGAAATAGAGACTGACTATAGCTATATAAATCAAGTGTTTTAAAAATCGATTTAGGTTGTTCTTCCATTGTAACCATATTTTTATTTTATATATCTGTTTTAAAATATTTTTATGTTTTTTTTCGATGAGAAGCAGATCGATACAATTGTTTGCCCCGAATAGGGTCGATTCATTCTCACAATATCGACGTAAACTAGTATCATAACGGTGCATGTGTAGTATTACGTGGCAGTCCAAGACGAGGAATTCCATCATTAGATTTGGTCTATGGTCTCAAAGATCGTACATCCGGGAAAATTGTGTGTGTATTACATGTGTATTAACTTTTTGTTTTTACATCTAGAAATCTTATTTATAAGTACTTGTAATTATAAAACTGTATAATTAAATATAATTCGCCTATAACATTTTACCCGATATTTAATTAATAAAAAAAACGCACAGTGAATGAAATTTGTATCGATAAAAGTACTCGCAGTGAGTTTAGGAAGGCGGCTAGTGCCCTACGTTTACTACAAACCGGTCCGGCGCGGCCCTCCGTGTGCCACGTACCACGTGCAGACACCATCGTTCATCTTCGTCTATTTTGCCTTGTACTCGTATCGGAGCTCAACCATTCACAGGCGACCTCGTATTTGTGCGTTCGGTCAACTCAGTGTTCAAGCAACAGGAAAGAAAGTGTGCTTGTCCTCATGGTTCAACTTATTTTGGGCGCTTTTTCTTACTTTGTACTCTCATTCGGCCTTCGTAACGTGTAAAAGCAAATACGTATATTCGACTTTTAACACTGTTTTTACGCAGTTGTTTTCCATCCCCAAAAACGCAATTTTATATCGATTGGTGTTCACACGGTATAGATATTTGGTATCGTAACTATTATTATTGCTGAGGAAGATGCTTACAAATAGCAGCCTGTATGTGCCCACTGTTGGGCAGTGGCCTTCTTCTGGAGTTCTATGGAGTTTAGGAGCCGTGAAGCGCCCACGCTGCTCCAGTGCGGGGTTGGCGGGCTTCATTTATCCTCGAAATAATATTTTATTATTTCTCAGACTTGCAGGTTTCCTCACGATGTTTACCTTCACCGCTGAGCACGTGGTAAAACAGCACTTAAAATTACTATTAACAATTTTAGCGGTGCCGGCATCGGGGATCGAACCCAGGTCACTCACGCTGAATGTATGAAACTAAAGTAAGTGCCCTGACCACTAGGCTCTTCCAAGAGCCATGGTAGCCTAGTGGCTAGAAAGAGGAAGATGTTTAGTCATGTTTAAATCTATTTAATGTTACTGTTGCCTGATAATTTTAAATATTAACAAAATCACTTATGTTTGTGTAAAAGACTACTTCCTCATCATCATCATTACAGCATGTACAAGCCCACCCATAACTCAACATTGGCCTTTCCCAAAGATTACACGACAAAGCGGTCTTGAGCCACCTGTATACTTCCACCATAGACTTCCCGCAACATTGTGTAGGTCGCTCTATGTTGTGGGATTACTGCGGTTGCAAACACTATTTTGTGATAATTAAAATAAACAGATGTTAATTAATAGAAATCCAGGACCGAAGAGCTTATTAGCAAATTAACTCTGTTTACAATGTCCTTACTTTTTGATCAGGTACATAAACGTGAATATGATCCTAGAATCTAGGACTGGAGGGCATAGATTTAACAATGAAAATTTAATTTAGAGGATGTCTATATAATTATAAATTCAAATAAGTGTATGGAGTTCAAAGCCTTGAAAATCTCATAGCGTACGACAAATAGCGATTTACCATCTCAAAAAGTGCTATAACGTAAAATGTTTATAGAGCAAGCGGCGGCTTTTGCCGCTGCTCGAATGGGCCGGCTTGTTACCACGGCCTGCGTTTCGTTCGGTGACTGAGGTAACCAAAGGCTCCCCCTCCCCATCCCCGTCCTCACCCTCCCACCCAAACACCATTAAAGGCCGGCAAAGCACTAGCAGTACCTCTGGTGTTGCAGTTGTACGTAGGCGACGGCGATCACTTACCATCAGGTGAACCGCTTGCTTGTTTCCCGCCTTTCCCATAATAAAAAGCTGCTCTGTTTAACTTAAGACACATAGACAGATAGACAGACAACAATTATAAAACTAGTTTAAGAGTTTTTGATATCAAGTAAACAAACTATAACATAGGAAAAAAAAATATTTAGAAATCACTGACCGACACATAAATTTCACTACTATATAAGAGAACAAGCAAATGTATTTCACAAAAGCATAAGCTACAAACTTTTTTGCGTGCACTTAATTTTGCGAAAAGGTTTTTTTTCTCTGTAATCGAATACCTGTTTTAGTGGGTCATGTAGAGGTTCACAACGAATAAGCTCAAGCGCTTGTAGAGTGTCTAGCACTTGTGTGAGTGTGAGTGACCAACTTGAAAACATAACTTTGTATAATATGTATTTTTTTATAACTTTATTATTATTATTTATATCACGTTTTTATTAATTCGCTTTCATGACAGTATGTTTTTGCAGTACAAATTTTGATAATGACTTTAAGCTAACTTCCCGATGAGCTAGTGACTTAAAACTTCAAACAGGTCAGAACTGGATTACATGCCATATTAACTCACATTTTTGTCTGTCTGTATATTTGTTTAACTAACTTCCCGTGAGCTAGAGACTTGAACCTTTAAACGTGGCTCATAATTCTAAATGGATGACAAAAAATAATAAAAACGTTGTAATGTTTAGTTTTTATAACTACAATATATTTGTTACTAAAAAGTTCACTAGAGATTCTGCATCCCATCACTGCGACTTGAGTTCGTTTATGTGTAGTATTAGGCATTACTAAAAAAATTAATAATGCCTTAAAATTTTAAAAAACCCTGCGTCTTGCTTAACCTGTTATAATCATAATATTTCAAAAAAATCTTTACATGGATGCTCTTATAAAAGCTGCCCTGCCCACGCTGACAATATTAAAGCGTGGTTTAGTGGTTGTCGTACCTGACTATTAGCTTGTTTTTGCTGTTGTCCTGGATTCGAACTCTAGCCGGTATATCTGCACAACACAAAAATTTGTGATATATGAATTGTATCTCATCACATAAGTACTACAGTGGATAGAGGAAGGTAAAGACGAATTGAGTCGACGCCTCTATCCGCGTGTACTCTTGCGGCACAATAATTTAGTTCAAGAGTTGTTAAAACAAATACAAAATTTTATTGTTATGGCACGTGAAGGGATATCCTGCGGAGTTGATGTCTGCGAATAATTAGATGTTGTCGCCGTGGTCGAAATCGATTTCATTATATTACAACCAAAGCTATTTCTGCAGCTATGAGTCGGCTGTGAACTGTTTGAATTGAATACACATTCATTTAGAGGTTGGGTGTGAATTTCATATATTTGCTAGACTTAATTAAAATGCAAATATATACAAATGTATATTGTTTTATGACAAATGCCATTTCATTACTAGACATAGATCCCAGCAAATTTTTGAATATTTGCCTTAAGTGCTCCTCATCACCAATGGTGATATAATGTGTACTAAATACCGTGTGGTATTGGGCTAAGAGTGTGTCACCCCTTTCTCACCGTGAGTGTCGAAAGAGGCGATTAAGGGCAAAGTCTAGAAATTCTTAATGTCTACTGACAGATGGCGGGGTAACCATCTCGAAAAATACCAGACCAAAATTATGTAGACCGATGCAGCAGCAAGATATTATCTCTGGTACTCCTTATGGGAGCGGCATATGTCCTTCAGTAAACTATTTACAGGTATTTAAGGCTAAATGTTAAAAAAAGATTATTTCGCCATTTAGATATTTGTCTGAGACTATATTATGTATCTTACATTTCTCTTAGTCGACACTAAGGACTCCAATGGGACAGGATGGTAATTCCAGCGACGCCATCAAAAGGAATACCCATAAAAAAATATTTTAATTATTTAAAGAATACATAAGCTATGCAACCAATGTTGTTTAATTGTCAATTGAGCTTAGATTGCGGGAACGCCGCGCCCGCATCTGTCACGTGCCGCCATGCGGGCGCGTTTCGTTAAACGCAGATTGGCGCGTGTTATCAACCCTTCGCCGTCATAACAAGTACCCTCATCGCTCTAGATTTCATATAAGACCTGATTATATTTTATTTACCGTTAATGCCCGCCAATAGTTGTTTTTTTAAATATCATTTTTTTTTAGAATTAATGGCAATAATTTCTAATATTGTAGAAGACATTTCTGACGCTGTGAAACAAAAAACATGATAAATTAATAAGATGATATTTAGAAAAATAACACAAAAGTGATTACAAACTAAGTTTTCTTTTCATTTGAAATAGTCGCGGTACGAAGAATGAATAATTATGACAAGTGAGAAATGAGCGACGCGTCGCATCCGTAGAGCCAGCTCCACGTAGGTTAGCCAATAACTGTCCTAAAATCAGGATTTAAAAAATCCTTATGTCAAACAGAACTGAATTTTGGCGGGTTTAAAGGTATCGTTATATATAATTATTATAATTAATCTGAGCCACACGGGTGCTAGAACTAAATATGTAAGAACTTACATCAGTCTACGAATACGAATTTCCATTTGGCACAACTTATCGTAGCCAAATAGATTTCTGCAATCCGCTTTTCACATCTCGAGGAGATAGAACGTGACAGAAGACGAACCTCGTCGCCACGTTAACTCGCGGAAATTGCCATGAGATTGTCAAGGCTTCTCCTTAAGTCGGCTATTAAGATACCCACAGTAAGAAAGGGAGTGGGTGGGTTTTGCTTCACAAAAAAGCTAACTGAGTGTTGAACACCGTTGTAGAGTCACCAGACTCGAATAGGTTGTATTGCAAGGACTGCTGTATTATTGCATCTTTTTGTTGTTACATAGGTTGGTTCCCACAAAGGTACTAGGTACTCTTCAAGGCAAACTTTTTTAAATATTTCTCATAGTGCTTAAAAATATAAGTAATGAAAAAAGCTTTTAATTCTAATAAATATCCTCACTATTACTATGAAAATTGATTATAGTTGGTAACCCTAGTTTCAAAATAATATAACGACCCTGAGTTCCGATCGTTGAACTGTTTACATCTCACACCTTTGAGCAAGTGTATTGGTTTGTTCGGAACATTACATTCTTGAAGTTCAATTGGACTGTTAGAAGATTTGGATACTGTTAGTATTCGAACCTCACCAATGATGACATAAGTCTATTATACAGGAAACAGCGTCTCTCTAAAATTGGAAATTCATTAAAAATTTTAGTAATCTGCATCTTAAGTGCAGTTTTTTTCGAATACTAGAACTCTAAATATCGTCTTGCAATTTCTTACGTGAAGAGTATTCATGTTATTAGGTTAACGGAAGGGTATTGTATAATAAAACAAATATTCATATAACATTATTCTAATATTCTAACATTATTCTATATCTGAAATTCAAATACTTTTTAAAAAAAAATTTCAATGAACAATTGTGAAATAATAAATCAATTGATCGGTCGATTGTCTTTTTTGCGGTCAGTGACCCTCATTTTCCACTCGATCCGTTTCGAAATACCGACCGATTTGTTATACTGCCAACTGCAAAATAGTTACCCGTAATATCTGTTTTCCTAAAAGTGACGGAACCTTTACTAAGTGGGAGATTCCTTATCTGCCTATGAGTCGTCTGGGTAAGTACCGCCCTCTTACTATTTCTACCGCGAATCAGCATCGCAACCTTGTTGTGCAACATTGTTTTCTGGTTTGAAAGGTGTAGAGAGTCAGTGTAATTACAGACTGTGAGGCATTCCATCTTTGTACTCAGGAGTGATTGTAGTTGTTTGCAGAAGTCCATGGACTGCAGGAACCGCACTTACAAATAGATGGACTGTTAGCTCGTTTGTCAATCCTCCATCCCATTAAAATAACCATAGCTACTTTAATTTAAATATAAGTGGACACATGGAAACAAGAAAAAGAATTATTTTTTTGCATGACGTCGACGAGGGGCATGTTTTACCTTCTAATTATTTTTTTTGAAATAGTTTAAGAATCATGTTGCTACAACCTAACATTGTTAATTAATTCATTGTGTGTTGAGTTGTGGCAATATATAAAGCATTTTCTTTCTTATCGTAATTTTTTTTTTATTTTAAGAGTTTCAAAATTTATAAAACTTGAAACAATGAGACGATTTTCCCGCGTTCTGTCGTTGTTCTTAGGCGGGAAATGTCAAATTATGGACGCGTTCGGAAACGAAGCGGCCGACCAGAACATGACGAATTATGAGCGCTCTCGAAAGCCGGTCTCGTAATTATTGTGGACAAGGCACTTTTTGCCTCTGACAAATAGTAGGAGCGTGGAATGACTCTGGAGCTTTGTGCCGCTACTAATGACACTCGTGAAGAAGCGAGCTCTAATATTAACTATTTCTTTTGTAAGAAGACCAGACGTGGTTTTGCTTCGTTCGTGCCTTGCTTGGGATCGAGCAATGACCTCCTTTATTTGTTACATAACTTAAGCGTTAATAGGAATCGAATGAACGCAAGTGATGGGCTCAAATTTCCTTGCCCCGCCTGACGGCTCTCTCCCGTCACGCGATCCTCTTTTCGATGCACAAAATTATTTAACGACTTTTAAAACGAATGCTAATACCAGTCTCAATTTAGTAATAAAAGTATATGTAATGTATAAGTAATTATAAGATATAAGATTACATTAGGGTAGCGATACAAGATTAAGGGGGGGAGGCACTTTATCCCCGCGGGTGTCACAAAAGTAGACTAAGAGAAAAGCCTTGAAAACCACAAGACCTCCGACAAACGGCGAATTTACCAGGCCTAAAATGAACACACCGATTTAGATTTGTAATGTCTGTCAAGCGGGATCATTATGACAAGTTATTCCTATAAAGCCTATACCCGGCAGTGCATTACTATTTAGAGAAGAAGATTAGTATGAAATGTCATAATTTCACTACATTAATAAAGCTTATAAAGAAATATTAAATATGAAAATAAATTATAATTCAATGCCCTGAAAATCCCATAAGGAAACGGATCAGTTTTTTATATAATTAAATATATAACTGTGATTAAAAAACAAAGGAAAAATATTGTGGAACGTTTACAATAATTTCCATTACGACGAAATTTCACCAAGTGACAACAATCGCAAGTATATATTATAAATTATGTTGGATTGTAGCGCCACAATAGCCGAGTGAGTAGGCATCTGCCTCTGAATCAAGACACTAGAGTTCGATTCTAAGTGTGAAGGGCTCGTACCAATGAAATTTTCGAAATTTATGTACGATTTACATCGTTGGCTCAAATATCTATGAGGGTTTTGGAACCGGGAAGGGTCCGCCACGCTGCTCCAGTGCGAATAGGCAAGGCAGACTTTCTCATGTCCTCGAAATAATATTTTTTATTATTTCTCAGACATGCAGGTCACTTCACAATGTTTTCCTTCACCGCCGTGGTACATTCAGCAATCGCTATTAAGATTTTTAGTGGCACCGGAGATAGAACCTGGGGTCCCTCGCGCACTATGAAACTGAAGAGCGCCTCCTGACCACTAATACGCTAAGTACTAAGTTCTCGATACTGTATAGTATTAAAATAACTCTTAAAATTCGTGAAAGTAAAATGAAATCAAGATAATAGACTGCGAAAGTAAAAGTGTTATAAATTCTTTACCGGGTGATAGCAATCGAAAGTATTGGTAAAATATTATGAATAATGCTTACAATTTATATTGATGTAACATTTTGATAATAATAAATACGTTTTTCAGTGTTCACGCAGGAATTATATGATTTAATTCCCCTGTTCTCTTTCCATCATCGAACATCTTTTGTTATTTACCTTGTATACCAGCAGCATAAATATGTCAGTTGCGGTTCGATATACTTTGGAACCTTGAGGAACTCCTTAGATAATCGAGGAACAATGTTAAATTGATTTCATTACTTCATAATAAAAAAATCTACACTCTATACCTGAAATCTGTATAAATACATAACGAGGCAAACTAAAATTAACCGAGTGCGTGTGACATTTAACAATATTCATCTGCGTACTATCTATGTGTAAGGAATATAGTATTCTGGAGATGAATTTTTAATGTGTAGTCTTGTTCCGTTACATAGCTTCGGTGGGCTCAAATTACGCAGACATCGCAGAACTGATTTATTAATGTTCAGCATAGCATCAGGTGCAGAGCTGGCATAGCATAAGCACTCACACCTGCCACTTATGTAGGACTAGGCAAAGATTACAGATTTCCTTTTAGCACGACTCAGCGTAGCTAAACCTTTTTTTGCATCTCCAGGAGATAGAACACGATGGGTGGCGAACCTCGTCGTCGAGTTTGCTCGTGGAGATTGCTATGAGATTTTCATAGCTTTGCCCTTTAGTTACCTCGTATAACGTTAAGGATAAATGTCTTCGAACAGATTAGGGAATAAAGGGGTGGGTAGATTCTTACACTACTACTACATAGTAAATCTCAAAAGACATTAATTTTTGTATTGCTTAAACAAAAATGATCATTTAGGATTCGAAGTTTTGTTTGGCCTAAAATTTGAGCCATTTTAGAGAACTTCCAATGATGATCGTCCACGCATCGCACCAGGCCATTATTCATATATACGAGTACTGTATACGTGCATAAGCACAGTCATTTTTCTATGGCTTGACTTTTCCCATGCTTATCACTTCTGTATAAACTAATAAACACAGTATAGTCCAGCGCTGAACATAGTTCTCATCAAGAAAGTGCCAGCCAAAATCGGTATAAATTTATTAGAAGGTTTGCCCATACGCAGTGCCGATTCCTTCGTACTGATCAATCAATTCGCCATCAATAGTCTGTGGTATTTGGGTTCGGCAAATTCCGATGAATACTCCGCTGTCATACGGTCGCGAGAGATACGTTATACCCCACGTTATTAATTGAGTTTGCAAAAATTCAAAGTGCTGAACATGTGGCGATTATAGCAAATCCTCTTATTGGGAGAGGTCTATGTCCAGCAGTGGACTATTCATAGTCTGATAAAGAAGATATTTAAGATGAATACGCCATCAGAATTGCGTGAAGGATTGCGCTATTCCTAAGAATACCTAATTAAGTCAGGCATTTACATAACAGCACCGTGTAATGTTTATCATTTATTGTGCTAAGAAAAATATTCTTCTTTTAAATTATGTTACTTTATAATTTTATTACGTAAGTAATTTATTACAGTCAGCAACCTTACAATTACAACTCTACCTTAATAAAACCGTAACGGAACAAAAATAATGACTAAAATTTGGGGTTATCAAAGACAAATTTGATTATGCCTACTTATACAAATTTCTGAAAGAAGAATTCTATTATTCAAACTATATAACATAAAGTATTTCGATGTACATGGAGCGTGAAATTAGAAACAACCATACAAGGTTGGACGTTGTGGTTTCTCAAATTGTGGGTATGGCATGGTAACATGGTCCTATGGATTAAACCTTGAAACCGCGTACAATTTTTTTTTAATGTTCTTATAATCAATGATTTTTGAAATTTTTGATAAATTGTAAGAAACGCTGTGTTTGTACTTAAAAGATATTCCAAAACCTCGTTGGATAACACAGGTCTGATTATGAACTCGTCGAGGCTGTACGTCCGGTCTTGAGTGCCTGGATGGATAAGCGACAAAGGTCACTAACCTTTCGGCCGGTGCCAATGCCATATAGCCGATAGAGAGCGGACAACCAAGTGCCACCGTTGTGGCAGCGTCGAGAACACGGCGATACATACGTTGCAGGAGTGTTCAGCTTGGATTAAGCTGCGCCGGGACCTCGACGACCCTTCACTACCAAGTGATTCTACTTTAATTAAGGCCAAGGTCAGCAGCGTGAAATTCGTCTTCTGAGACTATGTTGTAGATGGAGGTTGCTAAAGGGGAGAATGAATCTCTAATCTCAGATAGAGATATACACTTGTATATCGGGAGGAACATACGTCTCAGTATGAGGGCAAAATGGATACGGGGATGATCCTGTATCTGTATTTGTTCAGATATCTTAATAATTTTATGCTTGGCAAATTCGAATCGATTTCTTAATTGTACAACTTAAATCCCGTTTCGTTTAAATTCTTTAATCGTATAGCGATTAATAGGACAAACATATAAACATTCATCTTTGTAACATTAAAGATTAAACATAATCTTTCACACTCAGGACTCATAAGGAACATTTAATCATAAAAATGAGTATTATTTGTGAAACTAGTTCCTTCAACATCCGTGAAATCTCTTTTAAGGTAGTTCTGTTCAGACGTACATATATGCCTACATCCAAAAACAAAACAATATTAGTATAGATATTAAAAAATCGATTTTTAAAAAAATGGCTATGGGCTAAATCTCTTTCCGTACTTTATGGATAAACAACATCTAGGCTTCTATGAAAAAGACTTAAGACCTTACTTATTTATTCTGATAAATAAGTAAGTTCTTAAGTTTCATTTGTAATGTTTGAATAAAATATTTCTTGGAAATACTGTGTGGTGTCACAGGTCATAGCAGGTACAATGTGTTCTTTACGCTAGCTTTTTAGTAGACATGTGCTATGCTTGTATGTGTGCGTTCGAGTACGTAAGAGACGAAAATGAGAAAGTTATTGCGGAAATTAAGTGAAAATTAATATTATTTGTTGAAAAAGTTGGAAATTTCATTTCGACGACAGGGATTATCTATTATCTATTAATTGCATATAATTTCATTATATTTGAATACAAAACCCATATTCAAAAATCAAACAGAAGAATTCAGTTTCTAGTGAATGAATAATAATAGAAATAGTAAATGATTTTCTCCTTTTCAAAGTAAGTATTGTTGTTTTAAAAGCATTTATACAGGTATTTTATTGTTCAAAACTATTAAACTAAATGCCTTTTTTACATGTCTCCGACTTTAAAAACATAGATTCGTAATCATACTGTAAAACATCAAATTTATACTACTTTAAAACTTCCCTTTTTCCCCTTAAGTTAAGGTTTTTTGAAAAATCCTATAGCAGCGGATGATTATACCCCTGTTAGGAAACTACCTGCAAATTTCAAGTTCTTTATCGTATTTAGCTTTTATATGATAGGGATTAAACTATGAAACCGCGTACAATTTTTTTTAATGTTCTTATAATCAATGATTTTTGAAATTTTGATAAATTGTAAGAAACGCTGTGTTTGTACTTAAAAGATATTCCAAAACCTCGTTGGATAACACAGGTCTGATTATGAACTCGTCGAGGCTGTACGTCCGGTCTTGAGTGCCTGGATGGATAAGCGACAAAGGTCACTAACCTTTCGGCCGGTGCCAATGCCATATAGCCGATAGAGAGCGGACAACCAAGTGCCACCGTTGTGGCAGCGTCGAGAACACGGCGATACATACGTTGCAGGAGTGTTCAGCTTGGATTAAGCTGCGCCGGGACCTCGACGACCCTTCACTACCAAGTGATTCTACTTTAATTAAGGCCAAGGTCAGCAGCGTGAAATTCGTCTTCTGAGACTATGTTGTAGATGGAGGTTGCTAAAGGGGAGAATGAATCTCTAATCTCAGATAGAGATATACACTTGTATATCGGGAGGAACATACGTCTCAGTATGAGGGCAAAATGGATACGGGGATGATCCTGTATCTGTATTTGTTCAGATATCTTAATAATTTTATGCTTGGCAAATTCGAATCGATTTCTTAATTGTACAACTTAAATCCCGTTTCGTTTAAATTCTTTAATCGTATAGCGATTAATAGGACAAACATATAAACATTCATCTTTGTAACATTAAAGATTAAACATAATCTTTCACACTCAGGACTCATAAGGAACATTTAATCATAAAAATGAGTATTATTTGTGAAACTAGTTCCTTCAACATCCGTGAAATCTCTTTTAAGGTAGTTCTGTTCAGACGTACATATATGCCTACATCCAAAAACAAAACAATATTAGTATAGATATTAAAAAATCGATTTTTAAAAAAATGGCTATGGGCTAAATCTCTTTCCGTACTTTATGGATAAACAACATCTAGGCTTCTATGAAAAAGACTTACCTTACTTATTTATTCTGATAAATAAGTAAGTTCTTAAGTTTCATTTGTAATGTTTGAATAAAATATTTCTTGGAAATACTGTGTGGTGTCACAGGTCATAGCAGGTACAATGTGTTCTTTACGCTAGCTTTTTAGTAGACATGTGCTATGCTTGTATGTGTGCGTTCGAGTACGTAAGAGACGAAAATGAGAAAGTTATTGCGGAAATTAAGTGAAAATTAATATTATTTGTTGAAAAAGTTGGAAATTTCATTTCGACGACTGGGATTATCTATTATCTAATAATCGCGTGGATTTCGTAATTGCATATAATTTCATTATATTTGAATACAAAACCCATATTCAAAAATCAAACAGAAGAATTCAGTTTCTAGTGAATGAATAATAATAGAAATAGTAAATGATTTTCTCCTTTTCAAAGTAAGTATTGTTGTTTTAAAAGCATTTATACAGGTATTTTATTGTTCAAAACTATTAAACTAAATGCCTTTTTTACATGTCTCCGACTTTAAAAACATAGATTCGTAATCATACTGTAAAACATCAAATTTATACTACTTTAAAACTTCCCTTTTTCCCCTTAAGTTAAGGTTTTTTGAAAAATCCTATAGCAGCGGATGATTATACCCCTGTCAGGAAACTACCTGCAAATTTCAAGTTCTTTATCGTATTTAGCTTTTATATGATAGGGATTAAACTATGAAGTAGCCATTTTAATTCAGTGTTTAGCAGCATTAAAAATAAACCTGCATGGTCTAAGATTCGTGATTAAACCTTTTTTTACACAAATCCTAAAACATTTTAATTTCAACAATTTTGTGACATTCTATTGTTTGACTTTCGATTGTTCGTACTTTTATTATTTTACTTTTATTTTGTTATTCTTTTATTACATATATTCTTCAGTATTTGAAACCTCAAGAATTTAAGTAAATTTTCAATACGAGTTCGGACGTGGTTCTAACGCAGCAGAGACGCAGCATTAATATTGCACGCTGCAATGTCAATGCTGCGCTTGGCGAGGATACAAGTAACGAACGCATTGTGCGTTTTTGGTTTGATCTCTTTGGTAGTGCAAGCTTCGACTTAACGAATGAACCACGAGGAAGACCAGATACCAAGTTATATAACGATGAACAGAAAATAATGGTGGAAGCCGATCCTTATCAAACAACCAAGGATAATCTAACCAAGGATCTAAATAGAATTAGGCCTTACTTTGCGGAAATCTATTATTTTAAAGGTTGGAATCGGCCAGGAGGACATCAACATCATAAATGTGTGCATCTATGTGTGAACGTTGTATGTTTATGTAAATATATGTTAATTTATATATTTAAGTGTGTTTTAATTATATAGTTTCTCTGTTAGACCTTTGGCCTGTTATATAATTTTCTGTTCACGAGATCTATCACAATATTTCTCCACTCACTGGGTTGACTGAAAGAGAATGCCAAAAGATATTAAGTCTGTCCTTTGTAATCCTTTTGGTGAACACATAAAGTTGAGTAACACAAAGGGTTGAGTATTAATTTTGGGCTTTCTCTTTGTCTCAGTACCATTAGTATCCGACCCTTCCTACGATCGTACCATACTCGCGTTTCATCGGACACAGAAAGATGTATAACATCAGCACTATGTGATACCCTGCGTATATGACTACGACTGGGAAAATATCCGGATGAATCCATAGATAGACGTTATTCTCACTTTTATTTTTGCATTTTACTTTTTTATAATAATTTGCTATACGATGCGGGAATGCACCGCGACCTCACCTGCACGCGGTACACACTGCTGAATAACGGACGATACTCAGCCGTCCGATTGATAGTAGAAAATATATCCCAATATTGCCGAATTAGCCTAATGTTCAGGGCGCTCACTTTAGATTCATAGAGCGCGAGCGACCTGAGTTCGATCCCCGGTACCGGCACCACTAACATTGTTATGCTATTAGCAGTTTTAGTGGTGTATGTGGTGAATCTTGAGTGTTGTATTTACCACGTGCTCGGCGGTGAAGGAAACCATCGTGAGGATATCTGCATGTCTGAGAAATAATAAAAAAAATATTATTTCGTGGATATGTGAAGCCCGCCAACCCGCACTGGAGTAGCGTAGCGGACCCTTCCCGGTTCCAAAAACCCTGTCAGATAATTGTGAAGGAGGCCTTTGCCTAGCAGTGGGTACTTACAGGCTGTTACTTTCATGCCGAATTAAAATTATTAATAAATTACTGAATTGATATTTATGTAGTTTACATTCCAATAAGAATAGGTATGTTTAAATACAAATATTATATTAACATTGTAAGGGTATTTTAAATCTGAATGATATACGACAGCAGCAGTTTTAAATTGTTTACTGATTAAAATTAATCAAAACCAATTTCGACCCCAAGATAAGTGTTATGTTACGAAACAAGATAGCGTTACATTCTGTTCTAGTTATATTATGGGAATTGTTCAAGATTTCATCTCGAAAGTAATCGAATCTTTTGTTCACGATAAAGCAGATTTATACCGACGAGTTCATTAAGTAAAACGGACCTAACAACAGCCGTTTCGACACCTGAGCTAATTTTATAAATATTACGTTAAATTTTCCGCGAAACGTTGACCGCCCGCAACATGAGAAGCGCTACCGGTGGTCGCGGTCAACGGTCCAATCTTTTTAAAATTGCGATTTATTGTGCGTATGGGCTGATAATACAGCCGATGAATTTAAATTTACTAAGTCATTTTAATTCAAAAAGTAGATTATTTTACCTACTACGTTTATGTTAGAAAACGTGAATATATTAATTACTAGCCCGCTACCCGTAACTCCAGGTGAAAATTAAGAAGATAAAATAATTATTTCTCGTATTTTCGCGAACACTACACATTTGAAATGAAACTATTATTAACAGGAAAGTTTAGGTTTTTTTATATTCCCAACGTTTCGGGTGCTCTACAGCACCTGTGGACCGCACGAAAATAAAATGGAGTACTAAGTACAGTTGCTTAAGCCTTTAAATTTTTTTTTAACATCCTTTTCAAAATGTATTTGGAGTAAAGCCCCACTTTACCATAATATGCTCTAATGTTTAACGAATTAAGTGACATGAACGTCACGGTGTCGTGATCCATCAACACGATATCACGCTTGTTCGCAAGGATCTTCCTGTCTGTGATGATGGGCCGGTCCCAATAGAGCCCGGCGCAGTCATTGTCGAACACTCCAGACGAGTTTTATTGTAAGGCAGTCTCCGATCCACGATACCGTATTTCAGAGCGAGCTTCTGATGTAGAATTCTGGCTACTAGGTTGTGTCTGTGCAGAAAACTCAGAGTCGTAAAGGAGCAAACAACCGGAGATGACTTGCCGCAACGAATTTCGAACATTCCGAACAGTGCCATTGGTGATAGTTGTTGCTCTTAAAAACCTGTTACATATAATTATAGTATTATAATTACAGTTATTGTTATCTTACGTATCCATATTATATATACATACATATTTTTCTTGCAAGTAATTTTGAAAGTGAAACGAAGTTGCCATTTGTAATGATTCCTCTTTATTGTTTGTATTGTTCATAATCCGCGGCGATAAAATCAGGTTTGTTGCTTGTAATATATTTTACACTTTTTTCTGTCGTTACACAGAAGTCATTCACGGGCTAATATGTGACCTGCATTTAAATAACTTGTCGGTGTTGACGCAGACGGAATAGACTCAGCGTTGACGTCTTACGTATTTCGTAAAAATGTCTATTGATGAAACTGTCGCATGAACAATTCTAGTGTTGATCAAATATTATTATTACTAACACATTTAGAATTGTAAACCTTTTTAATGTAAGTTGCAGAATGTTAAAAAAATAAAAGGAATGTAAATTTGGTCAACTCGCTTTGAGCAGCGCGGCCGCGTACGCTGAATAATATTTAAGGAACTAAGATGTAATTACGACATTTATAATGAACACGTTATTTATAAAGAATCACGTCCAATATGGTAATATAAGAATGCAAAATATTTATACTCAATATGTATATGTTTATACTATACATATTGTATAAACATTTTTCGCTCGCATTTATGATATCGGCAACGGCAAACGTGATTTAAACAGGACTTAAATTTCAGTCGTTGAACGGACGGCCGGCATGGCAACAAGCTAGTATATCATACAACGAGTAACGACTACAGTTAACCTATACTATTAGTGAACACAAATTGGATGTTACAGTGTTACGAGCAGTAATATTAGATACGGTCTACTTTTTAATAACTTGCAAATTAATGTCGATCTGCTTACTTGACTAAGACAGTAGCAGTCACGATTTCTACGTGAATAGTGCTAAACGAAATGACAAGCACTTCTTGCTTTACATTGTAATTGTCGTTTAACGATCACAGTGGTTCACATCGTCACAAAACCGATCATGCATAGCACAGGTGACTGGCCACTGTTTCTTCTTCGAACTAAAAAAAACTTACATGTAAATCAGTTAACGATATATAGTAACACTAATTTGGATGTATCTAAAATAAAAAAAAATGCTTTGATCAATATATTACCTTCGTTCGTGTTGCACTAGATTCTAAGCACCTTTTCTACCCAGGAGTCGTCTAGGTAGGTATTACCCTCTTATCTATCAGCAGATCAACTGTTGTGTTCCGGTTTTAAGGGAATAGAGAGTACACTATCAGCAATGTTTTTAATTGTCTTATTAAATACGGTATTGTATTCGTAATTCGAAATACTATAAGGGATTTTCTTCCATTGACATCAACAAAAGAATCTGTTTAATTTATATTAGTTACGTAAAAGTATGTGTGTAATGTGTCTCAGATTACGTACTGTTATAAAGCAAAGAATACGTAACGAGGAACAACAATTTGTGAATTGAAATCTACAATTAAGTGAATTTATTAAGTAAATGAAAAATGAGGTTTGAAAAAAGTTACATAAATATACCAAACAGGACGTTGAAATATGATAAACCCGGAAGCTTTGAAATGACATTTATTAATGCCTTTAAAAGTCATTAATTCCACTTGATATTCCGCGTTCAAGACAAATTAGAAGGTCGAATTTTGACCCGAAATTGACGTCTGTTAAAAAATGCCAAAGGTAAAATATAATGAAATTAATAGATTAAGGACAACCTGCGTTTAAAATATCTTTCACAAAATTGATACGAGAGTTTCATCTTACATATTTTAGGTAAATTAAGGGAGCCAAGATAGCTTAGGAGTGCAGGAGTTACGGTACTAGCATTAATTTCACAGACCTCGACTTACTTCAAACCTAGGTTCGAATCGCGATGCTCGCACTCCTAAAATTTCTAATTTCTACTTAAGTCCTCTTTTACCACAGGATCTACGGCGAAGGAAAATTATAAACAATTTGAATGTCTGCGAAATAATGAAAAATATTGAAAACATAATAAATAATAATTTAAAGACATGTGAAGTCCTCCTCTGAAGGAGCGACGCCGAGCCTTTCCGACTCCTAAACTATCAAATATTGCGAGGAAACCCTTTACTTTACACAATTTAAAGCTTTTATGTCTTTTTTCTGAAAAAAGGTCTTAGAGGTGATAACAAATACCAGGTCGCTGTTCGTTTTAACATTTTAAGTTTTGTAAAGTATTTTGTCTGGCATACCTCTCATTCACATAGTCATATATCAATCTCATTCATTTAAGCACAAGCAAATGATGAAGAGACAGATTACAATCAAAGTGAAAAAGAAAATTAGCGGGGAAAAATATACAAATGCATTTGATTCCTTTTCGTAGAAACAGTATTTTACGTCTGCATGTTAATATCCTGAATCTTACCTGAGCGAGCGATTCTCTTTGGCTAGTTCATATTTTACTCCCTGTAGAACCCATTTTTAATTCTCAAATTCCCTCCTCACAACAGCGCTTCATGTTCTCACTCATTCTCTGTTTACGCAGTCGTCACCAAATATACGTGACTGCAAAGCTATTTCTGTACTTAAGAAAAGAGTCAAAGACCATATGTCATTAGTAGTATGAATTATTGGTATTATTTTGTTATGAACATATTTATTTACATTTGGGTATTTATATGTAGATGTGTAGATTTATACAGAACGTATTGCATAAATGTATGTTTTTTTTGTATTGTACGCGCGCGATGTACCTGCCATTTGGTAACTATTCTCGCAGGCCAGCTGGAAGTAATTTCTTAAGAAATAAACTGTACCTATGTACAGACCATTTCCAGCTATCATATTTCTTCTTATTATTAAATACTTTGTTATTACTAAATTAATATGCGAAAATTAACAAAAAATTTAACGACCTCTGTGATTAACTAAATGATAATACAATAGCATATGTAAATATCGCGATACCGCCCACATCGTCCCCCGGTTCTACCTAATTCTCAGTTAGCTGCTCCCCCAACTGGACTAGCATAAGCTCGCAGAAAAGACAATCGTTAGTGAAGAAAGGTTGTCGAGTGGCAAGAGTACAGGCAAACGCAGTTTGGAACGACTGCCCCACAAGATGGAGGGACGAGGGTGCGGGAAGATGGATGCAGACAATTTAGGACCGTGCTTTGTGGTAAGGGGGAGGTTCAGCAGTGGTCTTGTGACAGTGAAGTGATATTCAAAACTATAGCGTCGAAGTTATTTTTCGAGCCGGGATCAGAGTCAGAGGCACTTCCCAAATAATCTGTGCCCTGTGTCATCGTGAGTTCACATGGTGGTTTACTTGCGATGTCTCCTTTTCCACGGTTCACGTAATCGCAAATCAAGGCATGATAGCTCATGGACTAAACTTTGGCTAAATATTTCACAGCACGCGTTCAAACCCCTTTGATCCGCAGCTGCTTCACCATTAAAATGGTGATTTGTAATTTTATTGATGACCCACCCGGAAACGTTACTAGGCTCTGAAGGTAAATGGTTAGATCCATGAAGATTAATTACTATACACACAACGAATGCAATACGTGTAACTAAAAATATATAGATACTTATACTTCCCTTATTGATAACTTCTCGACCAATCTGCATTTAGATTGAAAACAGCCTTTTAGAATCATTGACCATTAAGTGCATATCTAAAAATCAATCTAGATTTTCAATGTATAATATGAATAATAATTAAAAAATATTAGTTCAAAAACATATTCGCAAGAAATACGGTAACTCTCTTAGAACAATTTATCTAAAACCTACCAATATTATAAACGTGAAAGATTGTATGTTTTGATGTTAATCGCACAGTCTCGTCTAAAGAATTTAAGCAAAGAATATAAAAATAAAATATACAAAATCCAAATAATTCTAGTAGTTTAGGTATAACTACTAGAATTATTTGGATTTAAGGGATTAAATCAAATTTGGTAGACACTATGTAATGGAAAACATGGGATACCTTTTTATCTCGACCATTGGTCAAATGTCTTGGTGAACCAATTGACGATCTGCATCGTGAGCAATCGCTACTTAAAAATAGGTTTAAATAAGATAATAGATTACCAGTGCTTATTTTGAACTGTTACGGACAATAAAAAAATAATACTAATGTGAGAATTTTTTTTCTAAATTTGATTGAGTTTAAGAGTTATATGGTATTTACTCAATTATTATTGAAACGTGTTTGTAAATAATATGTTTGACGGTGAAAGGACAGTAGCCGCGTGAGAATCGACCTCGGTACCATTATCATAGATAAAACAAATTTTACAAGGCGTCGGAAGTTCTACTTGAGTAAGAAAACAAATAAAAAACAAAGGAAGCATTGAAGTTTACAGTCAATTCCACCAACGTAACCTCTACGCGTCGTTCGCAGAGTTTCGTAGTATATATTCATACATACCACGCGGGGCTTACATGATGCTGCTCCTCATCACTAGTTTGTGAGATTTATTCGGCAATTTCAGATGAATTTTCCGACATGAAATCGTATCGCAGCTAAAATAAAATAAAGCCACTAAGCGTGTAAATTTTTTTTATTAAAATATGACAGGTCATTTTTTGAACATTTCAGATGACAGATCCAAGAAGAAAAACCTTTACAGAAGCCTACAAATCCTTCAGAAAGGTATTGTGGGAAAGTCGTATCACTGTATTAAACGTAGCGCTTAGTTCTCGACCCAACCTTCCGGCGGCAGAGCTTTATGGTTTCTCAGCCTAAAAATGCGTTAGACTTTTCCCATATATGAAAAAAAGGTATTTACAAATAAAGAATAAAAAAATAATCGGCAAGTTTTTTTTCAATAAATTACTATTGTATATGGCCGGTTATTTCAATGTTGCTAAAACTACTTGCGAGCTTTATATAGTGAGATATTTTCAAATAGTGTCAGTTAACAGTTTAACATAAAACGTATTTGTCGTAAAACAGTGAAATGTTCTTCCCAGGTACAATGCAAAGCTGTCGATAAACAGGTTTGTTTTATTCTTGACATGTTGAAAAATAGAAATTCTATTTTTATGACTCATGAGATAAACAAAGAAATACTGTAGAAGATAAAGTTGTTTATAGAACGTTGTGATTATTAGTAAAATAATAACAACATTCGTAACGTAAAACGAGTGAGTTTTAATGTTAAACTTTATAACTGGGTGCAAGGACAATTGTTTTTCTCCTTGTGTCAGCATAACCAGCCCACCAGTTTCTATAAGATTTTCTTTTATACCGTGACGGCGTTTTATGACATTTGTGAACTACCATGAGACTTTCTGGCTTCAGTCTGCTTTTGTTACACCCATCGGGATAGATAGGATATTGTCTTAAGCTTCTACAGAGGAAACTGGCGGGCTTGTTTCCTCTGCATAAGCTTAATACAACGTCGGAGGAAAAGTTTGAGGAATAGGTTTTTTCATGAAATCGCCAACAAGAGTCGGTATGTCATACATGGAAGATTTGCCCATACTCACCATTTTGAATTGGTGACGTGCATCTTTCCGGTAGCAGGCAAGGCAGTAACATTTAATGTCGGGATCAGCAATTAGTGGCCCCAGGGAATTAAATATACGCTGTCGAAACGACCCGGCGGCCTTGACAGCTTCTGCGGAAGAGACCCACGAGCAGAAGACCCGCAAGTAAATTTATCAGGTGAGGTTGAGATATGGAGAACGGGTTGGTATATGGTATTCGCTACGGACTCTGATTATTTGATGAACAATTGCATATTGCTTACATATTGGCTTCGACTGAGTTTTTACTCAATATTAAACACATAATTAAAGTTTTTATCTTATTACATAAATTACAACAGCTTTGTTCCAAGCCTTATTGATAGAATCTCTTAATTTAGTGCGTTGCAAGTGTTCCACACAAGAATTACGAGCTCTTTGGTGCGAGTATGATAAACGTGCCGCGCCTACACTAAGCAACTAGTCGATCTACCGCGCACCAAATTTGGAACATTTAGCGTGAATCAACACGATATATCACTTAGTGAAAAATATACCAAACGAGTAATTGAGCTTAATTCTACGTTAGGTACGAAACGCTTCAGTATTATGCTGCTAGTTCGCAATAATATTCTTTGACAATGTGTCCCCGGTCGAGCCGATCCATTCGTTCTGCAGGTAGCTGCAACGTGGCTCGCTCACATGTAAAACATTTTGTATATAACAGCTAAAAAATACTGCACAATGTATTGAGTAAAATTGATTGTAGAGCAGATACTAAAGTACAACAAACTAATATTTCAGTTTAAATTTAAAACTCCGATCAATTTAAACTGCCAATGGTTTATTCCTGTGTGATCTGGCCTTTTTGGAATTAAATAATATATTGTTTAATTCTAATACATACAATTACTTGTAATTAATCTACCACTTTCACATTATTATCAATTATAGATTATTTTTTAAGAATGTAACGATCACTTAATTAAGAATCAAGAATCATTAAGAATCAAGTTGTATACAAAAAATCGGTGTACATTTATAATTATGTTACTTAAATTCTAACTGTCCTTTATTTTTTTTTATTACTTTGGGGTGACAAACGAATTGACAGTACACCTGTTGGTAAGTGGCTACTGAATACCATTACTTAGATGGAAAGAGGATACAGATGCGTTATTACCTCATAGCCTGAAATGATTAAATAACTAGTTTAAAAACTATCTAATATTATACGACGTTGATATGGGGCCAGCATTCTAGTTCACCCTCCTCGTTCGCCAGTCAGGAACAGACCTTGGTCAACACCCAGGTCTGCTGATCTGTCTGGTGGTACCATACGACTTTAAACCAAATTAACTGAAAGAAAAACATGTTCCCATCCCCAGAAAATACACCAGCTGCATTCGAGCAAGCTTACCTTTGTAGCGGACTGACATAAATGCGTCAGAAATTTGTTTAAGACGCATGGAATTTTGTACGTAGGAACGTTTTCGTATAAATTTTCGAATAACTTTTTGAGTGCGCCTCGTGAACCTTCCCTCGAAGATACTATGCAGCCTAAGAGCCAGGAAAAACGAGTGGGATTGATGAGTGTGTTACTTAGCAGCAATATATTAACATAAGGAATATTTTTAGGCTTCCCATTCATAAGAAATTTCCTACCCGTGACATTGTGAAACACAAAGGAACCATCCTTTTAGGCCGGCAACGCATCTGTAGCTCATCTGGTGTTGTGGATGTTCGTGGGCGTCGGTGATCACTTACTATCAGGTGAGCCGCACGCTCGTTTGCCCCCTTCTGCTATAAAAAAAAATCCTACAAGCTGGAATGCATGGCGCGTTGTAGTACCTACGCGATTGATTGTAACGGGTTAGACCATAGATCACATTAACATCTTTACACTGTAGATTGGACTGAGCTCAGCTACAAATCACTCTTTGAAACGAAGTTGTTATGACCTTTTTTTTTATTTGTAGATTATATAAGAACTCATACTTAAGGCTGACAGCTATATTTCTATATAGATAGATATAGATAGATATACATATTTTCATTTAGCATGATCCAGTTCAGCCTGTTTCCACAACCCCCCGCCTTCCTGGGAAAGAGAATATGACGGGTTTACTCTTAGAGGTTGCCTTAAGATTCACCTTTAATCAAAGATCGCAAACATTTTCCTTAAATCGCCTCTCGTGACAACCTTAGAGAAATCGCGATGCAAAGAATCGAGGACGCAATGGCCACGAAAGAAAAATAGAGATCGCCAAACCGCCAGCTAATGGTGGCGATATACGGCGACTGCTCCGGCTTGGTTTAAGCCTTCTAGCGGGGTATACCATATTCGATTTGCCGAGAAAGCGTCAGTATTACCAACATTTAGCAACCAATCGAATGTAACACCAGAGCGTTCAGTTGTGAAACTATGGGAGGTAACGGTCTAGTTAACGGAATAGTTCATTCAACGTTTGCCTACAACGGTGTAATTAAGAGGTAAATGAATGCAGAGTAACGTGGTGTATTAAGAAATTGTTGCCCAATACTGTTTCGATTGGAACAATACAGCCTAGATGAAGTGGGTTAGATTAGTATATAACTCTATTCTACCTACCATTGACGAACTCTTGGGTTAGTGGATAGCGTACCTGAGTTTCGATCCACGGATTCTGGGTTCGTATAGGAAAATGTAAACTCGTGTTAGCTTTGTGTTTGCGCATTGAAGTCCACGCACACAAATACTACAGTGCCACAGAAGACATCATATAAATATATATTGTTTTCAGTCGCACACTTTGGTCAGAGTGGATGTGGTTGACACAGATAGTGTACACGGTGGGTTCATCAACGTCGGCATTCTTTCCTATGATATCTTGTGTAATTCCTTTACTATGAAAGAAAGCAAATATAAATAACCGACTACTATCTAAACGTATAAACTTTTCCAATTCCAGCTCTGGCCGGAAAGTTTCCTGGAAAACCTCAACTAAAACCGGTCGTTGCGTTGCTGTTTTAATCATACTTAACACACCTGGAGCTGTGCAGAGTGTCAAAGTCAAACCAAAGTCAGCGTCAGAGTGACTATCACTGTCATTCCTGTCAGTGTTTTGGGCCATATGGCGATCATTATAACAAACAGCAAGGAGGTGCCGGCGAGGTTTCATTTCGATGCTGGTAAACTCTAACATTTATTTTCGGTTTTTTTAATATCCTCTTCTTGGTTCAACGCTACACTTGATCTATGCGTGTGAAAAATTGCTTCTGATTATTCAACTGTAATTGCTATGCAACTACCGACGCAGAGTACGATTCCGGGGAATATTCCTGCATAAGTACACGAGAAGATCGTAATTAATCGGGAGAATATTTATTACGTACTTAGTATACTTCTCCCCCGTACTTGGAAACTGCCTTTGTCCACCATACCTGTACAGTTTCTGATGACTAAATGTCATAATTTTCTTATTTTTCAATTTAATTACGACTATTTATTGTACGATTATTTTGTATTTCGATCGATTTAATTTACACATCAAACATCAATAGCAGAGCGCAGCGCGCGGGGCGGTCACGGAAAGAGCGTTCGCACAATGGCCGCCATGGTTTAAACATAGGTACCTAGATAGTTGATAGTGCGAACTTTGACCTCGACTCGCAAACCGTAGACTCTCCATTGTAATAAAAACGTGTTCTCTATTATAGATTTATACGAAACGGCCAATGTAAGCTTATTGGGAAACATTTAAATGGAACAAAACAATAGACAAAGACATTTAAAAGAAAATAAGTTTTTCGGTCCGATGGTGCAGTGACTAAACGTTTTGATGTGGCGCCACGGATTAAGTGATAGTTACTTACTACGCCAGCTGCGAGTCGCGTGTTCGATTCCCGCACGTGACAAGTATTTGTATGGACTACATACGTATGTGTATGTACATAAGCGACATAAGAATCTGCCACCCGCTTTCTTTCCGTAGGTGTGGTAAGAAGCGACTACGGGAAAGCCTTGAAAATTTCATGTCAAGCTCCGTGAACGAACCCTCCCTTTACTATATCCTTATGTCTCACTCATAAATATATAGTAAGTGTGAATGATTATGTAAAAAAAAACGAATGTTTCTTTTATTTAAACAATAGCGTCGCCTGCCTAGAAAGTCGCCTGAGGACTGCCTTTGAATCCTAGTGTATGTATGTATATCCTATATATTATTACGATGCATACTTTATCAATTTATATCAAGACTTAAACTGCAGTTTTTAGTGCGTAATTAAATTATAGTAATATGTATATTTTATGTATATTTATCAGGTTAGTTTCCTGTATATAAATGATATGGTACCAAGTCAAGCGTGTATCCATGGGGATATTCTTCAAATTCACACCATGTGCGAGCTTTTACGTCACGACATCATTAACTATTCATAAAATTCAATCCCTACACCTTGATTGACTCCATTTCTATGGAGGCACTACGCCGACCGACTGTTTAATCTTTTTTGTTTCTTTAATGTTTAGTTCTTAGTAGCCAACATTACAGTACATATTATGTAGTTAATGTTACATTTTTTTAGTAATTGTTATCTTAGCCCAACATAACAAAATAATGCACCTAAAAACATTTGTAGGAAATAATATTTAAATTCGCTTATAACTTCTAAATTTCTAAGTGGATTTCAGTGCCATTTTCACCACAATTTAGAACATTTCACGAGGAAATTTTATGTGCATACCTAACACATTTACATTTGGTTTATACATTACAGATCTGAAGCCGGCTCGGATCGCTAGTAGTTTATGATTTCAAGTTCGAGTTCATTGACGGGATCGACAAGACGCCGTACACTACTCTACATCGTACAACAGGTACCACGCCAAGTTGCGATGTCAGTTGCAGAGTACCTCCGGCCCGTGGCATCCGCGGGGTGAACGACATTACAGCCATTATTCCAACCGCATCATTACGGAGCCAGCGAGCGCGCCCGCGCCATCCTTTCCATTGCTTAAATACTTTTTTCTAGCCAAGAAAGAGCAATTTACTGTATGAAGATAGAATATTAAAATGTCATTTATTATTTTATTCATTCAAGTTTATCATTTAATGCGCCAGTATAATAAATGCCTAGAATCATTTTCATCATTTTTCTACGTCAAATACTGAAAATAGGTTTTTTCCTGGAAAGTGGCTACAAATGCTGGCGTTATTAAATAATATGACAATGTTTATGTTTCAACGCTTATGAATTTTTTTTATTGAAATTTATTTTAAGAATTAATCTTATATGAAAATAAGGAATCCAAAACTCAACTAAAATATTAACGATTTTAAATGTTTTATTTAAAAAATCCATTCAGGTATTTTGTCATCGATGTTTCAACAAAAAGAAATATAAATGATCTAGTAACCGTATGGGATAATCGGCCACCCGATATCATTCTGCGGAAGTTGCTGGCTTCCGACAGACGGCGGAATAACTATCACAAATACATATAAATATACTAGACCTAACTTATCCAATTCATATTATTATGTTCATAATCTATCACCGTTTCGTAATTAGGGTCCTCTGACGAAGAAAAAACAGGCTAAAGAAACTCCCCTAAAAACCCCTATTTTTGACACTTTACAGTATTTCTTTTCATTAATTATATGTACATCATAAAATAAAAGGTATGGTCTCATAGGTAACTGAAAGCATGCCACAAGAATACAGTGATCCACCAAACTGAAACACAAGGGCACTGCAAATTCGAGCAGAGCAGCCTCCACAAGTAACCCCTGTTCACAAGTATGACGCATGTGGCAGCCATCACCCTCCTCAATCATATTACATTAAAGGGAAGTATAGATAATACAATGCACAATATCTAACGTTACAAAAGCAAATGAGACTCTTATATTATTATACATGAGATATTGATATAACTCGATACAGAAACGAGGAGTGAGTGAATGTACACGTTACCCTAACAGCCTAGAACATTCCTCTGCATAACAATGGCCACACCCATGAGAAAGATTTGCCATAATCGCCACGCTCAGCAAGCGGATTGGCGATCGCAGCACCAGACACCTAGCACCTTAGAAGCTGCTTCCGTTATCCCGCCATCTGTCGGTACACATTACATTGCAAATTACAATATTATAAACCGAAATCCAATCTAGGAGAAGTTGGTACTTTCTATTACGTTTCCCTTGAGCCATTGTCTACTTCCGATATTAAAACCTTTCCATGCGGTCCATTTTAATTATGCAACACAAGTAACGGTGTTTTGAATGATAAAAGACCCCCGGCGTCGGTGCAATATAACAAAGTAATGTGCCGTTTCAAACGAACACAAAATACGTGTTTAGTTCAATATACGTTGGCGCGTTTATCGTAATATCTTTCCATTGTTATAGCACTTTGTACGCGTACAAGATAAAAATGTACTATTTGAATATGCGTCGTTATTCTAGGCGGCGATCATTGTAATGCATAACTTCTGCTTGGAAATTGGAAACAAAATCAGATACGATTGGTCATTTATTTATATCTTATTGTTTGAAGGCTACGTACTTAAAAAGTACGTTCGGGAAATTCGCGCGACCGACGCGTAAATATGTTCACTTCGTGTTGATGGTAGTTAAATTGGCACCTATACATTGAAACGTTCAAAGGCGGATGTCCTACCGAATGGCAAAGGCAAGAGCCCTCATCGGGAGTCTGTTGCCCACACCGTCAGTATGGCGTTTTTTTGCCGAATCAGGCCGACACTGTGGCCTTTTGGCGTAGCCTTTAGTCAAAGCCCATAAAATACAGCGAGAGCCCTTGGTAGAATGCAGATATTACAAAAATGGACTCCGTCGTCATAACACCGGATGACGTAGCTGAGGCAGTCAGTAGAGTCCCGAACTGGAAAAGTCCGGGACTCGACGAGTTGCATCTTTACTGGCTAAAGGGGTCCATAGAATGTCACGTCATGTGTCAACCTGAATGCTCCTAAACCTCTTCACAACTGGAGTCAATCATTTGTTTCCCAAAGATCAGGTCAGGATCACCACGGACCCGATTAAGTACCATGTCCCTTGTGTCGACGGTAAACACCTAGCTTCAGATTTTGTTTAATAATTCGCAACTGGGTCTTAGCGTGAATCTTCATTTCACATAGATAATACTTTGTGTTTCCTTATAGGGTTTTGTCGAATCGGGTCTTCGACAGAGGAATTATTGGTGTTCCTGTCGTTAGTGCGATACACAAACATACGGCCTAGCTTGTCAAGAGTCACAAAAATGATTGACGGCACCATACTCATTTTATGTTTTAACACCCCACTCCATAATGTAATTTAACAATCACGGTGAAAAATAATATGTGACATGGCGTTAAATCGATCGAAGTTAAGTCATAACATAAACGCATTCCAAATTTTAATAAATAAAAGGACTTTCTTAATTTTCTAACATTATTTATGGCCAGACTAGTTATCTATAACAACTTTGACTTGAACCGGTTTATGATTCTAGTTAAACTAGTATAGCCTCATTACCTATTAGATAAATCTGGCCATAAGGCAACGGATTTGATCCATGGCTTCGCTTCCAACCTAAATTTGGCTGCGATGGGCATGAAGAGCTAAGCTACGCAATCGGTATCGCCACCGCTCCCCAAGTAGTCCATTAAGTTGCATCCAGAGTAGACCCGCCAAGCCCATTCGCTGCTACCCCGGCATGGCTGCTAGTTCGGGCTGGCTATAGCCACCCGAAGCACCAGCCTGTAGATCACCCATTGTAAAGTGACATATATGTCACGGTTGCTGAGCCCCGCCACCACGACTAAGCGAAACAAAAAAAGGGAGAAAAAAGAGGGAAAGCGCCCCTACTTCGCCCGCGCGGAAATGCATAGTTACAGAGAAATACTATTACAAAAGTTCTGCCAACTATGGACATTAAAGCAATAATGATTAATTACGTTATCTTACCTAACCACCTAGTTGTTTTAGTAGTAAGCGTATTTTTCTGAGAAATAACGAAGTTCAATTAGTTACGTACAAATATTATGTAAATATTTTTTATGGAGCAAAATTACGACCCTATTACGGCACATTATAATAATAGCAGCTATAATGAAGCAGCGTACAGTACTTTCTGACTCAAAAACTTCCAGGCTTTACCCAGCAGTGGGAATTTAGAGGCTGCCACTTTACTTAACTGTACAAAGAATTATGAGGTAGATGCAAACGATTCTGCTGGTGTCCTACCTACTAAATGTTCTTATGCTGTAGCAGTCAGGCTATATTCGCCATATGTTCCACTCGAGATCCTTTTTGTTCTATAGCAGCCTCTTAACATTTAACTGCTGAACATAAGCCTCTCCAAATAGAAGGATAATGTTGTATTCGATAAGACGGGTTGATGATCGCTGTACCAGACACTTCTTGCCTTTGAGAGCCCTAGTCTGGATAATGTATGTCTGGCATATTTGATATGGCAATTCCGTCATCTGTCACTGCTACTTATTATTCCATCTCGACTCAACTGGGAATTATAACATTAGCTTTGTTTCAAACTCATGATCAAAACCCTTTTTCCAAATTAGGGTATAATACGAGTAACGCGCCCTACAGATGCATGCAACATGTCTTCATTTACGGAGATTTTATTATATAACTTTTCTTAGGGGATTTTACCTGATAGTACTTAGAATAATTTACAAATTTTCCTTCCGCCCATCTTATCGTGTAAGCGTTATATCAGATGCGCGTACCCTTGCGGCACTGTTATTTACTCTGCGCAGTTGATAAGTGCCGGCAGTATACCGACAAAGAACGTGTCAAGATTTCAATTAAAAATCTTAGCAGAACCGGCATCGTAGTTCAAGTTAAGATATTAAAAAATAGGTTTTATTAAATAGATTGTTACCCCTATCTATTGAATTAAATTTCTTATAAGATTCCCATACATTACCCGATTTTTAAAATTTCTTAATGTATGTTATATACCTACTAGAGTGTAAAAAAATTAATACACAAAAATACTGAATCTTTTACTATATTATGTTTTCTAAATTACGTTACTGTGGGATCTTGTCATTTGTATTTTAAATCTTTATCGTTACGACACAGTCGTGTCTTTGTGTTTCGATGTTTATCGCGGACTAGTCGACGTTTCAGATGAGCAAGATTTTGATCAGGCTTTTCGAATTCCGAGAAATTTCTAGTATAACTCTAGTATAAATAATAAAGATGTCCCAGATCCTTTAGTACCTAGTATGGCCATAAGTTCCGTAACACATTAAAATGTATTTTTTTACAATGTCGGGATAATATTTTGAGGTGGCCGATGTCGTACTGATCACAAATTGTAGTCCAACAGATTCAGATCAGGACTGGACGAGAGCCAGCCTCCTGCTCTTATGTAATCCGGAACATTAATCTCGACCCAGGTTCGAGTTGCCCGAGCCTGGTGAGCAGGAGCAGTATTGCTGGAAAGTACACGGTACATTTTTGAAAAGAGTATCACTTTACGATCCAAGACTCTCTTGATAAACTTTGGCCGAAGTCTTTACTCCTTTTTCACAAAAATTAAGCTCTGTGATTCATTGGAAGCACATATCCTGTATATCGACGGTAAGTATCTAACTGAAGGTTTTGTTCAATAATTCACGACAGGGTCCCAGCGGAAATCTTCATTACATGCGATAATATTTTCTTTCCTTTAATATACCCATATATTTAGACACCTAGCTGAAGGAATCTTATATATTACATATAGTATACCTGTATATGTAGGTCCTGTAACTATCTGCAGTGCGATACATAAAGTAACGCCTGATGCCTAGCTTTTAAAAATGTCTGTTGACTCCATACCAACTTTGTGCAAAGCAATCATTGCAATTCTGTTTTCTTTAGCTCCCTACTCCATTATGTAATTTAACAATCCTGGTGATAATATAGTGCAAAATGGCGGCAAAGCGATGAAGTTTCTTACATAATAAACGCATTATAATTCGAAATTAGAAAAAAAATGTCGTTATTTAATTATAACATTGTTTATGGCCAGACCAGCTTGTGTAAATCACAAGCGTAGTCGTAATAATCAAAGTTTCATATTTAATGGTTATTTTATCTTACTTAGAGTCGTGGTACCCTGGTGGTAAGTACCTACGTGGCTTGGGTTCCAATTACGGTGCCGGCACCACACAAATTAGTGACTACATTTTATGTACCTTCATGTATGATAAATACTAAAAAAAACATTATTTCGAGGACATGTTAAGTTCGCCAAAGTCGCCAACTCGCATAGTAACAGCATTCAAGCAAGCGGTTCACCTGATGGTAAGTGATAACCGTCGCCCACGTACATCTGCAAAACCAGAGGAGTTGCACGCGCTGACCTTTAAGGATGGAGGAGGAGGTGGGGATGGGGAGGAGGAGTGGGCCTCGCGTTATCTCACTCACCGAACGAAACGCAGAAGCATAAGATGCCTCTACTTCACGCCGGGTTCCAACCCGGTCGGCCCATTCTAGGAGCAGCAAAAGTTGGCTCTACTACGGTTGAAAACTTACAATAATTATTTTAATAACAGAATCGAAATTTGTGGCTATCAATAATAATTATCTCATAGAGCACCAATGGCCAATTTCAATATCGTATCTGATGTTGGTTTTACATTGCTACTAAACATCTGTCAGAAATACCATAAAAGTTAAGTCAAAAAGCTGTCTCTAATAAGAAAAACCTGCTGTGGATCGGATACTGAATTCGGTCTTTAATCACTCAAATAACAAGCAAGGTGAAATAGCGTGCGTAGGAAGTGTGTATTATAGGCTCCTCAGCATTCCTTTGAGTAACATTCTGAATATATTTCGATTTAGTTTAGTTTTTAGTATTCTAAAAAATATAACACATATTCCTCAAAAATACAGGCATTTCGTGAAAATTCAATGGAGAACAAAAAATACGACAAAGTGTGCAAATATATTTAATTGACAACAAATAAATTCCTTTACTCCAAATTGACATACATAATTTTTAAGTCATAAATGTTCGTAAATTAACAAAGTATACACAAAACAAGTTTCAGTTTAATCGGTTAGGTATAATATTATCCCTTAGTTATAAAAATTAAAAATATAATCATAGGCCGCACTGTACTATAATACTTTAAAATTAATAAATAAACATAGTATGCAAAAATAAAAATATTACAGGTCAATATAATTATTTAAGTTTGAGTGAGATCGTATTGTAATCAACAAATGCTCAGTTCATTAGGACCATCACCTCTTATCTGACAGTAATGGTGCTCTCTCACTCACACACCACCAGAGAACTTATCCCCTATGCCTCAAATATTTCACAAATATTCCGTGTGACATCATTACCTGACAAAATCATAACGTGTTATTTTTCGTTTATATCGAAACCATGTCTTGGATGTGATAAATAACACTATGATTTTATCGAATTTCTGTGATGAAAGGAACTGTATATAAAAGCCCCTAAATTGGAAATAAGCCTTGGTAAATTGAAAATAATTCTCCAAATTGTATATAACCATTTTGGAACACCCGAAGCGAGAGTACAAAAATGCAAAATGATACATTTTCGTAACGTAACATCGATGAACAATTGTTTAGAAACACTTCGAAATATTTAACAATTGGTTTTTCAAATTTTTTATACAAACCAAAATAATTTACCACCGTTTTAAATTCTCTTTTGGAAATCCTCTTGGAAATCCACAATGGTTAATCGCGACATTAAGGTACAAAGAATGCATGAAAGAAGGCATGAAACTAATATTGTTGCTGTAGAAATACGGACATTAGGAACTATTTTAGATGTGTAAGTAAATGAAAGGATGAGCAAATGCTTGATGAGAGAAAATAGTGGTTTTAAACAGGATTGAGAAAGGAATGCTTGAATGGTTTACAAGAGGAAAGAACGAATGAGAAAAAGAAGCAAAATTATAGTGCAGGAGTGAAAGGCAGAGTCGGCAAGTGAAGTCTTAAACGAACGTATATCGATCAAATCAGGGATATACTGAAGAATGACTAATTAAAAAAAGAGTACTCATAACCGACGAGCGTGTATTAATGTGAAAAAGGTGGCATAACAGATATTTTAGGATATTTTGATGTATAATATACATATAAATGTAAGAAGGTTGCCGATTAAAAGTAATTTACTTTTTAAATCTTATTATATTATCTTAAAGTTTTGCAATGGCAACACGATGTACGATGAATGATGGGAGGTATTGTTTTGTTAAGAATATAAAGAAGTAATCATCAGCACTCTTTTTAAATCACTCCAATATACGTCATATATAATTCTTGGCAGGAATATCTAATATTGGTTGAACTGGTGGAAGCAACAATTTCTTTAATTTAGAATAGGTAAAAATGTAAATATTTAATGATATTATGACACAAGTTAAGGCGTTTTTTTAACATATTTAAAGTTATTATTAATCCTAATACCATATTTATAAATAAAAATATTTAACTAAAAAATGGGAAATATTGCAACTTAAACTTAGGAGCATAAGAAGGTGATAAGCGTTATAGGTCTCCTATATCGTAAAGCTATATCTTAGAACATGGTTATATATTCATTGAAACCTATTATCTACATTGTCATTTATCAGGTTATGAGTATAAGTAATAAAAATAAGAAAATAATGTAATATTTAACTTAATTATTAAGGAAACTTGCACTACCTAACACATAAAGATATTATTGCAGTATAAAAATAACTAGAACTTTCCATGTAATAAATACCTTATTTTTTAGGTATCATTGACTGAATAAACCATTCCAAATTTTATTTAATTAAAATTAAGTTCAAATTGAATTTGACCAGCTTATAACATTGCCTGTATCTTTTACAAACTGACTGCATTAAATGCTTCAAAAATTGGTGTGTTAATGTTGATTTATAATTATTGCAGGTAAGTAAGTATCTAAGAGTGCTTTTTATTTTGCTAACACATTAGCTAAACCTATTGCATTAATAATTTCCCCCAAGCTAATTACAAATTCGAGTATGAATTGTTGTTTACTTTCATAGCGCATTCGATTAAATGTTGTATTGTTGTAAAGCATCTCTCAAAGCGTAACCAAACAGGTACAATAGTCAACACAATTACAGACACGTAACTTCGATTGTAGCTACCTCCTACTAATTCTAGTGCTTTGGGAATGCAGAAAGCAATAATAATAATCAATATCTTTTAGGCAATTTTAATTTTAATTTTATATACAAATTGGTCATTTAATAGGTTATGCACCTAATAAAATACACATTCGAATTAGAAGATTATAAACAGTATGTAATAATTATATGTAATGAGATCAGATTAAAACTATTCATTAGTCAAGAGTTATAAAGATTTACTTTGCTTAAATAACTTGCCTTTTATTCTTTATTCTTCCTACCACTCATTACATTACAAGAATACTAAAAAATGTTTATTGTATAAATATGTAAAATACCGTGATTTTGGGAAAAATTGTCAAAATTTTTTGCTCAACATGTCCATGGGCAGTAAAATGTTCGAGGTCATGGTAAGTTACAGCTATAGTTATTATATAAATAGAAAGCCACAATAGAAGTTACTGTAAAGTTTTTCAATTGAAGCTTATTGAAATGTTATAAAATAATAATTTAAATTAGTATTTTTATAATTGTTTTGCTAACAACTACCTAAATATCTGTATGAAATCAGGTTCATTATGCCAACTTTAAAAAAAAGAACTACCGCTATTTCGACTATGATTCTTACACTAAAAAAATTTCTTAAAGCGATGATAATTAGAATAAATAAATTCATACCACATTATTAATAGGCCACTAAATTCGAAGTTATTATTTGTTTCTATGTAAAATAAAAAAGTAGAATTTTGGTGGTGATTTAGATATCAAAAACTTCTAGAGCTTTCGATTTAAACAAAAATAAATACGTCTCTGGAGTACCTCGTGTGTATAGATTTTGTAATATTTGATGATATTATATTTTTACAAAAACAAGTGTTATAGTTTTGATTAAATATAAGTGTGGGAGGCACTAAATATATTTATTTTGCATTTAAAATACACATCCGATTCCGTTAGGAATGCGGAAGATATACACAAATAATTATTTATTCAAGAAACCGACTTCCGCGCGGTAGTTCACCAAACCTCACTATAAATATACACCTTACGGTCTATCGTACAAGGGATAGCCAACTTTTACGAGGTCATGGAATGAAAAGTAGATCCTCTTAAACCGCCACCTCCAGAGCCCCAGCAAAATAATAAATCATAATAGTGAACCTAAAAGGAACTTTCATCATATTTAAATTCATCGCGCTCGGAAGATGACAAATAATTGTGAGTCGTACAGGCGAGGACATTCATAAAGGAACATTGTGCTCGCTTGCGTTGGTTAGTAACGCTCCGTTCAACGTACCTACTGCGCTCATTACGCACGAATACTGGCGGTGGAGACGTACCTTTATCAATACCGACGTATGAGAGTTTATTATTTATTTTTTGCAATCGCGATTTAATATAGCTGTTTTTGTCTCTTTCTGTCTGAAACAATAATGAGAAAACGCATCTTTTGACAAATTCTTCCTTCTTTTGTGTAGGTATAAGGCCTTTAGGTCATATTATCTTTTAAATACTCGTAAGACATGGCAGCAAGTTTCGCTCAATGTACTCTATATTATTTTCTCCCACGTTCACGTCTGTTTTCCGTCCTTTCTTTCAAATAACTTGTTACTTATCGCTAGCAGCAGTTTTCAAGTCCGTGGCGTAGTATTGTTGCGCCTGTTCGAACAGCTCCCGCCGCATCTGCTGCGCCTGCGAGCGCAGCTGCTGTTCCCGTGTCCTTATAGCTCGGTATTGCTCCTCTCGCTCCTCTGTGCGCTGCTCGATCAACCAACGTAAGTACAATTCTGCAAGAACTAAAACTGCTTAGGCACTGTAAGTTCACGTCGCTTTGGTTGTAGTTTCTTAGTTACAGAGTTGTACGTACGAACCCCTTACCCCTCTTATTTAAATAATGCTTCCCTCTATCACCTTCATCTTAAACTGCTAACCTAAACTGCCCACGGCGCACCCTGCTAACGACTAACAGACGAGGCTCAGGCGACAGATTTATGGTGGAAAATTTATCCGACTAGTGTTGGAGAGCAGCAGAACGATAGCATCATTATTGCAAGATACTCTTACACAAATGCTACCTTTCTGCTGGCGCTTTATTAAAGTGTATTTGGGAGTACCAATAGGAGTATTTGAGGTAATAGCCATACTCGGCTAGCGAATTGACGAATGTTAACTTCACCATATGCAATCAAAGCAAACTGTTGATGAATAGACGAGGTTCTAGCGACTGACTGAAAACAAACAATCGCTCCGTCCATGCTGCATCCCAATCATATTGAAGTATACATATTGTGGGAGTAGAATCACGGTACAGCGTTCACGAAACCTTCTTGGAAAGTGGTGAACTTTAACAGGCTGATAAAGAGATGCAATAGTGCAACAGTAGACATTCATTGGTCCTAGCATCCCCATATCCCATTAAATGCTTATCCGATTCGATGGGAGGGATCGGATATGGTAATTCCAATAAAGCAAACCCAGTAGCTTATCTGGTAATGACCTTACATTGAAAGCCAAAGGAAGCGGGTTCGAACCCCACTAGGGGCTGTTACCAGTTTTACGTTGTAGAGCCAAGCGGCGGGTTTTCTGCTGCTCGAATGAGCCGGCTTGACCGGGATAGTACTCGTACTACGGCTCCGTAGGATACTGTCGTGAATTAGAGGCATCTTGTGTTTCTGCGTTTCGTTCTTTCTTCCCTATCTCTCCTACCCCCTCCCAAATGTCCTTAAAGGCCAGCAACGCATTTGCAGCTCCTCTGATGATACAGATGTATGTGGGCGTCGGTAGTCACTTACCATCGGGCGAGCCGTATGCTCGTTCGCCCCCTTTGCCATAAAAAAAAATATCACTAATAAAGTCAAAGGAGCCTCTTTCTTCGCATACAAATGCACTTACCTTCCCAAATAACAAAGCTCATTGGTGCGACTGACGGCCAGATGACATTAGGCGTTGGGTCGTAAAGCGGGTTGATGTAGGTCGTGAGCTCTTCGGGCTGATTCAGCCACGACCAGATACTGGTGGTCTGTTCGTACACGCCGCGGGACTCGCGCTCCTGGTCGCTGTCACAGAGAAACGTACCTGTAAGTAAACGAAACAGAGATTAAATGAAATTAAATATATATAAATAAATGAATATAAATAACACTGATTTCGTTGTGGTATTGGGATTCTGGCGACCGAATGATGCAGGAATATCCATACGAATTTGCCGAACCCAAATCCCACAGACTGATGGGGAGCAGCATCATTAGTGCGAGGATACCGGCACTACGCAAACCAGCTCGCTTCGCCCAACGGGATTAATACGGGCAAACTTACCAACATATATATGCTGGCTTTTGCTAGCGCTTTACTTAACAGGCCTGTGTTCAGCAGTGAACTAGAAAAAACTGATAATAATGAAGAAGAATTTTAATGGTTAAGAAAATGGTCCACAGTTGTAGTAGTAGTAGTATACTACTACTACTACTACTACTACTACAACTGTCGACTGTGTGTGTTAATAATGATATTATATATTACCTATTTTGAAACAGGAACACATCTCAAGTCCCTGTCAAACTAACCCAAACAAACTCACCCTTATCATATCATAAGCGTGGTAGAACCAAGAGACGGCTTTAGCTGCTGCTCGAATGGGCCGGCTCGACCGGATTGTTACCACGGCCTCGCAGAATACCGGCGTGAAGTAGAGGCATCTTGTGCTTCTGCGTTTCGTTCGGTCAGTGCGGTAACCGGAAGCCCACACCCCCCCTATTGCCCTTCCAGCATCTATGGTGTTGCAGATGCATGTGGGCGACGGTAATCACTTGCCATCAGGTGAACCGCTTCCTCGTTTGCGGTCTTTTCCATAAAAAAAAACGACTATCAGACCCTGCTCTATATGCTCCGGGTACGTCTGGTAGAGATCTCTTAAAGATATCAGTCAGTAACTAAGTGTTTATATATTCATAATTCGACGAAATACATTTGTAGCTTTGTTGGTTAAAACCGTGTCGACAGTACAAATATTTTGTAGGAATATGACCTCAATCGGTCGATTTGTTGAAAAGTTTCACGATCACTAACAGACGCACACAAGATTTAGACGATTAGGACAAAACTCAGAAACAGCGAATTTCAATAATCGTCACTTACGTACCGAATTGACTAGCATACGCGTGCTCGAACAGCGTGATCAAGAAGCACTGCCGGTACTCGAAGCTGCACGGGAACTGCTCGAGGAACTGTCGCACGCAGTCCAGGAACAGCGGGAAGGTGGGCGCGGCGCGCGGGCACCCGGGCCCGTGCGCGCCGCAGCGCAGCCGCGACCCGAATGGGTGCCCGCCCAGCAACCACTCGCGCTCGATCAGCGCCTGGAGCCTACGTGATAATATGGCAATGGACCGATTTCTAAAAACTAATAATGCTGGAGAACTAATAGCCTAATGGTTTAGGGTGTGGACTGCGAAACATGACGCCGCAAGTTCGAACCCGCCATTTGACTATGGTCATGAACCACTCCAAGTACAGGTTTATAGTCTTAGTTGGAATGTTTATCAGGATATTAAGATGCTGAATCCAAGATAGCGGAGTGGTTAGAGAATCTTCTTTCGAATCAGGAGACACCAAAGAGTTTTTCTAAATTTACGTAGGATTTTTATCGTTGGATGGATATTAGGACGGCGACTGGCTCATCGCTTGTCTCGTTGTTCCGAATAACACACTAGTATTGGGTACTCGGCCGTGAGAGCTTATTTACCCTTTATATTTTATATTAATAGCATTGTCAGTATTTTTATACTTGATTAGACTTTCCATGGACCTTTCTTGCTTGATGGAAGGCGAAGATAAGGCCTAGGATGCTACGCGTTTGCCTAGAAGGTGTCTGTTCAGGTTTTATTCCATTAATAGAATACCTTAAATTCAAGATGTGAAGCAAAGTTAATTTGTAAATATCCACATGCAGATATAAAAAAATGGTACTCTCGCTCCCAGAGGTGCGTACTCTATACCACACACCCAGCAACTAGATAACGCTTGAATTCTCGGTTCAGTTCTAGTGAACTAGATCAAGGACAACAATTACTCACCCACGTATAGTTCTGCAGTCAGGGTTAAGTATTATTTGCACTAAAGAGCAAACCAACAGCGTTGCATCTTCACCGCGGGTTCCGTGGATCAGAACTGGCTCCGCTTTCTGTGCAATGTAACATAATTATTTAAAGGATAATGTTGCAAAATTCCCGGACACAACTATTATATGTATGACCTCCAAATATCTGCCGGGGCACTTTGTCTAAAAAGTTCACAACTCAGGAGATAACTTTACAAAATGTAAAATAACATACCCATATACGATAACAAATTAAAGTTAACTTAGTATTGTATGAAGACTAAACAAACAAACAAACTGTAGGAGAAATAGACCATACTTTTCTTTGATGGACCTGCTGGCGAACAAACGAGGTTCTCGCATCGTACTAATATTAATCATAGCGAATTTTCGGAACATAAAACTCACAAACCGGTGACGGGTAGCAGGGTCACCAGAGCGAGGGTACAGGCAAAGCTACGCTCACGGGTTCGCCTACCCAGCGCAGTTAGCATGAAAAAAATCTCCATAAAATTGACACCGGCTTTTGCTTGCGCCTTCCAAGAAAGCGATATGTTCAGCAGTAGATTTCGAAAGGCTGGTAATGATTATGATCAAAGAGATCAAGTTTTTTAGATGACGATGGTTTTCCAATAATTTCCACCAGGCTAACGAATCCCAGTATAACAATAACAATTCCTGGTCTTATCACATCCTCAGCGGAAATCAAGGTAACTTTCATGTTAGAGAAATAGAAAAAAATATTGAGACGGCATGTGAAGTATGCCATCGTGCACTGGAGCAGCTTGACCCTTGCCAGCTGAAAAATCTCCCAAGTTTTTGCTGCGGTGCGACATTTATATTAGGTCGGGGATAATGTTTTTTAGTATTTGATAAGTAAAAAGTTGCAGTAAAACCTGCATTGGTTGTGCTGTTTGTATCTGGCTGGTTTTGATACCATTAAATAGATGATATTTTAAAAATAGAAAAATAAGAAGGGTTTCCGGCCATTTTTCCTTCATCTCCCATTCATCATCCAAGCAAACATGTTATTCGTTATAGGTCTAAATCCAACTTAATGTTACGTTAGATTTTCTAAAGTTAGGTAATTAAAAAAATACTTGATGTAGATGTTGCGCGATGATACAAGCCGTGTGCAAAGAGTTCCGCACCGACTCCGGCCAACCGCACGACTCCATCTTCGTGATCCACTTATCACTGGATATCTCGCGGTCGACGCATGCTGTGAACAATACTGGATAAGTTGGTTGGTTGCTATGGACTACCTATGAGCGAGCCTAACGTCGCTTTCGGGACCCGCGTCATGGAAAAATACGTTTTTTTTACACCATTTTACAAGAGTAATCGAATGCTTTTCATAAAGGTAAGGTATTTAATTCAAAAGTTTTAATAAACTTCTAGGTTCTTAATCACTATAATAACAAGTATTCGGAATTTTTAAGTTAATCTCTAAATATTAACCCTTTCCTCTTCTGGACAATTAGGCAGCAAAGGTTATGAAGGAATGGCTAATCCTTCATGACAACTGAATGCGAGTGTCTCATTGATTATCATCATCACCATTACAACCTGTCACAAGTCCACTGCTGAACATAGGCCTCCGCCAAAGATTGCCACAAAGCTCGGTCCTCAGCCACGTGCATCCCTCGAGTACCCGCTCAGTGATCAGCATAGGTGGAATTACAGATTTCACCAAAGAGTTGGTAGATTAATTTACAATGCTTGATTAACTATGAAACGACATTTAGTAAGAAGAGATAAGAAGTTCTAATGTATGTCAGATACAGCTTTCAGTAACAGGTAATCGATTGAACATTTCTCCACAATATGAAAACAAAAACCCCTGGCAGAAGGAGACATCCTCCCCAGGCCTCGAACAACCGACCTGGGACTTTTGTTGCGCACATTCATCTGTTTGTCAAAACTACATGGAGCGACGCTTATGAAAGTATGGTCAGAGCATGGGCCGTGTATTGAATGGGTTAAATTCCGTACAAAGCCAACATTGGATGGTGCAACCTATCAGACCCTGAGTTTACGTATTTGTAATTATATGTGAAGATGCAATTTGTGGTGGGGCGTGTCATTCATAGCATATTATTTAATTATTATCCTATTCAACAACAGATTCTGTAAGTGCCTAGATAGACGTAGCTGTGATCGGAACTATCCATGAAGACTTAAAAATTATTTTACTTATTAATAAATAAACTGCAAAATCCTTTTGTCATGTGATATTTTATACTTTACCTTCAATAAGTTTTGAAAAGCTCTCTAACAGTTGCTGTTGGTTGTCCACGTCGTCCATCGATCGGTTGTATATTTTCCATTGCGAATAATTAGCAGGGCTTTCTGAGCCACCACCTGTGTACAAGTAAACATTTTTTTTTGTATGCTCCGTAGCTGTGTGGTATCGGCCTTTCTAGAAAGAATCTCCCTTTCTCTTCCTACCCGTGATAAGAGGCGATTAAGGGAAAAGTCATGAAAATGGCAATGGCTACCGACAGATGGCGGTATAACCATCACGAATTTTACGAGAACAAAATTAAGCAGATTGTGATAGTCAATCCGCTTGCAGAGCGTGACGATTACAGCAAATCCTCCTTATGGGAGAGGTCTATGTTGTTTACAGTAAATGTAAGGTTAAGGTATGCTCTATTCCGCGTAATAGTAACATAAATAAGTAAGACTAGAGTAAGGGAGGATTTACCACCTTTTTCTCGAAATTTTAACATCACCTACATGCGGAGCAAATAGATGACAGAGAAAGTATGTGACGTCGCATTAATGTTACAGAATTTATGGCAATCCTACTACTTATACTACTAGTTAATCCAATTAGGCATGCATATTTAAAAAAAAACCTTTATTTTGCTGCTGTGAGATCGTGTTGGAACTTCGTAGATCGTATATTATACCCTTCATTCCCACATTGACAATAGAATTCAAAATAGCTTCATCCGGTCGACATCTCCTGTGTTTTGGCCCATACAAGGGTTGACCAGCTCGTAATAGTACTGCCTGTAAAACACTTTTATCAATATTTATTGAACATAAAGATCTTGAAAAAAGATTAAATTAATAAACGCTTACATGACATTGCACATCTTTTAGTCATCGAGTACAGATAATTTTATTTAAATTCTATAAGCAAGCTTTTAAACAAACAAACCAAAGCTTTTTCAGAAATTATCAAAAAAATCTCTGAAGCCACAAGCAAAAGTTAAAATAAAACAAAAAGAAAGAGAGAGACACAATCATATAATGTACACATAATGTATTATTTTGTTACTTACACCATTATTGTGTCTGTATGATAATACTGGAAATCTACCACCTTGTCGAAATGATGCAGCAGCTGCCAATGTTTCATCATCTATACACTTGGGTACAACCACAGCCTTTGCATATGCTGGACATACTGTATAGTTTTGATTGACACGTGATATTCTCCATTCCTCCGTTGCTAATACTTTTGTAAATTCACCTTCAATACTGAAAAGGTTTTGTAATTTAAATTAATATATTACTAAAATTATGAAAAATGAAGACTCCACACTGACTTTGTAAACAGATCTGCACAAACCAACATTATTACCCTATGATTATGCAAGTGAGCTTAAAATTATTCCCATAGCACTCTAGTGAAAGTGTATGTTGCAATAGATTGCAGGTAAAAAGTATACAAGCAGAGATAGACAAACATAAGTTTTTTAACATTCTAGTTTGTTAAATAAACTAAAAAATACAGTTGGACTTTTCTGTTTTCTTTATCAGCCTTTACAAATCCATGACCTTTCCAAGATATTGCCAAAGCTTGGCATACATTGCTTCCTAGCTGCGATCTGATCTCAAAAAAAATAATGGCTGAAAGTAACCAATGTGAGAGATGGCACTGTACTCACCAATTCACTTATTCCTCAATATAAACATGGGAAAACACAAAGGCATTCACTCCTTACCATATCAGATATAATTATTATGCAATTTATAAATTAATTGTCTAGGATATGGGACAATCACAAAACTCCACACCCGAACCAATATAATAATATGTGAGTGGTAGCTTATTTGTCAATGGGCTGATTATTTATCCATTTCAATTTATTTTAAGGTTTACAAGGATATAACTAATGTCCAAATCTTAATAATTAAAATGAAAAAGCTTAATAATTACCCATATAAAGTGTAGCCATTTTCAACAATGGGATGCATATGTCTATAGAAGAAGGGGTAGAACAAACTAGGATCTAGTAAACCAGACAAATTCTCTAATGTCTGTGTGACTAGATTTAACTCCATAGTAGTGCCAATGTCTAATTGGAATATTCTTAAATCTTTGCATTTCAGAAATAGAGATCCTCCTTGTGTCACTCCATTTATGGGCTTACTTTCCTTTTTTTCTATACTGTCTATGTTTTTATGAAGAAGCTGAAATTAACATTGCAATCTATTAGAATGACAGACTTTAACAGTCAATATCACAAAAAACTGTAGATTCCAGCACTAAGCAACCATATAAATACAAGAAATAAAATGTTAAACAAAACTTTAATAAAATCAAAATAATTTTGGTTTTCACAAGAAGTTGAATGAATACTTCTTCTTCATTGTCCTATTTAAGTCCATAGCGGAACATAGGCCTCACCTAGAAAGTGCCAGTAAACCAACCATACTCCCCACACTAGGCAAACCAGTGGTGAGCACAGTGGCAGTACCCTCACAGACATGGGAAGCAGCATCCCTAGTTTGTGGAACCTTGGTTCAACAAATTTGATTAGATGTTCCACCACCAGGTGCCAGAGCCTCATTTGTTAACTCGCAGGGTACTGTGTTTATAGAAATTTATAATTATGGAGTAAAATTAAACCAGAATGAAAGGGGTGGGGGAGGGATCACCTAGTGCCACTCACTTTACCAGAAAGAAAGCAAAGTTAAAACAGAAAAAATGTTTTATACTTCTCATACATAACTCATGGCATACATAATATGTTAAGTGATACATAGCAAGAATGGGATTAATTTGTGTTCATGTGTGGTACTTAATATTTTGATAAAAAGCAGTTTTATTATTGCTATTATAAAAACCAATTAAAGTAGCCTGTGCATGTTTCACTGCTGAGCAAAGGGTTCTTCCCAATATTTGAGAGGGTTTGGAGGGTTTCAGAAGCGAGAATGTGGACCATGCTAGATTTCAAATATTCTCCTAGTCATGCTATATTTCTCTTCACCATCAAGCATGTGGAAAATTCAGCACTAATTGTAATCAAAAACAAAAAAACAACCCAAAAATACTCTGTAACTCCAAAGAGTAAATTATGAAGACTAAGCTTATTCAACTGTTTACCACAAAAGAAGCAATAATGGGTGAATAATGTAAATATTTGATTCAGATAAATACCCATAACTCCCGAACACCTTCTTTTCTTGAGCTTAAAATCAAATGATGTCCTGTTATACAAACAGTACCATCTACATTTTCATGATGTGGGTATTTTAAAATCACACCGTCCAATTTATTAATTAGTATAAGTTCAATGAATTCCATTTGATTTGTATACAATTTTTAATAGATATAAACTCATGAATCTTGTATTTCAGATTTATTTTAGTTTAGACTACAATACAGAAAACAGATTTCGGTTTCAATATCAACAAAGATTTTCTGACTTTAAGGTTAAAGTAAGCTTTCACAGATTAACAATTTATTTTTCCTGTTTAGGACAATTATTTACTATTATAATAATTTATATTTCAATTTTAATTTGACACACACTGTAACATATAATCAGAGGTCAGAGTGTAAGTAAATAAATTGTGGTTGAGTTGACTGTGATAGATGTTGTCAGTTGTCAATGTCATTTGTAAAATTATTGAATATCATGAACATAGTGATACAGAAAAAAAATTGTATGTATATGTATATATGTATATATATATTCACGCCATGTTCCCAACGGGGTAGGCAAAGACAATATTCCTCCACTTGCTACGGTCCTGACACACTTTTTTCGCTACTCCAACTTTCATCAATCTTCGCATGCATGCTCGTTGGTTTAGAGTAATCTTGACCTGGCCTTTTTTCAGAACGTCTCCGATTTGATCGTGAAATGTTCGCCTAGGTCTTCCTCTCCCGACTCTACAATTTACAAAAAAAAATTGTGAGCAATATAATTAAGTATTACTGCATATATTTGCTTCAAATGATAATACATCGGTCAAGAAAAACTACTAAAGAGAATGATTTAGAAAACTTTATTATAAATAATCGTCTTATCAGAGACAGTGTAACCAACCCGCGCTACGCGATCCTGGCAATAACAATGATGATCGATTATTGATGACGATTTTGAACAGAGTATAATAACTATTCTATAGTAACAGGTAATATTAAAGATAACCCATAGTGTAATACAGACATGAGAAATAAGTAGTGCTTCTTATACAGCAAATTAAAAAAAGGAGTTAAAAATATGTAGCTGAAGTAGCCTGCTATTTATTTTTAAAGCGGTTTGGTCAGCGCATTTAATGCACTGCAGCAGATTTTTAATTCTGCTCGTGCTTGCTCGACTACAATCAATTTATGAAGCCATCTATGATGGATTCTTACAATTCTGTCGAATGTTAACTGTGTCGCGGATACATTTGGTTCCATAGATGATCACGAGATGTCGTTGTTCTACAGTATCACTAATATACCATAAACACTTTTGAAACCGCTATTTCTACCCAGTGTCTTCTACTTATGCTAAAGCATATCAAAGCAGCAGAGAGAATCGTCGTTCGATATATGCTTTATTTTGTAACGTGGCGGAAAAAACATTACGCATTCCCCGTTTCTGGCCTTGAGGCCACCAAACGGCATAATGATGGAGAACCGTACTGACTAAAAACCATCCACCAGATGGTGTTGGCCCGGAGGCCTTTACAGCTTCATCTAAAGAGCGAGGCCCGCAAGTTGGAAGCGACATCTACTCTATTATATTGCGAGCTAAATTCTGTGTCGCTAGCACAGATTCAATGCTATATTACAACATAAAAACGCGATAGAAGTTAAAAGATCCTAGTGAAGGCACACAATAGCAGAATATACCAGTTTCACTAAAGTTACTACTAAACAGTAGCCGTCACGTAGCGGTAAAATAAATAAAGTTTGGACATTTTTAGTAATGTTACCTTATAAACTTTGGTATAAAGTTTCGTGTTTTTTTTAAATTAATGATATAATAATATTTATTAATGCTTATACGGTTATAAAGTTATAATAACTGACGCTACAGATTTTATTATACGATTCTTCATTTGCACGAGAAGGAAATATGATCTAGCGGCGTTCACCGACGAACAAGAGGACCAGGATTTACACTATAGAAGATATACTTTTGTAGAAGGTCATTTCTAAAATTCACCATTTCCACTCTGATCGACGACCGTATTCTTTATACCTACATAGATCTCATACCTCCTTAAATCCTAGGGATACTCCTGGTAAATGGAGAGGCCATTTGTCGAGGTTCTTTCGTTAACATGGTTCAGAGCACAGTTGTGTTGAGTTAGAGCGTCAAAATCAGCGGCTTCGTTGCTTTATTTTATTTTTACTCTTCTTCATACCAGTCACGTGATTGCACTTTTCCCCCTCGAAAACTCCAAAATACAGTTCCACCACAGAAAATAACCAAATCTTTCACAACCGTTCTTCTAGAGAACAAATCTTCTAGAGATTTGAAAAATTACAAATTTTTTAAAAATTATATATACCACGAAAATTATTATATATCATATGACTACCTGGTATCAAGAAATGTTGACATCCTAAGTTGTAGCGCGGTAACTCAGAAATAGCCTATTCACTATACTCATGTCTCTCTACTACCCACGTCGACTTTGTACAGAAAGACTGAAAATTTTTTTTTCTGTAAGCATTTGAAATGACGAAGTATAACATTACGTCCGGATGCAGGGGATGTCGACAAAAAGGTATGGTAACCCGATTACAAATATATGGACTCAAATTAACCACCTGACGAAACAACATTCGACGAGACTTAGGTTCGTTGCTGAAAATTAGGTCTCTCTATTTATATATATTTTTAAGGAGGTTTGCCCATATTTACGACGCTGGGAAGCGGATTTGTGTCCACGCACTAATTATGTTGCTAAGAGAAAGAGACGTTACATTCATTTATTGAGGTATATATAATATTAACAATAATAATATTATATTAACAATAAAGTAACTACATACTAACTTTTGAATATATTTCTTAAAGTTAGTTATTGAAAAAAGAGAAATATATCTTTCAAAATTATTCTTCGTTTTAACTACACAGAGCTTAAATATAGTCTTTGTCAAATTATTATTAAAATTGTTGTAATTAAGATGCTATTCGCATCTATGCTAATCGGATTGACTGATGGTGAATAAATAATGAAAATCAGTCAATGTTTGACGAATATGCAAAAGCCTCATCCTATTGGAAGGTCTTAAAGAGGTCGCATACATGCTACAGTCTATTCTTCATTCGTTATCGTGTGAACTTTGAAGTAAAGTATTAATTTTCAGTTTTGCGGCGATTATATTTTGAAGAAGTTGAAATATTATCAGTCAGTTATTCGCAAACTCGCTTTGTTGGACAGTGCAGTCTTATCTGAAACGAGTCATAACGATATCCAGTTACGTGTATGGCCGCCTTTATAAATAGGTACTTGGTCAAAATGAAGCTCTTGCGAAAACTTCATACTGGATAATTTTAGAAAAGGATAGATAAGCTGATTATTTATTTTGAACTGACAGAGATAGCTTGATGGCCTTTTATAGATTTGTATGTTAACGAAAGAAATGCACATACATTGAAGAGAGACTTATTGTTTATGTCGCACCATCTACAAATCTTCATTAGCCAATCAAGTACGATATGAGTATACGCCAAAGAGAATATACCACTACGTTCGTACACACACATAGCAAAAGCATTAGCGTACACATGCATAGGGCAGTTGTGCTACGGCAATGTGTTAATTCTTTAGTACGTTTTCATAATTTTCAGCTCAGCTATTTGCAAAAGTGTGTGACATAAATGGTCTAATATAAAAAAACTTGTAAGGTAAAAACAAATTCAGTGGATTGTATATTTACCTTTCAAAAATATAGGAACAAAACGTCTGGTAAGTTCCTGTGTGTATTTGTATGATTACAATGAAAGTAGGTAGGTAACTGGCTGGATGGCTGAGCTTGGGCAATGACCGGTTCTCTTAATATTTAGACACCTATTGTTAGGGTGTCACTTGTGACTATCTGTAGCTATTACAAATACTTACTGTTTTCATTTCTTCACAAAGGTCAAGTTAAAAATACCTAGCAATTCTGTATTTGTTACAGGTGATGGAGGATAGCTCAGAGGCTCAGATGGAGACGGACGTATCATCGACCACTGCGGATGTGCCAGAAATGCAGGAAGTGACTGGATCCAATGGTAGTGTTGAATTGGTTATTGTAGTAGAGAAAATCAATGAAGAAAATAATTTGTCTAATATACAGGAGCCATCAGCCTCAGAAATTGATGCTCCAACTACAAGTACAGAGTCAGTACCCCAAACCTCTGAAAATAGTACACAAAAGGAAATACCTATCACATTGTATATGCCCTCAAACTCTCCATGTAAAGTAGACAAAATGGAGAAAGTTACACAGCCATTGGAGAATACTCCTACAAAATTGGATACAAGTCTAACAAAGTCAGAGCAATTATCCACACCTTTAACTAAATTGTCACCTCTTAAAACAGTATCATCTTCTATTCAGTTGCACTCATCAGAGGTAATTGTAGATTCCTCCTGTAAAATTACACAAAATATACAGGTAAAAGGCGAGGAGAATCCTGATAAGGCAGATCAATTAGAGGACAATGAATCTAAATGTGATGATCAAAATCCAGTTAAAGATTATCCCTTGCAGGAGGAACAGTCTGAGCCTTCCACTGTTGAATCCAAAGATCACATTTCTGGATCACCAATTAGTGGTGCAAATATTCAAGATACTAATAAATCAAATGATGTTGAGTCAGATAAAAAAATGGATGAAAGCCTAGTTTTACTGGATATCACAGAAAAGGAATCATCAAATGATTCCCAATTAGAAACAAACTCCAATATCTCAGACAAGGATCACAATAAGAGTATCAGTAGAGAGTTAAAGTCCCTTATTAATTCTGCTAAGGAATCAAAGATAATAAATGAATGTACCCAATTAACAAGCAAAACTAGGAAATCTAGAACTGCCTTAGATATTGCAAATACAAACTTGACTTCTTTAGTTGAGGCTGATAAAATACAAGGCAATAGAAGAAGTAGCAACAACTCTCAGCTGAGTAATTGCAGCGAAAAGTCAGATAAAGCAGTCATAAAACGGTCAATGCGCTCACAAAATCCTGAATTTGTACATAAAGTTAAACAGTTCTTGAATTCAGTGACAGGAAAAAGTAATAAAACTGAATCTGAAATTGTTATGTCAGATGAGGAGATGGACGAAAACAAAAGTAAAGATAATCACAACGACTCAGCAAACACCACATTAAAAAATAAAAAGAAGTTAGAACAAGTAAGTATACACTTTATAACCTATAATCCGTATCATGTCCCTTTATGATTCAAATGCTATAGTTATGAGCCATATGAAGACTTGTGTGATCTGTGAAGGTTTTAGAAGTTTAGACAAAATTTCCCACTTTTTAATAATTAAGCTGACAAAATGCAGCATAACTTACAGCTGTTAATAAACAAAATAAGGATTTATTTAAGTGTACTGTGCCAGTGTTATACTATGGACCTTATTTCTTTTATTTAGATTATTGTTATACTAAGTATTCATTGATTGTTTTATTACCATAGGCTGTAGATATAAATAACAAACTACGTTCTGATCCATATTGCTGGCGATGTCACTGGGCAGTGGAACAAAATGCAAATGAAAAAACACATCATCCTATGCAATGCACTGTGTGCCCTCGGTCATTTCACTTTAAATGCCTGTCTGGAACAGAGCGTAATAAGATAATCTCTGACAAAAATTGGGTTTGCCCAGAATGTCTCTCAGTATTGCATGCCGAAAGTTCTGAAACCAGGTGAGTATTTAGTTATTCATATATTTAATTTACACTATATTTATTTTTATATAAATATTATATTTTAATTGTTGGTGTTAACACATGTTGACTATTAGAATGCTCATAACATTGTAATCATTGTAAACACTAAATTTTATTAATTTACGAATTTACAGTTGTAATTAGCATTAGTGTAAGGGTGTACCGCAACAGGCTCACCACCTACTATCAAAGAAGGAGTCTACCACAACTATACATAACAACTGACTGTTCTGTTATAGTTTGAAAGGTATAGAGAGGCAGTATAATTACATGTCTGTATCTGTAAACTTCTTTGACTATTTGCAAGTGTTTATGGGGTGCAGTAGCGACTTACCATTAGGTAGCCTATTAGTTTGTTTATCACGCAAATCCAATTTAAAAAAATCTATCGAATTGTTCCAAATAAGCTTGAGTGAAAAGTGGCTTGAAGCCACATGTTGTATGAGTAGGAGTGTTATGCTCTTCTCAAGTATTTTATCATAATCATCATACTTATACACACACTTATACATACTATGATGTAGATGCATCACTTATCATGTATTTTGTAGTAATAACTTTGTGCATATTAAGTAATTTTGTTGTTTTTATGATTTATTACTAGCAGTTAGCCATTTACCATTTGACATAAACAACTCTAATAAATAAACAAATGTTTAATGTTTTATAGATATAAAGTATCTTCATGAAATGTTCTAAATTATTGTGAAAAGCACATTGAAACCACTAAGAAATTTAGAAGTTATAAGCAAATACACATTCATACAGACTGTGTTTTTGTATCATTATTTTTTAATTTGTTTGGAATCGGATGAAAAGAGAGTTATCAGCCCACTTCTCTTCTCTTCTCGATGGACGCTTACAATCAATCTCAATCGATGATGGTAATAGATGCACTGGGGGATTAAGATGGAATACCTCTTAGCCTGTATATCATTCAAACCAGAACACAACATTAGTTGTGCTGCAGTTTGTCAGCAGAGATGGGATAGAGAATGGTATCTACCCAGAAGACTCCTAGGCCTAGAATGAGTCTGCCAGTTAAAATAATATTATTAATTGTACATTAATGCCAATTTCTACGCCAATTTGTTGTAAATATTAGTAAGAAATTGATAGTTTTATTTGTAAGAGTAATCTATTCTGCTTAATTTCTTTAATTCAAGAATTTAAGTAGGTATTTACTGGTTATTAAATTATATTCTGTAGATTTATTGTATCAAGACTTCATAATAAGATTAAGTTTACATTTGATTTTATTTTCTCTTCAGATCTCCAGCAATGAAAAAGATATCACTGGGTTTGCTGTGTGAGTTGCTAAAATATGCCTTGGAACGCATGATGGATCTTAATGGGGTAATGTCTTAAATTATTTATCTTCCAAATAAAATACATAATGTTTTTGGTCTAAATAAACATATGATCAATTTGAGTAAATTTTGATGCTATTTTGTTTATATTAAAATATAGATATATTGTTACATATACAATATAGATCAATATAAAATTGAATGAGTCTATTATCCTCCTACCACAAAAAATATTTATAATCAATCTTTAAACATGTGTTTAGTTAATCAGTGTCTAAGGCGTGTACATAACTTGTTTAATATAAAATCATATTTGTTTACACGTAATGTATAAAAATATTCGTTTTTTGAAATGTGCACGAATTATCTTATATTAGAAAGTATTTTGTAAAGAACGAATACCTAGAATTGAATTTTTAAAATAGTGTTAGCAGTTACTGAAATGTCACTTTGTGGTAAGACTCTGCCACCCCCTTAGGTACTGCCCACGTGGGTGTCGTAAGAGGCAATGAAGGGAAGAGTCTTGAAAAACTCTTGGTAATATTCAGCAATAAATCCGGCGTCTCACCGCGGTGGCGATTAGTGAGCTGCAGAAGCCCGGGTAACTACGTTGATTCGTACCAATCAAAATTTGTAATCTCTGCCCAACCCTATGGGTGACAGGCGTGGCTGTTTAGTGAAATAAAGTGTAAAGGCCGGCAAAAACTGTTGAAACTAGAAGGTATAATACCTTCTAGTTTCCTTACAGTTTTATGTAAATATTTTAAATCAATGTAATGTATATTTTCTCTGGTTTCACGGGTTTGGTAAATATGATATACACTAGGCGCACGCCGTACGTCGATGTGATCGCAGGTCGCGGGTGGCTCTCGGTGACCTTGCTACTTTATCTACGTAGCACAATCCCCGGCGCGTGACGCCAATGTTTTCTTCCTCCCTCTCACGCCGCGTAATCGATACGGAGGTCTCTGTGCTCCATCTCACTCTATACTTACTAATAATAAATGCTTCATATACCGCGCCTGTCTTGTATTCTTGCTTTGTGTGTTGCATATTTCACGAATCATCATGTTGTCATATCTTTCTATTAGGTATAATTTGTAGTAGTTTCGACTGTTATTTATTAAAATTACATTCTCATCTTTGTTAATACTTTTACTATTGACAAAAGAGTAAATAATATATTGGAGAAAGATGTTCATTTTTAAAAATTTGCATATTTTTCCCGAGGTTAATCCATTTAATAACAGAAACTGCCTACACAAAATAGTTAAAATTAAATGTTATCTAACTTAGATTATCTAAGTCTAGTGTTAACAAATGATGATTAGGTTAAAATATCAACAACACAAAAAATATAAAGCATTAATCTTTTGCAATAATTGTAGATAGTAATTGTTTATGCATGAAGTTGTATTGTTTTTGCAATCTTTCTAGATTTTTGGGGAGTATTTTGAAACTTGATAAGTTAGGTATAATTTTTTTTTCTCTTAATTTAAATGAAATATATTGGGAAGTCCTTTAGTATCGTGTTTCCTTTATCACGTGTAACCAAAATTATAGATAATTAAAACTGCCTGATTATATCATGTCTTATGAGACGCGGCAAATAAATACATGTTATATGTATGTGCTATGGAGCATATTTAAGTACTTAATTATTTATTAAAAAAAAGTCTACCTTCAATTGTTACAATTTTACGTATAAATATGTGAAATTTTAGTTAATATTTATTAGTATACTAATTGTACAATTACTCACAGGTAAACTGCGGTAAGACAATATTATAAATTTAACCTACATTAAATTTCATATCTATCTATCCCATATCGCCACCCGAGTTCTAACAAAATGGTGGCCAATATCCCTACCCACATGCAAAGTACGCGTATAGACGCGGAGTTCATATATTTTGTGTGACGTCTTACTTGGCTCCACATTTTGATGTCAAGCGCTGTAATCAGTGAATCATCAAATTTATTTGGGACATTGATCATTGGCAAACTTGGAAGTTTTCTCTTATGATGAGCGACTGAATTCGAGACAATCTTAGTGCGGTTAGCGTTAGCGTTTTTACTTGTGACTGCGGCGTAATGTAACCCTGAGATATAAATGTCGACGAAGAGAAATGTCAAAAAAAATACCTTGATATGTACCTTGTATGTTAAACAACTCTCAAAAAACTATAAATTGTTAATACGAGTATTCGTATTCACAATTTATAGTTTTAATTTATTAACAATTTATAATTTAATGTTTTTATGAATGGGGAACACTCCCCATTCATAAAAACATTGCGCTGCTTTTGCTACTGCTCGACTGGGCCGGCCGGTTTGGTACCACGGTCTCGCAGAATACCGGCGTGATTCTGCGTTTCGATCGGTGAGTGAGGTCGGAGCTCCCCCTTCTCATCCTCCCGGCTCCCAAATATCCTTAAAGGCCGGCAACGCACCTGCAGCTTCTCTGATGTTGCAGATGTACGTGCGCGACTGTAATCACTTACCATAAGGTGAATCGCGAGCTCGTTTGCCGCCTTTCCATAAAAAAAAATCAGTAATGCGAGGGTAACTGCACTGCGCTCACCAACCCGTCTTGCCCAGCGTGTTGAATATGGGCAAGTCTTAAATGCCGCTTTACTTTTGCTGACACTTTCGTGGAAAGTCCTTTAAGCCTCAGCCTACTCTATCTCAAATACTTCTGGATTTATAATTCAATACTTCTGGATTTATAATTCAATACTTCTGGATTTATAATTCAATACTTCTGGATTTATAATTCAATACTTCTGGATTTATAATTCAATACTTCTGGATTTATAATTCAATACTTCTGGATTTATAATTCAATACTTCTGGATTTATAATTCAATACTTCTGGATTTATAATTCAATACTTCTGGATTTATAATTCAATACTTCTGGATTTATAATTCAATACTTCTGGATTTATAATTCAATACTTCTGGATTTATAATTCAATACTTCTGGATTTATAATTCAATACTTCTGGATTTATAATTCAATACTTCTGGATTTATAATTCAATACTTCTGGATTTATAATTCAATACTTCTGGATTTATAATTCAATACTTCTGGATTTATAATTCAATACTTCTGGATTTATAATTCAATACTTCTGGATTTATAATTCAATACTTCTGGATTTATAATTCAATACTTCTGGATTTATAATTCAATACTTCTGGATTTATAATTCAATACTTCTGGATTTATAATTCAATACTTCTGGATTTATAATTCAATACTTCTGGATTTATAATTCAATACTTCTGGATTTATAATTCAATACTTCTGGATTTATAATTCAATACTTCTGGATTTATAATTCAATACTTCTGGATTTATAATTCAATACTTCTGGATTTATAATTCAATACTTCTGGATTTATAATTCAATACTTCTGGATTTATAATTCAATACTTCTGGATTTATAATTCAATACTTCTGGATTTATAATTCAATACTTCTGGATTTATAATTCAATACTTCTGGATTTATAATTCAATACTTCTGGATTTATAATTCAATACTTCTGGATTTATAATTCAATACTTCTGGATTTATAATTCAATACTTCTGGATTTATAATTCAATACTTCTGGATTTATAATTCAATACTTCTGGATTTATAATTCAATACTTCTGGATTTATAATTCAATACTTCTGGATTTATAATTCAATACTTCTGGATTTATAATTCAATACTTCTGGATTTATAATTCAATACTTCTGGATTTATAATTCAATACTTCTGGATTTATAATTCAATACTTCTGGATTTATAATTCAATACTTCTGGATTTATAATTCAATACTTCTGGATTTATAATTCAATACTTCTGGATTTATAATTCAATACTTCTGGATTTATAATTCAATACTTCTGGATTTATAATTCAATACTTCTGGATTTATAATTCAATACTTCTGGATTTATAATTCAATACTTCTGGATTTATAATTCAATACTTCTGGATTTATAATTCAATACTTCTGGATTTATAATTCAATACTTCTGGATTTATAATTCAATACTTCTGGATTTATAATTCAATACTTCTGGATTTATAATTCAATACTTCTGGATTTATAATTCAATACTTCTGGATTTATAATTCAATACTTCTGGATTTATAATTCAATACTTCTGGATTTATAATTCAATACTTCTGGATTTATAATTCAATACTTCTGGATTTATAATTCAATACTTCTGGATTTATAATTCAATACTTCTGGATTTATAATTCAATACTTCTGGATTTATAATTCAATACTTCTGGATTTATAATTCAATACTTCTGGATTTATAATTCAATACTTCTGGATTTATAATTCAATACTTCTGGATTTATAATTCAATACTTCTGGATTTATAATTCAATACTTCTGGATTTATAATTCAATACTTCTGGATTTATAATTCAATACTTCTGGATTTATAATTCAATACTTCTGGATTTATAATTCAATACTTCTGGATTTATAATTCAATACTTCTGGATTTATAATTCAATACTTCTGGATTTATAATTCAATACTTCTGGATTTATAATTCAATACTTCTGGATTTATAATTCAATACTTCTGGATTTATAATTCAATACTTCTGGATTTATAATTCAATACTTCTGGATTTATAATTCAATACTTCTGGATTTATAATTCAATACTTCTGGATTTATAATTCAATACTTCTGGATTTATAATTCAATACTTCTGGATTTATAATTCAATACTTCTGGATTTATAATTCAATACTTCTGGATTTATAATTCAATACTTCTGGATTTATAATTCAATACTTCTGGATTTATAATTCAATACTTCTGGATTTATAATTCAATACTTCTGGATTTATAATTCAATACTTCTGGATTTATAATTCAATACTTCTGGATTTATAATTCAATACTTCTGGATTTATAATTCAATACTTCTGGATTTATAATTCAATACTTCTGGATTTATAATTCAATACTTCTGGATTTATAATTCAATACATGGTTACCAATAAGCAATACTTATGTTGGATGTGGAAAATAAGATGTCTTTGTCGACGAAAGACTACACGGAGTATTTGTGAATATTTTTGTAGCATGTAGATATGGAGATCGCTTATGTGAGTCAATTGTTGCAGTGCAGTCGAAGTTAACGGGTGGCGCTCGCGCGCTGGTTCGTTCATGTCGCGCGGAGATGGGGGAAATAGAGGCGTGCCCTGAGTGTTATTCCGCGGCACACGCGCGCCGCCCCACTTGGTTCACCGACGTCTGCTCTACGCCGCACATACTGCTCTGGGCCAAGCTCAAAGGTATACACAACATACTTCTAACCACGTGAGATATGAGAGCCAAGCATTATTTAAGAAATATAAAAATAATGTTGCTCTACCCTAATTGTCATTATTCCTATATATTTGTTGTTTTAGTTTGTTCTTAAGTTTCAATGTCAAAAAAAAAAAAAAAAAAAAAAAAAAAAAAAAAAAAAAAAAAAAAAAAAAAAAAAAAAAAAAAAAAAAAAAAAAAAAAAAAAAAAAAAAAAAAAAAAAAAAAAAAAAAAAAAAAAAAAAAAAAAAAAAAAAAAAAAAAAAAAAAAAAAAAAAAAAAAAAAAAAAAAAAAAAAAAAAAAAAAAAAAAAAAAAAAAAAAAAAAAAAAAAAAAAAAAAAAAAAAAAAAAAAAAAAAAAAAAAAAAAAAAAAAAAAAAAAAAAAAAAAAAAAAAAAAAAAAAAAAAAAAAAAAAAAAAAAAAAAAAAAAAAAAAAAAAAAAAAAAAAAAAAAAAAAAAAAAAAAAAAAAAAAAAAAAAAAAAAAAAAAAAAAAAAAAAAAAAAAAAAAAAAAAAAAAAAAAAAAAAAAAAAAAAAAAAAAAAAAAAAAAAAAAAAAAAAAAAAAAAAAAAAAAAAAAAAAAAAAAAAAAAAAAAAAAAAAAAAAAAAAAAAAAAAAAAAAAAAAAAAAAAAAAAAAAAAAAAAAAAAAAAAAAAAAAAAAAAAAAAAAAAAAAAAAAAAAAAAAAAAAAAAAAAAAAAAAAAAAAAAAAAAAAAAAAAAAAAAAAAAAAAAAAAAAAAAAAAAAAAAAAAAAAAAAAAAAAAAAAAAAAAAAAAAAAAAAAAAAAAAAAAAAAAAAAAAAAAAAAAAAAAAAAAAAAAAAAAAAAAAAAAAAAAAAAAAAAAAAAAAAAAAAAAAAAAAAAAAAAAAAAAAAAAAAAAAAAAAAAAAAAAAAAAAAAAAAAAAAAAAAAAAAAAAAAAAAAAAAAAAAAAAAAAAAAAAAAAAAAAAAAAAAAAAAAAAAAAAAAAAAAAAAAAAAAAAAAAAAAAAAAAAAAAAAAAAAAAAAAAAAAAAAAAAAAAAAAAAAAAAAAAAAAAAAAAAAAAAAAAAAAAAAAAAAAAAAAAAAAAAAAAAAAAAAAAAAAAAAAAAAAAAAAAAAAAAAAAAAAAAAAAAAAAAAAAAAAAAAAAAAAAAAAAAAAAAAAAAAAAAAAAAAAAAAAAAAAAAAAAAAAAAAAAAAAAAAAAAAAAAAAAAAAAAAAAAAAAAAAAAAAAAAAAAAAAAAAAAAAAAAAAAAAAAAAAAAAAAAAAAAAAAAAAAAAAAAAAAAAAAAAAAAAAAAAAAAAAAAAAAAAAAAAAAAAAAAAAAAAAAAAAAAAAAAAAAAAAAAAAAAAAAAAAAAAAAAAAAAAAAAAAAAAAAAAAAAAAAAAAAAAAAAAAAAAAAAAAAAAAAAAAAAAAAAAAAAAAAAAAAAAAAAAAAAAAAAAAAAAAAAAAAAAAAAAAAAAAAAAAAAAAAAAAAAAAAAAAAAAAAAAAAAAAAAAGCAGCTTCTCTGATGTTGCAGATGTACGTGGGCGACTGTAATCACTTACCATAAGGTGAATCGCGAGCTCGTTTGCTGCCTTTCCATAAAAAAAAATCAGTAATGCGAGGGTAACTGCACTGCGCTCACCAACCCGTCTTGCCCAGCGTGTTGAATATGGGCAAGTCTTAAATGCCGCTTTACTTTTGCTGACACTTTCGTGGAAAGTCCTTTAAGCCTCAGCCTACTCTATCTCAAATACTTCTGGATTTGTAATTCAATACTTCTGGATTTATAATTCAATACTTCTGGATTTATAATTCTAAAATTCACGGGGACATGTTGGCACAGTTCGTTAAAAGTAAATAATTGTGTCCCACATAAATATTCAATATTGTTTTAGGTGGAACCGTTCCTGCAACATGTCGATCGCACAGAGTTTCCCGACTATGATAAATATGTGGTGCACCCGATGGACTTATCACTTATGAAGAACAACATCGCTGAGGGACTTTACGGGAGCACTGAAGCTTTCCTCGGTGACGCGCAATGGATCCTTCATAATAGCATAATATTCAACACACGTATGTTAAACATAACAATAACATGTATTGTACAGGAAGTTTTGTACCAGAATGCATAAACGAATATATGCGCTTAGTCTTGAAGTTGTGAAAACAGACTTTTGTGATTTTGTATGTATATATGAATGCACACGCCTGTTACCCTGAGGGGTAAACACATATTTTGGCACGATCAGCGAAGCCAAACGAGCTCCCACAAATTTTTGCCTTTTCGGCCTTGTAGATTTAATTTCGATCGATGGAGATGAGAGAGAAAATTGGAACAGGATTCTTTGACGTGGCTCAGCATCAATATTTAAAGTCATAAAGTTTGATTTTTAATTATTATGAAAATTATTGTCTCTTTTGCCTTATCCGCTATGCTAAGAAAAATCTCAAAATCTCCGTGTCACATTCCCTAATTTTTATTAGGGAATGTGACAGTTTTATTTTTTTAACATGGTTTACTTTATTCAAAACATGGTTACCAATAAGCAATACTTATGTTGGATGTGGAAAATAAGATGTCTTTGTCGACGAAAGACTACACGGAGTATTTGTGAATATTTTTGTAGCATGTAGATATGGAGATCGCTTATGTGAGTCAATTGTTGCAGTGCAGTCGAAGTTAACGGGTGGCGCTCGCGCGCTGGTTCGTTCATGTCGCGCGGAGATGGGGGAAATAGAGGCGTGCCCTGAGTGTTATTCCGCGGCACACGCGCGCCGCCCCACTTGGTTCACCGACGTCTGCTCTACGCCGCACATACTGCTCTGGGCCAAGCTCAAAGGTATACACAACATACTTCTAACCACGTGAGATATGAGAGCCAAGCATTATTTAAGAAATATAAAAATAATGTTGCTCTACCCTAATTGTCATTATTCCTATATATTTGTTGTTTTAGTTTGTTCTTAAGTTTCAATGTCAAAAAAAAAAACAATCCTGTAGAAAAACTTTTGTTACTGTCGTCAATGGGTCTGTCCGTGCGAATGTATGTAAACGCATTACGCCTGAAAAACTTAACGTATCGACATTATTTTGGTCCAATAGCTTCCGATTCGTGTACAATACAAGCCTTTTGAATGTCACTACTCTAATCGTTCTAGTTTATTTATAATAATTATACTTGTTACATTAAAAACAGTGTCAAATAAAGTATATTGTGATGGTGACTAGGTGTCATAACGGTTGATTCTTTTTTCCTATTATTTTAAGTTTCAACCAAAATAATTACAATTTCTTTATTATATATTTGTTAATAGTTCAATGTTTTTGGAAAAGTAGTAATGATTTTTTAAATTAATAATATAGGCGTTAGAGGCGTGCACTTTTGAGTTTTCTAAACTTTTTTATATTCAACATCTATATTTTCCAGGTTTCCCACATTGGCCAGCAAAGGGCATGTCTGTGAACAGCAGCGGCCTTGTGGATGTGAGATTCTTCGGCGCACACGACCGTGCCTGGGTGCCGGCCAAAGACTGTTTCCTGTACTCTGAAAAAGACCCTAACAACTTTAGAACTAAACGCCAGGATATACTCGATAGTATGCAAGTAAGTGAATAAATACTATATCCTATAGATTGTAAAACCAAACATTCATTATTATGTTGTAACTCTTCTTGTGTTGTTGTTGTTCATGTATAAATGTTCCTTCATTTAATACATGAACAACTACAACATGGAGGATTTTTGACATGATATGATGAAAAGAAACTAGACAATGTATTATCGTACATAGTGGACCTATTTCAGGTCTATTTTTCTCATATTTTTATTTGAAATAAAGTTCAACTTTAAAATAGAAGGAGATTATCTGTTCTAATTTGCAGCCGATTTGAATAAATCTTCGAAAAGATAATATAAATTTGCTGTACATTCTTAGTAATCATCTGATAATGCACTTCAGATTGAAGTTAATGCACAAAAGGAAGATTCTTTTTTATTAATATATAATTCATTTTATGTTTTTCACAGGAAGCGGAGCACCATATACGCAATATATCCAGAAAATACGGCAAATTTGTTTACCCGCCCTTCAAAACTCAGTTCGATCCGGCAAAACTTACTGAACATTTAAAAATGATGGTAAGTATGACAAATAATAATGGGTTATTTCAATTTTCAATCACACCTTTATTATATTTAGTTTTTCTGTCTGTCAAATTTTAGATAAAATACTAATGCATCTTACGCTATAGATACGACGTATATAATTTTTCATCAACTTTTTAATATAAGATTCTGTCATTCATTAAAAAGAGCGCATGTAGAATATTCTAATTCTAAACGCGCTATTTTCAATAAGAATTGTAAAATATAAATTCTTCGTAGATTCCGTCATTTGAAGGCGAGGTTAGGACTCCCAGGAAAGATAAACCAGGAAGTACACCGAATAGTACCAGAAAAGATAAAAGTAGATCGAATTCTAAAAGTTCAAAGAGTTCTGTACATGATGGGTAAGTATTAATGCGTAACTGTATAATTTTTTTTTTCAGTTTAATCCTGACCTTAAAAATCTTTTTTATTATTTATTACAGGGATATGAGTGAAGGAGAGGATGTGCCCGTGACGCCAATAAGAAAAATGGCAGACGGTGCTGAGATTGCCAAAGAAGATGATTATTCAATTATTGAAAAGTAAGCACTCTTAAAATATAAAGAACAAATCTTACAAATACACGAACACTCCGGTACATGCAGGCATGCACCCACAGACGCATGCACATACTTGACGCAACACCTTCACACAAACAACCAGATGTAGGCCAGTACAGGCTGGTTAAAAATAAGAAGATGCATAAGTGACACCTTAATACATGTGTGAATAGTATTGCCTTTATATAATTGTTTCAAAGTTTAATATACCTTTTGTCATATTACAAAAAGTTAACACACCCAGTAGTGAAAGGATTTGAAAATCGGTGCAGTAGTTTTAAGTTTGTATTTACACCTGTGTAGGTACTGAGAACATAATATATTTACATTACAGAAAAAAAAGCACGGATGTGAATGTGAAAAAAAACGAAACATTAAGAAAGCGACGACGTTCAGATCTAGAGGAAGCAGTTTTTACTATAATAGACAGTAGTAGCAATTTAGGAGCAGACAAACGTAAACGTTTAGACGGTGATAATTCAGAGACTAAAAAACACGATGAATCAGTAGAAAAGAGTACGATTTCTTCCGAACAACCTAAAGAACAAGTTGAAAAAGCGAAAGATAAAGTGGAGACAGTCAAAACCAAAGATAACGAACCATCTAGCAGTACCAACGATAAAGAAAAGTCCACAGAAATTACTTTTTACAAAGTAACGTCTAAAGTGAAACCGACAAGCACTCCAAAAGATGAAGATACTGCAAGGGATAAAAGCACTACTGAAGGTTTTTCAACTCGAAAACAAAGACAATTAAGACAAGACAGATCCATTTCTTTAGAAAATGATGAGAAATCAAAATCACAAAAACGCAGGAATTCTAAGAATAAATCATTTAATAATAACGGGGATAAAAATGCTAGCAAAAAGAATGAAAAAAGTGCAGATAGTACTGGCAAAGACAAAACTAAAGAAATTAACTCGATGATCAAAAATAAGGAATCTGTTACTGATAAAAGAAACATGGCATCGGTAAAGACAAACGCCGCAGAAAACCAGAAGTCGGCGAAGGACCGGATACAATTTGATGATGATACTAGCTTAGCGGTTCTAGCACGCAAAACTAAAACAAATATAATTGGCAATAGCATCACAGGTTTACCGACTATCAGTAGTGTTCGAAGTCTCTCGGCGACCCCCAATAACGAGTCCAATTCACCAAAAACATCAGACTCTCAAACAGTCTGTCGCTCAACTGTCGAAGCAACGTCAAATTCAAGTATTTTCACGCCAACGAGTACAGAGAACGTTCGGAATATGAAAGATGCGGTGACTAAACTACAAAGACTGAGGAACGGGAGTGAAAACCTACCGGTTGGTCGAGTTGGCGTCCGAGCATTTGCCCGAATGACGTCACCGGACAAAGGGCCGAAAGAAACGGCGACAGTGGAAGTAGAAATAAAAACGGAACCAATGGATATCGAAGACGCTGAAAGACACAACGAGAAAATGAATTTGATGAACGCGTTCCGACTCCGTCCAGTGAACCCGGCCGTTACAAGTAATTTACGAGAAGTAAGAATAAATAAAGTTGTTGTCGCGCCCCTTAATTCCCGTAAAACTGCGTCTAAGCCGCCCGAAATCCGCGTACGCGCTAAAAAAACCTTTCCCCAGCCTAAAAAACCTGATGATGGGAGATCTGAGCTGAATGGTAAAAATACAATGGTGTATATCCCGATTCAACCTCCGATGACGCAAGCGCCAATTAGAGGAGTGAGGCCCATCGCTGCCAATGGGGCTGCTAATGTCGCATCCAATCTAAGGCTGCCAACTGCAGTTATTACTACTGCAACTTCGAGTAAGTCCAATATCCTTTGTAATATATTTCATTTAAAATTACATATTATTCTTATATTTGAGAGCTTTTAATTGGGTCCTAAAATTTATATTTCATACCAGGCAGTTGAGTCAAATACACAATTACTTGCAATTTTTTTGTAACCTCTCACTTTTAAAGAAATTCTTTCACTTGACATAACATATAGACATGAAATGCGCCTCTTATCTAATTTTGATCTAAATTGTGTTATGTTCACATTGTTGTAGGTAGCCATATTTCAATAGATTTTGAATTTGCCTACTGTTGATTTTAGTTACTCTTTACAGTTACCAGTATTAACCCAGTGACTACTCCATTGGTGCCGCATACAACGCAAACCTCAAATTCTGCTCCCGCGGTAACCATCACTAGCAACGCCTTAGCAACCGTGCCAACTGTTAGGCAAGTGCCCACAAATGTGCAAACAGTGCCAGTCATAACCTCCGTCAACGGCCAGTGGACTTTCAGTTTGCAGCCAGTTATGTCTGTTGGAGGAGTGGATGTATGTATACTTGTTTAATGAACTCTAATAATATAATTTTAAAAGTTTTAACTTTAGTTTAGTAAACTTTAAGTAAAGTTTTACTTGGACTTTATAGATTATATCTTAAGAAAACATTCTTCTAGCGAACTCTGTCTGCCGTAACTGATTTCCTTAAAATTCCTACCTTAACAGCCTATAACCAGTCTGCAGGACATAGGCCTCTCCCAGGAGGATTTGCCATAATCGCCAGACTCGAGAAGCGTTATGGCGATCGCAGTACCAGACACCTCGCACCATAAACACTGCTGCCCGTCATCGGTCTGCTTTATTTTAGTCGTATTTTTCGAGATCGTTATCCTGCCATCGGATTATTATCGTTGCCTCGGAAGACCTTAAATAGATGTTTTTATGACCATCTAAAATATGCCAGATATAAAGACCTAACCTAACCTATCCACCTGACAAGCGGGGAGATAAGAGCAAGTCCTCCCAATGATGTGAATGCTGATGATGATAATGATGATGTCTACAGGACCTCTCAACTCCCATGGTCAACGGGATAGCGGAACGAAGCAATACAAGCGCGCTGGTCCCGATGTTCGCGTCTGCTTCCTCGTCCGCTTCCTCCGCCACTATCACAGCACCCACCACGCCCGTGTCAATCTCTACGCCGACGCAAGGGAATAGGAACGCCACTCCTCCGGAGGTAGATTTATGTTGTGTTGTTGTTCTATATAAAGGATCATTACATGATTTTAGGTCTGAATTAATAGTACTAAAAATAAATATTTTTGCTTAGTTGTAGATGAATTCTGGTAACTATTTTATGCACAAAAATGTTGTATTAAATAGTTTAAAATAAGTTGTGAAACAAATCTATTTCTTTTAATGACATTAATTCAAATCTAAAGAATATCTATATATTTATTACATTCCGCCAATGTAATGTGTTACATCATCGGATGTAGAAATATTATAAAGTTCTCTCGATAATTGTTCTTTTCAACCAAAAATATCGCTGACATCACCACGGGTTGATTCTCAATCATCAACATGGACATAATGATATCACGTAATCTCGACAGTCGTATGTCCTAAAGTCTATAAAGAGAAATGTCATGAAATTCCTTTTTAATTCTTTACTAATGTAAAGAAATGTAATGAGTTGAAAACAATCTATAATTTTGTGCTTAATCGATCTTGTGGTATGCGAGTCTATAAGGCACGAACACAATCATACATTATTATATGTAAAATTATAAAATATGAATTATTTTACTAAAGTGCTAAAATTACCTATGTTTGTAACATTAAAAATAAATCTCCCCCAGTCCCAGCTACCTCGACTACAACAGCGACCAGCGCTACTGAATCCATTTGATTCGTGCACGCCTATGGGCTGCGTGCCGCCTCCGTCCGCAGCCGGCCCGCTCACCGCCAAGCTTAATCAAAACGCAGTTAAGGTATGGGGCCGTACATATCATGTTCTCCTGAACGTCCTTAATCGACAGGGACTACCTTTTACCCCTAATTTTGATTGAGTTTTGCGTGGGCCTTCGCCGGTTCGCTCGACGCAAAACTAATAAAACGCCGACAAGATTCTCCACCCAACACGGTGATGAACATGATATTACGCATATTGTCGTTCTCGATGAAATGACAGCCACTCATGTAAGTCAAACGGGTGCATACCGCCGCGCCACATTATACTCATCATGATATCGTGGTCTTTCTCAGTGGCTTAACAGTAGGCTGTGTTCAACCGCACCTGTGTTGTGTGCACCACTGTCAACCGGCAAGCTCAATTAGAAACCGTCAAGGTACACATCTGTATTCATATTGTTGTCCTGCTCATTCTCCATGGACTAATAATAAACTGTTTTCTACCGCAAACCATTGTCAACCGCCAAGCCAAGCCGCTGTCGCTGAAACCGTCACAGCACACCACCATACTCATCATGATGACCAGAACGGTCATTCTCGATCGCCTACCAATAGGCCTCGTTCCACCGCCCACCACTGTCAACCCCCTCACCGCCAAGCCAAGCTCAATTGGAAACCGTCACGGCACACGATGGTGTGGAATGTTGTGGAATGACCAGGACCACATGATGAGTACGATGCTACTCATCATGTGGTCCTGGTCACGCTCAATCGACCTACAATTGGGTGCATTCCATTTGTTTCACCAAGCGGGCAAATAGTTAGATTTGAAGCCAATGACAATCATGCCACTTAGTAATTAAAAGACGTCATTGAAATGCACTTGATTAAAACATTCAAATTATTAAAATAATAAGTAAGTGATGTCTTATTTGCAGAAGACACATTTTGAGCGTGGATCTGTTATCTAGTTGTACATTATTTATGATGTAAATGGGTCCATCTTCTGCCCGTGAACACTCCACCGATACACACACCATATTTTTTTTCGTATTTATATATCATATAATTTTCCGCCAAATTATATTTTTCGTATAAGATTTAAACTTACTTCCAGCTTACGGATTTCTTCCGTACGTTGCTGGAGGACTCTTTGGAGAAGGTAGACGAGCCCGTGTCACAGGTGACGGCGCTGAAGCTACAGCTGGAGCAAGAGAGGTGGAAGCATCAGCAGGAGATCGATGAGATCAAACACAACCACGGTTAGTACCGATCCGTATTTAGACGGGCCTCCTCAAGCAGGGATTTTAGTTAAGGTTGTTATATTAACTTCGACGTTAGAAGGCGCCACATTAGGTTTCTAAAAACTGACTTGTGGGTGTTGTATGTACATCCTATGTTCAAGTAGATTTCATATCGTAAAGTTATAAAAAACTTTTTATTTCACACATCAATTTCGTTACGTTTCGGCTCCAGAAACATTAAAACATTTTTTTCCCCTTGAATATGGTTCAATTGCATGTGAGGGCTATTTGGTTCTGTTTATGTTATATTATATAGTACATATAAAATTGATAAAAATAAGTTTGGTAAACGAAATTAGAATTTATTATTACTTTAAATAAAGAAGTTTCATTCATTAATTCATTCACAATGTTGTTCCCGGTGCTCCTATCGCCGCCATACGATCAAAAATATAAACTTTGACAAGTAATTAGTACAGTGACAACAATCCCGCCGATGATGGATGGACTGAAACTGTAGATAAAAAAAAACTGCTAAACCGAGCCAAGCTCGGTTCTTGCCGTTGCAAACCTTAGTGTGTAAACGCCAAAATGCACCATAAACTGCACGCCAAACAGGATGGGTCCAAGTTCCTGGCATTAGTGCCGCATGACCGGTGACGCGAAGTTACGTCTAAGTTGCGAGATACTTGGTAATAATATTGCTAATTCGCCTGTCAAGTGTGTCAGTGTAGTAAGACATTCTACCGCTACTAAGTGTTAAAGAATGCCTTACATGTTACCAGCTGGTTGCACTCCTATTTAGCTTAGGAGCTGTCTAGGTGGGTACACCACCCTCTGAGCTTTGTGTTGCGTTTTGCAGGGTAAAGCGCCATAGCGAGCCAAATTATTTACAGGATGTAAGGCATTTCATCTTTGTCCTCGGTGATGAAAACGCACATGTAACCTTCTTCGATTAAAGTTACGCCGTGCCCCAATGGTCTAGTTCAAATTATGAAATGAAATTTCTTCCCCACAAATTAACCCGCTTTCAAATTTAAGGCAACTTTTTATTGGGATACGCTTTAATATGAAGGCTAAAGTTAATATTCAATTATTGGCATTGCAGAATTGGTTCTAGCAGAAATACGGGCGTCATTTGAAAAGGAAAAAGCACGAGGAATCAACGAAGTGAGGCGCGCCTTGCAAAACGAGCTGGAGGCCTCTGTAAAATTGGCTAAATCCAAGCAGTGGTGAGTATATATATCCAGCGCGAGGATCCGTTTTTTTTATTCTAACTAATGATCTTCACACAAAATGGATGCCTAATGCTTCTTCGTAGTCTATCAGAATCTGAGACCTGAGGAGTTCACATCCTGCATGCTTCCCTCACCGCTCAATCACCACACACTCACCGCACACCGCTCACACGGCGAACGAGAAAAAAAAGTTAATATTAAACTCGTTTTTCACGATTTGTAAAACCAAAAAGAAGCCTATCCTAGAAAATTAACCATTAAGAAATAAAGGCGATTCGTCATGAAACACGAACTTGAATCGACGCCGAGTCAACGACATGCCTGAAAAAAATCAAGAATAGTTTGTGGACGTGTGAAGTTAGCCAACATTCACTGGATCAGCGATGTGGACATCCTTATACCAAAGCCAATAAAATAAAAGGGCTTTGCGCAGCAGTGAGACATTTATAGGCTGCTACTTTACTTTTTATGCTTTTATGTTTGAAGCAGAGTGAAGCAATGGAGATGCGGGTCAGTGACACAACACACAAAAATATTTTAGTATATTCCACAAGTTTTATTGCTGACTGGTATTTGAACCCGGGATCAACGATTCAGATGGCACTTCGTCATAAACACCGCATCGTCATAAAAAATAATTTATAATATATTTACTTTTCAAATTATATTTTTCACCAGCCCCATTGCTAGGTATTGCAAAGGAACGATTTCACGTAAATCTCGACATTTCGCTAGGGGGTTAGCGTTCTTAGTACCAGAACTCGTGCCTTCGGGGATATTTAGATCGTTATTGTATGTTTAGCGATTTCGCCAAATCTATCATATTGGAGGCCATTTTTTTTTACCTATTTACCCTAATTATAATCCCTCGGTGTTACACCTTAGACGTATATCAGCAGGGCCGCGGGGACGCTCACGCGGCTGGCACTTGGAAGCAATGGAACCCAGTGGCGGGTTCTGGTTCACGCCCCACGCTGACTAATCTTTGGTCACGGAGATTAGGAAGTGCGGCGCATCGTAATACCGACATCTCTCACCCCGCGCGCCTCCATCTCAGCATCACCGGTGTGGACACCGCCAGAGCCGCAGAAGGTTACTAGCACTACTCTCCTCCCGCTACTTCCACCTCGGCTGCGGTAGAGGCACCGCGCAACACCGCCAGTCCACTGACTCGCATCCGAAGTGGGCTGGCCTAGCCCAGTAGGAGCGGCCCGCCCGCAGCGTCTGGCCAGCTATTTAGGTTCTTCTTCCGTGGATGATGATGGTGAAGCCTAGCTACTAAGCCCCCTCGCCTCGACAAGGTGAGAACCCGTACGGGGTAAATCTAAAAGATCTATGTCAAGCAATTCATTGTTAAGAGTAATAAATGTTAAAAATAAGTAATATTTTTTTAAGCTATTAAGTAAAATACGTACAATATTTTATTGCAGGTGTGCCAATTGCAGCCAGGAAGCACAGTTCTATTGTTGTTGGAACACGTCGTATTGCGACTACCCGTGTCAACGTGCGCACTGGTCGCAACATTTCTCGGTTTGCACGCAACAGAGAAACCAGGTAAGATACACAAATTAAAGTAAGTGAGACATAATGTTAGGCGCGCAATTAGGGGAGTAGTGGCATCTAAGGAGCTCGGCATTGAGGAAACCTGCATAAACGAGAAATTTCAAATAAATTCGAGGTAGTTTGGACTCTTCCCAGCGCCAAAAGCCTCTCGAAAGTGCAAAAGATAAAACAGTACTAAATTAAGAATCTCGCTGTAGGACTGCACTCTCGAAGAAGGTAGAACTTAAACAAAACGCAACAGCGTCATGCTACTTGTTACCTTACGTTGATATGCTTTGAGTGCTCGTTCCTTGGTTGCGTCACCCATTTGCTACAATAACCAGTATTCAGCTGCAACATTTTTATAACGAATCGAATTTTCATAACGCACACTTATGTAATAGCATTTGGAAAAAAATTTGGAACAACTTTGAAAGCTTGACTGATAGCAATTGTGCTATCTTATTTTTTACATTTTAATTCGGCCTAGAATTTGGCCACACAAACATCCACTTCCATCGAGCAGAAACCATTTGACATTTAATTTAGAATCCGTTCATAGTAATTTAAATTAAATAATGAGACGAAATGTCTTGCAATACTAATGACATTTATCACCTGTACAATTTTACAGAATCCGAATAATTAAGATTTATTTGTAGAAGAAATTGAATTGTTCTTTAATAGCAATAACATTGATATTTTATGCGTTACTGAACACTGGTTAACAAATTTATGTTTAATTTAAGACAAAGTATGTCATTTCAAGAATGTATCAAGAGAACTCTATAGTTCTCTTGATACATTCTTGAAATGACATACTATAGACAATCTCTATAGATTGCTTGTGTTGAGCTTGAGCACGTCATTGTTGAGTGTTTACAGATCACATGTGCCCTGTATCATTGCCCTTTCACAAGAAAATAAAAATTAATAAACAATATACTCTCATAGAAACTTTTCCATTAGTATTAGATTCAGTTCATTGCTAAAATTTTACAATCTTCTTAACAAGTTTTTAGAACCAATGCATATTACTTAGTTAAGTGGAACTATAGTATAGATAATATTCTTACAAACATTAAGTCATTGCAAAATAAGGGGGAAAATACCGTCCTTTTCTCCAAATTCTCCAACCATCCGTGATGAGAACGGGAAATTCTGTCATGAATGACATGCCATCAGTTGCTCTTGCTCATGGAAAAGCTTATGCCCAGCATACAATTTTTATACGTGGTAGAGCCAAGCGGCGGGTTTTGCTGCTGCTCGAATGGGCCGGCTCGTCCGGATTGGTATTACGGCCTCGCAGAATACCGGCGTGATGTAGAGGCATCTTCTGCTTGTGCGTTTCGTTCGGAGAGTGAGGCCCACTCCTCCTCCCCCCATCCCCCACCTCATCCTCTCCCATCTCCCAAATACCCTTAAAGGCCGGCAACGCACCTGCAGTACCTCTGGTGTTGCAGATGTACATGAGCGACGGTAATCACTTACCATCAGGTGAACAGATTGCTCGTTTGCCGCCTTTCTCATAAAAAAAAAAAAATCCTATATACACTCTGGCCAGTTAGGTATTTTTGCCTTACATTTATAAACACAAAATACTAGGTAAGCCTTGTTTCTTCCAGTTAATACATATCGCTTGGAGTATCTAAGTAAATAAATTCCTTGTAATAGATGCAGAAACAATATTTTACACAACTCAATAAAAAATTTCCTTTATGTAACACGGATCAGATACAAAATCATTAAAAGTTTAATAGATTCTACATATCTCCTGAATAAAATATCTATTCAAAATTTCAATGTTCTGCACTTTGTACTTTTTCAATTCCATTTTGTCAAAAGAACTATTATAAAAATTGTTTTATAACGTGTAAATATTATTATGAAAAATGCGAAAATGCTGATATAATTCGATATAATTTTGACATATATATCAATCATTTTGTAAATAAATCTTGATCAAAGGTGATGTTAACTTACATTGTCAAATGAATTTTGATGTTAGCTTACCGTATAATACTGTTATTTTATAGTGGAAACTGTTCTTGGTTTATCATTAGATTAAGTTATTAAACCTCAAAAAGTAATTTCTACTTTTTAAAATGCTGTTTGTTCCGAAATAAAAAAAAGGCCGAGTCCTTATTAAAACGAAATGTAAGTAGTAGTGACTGCCGGCCCTGTGCCCTGTCGTCTGCCACGTTACGTGCAGGACAGCCTACGTGACGTGAAACAACTTTTAACCTTAAATCAACAGGACAACAACGGTAACGAAAATGGAGGGCCTCCACACGACAACGCAATGCAACCCCCCGATAACCTCCCAGTGAGTTGATTTAAACTCTTTTAATTATTTTATACACATAGACAAATTAAATAAGACAACTAAAGGGTTGTCACAATGGTCTTAATGTCTAAGACAGAACTGTGAACTAAGTAATATGTGAATTATAGCATGATCTAAAATCATTCGTTCATGTTTTTAACAATTGAAAACTGTAAAGTCAGTCACTAGTAACATTGGCAATAAAACTTTTTATCAAAAACGTACGAGTATTCAATAATTAATTCGGAGCGTTCATGCCTCACGGCTTTTGATACAGATTTTCAAGTCAAAAATCTTCAAAATTAATAACTGATTTTAATGAGCCGCATAAGCTTTAAGATTATGTATCCTAAATGGTCTAAAACTTACCAGCAAATACTTTCGAAATGTCTTGTAACTAAATCGATAACAAAGTGATTATCTGTTAGAATGGAAAACTTAAAATCTCTCAGATTTAGCCTTAATCCACTTTAAGGAATATATTTTCATCTAACTTTTTAGAGCTATGTATTTTGCTTATGTGTACAAAGTTTTATTAAAATCGGTTCATTTCGAAGATTTTGTATGAGAAGTCGTGAGGCGCAAACGCTCTGAAGTTGTTTACTTAACTTTGCCTTTTTGAATTATTTATCTTGTTTATAACAAATCTTCAAGTAGGTTCTTCTGTCACCACTGGAGTAAATATTCAAATAATACCATTGTATTATTAGCATAATTATATAATATACTAAGGAGAGGCCCACTCCCTCCTCCTTCCCCTCTCCCCAAATATCCTTGAAGGCCGGCAATGCAACTGCAGCACCTCTAGTGTTGCGGTAGGGGTGTCGGTAACCATGAGCCGCTTGCCCCCTTTCCCATAAAAAAAACATATTTTATCAAAATTAAACGATAAGACATAATTAATCATGGACTTACACCTGTGACCATTATTCGTGGTTCATGCAGATCCATGTCCCGTGCGGGAATCGAACCCGCAACACTCCAGCCTAACGACTTACGGCACCCACGGGGGTGGTAGACTCTTACATCAGCCCCACACATGAACCTCTTGTACTGTTCTGACTAAAGATTAATAACGATGTATGAATTTTTGGTGTTACAGAAAACCACGCAAGCGCCGGCCCTGATGGTCGGCAACAAACTCGCCCCTTTGCGCGTATACTCGCAGGAACAAGCGAACGGATCGAAATCGTCCATTATAGGTGAGGTATTATTAGATAGATGTTATAAATAAGTATTTGTCCGTTTGTGACAACATCCCTTTTTAAGAACATTCATAATTGTTATTATATACTTCGCGCACGAATTGTACAAATAATTATCCTGTAAAGTGTATCACGTGCATAATATAATATTTTTATTTTTAACTAACCACTCACAACTTCTGCGACACCTCCGCTACTCTCTATAAAATGTTGAAAATAAATGACCTACGCTACCCCACCTAATTTTCCTTAGCCTCAAAGATCGCTTAGTGCCATTTTCTCTTGCTCTATGCTTATCGGGATAATAATCTGATAACGGCGGGATCTATACTTCGTACGTATAATTAAATTATAATGCTCGTTATGTATATTTATACTATAGCACAGACAATACGTAATAATAGATTTTTATCTAATGGAATTTGGGTTATTATATTATATTAATCATAAAACTTCTCTATATTTTATGTATCATAATATTTTATCTCTAACTCCAAGTGTGCCTACAATTTGGACTAGAAAAAGTACTAAATCTAAATTAAAACTATTTTAAGTTTTCTGTAATAATGGAAAATTACAATTATCTTCTTTGTAATTAGACATTTCGAAAATGTCTCCTAACTTTTGAGACCTATGCGTGTAGTTTCATTAAAATCGGTTTATTCATTTTGAATATTTTGGACTGGAAAGTTTATATGAAAAACCGTGTGGCGTAATAGTTTCTTTATTTTACTACTATTCGTACTTGATGTATAAATAAATGATACATAAATGTAAAATATAATATAAATGACGTATATATAATACAATAATTGTACGTACGAAATAGACCTCGCCGTTACAAGTTTATTACACCGCGGTAAGCAGCCGAGCAGGCCTATGTTCAGCAGTGGACTTCTGATCGGCTGAAATGATGATGATGATGATGATGAAGCAGCCGAGCAAGGCGATCTCACGGAGCTCACGAAAGCATGTGAATTCCTTACAATTTGGCGATAAGAAAAGCTATATAGTGCCAAACTTGAACTCTCTAATTCTCTCGAGCATTAAAGGTACCGTTCACGTACAGAATCCTATGCGTGTGGGCAATGTATGCTGTAGGTAATGATTTCCATACATTTCATCGAGAGTGGCGGGGGTGTGTCGGTAACCAAATATCAAGCGTGTTTATTGTTTAGCCAGAAGCAATGAAAATCAGTTTCGTAATGTTATTAGGCAATTCTTGTAATTAAATAGTGGCCGCCATTTATCCTATATTGTAGGATTCCTTTTTTTTCATTTTAGTTAGCATGATGGAGGACTCGAGCGGCAACCAAACCATGAAGTGCGTCGGTACGTACAAGCCGCAGGGACCGCCACATCTATCTCCACTGAACATTAATAAGCAAGTATGTATAATACATATTGCTACCAGATGTATATAACACAGTTATTACTTGAGAATTTGAATTTTTAGTTACTTGGGTTCGATTCCCGGTGCCGGCGGTCATTGTTAATAGCAACCAAGCAGCGTGGCCGGACCCTTCCCAGCTCCAAAACCCTCGCAGATATTTGAGGGGGCCTTTGCCCAGCAGTGGGCATTACAGGCTCTTACTTTATTTAGTGTATCAATACTGTTTTTTTCATTGTGAAAGTCCACTCTACATTCAGTATAATTACATAAAAAATTAAAAAACGTAATCATTATAAAATACATAAAATATCCTTTAAATAGTGTGTTGGACGAAATTTCATTGAGAATTCGAACTGAGGACCACCCGTCCAAACAACGCAACTAATGATTCTTGACGTGTTGAAGCAATTGAATAGAATTTCACTACATTTTGCTATGACATGTGATCGGTTGGGTATATATTAGTAAAATTTCAATATTAATATTGTGGAATATATTTATATTTCGTAGTATTAAGATTTCACAGCCTGATATTTTTATCTGTGTAGATAAATATCATATACTTTGATCTCAAAAATGATCACAATCGAACACAATTCAAACATCGACACATAATTGTATGTGATCGAAGTTGGAAGATGATTCTAAATCGTTTCGAAACAGCGTAAACCCTTAAATCGTGTAAATGTTGAAACAATTGTTTTTGATTAGTTATAATATTCGTGCTTTGATTAGAAAAGATAATGACATTTTTCTTTTCGTAGAAACATAAATGAGATCTGGAGGAAATGAAGAAACCTGATTTTTTTTTGTTCTATAATTTTAATGTACATAGTAAATTACAATACGATTAACGCAATAATGTATTCAACTAAAAGGGTTCCTTCACTGTGTGACGGCCTGTCGTTGAAGAGTAGTTTCAACGCAGTCATATTTATTTAATTTTCTTTTGTAATAAACTAAGTTTTTAAAGTTGCAAATATAATTCTATCGAAAAACACTACTGAATGAAGCATAAAATGGCAAGAGATGGACACAAGTTTTTTGTTATATTATTCTTCGATACTGCATTTGTTACTTGTGCATTCTGTAAATGTATATAACTAAAACGATATTTATTCGTATTGTATAAAAATACTATATAAATATGCTATACTATAAAAATTATATCATATATGTATTAGTTATTTACGCGTCAAAATTTACCTATTTATTTTAAATATCAATCAATTTTCAATTTTGTCACTACGCTTTTAAACTGGTATGATTTTTCAGTTAGTACATTGTATTAAAAATCAGCCATGTAGCTGATGCTGATATCAATAAATTAATAAATCTCCCCCTTTCCCCTAATACAGTGAAGGTTTTTAAATTTTTCTGCCCAGAGTATAACGACGAATAATATAACGACATTTCATCTAGATTATGTCCACCGAAGAGAACGCGAAGAAAGTGGTGACATCTGGCGGGTATTTGATTGTCGGTGCGGGGGCGGGCAGTAATGCTAATCTTGTGACGTCGCGTCGCGCACACACCATACAATATTACACGTGAAGTGCAATTGTATCTCACGTATGGACATTAAAGTGTATAAAGTATAATACTCAGATTGGATGTCTGCAATTTTATGTTAGGTACACTAATGGGGTTGCCAGGTGGAATTTTTAAACAATTTCTGATGTGAAAGTTAAAACTGACCACACATATTCACGTCTAATATATTTTAGCAATGTGGACTCTAAATAAGATTTACCATTTTAAGTAACTTTACAAAATATGTTACTGTTTTTTGTATAAATAATGGATACAATGTAAAATATTTAAATAGTAACATACATCTGGCAACTACTGTGACAATTAATTTTAATTATAGTTTAGGCTATTTATATAATAATAGACATCGATTACATGCCTCTAGAATTCGTTGTGATGTCGCTCACAGGTGACACAATTGTGACAACTCAATCGAATCAAAAATGAAGTGAATATATGTTAAATGAGGTCCTGAAGTAATGCAAAGAGAAACGACAAATGCACCGATTTAAAAATTAACTCGCGCTAGAATTTAATTTATAAAATTACTGTTACAAAAACCTTTATTTCGTAAATAAGGATAACAGTCGATAATACATTATGTATTTTTCGTATATCTATACGTAAACAATAGTTTAATTATTAACTATTTACATACAAGTGGACTATGTTAATAATGAATTGCAATCATAATGTTATTGAAAACATTACATTTATCATTTCTTCTGTTTTGACATTGCACAGTTAAGGGACATATTATTATATTGTTATTGTTTGAAACTTTTCAGTTTAGCATTTGTCTGTTTTTTGACATCAATTATTTTACAAAAATAATTAATTTTACTTCATTATTATTCGTCTCTAATTTTATTTGAGGTTAGACTTATTTGGTTCGATTTCCCTATTGTTTCTATCGAATTATGGAATAGTTAAACAAATAAAAAAAAATTATAATCATCTAATTAATAATTAACTTAGAAATATAGAATGAACACAGTAAACAGTTTCAAAATAACTATAGAAAATAAAGTTCAATGTTTTAACATTGTATGTTTGTAACATTGTATGTTTGTAACATACAGCTTTTAGCTATTTTAACATCGAGTTCATTGATAATGCGTGTTATGTTATTTGTATATATATTTGAACAGTAGTTACCTTTGCGCATAATATTTCACAGCTAATATTACAAAACTAAGTATATGTCACAGTCTCCCCGAGAGGTAAAAAACTATAGGGAGTATTTAATAAATAATAAATGACGTTACGAGGGTTCGCACAATACGATGCTGCAAACCATTCCCCAATTTATTTAATGTCGATTCTTGACAAGGGGATGAAATAAAAATACTTAGATTATAGGAAGGAAATATTGATTTTGTAAATATTTTTTACGCTATTTCAATGCATTAGCGCCATAGGGATAATGATTATCGTTTGTTTACTGTTCAAAATAAAGACCAAGCTCGGCTTGAGATATGCTGCTGTGTGAAATTGTATGTTGATTAATATTCCTTCGATATTTTGAGACTGGTAATTGTAAGTTTCTGTCTACATTTTAGCGACTAACGGTTTATTGAATTATTCATTACAATGTTGGGAATTTTTGAGTGTTTGAAATTTGATAATTTTTTGAACTCTCTCAATGTTAGTGCTAATAACATTATTCGAATATTATTAAGGATGTGTGTGAAGCTACGTAATGATATGAAAGTGTTGTCATCTTTCATACAGAATATTGGGTGCAATTTTAATGTTGTCTTTTTAATTACGACAATATTTTCTTTAACGTAATTACTGTTGTGAGAATAGTTTAAGCATTTAACAATGTAAATATGGCGATAGTTTTATGAATATTTTTGTCAGCGGTATAGTTATTAAGCTCGATTTATAAGAAAACTAATTATTTGGTACACGATCGATCCTTTATTGGATTTTTCAGTAAATTCTTTGCTATTATACACGAGCATAATTTAATTTTTATTAGCCATACAGCGAGATGTATATTGTGTTTTACTTTTACAGGTCTGCAAGCTTTAGAGCTTCCGTTGTAAGATAAAAATACTTTCAGTTTCAATAAAAATGTTTGAAACTTACTTAATTTTTATCTTTCCTTCCCGTCCTGTTTTTTTTATTCATGAGTATGTGAAAATTTATGACAAATTCCGCCTGTCAGGGAGATATAGAAAGAACGCAACGAGTGGCGCACCTAGCCGAGATTGTTCACACACTCGCTCCATTTTAGGGGGCGCCGGGAGGTCGGGTCCCTGGTTCTGGTGCGTTTTTTTGTTTAGGCATACAACACATTAACGCTTGCCACCACAAGAGATTGAACACCGGTGTAGAGTTCGGATATTTTAGTACTTACATCGGCTTTGTGTTACTCAGTTGACTTTTAGGGTTCTGTACGGAGCCTACGCCGTATGCCCGTCTGTCTGACCCCTACCTAGATGGTAGAAATTTTCACAAAATATGGTATATGCTAAAAATTATAGAAAATACTAAAAGTTAAAAAAAGTTTCTTGTATGGGTATACAAGAAACTTTTTTTAATTTTTACTGTGATATAAAAACGGTTATACATACAATCGACAAGCTTGTATCGTCAATGGTGCAATCCACCAGTAGGTGTTTTTATCATTACCGTGAAGTACCTAAGATACAGGACCCGATGAGAGTATTTGCTGCACGGAGAAGTATCCACGGAATACGGCCGCTTTGTGTCACTGTACGAAGAACTGGTAAGTATATGGTGTTGTTTTCGTAAAAAAATATCTTAAATAATGATACATATAATCAAACTTTGAAGGGGGGGATGATTATACATTGAATATTTTATGAAAATTTTGTGTAGGGGAAGTTTGAATTCGCTAATAAATTTTCGCACAGAAATATTATTATTGCCCGGATTCTAAATTACTCCCTACAGAGTCCTTTTACCTTGTGAAAGTTACACCAAAATCAGTTCAGCCGTTACAAAGATGAAAAGATGCAAGTCAGATTTTGTTTTGTTTCTGAGTTTTGACATCGAGTAATCATGCTAAAAAAGAGTTATTTCATAATTATATCGAGAAATGTATATATGTAGATATACTTTATGCGCACGTCCGTGAGAATAAGAGTAAGAGCATCACAAAGCAATTCACAGGAGACGTAAAGGCCACGGGATGGCCCAGATTTATTCTGGTTATCGAATCCCGGCATAACTAAAATTGTTAAGAGCAATTTTACGTGTTGCATTTACTTACTATGGTAAATTTTCTTTCACCGCTGAACATATATAGATATATATGGATTTAGTAAGTTCTAAAAGGAACCGTAAAACGAATCCAATAATTTGCATAAAATTAGAAAAAAACGTCGGGAAGTGTGGTGATTCAGTTTGCACACATACTATAAATACTGATCAATGTAATATATTCTAGAGTGAAACTTGACTGAAGAGGAAACATCACCATTATACTATTATTTTTCTTATATTTATAACACCAGTAAACTTGAATTTTAATAAATGCCATTATTTGATATAATCAGTGTTTTAGTGGCAACTAATCAAAGAATATGGGTCTCGAAATAACCCTCCCTACAAATAATAACGGACTCTTCAATTCTTCATTACTCTAAACTGCAATATACTGCGCTGCATGGACTGCCGCAAAGGTAAACTGAGCAAAAATATCGCTTGAATTGTCAGTTCTCATCAGCCTCATAAAGATCATAGGCGACATTGGCACAAAGAACGAAGACTTGCGTACTAAATTAATCAGAATAACACATTTCTTTTATGGCAATAGAATTAAAAAAAATCTAAGACATGAATAACATAGAAGAGCAAAATAAAATTAATTCTGTTCATACATAACTAAACAAGTAACACACTCACACTCTTGACACACTTAAATAAAAACTAGCAGTAACCGCGGGACGCAGACATAAAGCATACACGTTAAGAAAACAACAAAATAATTAATTTAGTAATAATGAAGAAAATTTGTGTCGTAAAGACATGGTAACGTCAAACACCTAAGAAAATAAAAATGTAAGCGACTTTCTAGACCAATAAGATTTGCGATCGTTTAAGGCAGGAATTTGGGAATGCTCTTGGGTCCACCTTAACACTCAAACTAACTGAAACTGAAAAAATTCTACAACAACAATACCATGGACTTTCGAGCATAATCCAATAGACCTTTTTAAGAAAGTGATAAGCAACTTACATAAAGGGAAAGCTTTATTCATAGCTACTGGTACAAAAATTTACCAACATGCGTTATCTACACAATCATCTCAATGAATACACCAACAGAATTTAATTACTAAATATAATTCTGAAAGTAATAAAATTATATACTTTATAGATATAGCAGCTCCGAATACACCCAACCAACAAACTACAATAATTGAAAAGCTCTCCAAATGTGCAGAACTAAAGAATGAAATAACACGACTGGCATCTTCAGAAATACTATACTTCCCATAGTACGAATCACTGAATGAACTGAATCGCGATCTGCGATTGATGTTAACGAATTTAGAACCCGACATTGACAAATCATCTCATTATCGTTAACAGCCTGTAAATAGTCCACTGGGACACGAAGGATACAGGCCTCTCCCAAAAGGATTAGCCATAATCGCCAAGCTCGCAAGCAGATTGCCGATCCCTGTACCAGACACATCGCACCTTAAACGCTGCCGCCCATCATCGGTCTGGTCAATTTTGGTCTAGCTTTTTTAGAAATGGTTTTCACTTTAGTTTCATAGAGCGCAAATGACCCGAGTTCGATTTCTTTTAAATTGAATTTTAAATGTTGTATTTACCACGTGCTAGGCGGTGAATAAAAACGTCGTGAGGAAACCGGCATGTCTCAGAAATAATAAAAATATTCTTTCGAGGATATGTGAAGCCCGCCAACCCGCACTGGAGCAGCATGGGCCCATCCCTATTCCTAAACCTACTCTGATACTCGTATTTGAGAAGGAGGGGCCTTTGCCTAGCAGAAGGCACTTACAAGCTTCTACTTTACTTTTTAACCCACCATCTGTTAGTACCATTGCTATTCCAAGGCTTATCCCATATACGCCTCTTATGATACCCAGTGGCAGAAAGGGGGTGGCCGATTCTTAGGCCTATCTCATCTCATTAATGATTTCTATTTTTTAAATTGAGGTAATATACATTTCAATAATAATTCATAAGATTAACTTTTTTTTCTGCTAAAATTGTCTTGAAAATGTTGGGAACCTCTGATCAAGTCTGTCCTAGGCTCAAGACTGAAATAATATCATATACTGGGTGACTTTTCTATCGTTCTGGAAACAAAGAACATCAATGGTATTTCGTTTAGTAGCATCAGTTTTTAAGAAACAGTCAGTCTTTTCCATTTTAAAAATGTACACATTGCCTTACATAAGCATAAGCAGCATATGTAGCCAGCAAAAAACTACAGGAACATCATTATAATTATTAAAAAATGCACTGAATTATAATACTTTATCCCTCTATTTAATCAGCTCCTACATTTTTTCATTTTGTGTATCTTGCGGCACCTGCTTTTGCTAGTTGGTCTGCCATTTCATTACCATGGACCCCCTTATGTGCCTCAACGTAATTCCATTTTATTTGCAACTTATTTTGAACTTTATCTAATTCTTTAAAATCCTTTTCATTCTTCACAGGCTCACCAGATTGCAGCTTCCAACCTTTTCTTTTCCAACCTGAATTTTATCAAAGCTTCTATTTAAATTACTAAATAAGTTTGAATATGTGAAATAAATGTTTGAATATCTTATACATAGAGATATTTGTATGCATTGCATTAATTTTAGAACAGATTAACTGGTCCTTACAAATAATCATGTATCTATTCTATTTTTTTTAGTTACAAAAGAAATGATTTTTAATTGTTTCAATTACATATATTTTTTTAAAATCGTTTGGTTCTGAAAGTATAGTAAAAAAATATTATTACCTGACATCCATTTTGTAACAGAGTTAATTAGAAATTGTGAATCAGTATTAATGGCCAGATTTTTAATGTTATTTTGCAGAGCATGCTTTATAGCACAAGTAGCAGCTTGAATTTCTCCACAATTATTGGTTGCACGACCTGCTACTGGTTCACTAACATTCAGTGGGTGACCATCAGCCCAATAAACACCTATACCTGCCCGAGCACTGCTCTTACCATTTGATGAGCAGGCCCCATCAGTATATACCTGTGGAATATATAAATACAACAATTTGTGTAATTTGCACTAAAACTTTCATCAAAAAATCGAGAGAAGACTGCTAATAAGTTGTTTAATTGATAAGTGATATAGTTAAAGATAAATGTTATAAACACTCTTTCTACATTTAGTACTATGAAAGATCAGGAGCAAGGTACCTTTAATTTCAAAGTATGCAAGTGACCTGGGTGAGAATTAAATTTACTACATACTTAGCAGTGAAGGATAACACTATGAGAAAACACACATGACTAAAAATAAAACAATATATTAAAGAGATGTTAAGTCAGCCAACCTGCACTAGAGCAGCATGGAAAAATCTTCCTGGGTCCTACCTCCAAAGAGTGTAGTGACGATGAGGCTGATTCCCAGCAAAGGGACAATCAAAGACAAATTTTTATTTTATGTAAAAAATATTTTCCACAATTAATATAACCTAGCTTATTTGTATACCTGCACATATCCATGTTGATCTTCTGTAAATTCTAATTTACCACTTTTCCGTTTCTTTATTTGTGGTGGATCTATTAATATGGTTTTTCCAATAGATTTTGAATTTTTCTTTATAATATTGTCTACACCTCTCTCAAATCCTTTTATCCTTTCTTCAATGTCATCCATCTGTTTAGTTAAAATTAAGTTTAAGTTATCGGAATCTTCGTCGCTGTCAGTTTTATCTTTTGATATTTTCGATGGTCTTTTTGTAGCTGTTTTAATTTTAGGTTTACTATCTTCATGGGATGTGGAAATTGTATCATGACTTCTAGTGTTTCGTTTAGTATGATTAGCTAGTTTATATTTTTGGGAAGTACTAGTACTACCTTCCGATGTTATAAACTTCTCAGCATCAACAGTTGTGTTAAATTTTTTATATCGGGCACCAGGAAATCCTTTGACTTGAGCTTCACAATCTGCCCAATTCATAAAAATACCCGCAGTCCTACCTCTCGCTACAGCATAAAAAGGCATCTTGGTGATACTTTTATTAATAAATAAACTTTTAAAGACGTTGAAAAAGTTTAAACACCTCCATGACATTTGATTTTGTGTCACTGCCTCGGACTCTCAGTGTCTCACCCAGTGTCAGATGTCATTGTCAGATTAAGTAGAGTAATACCATAGTACTATTAACGGCTACATTTCAATTTAGAATTATGTTTATATGTTATTATGCAAATGTTATTGTAACCTATAATCTGTTATTTTGTAATACTACAATAACTAATAACTTATGAAACACAACATCATATCAGTTTTCCGTTATTATTACAATTTAAAATAATATCAACTCTTTCATTGATTTTACCTTTAACCCGTAGAGATTAAAGGTATAATCGCTACCAGCAACGCAAACTAATTGCTTTTAGAGATCGTCTATTTAGCGGCTTTAAATCCGCTATAAATATTCTCATCCTAACTAAATATAATAAGCAAGATTTTTTCGACAGCCATAATTTTAAAAGTTCGCGTAAAGTCCAGATGTTGAATAACTAAGAACAAGGAAGCTCAACCTCCTTAGAATAAAATAAAATATTTATAAATCGTTTCTGTACTTCATGAAGAATATTACAAAGTCTATTTCATTTTATTAAGTTCTATATATAAAAGTAAAGTAAAGTAGCAGTCTGTAAATACCCAATGATAGGGAAGATGGCCTTCTCCTTAATATTTGAGAGAGCTTTGGAGCTGGGAAGAGCCAGTGCGGGTTGGCGGAGTTCACACGTCCTCGAAATTTCTCAACTATGTTTAACTTATTTCACCGCCGTACGCGTAGGAATTTCACCTTTGCTATAATGTTAGTGGTTCCGGCACCGCAGTATGAACTCAGGTAACTCGCGTACTATAAAATTAAAGCGTGCATCATCGCTCCACAGTCCATCTGACCAGTAGACTACCATGGCACTTGCTATAGTATAAATAATAGCTATTATTATATTATTGTGTAAAGATATATTATAGGGCTCCCGATACTCGGCGGTCCCGATAGGGTAATCGTGCAAGGCGAGCGAATCGCGACCCTTTGTTCACGGGGCAGTACCACAACCTTATTAATAACAAAATTTTATAGAATATACAAATTATACAGAATAAAATTAAATTCATTTAGTCCATTAATTGATCTGACACTGATTCAATTGGCATGCGAGTTACAAGAGGTTTATGTGTAACAGTCTAGTAGAAACGTTTTCTAAATATCGTATGTATACAGCATCAATTGTAGTGCTGTAGAAACTGTGAGATCATCATTCATTGAAAGATTTAAATCTTCATGTAAAAAGTTGATAAGTACGTGAGTATTTTCTGAGATGAAATAAACATTAAAATGTCCACTTAAAATCATCGATAACGTATCACCACACTTATCCATAAATTCTGATTATTGTATATGGAAATGACGCCCGTTTTAATAAATTTTCTACATATCTGTATACAGAATCAAGTTAAATACCAATTTTTTTTTATTTTTTTTTATTTTTATTGTACCTCACAATAAACTATTTATCAAATAATAATGTATTAATTTAGAATGTAAACAAAGAAAAAGAATACATACAGACAGTTAACCTTCGCTATCTATCGTCTATAAACACACTTGAAAAAGTTTGTAATATAAAAAACTACTTTTATCACGAATACCCACAAAAGATTGATGAAAGTTTGAGAAGCGGAAGACGTATGTCAGGACTGTAGCAAGTGGAAGATTGTCTCTGCCTACCCCGTTGGGAACAAGGCGTGAATACATACATACTCACAAAAAATTATAATTTATATGCCATTCCAAGCGATTTTCTGAAAAACTTTACTAGTTCAGTAAACTTGTTATTAGTTCAGATACATTTTTAGAAAGTTTGCTTATTTTACTAAGTAGGCTCCTTTTTTCCCTCAGAGTCCTCTGGGCTATATACCACCCCTTTTACCTATTCTTGCCACCAGCCAGCAGTGCAACTACTGTTGAGTTTCGGTTTGAAAGGTATACTGGGCCAGTATAAATACAGACCGAGAGTCATTTCATCTTAGTCCTCAGGGATGACAACGCACCTGTAACCTCCGTTGATTGAAGTTGAAGTAGCCGCTTACCGTCAGATGGGCTGTTTGTTCGTTTGTCACCCTAATCCAATAAAAAAAAGTTGACTGATATAGTGGATTGCAGTAAGTTTACACAAAAGAAATAAATTGGCAACAAGAGATTTTTAAAAATAATGTCGTTGGAATAAAACTCATCATTTAATACAATTATGTACTTTATTAGGATACCTACTTAATTAAGTCTGTCACCAATATAATCATATTGTTAACACATTGAATCTATGTCACCACAAATATTTGTAAAAAATGTTTTCGCATAATATCAATAAGTTTAATAAGTGTGTAAGTAAAATAATTGTCCCTTTTATGTATTCCTATTAAGAACTGAGGCATTTAAAATGTAAATATTCATTTGATTTCACATATATAATAAAAATAAAAAAAAAAACACTTCGTTTCCGATTTAGATTACAGTTGTAAATTAACTGTACTATAAATCGGACAGAATCTTTTAATGCTTTCATTTATGTTACGTCGTCGGTACAAGTTTCTATCTTTATACATAGAAAATAGTTGTTTAAAAATTAAGTTATCGGGATATTTATTAATACCTATTATTATTAATACATATATATTAATACCAACTGCTGTGTAGTATACAAGTTAAGCAATTTTGGAACTTTGGAAATATTCGTGACAATTTACATTAGGCGATGGGTTGATTTATCTAGCTGTTACATAGAGCATTTTTCCCGGCCAGTAAATAGAAATAGGTACGTATTTCAAGCGAAATTATTTCCCTTTACCCTAAAATCAATTTAATTTAAAAATACTACATACACAAATATGATATTTATAGCTTTCGAAGTAATCTTTTCTAGATCATTCTTCTTCTTTCATCCATTTTCGTTTAATTGTTTTTCCATTACATACTACAATTATTAAATATGAGTTTATTTTCCTATTTACAAAAACATTAAACCGTCGTACTCGTAGGTACCATAATACATAAGACCACTTAGTAGGTGAAGGTCTGTAGGCTAGAGAGATTATGATATGACGCCCGCCGTGTGTTTTTTTTGGTACAACACATGTTACAGGTCCTCAGTATTTATTACAAAGTCCTAGTCTCCTACTTGCAAATTTAAGCCAATACTGAAGTCAATGTCAAAAGGCGTGACGTTAGTCTACGAGAAGTTAGATTCAAAAACGATTTTCAGTGTAACAACAAAAAGCAATATTTCACTCAGTGACTAGGTGATCCGTGATTGTACTTTAAGAACAGACCCTAAAATGTTGATAGTTTGATGACATATATGTTTATCTTGTGATTAAGAGGTGCAATATGATGGGATTACAAAAAAATCGCTTTTGAACTAAGAAAGATCAGCTCGACATGTACAGCGTAACAAAAGTAAAATTCCAGCAAAACTCGGGTACAGAAAATCTACATGTAATTCATTAGACATTGGAAGGTTAACATACTACAAACTTGTTGCAAACATGTACTACCCCCTTTATTCCAGTGGGTGTCGTAAGAAGATTCAAAGCTTTCCCTTAATCGTGTCTAAGGTGCGAGGTTTCTGGTACTGGGTTCGCCAATCAGGTCGTCGCGTGGCGATTGTAGCAAATCCTCCTTATGAGGGAGGTGTATGTTTTGCAGTGGACTAGCGGCTAAGGTAAGGTATACCTGTGACCCGAATGAGTCCGTTCCACCGAGAAATTGTTTCGTATGGAGAGTGATTGAACGGGGGACTCAAGTACTGGTATCGAGGTTTTCCAACTTAGTCCTCAGGAGTGACAAAGCATCTGCATTTTGTTCCTCAATTGAGGGTAGATATAAGAGTTAATGAGCCACAGCAACCACTTACTATCACCTGTGTCTTCATACGTTACTATTATTTTCTTTAAAAAAAACTCATGTAAAACCTATAATCTTATAATACATATATATTTTCCAAAATCATGGAATATATAGGATATAAGAAGAGAGTTTACAATATGCACCAGTGTCAATCGCGGGGTGTACTGCGGTCGCTAACTCGCCTACCAAGTCGCGACTATGGTTTAATCTTCCATTGGGAGAGACCTATGTCCAGCTGTGAATTATAATAGGCATTATATATATTAGTAGAATTTTTTTTTTACGAACAACTAATTAAAAAAAAAAACTATCCAATGTGGATGGGTAATTGCTTACGATAATCCAAGTAAGTAATCCTGTCTGATGCTGAAGTGGTCATGGCAAAAAGGTTAACATTATTGTCCCGAACGGTGAACAGTTATTTGGCGGTTGACGGCTAAAATAAAAATTTTGCATTATTTGGAATAAGTTGTAATAGTTACGGTTAAACACTTTTATTAATTCAATGGCACTCTATAATAATGGCTTGGGGTTGTTAGATGGAAGGTATAGTTTTATTTATACTGATTAAATTAATGCAGTTTTATTTTACTTAAAAACACAAATTTAAACATCTTATACTTACTTATATATAAAAAATCATTATTAATTAATAAATCACCGCTACGAGTTACAAAAGAATTAAGTATATCTCAAACTTCGGAAGTATACCTACATACTAAATTAACTAAGTTGTAAATTGCTAATGTTAAAGGTACTTCAACACACCCAAATTTTAATGAAAACAATTTAATTTAACAGGATACAACATATTAATAAAATTTGTTAAAAATGTGAACAATAATTTTGGTAAATGGTAAATAGATTATGGTGTAGTTGTCGATGAAAATTATGAAATATTTAGGCTAATTACTGAAGTGACTAGTTCAATTTTAGAAAGCATGAATTTATTTTGTTTGAGATTCGCTAAATAATATTCTCACAAAATTAGGAAATTACTTTACCATAGGATAGGAACAATAAAAATTTCCTAATATTTGGGTAGAAAATTGATGATATCGCATAAACAAATATTTAAGGTTGCAATATAATTTCTGATAATAACAATATAAGTAATTTCTGATAATAAAGACTGAAAACTATTAGGCTACATCTAAAACCCACCCATTCTTTGGCTGTGGCAATTTTTTTCATGCGGACTGAAATATTTTTCTAAATCGTAAATTAGCACCCTGCAGACTAGAGATGGTATTACAGTATTTTCCTAGCATTTATCTATAAGCTTATTTACAGCCGTAATAAGTAAGTATTACAAATTACAGTCCTGTAATTAAATTAATTGAATTGTATTTGTTTAATTGAATTATGAAATGTGAAAAGATTTCATAATTCATATTACGCAGTTACAATTTATATTACGCAGTTTGTTGATTTGTTTAATCTATAACAGATTAAAAAAGGTATAATAAAAAAAGTGAGGATTATCATGCAAATTTTTGTTACACTCCAAATGGTATTCATGGATAGTTGATATTTTAATAAATGTCGTAAAGAACAGTATTATAATAATAATGTTTTAATAACGTTAAACTAATTTACAAAGTGTTTTGTTTATAATTCAAAATTCGATTTCCGTCCACAGGCCGTCTTTTAAATGCTTAGACTTAAATGACAAACTTATTAAAACATATAATAATTGTATTTTCGGAAAGTTTGTATTCTCTTTCAAATTATTTAATAATTAGATGTGACAAATTGTAACAAAATATCTAGTTGAAACAATTATTAATAATAGTAATTTTGAATTATTCACATACAAAATTCATAAGTGCGTAGTTATTATCTACTAAAAAAAGGTCTATAAGTTTATTGAGTTGCGACCAAATAAGTGCAACCTACACACGACGTTAAGCGTGTTATTGTATCGCTTCTAATACTTTATTGTATTTTATTCATAGAATAAGATCTTATAATTTATTTTATTCGTCTAAATAATTATCTATACAGGATCTAAGTATTAACAGACTCTTGTGAATTATCATAGTAAAGAATTCATACAGATTGTAATTTTTAATTAACTTGACATTTTCATCAATCAAAAATATTTTTTGGATGTAATTACACTATCGTGAATCGTGAACTCCTATCAAAAATATTTATTATTATTCTTAATAATCTGTGCGTGTTTTAGATGACAGTACGTGTATTACTTACCACCACCGCGTTCTTTATCACTGCAGCCAATCCCCATTGATTTATATTCGGGAGTGAATTTACTCCCGAATATAAGCCTCCCTAAATATCCCTCGTAATTTTGTTTAATTACATTACTATAATACTTATTACAAAATAATAATCCGCTGTGGATGGAGCCGTGATATGAATGATTAACTTTATGACGGAACATGATGAAGCAAATAATTTTAGTTTATGTAAGTACTTACATATATTCAAGTTTATGATATAATTATCAAAACTTAAAGGTTTTCTCAGTTTAACTCAGATGTAACAACGTAAGGTATAATATTTTTATTTTAAAATAGCGGGACACAGACATACGTAAAGTAATTACGATCTTTATATTATTTTTAATGTAAATTATATTTAAGGATTCTTTTTAATGAACATGTGCTAAATAATAATTTAAATATGTTGTGGTGGTATAGATTACTATTTAGTAAATAATATTTGATCGTATCATACAGTGAATGTGACCATAGTTAGGAATCTACATTCACTTTATTACGTAAATTTATAAAAAACTCACGCAGTCATAACTGTAGTCGATTTCCTAACTTTGAGACGAAATAGCTGTAGAAAACAATAACAAACGTAAATAACATAAACACTAGTAAAATGCTGAAAAATCTAAGCGAAGTGTTTTAAAACATATGTGTTACAAAACTTTTTCACGTTAACAACACTACGTTCACACTATTCTACAAAAGTTTGTCTTACAATCATCTAGATGCTACACGTCACAAGACACGTATCACCCGCTAGGATACGTTGCAAAAATATTTCTCTGTCACTAAACAACGGCGTAACGATAACTAACAAAATGGTCATTTCCTGTTTAAATTCAATTGCACACATTCACGGCGCTCTTTGGTGTAGGTACACTGTAAAACGACAACGTCCGCTGGTAATATGACCGCGGACAGTCGAGTCCCGCTAATATACTGAACACATCTAAATGGAACACTCGTCACTGTCGCGCGCGTAATCCTCATCCTCCTCGTCCTGACTGCGTGGATTGTTTTTTTTCAATTTCCCAGACACAACGCCAGTGTTAACTTTACTAAATAGACTACTGCGATTCAATCTTGAGAATTCTCTTTGCGGACTGAGCCTTTCGGCGATCGCTTTTTCATAGTTATCGGAGATTTTGTTGACACCGTTCACGGGACTAGTAACCGGTGATTTGTTGATTGCTTTGTTTGGAGACGTAGCAGATCTTTTTAGCTCTGCGTTCTTATCGAACACTGTGCCGCTGGTGGCGGCCGTGTAAGACGGTGGATCCTTAGCACGAGCGCCGGTTGGGTTGAGGAGCTGCGAGTACAAAAAGCTATTGTTACCGAAGCCCGCGCATCTGTTGTCCATCTTCCCGTTCATCATCAGTAGGCTAACCGGCTTCTCTGGTGGAACAGGTTTCTCGATTTTCCTGTCAGAAAGCCCGTTCTTGGGTGTGTTTTCAGGTTGATTTGGCCATTTATTGGCATTGCCGATTGAATAAATGGAACTCAGGTTGACGAAACCGGATGATGGAGCTGTAACAGGTTGGAGTTTGGACGTGGCTCCTAATGGTTCCTTTCCACGGCTTACAATACTGGACCCACCGTCGCTAATTGTGGAATCTTCCACACTGGATTCCTCAACTACTTCTGTGTTTGTGATGTCATCTATATTAGGCGATAAACAATCGTCGTCGGTCTCATCGTATGAGCTGCAATAAGAGAATGGAATGGTTATCAGATTTGGTTACAAAATGAAATATATCAAATGTAAACAAACAAGATATGTACTGAATGCAACTGACATTTCTTACTAATGTTAGTGTTATTTCATGCCTAGTCAAATGCCGATGAGTTTGGATATTATTTACAAAACATAAGCTAAAAATTGGCATGTGTGAACAAAGGGAGCATATATTTACATAGTAAATAACTTTTCATCAGTAAGGCAGACAAAGCAGCGAAATCAATGGCAAACAAATTCGAGGGTTTTTGAAGTGATTGTGAAATCTGAACAATCGTTTGCTGCTGTATTTTTAATAATTAATGCGTCGTTTATATGTAAGTTCATTCCAAGTTTTCACACGAATAAGCGACAAGTTCACGATGGGCAAAATGCAATTCCTTGCATCATCAGCAAGGCATACCCGAGATTAAAAAAGCTTTCCCAGGCAATGACGAACGTCAGAAGATAAAAAATGTCCTTGACATTATAAATGCAGTATAAGTGCATACACAACACGGCAATTCATGAACACATTCTTACCCTAGCATAGCCAGTTCTGTCTTCCTCCCTGATGAAGAAAATTGCAATAATAATGAAAATATAAAGATACATATTATATGTGTTATAATAGATATAATATAGTAAACTAAATAAAATGACTCGCATATCTGAAAGTGTAATTTCTCGGAGGCCAGCTCGGAGGCTTACTTCTACACACTTATAAAAACGTGGATCATAAATTTTTAGTGCATTCAGAACATATTTATGTAGTATAGCACAGTTTTTAGATGTTATTACTCTTGCAGAATATAGTAAAGCTATGTGCGACTACCATTAATTGGTCTCAATAATCGTTAAGTGCGTTACAATGCATGATTATGCCTTATGTACTATTCCATTGTGCTTTGACTTATGCGATACATCTGTATTTTCTACGTTACCGCAGCGAATTGACAATTATTTGAAAAATCTATATCCGTTAAGTCGACTAGCATTGCACAATTCATAGAACTTATTCACACACTTCTTTTTCTCTGCATCTTTAATTATCTTATACAGTTGCCTGTTCATGAAATAAAAAATATATTATTTAAAGTAACAAAGTCTATGGACGAGCATTTCATTTTAATTTGGTTTGTCAATAAATACTGCCTTACATTTGGTCCTGCGCGTCGCTGCCACCCTCTTCAGCTACTAGCAGCTCGTATTCTTCTGCGGCGAATCTATCCCATTCTGACATCTGTAATATTAAACACACATTTAATATTATTTTGGAATTAACTACTTATTTCATATGCTAACCACTTTTTCTGGTTTAAGAGGCAGTGGCGAAACCGTGTAACTGATGAAATTAAATAATTACTATCTGGTAATGGGCATCATTGATGCGAAATGCGATAGATGCAAACATGCCTACCAACATATTAACTAACAATTTATTAGGAGAACTTCCGCTCTTTAAATTCAAATTAAAATCGGATGATACATTTGAGCCACCTTGTATATTTATGCTTTAGGCGACGCTTTTAGTGTGTCGATTCTATTTTGGTGCAGAGTCTGATAATTTATTAAATCGTGAAATAATAAAAAAAATGCCGATCACCTCGGAATCGGAGTCGCGCTGCGTTGCGAAGGGATCGCGTTGTTCATGGTCGAGGTACTTCTCTAAATTAAAGAATGTGTCGAAGAAGATCGGCGTCAGCTTGCACCTCTTGAGGTCCGTCAGAGTTATCTTGCCCTCTTCCGCTGGATGTACCATGTCTAACATCTGTACATTATTGATTTCTTTATTAAAGTAAACTCTATAGTTGTATTACTTAATAGTTGTATCTTTCACAGATCGGGAGTGTGCTTTGTTCGATTCCGGGTATTTTAAGTACTGATTTTCTATCTTTTCGGCGATAAAGGAAACCATCCGCGAGAAGATCTTATTGCAAGAGAAATAATAAAAAATGGGTACTAAAGTCCCGCCAATCTGGACTGGTCCCGGCTCCATAACCCCAGTTAAAAATGAGTTGGAGACCTTCACCAACAATAATAGGGTGCGACTTACATAGTAATAAACATACATATGCACAATATATATTTACTTTAAATTTCTTTTTGCATTGTGTTGACTATCTGTATAACACAAACAAAGTAATAATCAAATGTAGAAAGGTCTTATGTGTGTAAACGAAAACTTTCGTTGGTTTCTGAAGTATGTTGCTGTGTAGCGCTTCAACTAACTTTGAATGCTTGCGCCGGAAAGTAGTTGCAAAATAATGCAATAGAGGGCTCTAATCTGCAACCCGTAGTCCGTACCATTCGGTATACAATAAGAATACGAATTTTGTTAATATTTTATAAGGGTCATCAATGCTAGTCGCGTGGCTCAGTAATCTGCGTCGCGGGTACGAATACCAGTCTATGCTATATTTGTACAACAGACAATCTCATTACATAGCTATACTACTTACGTAACCTAAGCGAATTAAGGCACAGAATATGTTATTCAAAGCCAAATTCATAACATATTTATACAATATAAGCTTTTTGCTGTAATAACCGGGGTTATAGAACATATTTCCAAACATGTTTATAGTGTGTGGTTTTAAAAGAAACAATACAGCGGACTACAAACCTGACATAAGCAGTCATTAAACGGTAACGTCTCTATACCAATAGCCTCCATACGCTGCATCTGTTCTTCGTAGAAGTATTCCAACTCGTACATAGATATAAATCCATCACCATCGAAGTCCATACACCTGAAAACCAGTTTAATATTGTGAGTAAATAATATATAAAACATTATCTATATTTTAAGAAAATTTGATGAACTAAGGGGAATTAAATAAATCTCAATAATTTAAGCAAGTAATTCTTGTATACATGTATATAACTAAATACGTAAAATGTTTTCCAGAAACGGCTCTTATGATTTGGATGAAATTTTGAATTTAGATAATGTTTTAGTTTCCAAGTTTATTTCCTGAGAAATCTCCGTTAGTAATGTTATTATATCCGCAAACGTCCATGTACGCACGTGCGTACATGGTTTACAGACTTTATCAGAACTTATATGACTTTAAGAGAACTTCATGTGCTTGGCATGAGAAATAAGAAGTTTTAAACCAAAAGCTTAGCTAAGTCTTACAGCTCGTCATGTTTTCACTAAAAAGTTATTGAAAGATGAGATGACCAATTAGTTTTATGACAATATATTTTTAAACGTAACTAACAGTTAAGCTGTGGCTATCAGAAGTGACTCCTTGTTTGTATACACTTGCGACACTATAATAACTCATGCGCAGTTGAAAAGTGCCGATTGAGATGTTGTCCACATGGTTGAAATCTGTCAGGAAGACATCGTTATCATTATAATATAATATCGAAATTAGTTTTATGACAATAATCTACATCAATCTAAAAGATTCCGTAACATAAGCATTTCCACTCCAACGCGACACGTGCCACGATAGCCGAGTGGTTAGGGGAACTGCCTACGAATCAAGGGACCCGAGGTTGATATGTGATGGGCCAGTGAACTTTCGAAACTTATCTACGATTATTATCTTCTTCCAGAACATTAAGACGACCTTAATATATAAACCCTCAAATATACTCAATATACGGCCGTGTAAGCTTATTTTTATTATTACAAAATCCCATTTCATTATCATGGTATTACGCGACGTAATGATACGGTATGAAAATGACCGCTTACGTGACCGGGCGATATCGAAACTTTCTCGAACTCTCCACGCATGCCACGCCGCACGAAATTTCATTATCGAACAATCTAGATTATCAACGGTTAGTGAATTTTTAACGTAACGGCGCCTTGACCCTAGGTTATGTTGTGAAATTATATTTCACAATTTATTAACTACCTAAATGTACTCGACGTTTACCCAATTCATGCAATATATGTAAATAAATACTTATCGTCCAAAAGGTTCCCACACTAAAATAAGTTAGAATAAACATACGTTCAATTGTGAAACAATGTTAAGTAAGTATTATATGCTAGTCGCCGCGTATGTCGTAAAAGTCGATAAATGTAAAATCCAGTAAAATCTCATCGTCTCTGACGAACGGCAAAACCGTCTATAACATACCAGACGTAAATAATAATCCGCCTACAAAATTAAATACTGTAAAAAATAGATACGGTAAATTCCGCCATTGGGAAATTTTTCTAACATCTCATAGTCGCACTCACCTGAACCAATACTCGATAGCGGTAGGATGTGTCTTATCCTCTTCAGCCAGTAGAAACCAAACAAACTCCGTGTAGGACATCCTCGGTTCTCCGTCAGGCGTGAGGCGGTTCTGGTTGCCGCGCGTCACGCAACCGGACAGCACGCGCTCGATCATACGGCTGGAGAGAGCTGGATTAAAATATAACACATTAATGATTAGATTTCTTTTTTTATTTGTCCGGCTCGTTTACTTAACTATACGATTATATTGTCCTGGACGATTGACCACTACTATATATAATGTGAATAGTATTAACTAACATAACATAAAACATGGCTTATAAAATACTAAATAACCGCGTCAGCCTCGCACGACCAAGTTATATAAACTAAATGTGTATATATTATACGTAATATAAAACTTCTACATGAAATATTCTAAATGATGGTGAAAACCGCATTGAAATCCACTTAGAAGTTAAGAAGTTATAGGCGAATAGACAGATAAACCCGGATAGCGACTTCATTTAATAATGTTTAGAGATAAAATCATGAACATTATGGCTAAAGCAACGATAGCCGAGTGGTTATGGGTCAGTGGAGGGATTTGCCTCCTAATCAGGAGAATCGAGTTCGATCTCATGTGTGGAGGACTCGTAGCAGGGTTTCGAAACTTATGTACGATTTGTATCGTTAGATAGGACACTGAAGACGGCGACAGACTCTCCACCAGTCACGTTATCCCAAATAAGCTTTGAAGAAAAGGACTAAAAATGTCTAGACCTCAGACCACCCCAGTATTGTGTATGTTTAACATGCAATTATTCTTTATCAGCTTTGTTTACATTTTAACTCCAAGAACATCCTCCAAGTAAGCGCAAAAAGCTCAAACCGAAATACTTCTCGTGGTTGGTTTTCCTACACTCACCATGCTGAGCTTCTGCTCACCCCTTCACCTCGTTTGTTAACTAGCATGCTACACCAACCTCAGCTGCACCACGTGCAGGTGTGGTTGGCGTTTGGAGAAATAGATGAGTATATACCCTCTTACACTAACAACTACACAATTTATTTTCAGAAACTGACATTCTGTCCCATGTTATCTAAGAGAAGAGGGGACAGTGAATGTTGTACTTTTATTTTTATTTGTGTGGAATGAATAAGGATAATCAGCTACACCGTCTAATCTCGTGAATGTCTCAAGAGTCGATTACGGGAGAAGCGAAAGAAGCATTTAAGGTGTACCTAACTCCGTGTCTGATAAATGTGTAAATACAACCGGATGATGATAAAGGAAATTAATTAGTAGCGAAAAAGAAGGTGATCCTTCCATGGCCAAATTAATGCCGATGATAACGAAATAACGGTTTCAGTACAAAAGTTCGGTCTGTTGGAACGCACATCGCTGCGATAGTGATGCAACGTATCATCTGGCTTCTCAATGCTGAAACATGCTTCGATGGAACAGTAACAAAGACAATACTAAACGTTTTCGTACAACTAACAGACACGGCATGGTACATAAATTATTGTGGCACAAAATATTAATATTAACATGGATGTGAACGATTAGTTCAAGGATAAAATAGAGAACTTACCGTGATCGTTGTGCCTCGCGAGATCATGCTTATCTATGAACAGGTCATGGTCCCTATCCAGCTCCCAAAACTTGCAGTAGATCACGTAGAAGTGCTCATAACTGGAACAGACATTTAATCGAATTTATTGGATTATTTCGTATTAAGACACGAACAGATTCCGTAATTGTTATCATACAAATCAGACCTTTGAATTTTTTTTATAGAATACAGATTATTTTACAGATCGTCATTTGGTCAAGTAAGATCAATCGAATCAAATTCTTCACCTTTGCCGTTTGTTGAAATGCCTCTGATATTTTGTCAGGTTTCCTCAAGCCGTTTTCCTTCACTGCTAAAACTACGTTATATATAGAATGGACCATAAACGCGACGCACGCACCTATCAGTTTCGTCTAGGAAGTGAACACTTTCGTCATTGGCTAAAACTGCTGTTGTGTGCCTTTTTTATTTTAATAATATATTATCGTATAATATTATTAAACATTTATTTTTTGCTACCCCCACTGCGTTCCTTTTCTTTATAAACATTATATTCCTTACATCAAATAATCACTCACACAATTGTGTAAGAATTTTATCTATAAATCTTTCTTCATGACAATATTAAATATAAATTTCTTTACATAAAGCTATAATGAAAGTTTATAGTTACCTAAAATATTGTGTAACTTGATTAATATCTTCCTCGTCCTCTAACAACTGAATAACTTGAAGTAAATTCGATCTTCTTAGCTCTGCGATTGATATTCTTCCCGACCATGAGCGATTCACGCAGTAGAATATTCTTGCGATTACCTGAAAAACGATAAATAACTTATTTAATGAATTGGAAATGTGTTATAAAGTGTCTTAATAAAATCTTATATTGTCTCGCTGCATAAATTTTCGTTTGTCATTACTTTTATAAATAGATTTTCGGGAGTTTTGGGAGAAGCATATGTTTTTTCCGATTTTGTTTATAAGTCGTATGAGGATTATATGGGATATAAAAGTTCGTCTAGAATATATTTCTTCAGTCTTACCTTGAAGAGACAAAACAAGACTGAACAAGTTAGTTAAGACTAGCATTCGCGACGCCAGTAAATTGTTCCACTCCTCAGTAGTGCGTACCAGAAACGAGGAAGCGAAAAGGAAGCGTCGTTTCGTCCAAATCAAGGTACGTCCACCTCGTAATATAATCTGTCATATGTCTCTTCTTATTTACTTTTTTTATTATTTTTACTTTTTAAACGTAAAGTAGTACTTGAATACAATTTCTAATAGTTTGCTTTGCGCATTAGAAATGACGAAGTATAACACTACATCCGAATGCAGGTGATGTCAACAACTTGGCTATTCCACTGAGTCAAAGTTGCCAGTTGATACTAGCAGGCAATGACAGCTGTATACGTTACAGAAACGAATAAGCGCTTGTTATAGGATTAGGAGCTGTGAAATATTGTCTCTCTTTATAAGGAGTTCCAGAATCCTTGCAGCAGCCTCCGCCATAGATACGGTAAACCGTCCAAAGTTAAGGTTTGAAGAGTTTAGACTGTTTTAATCTCGACATTTAAGAGTGCCCTACATATCTCTCCACAAATCTGCGTATTCAATGATACTCCAGAAAGAGGTACTATTAGATCGTTAATATGCGGGCATAAGAGAATTGTAGAGACAATAGACCCTTGAGGAATTCAGGCGTTAATTGCCAATGTCTCAGACAAGTAAGCAGCCTTAATCGCTATTCGTGAAGTTATGAGTCCAGGCGGTCAGTGCAGGCTGTGCAGCATTCTAAAGAAAATTAGATAGTTTGATTATAAGGCCTGCATGCTAGACCCTGTTAAAATACTTCGAGATATCATTACTCACCGTATGCACGTATCTGGAGTGGAATTCTGTAGCTTCTTTTAGGAACGAAAGACCAGGGTGTGTGTCAACAACGTCCTGCACCAGAGGCACAAAGTCTTCAGGAGTCAGCGAGTTGCTCTTTCCCCGTGTCAGTATGTACACGAATCGGGACGCCAGGTCATGAAATTGTAACGTCATTCTGAAATATAGGGAGTGGCGCCATAATTAATTATTAAACCCATCATGTGAGTTAAAGAAAAATGCATATGTTCCTTGATATTGTGTAAATAATGATTATTGGAACTTACTCTCTCCAGAAGTCAATAAACTTGTGTCCATCGACTGGTGCATGCAAACTTTGCTGTGTGGCCAGGAACAACGGCATCTTCCAGTAAAGGGGGCACTCGCACGCTTTCACTATGTGCTTAAAACTGTCGCGTGGAACCTGATGGCAAAATAGTTAAATTAATTAGTGTGTGACCACAACACCATCTTCCGATATCTAACCGAAAGTTATACAGCATGTATTTTAGTATTATAAGTATGAGTGTAAACTCATTCCTCTCCGCCTTCCCAAATTGGATGTAACAGGTACGCGGCAACATCACAGGACAGATTCTGTGTCATAGACACTGGATAACCTTTCAATACAGCATCATCAATAGACCTGAGCGGTGAGCGGTGTTGTATATTTTCCACCTGTTTTTATGGTAAAATATGTATATACAACGTAGCTTATGAGACTTCATTAAAATTTTAAAAGCATCACCAGTTTATTTTATTTTGGTAAACATATAGTGATATATAGCTTGATAAATTCAAAATTCTTATTAATGCTTCACACCATTTTACTTGTTTTCGCATATTGTAACTAGAAAGTTTATTAATTAAGTAATCAATCTGCTTGTTTGCTACTTGTATATAATCGAATCACAACAATTAAGAAATCGCATTGAACCATTCCTTTGTAATATAACCTTTCAAAGCAATTGGGGAAAAGTTAAAAATATCAAAATCAGGAACGCCATCCATTCTATTAATTAGGTTTGCTGATCTGATGTAAAATGAATTTTGCTTATATTTTGTAAAAATATGTGAAATATCAAGATGTCTTGATTTTCTAACGGATCTTGAAGGCTGAAGATACTTATCTTAGACAAGAGCTGTGGAGAATCTACCTGGCATTGCGCAATGTTAGCTAATAAGGCATTATCTGCTATTTAACGACTTTCATAAAGAGGTAACATTTGGTGTCTCCTACATCTTGATTCATAATCAACGTCGTATTTCTTGCACTTGCCACGTCAAAATATAATCTAAAAAAACTAGAAAAACACGACAAGAGTAGCTTTAGCCGATTTCCACCTAATTTCATGATAATGTCCAAAATATGTTTGACTACTTGAAAAGTCTTGGTTCAAAATCAAAACACGTTGAATTGTGAATGACGCTGAAAAGTAAATCGCGTGGCAATAGTTGCAGGTTGAGACTAATGGCCCATGCCAAGAGATCTCATCAGTTTATGTGTAAATCTGTTTTTAGCGTTATCACCAAAACAAATATATAAAAGTACAACCTTTTCAACCTTCTTAAGAAAGCATTTGAGTGAATGTAATTTTCAGGTAAGTAATTATCCATTATCCATCCTAAAAAGACGAAGAATTTCATTACAACTAAATTATAAATTAACGGTTATTTTATAAATATTTATTGCCTACAAAAATTGCAAAAGCAATTTAAAAGGCATTGCAAAAAGCAATTTAAAAGGCTCTTTTTTGTTCACTGCCCTTCAATATTTTCATTGCAATATACCGGTGTTAAAAAGCAGTATATATCTGTGGCCATGGTCGGAGCTTGGGTGGTCTCGACTTCCGCTATTAAGGAATATAGGGCACTGGGCACGACTCAACGTGTAAACCATCTCCAGTGGCTGCTTTTATCGAATAAACAATCCTTTGAAATTTGAACTATTGTTGGGCTTAATTCTTAATTTCCGTTTGGAGAAGATGAATGTGTAAAAGCAACTTCACGTGTTCACGTTTAAGACGTTTAGTTAATTTGTTATTAGATCATTGCTTATATTATTGAATATTTGTTAGCAAATTGACTTCTTTTACAAGAGTTTTAGTTAAGGCATATTAACGTTTTTGTAGGTTAAAAAGTAAATTTATCACAGTTTAAGAGAAACAGCAGACCTCGTCCCCTATTATCTTCAAATTTAAATGGGACTTTCCTCGAGGTATTGCCTTGTCAACAAAACAAAGATCCACCTAAAGCTATAATCGCGTCGATTGGCAAGCGGATCAGCGACCGCATCCCAGACGCTGAAGACCGTCATCTGTCTGACGTTTTTTGAGATTAATTGGTCACCTGTCGGATGCCGGGGATATGTCTTTTTTTCCACTTAGTCCACTTATAACACCTACGAAAAGAAAGGGAATGGCAGATTTTCTTTTGCCGCCACCACCATAGCAATACAGATAATATACTGTTAGTATTTTTTTTGGCAGATCTCTGAGTCGACTGTTACATCTTCGCGATGAGACGAAGTAGTAATTATCTTGCACCGGTAACTTACCTTATTAGCTCATCGCGCTAATAATAATAATCAGTAAGATTATGAGTATAACTGCAACTATAAGCATTATTATAGCAATCCAGTGATGATAAGTAGCTACTGTAGACCATAGGCACCTGCAAACAACTTCAATCGGAGAACGGTAAGCCGTTGTGTTGTCACCCCTGAGGACTGCGATGGAATGCCTCTCAGTTATCTATGCCTGTCAAACCGAAACACCGTAACTACACTGCTATTTGGCGCCAGAAATGGGTTGAGGGAACCTATACAGACGACTCCTATAGGAAGTGAAAGAGTCTGCCAACAGTTAAAAATAAATAAGATCTATCCATGCATTGAATTTCTGAAATGTGGCGACTGCGCCAGTCACTGGACTAAGCGTATTGATGCAGCGCTGCGGATCGCGGGTTCGATTCCCGCATCGTTAAGTATTTGTATTTGTCCCGTGCTAAAATAATTCGAGTGTTTGTCCGTGTATAATTATATGTATGTAATATAATTTAATTATGTTTAAAAGATAAATGTAAATAAAAAAAACTTTAGTGAGATAAAATCGACTCCAGTGTTCTCCTTCCCCCACAAGTTTCATAAGTTTAAAAATTAAAAACAAATTCCATTTTATAACAACAGAATTTCATTTTTTATACATATATGGTTATATTCACAAGGGCAGGAGAAACCTTTGCTTTTGTCTAGTTACATAAAAATGTATGCTTTCACCGTAAAATATGCATAAGCCTTGCTTTGACAAAACTTGAAGCATAAGTAAGATAAATATTACACTAATAATTGTATATTTACATATATATACTTTATATACAGCTTTCACTCTTTTGCGTTGTGCCACAGATTGTGCGTTATTTATGTGCATATTTGTCAGAGAATTGGATTTCACAGTGTCTGTGCGAAGACAGCTAGTCGTACGTTTATTTGATTTATGTTAATAAATTACGTAAAGTCATATTCGAGTATACTTTGAGGTGCCTAGCGTTAGCCATAGATCGTATTTTATAAAATATCTCTATGGTTACTACCGACAAAAATGTAACCTGGACCGTGGTAAAAAATTAAAGTTTCGGGCCTGCAGTAATTGTTCCTACAGAATCGTTAGGCCACATTTCATTTTGGGAACTCTGCTGGTATACTTGATACTTTCGAAACTTCCTTATTCAGCGGGTATTTGCCTTTTGCTCAGCCTTTTCTGCCTTAGGTTCGAATACTAATTTCACAAATGAGGACAGAAAACAATGCTCAATATTTGCGCTAAGACTAGAATAATAACTCTTTAATCTTGTTCAGTGGACATTTTTGGATTGCTTTGCCGAAAATGTCTCTATAGGGAAAATGTAATATTTAAGGAAGTAGTCAACATTCAAGCTTTAATGACAGGACAAGGATTAATGACAAGCGGAAGCTCTCTCTTTACAGTAATTTTTAAAAAAGGCATTCTTATTGTCCAAAAATAGATACATAGCCAAAGTTGTTTCATTCAGAATTAATTAATTTTCAAATATTTTTCTTTAATGTCTACCTTGATCTACTACTTTGATGTAGAATAATCTGAATTTCTAACGAAATTCATCGTCCATTCGTTATGCATCGTCTCTAGTTTCAGTGATAAAAGATTTTTCAAGTTTTTGGCATCTCTTCAAAAGGGAAGATGTGAAGTGTCAACGGCCTAAGTTTAAATCATGTGAAATGGCAACGCACAGTAAACGTTGATGTATCCTATAATTCGAAAATAACCTATGTCCATACAAAGACTACTTTGCAAATTAATATAAAATTTTATTCATAATTATTGTTAGTAACATGCCGCATTTGTGTAAGTACCTTTATTAACTTCATTATCATTATTAAAACTTATAATAATAGGTATAATGTAGGTAGGTACGGTATTCTTACGGTGTCTGTTTTACCCCCACTCAGCTGTCTGCTTTATTTAAAACTAGGCCAGCATTTATTTATTTATTTCTTTACATTTAGGTACAATACAGCCATCAGCCTATACAAATAATATCATTATGATGTTACTGATTCGAGACCACTTCCAAATTGTACACGACAAAAATGTAGAAATAATATTTTATCGTAAATGGCATTTAATACTGCAATACTTCAAAACACTTCCTATTAACGAGACGTAGAGAAATCCAAGAACTTGCTCTATTAAAGAGATAACGATACGTGTTACGGAAGATAGTATTCTGTTTGCTTCACAATAGATAAAATTACAGCGTGGTGGAAAAGGCAGCGAGCGGTCAAACATCACACCTAAATCACGAACGACGTTGACACGAGTCAAAGCTTCACCATATATGTTGTAGTGATATTTTACCTGGTTTTCATTTTAAGTGAAAATTATGAATCATCGTTTTTAATTAAGCTTGCCAGATAAGAAGGATCCGTCTAAAAAAATCGGTACGTATCCTAGTATATAATTGCTTTCATCATTATCACGTTGGCTCTCCGACCAATTGTTACGCTGGACTGGGGGAGAGCTTCAATTGTGTGTAATTATTTTTTATTAACGAATTTAAGTTTATGATTTTCATGGAAACCGATAACAATTAAATCCTTAAAGTTTATCGATTATTGGAAAATTAAAAATCACAGTAATCAATGATAAAATAGCCTGCTGGTAAAGATTTAAGTACGAAAAGAGAATTCTGGATATTTTATGTTACCGTTCGTTGTTCTGGAGGAACAAAACGCCATATGTAGCTATTTTTTTAAACTTTTAAAAAAAAATGAGCCACGGGTCCTGGGTGCGAATCCCAGCCGAAGTCTCAAATGATTGGTTAATTGGGATGGACGGATTCGACCACAGGACTCGTGTCTCAAGAGTCAGGTACGCTACCAAACTATTTGTAGCTCTTTCGGCGAAAATGGTAAGGCAATTCTTAAATATATTTCGTAACATTTGTCTCTTTCATCGCCTGACTGTGTCCGCCTTCGCGCTACGTTTTCCCTAAATAGGTCCCTGTTCGAGGTCGTTGACCCGCGAGAATTGGGTCACGTCTACTTCGCAGGCCTATTTATATCGGCCAGCCGACGGTTAGGTTTTCATTCTTTGACAGTTTAGCCATTATGTCGCGACATCCGTGTTGGATGTTCGGTTGGTACTCTGTAACATATAGACCTACGTGTACTAAAGAATAGTTTACTCCTTTCTAGAAAGAAGTAAGAATATAAGTTCTGCTTATAAATACGTAGCATTGTTGCAAAATTGTATTGGGCATTTAATAATAACAACGAAATGTAGTTTAAACTATAAGGTAGCTTACAAAATTTATAACTAAGCTATTTCCTGGTAGTTGAAAAGAATTATGACTTGTTTTACATGTTTTTTACGATGCTTTTGTTGTTTGTGATTTTAAAAACTAGTAAAAGTTAGTTAAAAAAAAGTTAAAGCGCTCTGAGGTCACCTTGTCCTGGTGACCTAGGCCATTGAAGCATGCATGATCCCTATAGCTGAAAGAGCAGACAGCAAACAGTCTGTGAGGCATAAGTGAAGTTTCATATATTAAAGACTAACATTACAACGGATTCATTGACGAGGTAAGTATAATACTTTTTTTGTAACATCTACACTGATGACTGGATACTACCACCAGCAAGCGATCCAGTATTAAATTAAATGAAATGAAAACCCATCCACACCACTACACTACCTCAAGATACTGGGAGCGACTTCTGCGAAGATCGGACCAAAATTAATAATTAAAAGCTGACGGTAAACCCAGTTAACGGAACATTCAACAAACAGTAAAGCACTCGATACGTCGGAAATATATAAAACAAAATTAAACGTGATTAAATCCGTAAATAATAGTTTCATTTTTTTTTTTTTATGAAAAAATAGGCCTGCGTTTGACCTCAATCTTGCCCGATGGAAAGCGAAGATGAGGCCTAGGATGGTACACGCTTGCCTAGATGTCTGTTCACTTTGGCCTTGAAGATATCCAGGTTATAGGCCTCCGGAAAAACCGACCTCGGCAGAGAGTTCCACTCCCTAGCCGTCCGCACAAAGAAAGAAGAGGCAAACCGCCTCGTGCGTAGTGGAGGAATGTCTACAACATAAGGGTGGAACTTCTCGCCGCGTCTAGTCGTTCGGTGATGGAAAGGGAAGAGGTATTAGGTTATGCAAAACCTCCGCACACTCTCCGAAATGAATTCGATAAAAACCGAGAGGCAGGCCACTCGTCTACGGTGTTCGAGGCTTTGATGTTTTGCCTCTACTAGTGAGTCACTGCCTATGATCCTCTTCGCTCGGCGCTCCAACGAGTCCAAAGCATCAAGCTGATGTTTAGCCGAACCATCCCAGAGGTGGGAACAGTATTCCATGCAAGAGCGGACTTGAGCTTTGTATAGATTTAAGAGCTGCTCCGATGTAGTACCGTCTCACCCCGAGAGGATACTAAGTTTTTGGCGGCAGTGTTTGCTATGAACTCGATGTAACGACCGAAATTTAGGTTAGAAGAGATCTAGACCTAAGAGCGCAAGACGGTCATTTACCGGAACGGAGACATTCCGGAAAGTCAGGTCAGTTGGAATGGACTCCGTTTCGCCGAAAAAAGACAAGCCTGTGTTTTAGAGGGTTAAACTCGACCAAATTGGCATCACCCCATTGGGAAACAGCCTCCAAAGTCGAGTTCACCCCCTCAATCATCGATTTTCTGAAAGACTGGACTTTTGCCCCAGACTTCGCATCGGACAAGTATCTCCCCGAGACTGTGCTGTCATCTGCATACCCAAAGATATCGGGTGTTACCAGCAGGTCGTTGATGTGCAGCAAAAAAAGAGTCGCGGAGAGCACAGACCCCTGAGGCACACCGGCATTAATATCATGGAGATCGGACGAGGCGCCATTAACGACAACCCGAATCGATCTGTTCCTCAGGAAATCCTCGATCCAGATGCAAAGCCCGGGAGCAATACCATATGCCGGAAGCTTGCCAATGAGACTTGCGTGCCAGACCCTGTCGAAAGCCTTAGAGATATCAAGAGACACGGCAAGAGCTTCACCGTGTCTCTCAATGGCTTCGCTCCAGTGGTGAATAGCATACACAAGAAGATCCCCAGTAGATCGGCCTCGACGAAACCCGAATTGACGGTCACTGAGGAGGTCGTTGTCCTCCAGGTATGCAAGGAGGCGGTTGTTTCAAACGCGCTCCATAACCTTACAGAGTATGGAGGTGATTGCGATAGGTCGGTAGTTGGCAGGGTCGTCACGACTTCCTTTCTTAGGTACAGGTTGGACATTGGCAATCTTCCAGGACTTCGGAACTTGACCAGTCCTCAGGGACAAGCGATAGAGGCGAGTCAGAACAGGAGACAACTCAGGCGCACATGACCGCAAGACAATGGCAGGAATGCCGTCAGGCCCACTAGCCTTATTCACATCTAGAGTTCTGAGTATTTTGAGTACCTCTTTTTGCCGAATGTGTACCTCAGGCATTGCAGAGTCACAACGAGGTAGCAAAGGTGGGCAGTTATCAGCTGCATCTAGTTGTGAATTCTTCGCAAATAGAGGCAAACATGTCTGCTTTCTCTTTGGCGGTGTGAGCTAATGAGCCATCAGACTTCTGCAATGGCGGGAAAGAAGACCGGCAGAAATTGGCTTCGACCGATTTGGCAAGAGACCAAGCTTTACTCCCGGATGGGTAAGACGCTAGTTTGGCTCCAATACGGCCAATATGGTCGAAGCGGGCCTTGCGGAGAGCACGTTTGCAGGACTTAGCAGCACTATTGTAGGCTCTTTTCAGTTTCAGGACATTCGGTGCTTTGCGGGCTCGAGCATCCGCCCACTCTTGGTAAGCTAAGTGCTTAAGTGCTTCAGCACTATCACACTCAGAGTTGAACTAAGGGCGGGCTCTCATGGAGTGAGATATCAGAATATGGAACAAAATATTCCATAGCCTGAAATATCACTCCAGAAACAGCATCCGCGCAGCACGCCGGGTCGTCTGAAGAGAAGCATAAGTGCTGCCATGGGTAGGATGCAAAGAAATGCCGCATCTCATCCCAATCAGCTGACTTGTATCGCCATACACGCCTAGTCCCCATGTGTTCGGGTTCAGGTGGCGAGTAGACAGACACAGATTTCACCAGACAGTGGTCGGAGCTACCTAACGGGGAGGAGACTGCAATTTGATATCGGTCTGGATCAGTTGTCATCAGAAGGTCCAAGCAATTGGCCGTGTGGCCATCAATATCAGGTATCCGAGTAGCGCCAGCTACCACTTGGGAGAGACCTAGCGGTAGAGCAAATGCGTATGCTAATCTCCCGGCATGGTCAGTGTTTAGGTATGGGTGCAGCCACTCCTGGTGGTGGGCGTTGAAGTCCCCCAGAACAACTAGCTGCGCTAACGGGTACCTGAGCTGAGCTTTTTCTAAATTCATTTCCAAAGTTCAAACAAATAAAATAAGTACATAAAACTCAAGACCGTGTACCAAATACTGTTCGGTTAGACATTTATTTTAGTAATTTCAATCCACTTTGCCCTAGAATATATTTTGAACAATGTGACAGGTGGGGAGCCTGTCGCCGTCAGAATGTTCAAGCGTTTGTGTTCAAATCGTAGATAACTTTCGATAAACTGATTTCACATAGGGTTTCGAGCTCAAGATTCGGAGGCAGATCCTCTTCCCACTCGGAAGGTAAATAAGGAGATACGTAAAATTAATATTCTTTATTCTTTGACGTATGTATATCATTTCGTTTGTCAATTTTCGAACTCAGAGGAAGTAGAGATACGTGAGTGAGTAAAATGGGCGAATTAATTCAGATAATGATATACATGCATGCTTCAGTCCTTGGCGCACTATTTTGCGCTCATATATTAATTATTTTTATAAAACTTAGTGTTCCTTTGAGCAATTGTCCTTTTTTTAAATTCGAACGAAACTACTAGACGAACTAGAGTTCAAGTAGACTTAATACTAGTATTAATAATATCGTGCAATGCACTCATTATTAGATAATGTATTCGGCTAGGAATGTGTGAACGTTCTCGGAACATGCCTCTGTTCTAAATAGCAAACGGTGCGACGCGCAGATCACGCTTTAGTGTCTATAAACAGTTCGACGATGTTATTTATCTAGATATCTATATATTATTGTGAAACGTGCGCGTCATAGTCCATAATATAATAGATTCTTACTAAATATTATAATATACATACTAAATGCACTTTAAATTAATTGACTATACAATGTATACATCAATTGTAGTGTTTTTCATATTATGATTATTTCCACGATCCCTAAAGTCAAAAAATCCGTTTTTTAAATTTATGTGTGTCTATCTGTTTGTCCGGGCTAATCTTGGTAACGGATAAACCGATTTTGACGGAAATTTCACTAGAATGTAAATAATTTTTTTAGGATTTAATTTGGGCAGGTTTGAGATATTTTGAATTATGACTCGTCCTGAGTTTGAGTGATGAATTTTTGGATAATATAAAATTGTTTTCAAACTTTTTCTAATATTACTTTCACTTTAATTTGTTTAATAATATTTCACAAAATATGACCTAAGAGTTTTAGACAACTGTAAAGTCACTGAACTACTTAAAAAAAATATCTTACAGGAAAATGTTTTTTATGTACCTTAATCCCATCGTTTAGTATATTTAGGTCGCACCCCAATACAATTTGGATTACTTTAATACTAATACGGAACGTCCGGTTCAAGGGTCGCCCGTAGCGATAATCTATAATGCTTTCTACCTAATAATGCCGGCTCCATCCAGTCATCCGTGTTATTACGAGTAAGTACAATAGCTATTTAACGTGCGTAAAATAAGCCAAAAATATTTTATAGTTTAGGTTAAATTAGAAATGTTTGTTTTGAATTGAAGTCAGCTAAAATGTTAAAGATATGTTATCCAATGTAAATGGCAGGGGTACATCTGCCTCAAATAATTTCGTTGTTAATAATTTGTCTGATTAGTTTTACTCAATTATAATCACTTCTTTAGTTTGTTTAGTTTCTAAATAAGTTATAATTTGACTATTGTCTATTTAAGGAATGTAATGATAATCTGTCAAGGGTATTTCCGTTAACACATGCAACAATATTAAATAATTTCATAACTGGGTTTCAAATATACTATACAATATTTAATTCACTTTCGTGAATTAAATATGAAAGCAACAGTTATTTATTTTAATTATGCAATTTTACATACCGGAAATACCCTATTTATTTTTTATTACTTATGGTCGATTGCCGCATAAAGTCTGTATAAAAGCGCATTAACCTGTAGCAAAGGCATCTTATTGGAAATCAGATCTCAACGCGTAGGGCGAAGCTCTGTCTGTTCGAAATAAATACTTAAACTAATCGGAGTATTTTATTAGTTGTAATAGATAATTAAGAATAAAAATTGTAAAAACACGATATTTACATACCAGATCGAATTAAGAAACACATGTCAGACGTTAAAGTTCCAAGCGGTCACAGAAGTTTAAACTGTAAAGCTGTGGGTGCCAGATTATTACTCCACTACCATACGGCAAACATATTATAACGCATTTGAGCACTATGAGCATAACGAAATAAATTGATACGTGGTAGAGTCAAGCGGCGGCTTTTGCTGCTGTTCGAATAAGTCTAGCAGAATACCGGCGTAAAGTAGACGCATCTTGTGCTTCTGCGTTTCGTTCGGCGAGTGAGGTAACCGGAGATCCACTCCCCTCCTTATCCCTTAATCCTCCCTCCGATCTCCCAAATACCCTTAGAGGCCGGCAACGCACCTGGTGTTGCATAAGTACGTGAGTGACAGTAATCACTTACCATCAGGTGTACCGCTTGGTCGTTAGTCGCCTTTCCCATAAATAATCGCGGATTGGAGTTGACAATATGGCATGACAAATTACGGCGTACCATAGACTGTTTCCAATAATAACCAGACTAGGTATTTTATTTAAGGGATTAATAATATCCCAGACCTTAAATAAAATGCCTTTCTCTTCCTAATGGAAAGATTATTCCACCACCACCTATAGCTTTGCGTCTTTTTATACTGGAGCCTTATCCGCTATTCCACTATCAATTTCATGAAAATTCCGTATGCAAACGATGACGCTGTATTTTACCGTGTCATATTTTAACATGTTTTAGTTTACACAAGACATTGTTTCTAACAAACGAAACCAAGTCTTGGATGTGAAATATAGCACACTATGATTTTATCGAGGAATATTTTTTCACGGAATTATTATGAAATATTTTATGGCATAGCGGATAAAGTGCCTGACATAATTTTTTAAAGTAAGTATTTTGAATAATTATTAAAACAGAGTCATTAATGATATTAGATAATTTATTAAGAATAATCTCACCTACTTTTAATTTTTGAATGTTAGTTTCTATACTCTTGTCGCTTAGTAATTAGTAACTCATTAACAATGTAAATGAAAAGAGCTGGACCAAAACATTGAAATGCCTTACAATTCGCTAGCTATTTTTATTCCCGACCACATCCCATCGATTTGAAATAGATGAACGACGAATGAGTTTGATGAGCTTTTATAGTGTGTTTTGTGTATAAACAATTCTACGATGGTTCGCGTGGTCGCTTGTATAGTTATCAAAAAGACCTTGCCAGAAGTAACGTTGTTCGAGCGAATAATTTAATTAAACTAAACGAATTACCATTGAATATTTACTGTAGAATTTCCTTTATATCTTAAATTAATACTCAGTCAAGGTACGTAACAGGTTAGTATCGTTTTTGCTTATCTAGAATGTTTAAATTAATTAATCATGTAAATAATAAAATATACTTTATTATTAGAGCAATGAGAAATCTTATTTATTAGAAAAGTTATTTTCAGTCAACTTCAGTCTATTATGCATAAAATACAAGTTGCACAGAATATAATATATAATATGTAAAATATAATACTCTTAAAATTGTCGGCTCGATTGGCTGCGACACTGTGGTTGGTGGGTTCGCTTGATCACGATGTTGAAGTTTGTTTACTTGCAATTTTATGTATGAACGCCTTCACAACACAGGAGAAATCCTACATTGGTAGCACTCATTTATTCAAATGAAAAAAGTAAATAGATAACATTCGTTGAAAAATAAATAAGTCATAAGTAAATGACACGACAGTAGAAGATAGAATATAGAAGTCATTTGACACCGGCTCTGACCAGTGGATAGATTCAAACCACAGTTGGAGACTAAGCCGGTAAATATCCCGACTGTGACTTTAGCTATCAACTGAAACAATAGGTCGTTAATTACGTAACGTCAAAGCAATCACAACAATAAAATTCACATAGCCACCACGATACCACCGCCTACAATAATAATAGTAAGTATAATTAAAAAGGAACACTTCCTAATACTGCGCAAAATGTGAATAAGGAACAATGAGCACGAAATACTAAGACGTTTACATTGTAGTTTGCAAGTAATATCCGTGAGATCTCTCCCACGTCCTCCCCACGCACAACACGAATATGTGACCTACAAACGGATGGTCAGGCTTACAAATAATCTTAAGATTAGACAACCCATTGTTTAGACTTCGGTCTTTATGCATAATATATGTCTATTCCGCGTAGGTGACTTCCTTAATAAATTATGTTCAAGTACCTGCATATGTTTTAGTGATACATGCATTTTTTGTGGCATTGTGTTAACATGTCATGTGTAATTGAAATCACGAGATACAAGACATAACTGCAAGTCAGAGTCATGGGTAGCGTGCGGGCGGCTCACGGCAGAGCAGAACGTTTATCATAGCTTCATTCAGATGTGTCAAAATGGCATACATTTAATGTAGTAACAATAATATCGAACACACACACACGACATCCATTCCCCAACTGTATCACTAAATGATAAATCGTTGGCATCAAAACTGGAGCTTTCTGCATTTGAGCTAGGAATATTGAAGGATTTTTAGTAGTATTGTCTGTCTATACTACTATTACTAAATCAGCCTGTATACTAATAATCCACTGCTGAAACCACACCTCTCCAAGAAAGCGCCAGCAAATTCAACAAATTTCTGGGAAGGTTTGCCTCTCATTTACAATCTATAATAATAATATCCCAGACCTTAAATAAAATGCCTTTCTCTTCCTAATGGAAAGATTATTCCACCACCACCCATAGCTTTACGTCTTTTTATACTGGAGCCTTATCCGCTATTCCACTATCAATTTCATGAAAATTCCGTATGCAAACGATGACGCTGTATTTTACCGTGTCATATTTTAACATGTTTTAGTTTACACAAGACATGGTTACTAACAAACGAAACCAAGTCTTGGATGTGAAATATAGCACACTATGATTTTATCGAGGAATATTTTTTCACGGAATTATTATGAAATATTTTATGGCATAGCGGATAAAGTGCCTGACATAATTTTTAAAGTAAGTATTTTGAATAATTATTAAAACAGAGTCATTAATGATATTAGATAATTTATTAAGAATAATCTCACCTACTTTTAATTTTTGAATGTTAGTTTCTATACTCTTGTCGCTTAGTAATTAGTAACTCATTAACAATGTAAATGAAAAGAGCTGGACCAAAACATTGAAATGCCTTACAATTCGCTAGCTATTTTTATTCCCGACCACATCCCATCGATTTGAAATAGATGAACGACGAATGAGTTTGATGAGCTTTTATAGTGTGTTTTGTGTATAAACAATTCTACGATGGTTCGCGTGGTCGCTTGTATAGTTATCAAAAAGACCTTGCCAGAAGTAACGTTGTTCGAGCGAATAATTTAATTAAACTAAACGAATTACCATTGAATATTTACTGTAGAATTTCCTTTATATCTTAAATTAATACTCAGTCAAGGTACGTAACAGGTTAGTATCGTTTTTGCTTATCTAGAATGTTTAAATTAATTAATCATGTAAATAATAAAATATACTTTATTATTAGAGCAATGAGAAATCTTATTTATTAGAAAAGTTATTTTCAGTCAACTTCAGTCTATTATGCATAAAATACAAGTTGCACAGAATATAATATATAATATGTAAAATATAATACTCTTAAAATTGTCGGCTCGATTGGCTGCGACACTGTGGTTGGTGGGTTCGCTTGATCACGATGTTGAAGTTTGTTTACTTGCAATTTTATGTATAAACGCCTTCACAACCCAGGAGAAATCCTACATTGGTAGCACTCATTTATTCAAATGAAAAAGTAAATAGATAACATTCGTTGAAAAATAAATAAGTCATAAGTAAATGACACGACAGTAGAAGATAGAATATAGAAGTCATTTGACACCGGCTCTGACCAGTGGATAGATTCAAACCACAGTTGGAGACTAAGCCGGTAAATATCCCGACTGTGACTTTAGCTATCAACTGAAACAATAGGTCGTTAATTACGTAACGTTAAAGCAATCACAACAATAAAATTCACATAGCCACCACGATACCACCGCCTACAATAATAATAGTAAGTATAATTAAAAAGGAACACTTCCTAATACTGCGCAAAATGTGAATAAGGAACAATGAGCACGAAATACTAAGACGTTTACATTGTAGTTTGCAAGTAATATCCGTGAGATCTCTCCCACGTCCTCCCCACGCACAACACGAGTATGTGACCTACAAACGGATGGTCAGGCTTACAAATAATCTTAAGATTAGACAACCCATTGTTTAGACTTCGGTCTTTATGCATAATATATGTCTATTCCGCGTAGGTGACTTCCTTAATAAATTATGTTCAAGTACCTGCATATGTTTTAGTGATACATGCATTTTTTGTGGCATTGTTTTAACATGTCATGTGTAATTGATATCACGAGATACAAGACATAACTGCAAGTCAGAGTCATGGGTAGCGTGCGGGCGGCTCACGGCAGAGCAGAACGTTTATCATAGCTTCATTCAGATGTGTCAAAATGGCATACATTTAATGTAGTAACAATAATATCGAACACACACACACGACATCCATTCCCCAACTGTATCACTAAATGATAAATCGTTGGCATCAAAACTGGAGCTTTCTGCATTTGAGCTAGGAATATTGAAGGATATTTAGTAGTATTGTCTGTCTATACTACTATTACTAAATCAGCCTGTATACTAATAATCCACTGCTGAAACCACACCTCTCCAAGAAAGCGCCAGCAAAATTCAGCTTAAATTTCTGGGAAGGTTTGCCTCTCATTTACAATCTATAATAATAATATCCCAGACCTTAAATAAAATGCCTTTCTCTTCCTAATGGAAAGATTATTCCACCACCACCCATAGCTTTACGTCTTTTTATACTGGAGCCTTATCCGCTATTCCACTATCAATTTCATGAAAATTCCGTATGCAAACGATGACGCTGTATTTTACCGTGTCATATTTTAACATGTTTTAGTTTACACAAGACATGGTTACTAACAAACGAAACCAAGTCTTGGATGTGAAATATAGCACACTATGATTTTATCGAGGAATATTTTTTCACGGAATTATTATGAAATATTTTATGGCATAGCGGATAAAGTGCCTGACATAATTTTTAAAGTAAGTATTTTGAATAATTATTAAAACAGAGTCATTAATGATATTAGATAATTTATTAAGAATAATCTCACCTACTTTTAATTTTTGAATGTTAGTTTCTATACTCTTGTCGCTTAGTAATTAGTAACTCATTAACAATGTAAATGAAAAGAGCTGGACCAAAACATTGAAATGCCTTACAATTCGCTAGCTATTTTTATTCCCGACCACATCCCATCGATTTGAAATAGATGAATGACGAATGAGTTTGATGAGCTTTTATAGTGTGTTTTGTGTATAAACAATTCTACGATGGTTCGCGTGGTCGCTTGTATAGTTATCAAAAAGACCTTGCCAGAAGTAACGTTGTTCGAGCGAATAATTTAATTAAACTAAACGAATTACCATTGAATATTTACTGTAGAATTTCCTTTATATCTTAAATTAATACTCAGTCAAGGTACGTAACAGGTTAGTATCGTTTTTGCTTATCTAGAATGTTTAAATTAATTAATCATGTAAATAATAAAATATACTTTATTATTAGAGCAATGAGAAATCTTATTTATTAGAAAAGTTATTTTCAGTCAACTTCAGTCTATTATGCATAAAATACAAGTTGCACAGAATATAATATATAATATGTAAAATATAAAACTCTTAAAATTGTCGGCTCGATTGGCTGCGACACTGTGGTTTGTGGGTTCGCTTGATCACGATGTTGAAGTTTGTTTACTTGCAATTTTATGTATAAACGCCTTCACAACACAGGAGAAATCCTACATTGGTAGCACTCATTTATTCAAATGAAAAAAGTAAATTGGTCTATTGGTCAATCATATCGTGTTTGTTTTACAAAAAAAAACAGATCTTACAATATTTTATTTCTGTTCCTCTCTAAGCAAATTGTAGAAGTACAATGTGTCTCTTTATGTATATTTATCTGATGGATAACATTTTTTCACAGAAAAGATATTTTTATACGAAATATAAATGAGAATTTGACGGATTAAATAAAGGATAACAGACGTGCTTCCTACGTACTGTGCTATAAAAATACCAGTAACGAGGCAATTTAGAAAATCGTTCATCACCATAGGCCTCCCCCAAAGATTGCCATAAAGCTCGGTCCTGTGGCACCTGAATCCATCGACTTCCCGCAACTTCCATCTTGTTGGGGGTCGTCCCACACTGTGTTTTCCTGTACGAATTGGGAACTTTTCTTCCTCAACGGTTTTAAGTTCTACGAGCTGTGTGGTCATCCCATGGCCACTTCAGCTTGCTGATCCTTGCGACTATGTCGGTTATCCTAGTTCTGCTGCGGATATGATCATTGTAGAGACTCTACCGCGCAGATAAACTTCGAGCATAGCCCTTTCCATAGCGCGCTGAGCAACATTGAGCTTCCTCATCCGGCCTGCAGTGAAGGACCACATTTCAGTTCCATATGTCATCACTGGCAACACGCACTGGTTGTATACTTTTCTCTTGAGGTTCTGTGGTATACTCGATGAGAAGATATGACGTAGTTTCCCGAACTCAGCTCAGCCGAGTTGGATCCGTCGATTGACCTCTGGGTCGAAGTTGGACTTACCTAATTGGACAATTTGTCCCAGGTATACGATATCGTCTACAACTTCGAGCCTATTGTTCCCAACAGCAACCGATATTGGTATGACATGGATGTTAGACATGATCTTCGTCGTGTCCATGTTCATCTTAAGACCAACCTGCTGGGAGACACTATTGAGGTCATCGAGCATAGTGCTAAGCTCCTCCAGCGACCCTGCCATACGAATATGCCGTTGGCAAATCGTGATGTATTCGCCATTGATGTTGATACCGTATCCTTTCCAGTTCAGCTGTTTGAAAACATCTTCTAATGCAGCAGTGAATAGTTTCGGGGATATGACATCACCCAGTCTTACACCTTTCTGCAGTTGGATTGGTTCCGTACTCTGATTCTGTACTCGGATAGACATTGTAGCCTCATAGGCACTGCTACGTTGCCTGTATTAAATTAAAAAGAATGTGGAGTTATAAATATTTAATTCGTTTTTTATTTTATTTTAAAGACATCTTACATTTAGAGACTAGGAGGTTGTTGCGAGTCTTTACCAATCAAGTAGTCAAGGTCGCCTGGCTAATCCCACATCTGGGCCAACTCTAATTTTTAAGAGGGTTTCGGGGTTGGAAGGTTCAGGTTCCAGACTGTTCCAGTGAGGATTGGCGGACTCCATCATGTCCTTGAATATATAATACTTTTTTATCGCACCGACATGCAGGTTTCTTCATGAAGTTTTCCTCCATGTGCCGAGATATGTGGTGCATTCACCAGAGGCATTGGTTACCAATCCAAGACCCCAGATCTTACGCAGGTGGTACAACTTCAGCCTATTTTAATCCACCGCTGAACATAGGCCTCTCCGAGAGAGCACCAGCAAAAGCCGGAATACCTTTCTTCCCCCCCTTACTAGTCTGAGATTTGGGTTCCATATATTCGGATGAATATTCCGACATCATTCGGTCGCCAGAGTCTTACTTGTTTCCTGGCAGAGTACACCACGTGCAGGTGAGTTTGGCATGTTAGGAAATAAATGATATATTCCCCCTTACGCGCTTACTATGAAATATAAAATATTCGCCCCACAGGGAGCTAGAACGTTTCGGGCGTGGCGAGCCTCCTCGGATTGCTACTGGGTGTGATTTGAGATTGTAAATCCACTATCTGTCGGATGCCATAACATCTTTAAGTTAGTTGATTCGTTTGACCCACGGTAAGAAAGAGGGTGGCATATTTTATTTCGTCGCTACAGCACGGCAATCTTTTTATGTTGTTATAAATGTATATTTTTAAATACTGCAACTTGCGCACTACAGGTTTTAAAAGTACAACGGTAATTATAAAAGGCTTGATTAATATAATTAATTACGGTGAACATTGCCTTCGTGGCCCAAAGCATAGTTGCTTAATTAGCTGCTCCGCTGAGGTTTTCGTAAATATGTGAGATAAGATAAACTAATGTTTTTTTTTACAAATTTATTTTAGCATCATTTATTTTGTGATATACAATTTTATGATGTCACATCATTTTGTTCTAAACAATTTTTTTTGGCACACAAAATCAATAGAAGAAAAGCATAAAATTATTACCTTGATTGTTCTGTTAGACTATTATATTAGTAAATATATATAATACTCACTATATATAAAACTCACAATATATTAAAGTTATTGGGAATCGAAGTGTAGGATTTAGTTTAGCTGTCTAATGCTGTACTAACATTAAAAAGAGAGATAGCTTTATTCGTGATTGTGTGTAGGGTAATTTTTGATGACCGCATGCTTCAATCTTCAATTTAATGCGATAAATATTTTACCGTAGACACTCTTTCAAAGTTTGCAAAACTTTTACAACAAAGTCATCAGATTTATAACGGAGATCCTGTTGTTATTGAGTACGTAATATCAAGTTTACTTTATGAATTGTTAAGAGTAAATAGAGTCTCTTCTTAATCTTCTCTATGCACCTCATAAAATAGTTAGCTATTTTATGTAACATCCCCATACACCTCTAGATTTAGTTTAGTTTAGTTTAGAACAAGTTGGATAAGGGCAAATCTTGGAACCTCCAAGACAGCAGTGAAATAATCGTCCTAAATATCTTCTTGTTCATTAGACTTGTCTTTATGAGTTGACTCGGAAATAATCGCCACCGATCGCGGACGGGTTGGCGATCACAGTATCGGACACCTCTCAACTTTGACGCTACTGCCCGTTACGTCGTGAACAGGTGCTGCGTGTGGAGGCTGATCAGTTCGAGTTTGCAGAGCACTTGTGCTTTAATTTTGTGTATCACTATTTTCTATGCATTGTAATTATTGTAGAAAAATCAAAACAGAGTATTTAAGAGAGTTTTGGCTGCCGTTTGAGAGCTGGGCCGAGTCCGCCATGCTGCTTCAGTGCGGGTTGTTTTTTATTATTTCTTAGAAATTTAGGCTTCCTCACGATGTTTTCACTCACCGCCGAGTGGTAAATTCAGTACTTATATTACACCACAATTATACCCGGTGGTGCCGGCACCGGGAATCGAAACCATGTCCCACTAGGCTAACATGGCTCCCTATCTTCTTATATACTAGACCGAAGTAACTTGTAGTGACAGGCAGCAGTATCTAAGTATCAGTAGGTTCTTGCAAAATATGAACGTTATGGTAAATAGTTTCAACCGGAACAGGCCTGGCTTAGAAGACGTTGTATTTTTGTTTGCCCTAGTTAAGGCCACAAATATTAGGTGGTATTTTCAATACTGGTAGTAGTACTTTTTACTGGTGATACCATACCAATTTTGATATCAACATCTAATAATCTAAGTTTCCAGTATGAAGTAAAGATTAGAATTAAGCATATGCTGTATTTAAGGCAGCGGTTTTTTAATAAAGTATTGATACTGTTAGTATGTTCAGCTTTAATTTCATAGAAGCAAAGGAAAAACTTTCTCAATAAAACAACTTTGAAAAGCCGTGCGTCTACTTGCTCCGTGTCTTTATTAAAACATATATTAGCGCTCGCTTTTTAAACTTTCTTAGGAAAAGATTTTTAGATAAACTTTTTTTTTGTTAAAACGGTAGCGTGAGGCCAAGGCCTTAAATTCTTTTCTTTTTCTAAAAAGCTCGGCATAAAACAGCCTCCAATTTCTTCTGAAGTATATAATTAACTTCTAGAATATTTTAAACTTAGCGCTTACCATCCCGTCCATCCAGCGCGGTGAGTGTGGACATCTTCTAAACTCACCGCGTATGCATGCATACCACGCATGCATATTGGATGAAATCCCGGCTATTAAAGTGCTTACAAAAAGCGCTTTAATCGAAGGCCTATATTCAGCAGTAGATTTCTTCAGGCTGATAATAGTTGTAAATTATTCTACTTCGTGGCGACTTTGCTAATTTTCCCTTCATTTTAATTTTAAGTTTTTCTTTTAATTACTAAAGGTATAAGAGCTCATTGGACAGTCTCTAGGAAATGACAATGTAAGACTAAAAGCCCTCCAGACTTATTAAAGACTATCTTTGATATACGACTGTGCATTAATAGTTTTATAGTAGAGCTACGTTGCGGATGTATACAGCTGCACAATATATGTTGGTTCAATCATGGAAGGACAACACTCTCGGATAATAAAATAGCAGCAAATGTTGCTGTTCCGTATGATTGAACCGGAGGCCCATTTACTGATAACGGGGCATTTCGACTTAGTCCTCAGGGGTGAAAACACATCAACATTTTGATTCTTATCCGAGGATAGATGCAGGAATCTATGTGTCCCCACCGACTTACTAAATAAACATTGTGGCAAATGTGGAATGCCGTGGGAACACCTGTCCTTACCCTCGCGAGGGTTAGTATGCGTTAGGCATTTCACCATGGATAAAAAAAATAAGTCCTTGGTCTATGCTTCTACAAATGAATAACAATAATCTAATCTTTTAAGATTAATCATTGCAGCCAGGATACGCATGCAGATACAAGTTTTAATATCATATTTGGTTAAGTAAAGGAATAAAAAAGTAATATGACGTAAATATTTGATAATCATCTGTGTTTTCTTTCTTTATACAGGTATACCCCATCACGACTTAATTAGTAATTTCAATGGTTTTGCTAAAATACAAGCAAAGTATGCAATGATGTTTAAGATGTCATGTTATTTTGGGTAAATTAATGCATTGATTTGTTAGCAGAGAAATAGCCGCATTTCAAAATGATTTCTCCGCAGAAACAGAATATTAATTTAAATTTGAATTACTTCAGTGACACAGTAGTAAAATTTTAAGTTAATGTTTATTGTTAAAATTATAGTAAACACTCGCCCCTGTAGTCATAAATTTGTGACTGGTGTTAATCGCAAGCTTAACGCTTTATTTTATTACGCAAGGCTTACACCTCGCAACTTCTCACCGACTAATAGATTCAAGTTGATAATTGAATAGTCAAGTTAGTTTTCTCTCTACCAATCGAATATATGAAAACACAACAGATAAATAATAATAGTGTAAGTAGATATTTATTATCTTTAAAGCATCTTTCTTGCTATCGGCAGTCTACTGCTGAATTTGCGACTCTGCTTGTAGAGTCCACTCTTAGAGTGCGATATAATATGGCATGGCTGGCATGTTCGCGGAGGGCATAGGGGAAGAATTTTAGGCTAATACTCATAAGCGGCTTCCATAATCTCTGGACTCCGGAGTAGCATCAATGGCATCCTGAGTGTATTGGCCAATAAAATCCATTTATGAAGCCACTAGTTTTGGCTATATAGTTTGGGCCCTGGCCTAGGGTCTTTGAAAGTTTTGTTTTCTCTGCTAACTAACTAATGAACTTTTAAGTGTCTTTAATTAATTTTCACTAACACAACATGGACTGTTAAATTGGAAGGATTTGTTGTAATCGCCATACTTGTCAAGCAGATTGTAGATCACAATACCAGAAATTTCGGATATTGATTCAAAGTACTGACGTGAGCTCACATCAGTACTTGATGACAGGAATCAATCTTTGGAATCAATTTTATATTTTTAGGTATATGTCCTATTTTTTTTGACAATTATTGAGATGATTTATTCCTCTATCTCGAGGTACAGAGATATTCAGGTTGTATAAGGTATTTTTAGCCATTATGTAGCAATATAATTATGCAGTAACTTTAAATTCAATGAAAACTATACGATATTATTTTCTATCATGTATGATACGGTTTGGTGTACGTTGATCTTTACTTGATGTGTCTGTGTGAATAGAACAGGGCAATATCGAGAGTAACAAAGCGATTGCAACTTGGAACTGGGCCAAACTGACGCCGCTCCTTGTAAAGGCGTTCTAAAAAGAGTTCAAATATGCCGGGAGTGCGGTACGATGAACGACGCAAAAAGTGGACACTATAATTATGTATTGTTGCATATTGATTGAAAATGTCATCTTATCCCGTAGGTATTGTAGAAATTCATGGGAAATAATAAACTCAAGTGTAGTTTCAATTTCTTTCTCCAAATGCTCACCTGCACGTGGTGCACCATGCTAGCTAATTAACGAGGCTTTTTTGACCGAATGACGGCGGAATGTCTAACCGAATTTGCCAAATCCAAATCCCACGCACTAGTTAGTGGGGAGCAGGACCATTAGTGCGATGGTACCGACACTGCGCTCAACAATCCGCTTGACCGGCTTGGTGAGTATGGGCAAACCTTCCAAGAACTATATACCGGTTTTGACAGGCGTTTTCTTAGAGATTCATTGTTGGGGCTAAAATAAGATGATGAAAAAGGTCTTCTTTAATATTTTTTTATAAGAAAAATAAGAAAAGAAAAAAAGACTGAAGTTACCATATACATAATGTATTACAGTGCCTTAAGTAAGCACAAATACGAAACCAAAGTAACCCATCACTCAGAGGTAATGTAAATACATTCAGATATTAAAATTATTAATTTGTCTTTTGGTTTTAGCTAGGATTCGCTCTCATGACCCATGACACGTTATTGCAGTGATTAACAGAGACAGCAGAAACACCGAGCGCTCACTGCAGCTTTGAAGTATCCATGACAATGTTCATTTTCGCTGCTAAGAAAAATGTTATGCTTAAAACCATTTTCCGTTCCTTTCTTTTATTTCAATAACGTCGATTAACTTTTCCTTTGGGGGAAGTAGAGCAGTTAAGTAACATTGCCTTGATATCGCTACGATGTAGACGGCTAAATTGTCTATTCAAAGTCGATGAAAAAAGATGAGAAGAAAATGTGTCTTGCAATTTCTCTCCAGTAATTTCTTTAGCGTAGAACGATTATATACGAATCGATTTACGCGTTAAACAAAACTAGGAATTAGGAATTAGGATTAAATTACAAAAATAAGTTAAAGTTATAGGAATATAAAGGGGGAAAACAACATTTTTTGTTCCTAATGCCATACTTCAGATAAAATCGAGTCCGATTGATGACAGAAAATTCTATCGAATTTGCCGAACACAAATCTTACAGACTTGTTATGGGGAGGTGCGATGACTATACAAGAGTATAAAAAAATATTTTCGTCCCTTCTTACAAAATTTACACCATAATGCTGCATAAGTGCCATTTCCTTTTCCGTCAAAATGAAATTTTAATTCAGAGGTAAAACCGTATAAGCATTCACACAAGGTTTGCAGTGCGGTAACGGAATAAATGTTGAATAAATTCGAATACGATTTTCTATCTGTATAAGCTCAATACTGTTTTCCGAATAATATCATTGCTAGCTCGTGTGTAAAGATGCAGTTCAATGCGTCACATACATTTGACTTCCAGTATGTTTTCAAGTGCTCTAACGTTTGACGATAAATTCCTTTGCTGTGGAACAAAAGGTTCAGATGAGACAAATATACTCATACAAAGATTGAATAACTATTTCAATTTAATATTGATAGTGTAAGAGGGGAGAAGACATACTATTATTTTTCTCTAAAGGTCCACCTCACCTGCACGCGGTACTCTCTGCTGACTAACGAACGAGGCTATGGCGACCGAATGATGGCGGGATAAACATCCAGATATGTATACCGAATTATAATTTTCGGCACTGCGCTCACCAAATCGCCTCTCCAGCGCAGTGAGTAGGGGCAAATCTTCAATTCTTGGCCTGCCTGCCTGCTTAAGTGTGCGCATGTTAATTCCAAGCAGAGGACTTAAACAGGCTGTAAAAGAAAGAAAAAAGAAACGTTCAAATGAAACTAAACGTGAGAAGACAACGAAAAAAAAAACAATGAAAACTAGTAGGTCGTAATTGTGTCATGTTTGTGTTTCTAATTTGAATTACTACTATCAGCCTGTAAATACCCTACTGCTGGACATAGCTCTCTAGTGTGAAGAATTTGTCGTAATCATCGCGTTTGGTAGGCCGATTGGTGATCGCAGTACCAGTCGCTCCTAATCTCAGATACAGCTGCCCGTTCCTTGCTGAGAATATCACGAATTGAAATTGCAGCAAACTAATAAAGTATACAATAGAAATTGTAATATAAATCAAACCTAAAGACTTCCATGAGTTCTATGCAGGAGTCCGTATAGTTACCTCAGTCAACGAATGAAATGCCTCTACTTCAAGTCTATACTTTGCGAGGCCGTGATACAACCCCGGTCTAGCCGATCGATTCGAGCAGCAACAAAATCCGCCGCTTGCCTCTACCACGTACAAATAATCTACCACCCCCTTTCTTCCTTTTGGGTGTTGTAAGAGGCAACTGAAAACCCCTTGAAAATCACAGGGGCTACCGACAGATACCTCGTTCCTTTTAGTAGTATTCAAATTGTTTTCTGCTTGACATAGCTTTTTCCCAAAGCTTAAGCTTGTAAAGAGGAATGGCGATTGTAGTTTCATTGATCACCGGTCTGGGAGATTGTATTTCCATTATTCAATGTCACATGAAGTTGCAGTAATTGACCACTATAATTATAATATTTCGTGATAGTTTATCGTCCTAGGAAAAATTTTGTAATAAAATCCATATGCAATTCTAACTATAACAATTATATTATTTAAGACATTTAAAAACAAATCTTTCGGATCACTGCGCTTTGATTTACTAAATAAAATTGTTACAAGTCGTGAAAGATTATTAAAAATTCCAATTTACCGGTTTCTATTATTCAGTAAATTGGAGCAAAACCAAATTTGGATGTCGTCCAAATTGGATTCGTGTTTTGGAGATAGACATATAAAATAGGTATTTGGGGTGAAACCTCTGGCAAACAGTCATACAGTATTGAGTATTGGGATTATATTACGCTGTCGTATCATTGAATGCTTTGAAGTTTTTTTTCTTTTTTGGCACCGGCGTGCGTGATTGATTTTTTTTTTAAGTCCATGTTTACATAAGAACTTAAGTTTGTTACCATAGGGATAGATATAGACTATAAACTTTAATTTGGCATTGCAACGGAGCCTAACTGGTATCTGTAATCCCCTTTTCGCCTCCCCAGGAGATGTAACGTTACTGGTGGCAAGCCTCGTCGCCGAGTTTACTTCCGGGTATCGTTTTATTTGCAGTTCATACACATACTTGTGCCGTGCGGGAGTAGAAGCCACGAACCCGTGATGTCGCGGTCAAACGTTTAGTCACAACGCCACCACTATTTTGCCTAAAAAGGTATCATAACCATTTAGGTAAACTTTTGGCTACACTGAATTTATAAACGTAACGTTTAGAAACGTATTTGAGTTTAACTATCTAGCACCTGCCATTTTTTAAACGCTTTTATTCGTTGAAGTCAATAAAAAACCAAGAAGTATCTCATAAAAATCCACTCGAGCTCTTGAAACTGTGGCCTACTAAACCATGTTTCAGTGCTTTCCCAACAAAGGCAATGTGTGTCAAGCACTAAATTATAACGAAATCTGTTATTTTTGTTTTTATCATTGTGTTAGGATGCAATGAATAATGAGGTTTTTTTTAATAAGTTGTAACACAGTGTTCCCGCTATCATTGCAACAGTTTGTAAAAGATCTATTATAATTAGATTGCGAAGAAAAGGTAGGCGGTTATTATAAATTGATATAATTTGAATAGAATAAATGTTATAGTGCTAAGTTAATTTCATTAAGTAAGGTCACACAATATGTTCATAATACAGTGCTGTGCTTTAAAATGTATTAATTTAAATACTTAGATTTATAACTTGAGAGGAATTAATTACAACATTATTATATTAATAACATCAGTAATTAGATGCAAAGTGTGAATTGGATTTGCAAGGTAATTGGTTATGTTGGCACTAGGGTGAGGAAGTTGTTGTTACACTAATGTGTTAGTTAGGCGAAACTTAGCTTGTTCACATACTGGATGATAGTGCAAAATTATTTGAAATTGTTGCTTGAATTTGTAATTGAATAAAGAATGAATTAAATAGAGGTCCTATTTCAGCGTGAGGCTTCTTAAATCCTAGCCGAAATACTACAGACTTTGTAGTAAAGTTGTAAGTAGCAGCCTGTAAGTGCCCACTGCCGGGCAAAGGCCTCCTTTTTAATTATCCAAGAGGGTTTTGGAGCCGGGAATGGCCGCCACGCTACTCCAGTGCAAGTTGGCGGTCTTATGGACTTTAGATACACTTAATAGTTTTATATAAGTTACTAGTGTGACTTTACTTTACATTTCTATTTCGTTTCTAAATATTTAAATGTCACTTAAGGCGAATTGGAGGACAGTCGAGCATACTTTAGTACATACCTTATTCATCTGTGGTCTAGCGCTGACACTTCGTTTAAACTCTCGCAGTGTTGTACCCTGCTTTATCGTACCGAACTTGCATTATCGTAATACTCTTGAAAGATCTACAATATGAAAATGTTCTTGACATTGATCCGATTCTAAATCCAACGCAATAGCTTTAAGAACATAGTCGAAAGTTTGCACACTTATTAGTCGTGAAATCTCTGACTACAACATATCATTTCTATGAAATTTACTTTTCGGCTTCCTTTTCAAATTATATAAAGTGTACGCCATCTTTCGCTCTTAATGTGTCATAGGACATGCTATGAAATATCTTCAATTCATCGTTGACTCGATATCGTTCGCATATAATCACTACACCACGGTGATGTAATTCCGAGCGGTATGCCTGCTGCCGTTGAGCACACGCCAGCTTTAGCCGACGCAGCTCACCGCTCCGCCACCGCCCCGCTGTCACTCTGCTCCCCGCTGTCGCCGTGAACGCGGCCGAACGCTACTTAGGTCTCATATTTATAATTATCTCGAGGCGTGCACAGTTTTTTTTTGCAAGCAGAAGCTAGCTAAAGCAGCCTAGGGAAGGGCACAGACTGGCCCGCAGAACAGGTAACTGCTTGGGTTCGCTACGGTACAGACTGTTATGATAATGCAATTTAAAGACAAAAATACGAATTATATATTAAAAACTTTTAATTTTAATTTTTGTTTAAACGACTACTTCGTTTTAATTTACTGCCGTACCGTTTCTTTAGAACAGAAAACAAGGCATAAGTTTGTTTGCTGTATAAAGATTTTCCAATATTTACCACTGCTGCTCTACATTAGTTGTCTTTTGGACTTGACCTTGTGTTGCTGCGAGCAGTATGAAGGTTAGTACCTTTTACCGTAGTTGTACTTTATTTACTTTTACAGAATCTTTTAATCAAGATTTTGATAGATTTTTAACACATAATTAATATGTTTTTCTGGTGAAAGCAGGTAACCAAGACAAATAAATAAAAAAACTAAAACTTTGAACGATTTTCCAAGAGCCAAGTTTTAAATTACTGCCGATGCTAATTTTCCATCGAGAATGGCTGTTTTCGATGTTTGAAAACACAAAGCTGAATTCACTACGTCATTAAAAGTTTGTAAAAATCTCATATTGTGTTCGAATTTATGCAAACGTGATGGACTGCTCCTTGCCAGTCCAAAAGCTTTTAATATTTCTTTAGTTTACATTGATTATAAATTCTTAATTAATGTCTCCGGTGAAAATCAAATATATGTTATTAGTTATTCACTATATTCTGAACCATTTTAAAAATACAGCGCAAGATTAGGTCTAATAGGTTTGAGCACTTTATTTCCTTAATAGGAATTACAAAAATTGACAAATTTTAGGAAAATAGTTATAACTCTTTGTTAGTATTACACAGATTGCAAAGGGAAGTTAATGAATAGTACAGCTAACAGATTTGTGGATTAAACAGATAAATAGCACTGATTTTCTGAATTTACGTAAATCAATAATAATGGAAAAATTTAAATCACGAACCACGTTTTCGTTAATCTTGATTAAGGATGGGCCTTGGTTTAAAACGTTTTCTCGAATAATGACAAGTAGCGTACCCATTTTGCAAATTTGATACGTGACTAAAAGGAGACTGTGGAAGAATTTAAACTAGTTTTGAAATTTCGATCATCATTTTTAAGTGTCTTAGTTTTAGTAATTTCATGGTAATTAATCAGTTTTAGAGAAAGAAACTTCTATAACCGATTAGGGTTAAAAAAAAAAAAAATAGTTTTTGAATGGCCACGTCCGTCAAAGACGTAACTTCAGAATTCTACACTCAAATTTGAATTGTACACGACAGTATAATTTTCATAGTTATTACGTTTAGATTTTGTTAATTAGTAGAAATATAGAAGGATAAAAAATGTGAGTAAAAATGGCGGCTCGGTAGAGCACTGGTAAACCGTTGGGTTGCGGTGCTGCGGGCTGTGGGTTCGACTTCTGCACGGGACTAGAATTTGACAATTTTTCCGAGTCTTATGTGTTTGTGAACACAATCACGTGTCTGTAAAATGCCTCCACGACTCACTAAAAAATTCTGAAGTAGAAGTTGAAAGAAATGTTGTATAATTTAGATAATTTTCAAACATTTGAAAAGAAAAATAAAATGGGGGTCTCATCCCGTAGGTGTGGCTATATTTAATCTACCTAAAATACCTTATGACTTCTAAAAGATGGAGGAATAACCATCTCTAATATGACATAATAAAACTATCCAGGCCGATGACGGGCAGCAGCGTCAAAGCCTGTTTTTTGGATAGGCTGCATGGATGTTCAGTAAAGAATAAGAAACTACCACTACTTCTAGTCTACTACATGGACCTATTTTAGACCACTGTTTAACATAGGCGTCTCCAACAAAACGAGCAACTTCTTTACTCACCTCGCTGGGTAAGCGGGTTGGTATGACGACGCATTTCCTATACTCTCGCTCTCTTTGTTGTCTCTTTGTTACCAAGCAGGGTGCACCACATACAGATGAAATGGCTTTTTAAAGAGAAAGATATTGTATATTCTCGATTAGATGACGAAAACAAATTTAAAAATAAATGTGTGAATGAGCGTGCAAAATTATGCATTTGTATAAAGGTTCAAAGCGTTCAAAGTAGACTAAACTGTCTGAGTACAAACGGCTTTTACGAATCGGAATTATTTATAGATCTATTTCAAGTCAGACTTAACCTTTCTTAAGCAACTCCGTTTCATCATACCTTTTGAAACAGCTTCAATATAGATGAAAGGCGACGGGGTTTATAGTAATTTTCTTTTTAGAAATGAATTAAAAATAAATTTAATATTACCTTACATGTAGCCATTTAAGTATGAAAGAGCACCTACGCCTGTTACCTATTAGGGTAAGCAGAAATTATATATCCCCATTTGACACGTATCGACAGTATAGCAAATGGGCTACTATAGCCTACTTTTCGTCTGCCCGGGAGATAGAAAGTGACGGATGACGAACCACGTCGCAGAGTCCCAGAGATTGCAATGACATTTTCATGGCTTTTCTCTTAGTCGTCTCTAACTATAACTAATAGTGTACAAGTATGAGTTTGGGTAACAAAAGACCATCCACGTGATAGTAAGTGACTAATACAACTCATGACACCTGCAAATAACTTCAATTCATGAAGGTTACAGGTGGGTTGTCACCCCTGAGGACTAAGGCGGAATACCCTACAGCCCGTAATTATACTGGTCTCTATACCTTTTAAACCAGAACACAACAGTACCTGCTCTTAGGCGGAGAAAGAGTTCACCTCCTGTTAAAATGTATAATATTTATACATTTGTAGCATATTTATCGAGAACTCGAAACTTTCAGAACTTACAAGTATATAATAAAATAAGCTTTCGCGATACCATATAGACTATTAATGGGGTGGTCAGAGGTCTAGACATTTTTAGTCCCCACACACCCACTTTTACTCTGGGTAAAAGTGGGTGGGGACTATGGCTTATTTGGGACTAAGTGAAAGGTGGTAGCCTGTCGCCATCATAGTCTCCAAGCCAATGATACAAATCGTACATAGGTTTTGAAAACAATGAATGGGTACGAGTCCTGCATATCGAGGATCGAACTCGAGTCGCCTGATTCGGAGGTAGGTCAGAATAGATTAACTTACTTCTACAAGTTTCATTTGTCTGGAAACATTTGTCACATGGAAGGTTAATAAAGTGGGTCACCGCTCTGAGACGAGAAAAACATTTAATTTGTATATAAATTGAAAATCCTTAAGAACACTTGGCTCGTTTTCGTATTTGGGGTGCTATTATGAAGTTGATTCTTTTCAAAACAAGATAATAATCTAGTCTTTAAATAGTTTTACCACACTTTTACAAGTTACAAAGTTACAAGTACAAGTTGCGAATAGTCGTATAGTCGACTAGAGCGAGCTTCATTTTTGACACCAAAGTTCCCGGACTTAAAATGCTTACACTGCATTAAGTCCATGTATTATATTACTGTGTTGGGTTATCTTGCCATCACAAGCCGCTAAGATTAAAAATTTACTTACTTATAAAGCTACAATATTCTAGGGTTATTAAAAAAAATCCTAAATTATAAAACCGGAGATTCAGAACAAAAATGACTTCTTTCTGGATTTAAATACAGTTCACCAGGTAGGCTCCTTCTCTGCGTAGAAGCCGGCTGGGTAGGAAACATTTTCGTATTACTGCCAATCAACAGTTCAACCAGTATAATTACAAGCTGTGAGGTATTCCATCTTACTGTTCAGGGGTAATAACGCATCTGTAACCGCCGCTTTGATGAATTCTGGTCGCCCATGATTTTACTCGTATAAAGAGATAATGTGATTTTTTTTTCTATGTGAGAAGTAAACTCGAACACTAATGCTCTAATTTCTAGAATTATTCTCTGTAACAAAGTTACATTAATATTTCTTATACAGAACCTATATTATACTAAACAATATGCATCTGATAAACGCTAGTTGCATAATAGATTCTATCGACCAACCTGACTATTAGGAAATGTGGCGAAAGCCGACTGAACTTTGTGCAGTGCGTGATCTTGTTGGTGCGCGGGCGGCGGGCGGCCATTGGGGAAGTGGAACCGCGGTATGACCCGCGCAGGCGCCCCGCTGCCGGCCGCGCCGCGCACGGACCGCTGCAGCGTGGTATGCGGCGGCGCTGACGAAGGTTTCGCAGGCGTAGACGCCGCGTAACTCTGAAATAAAAAATACCATTCAATTTCGACCGTGTAACGGATTTATATTTTCGACGTGTTGGGCCAATTTGTTCTTTAAAATCAACGTTTTGTATTAAAGGTTTAATAAGATCTTTTGTGTGGCAACTGAAATATGTCTTATATTATTTTGTGTGGTCTTTCGCTTCTTGTCTCAAGGGTATTAGGAGATAAGCTTACTTAAGCTGTATTACCTTTGGAATAATCGACAAAAATATTTATTAAGTGACATTAAATATGCACGATTGAAGTATCACCGAGCCTCGTTACTGAATCGAAATACGTTTCGAAAAGGATTCCAAAAAAGTCCGGCGACGGCACATCTAGGTAACATCGAATTAAAGAAGTAGCAGCTTGTTAATATTCCGTTTCTAGGCAAAGGCCTCCTATCATAATGAAGAGGGTTTTTTTTTTAAAAAGTAAGAAGAGTCCATCGTGCTCCATCGCGGCTAGACGTATTTCACGTGTCCCGGAACTCATCAATTCATTTTATTTCTCCATAATACAGATTTCCCCGAACATTTTTCTTGACCGTCGAGCACGTGGCATTCGAATTCTATTTTAATTGTATTACTAGTATTACAAATAAATCATTTTACTGGTGCCGGCAACGAGGATGAAATGCTTATTTGATCAATAAACACCATAAATAAATAAGCTCCATACCACTGTACAATATATAAATATTATAATATTAGAAGACAAATGATGCACTTAAGTAACTTCGTGAAAAATAGCCGTTGCTCGTAAACGTAAAAAGGTAGGCAGGCAACCTACCAATATCAATAGTCGATATTACTTGAGGGAACTTTCTGAAATATACCGAGTTAAATTTTTCTTTTTGTTTAATCTTTACCTACTTTATACATATACATATATATATGTTATTTATGGTCGAAGGGGTTAATATCATGAGACGATTTGATTGAATAAAGACATTGTTCATACAAAATTGTGTTGTACACTACTTGAATGTATTCATGTATCTAATATGTGATACGCAGTGAGGAAGAAATAGAAGGTGTTTTCGTCTAAACGTTACTAAATTCTATTTATTTCGTAGGTAATAGTATACAACACTTTCGGGTCCCTGCGCGGCGCAATATCTAAATTAATTATATCCGCGAGTGTTATGATAGCCGAAGGTGACAAATGGCTGGTACTTTACTCGCTTAGTGGTTTAGTTTAACTATTCAGCGTGGATATGCAGCCAGCGTTCCTGGAACAATGCCACTTGGAATATGCCATGCCTTTATGATAATTTTGAATACTCTATACGTATTTTATATATTGTATAGTGTAATGTAGTAAAATAGTGTTTGTACACATAAGTTCTATATTGATTTTAAAATAAAGATTTATATTGATATAAAAAAGAAATCAACTCATTTTTGAAAGAAAAATCCTTAGAATAAAAGTTATTACCATATTAGACGCGTTCTTAGTGAATATTCATTACTAGCATACGCATTGTAGGATGACTTTCACTAGATGGAGTGACCTACCCTCGTGTGCAATTATCGATGTATGGGTTTCAGGGCATGCTTTGTGGAAATCTTTGGGAGAGGCGTGTTCAGTAGTGGACCCGCGAGAGACTGCAATGATGGTTACGATGATCGTTTTGACTCGGTGGCATAGTGGCTAAGCGATCAGCTGCGCGCTGTGGGTCGCGGGTTCTATTCGTGTACGGGACCAGTATTTGTATGGAAAAATATTTTTCTGGGTCTGGGTGTTTCTACATGTGCAATTTATGTATGTTAACTGCTTCCGCGACACATCAGAAATCCCTACAAAAGATTTTCTTTTAAAAAGAAAAACGAAAGATACTATGTGTATATTTTTATATCACTATATTAACATACGATCTAACAGACCATGTGATGGCAAGTGTTTACTCCGGCCCACGGACACCTGCAACTACGAGTACCTTCTAACAAATAAGTTTACCTGTGAGGACGAAGGTGGAATGCTTTACAGTCTGCAATTGCTCTGGCTCTCTTTACCCTTCAAATGGAAATACCAGTGGTTGAACTACTGCTGTATTTGCTTGTATTCTACATAGCGGTAGAGTATTGAGAGGCCGGGGGCTACCCAGGAATCTCGTGGGCTATCGCCTAGGAAATATAATCGGAAGTAATGAAAAGGTTTGTCATATGTGATGGAGGCGTTTTATAGATGTTGACCATGGACAAAAAAGAGACCATTTATATGTAGGCCTTATTTATATATTTATAATGTCCCGTGCGAGAATATAAAAAAAATGTAGTATGTATCTTCATATTTACATAATCACCCAACCAAATGAGAATATTTATGTAACTAATCCAAAACAAATAATATCCCCCACAAAATAATAACTACTAACTAAAATCTAAAAAAAAATCGGCTGCATTTGAAAGCGCATGTTTTAAAACACTATCAACAAAACAAAACAAAACAATGTATCTTTTGTTTGCTTACACTAGTCGCATAAGTTATTATTCTGCGTAAAAATGACACCAGACAATATTTTCCATGTCTTAGGACCGGACCGGTTTCAATGTCCAATCTATTGCCGGATATGCTTTCGGTCATCTTATCACCATCGGGTTATCAAGACACGGGTTATCCCAGTTCGGGATTGGATGACGAATGTGAGTTTCCGATAAGTTATTACATAGAGATATTTGACAAAATTCTATGCAAGTTAGGTCAAACTCTATACTGTACACGATCATGATCGCATATAAAAACCTTCCCAACAAGTAAGCGCAGTAGCGCAACGTTCAACTTACTTCGCTCTGTGAATCGTTAGTCCTAGATTCGAATCACACAGAAAACAATTATGGTGTTAGTTAAAACAAAGAGACGTGGAAGCTCGGAGGCGCTTCAGAGGAGACATTAGGGCTTTAATTTTCCGTGATACGCGAGCAGACTGCCCAGTTGGACCCTAAGTGCCGCGCAACTAAAATTGTTAATTGGAATAAAACAAACGCTGGTATACCACGTGCTAGACGGTAATCAAACACAACATGAGGAAACCTAAAAATTTATGGAAAAAAATATTTCTAAGGCGTATTCGCCAACTCGAAGGAGTAAAGTAGCAGAATCTTCTGCAGTTACAAAATCCTTACAAATTAAAAGGAGATAGACCTCTGCAGTTATGGTCCATTTAAAATTTTCTACTTTATATTAGACCCTTGTATTGTTTAAGACAACATAAAAATAGGCACAATGTAATATATATATGTAATTGAATCGCGTATGTAACATGTATTTAGATGATCTTCAGTATAAATAGAGGAAGCGTGGTCGGATACCCAATTCAATTGTAACGGGTCAAGTGTTTATTGGGAACAACTGACTTAATTGTTCGCAATCTACACAGAGTAAGCGATTAGCAGAGATGAAGACTGCAGTAACAAATTGAAACATTTATCTTTTAAAAAAAGATTTAGAAACAAAGTAGAAGATGTACTAGTGTATACACAAAGACACACTAAAGTAGTTAATGGTGTTGGGTATACCTGTAATTAGTTAAGAAGTTTATATTTAGACTAAGCTTCATTATTACCGCCATTATATCTGTTTGTTACCGTAAAAATATGTTAAAAAAACGCGAAGTAATCATGTCAAAAAGCTGTAGGTAGCCCGAGTTGACTATGACATCTGGACGTTAACACCTCAGCCCCTCAGTGACTACGACTGCTTGTAAAGCAGTCGAAATGTCGGAAACATTAAAACAAAAATTAAACGCGATAAAATCCGTAAATAGTAGTTTAATTTCAAATGTCCGTAAGTGTCAAAAAGCAATTAATACATTACAGTAATGAAGAAGTTATTGAAAAAATGTGTAAAATAATCTTTTAAGCTGAATACAAATAATATACTGAAATCAAATGTTTCTCCTTCGTCAGGATAAAGTACTAATAGTAGCTGAAACATTACCACAGGTGGACTTACGCCTGTGGTAAACCTTAGTTAAAGGCAATTGCAGTAAAGAACAAAGCGATAAATAAATAAAAAAATCTTCAAATATCAACCTCATTACCTATCATGAATGCGGTGGTGAGCTTTGCTTACTGGGAAACAAGACTAGTTACCGACTTATGGCGCGAAATCCATCGGAAATTACTGCACCCAAATCCTTTGCACTATCCCTATATAAATATACAGCTGCTCTAGTGCATGAACCAAAATAACCATGAAATCAGGATAAAAATTAAAAAAAAATGTTAGTTAATAACCTGGACAGGAGATAAAATTGACAGAAATATACTCCAAAAATTTTTAATTTAACAAGAATATACAAAATATTTTTATGTCACTTTTCGCTAAATCGTAAGCTTATTACATTACAATCGACAATACTAACATTTTGATGATTACACATACAATCTAATATAGAATTTATTACGCATCAAAGAACCATAGTTTGATAAAATTGACAGTCATAAAGATTCCATATTTAGTCGATAATTTTGCTTAAAAATAATTCATGATCGTCGATATACTCATAGTGTTATTGATATAACTTATTCAAGTGTAAATGTCATTGCTTTGGGGTAGTTACATGTGGACAAAGTAATCAGCCACAATCGCATTCACGCAATCTCATCATCACATCACATTTCATCCTCGTGTATCTGTCGCTCTGATTCTGGCTCAGCCGTTAAATTCATTTCGGGAATCTCCTTGGCCTACAATTTGAATGACGTCATGTAGCATACGGTGTGTTTTTGTATCGACCACGTGCTCCTGTCTAATTTACCATTTTCATCATCGAGTTCACTGCGCTTCTAAACCTCCATTAGTGTAGGCTCTAACTAGACACGAGGTGCGAAACTTGGCACGGTTTTTTGGATACAATGCCAGAAATATAGCAGTTTGTTAACGATTCGCGTGAAAACGATGGCCTAAAATGATAGGACATCAATAATGATTTTGTTGTGCTACTGTACCGCCATGAAAACAAAATTTATATTACTAAAAAAAACAAATTATAATACTAAAAAAAGAGTGCGGTCGCCACAATAACAGGCCGTAATGTCATGCCTCGTGAAAATCTTGACAGAATTACATAATTACGGAAATTGTCGGCATTAAAATTATCTTTAAATTACTTGTATAGTTGCAGAAACTAGACAGTGTGAAATTCGAGTTTTGAAAGACGTTATTCTTGAATAAGTGCAATGTAAATATATACCAGACACATTTGTGTAAACATGTACATGTAACGTATCACTTTGCCACTCCCTTTTTCCCGTGACTGTCAGCCAAGCGAGGCGAATATGGCAAATGCTTCCATTGGAAGAGGCCTATGTCGAGCAGTAGACTGACATACTGACTATGAAGATACGAATATGTTTTAAATTTACGTAAGTTTACGTAACATGTTCATTATTTTTGTCTAGCCACAATATTACAGAATACGGCTCAATTTAACCTTGAAACAACAAACACTGCCTTCGGTCAAGTTGCGTAAACATAATCATAATGTTTTATGATAATTCATTATCAGGCAGAAGGTTATTTACGAAGACTACGTAAATAAAATTTATTAATATATGTACTCATGACGTAATAGATATAAAGTTTACGTTTAAGTTTAGCTTGACGTTTAAAATCTTATTTGGGACCGGGCGACGTGTGTTAGTGTTCGATATGCGGTGGTATATCGATGTTCGACATACTCATACCACCACCTTAACTTAACACTGATGTACTTGCATAAGTAAATGGCTTACTTATTTGAAAATCGGAATTTTAAAAACTTTTTTATCTGAAGTTGTTATTGTAAAACACCACTGAAATTTTGGATAAAATTTTATATTTATAAATTTTAATACCATCATTTAATAAAATGCTGTCAGAGATTCATTATCAGCGTTTATCCCATGGTTCAATAGTGAAGCATATGAAAATGCGTTTCTTAAAACACTCATTCATTCACAAATTCATAAGTGAATGTCATATTGTGAATGAGATCACATGCACAATCTAAGCTAAAGCTACTTAGATACATAAATGTTCACTGGGATTCGAACCCAGGACATTGATTTAACAGCCAGCCTACACCGGCTGTTGCTCAAAGCGACATTAATAATTAGGTATACAAAGGTTGCGAAGCATAACTGCAATGCGGCAGGCATTATGGTTACTCGACAGCTCGGCAGCAAATAACATCTTTAAACGCAATGGTCCTGTGCATTCACATTTTATACTCGTACTTTATTATTTTTTTAAATTAGATGTCGTGATTTTTTAGGTCACACGTGAGTATGGAGCATTGATGACAAAAATCATTCAAAGGCTACTTGTAAACGTAAAACGCTGCCAGATAATGTTTTTGTTAATTATAATGTTGTTTCATTGATTTAAGCGTGGTTTTGGTTAACGATTTTCATTTAAACAGGGTAATAATTATAGCTGTTAATGTGAGTTCCAAAACTACCTTCGTAAATATTGTTTCGAAGCGACTCGAGAGCAAAGTTATTTGGGCTTTGGTACATTCGTATTAATGGTTTGTTTATCGTTTTAAGGAGATTAAACTTAATTCAGTCTTTAGAGATTACAATAATTTTTTAAAATTTAAAAAAATTGAGACAGAAAATTCTGAATAAAAACGTAATGTATAAAATAATTTCTATTTTCTTAGGTACCGATAAACCTTTATTACCATTATGAAGCATTTCTGTATATGATAAGGGTATAGTAGTTGACTAAGAGATCATCTCGAAAAATCTAACACCTCCCGACATTCGTTGATGACAATAATGTCTCAACGCACTTAAATCCACATTCTCTGTATATATGGTCATTTAGTATGTATGTACGAGTATATGTATAATTTTCTTATCACAAAGATACGGAATCCTAGTTTGGTACTGGGTAACGTATGTGATTGTTCAAAATACAAAAATAGAAGTATCAATAACTTTTGAAACGAAAGTATTATCTACGGATTTTATAGTGTTAAATTTTTGGTTTTTTCGAGTTTCGAGCGCGTTACAGCAGCCGTGGTCACGGTGGAAGCTGCAAATGTGTAATGTTCGCGTAAATATTAGAAATCATTATCTGTAATTTTATAATAAAAGAGTAACCAAAAATGTAACTAATACTGAGCGAGATATAAAACCGGTGTAATTCGGTCCTATGACCATGCGACGGGTCTTTGATCCATGACGGCTTTATTCATTATCGAATGATAAAAATGTTTATTATTCTGACAAGAGATTTTAAAGGGCTTCGACCACAACGCTCTCTATCTATCATCTCCTCTCGGAGAGGCGGACTATGCGTTGCAGAAGTCCGATAGGCATAGTTCTAATAAATGGAAATACGTAAGCTCTGCCTACCCTTATGAATGACAGGGGTGAGTGCTTATAAATTTTTTGAAGAGACGACATTTAGCGATCAGCGTACTTGACTATTGATGAGTAACCATAATTTGTGAAATACACAAATCATTGGTGTGGTCTCGTGTCTCTGACACTAAAGACTAATTAGATACTGGCGAGGAGGCATTATAACTTCATCGACTTCGTTATCCAGGGTGAACACACTACACACAAATCTTGGATGAAAATATAGATTGTCAACATTGGTCACAGCGATTATCACATGCACTCTGTGCTCGCTGCTTTCTTAAAAAAATATCTCGAGCCGCAAAGATATAGGATACAAGGCTTTTAGCAGTAAACAAGTTTTGTACTAACCAGATTAAATCACGACCTTATTTAATGTTAAATACTCTCGAGTGTGTATAACTTTTGTGATAAAGCGTTTCATGGAAATTTTCAACAAAATTAAATTAAATTTGATACAGCAATCTGGGACTCGGTTCAGTAACACTTCACAAGTACTACCAAGGTTATTGATTTCACACGGACTTATAAATAACTTTATGAATAAATAATTACAATTTGTTTAGACCATCCTTCGACCCTGTTGAGGATGGATTGATGTTGGAGAGACAACATGTGACCATATGCGAAGGGAATCGTTTAATTGAACATAATCTCTATTATCTTGCCCTTAATAGACTGCGCGGGTAATTAGATTTGATTAAAGACAATATTAACCACTTTGGAAGGGTAGTAATTTAGCGCTTCTAGTTATAATTTAATTAGCGAAATCCTCAAGAAGAATATCAGCTTTGTTATTGTAAATGATATGTTGATGTATGATTTTTTTACAACACAAAACAGAATTAACAATCCATCGAATGGTAAGACCTGCTGCAGCCCATGGACAACTGCAAACAACTTCAGCCTAAGAAGGTCATAGATACTTTGGCACCCTTGAGAATTAAAGTAAAATGTCTCATAGCTCGTAATACTGACCCTTCAAACCGGAACCTAACAATGGTTGCACTTTTAACTAGCAGCGCAGCAGAAATAGGCAAGAGGATAGTACAGATGACTCCTAGGCAAAGGGCAGGAGTCTTTCCACACACCGCCCTTTTTGTACGTGGTACAGCCAAGCACGGCTTTCGCTACTGCACGAATGGGCCGGCTCGAACGGGGTAGTACCGCAGCCTCGAAATATACCGGCATGAAGTAGAGTCATTTTGTGCTTCTGCGTTTTGTTCGTTGAGAGACGTAATCGGAGGTAACTTAGTATCGTAGTCTCTTTTCTTCATCGGTATGTTTAAGTTCACTATGGGACTTATTCCTTTAATTTTTTCTAAGGAAAGCGCTAACGAATTCAGGTAAGCTTTTCTTGGACATTACGCACCCTCACACAGTGATACTTCCCCTCATTGTGTTTTTAAGATATGGGTACAGTGTTGTCCGATGAATTTTCCGCCGGCAGCCTGTCTAGAGAGACTCGTTTGTGGGCAAAGTGTAGTGCGTCCGGATTGGCATTTTCGTGGACTTTATTTACTGCCGAATATTCGAAATATCGAATATCGAAGAAAAGATTCGAAGTCTGGTGAATAAAACATGTAGCATAGTAACTATGCTTTATTTTTATAGAGCTTCGTTCTATTTATTTACAATTTCGATGAGTCACGGTACGGGACCATCGGTACCTATAGCTGAAGCTAAGCTAGTAATACGATTTGCAATGGATTCTGTCCGTCTATAATTATAAAGAACGGGATAGGACGGGGAAGGAGAAGGGGGCGGAAGGGGGCAGACGGCACGAGCGTCGTTCGACCACGTGGTATAAATAGTCGCATACGTATGTCCGCGCGCGCGCACTCGCTCCGCACCAAATTGGGAAACGGCAATGGCCGATAGAGGTTAGGTGCAATGAATGATTGAATGATAAATTGGCGACGTGTTGCAAAAACTGGCGACATGCTCTGGAAGCTAGATTAGAGTGAGAGCTTCAAGATGAACGACTACATTTAAGGCAAGTTGATAGACTTATATGGATCATTTTTAATACCAAGTTTCTTTATACAGAAAAATTAATACTAATAAGTGATAAATAAGAAATGCTTTTGTAATAGCATCTTAGATAAATTAGGAATGAAGTAACTATTACCGGAATAGGGAGTTATGGTCAGTAAGATAAATATTATACGCTAGTGCTAACTTGCTCACAAACATCTAATTCGAAATGTTATAATAAGAGAATGTATAGTTTTTCTAGATCCGCGTAGTCTATTTTCTCTTTTCTCTTATTTAAACGTTCTTCCCACTATAGTAATTTATCAACATTGACCCTGACAAACACCCTGACACGGAACAATGATTTGTAGTTCATACAAATACTTTTCCCGTGCGGAAATCGAACCCGCGACACGTAACGCCGCATCCAAACGCCAGTACGCTTCCGAGAATAAATCATAAAATTATAGAAAAAGTATATTTATTTATAACGGCAGGCGACGGAGAGCTTTTTCACATTGGTAGTAGTATTTTTAGGGCAAATAAGGTAATAAAAATTAGAGTCCAACAGGCAATTATTATAACCTCTTGTACTAGTTACACAACACATTTAATTTATTTATATAACGAACCGACCGGTTTCGTTTTACGGCATTTTCAGGGCATTTTGACGAAGCTAACTTTACGTATCGCCAAGTGACTACAATCCTTAGTGTAAATTAAAATTATAAAGAGGTATTATTTTATTATTTATACTATCATTAGAAACAATAAAAGGCTGCAATAATTATATGAAGCATATATTAGAGAACTGTCAGCGAATAGTTGTTTTATTTCAGTAAGTACCATTCAAATAAGTTCCTTAGTAATCTTCGATTTTCTGCTTCTTCATAATATTGAGAAGCTTGAATTTGAGCTCAAAGTGCGCTGCTGAATGGAATATTGATGAATAAATTCAATCCGCAAAAATTAAGGACATCAGGTACTTATATAACGCAATAGCCTATAGACGTCTCTGCAGTGCGCATTATTGTCACTGGCGGTTTCTTTGAGAGGCCTTTGTTCATCAGTGGACATACATAGGCTAACAAAGATACATACATACAAAGAATTTAATATATTGGTATAGATTAAGTGTAAATATACTTAATTTTTCTTCTTTTTTTGGTTATAGTTAATAGTCCACTGCTGTACATGGAAATAATAGAGTTTCTATTGTTTGAAAGATTTTCCATACTTCACACTAATAAGTCTGTACGTATGAATATTTTCTACCCAATCACATGCTGAAATCCAAAGGAAGCCGCGTGTACTTTTCATATTTGTACTTGAAATAGAAGTTACTGATTCTAATACTTAACAGCGATATAATACACGTCATACTATGGTCTTGTATGTAGTGTACGTTCACATAATTAAAGCCTGTTGTAGATAGTGGGACAACACGAAACTACTCCAAACATCAGTCTCGTGTGACCGTAATGAATTAGCGGCTCTCATTCTCTAATTACTTGACGAGATAAAGCGGTCAAATAATAACGTTAATGCAAGTTATACGTACATTTTGTTTGTCTAAATCAAACTTATTCATGTTTCTACATATACCATATCTAGTAAAAATCAGTACATGAACAGACTGTATAAATTTTAAAAGAAAGGAGAATTTATACGTTTGGTGGAACGAAAACTTTATTGCCTAAACGATTCTGACGCTACAACGCAACAATTTTATATACACTGGTTACTTTACTGTTACAGAGCTATTATTGGTGTTTTTGTCGTTAAATAAACGTATGTAAAGTAATAACTAAAAATCACCCACTGGGCACTAGTTATTTCTGCCGCTGATGGGGTTTTAGAGCGAGACTCCACATTGCTGCTTCTTCTTCTATGGTGAGTTTCAAATTTCATTGCCGTATGAGAGCAGAGTAAGAATATCTGCCACCACCTTTCTTTCCGGGGAGTGTCATAAGAGGCGACAAAGCGAAATCAATAATATACAGACCGGTATCGGAAAGAAGCGTCTGAAGGTGCGAGGCGTCTGGTGCATTGCTGATATGGATATAACACTGGCTCCGAACTCAAATCTTTTTGCCTTAACAGGTTGTTCAGAAATTACGCGAAATTACTGCATCAAAATTGGTTCAGTAGAACCAATTTTGATGCAGTTCACCGCTCCAAACACTTCACTTGTGATAAAAATAGAGTTTCTATTGTTTGAACACTTCACTAAACTCAGTTTAAAAACTACAATAATTTTAATCCCGTAAAAATACCGCGGGTTGGCTAGCAGTATATATATATGCGAAAACTGATAAACTAATTTGGATAAGGTTTACAATGTTTGAAAACTTATAATTATAACAAAGTTAAAAACTGCGATTCTTTTCATTACGGAAAAGAATTATTTGAAAGATTTTATGACTCAAGTTAGAAACTGGGATACTCTTAATCCCAGAAAACAAAGGAATTGACCAGATCGGAATTTTTCTTAAAAAGATATAAAGTGATTGGTACTGTCTGTTTCGCTATTTGAAAAGTGTAATTAATTAACAAAGTAAAAGGTCCAATGTCCATAACGGCATCCATAACTAAAAAGCACAGAATGATTTTATTGTTACTTTTACTGTTCGAAAGCCTACGAATTGCCGTGAATAAATCATTTAGAAACACCACAATATATGAATTTACTCCGTACTTATAGATTCTATGCGGATGAAATGGAACGGACAAGAGCTGGTAGGAAAATACTTCTATTAAATAAATATATTTTTTCTCAGAAACAAAGGGGTTTAAAGTTTTAAATATAAATCGGGAATTTTATTTCAACCCATAATACTTTAAAAACCTGGCAAGAAAATTGGTAACTACAATTATGTAGAACTAGCATTATTGCTCATTCATCGAAATCCGTCCGTCTAGACTGTAAACAAGGGAAATCAATTTAACACTCGTGCTCAGATTTGTTTGTTTGTCTGCAAAAATTGTTTTATCAGAGTCTGTGTCGCTGAAATCAATGACAATGAGAATATAACCTACAAACGAAAATGTTGAGTAGTTATCGGATATAAAAAGAGGAGCTAACCATTTTTAGACTCAATTTCAAGAAAATTTAGGGAGAGATATCAGATGAGTATTCCTTTCTACGGCACTTATATTGAACGAGTCTAACCTACGCATATTAAAATGTTCGCGTACATTTCTCTGACCAGAGAGTGTGTTCTTTTACGTGTGTATTTACATATCTTTTCATTTTGGCTATGTAAGAGGGAGACCAAATTCACAATCATGCTGTACACTCCTGCATCTTGTAGAAGGATATTACACTTGGTAAAAACTGACTAATCTTTCTCGGAGGCTTATAAAAGTTTTTATCGAAGCTCGCTTTAAAATGTATCCAATCTCGTCCGTGACTCCTCTGATGTATGCTAAAACTGCCAACGTTGATTCACAACCTGTTAATGTCCCACTGATGGGTAAAGGTCTCCTTTCAATATTTAAAAGGGTTTTGGAGCCTAGAAGGGTTCGCCATGCTGCTCCCGTTGGCGTTTTGGCCGATTTCAACATTAAGGTTAAGATAATTTTCGTTCCAATATATATTTTAACATTAAGGATAACTTACTTTTGATGGTTCGATTTATGAAAGGATAAAGATTAAAGTAGAGTAAATTGTGTATCCTAAATTATTAATTAAATTTTTTATTCTATATTTTCTATTTTGATTGCCGTGTGTTTGTTACTATCTCTAACGGTTAATCGAATCTGAGAGAAAAGAGAATCTGCTATTCCATGTGACCCGTGGGAGTCGTAAAAGGGATTTAATTTAGGAATCTGCCGCACCATCTCATTCTGTGGGTTTCGAAGATGTAGACTTACGAAATATGTGAAAGGGAGCAAACGATCAAGGGACTCACCTGATGGTAGGTGATGACTGTCGTTCAAGTACATCTACAACCTTAGAGGAGCTGCAGCTGCGTTGCCGGCCTTGAAGGATATTTGAGGGAGGATTAATAGGAGGGATGATGGGCAGAGGGGTTGGGGGAGAGATAGTAGGGCCTCCGGTTATCACACTTACCGAACGAAATGCAGAAACACATGATGCCTCTATTTCATGCTGGTATTCTGCGAGGCCGTGGTACAACCCTGGTTGAGCCTGTCCATTCGAGCGGCAGAAAAAGTCGCCGCTTGGCTTTACCATGTACAAAGTGACCAATGCAACAATGGAAGAAAATCTACGTAACCTCTAAAATAGACTACCGTGTATAAGACAATTTTCGTGTAAGAGACGGTTAAGAGAATCTGCTATTCCATGTGACCCGTGGGAGTCGTAAAAGGGATTTAATTTAGGGAAATGCCAGATAAAACAATCTTATAAATGCGGGACCTAAATTAATCAAATCGGTAATGGCAGCGGCGTCTAAAGTACGAAATATCTGGCTCTATTCGAATAAGTTTTTCGAAACTAATTTACGATTTGTATCATTCGCCTGGATATTATGACGGCGACAGGCTCACCACTTAGTCGCACATCGAAAGTCAACTATTAAATATTTGGGATCACACTTAATGAGCATGATCTTCAGTGTCGACCAGTAGTCCTGTGAAGATAGTATTTATCTAGCCCATAAACGAGCCGCTATAATCAAAATCATCTACGATGTTTTTCGTCCCTACTTTTGAACTTCCTAGGAGATTTAATGAAATTTATAAGATACTAATTGAACAATGTTTTTGGATTTGGAATTTGCGTACCGCCAAAGATTGAATAATTTGCGCACGGCACTAGTTAGTGACAATAAAAATTATTTTCACTTATTACTTTTTCCGCATAAAAGCGTAAATCGCCACATCGATAAATGTATTAATTTCTTAATTTAAATACAAAGAAATAACATTTTATGCCCTTAGTTATATTCTAAATAAAGTAAAAAGCATTGTTAACTTAAGATAGAAAATAAAAAACATATCCACCAAAAGCAGTTAGTGTAAGTAATTCTCCTGGTCACATAAATACAGGTGAATAGCCTATCTCTTTCTGTCGCGAAAACAGTACAAGTCCCAATGCCGCCGTGTTTTGTTTTCAGCGTATTTCAGGCCAGCTGAGCGGCACCGACGCGTTGCCATGGCAGCCATTGATCGGACACGCCATCTTGGATGCAGCCGTCTGCAAAGGCGTCTATCGACAATGTTGTAATAATATATAAAGTATTGTAAAAATAATTAAACGGTAGATTGGATTTTATATTTTTGAGAAAGTAAGGGTAAAATTTAGTGCCTGCATGCTGATAAACTTTAAAATGAGCAAGTCCGTTTGATATATATAAAATCATTACTGTATCGAATAAAATCAAATACCTACTTGAATAAAACTTTTCTCCTTTTATGTATTGTATGTAATAAAATTTTCCCTTCTAACAAAATATTGTGACATACATAATATTAGTCAAATATTTTTTTCGGTGGTTGACATAAAGACGACTAAGGCGATGGTGGTCATGATGATGACAGTGATGGTAACCACTTATAGTGAAATTGAATAAATGACGTTTAACATGTCTTGCTTCCATATTTTTATTTTATTAGTACACATACTATTTGTACCAATAAAATTAAAAACCTTATGACTGGACGAGAAATTTCTTGAACTCATCAAACGCTTTGCAGAAAATAAATAGAATCGTTCGAGGTTTGATATTAATTATTCTACTTCATAAAACTATAACTTTTAATACCATTTGACAAGCGCTTTTTCTAAAATAACTGCAATAAAAACAATGTATGGCATAAAAATTTCGTTTAATTTTGGCATGGTTTGTTCATATCAATCTTGACATTAAATTTAGGAATGCTTATCTTTATACTCGGTCCGCCACACCAGACTTCATTAATTCAAGATGGCGACTAGCCAAGTGACATTCTACCAAGTCCTCTTTGAACCCGGTACAGTGTTCATTTTAAGTTAAGTGTAGTTTGGGAAATTCATTTACATGTTATTTTAAGCAGCGTCTAAAGTGTGAAGTAAGAATGGTACTGGGATCGCCAACCTGACGACAAAGCGCGGTGATTAAAGAAATCCTATATATCCCACTATAAGGAGCTCCAGCAGAAGATTGTTTAGAGACAGATGATGTAGCAGAAGAAAGCACACAAGAATAAGGGAAGCGAAAGAAAGACTGAAATACAATTTACGCATGTAAATACCCATAGAAGTCAATAGTTAGATCGATTAAACTTTCCAAAAATATTATATAGAACCAAACTGTCAAAGCCAACAAGGTCAGCCTTGTGATAATGCAGATAATATGTCAATATTATGTCTTCGACATTCATACACAAGTAATCGTAATTCTTAAATTACGACGATAACACGGAATCGTCAGAGTCCCTTTTTTTCAGCCAGGTAAAGTTGGCATGTTTGACACATTTCTCGTTACATGGAGTTGTAATTTTTTTGATTGTATTAGATACAAATGTTATCCACAAAATTTCGAGCAAAGGTGCGATGCGTCACAATTCAATCCGGAAAGCATCACGTGTGTGACGCGATTCGGAATCGATACCGCCCGCCGGGATGACGCGTCAGGAACGATACAGAATCTATTCCTATAACTTCTATCCACTTAAATTTAACGCTAGAAAAAATACGCCGAATGACGCGAAAACTTTCCGTAAATTTAATGAAGGTCTAATTTGAAGAAATTCGAGTTAATATAATTTATAACATTAGAGATCGTAGGTGGGGAAAATGAGGAAAATGGTGTTTATGTTGGAGACGTTCAGAAATACAAAATGATGTCTTAAATATAGTTAAGTAAAATGTAAAGCAATAGCCTGTAAATGCCTTCTGCAGGGTAAATATCTTGAAAGAATTTTAGATATATATAAATATATATATATTTTAATATTCCTCATGCATGCAAGTTTCGTCTTGATGTTTTCCTTCACCGACGAACACGTGGTAAATTCAGCACTTAATCTTAAATTGCTGCAAGTGGCGGTTACGGCAAGGACTCTGTACGGGAAAGGTCCGTATTATTTTATTTAAAATTTATTTTCACTTATAAAAGTACAAAATGGCAGACTTACTGCCAAGAGGCATTGTCTGCCAGTACTGTAAGGAGAAGAGACGGTGTATAGGGAGCAGGGTTAAAAAAAAGTTCACTAAAACAAGGATTAAATTATGTTTATGGACTCAAATACACTCAAATTTCGGGCAAAAGTGTTTTCGGAAGTCCATGACTCCAAATAAAAACTACGATACTTTTTATCCCGGAAAATGCCGAGATTAATATCATAAATAATGGCCAGAATGGGATCCTTACTATATACCATATTATGTGTATGTACGAAAGTGTTTATATAAAATATATTCTGGTAAGTGCACACTTAGTCTGCATCTCTTTTAAACTGTCGAGTGTCATGCCTGCTGGAAGACATTGAATGAAGAGAGACGATGGCTAAAGAACTTACTGTATTAGCCATACAGATGCTTTTCTCTGTCTTTTCACAGGAGTCGCAAGAGCCAAGAAAATCTTATTGTGGTAATAATAAAAGCGAAGAGAATTTTATGCCGATCTCCGGAAACAAATCCGGCGACGAAGCTTGCCACCCGTGCTTCTTCCCGGGAAGGTAAACTGTGGTATTTGAAAACTATTTCGGCTATGCAAAGTCTTGCACAATGGAAATCTGTAATTTCTGACTACCCCTGTGACCGGCTTGAGTACTTATACACATTAGTATGAGATTTAGATATATTACGATCCTATGACATTTTCACATCGAAGTCGTGTATATTATACGTCTTCAATTTCGTGTCTTCATATATTTTATTTATATCATTTAATTTTATATTTTTTACCCTCAATGCATTAGGTATATCTTTACTTTAATTACCAAATGAATTACTGAAGCTTTTACACAATTTTGTTGATTGTATTACATTAACTGCCTGTAAATAGTCCATTGGAGGACTTAGGCCTCGCCCCAAAGAAGGATTTGCTGTAATCGCCATGCTTGGCAAGGGGATTGGCGATGGCAGTAGCAGACGTCGCGCCATCACCGGTAAACTTAATTTTGGTCTGTAATATATAAATACCAGGCCAAAAATAACCAGATCGATGATGGGCAACATCGTTTAAGGTGTGAGGTGTCTGGAACTGCGATGGCCAATCCGCTTTATGGCGAATCCTCCTAATGGATGTGTCCTTGTCCTTCCTGTCCCCCAGTTGACGGTTTAGTAGAAAAGGTAAAGCGCCGGTATGCCCATCACTAAGTCTATGGGATTGGGGTTCGGAAAATTCTATTGCAAGTTTCGCCATAATTTGGTCGCCAGAGTCTCGTTGCTTGGCTAGTAGGCACCACGTGCAGGTGTGTTTGCCATTTGGGGAATGTGATGATGGATATTCCTCCGTTAACACCGCGTTACAGGTTCAAATTTTATTCAAACTCTCAAAATCACAAAGAGCAATGAACTTCAAAAGGTACCTTAGCTTGTTGTGACAGCTTTTGTGTTGTGTACCCAGAGTCGGGTTACCGAAAGCCTACACCGTGGCCTTGCGGGTTTAAATTTTTTTTTTACTTGCACTTAGTTTTATGTCTCTACGTCGCTGGCAGAGCGAAAAATGCCCAACGAGTTAAACATGATTTATAAAAATAGAGCATACATAGATAATACATGTTATAGTGCCTTTACCGAGTAGGCAGAGACTGTGGATTTCTACTTTGATTGGTCTTTACATTCCTCTCTTATATTATCTAGTGTTATTAATGTATCCATGCGAATGCAACGAGAATTCGTTCGGACAACAAGTTCAATTTGAAACAGAATTAATAACTAATTTAATTATATGGCAATTACCATAATGAGAAGATTTGAATTAATTACCTGCCTTCTAATTAACCTTCGAAATTATACAAGCACAATAAAATATGTTTATTATCTGTTTGTACTGTTCTTGTGTATTTTTTTATTTTGTTAATTTAAATTGTATTATTATAAGCTGTGTGCTGTGCTGTAATATGTCGTGGAGACGTTTCACAGGCATAAATAGCACGTGTATCAACAGTCAGACCCGGAACAATTATTTGTAGACTTTACAAATATATATGCTGTATTATACTGATTCATATGTGTCTGTTGGGCCGTATTAATATAATAAACATACAGAAATATAAAGTTTCGGAACTTTACTCTTTAAGAAAGTACTAAAGTAAAAAAGTAAAAGAATTTATAACAAGTTATAAAACTTATCAAGAATTATACCTTGGCAAGCATAGAAAGTATTAAACAAAATAATTGGATTTTTATTATATTTTTACACTGTGATGTACGTTCACTCATGCTGATATGATCTAAAATCATGGGTCAGATGTCAGTTAGTTAAATTTACTGAGTTAAAAGGACGGATAACAAGATTAATAGTCCGGCTACGTTATTGAAATTAAAGACAATATTTATAGTCCAATGTAGTCGTTAAGCCAGAATACATTAAATAAGATTCATAACTTAATTATATTGCCTCTTGAGTTTTTTCTATTGGCAGATCAGCAGGCCTTTGCAGATAATTAAATAAAAAATAATTGATATGGGTGTAATGTAATGGGCAATAGTGTTGTAAATTGGAATAAAATATCTTTTCCTCCTAAAGTCAAATTCACATGCATGCGGGTAGTATTTTAACTAACCAGTAACCCGCACGCGACTGATGACGAAAAATCCATCCGAATAATGCTTAATATACAGACCAATCGTGGGAAGTAGCATTCCTGATATTACGTTCACTGACACGCTTTCAGCATCATGTGCCAAACGTTCAAGTATTCCGTGCTATATACAGCAGCGGGTATAGTAGAAGCAGTAGATTAACTGAAGAAAAAAGCTTTATTATTAAATAAAAAAATTATATATAAAAGTTTTATTGCAAAAAAAAAATATTTCTTTTTTCAAGAAACCAGCACGAAGCAGACGCAAAGTCACCACTTAAATCACTCTTTTAAGTTACTGTGAATACATTATTTAGTTCACGTTTCTGTATACTTATTTCATTTCAAAGCCTTTTCAGTCCAAATATTGTTAAACTGTTATCGTATCATTACAAAAGAATTTCAATTGTTTCAACACGCCATGACTAACAATTCGTTATAAATGTATGCTTTTTAATCTTCTGGCTTGTGTACAATATTATAAATGGTACTATAGTCTTTTCGGAAACCGACATATTCAGAAGGCTGCTAACGAAGTTCCTACCCTAGGGACTGTTTCTACTAGCCTGCTGCTCTTGCACGCGGTGGACGGAGCAACTGAATGAAGTCAACATCAGACGGGTTCGCTCTTCCCTAATGATAAGGTTCGGTATATCTCTTACCATCCGTTGATCACTGCCGGTTATCACCCTTGTGATCGTAGAGACATCACTGAACAGCTGTCGCTTGGTCGTCATGATGCACTTCATTCGGGCACATTCTTACCTTTTTTCATGTTTAGTTTTGCGTTAGTCACCCATTAACACCGTTTAGTGAGTTCTAGAACAATGAATGGCTCTTGAGATATCCTCATACAATGCGTCCACTTCATCACTAGAACCTTCAGCGAATATCGTTTGGTTATTCTGTGTATAAGGTACGCGGCCTTACTCGGTACGCTTCCGAACTTGATCACGTCGTTAATGAGAGACTTGTGAACATTAAACTCCATACCGGTTTTGAGACAAATGGTAGCCCGTCCGTTGGTGAAATAATATAATACTCCAGTGTGAAAAATTAAATGTTCAAGAAAATTTTAGTCCCAGATTCTCATTACTCTACACACCGTGCGACAAAGATTAAACACGACCACGAAGTGTGCGTTTGGCTATTGTGTCTTTGTTATAAGTAAATAAGTATAAGTAAATCTAATTTTGAAATATAATATATTTCGTATGAAGTAATAATAATATGGAATTTAAAAAAGTCCTTGAACTAAAGTTGTTTCTTTTAGTGATTTTATTATTGTTACTGTAGCCCATTGAATTAAAAAAGTTACAAATACGTTGTTACCCCTGAGGACTTAGAGGGAATGTCTTACAAACTGTAATTATCCTTTAAACTGGAAGATAACAGTGCCTGCTGTGATGACTGGCGGCACTGAGTCTAATATATTACTATACTACTAGTGAATTGGTTTCGATAAATATCGATTTCTCACTAATTTTGAGGGCTCGATTAGTACAGTGGCTGCTTGTTTGGCTTCAATGCAACGTGCCGGAGATTCGATTCCCGCACACTTTATGACCTAAATATTTTAAAACCTACGATATAAAAAAAATAGCATTGAAATTTTTTTAAATAAAGTATTGATTGAAGTCAGTTAAGTTTTAACCGTTTGGGATAATCTGCTATCCCTTTCTTCCCTTGGATGTCGTAAGGTGCAATTAAACAAAAATACTAAAAAATCTAATGGCAATCTTCGGGAGCAAACCCGTTTTCTTTCTCTCGGAGAGGCGAATAGTGGATTACGAAGAAAGAGCTCTATATGTGTATGATATATTATGTTATGTACTTTTGATGATGATCTGTGGGCTTTTTCGTAAAGATGGCTGACGGTTGATAACTTGTAACGCGTTGTATAGGACTTTTGTATTTAGTGGGCATATTACTGCAATATTATTTGTAATAGTTTCTTTCACAGTGTAAGGAAATAAAAAAATACGACTAAGTAATTGTTCTGCGTAAACAAAACCATCCATTATGTTTTTTACTTTTTTTTATTTAATTTCAGACAGGAGTAAACATATTTCACACAATGCAATTTTACAGTTGCTGTTCTTTCTTTGCGTGAGTTCGCGAGTTTCTGTAGCAGGAGTTTTTTGTACACATAAACAATAGCAGTGAGCTTTTTATGTTTTATGCAATGTTTTTTAATTTTCGAACCTTAAAGCCTTTAACTTGAAAATAAATTTGTGTTAAGTTAGCATAAAATAAGCGCATGTATGCAGCTGCCTGCCATCGGTCTGCTAATATTTATATTTACATTTTCAATACTAATGTAATGCATATACATGTTAATATAAGAATAATTGTAAAAGGCTACTGCTACTTAGTATCGTGTTAATCGAATGTATATTGCGTATTTGCGAAGGTATATGTTTATATATATGTATTTATATACATATATACATTTTAATTAAATGTGTCTAGGGATATTACTTAATTATATGTAATATATTTAATTGTACACATAATATGTATGTACTAAGTTTGCCATTACTATAAATTTCCTGTTAGGATCTGCTGGAAGAAATTTCAGTATATGTTATAAGTAGTGCTCTTGTACACACACCATGTTATAATTTTTTCTGCTTTTTGGTGTGTACATAAATAAATAAAAAAAAAAAATAAGGTTGACTTTTGTTAATAACCAAATACAGAAATAAATTAAAGAAATAACAGAATTGTAACAGCAGAACTAAAAGATAATCGTTGGGGACAACTGCAACTTTTTACAAACAAAAGCAGTGTTAGGACGACCACACACAGAATGAAGGAACGACATGCGCAATGTTGCGCGAATTCGAATACAGGTGGCTCCGGTCCGTGCTTTGTGACAATCTTCGGTGAAGGCCTATGTTCAGCAGTTAACAGGTGACAGGCTGTAACGATGATACGAAGGAAAAACAAATGTTTTCATATAACATATTTATTTTAATGGACAATCAAAAAACGAATACATTGACATGTAGAATATTTTTTTCATTCATTCTTTCATATTTATTTATTCAGCGGTATTCGAATAAATAATTAGGATGGTGTATTTCCTAGTCACACATTCATCATTCTTTTCTTAGGATACTTAAGTTATCGCATAAATGACTTATGATTATGAATAATTAAGCAAACAATGGATCATTGTTTCACTGTGTACTCTTTTCCTTGATTGCCCTCTGTAACTCTGTATCTGCCTTGTCTTAAACTTTGAGTTACGTTTACGCCAGTCATAATAAACGTGAAATATCACGTACTGCAATCAAATATTCAACGGAGTAAAATAATTTTTTTTTTTTTTTCATTTTTATACAGCATTTATCGCCCATGGCTGAACATAGGTCTCTCTATTTAGGAAGATTTATAGTGATCACCGCGCTTGGTAAACACAGTACCAAACATCTCGCAGCTTCGACGTTGCTGCCCATCACGGGTCTGAACTATAAGGCCTAGCATATTTCAGAATTTTTCCCATAGGTTATGAATTATGAGATGGGGTAGCATATTTTCATATGCCGCCACGACATAGCAGAAATGTATTGCCCATTTGCAGAGTGTTATGGGGTAGGCAGATAACCTTTACATCAATATTACACGTTACAGAATATAGCTAATTATGGTACATACCACTGTGATCGATATCGACCATGGCGATAATTATTTCTCCTATAAACGGACGTCGTTTGCGCAGGATACATTATAGTTCCATAAGGTTAACGCTAAGGCAGGTGCAGACATCTCCCCATCTTTCACCGTCACGGATAGGTTTAAAAACTTTGCCATATCCATGTTCGGATACATTTTTTTTATGACTGTTTGTGCCAAAATGACAAAAAAGTGTTGGTGAAAGTATTAGATGAGCCACACCTGTACTAATAAAGTAATCTAAAATAACTAGAGCGGCGGAAAAAAATTCTTCGACTCGGAATGAAACTTAGGACTCATAACCCAGCAGTTAGATATGCTTGCGTGTCAACCATTCGCTCGTCTTTAACTAAATTTTAGTCAAATAATGTCTTATTTGAAATACGGTAATATATAGAGTTATTGTTTAAGCAGACTGTTAATTCACCACTGCTGGACATAAACCTCTATTTATGATCATAAGTAATTGACAAGGCATGATCATAAGCCATACCTGGCGACCTGTCTATAATCTACCCGTATCATTAATAATAGTGTAAAAACAAAGATTTAAATAAAAAATGTCATAACTCGATTGTCGGTCTAACACCATTACATGAGCGCTGCCTACTTTTATATTACAGAAATAACACAAAAAATTAAGAATTATCACATGACAGCGTAAATCCAAAGAAATATATATTCATCTATATCTAGAGCCATTGAGTATGCACACGCACTAGATATAACTAAAATACGACTGACGGAAAAAACAAATCGTCACCGCCGCGACGCGACTTCCTCCTTGAGCAAACATTGTCACGTCGTTTCAGCGTTACACAATATCCTAAAACATTTCATAATTGGACGCGTAGAACGTAGATACAACGCGTACAAGTCTCCGATAATACGCGCGACGTGCAGGTAGCGCGGGGCAACGGCCTTTATCACCATGATGCGTCTACTCATTGAGCAATAATAAGCGATTTAATTATTCAGCCAGTGTTGAAACACTTTGTATATAAATATTTAATAATTGAAGTATTATTCCATGCCAGTAACTTATAAATATTTCATTTTAGATAAAAACCTTAACCCTCCACGTGCCATAATTTTGAAACAATTGAAATTCTATTGTTATATACTGAAAATTCATTCATTTAAATTGAGTTATTGTCAGGATTTATGACACTAGATGGGTCCTATGAATAGATACTTAGTACGTACTACTACTCTCTGTGAAGCAACATTTCTATTTATATATTAGTTTTATTGTTTAATTATATTAATACCACCATTATATATTATATTATATTAATACCACTCAAATCAACAGTCAACTTCGTCTATTGAGGCTTGAGGCGTAGTTACTGACTTAGAATGTGACTAACATTTTAGAAGTTATTATATCAATTCACAATGTTACAATATACGATTTGGTCTTGGATGTATTAAGACAGTTTTTGACACTACATCTTGCATTTTCGCGATAGTATTATGTTGTTATTAATGGAAAGACGAAGTCTTGTTGTGACAGAAAGCCATTATGTTTTCATGAGCAATTAGTTACGTAGTATATACATATCCTATGTAAATTAATATTTTTTGTTGTTTGAAAGCAGACGACGTCATCATTATTATTAAAAATAATCTTTATGTTATCTTAGAATCTAAATCGTAATAACACAACAAATCTGTCACTCCGTGGGTGTTATAAACCAAAACTATGTGTGCAGTTAGAAAAACCTATTTGGTTCTGATATACATTAGCGTAATAAACATCTTAAAGGTAATATATATACGACGGTAAAGAAGTTTCTATAGTGTTCATCCCATTAGTGGAAAAAGAAAAACCGAAAAATTAAAACGAAAAGTTTAATATGTAAGTGGGCTCATTTTCATGAATGTTTTAAATTTAAAGACAATTAAAGACCATATTGTAATGAAATTAAGGTTACGTATGTACATCAACTAAAACACATACCTAAAAATAGGCTGCAATATTTGTCTTCATGACTTAAAGTAAAGTCTCCACTGCAGGTTAGTACCGACATTGTTATTGTTTAGTCTATGGTGCGGTTCCGGCGCATGCGCATCGAGGCCATTATGCAAAGGTCGTTCAAATCATGCATAACACTTATTCTTCTTATATTTAAAATATATTTTTAGATATCCTCACGCCTATTATAGAGAAGACTGAATATAATACGAATATCGCTTGTAGTAACATATATGTATTACAAGCGATATTCGTCAATGTTAAAGGAGGATGTTAGTAAATTTATGTTTTTATTATCATTAGTCAATATAATATATTCAATTAAATCTTAATATGCTAATTTCTATGTGAATAAGGGACTGAAGCAATGAAATTATACTTAACACAAATTATGTTCTGATTATAGTGCCTCATGGGTAGAACCTATGGGGTACTAAGAGGCGACAGGGGTTATTGAAAAGATAAATAGGGTGTAGTTATAGTTAGTGTATATTCTATTTATGTACTGTACTACCTACAATACTAGCTCTTGTAACTGTTACACACTGTTATAACAATTATTAACTAATTAAATATTACAAACTGTTGAAATACACAGCAGAAACAAATTAATATTACACAATTCTAATTCTAAATGTAAGACACTCACCGCTAACCAAAACGTTGCACGGAAACGTTGCACTCAAATTCAACTTTGAAATTTTACTCTGGTCACGCCCAAAGAGATTCGCTTTAAAATTTATCTAGCTTTAGAAGAATACAGCGTAAATGATGGTACCCTCCTGGCCAATTTCGATCACGGCGACAATTTCCAAATAATATCGACAATTGACAACTGCGCAAAGGATATTATAGTGAGGGCAACTCTTCCTAGTAATATATACCGACTTTAGCTGCCTCTTTCTTGGAGAAGCTTATGTTCAGCAGTGGGCTAAAATTGTCTGATATAGTTATATTTTGCATTGCGGAATTTAACGAAATAATTTTTTCTAATACGTTAAAAAAATCACTCATATAACACCTTGAGTGTCAAATTGTCGGCTCGGTGGACATAGTGCATAACCGATTAGCTGCAGCCATGTGAGTCGCGAGTTCAATTCCCGCTCGGCATAAATATCTGTATGGCCTACGAACCACGTCACACAATCCTAGGTTTTGAAATACGCATATGAGACAACTTGAATCAGGCCGCCCGTAAGTTGCGGATGTGCTTATCGCTCGGAGATTACTTAAAGCGCGATCTCTGATAACAAGCTCGGCCGGCACACATCCTCTTCTAATGTTAGGTGCCTAGTAAACATTGAGATAGTTGTAATATTTATCACTAATCATATTTAGCAACATTTCGCATTGTATTCATTGGTGGCCTTCGCTTATACAAACTTCGATTGCGAATATGCTTGGAATTACCGCTTTTTCATAGAGGCTCACACTACACACCAGTCTGTTTTCTATAACTCATTTATGAGAATACTAATATTCCTTTGTGCTCAAAAAGTAATGTAGATGAAATGTTTTCCAGTATTTTATTATATTAAATGACTGAATAAAACGAATATTTCGTTTTATTCAGTCATTTAACCACGGAGCCTAAAATAAATCGGAAATAAAGCATTAACCCTTGATACCTATAATAGTGTATTACAAGTACAAGTACTTGGCATGATATATCAGAAAGGGAATGTATTTCGTAAAAGTTCTACTTTTCATCCGCATGATCACCTAGAATTTGTGATACTTAAATCATTCTAAAATGAAAAAGGAGTATCAGAAGTATGTAAAATGAATTAAGGATAAACTAAAAAATAATCCAAATGCTTTTTGGTCTTTTGTTAAACCAAAATCGTAACGCTAATTCTACTTATTCGTCTCATATGCACTATAACAGTGACAGCGTTTCCAGTAATGAAAGTATTTGCAACCTTTTTGCAATCTCACTTTTCTTCTTCGATCCCACCGCTTAAGAATAACGCTAACCTTAGTAAATTGTCAGATACAAATGTATCCACTTTTTTTATACGCGCTATAAAGTCACTGGATATTAGTAATGTAGTATCAAATTATTATCAAAAAGTGCTGTTTAAACTTGTTAACAATTATGTATGAGTTGCAGAGAAGAGTCCAAATATTCTAAGTATTGGAAGAAAAGTGGAATGTTAAAAAAGGTGACTCTATTAATCTTAACTGGCAAAATGTTTCAAGAGGTAAACGTAGTGTAGGATTTAGTCTAATTCTTGTCGACAGGCTTACTTTTAATGCACATGTTACTCACGTCGCTGAAGTTGGCAATAGGTTGTAGGGTTTTCTAAAACGCATTGGCATGCATTTTAAGAAGACTGAGAGCTTAAAAATACTCTTTAATTGGTGCGTGATCATCTTCAACATTGTAGCCAGGTTGTATATCGAGATATTTAGGAAGGATCAAGGTGGAGGAAGGCGTGCATCTTTCGACGAAAGACTTGAATATTTTACTTTGTGCTCCTTGCGACAGCGTAGAGACTATTATTATTTTGTTCCCACACAGAACTGCCGGAACCACTGACAAATTTTCTAGTTATTTAAGTGCATTGTGAATGCTCGATGGCACAGTGTTTAAGTATTTGGCTGTGGCGCTGACAGAGGGTCGTGGGTTCTATTCCTCCGTGTGATTTTTTAATAAAAATAAAAGATATATAACTAAGTGCAATTTATACTGTTGCTCCATAGAAAACAGGAACGTAGTAAGGTCATTATGTTTATTAATTTTAACTTGTTATTGTTAAACAATACTACGATTAGTAATGAGAGTGTTAATATAGATCCTGCAATTTATCAAAGTTTATCAAAAAAGTTATCGTTTAAAATTTAAAATTATTGTTATTAACGTTATGTTATTAAGAAATCGGTTTACACTATCCGCTATTTTAACGGAACTTCTATAAAGAGTACAATGTATACATAGTCATGTTTATTGCGTACACTAGGGGGCCATAAAAATAAGTAGTTCCTTCCGACGTGTTTCCGAGTGCTTACCGTGATATTGATGTGCGTTGGCATCACTTTACTGTACACTTCAATTTACGACATAAACGGCTATATGTTTCTATCTTTCACCCAATGGATAAAAAGATAAATAAACCAAGTCTGCGTAAATATTTTTCAAACACCTACTGAACTTTCTGTATCATTATGACGATACTTAATGCTTTAAGTTAATACTGAAATATATTGTTTATGAAAAGTGAAAAATCCACAATAGCTTGTATTTATATTGATTACTAATGTTACCCGCTACAATGTACACGTTATAGTTAGTAATGACAGTAAAAATAATATTACGTACAAAAAATAATATCGCATAAAATTAAATTAGTCCTCGCTAGGACCCTGACGCGAATTATTAAACAAGACCTGAAGTTAGTGGCATACCGTCGATACACAGGATATACCCCACATCAGTCCCTGCAGCTTTAGAGAGTGGATCGATCAAAACGCTTGCTGTTCCGATACGCCGGTAGAAAACACAGAAATGTGCTCTTTACATATGAAAATATTTTTAGCCATTGGGCCTGCTAACTCCGTCATTGAGTCTCTAAAGAAATCTTTAGTGCAGCCAGTGACCAAATTCCCCATTGAGAAAGTGCCTAAATCCATAGATTCGTGGCCAGAGATATTAAAAGATTGTATCGAAGCCAAAGGAGGTCACTTTGAACAAAAATATTTTTAATTAATCGTTTAGACTTGGATAAATGCGTAACACTTAAGTTTACTGTGTAATGCGTAACTGCGCCATCGGGGATGAATCGGAGATATATATATCGGCTTTACCTGCAACAAAATACATTTCATGTTATTAATAAAATAATATTCAAAATTTTGTCGTTAGGGTTTACATATTTTGTTATAACACATATTGAAATAGAGAACAGTATAGAGCTTTTGCTCTGTACTGTTAAAATACTGTTAATAACTAAAAAGTTATTCAAACTGTTATGTAGTGAAAATATTTTATAATTAAAAATCTCTTAACGTTCAATATGTTTTAGATAAAAATTGCATAATATTTAATATTGCATATTCGTGGTAATTTAATTAAATAACATGTTGTAATTGCTTTTGCATTGTAATGGCTTACCTAATTTCGATAAAATTGTGTATGATAGTATATATACAGAAAATCTGTTATATAGGTAAACAAATAAATGTTATTCGTTTGTTCGACATGGGGTGTCCACCAAAGTGGACAATATTGAAATTTATCACATTGTTATCGTTAAACGTAAGTCAAAATTATAACGATAATTATAAATTAAAATTGAATCTAATTAATTATTTGTAACAAAATGTATTTTTGATGCAGGTTCGTCTCGTATCGTGTCAAAACACGTATTCAGGAGCACAATCTTTAACATCTGGTGCGGTATCGTATAGAGAGTGTGCCCAAGAGTCTCCAAGTACAATCAAAACTTCGCCCACACCCCAACTTCTGAATACTCTATTAACAATAGCGGCAGCGAATGGGGTGCTTCCCGATTTACTTCCAGTTATTCAACCACTGAGAATAGTTTCCTCAGAGAAACCGTCTTCATCACAAGAAGTCGCACAACAGGCTTTTGCTTTGGCACCTGTATCACAATCCACTTTATCGTATCAACAAGAGCCAGTTTCTGCAACTACACAACATATTGTTCCACCGATACCCAACACAAGTAGACTAATTTCAACTCCATTTCCTACCACACATACATATACGTCGCAAGCTGCGGCTTCTCCTATAGTATCACCAATTGTAATATCACCTGGACTGAATCAAGTTACTCAGCAAAATAACCCATTCATTCCTCCTACTTCTGAGTTAGTTAAAGTTCCACCATTATTACACCCACAACCGAAGGAAGAAGTTTGTATTTGTCCCGAAACCGAGGTATTGTCAGCACAAATGACATCTGTGCCTCCCACACCGCCAATAGTATATTCACCTAATGCATTTGAAGGCAGAAGCGGTTTAAATCTGGAACCAAAGTGTGCCAATTCAATTTTGACGACTGAATACGGTCAAACAATTCCAGTTAATTTTCAAATTTCGATACCACCACCTAATATAGAGGCTCCGCGAATAACATTTATAAACGCGGCATTACCCACGCCATCAATAGAAAATACTCCATCCATATATGTAAATCCATTAACGAATCCTAACTGGTATCCATATCCCGCTCCTATGCCACCTCAACAAATAATTGTGAAAAAAAAGAAATCATCGATTAGCGATTGGTTGCCATTAATTATTTTGGCAATGTTCAACAATAATCGCGGAGATTATAACAGTGATTGTTGTTGTTGTTGTCCGTGCAGTTCTGGTGGGGGCAACGACGTACCCATACCGTATCCTATACCGATACCGATTAATAATCCAATAATTAACACAGGACTTTTACGTCCAAATTTATCTCGAAACCATGAGAAAAATGAAAAGTGTGAGGATGATTAACTTTGCTAACGTAGACTTTAATTCGTCCGATAAGTAATTTATTATTGTAAAATATAGTGATTAATAAAATAAGTTTTTAAATATTTATTAAGTAGTTTTTTTTAATTTTTATTTCAAACTGCGTTTTACGCGCCATGAATTTTTTACTGGTATTTATTACTCGGCGGAATATTATTATCTTATGTTAATTCCTTAATTTATATGAAAAAACGAACTTGGTTATGGATAGATCTACTGAAATTATGAGGTGTTAGAACAAGAGTACGAAATCCATCCAATTGCAGAAAGGTGATCAGATCTTCAACACAAAAGTGTACAAAGAGTGCATGTTGCCAGTGTTGACGTGGTGAGAGACATGACGTCTATGACGCTATAGAATCTGCAATGAAGATATCCGCAGCAGAGGTAGGATAATCGAGATAGCGGTAAGGATCAGGCAAGCTGAAGTGGCCATGGACTGGCCACATAACTCGTAGAACTTAAAACCGTTGGGGAAGAAAAGTTCTCGATTAGTAAACTCGTACAGGAAAACGCAGGCCAGAACGACCGCCCACATGATGGAGTGACGAACTGCACAGTGTTGCGGAAAGTCGATGGATGCAGTTGATACAGGACAAGTTTGTGGCAATTTTGGGGGCAGTTCAAATCAGCAGACTATAGCTATAATGTTGATAAATAATTATAAAAAGTTTGGATCATAGCGTATATGAGTTTTTAATGTTATTTATTTTAAGACGTGAACGTTTGAAAGCATAAAAGTAATTTATTTCCCCAATTTGTAAATGTTCAAGTCATTTTATAAGCCAGAATATTTTTATTATTTGTGTGGGAGAATTTATTCATTGGATGAAATATATCTTGGGTTCATTTGTTATCCGCGAATGAAGCAATAAAAACAAACAGTAGATCGTTTGTGCAAAAACTATCAGCGTAATATCTGTAAATGCTCACTTTACATTTGTTAAAAAACCTATCAATACAAATGGAATGGTGTTTGACTTTGTATATTTATATTTTTCTTATTTATGTAAATGAACAATAAACCAACAAAATATAAGACTTAAGTAGTAGCGAGATATGACGATGTTTTCCTGGCTTATTTCAACAACGGCGACAACTTTCAAATACTATCAACATTTGTCAACTCCGCATGCGAGGTGCGCGCATAGCAATATAGTGCCGTAAGTGTGCGCATAAACAGAGGCATACGTAATAACGCTTATGCGAAAAGTTCAGTACTGAGACATGGGAAGCAACACAATCATTGATTTGTGTTTAAAAGTAAAATTTTGAATTTTTTTGCACTCTAGGATTCAAATTTGTTTTAGTCAAGGATTCAAGATCTATGGCTGCGCCAACCACAAAGCTACGGGATCAATAAACAGTATACGGGGACAGTGTATACGGTTTTACAATACAGTTAACAATTTTTATAAGGCATCTGCAAAAGTGAACAAGCATTGTACCAGAACCATCAAATTCCGAATCATGTTAGACAACAAACCATGTGCAGGTCAGATTGGTATATGGTGAAGAAGACATATATAAGATATTCCCCTTATACCCCGCCAATTATTTGTCCAATTAAGACAGTTTTCAGATTAGCGGTAATATTTCAAACCAGAAGTAAAGAAAAAGCTACGTTCCTACATAAACATTGTGTAAAGTATCTAGATTAAGTAAATATTATCGTATTCGATTTATATTACACACCACTTTGCAATACTCATGATAGGAAATAACATTTAAAATAAATTGCGTATCAATAACAGGTAAGATATGTCTTACCTGTTATCTCAAAACATGTGAGATAAAGTTATAAAAGATATGATGTAATATTTGTGATAAGATAAAAGCTGTAACTGATTGTGACGCAATATTCTAGAGTATAATATAGAATATATAAATTTGAACATATTTGTATTTCCAAAGCACTTACGTTAAGAGTTGCTTCATACGATGAGTCACTAGCTTTGATATCTAGTCTTAATTTTAAAAAGCGTAATACTTGTATACTATGCGGAATCTATCTGTTGTTGCTTGTGTAATAATTTTAATATGTTTTGACAGTTTCGAAGTAAGTCTTATTGATAAGAATATTTTTTTTAACATGATTTGTTAAGTTTCATTTTCATATATTATAGCACTAATTTGTCTTCAGTGCAGTTTTTCGAATACAATTCAGTTATCATTAATTACGTATTTCCTTTTTTAGAAGGCGTTGGCACAAGCGATAACGCCCATAGGATATAGCTCATCACCGACAGTGTACACGCAGAGTGACGACGATGGTCTAGGCATGTTGCTGACCATCCTACTACTTGCAGGACGAAACAATAGGAATAATGGCGCATGTGGTCAATCGTGCAGTTGCTGCAATTGCTGCAGTTGTGGGGGCAGCTCTAAAAGCATTCCCATACCTTACCCTATTCCATTTCCCACCAATAATGCTATAGTCAATCGTCCTCGTTATAACCAATTCTATGATGATTATGATGATGATGATGACGATGACGATGATAACGATGTTCACAATAACAGTGAAAAAACGGCAAAAAATTCAAAATGCTCTAATGATGAAGATGGAAAAAAACACAAAAAAAAGTTAGAAGACAATTCTGGGCCTGTTATAGGAGAAGTAGAGGTAGAAGAAGAAGTAGAAGAGGATGAAGATGTAGATAATAGGAAACCTGAAAAGTCATAAACTACGTAGTTTATTTTCTATTTTTTTTTTTTGATTGTGTAAAAAGGCTATTTATAAAAATGTGTAACAAAAAAAATTAAATGCTTTAAATGGTTTAAATTTTTAAGTTCGTTGTTTATATAAATAATGTACTTCATAAACTGTTTTCATTTGAATATGTTTCATAACTACATTATAGCTTAAACAAGGTCTAGGGTTATCTTAGGTTTCAGTTCACCTAATTAATAAACCGTTAATTTAAAATTACACTTTTACTATACGAGAAGCAATTGTCTTAAACGGCAAGTTTGTCATAAAACGTCTATTAATTGTTCGGTGAACTCGGGATCAAAACTGTTCGGAAAGAGGAATGTAGCTTCTTTTTCTCCAAATACCAAACATACCTGCACGTAGTACATCCTGTTATCTAAAACGAGGCTTTGGCGACTAAATTATTGCGGAAAGTTCATGCGAATTTGCCGAACCCATTTAGGTAAAGTTAGCATTGCTAACTTACTAACGTTAGCGAGATTATGGATTGAGAAATATATAGTACGTTAACATAACGTGGACGGCTGGCCCGAGGTGGTCGCTCAAATTGGACTTGGCGTGACTAATTCGGATGCTAGTTGGTGGACTGTTAAGTCGCGGGAAAGATGAGTTTTTTTTTTATATATTTACAAAATCCACAGCATTCTACAATAGCTTTCAATACTTTAACCATTTTGTACATAACTTACAGCCAAAAAGGGATTTATATTTTACTTTTAGTATTGCTTATTAATATTTCTTTTAGTATTTTTTGGTATTGCTATTCGCGATTCTCTTCTCTGCGACTCCGGCGGAGGCTGCACCGTTGTTGTGGCTAAGGAGGGCTGCGGGGGAGGAGAGTGAAGGTGTTACGATGTGCCGTTCTCCCTACCACTCCACGGCCGAATTGTGTTTACCCATAGGTCCAGATTTATTTAATTTTCACTCAAAGAATCGCTGCGAACTTAACCACGATTTGTATATGTGAAATAATTATATAGTTTCAAAGACTATGAATTTTTAGAAACAAAATGAAAAATACAAAATTTTTAATTTTTTCTGCTGAAAGGCGACGGTCATAAATTAGTTCCTTTTTACACATGGTTTTTAATGTGTATTTTATTTATTTATTTTAGACACCTTTAATAAACTTTAACCCGTCACCCGTTTACACTTTACTTCTGATTCATAAGGAAATCCGTCGTATTTTTTATTAGAAATATTTAAATTCAAAAATTGCCTGTGGCACTTAAACGACTCAACGGTTGTGATGACACTGAAGACTCACTAACTGACAAGGTATTCTGTATTGACCACAGTACCTACATTTTGATTGTTCATGATCGACAGATGTTGGAGACTAAACAAACATATTGTATGCTCCAATTAGATTGCACTTGTACTATGAACAATATCTTTTCTAAAAGAATAGAGAATAGCACATAACACACGTATTATGTAATATGTGCAGTTGTACACAATGCTTTTTACTTAAAGCTAAATACATAATTAAAGATCGATTGGAACATATTTTCTATAAGCGGTAAGTGGTGACTGGGCAGACAAAAATAATGATTCAATACTTGATTACGTGATCAATTTATTACGCACCACGCGTAAGGTTGGCATTTGGGTGAAAAAATTATATGGACTTACATTATCCCGTTTTATCTTTCTAGACTTAAAATACTCAGACTAGTGATAGAAAGCAGATTCTTGGGTGAGCGGCGTCTGAGGCGATTATGACACGTTTTCCTATGTATCTAAGACCTATGTTCAGTTGAGGGCTGTTTACAGGCAGGTAATCCCTACTCCGTAATAGTTATCCCGCCACCTGTCGCTAGCTATTGCAATTATCAAGGCTTCTCTTAGTCACCTCTTTCGACACTCAAAGAAAGGGGTGGTAGATTCTTACTCCGATACCGATGTGTAATAAATATAACTTCATAGACGAAATAATTCGGAAAATTGTAGGTCAATAAATGGCGTAAAATTGTCACTACCCTATTTTCCATATAAATAGGAATCCTTTTCACGCTACAATATATTGCTAGATTATTTTTTTAATGGGGTAAATAGACACAGTTCTATTTAGATTAAATTTTACTTGTAATTCATATTGTTATGATTATGATATGAAGTATTATCTCGGGAACAGATAACAAACTGCTACACTTATAAGGTGTAGTAATATATTCTGTGATACATAATGTATGAACGTTATAGAAATTACGTTTAATTTTTTATTATTTTGTGTCTAAAATCATTAATGTTTACGAAAACTTTGTTGGTTTGAAAGATGTTTGTGGTCATTTCGTGATTATTCCTAAGCTTATCCATTTAAAGTTTGGAGTTTTTATTGACATTAACGGAAACTAAGAAATTACACAAAGAACGTGATGGAAAGGTGTCAAATGTTGTGAAGTAATAGATAGCATATCTTTAAAGCGATAACAAAATAACGGTTGCATTACACTCTTAAAAAGATATATAATTGAATGTCACAGTTACAAAATGTTCATTGTATTTATTTAAAAAATGGCACTAGCTAGATTTTTTATGGTAGTAGTATTAATTTTTCATTGGAAGGTAAATAACAAGCTAACTAGAATAGTCGTAAGGTACTAACGAAGAGTTTTCTTTTTGGAAATAATGTAATTCTTATTTTTACGTTTTAGACTGGCGTTGCACAACAAAATAGCGTAACAACAAATCCGTTTGGACTCCACCAGACAGCACAAAATAATGATGGATTTAGCACTCAGAATAATAACCAGAATATGGATTCAAGAAATTTTAATGTTCAACTGCAACAATGTGCAAAACAGGCGGGGAATCCACAACAAAATTTAAATATACAGCAGCTTTCTAACATACCTATGCAAACATTCAACGTTCAACAACCGGTTCATTTCCAAAACCAAGCTAGCTCACAACCAGTTAACTTCCAGCCGATGACCCAATCAACTAACCTTCAACATCCAATGCCTCAGTCAATAAATTTACAACAAGATGTGCTTCAACCTGCCCATATGCAACAAACTTTATCAAATCCTTCTAATTTGCAGCAAGCAACAGTATTTCAGTCTACAAATTTACAACAATCTTCGATTGCGAACTCTGCACAAAAATCTGTGAATTTACAACAATCGCTGCCAGTACAACAACATTCGCTTAATTTACAACAACAAGCTAACCCCTATAATTTACAACATTCGCAAGTCCAAGCAGTTAATTTACAACCGCAAACGACACCGCAGCCGATAAATTTACAACAGCCGTTATTTGTACAACCGATTAATTTTCAACAGCAACCTGTACCAAACTTTGTCAACATGCAACAACAAGCCACGCCACAACCTGTTTATTTACAACAATCGCCTGTTGTTCAACCAGTTACTTACCAACAGCCAGTTCAAGTACATGATCCGATAAGTATGTCACATTCAATCTTACAACAGTCGTATGCAGAGCAACAGTCCCGTAATTTACAACCCATAACTACTCAGAAACTCAATGTCCAACAACAACAACAGATCCCTTTTAACAATATCGAAGGTTACCAAGTAATTTCTTATCAGACACCTTTTCAGCAGAAAGATGTTTCTCATGCATTACCTATATCATCATTACAGTTGACAAAAAATCCTGTTACTACCAATCCAATGGTGATGGGAGATATTGCCACAGCACTACCCAGTACCAACGCAGCCAAACAAACAGCTGATCACCTGTACCTGGTCAGCTCTCAAGCTTGTCCCACATATACACCGGTAGTAATAACAGACAATTCACAGCCGACTTCATTATGGCCAATGGTTCTGCCAATTACGGCAGTGTCAAATTTAATACCGTCGTTGACTACGAACCTCATATCAAATAATCAAAATCAACATTTGGAAAGTAGAGAACATCTGTTATCGTCTTCAAAACTACCAGATCTAGAATCATTGAATATTTTACAATGTCAACCATCGATTGCTTCGTTATTAAGTGAACCAACATCGTCCGCCCAGTCTGCACTGCTGTCATCCATTTTGTCATCTATTCAAAATCCTTCTGCTTCCTCCCAATATACAGTACCATCCAATTATCCATCGCAGACAGTTGTAAGTCCACAGTCCATAGGTTCAAAGTTAAGTCTTAAAAGTCTGCTCCCCCTTTTGTTAAACTTATTACAAGAGAAATATACAGACTGCGGATGCCGACATTGTTGCAATTGTGAATGCTCACAAAACGATGACAATTTCCACGAGCCGCAAGTAACTACTGTAAATTCAAACGAATTGGAATTTAAAGAAACCGAAAAAGCGCTTTTAAAAAATGAAGAGTCAGAAGAATTAAAAGATGTACATTTAAATACACGAGATCGTAAAAAACCACGGCAATATCTAAACATAATCCCAGATAACAGCGTAGAAATTGACGCTGAAAATTCAAGTTGTGAAGAAGAGGACCAAGACGAGATCATTTATTCTGGTGAAGAAGATTCGTGAAGTGACAGAAAAATTTTAAATGATAAGTTTTTATTTTATAAGTATTTATTACAATGGTAAATATAAATAAAAAGGTATATCCACTGAAACTATTGAATTAATATTGTTATGAGTTATATGTTACAATATACAGTGGCACGAGAAGCGATACTTTAAAGCGCTTTCAATTATTGATGTTGTGGAAATTATTACGATATCAAGATAATTATTAAAACTGTAGTAAAATTTACTTTACTATAATAACAAATAATTCTGAGGACGAAGATATTAAAACTAACTCCTTGTCTCTGGCAATAAATGACTCATATAAAATTTATTCTATTTATCCTCTGTTCTTGACAATGCCCAATTGCTATCAAGAAACTGAACTTTGTTCTCATAGTTAACAAAGACATCTGCACAATGGTATTAGATAATAAAATATATAAAATAGGAAGGATGCTTCGTTACTTACCAGTTCCCAAAGATGAGTTCTTTAAAATGGGTTATTTTCTTCCTCTCCATAGTTGCATTTAATGTGAGTATTTTACTTCAGTTTGGTTTTTTAATCATAATTATAATCAGAAATTGAAAATATTTTATTGCTCAGTGAATGTATCTTTTTTTTTTGAAAGACCTCCTTTCTGCTCCAGCGCGAGACTTTAATTACAAATTCAAATGACATTATAGTCACACGTATTTCGATTTCCGGTAGAGTTATTAGTTAGTTAATATTACTTCAATTGTAAAACTGTTTTATACCACGAGTTCACCGGAGAAGCAGAAAACATTATCTTGCAATTTCGGTAAAAATCAATAAGCCCTTACTCCCATAAATATCGCATTATTTTTTTAGTAGAAACTGGATAACGTACGTTTGTGTCAAAGAAATAAAGTAAATATAATAATATCCGTCATTACAAAACTTAACAAATATATGGAGTTCGTCAATCCGCACCGGAGCATCTTGGTGAAATCTTCCCAACAATGACGATGCTCTATGTAGGGATAAGTAAGAATTAAAATCAGTTGTGTTTAATAAATCAAGACGTGTTTACGAAATACCACTTTAGACAGAAATACCGTCCGAAATGTTGGTACTAGTGATGATGATGTACACCTGGTTAATGTCGACCACGACGACAACTTTTTGTTAACTACGGTGATATTAAATGTACGCACAGACATATCCGATGTAACGACCAGATGCAGTGTCATCGGGATGAACATGTGAACAACTGTGCTTCAAACCTAGGACGCGATCGTCTTAAGTATTAGTAAAATTAGGTTAAGATCAGGAAATCCCAAACTATTATGGGCAAGATACCCCTTTTCCAAAATGAACTGATACCTCAGATCCCCATTGCCAAATTACTTTAAATATCCTATCTCTAGTTTTTTCCTATTCATACAAAATACTTACCAATTTAAAAACATTGCCAACTTACTTTTTACTCACTTAACGAACTGTTAAGTGTAAGTAAGTTAACTTGACATAATTTTTGACTTGCCGAGTTTTTCGTCTTGTACGTACTTGTGCACGCTTATCGACTTGTTGAGTTTTTTAAAAGTACAACAATGATACATCTTAAAAAATATTACTTATTCTTATAACAAGTTGGTATACGTAACACAACCTATACATAATATATCTTGTAAGTTTCCAATTTGAACTTGTGTTAATAAATAAGGGTCGGTTTAGATGAACTATTCCGTAATTTTGCCTAAAAGATTACAGAAGCTCGTGTGTGCAGCTATGGTGGCGGTTACGCTACTGGATATGCGTTAACAAGCCCTCCGATGCCTCCTCCGCCACAGACAATAATTGTGGTAAAAGATGATGACCCCTTAGACAAGATTCTGCCGTTACTGCTGATTTTAACGAGCCGGTGTTAAAATAGAAAAAAAAACATTGAGTTTTAAGTTGCTCAATTGGAAAACATTGTAAAACGAAGATTTCAATAAACGATGTTTTGATTATTACGATGTGTTTTTGTTATGCTTGTCGCTGGCTTATTGTCAAAGTTATGATATTATAATATCACTACTGGTATTATAATTGCACAGACTTTTATCAAACGAAACGCGCGAGGCCTTCAACGACATCCTAGTGTTGCTACTACTGATTATTTAACTAGGGTTATTTATTATGTCACTGTCTGTGTCTAGTGAAATTATAAATTACAATGTTACTAAAATTGGTCCGTAATATTGTAAGATATTAAGACGATTGACAAAAGTCTGTGCAATTATAATGTCACTGGAGAATTTTATTTATATAGAAAGAATTCATATTAACCCTGCGACATGGTATATACTGACGTTCATTTGGCTGATTTCATTTGTATAACACATGTTATTTAGCAATAAGTAGGTAGCTGTATGCACAAACAAAGGGACACTTAGTCCTCTGACGATAATATCGCTCTAAGTTATTCTGGTTGCGATGCTTATTTTGGTAGCTGTCAGAAGTTATGACATTTCTGACATATTCCTTATCAGGATTAGGGTAACAGGGAGAGCCTTATATGTAGGTAAACTGAAGTGGCTATGGGTCGGCCATAGCTCGCAAAACTGACAACCGTTAGTGACGAATATTCTCGTGTGACTACCACAGGTAAGTGCAGTGTAGGGCGACCTCCCACAAGGTGGAGTGCGAGTACATAGGTTTGGGGGTAATCGATTATTGCAGTGGGCTCAAGATTTTGTATTTTGTACGCTTTTACTGTTGCTGGAATGGGCCAGTGGAACCGGGGTACTCAATACTAAGTACTCAATTTATTGCATTCCATCAATTACAATACTTAGGACTTAATCTACCCACAGGGTACATTCATTATCTACCTATACAGACAGCTATATGAGGAAATATTTTTAAATTATTATTTTACAATAGAAAGTACCTACTCAATGAGCCAATGGACAGATTACATATTCCATTGTATAATATAGTGTTAGGTGGCTATATATACTTAAAATATATTTAAAATACAACATAATCATTGTAACTATTTTTTTGATTATTATTAAATATCATCATATTTTAAAATTCGTTCTGTGAGTGAGGTAACTGGAGGCTCGCTCCTCTTGATGCTTCTCCCCATCACTAGTCTATGGGATTAAGGTTCCGCAAATTCAGATGAATTTTCTGCCATCATTCGGTCGTCAGAACCTCGTTTCTTAGCAAGGAGAATGTACCACACAGGCAGGTTCAGGTTCCCAATTACATCCATATATAATTTTTGCTGTACCCAGTGTTATCGATAATGTTTCTCAAATTACCGATATCTTTAGCATAATTTTGAAACAGGTAAAGAAAAGGTTAAAACGTACTATAATAGTTACAAAATGATTTCAGAACAATTAAGAGATAGGTATTTAAATTATGTACATACATTATTATCTACGCTATTGATTCAAGTTTATGCAAGGTTAAATTGTCAAAGAATTACATCAAAAGTGATACAATCGTTTGGTTTAGATTACATATAAAAAGAATAAGTTATATTATTTGTGCGCAATTTCTGAAATGTCGTCGTTATGGTTGTTAACCTTTGTGATGCTCGCATACATTAACGTAAGAAATATTCATGTTTCTTTATTATTCATCTTAAATATACTCATTTTTAAGTATAAGAAGCTTTATTAATTTAGCCTTTGAACACATTAAAAAATCTTAAATTAAAAAAATTACCTATTCAGGTAGTATTCCAAGTTCAGCACTATTCAAATATTTTTACATGTTTATGTAGGTCATACGACATTGGTACCGTATGGAAGTGGTATAACTTACCTCATCCAGTCCTGCTCAATGTCGTGATTACAGTAAAAGGAGAATATTTCAACCTAGACACAATAAAAATAATTAATTCTTATAACACGGCAACTTATGAGTTATTTTTATTAGAGTTACAATCAAAGATTTTTTGGCAAAACATACTTGTAGCAAAAATTTAAAGATTACAATTACCTAATAATGAACATTTTCCATTGCCACTTTTTCTTATTCTAGGCGGAAGTCTTTTCCCAGTACACTGGCTGGTATGGTCAACAGCAAATGTCTGCCTATGGAAACCCAATTGTTGTACGAACAGATCCCGACGATGATGGATTAAGAAGTATATTACCGATACTTTTGCTTCTACTGGCTGACAATAACGGAGGTCGATGTGGGGGCGGATTTGGAGGAGGATGCTGTAATGGAAATTGTGACGGGTGTTGTGGCCGATGCGGGAGTGGATGCGGTAGTAGAGGTGGTTGCTGTAGTGGATGTAGTTGTGGAGGAGGCACAATACCGATTCCTTATCCCATACCCATACCTGTTAATAGTCCAATCATTACATAAAAACTAAGTCGTAAATTGTAAAATAGTTATGTAATAAATGAAAAGTTTAATATTTATAAGGTAAGTTGTAAATATGCTTATCATTACAATTATTTAAATAATTATATTGGATTTATAAATCTTATTAAGGTTGATAATAAATTCTTATAAAACTGATACATTATTATTCAATAAGTATTTTAAAACATGAAACATGAAGAAAGGTATTCTAAACTGCAGGCAAATGATTACATACTATTCTACAAAGTTTTGACAATTGTATATTTTTGAACCAAAGATCAAACCTACTACGTAAATCATATACTTTTGTTTCATGAATTCTATTAATTTGAAATCAGAAAATTATATATAAACATAATGCAAGCCTTACTAAGGATTACAATGACTGAAACTGGTTAGTCAGCGTTCAAGTTTAATAGGGAAATAGAATTTTATTTATTTAAAGTATTGTTTTATTTTTCCTTATAATATTAATTGAAGGTCCTTTGAATTTATATCTTCTTCCGAAAGAGTACGTGCTTATTTTAACCAAATACATTAAATTACATCATGAAAAATAACCAAATTACTAATTTTCTTTTGAAATCGCTACTATATAAAAGAACTGCAATAATTTGTTTTGTCAATCGAATATCAAAATGGGTTCTCAGAAATTATTAGCGCTAACCGCTTACCTTTTTGTAATCATCACGGTAGGTTTCGTGCAAAAAGAAATAACAAATAAACTTGCCTTTCAGTTTTTAAAGTAGAATTAAATTTCAGGTCAACCATGTCTACAGTCAGTGTACCGGACGCGTGGAATTTATTAATCAACCAAGCGCGATGCCAACGCTAACGGCGATGTCTTACGTTCAACCTGTTAGTCAATTTGTCATTCCAGCTGTTATCAAGCCACTAATTCAAGCCGAACCGTGTCTTCCCGCACTACCACCTAGTATTCCCGACTATTCAAATTTCTACAATTCCATCTGTCCAGGACCAGCAATGCCTCCGATTATTTTAGATAGTGGCAGGAACAACAATGAATTAGATAATCTGATATACTTTCTTCTATTATCCGCATTAAAGAACAGGAGAAATGGTGGGTTTGGATTCAACAGTAACAATAGAAATGGTTGTTGCGAAAATTTCTGCAGTTGCGGAGGTAATTGTAACAGTGGCAACAGCAACAATTGTGGTGGTTGTGGTAATAGCTGCGTTTGCAGTAATTGTAACGGTTGCGGCAATTGCGGCGGCTGCGGAAAATGTAGCGGTAGCGGAGGCAGAAGCTGCGGTTGTTGCAGTACTGGGTGCAACAATGGTAACAGTTGCGGTAATATTTGTGGATGTGGAGGTAACTGCATCTTTATACCATATCCAATTGGCGTTCCTATTAGTAACGCAATTCAATGCGGCAGCGGAGGCGGATGCTCCTTACCAGTAATGGACACCGCTTTTGGAGGTTGCGATGACTGTCAATCATCATCAATACAAGCCTGTAATGGTCAAAGTCCAAACGAAATCAATCTCATTATTAAAACCGACTGTTGAACCTCTTTTAACATTTGTTCTGTATGTTATAATCTACTGAAGTATAATTTTACGTAATCACACGTTTGTTTCATTCTAAGTTCCCATCCTTTGAAAAAAACATTTAGTAATGAGTTCAGTGTATTAATTACGAAATAAAACAAGTGATATTTAATTAAAACAATTAGAAGCGCTATTGAGAAATAAGAATAACTTGTTTATTTTAGTGGCCACGATGTTTTCAATTGAAAATTTCATAACTGCATATAGCATTGCACATATATAATTCTTATTTCTTGAATTTTTTTATATAAATGGCAAATATACATAAATGGATTTTACTTGGCTTCCATGTCATACTAAGACACGGAACATGTCACGCGAAAATTTATCTACGATTTTAGTATTGTTGTCAATCTTTAAGGTAACAACCTCCTTATACGTTTAATTAAAATAAATAAATCCACGCATTCATGCTTTTTGCATAAACACGCACACCTGTCACCAATAGAGACAGCAGAGATTACGATTTGTGATTTCTGACTCAGACGGACGACGAGCCTCATAGTCGAGTTTACCTTCGGAAATAGCCGTAGCATTTTTTAAGGCTTTCTCTTATTGTCACGACACCCTCGGACACCCAGGAGAAAGAGGGTGGCTGGTTCGGACGCCGCTATCACACAGCTAGTTTTAGTTATAATAAATAACGTGTTATGTATTTCTTTACAGGTACGATACGTGGATAGCCAGTGGTGTGATGGTTACAATGTTCCCGCAAGTTACTATAACTCATACGCGCAAATGGCATACTACTATCCTTATTCCAATCCCGAGGGGTATGATTACAATACATACGGAGTGACGAGTTACCCATACGGTACATATATATTAACTGGATCTTATGAAAATTACGTACGCTCTAATAAGTGCGATTCATTTCCTTCTGATTCGATAGAGCAACCTATTATTATTGTTGTAGAGAGTAACGACAAGCATGAGGATTTTATTATTGATGATTTGTTGTCTTTATCTCTTAGTCTACTGAAGCACCAACCTAATGAATGTTCTAATTCTTGCCCCTCGACATGGTGTAATTGTAATTACTGTGAATGTAGAAATAAGGGACGCGTCTGTCCAGAATTTAACACTGAATATAGTCATGGTACTTGTTGTAGTTGTACCGCTTGTGATTCTTGTAGTCCTTGTAATAATAAAGGATATTGTAAAAAATCTTGTCCTAAGTCTGAATGTGGATGTCATAGTTGTAATACTGATTGTAATTGTGGACGTTGCAAGCACATTATGATTTGCGAATGTAATTAATAATCTGTAAATAAATTTGAGAACTAACATAAAATTAAATCATAATTTTTTCTTATGTATTTTATGACGGTGACGAGTCTCGGCAACTTTACCGCTTTGTCTCTCGATAAGTTGGTCGTGGAAGCCTGAATGTTGACGCTGAGTCGTGTCAAATGGAAATCCGTAATCTTTGCCCACCTCTATAAGTGCCAGACGTAAGTGCTTAAAGAGTGAGTTTAGATTGAACTTTTAAATCATTAATATTTTAGTATTTATTACCAGAAAGGGTATTAAGGAAGATATAGGAACTCTTTATCCAAATAGCAAATTGCTTGCTATTCTTTCCCATGGTGCATCATGCTGACCTAACAGACGAGGTTCTGATGATGATTTAAACCGGATTGTTACCACGGCCTCGCAGAATACCAGCATGAAGTAGAGGCATCTTGTGCCTCTTCGTTTCGTTCAGTGAGTGATAACATCAGATGAATCGCTTGCTCGTTTGCCGACTTTCCCATAAAAAAAGAATAAAGGCGGAAAATCCATCCTAACAAATATGCTGAGAAATTAAAAAAAAATAAAAATCCTGGGACTAGTCTATTGGGGAGCAATGATGATAGTGTGTGGATATCGAGCTCACAAATTTTTTTTTTTAAAATATCTTCAATTAGTCATTAGGCATTATTATAATACATTTTTTGGTGATTAAATAAATGGACCTGTATATCTATTAAGAACTCAATTAAGTGAAGAGGTGGGTATTAGCTAATTTTTGTTGATATTACTAATATCAGGTACACGCCTAATAATTTTTTTTTGAGCTTAGATCGCAGAAAAGCAAAATGAAACTACATTGAGTAATATCTCAGATCGTTGCATTCAATGCAATTGATTTTATTATGCAAACGGAAATTTAAATAATGTTTCTGTTCTGATCTGGTCAATAACTTAAAGCTAATGAAAAATGTCGTACGTGCCCAAATTCTTTTAGACGAATTCTAGTAAACGAATAATTTCGAAATATTATTGTTAAACATTACAATTGTTTTGATACTAAATTCAATAAAAGGATACGGTACACATGGACTGAGGATTACAAACAAAATGGCAGCAACGAAACTCGCCGTTTTGTTAATATTATTATATATCATAAAGGTAAAGCTAAACGTAGATGTTATAAGTATTGTTCAGAACATAATCGCAGATTATCACTTTTTTTTTAATTTTGTGTAAGAAGTAAGAAGTAAAAATAACTTTACATAATAACCGCTAATTTGAAATTATGAAGTTTTTTTTTAAGTAACTAAATGCATGTGAAACATTTTGTAATATATACAGAAGTTGTACCTGTTAGACATTCGAAAGTTAAAACTTATTTTCAATTTATAGGTTCAGTTGGTCATGGCTCAAGGCGTTTGTGGACCCTGTTGCGGATCTTGCACTGGGTTCGGATTTTGTGGCGGTTATTATCCCACTGTATATGATACCAGCGACAATAACGATCCCTTAGACATTATTCTTCCTGTCTTACTGTTAGCTATGTGCAACAAGGTTACCAGTGGAGTTAAAACATCTGCACCTTTAACTAACTCTAATGGATGCGGCTGTGGAGCAGGCTCTGGAAGCGGGTGCAATAGTGGGGGTTTCTGTGGTGGTTGTGGTGGTGGTTGCGGTGGAGGATGCGGCGGTGGATGCGGTGGAGGATGCGGCGGTGGATGCGGTGGTGGATGCGGTGGTGGATGCGGTGGCGGATGCGGTAACGGTTGCAGTAGTGGATGCGGGAGTGGATGCGGCGGCGGATGTAGTAATGGAATTGGATATTCTAGTGGATGTGCAGGTGGATTATCAAACGGATGTTGTGGTAGCTGTGGATGTTGTTAATATATCATATAATCCATCTATATACACAAGTCTACATACATAATCAAATTTGTGTGCGTACACCATCATTATAGGAACCAACTCAACAAAACAATATTAAGGGTCTTTTGGCAATTTACATTATATAACTTACTGTTTCAAATTATTTTTGTATACTTCATTCATAGGTACACTTACAGACATAAGTTTATGTGTTATTTAATATGCATATATAATGTTACCTACGTTTTCAAGGATCTGGTTTGAATAGACTGTAACTTAAAAAAACTTGCTATTTAAGTTTAATTTATAATAATGGAAATATTAAGCATTGCAGAATCACTTACCTTAATTAATTGAAATCATTGGTTATTGGTAAAATAGATAAGATAAAAGTTGCATTACAAACTATTATATGGTGATAAGTTGCTGAAAGTATTTTAAGTTTTGAAATCTTCCAATGCAATTTTAATATAAAGTTGTAAATTTATAATGAAACGTTGTATTTATTGAGAGCACAACAAAGGAACGTCCACTTAATTTTTTTGATGTTACTTAGGTTAAACAAACATCTGTAGAGTAATTATATTTGAGTAAACATAAAATGATATCAAAATGGTTACCGGCGTTAATTATCTTTAAAGTAAGTGCGTTTTTAAGATTGGTTGAAGATGAAGTTATATGCCAGGCGGATGGTCCCGTCTGTAGTAATACTGCATTCGAGGTTGAGGACATAACTGTGGGTTCGAATCCCGCTAAATCACACCATCCAGTGCTCAAGAAATAGGGAATACTGATTCTACTGGATGTTGTAGGTGAGTGTTCAGAGTATTATTATCACATCCAGTTTCAAGTTTTAAACTAGACTCTCGGACTTCATTTTACACGAATGACCAGGAAGTTCCCTAGTACTGGCATCTCAAAAATAAGCTCCTTATTGCAATTTCAAGTTCAAAGTAACTACGTGCTTGACGATGAACTTGATTATAGGGGAGAAAAGAAAAGCCCTTTTAAAATTCACTGAATTTTTGTATTCTCTGAATAATTTAGGCGTCCTTTACCCATTTGTGAAATTTTCACGTAGCACATTCATAAATGTTCAACAATTCATATGCTGCTAAATGACAAAAGAATTATATACAATGAAATATTTAAATAATTCCAAAAAGGATTCCTGTTCCGACTAGTTTATAAAAATATTTTTTTTTCAGAATGTTTGTTGTCTTAATTCCCAGAACGAGAGGTGGGATGAATTTTCTACGACATTTAATGAAAATGGTGGAAAAGCAAAAATTCCTAGGCCTAAATGCACAAAGTCATACATGACAAATCCTTCCATGCTTCCTAAAGAAATTTCTGAAAGTATTTTTCCGGACGTGGCCTATCCAACAAGTATTTTGGATGCCAGAGAACCTTTTTACTTCAGATCCAGCGGATACGATGATGTCCTGACACCATTTTCAGATGACGTTAAAATATCTTATAAAGCTCTTAAGGCCAATAAAGGTAAACAAAGTAATTTAAGTAATTATAAGCCTCCATCAAAATTAATTGAAGAGACTCAAACAAAAAACTCGATAGGTTTTGGAGTGGAAGAAAGTACTTTTAAAAGTAACGATACAATATTAAATAATGATAAATTTAATAAGTACAATGACGAATTACTTGAATCAAAAAGAGATCCAAATATAACACTTGCAGAAAAAAATAAGATTTTTAGTATTACTTCAAGAGAGCAAACATTCTCAAGTATTGCTGATGTAATAGATGATTCCAATAAAAAAGATGTCACGGAAATGGCACCAAAACCTTTAATAAATAAAGGCTCTCATCAAAATTGTAACATTGGAGGTCTCATTTCGTCAACAGACATGGATATTAATAAATCAAATTTGGATAACACAGGCATTAGTCTAAACTATGTAATTTTAAAATTACCAAACGAAAGTAAGTTTAACAATTATTGTAATAATGAGATTATCAGTGACGAAGCTAAAAGTAACTTGAAACATAGTCAACCTCATGTTCAAACAATATTTGATCTCTATCAACTTGACGATGCAAACAATCAAAGTAAAATTAGTGATTGTATAAAATTTCGCAATAACGGCGACTCCGATTTAGATTTTTCACGTAGAATATTTGAGACAAAGAATATATTCGATTCCATACTGCAAAGTATTGAAAATTTTCAGGAGTCGAAGTGTGCACATGGGTGTGTGTTGCAGTATTTAAAAACTAATAATAACGTATCAAATTCAGCAGACAATAATGTTACGCACAGTTCAGTACCGATACACCTGACAACAATGAAAGATGACAGTAATATAATAATGAATGAGTTAAAAAAAGTTTCTTCTGACTCATTGCCCGAATCAGTTAAGAAAGATTCTAATTTAGACACCATTAAACAAGGCCTAGGTTTCGAAGTTCTAGAAGAAAAAGGAACTAAGGAAATATTAAATACTGAAAGAATTGATGATTTACCACAATTCTTAACAGAATTGTTTGCTGATCATTTTACAAAAGTTGAGGCAAAATCTAGACAAACACAGGACAATAAATCAATTGATACAACAGTTAAAATTACATCATGTGATGATGCTGTAGATATTAAAGTAAATAATTGTGATTATTCATGTGATAAAAGCTATGAGGTAGATAAAATTATTTTAGACGATAAGACATTAGAAATTATAGAGATAATAAATGATAACTCGGATGAATCAAATGTTAAATCTGCAGCAAGTTCTTTATCTTCTTTTGATACCTTTAAATGTAGTAAAAGTCCATTTACAGTTTTGTTTAATTTTCCTCATGATGGGTAAATTAAACATGAAAATTATAAGTTATAACTGAAATTAAGCAAATGGTAATTCTATGTAAGCTTCGTCGAGAAAAAGTTATCCTTCACGCCAAAAAAGAAAATGTCCAGCCATTTTCATATGAACAAATGTCTCTCACAAAAATGCCACAAAACATTAATTTAAAACAATTTCCTTTTTTAAATAATATTTAAAGAATATACGTTAATAATTAAAATCTTATGACTTATAGTTTGTTATTTTATTTCCACATATAATAAATTTAGAAGAAGGTTGTAAGCATAATAATTATAGTAAAAAAAGGTGAATACGAAACTGGTTACAGTACATATCATGCACAGAAGGTAAAATTATAAAACAATGAATACGTAAACAACAGCAGTTATTAATAGTAGCAAACAGAAAGATACATGATTATTTTTAAAATTTCGGCACCCTCCTAAAATTTGAATTATTGTTCATTCCTCGGCCGGCTAATAGGCATAGGTATCTGCCAATTGCAGAAATTGGCATAATCGGCACGCTTAGCAGTCTGGTTGACGATCGCAATACCCGGCGTATCAAATCACGTAACAAAGAAAAAAACGGTGGCCTACCGCGTGTTGTTCTTACTAGACTATTGGAACTAGATGTGTTGTGGTAAAAATCTAAATCTATCATAATTTTCTTTAATATTAAAGTTTTCATATACGTGATAAATATTTCAAAATTTCAATGCTTCTACCAATCATCAGAGGTTGGTTATTTCTAATGATTGATCTCATCAAATTTTCATAGATTTTCCACAAATTGTGAATAAAATTCATATGTTGTGGATTACAATATCTTCAAAGTGATTTTTATGAGTTATTTCGCAATAAGTTTCAAAAATCGTTGATGAAAAACATACATTAAAAGGTGTTTCATTGATACCCATCCCTTTGTTTCTGATTAATATCTCATTGTTGGGAAAAGGCGTTCTATCAATATTTGAGTGTTTTGGAGTAGAGAAGAATAAAGTCTGCCACGCTGCTGCAATACGAGTTGACGTGTCCACGAAACATTATTTTTTATTGCTTATCAGACATGCAGGTTTCCTTACGAAGTTCTTCTCCACCGCCGACCACACGGTAAATTCAGCACTTGAAATTGGAAATTAACAATTGTAGAAGTACCGGTTAAGGGATTCGAACCCAGATCATGCACATACTATGAAATTAAAACGAATGCCCTGACCACGACTAACCGGTGAAAGTTTTAAATGTAGGTAACATATTTTTTTAACATACAGAATACAATTTTTTAAATACACTTTTCTACAGTTTGTAGAAAAGTTGTTATTATTACAGTTTTGGTTTACTTGCTGTATGTTTGAGATACCTACATAATTTGCTGAAAATTATTTTTTCTGATCTTCAATAGATGATGAATGATGAACTAAAATATCGCAATAAGAAGAGATAATTTTACTGCAAAAAAGATTAACAGATTACGCCATTGTGCTCTATTGATACGTTCTAGTTATACACAACGCATACACCCGGCCCTTAGGAAATATAACTTCAGAATCAATAATTTAACTCAAAATTTTTAAATTACAAAAAGATTATTGAGTATTGTACGTATATTGTATTGATTTCATCGATAAGATATACAATCAAAGATTGTTTATTGTAAGCAAAATTGAATAAAAATTACAACAGCGTGGGGCTTCGTAAAAAAGTTCCGTTGCGTTCGCTTTAAAATTTACAGAATGCGAGTGACCTGGTTTTGACTCCCATTACCGAGGCGACTAAAATTGAGTTCATTATTTCAATTAATAATATAATTAAGTTTATTTCAATTTGAACCATAGGTCATCTACCTTTTATATAACAAACTATTAAACAATATAATTCCGATATCCTATCCAATATACCTACTTCTGTCTCATCCGTAGAAATTTTCTGGGAACAGGGACGCTGTTGTTAGATATTCTAATTAATGAAGTTAGTGACAGAACCGCCAGTGTGTTATTATAATATATATATAATATAAAAACCTTGGTATTATTATGCAGATTTATAGTTTTATTTTAGCCTTTACAAATATTTGCATGTCGTATTTGTCCATTAGCGGTTGTAAGTTCAATTATTCTTGTACTTCATGGCCTCAAATACTTGATGTGTATTGTAAAGCAATGTCGCAACCGATGATAAACCTCGCCTTTAAATAAATATTTAAAAAAAAATTTAATTAAAAATAAATAAACAGATTTGCCACATGCTTTGCGATGCAGAATACCATGGTAAGGTAAATAACCTACCCTTCTATCTGTAATTTTAAAAGATATTACTAGATTATATAAAATCCGCTATTAGGCATTGCCTAAGTAGCAGATTTTCAGACTTCGTATTTCGAAAATCTTTACCTATAGTAAAAGACTGATGATAGGAGGTTGTATCAAAAGCATTAAGCATTGCCTTACTTGGTGTATTCTTGAAAAGACCTATGGGGAAACCCGGTAATGATGACCCGGTAATTTAGTGGGCTCCGAGAATAAGCAATATGATTTTTTTTAAAATGCTAAGATAATAAAAAACCTTTCGGATCCGGCTTATGATCCACTTATGTAGTAATGAGCCTATGCTCAGCAACTGATGAAGATAATAAAAAAAAAATTAAAATTATTTATTTATATTTGTTTATTACCTCCTATAAAATTAAAACAAAATCAGTTGTAAGTTATTTTAGTAATATATTAATAAAATCATACATAGATGAGGTGATAAGAGATTTTTCAATTTGTAAATGATCACGTATACGGTATCAGTGACAACGATGCAATACTTATTCTTAGAATATTTAAAGTACAAGCTTATTGAAAAATAATTACAACAGTATGGGACTTCGTGAAAAAGTGGCGTTGTTAGTTATAGTCATTACTTTCGCGCAGGTGAGATTTATTTATAATCAAAATTAATAAATATTATTGTTAAGGAACTTAATCTTTTGTGGAATAAAACTCATTTGGAAACGGTACATGATTTTATACTTTGATTTAAAAAATATCAGCTGCATAAAAAATATATGTATATTTTGCTTGTAGGTAATATTCGGACAGTCTGTACAACTCAGAAACAAGTTGAAATCTAATAAAATAAGAAAAAACGCAAAAGCAATACCTAAGCATATAACTACACAAGAGTCAATTAATAGAATTTACAACTTTCCAGAAGTTGAATATCCAGCACCAATGAAATCTACAAAATTTTTCAATCAAAACCTTGATTTGAAAACATACCAAGTACCTAAATTATCAAGTCTTCAAAGTTCATCAAAAACTGATCGTCTGTTTAAAAATACACGTAAAAGTCGTAAAAAAGGATATAAAAGGAATTCTAAGGTGTATAATGGTGTTATCAACACAATTCCAAAAGTTTCTTTACCTACTCCTTTTTCAGAGTTTACGACTATGCCGAAACCATTAGGCTCTGAAGATGATTTTTTTTTTCCACCTGTTGAGTATCCTCTTTACGCAAGAGATTTATGGACATCACATTATTGGAACCGAGTGCCGAAATTTGGACCAGAGATAAAAATAAACGAAGAGGATTGGCGTGTCAATACCAAAGCTACTAAAAAAGTTGCAAAGATTTTTAAAGAGCCACAAGATTCTTTTAATCAAATTAAATCATTTAAGGACACAACCCAATCACTTGTCATTGGTCAAACTCTGACAACTATGCAGCCAACAAGTTTTTGTAACGAAAACATATATTTTAGTAATGAATTTCAATCGGTTTCTCAAGTAACTCCGTCACCAATTGAGAAATCACCTTGTTATTGTACTGAATCTATCAAAACTACACCTTTACCATTCATATTCTCACCCTTAACAACAATGTCTCCGACTTCGCAAACTGCAAATGAATGTGTTTATGATATTAAAGACGCGCTACACTCCAATATATTAAACTTGTCTTCAAATATTAGCCATTGTAATATTACTAGGATTGACGAGAATAAAGATGAGAACACAGTTGATGATGAATCACAATTGGCAGACGAAATGGGATATACTATCATGAATCCTGAGGTATTGAGCTCTTTCACTACTTCTACGATTTCACCTCTGGATACAGATATTGCCGATAACACGTGGATGTATCCAGAATTGGATAACCATACATTTAATACTTATTCCGATGATATGGAACCATGTTATATTTTAGTCCCGTAAGATGTCAGCATAACTTAATTATCTATATTCATTAAATGATCGATGCGCATATGCCTTCTAAATTAACGAAATGCCTTTTTATGCATTAAAGTCATTAATATAAAATAGAAACTTGATTGGAAGTAAGATTAATATATAATAAGGTTTAAAATGTAAGTAATTTATCCGTTTTGTTCAAATTATTTATTTCCAGTAAAGTTAAGCACATAATGTCATCATTATCAGAAGGAGCTGTTCTCGTATGTCGAAGAACTTTTAATAATAGCTTACTAGTTCGAAAAAATACCGGAGATATTTATTTTTTGCGGACCAGTGGCACGGTAAAAAGGTTAAATTAAAATTAATAAAATAATTTACGTTGAATACATTTTTCTGTTCTATTAGGGAAAAAATATTTATTTATTTATTAAACGGTTTAAGTAATTCATCAATGTAAATAAATGTATGATAATAGTTACATGGTTTTATTATGGTCAACATACCTACGAGCAAGTGTAGTCGAAATCTTGAGTACTTTTATTATACTCCTTATTAATGCTGTCGCAAAACCAGAAACAGAATTAATATATATACTCGTTGTTTATTCTTAAATTTATCAAGGGCTGCGAAGTATTAAGACTTTACATAGAATATAATGGGGTCGTAAAAGGCGACTAATGGTAAAACGTCTAACATCTGTTCGATATTACCGTATGGTAGCGGGAGAAGAGAATCTGCCATCCCGTCTCGTTCTGTGGGTGTCGTAAAAGTCGACAGAGGGAAAAATTTTATAGGAGATGGGCAGCAGTATCTTCCTGCGTTGGACAAAAAATAAACTGCGGTTGGAAACCCGCTCGCCAGGCGTGGTAACTATGGCAAAACCCCCCCTATGATGAGTAATCTTTGGGGGAGGCCTATGTTCAGCAGTGGACTTGTAGTAGGCTTAAATGATGATGATGATAGAATATAATGTGTTCACTGATAACTCGAGTATTTTTATTGTTTTTATGTACTCGGGTATGTTTACCTTCATGTAAATTTGGTGAAAACCTGATTATGCCTTCTAAAGATGCTGATCGGAAGTCTGTTTATTGGCTAAACAATTATTCAGCATTTTTTTGCGGGAATCGTACAAGACGAATAAGAAAACTGTCCGAAAAATCTTTTGGCCACCGACACACAGTGGAACATTTAAACCGTATTCGATTTAATTGTTCCACTGTCTGTCTATTGTAACCTACAGCTTATATAACCAAAATTATAATAGGCAGAGGCATATAGAAGGTACGAGGTGTGTTGCACAAATATCTTCCGTTGAGATTCGAATCGAGGACCGAAGGCACAGGTACGCTAAGCACTATGCCATGCGGTCGACCCTAATAAATAACTCAATATTATATCGCTGAGTAAACGTGGATAGTACTAAGCGATCTTAATACCAGAGGCCTTCTAAATTCCTTTTAAGTATCGTAGGTACTACTTACACCGTCAGCATAGCAACATAGGGTTTCTTCGCTTTGTAATTGTGACATGTGGTTAACGCGTTTATGGAATGCTCGTCCAAGAACAAGTCATACATAAAATACGTATAAATGTGATAGGTACTTCTTAATAAACTTCAACCACCGAGTTACAACCCCTATTCACTTGTGCATGTTTTTTGATAGGATCTGAGCAACGACAGAGGTTATTACTTGTACTCACCTTCTACCGATATAGAATTATACGCCTAAGCGATAGTATCGGAACTGAGTCAGATGTAGCAATTAAGACACAAGAATAATAACAAAATATCTATGTTTCAATTATATACATTATTTGTTATCATTGCCACAAGGTACGGTTCCACCCGCAACACTGTGCAGGTCAACGCTGCGTCTAAAGCGAGGTTACCAATCGAGAACCCTTCTTCCCGCTTTAGCCCGCTGCCAAAGACCACGTTTCTGTTCCGTAGGTCATCACTGGCAGCACACACTGATTGTATACTTTGCTTTTGAGGTTTTGAGTTATACTTGACAAGAAGATATGACTTAGTTTCCCGAACGCAGCCTAATCGAGTTCGATTCGTCGATTGACCTTTGGGTCGAAGTTGGACTTACCTAGTCGGACAATTTGTCCCAAGTCTTAGACGACTACTTAAAGCGAAGTGTTTCCAACCGGTATTGATGTGACATGTACGTTAGACATTATCCTCGTCTTGTCCATGCTCATTTTAAGACCAACCTATTGCGAGACACCGTTGAGGCCATTGACCATAGTGCTTAGCTCTTCCAGCGATCCTCCATAAGAACTATGTCGTCTGGAAATCGAAGGTGAATGATGTATTCGCCATTGATGTTGATACCGTATATCCTTTCTAGTTCAGCAACATGAAAACATTTTTCAATGCAGCTGTGAAGAGTTTCGGGTGTAAAACCCACCTTGTCTAACACCTTTCTGCAATTGGATGGGTTTCATACTCTGAACTCGGATAGACATCGTAGCATCATTGTAAAAACACCTCAGCACTTCGATGTCTATCTCTCGTTGGGAGTTTATCTAGCACCACAGGAGAAACTGTACCACCGCCCACATTTCGACTGAATCGAAGGCTTTCTCATATACGCCAGACATAACGGTAATTTGTACTCCCCTGTCTTCAGTACAATTTTGCAAGGAAAACATCGGAAACGGCTAGTTCAGGATGCTGGAAGTCGTCAAGTTTGTTTGCTAGAAGAATCGTGACGCCTCTCGTAAACAACACGTAGACGCGGCTAAGAAGCGATATCGCCTAGCGATATGTCTATAGTTCTTCAATAAGCAGTTATCCTCTTTCTTGAAAAACAGGTCAACCTGGCTTCTATTTCACACTTTCGTCGTAACACCGCCATTAATAGTTATGTGTAAATATTTTTAATAAATTAAGAATAACTTGTTCGCTACAAAGTATCTGTCTTTCAATTCGGAATCAAACCCGTCGTAGACGAATGGTCGGTATACACTAAGAGCCTACGTGGCGGGCAAATATACATAGACTTCTAGTCAATGTATATTTGGTCAGACAGCCTTAACAATTTTGGTCATATAGAGAGCGCCTACGAAATGCAGCAATTTCTCGTAACTCATTTGAAAGCCGAAAGCCAGTTACGGCTCGATCAAATAATAGCGAATGTTAAATGCCGATGTTGGGGAATTTTATCAAAGGAAACTTTTGTTGTGTGACATTTATAACAAGACGGCGTACCTCGGTTGTGCCAAAGTCATAATATTGTGAATAATAATGTCATTATCATTCAGTCGTTAAAACCATAAAGTAATTTTAATATTTTGATGAAAAAAAAGAAATAAGTAAAAAAATAAATTATACCTTCAGCTTTTTTATCCATAGATAACCTAAGATACACAAAATAATGAGCATAAAATATTAACATCAATATAAGTTTTACTGATTCATGTCACATTATTGTTATAGAAACCTAGAGAAGACATAAAATAGTCACGCAGAGAACTATAATTTCAAACAATTTCAATTCGTGTCAATCCTATTTAATACTATTATTCTTATCTGTGAACAAAATTATAGGCGGCAAAACCGCCGAGGCACCAATTGCTAATACAGATAAGCCGGCGCATTGTATTCACTCACCGGTTTATATTTGTCTATGGCTTACGTTCTCAATCGAAAATTAAATTTAGCGAAACTACGCAGAAAAAATATCCGTCGCACAAAGAACCGGTTGCTCTGATATTGCAATAAAGAGGCGACCTTGTTTGCGGGGACGGATTACATCATATAACAGAACGACTGTAGGGATAGCAATAATAATAAATTACAGCGTTTTTATCCTAAATGGCAAGATTAATTTCTAAACTACAAATAGTTATTTGCAGAATTAGGTTTATCAGATTTATGCGTTCCGTTATTCACGTCTGGATTCGGCTTAATTGCTCATCCGATTAGTTATTACACTATAGTGTGTGTTATACCAAGTTTTTGTCGTCAAGGTCATCAAAGTGTATTCCGAATACAGTATATAGTACGCTCATTGTTACATTTGTCTAGTAAGGGTAAACCTTGGGCTTGAACTTATTAATTAATTTTGTACATCATATGTAAATATTGGAGATTTTATTCAAAAGTTACACACCACTCGTCATACTGACATCAGGTAAAAATAAAACAAAGAAAAAATTTCATATGTAATAATGCTATAATGTATAGTTACATTTTCATACCACGTATGATTATGGAATTGCGACTCGACTTACGTAAACAACATTATATGCCACTATACTTATATCTGGTTTATTGTCAGTACAAGGTAGGTTGATAGACGCGTGCCCCAGCGGTCATCCTACCTGCTCAAGAAGCCGGGGCGTAATTATTTGTCTGGAATCCAAGCTTTATTAAATTTTTAATAATTAATGTTACAGATTAGAATGCCAAGTCTGCTTAACGAATCAGAAATAATTTTTCAGCTACTTCTTCAATCCTGTGGGAAGAAAGCATAAGAGACAATTAAACTTATTCAAGATTCGAAATTTAGGTCTCGCAAACTAAAAGAAAATAACATAATCATGGTGGTAGGGCTGTTAGCTACCACCGTCTTTGTACTTATTGGTGACAACGCACCTGAAGCCTTCTTTGTTTAAGGTTGCTTACATGTGTTGTAGTAACCACTTACCATCCATTACCATTAGGACTGTTAACTCGTTTGTTAATCTAATAAAAAAAATGGTTACAACGATATGTACATTTATTATCAGTATTTAAACATGTAGCATTATCTATAGCTCCGGTACTCGTAAATCACCACACCTCATCCTCCGTTCTAACATGAAGGTCACGTATTATACTTGCAGTCAAGAAGACATGCTCAAAGTCATGATCGATCGTCTGTTGCGTCGCAGGCGCGGCGGCGTCGTTCCGACTGGATGCACGCGTCGCGATACGTGATCGTATGGAACGATCTGTTGCGTTCGTGCGCTCACTACTGGCTCTGATTTTGAATAGAACGATCCAACGTCCCATTACAATGTCCGGTGATAATTTGCTATTATTGTTTCTGTGCTTTTAAAAATGTTTTAGTTTGTTAGTGAGGTAAGCGAGTGCGTTGTCAGTCTCACCCCTTAGGACAAGGATAGAATGCCTCTTCGCTTTAGTCCCCTCTATTTAAAAGTTTGCTTCAACTTTGCGCTGATATTTTGTACAAGCGAGAACTTCGCATATGTTTTAACTAAATGCTACGTAGAATGTTGTAAAAGGCGACTAAACCACGAATGACAAATAAAGGAATTGCCTCCCATAACATTTCTATCGTCCACAACAACTGTCTGCAATGTTCTACATTATGATTTTATTATTAAAAGTTTAATGAAATGAGCTGAGAGTAACAAAAATAAACCTCGTATAACATTTTTCTTTTTGTTCATTTCGAACCAAGCGGCACATAAATCTTAATAGGGATAAGGTATCTAAAAATAAGATGTCTGGGCGCAGTCGCGACGGAAGTAAAACGCCGACAAAACATTTCCATCTCCGCTTCAATGGCAGCTGCGTCCTTTGTTCTAAAATAAGTGAACCTATGACAAGTCTCTTTTAAAACACTTCTAGAATGTTAAATTTTTTTTTAATTTACAGTTATGGCTAAGGTTATGCATTTTGATTTTCTGTTTGAAAAAGAACTTATGAACTGCATTTTAGGACAAACCTCTAAGAAAATATACGAAATGTGAATAAAATTATTATTACTAATATTAACTATGTCACCAGGACGTCAAACATATCAGTCCTCCGGAACCGAAATATCGGAAATAAAAAGCAAAATTAAGTCGATATTTAAAATCGAGCGATAAAGTCCGTAAATAAAATTTTCATTTCAAATGTGTAGCATTCGCGTAAAGACTGAACCAGCTTACAATAATATAATCATCATTATAACAACGAATCGAGAGATCACTACTGATCTTAGATCTCTATATTAGCTTTCCACTAAACTTAGTCCCGTTTATAAAAAGACAAAGTCTTTTCTTTCTTATTATTAATCTGCTAAGCTAATTAATCATTAATATATAAAATAAATAAATTTACTTTCATCTTAACCCTTCACATGATGAATTTCTATGGTAGCAACACATCCAGAATTAAGCTATACCTAATACTTTACAGGTAATAAGTATTAAAAATCCTAATATTTTACGCAAGTGCAAAGTTCAAAATTTAAAAAAAAATATTTTTCAATGCACTTCCAGGACACATAACTATGACCCTCGTATGTCTGTGCCTAAATGACACGTCATGACACGACTAGATACGAAGTAGTATGTACTCGTAACTTTACCTCGGTGGGTTTTATAGAACCGGAGTTTCGTGATGAAACAGCTAGTTTAGTTGAGTTGACTTTAATACACATATGCATTTTATACGTAACTACTCCTGTAACTCAAATGGGCAGGCTGAAATTACGGATCCCCATTTGTTGCGAATCAGCGTAGACAAACAGGATGACGGTGGCCAATCTTCGCTTCGCCCGGAGATAAAAAGTGACGGCGTGGTTATAGCGTTAGCTCTCGGAGATCCCTAATAAGGTTTTCAAGGCTTTTCCCGTAGTTGCCTATTACGACACCTACGGGAAGAAAGAGGACGGCAGATTCTTACGACGCTACCAAACGCCACACCAGATTTAATTTATAAATATAAAATAATTGAATATCTAAAAATATGTTGTCATGAGTCCTTATATAACTTATAACAATAAAAGATTTATTTATATATTATAATTATTTAATTTCAAAGTTATGACACGTGAAGAAACATTGTTAACCTTACTGCTTGCGTTATCTTAACAGCCTGTAAATAGTCTACTCTTTCATTTAGAAGATTAGCCATAATCGCCTCGCTGGGCAAGCGGCTTGGCGAATCCAATACCGGACGCCTAGCACATTAGGGGCTGCTACTCGTCATCGGTCTGCTTAATTTTGGTCTGATATTTTTCTATATGGTTATCCTGCCATCTGTAGATAGCCATTGCCATTTTCAAGGCTATGTTTAGGAAAGGGGCAGATTCTTAAGCCAATATCACACGGCTTAAAAATTGCTTAAATAGACAAAACTAATAAATCCTACTGCATTACAGTTCAATAGAAAAATTTAACAAGTATACATTCCAGATTATAAATCTTTATTGGGATTCAGTGACGCGGCACAAGTCGCCTGCAGCGAGATATGATCAATATCAATAGCATTCAACGTTTATTGCTTTCAGTTTTCATTATTGTGAGAATTAATACTGGATGTCTTATGGCAATAATATAAATGGGTCGCAATGAATTGAAAGTAAAAAAGAAAGCAAAGTAAATAGCAGCCTATTAATGTTCCAGTGCTGGCGAAAGGCTTCCTATCGATATTTGAGAGGGTTCTGGAGCCGGGAAGTGTCACCCACTCTGATCCAGTGCCGGAAGAGTCCGCTACGCCGATCCAGGTTAGCGGACTCTTTCCGGCTCCAAAGTTCGCTCAAATATTTGAGAGAAGGCCTTTACTCGGTAGTGGGTATTTACAGACTGCTACTTTTATTTGCGATGGTTAAATCGCTGACGACGCCGAGATATTTCCAAAGCTTTTTCTTCAGTCATCTCTTTCGACATCTTCGGGAAGAAAGGGGATAGCAGTTTTTCATAAGCTAGCCACACTAATACTCTAAAACATCTGCCGTGTATCGTATTACTCGTACATAGAGGAGATTGACTAGATTATAATAAATATATCGAGACTAGATCATATAATATGACAATGCACATAATGTACTCACCAATATACAATACAGGTATGTCCTTCACAAAATGGTTTGTGACCAATCGTAATTTTTTATGCCCAATTATATTTATTACTAACGATTCGACGGTTCCGTACCGGTGAATAAACAGGGTTTCATACAGACCATTATAGACCTTAAAAAGAGTCCACATCCGGCTAATATAACAGCATTATAACAGTGAAATCAGTCCTGAATTTACTTGTTGCAAATGCTCAAAAACAACTTTACACTCATTACATAATGGTTATTTAGTTATAAGTATTCTATTGTACTATACGTCTTCCCAATTTATCTCTTACTTATTTTACCCACATTCAATATTTTCGCTTACTGAGATCATAGACATGAATGTAAGATAACATTTCGCATTCAATTTATTTAAATTTTGTGTAACATGTAGCATTCATTTCACGAGGACTTTCCTCTCGTAGAGGTGGCGACAGTAAATTTGCACATTCTAAAGGGCACTCTTGGGACGAGTTTTTAAAATTATTTCCTTTTATAACTTAACATATAATTTAATAACATGTCTTCATTACATAATATGTGTAGTGTATATGAACTTAGACATTACTTCGATAACCTTAAGTTAATCTAAGACATAACTTTTCCAGCGCGTGTCCCAGGGAGTAGTCGTTCTTATTACCGTTAGTTCTTATCCTATGCTCCATCTGCTATCTATATCCTATTGGTGTTAAAGAACGGGTCCGTAGGTCCTATTGGGCTTATGACTCATACGAACAAAATTTTAGCTAGGTCATACTTAGCCCTTCTATATATTTATTACCTATAAATCATAAGGAATAGCGCATCCATAACTTTTCCTTAATAGCTTTAGCGATACGGTAAGGTCAAGACACATCATCGTTTTTATTAGATTACGAGTTCTGCGCCAGAAAATATGGAACTTCGCATTCAAAATTTACTACCGTCGGGATTGGCATTTCGCCCAAAACTATGTAACAAGTAGAAGAATAGTATCGTTAAAAATGTACATGCAAAATGTAAGTAAACATAACTTTAAACAACTTCTAATCCATTTATTGCTTCAGCATACCAGCTGATATAAAAGCATGAAAAAATGGCATGCATTTTCAAGAAGGTTTGTCCATTAGTCCATAAATACACTGGGTGAGCGAGCGGTAGTGCCGGTACCCTTGCAACAGTGATGATACTCCCCATGAATACTCCCCAAGATCTCGTCGATCAATATTCGGTCACCGCTGATACGAATGTTACATCAATATGATGTATCCTGCACATATGAACATCTCTAAAAATTACCTGGGGAATATCGCTGAGTTCGAAATCGAAGAAGAAAACTTCAAAATCATTTTATTAAATAAAATTGTATTTTCAAAATTAACTTGTTACTTACCAATTTACGCTAAACAATACACATTCGCTGTGTGATCGTTGATAATAGGTGCTTATTCTATTAATAAAATAATAAGAAAACCAACGTCTTGGTTTAAATTCATTTAGTCACAAAGCTCTTGAGCGTTACGTGTTACGCATTAATACCCAAACGCCTAATTTACACTGTTATATCCTGTGCCGACCTACGTCCTCATTAATACATGTAGAGAAATAAATCTTCATTAGAGCCCGTATGCAACTATGCCTGTCCAGCCCTTTGATTTCGAACACATTAATAGTCACAGAGACTATACATTGGCTATGCATATATGCATATAACCTACCTATCTTTTTACACTAATACCACATGAAAATGTGTTTGGTCCTGCTGAACAAAAGTCTCTCCAAGGAAGCGCCGCCAAAAGTTAGCATAGATTTACTTGGATAGTTTGACCATGTAATTGCCACGCTGGGCGAGCGGGTTAGGGAGAGCAGTGCCGGTACCCTTGCAACAGTGATGATACTCCCCATGAATACTCCCCAAGATCTCGTCGATCAATATTCGGTCACCGCTGATACGAATGTTACATCAATATGATGTATCCTGCACATATGAACATCTCTAAAAATTACCTGGGGAATATCGCTGAGTTCGAAATCGAAGAAGAAAACTTCAAAATCATTTTATTAAATAAAATTGTATTTTCAAAATTAACTTGTTACTTACCAATTTACGCTAAACAATACACATTCGCTGTGTGATCGTTGATAATAGGTGCTTATTCTATTAATAAAATAATAAGAAAACCAACGTCTTGGTTTAAATTCATTTAGTCACAAAGCTCTTGAGCGTTACGTGTTACGCATTAATACCCAAACGCCTAATTTACACTGTTATATCCTGTGCCGACCTACGTCCTCATTAATACATGTAGAGAAATAAATCTTCATTAGAGCCCGTATGCAACTATGCCTGTCCAGCCCTTTGATTTCGAACACATTAATAGTCACAGAGACTATACATTGGCTATGCATATATGCATATAACCTACCTATCTTTTTACACTAATACCACATGAAAATGTGTTTGGTCCTGCTGAACAAAAGTCTCTCCAAGGAAGCGCCGCCAAAAGTTAGCATAGATTTACTTGGATAGTTTGACCATGTAATTGCCACGCTGGGCGAGCGGGTTAGGGAGAGCAGTGCCGGTACCCACACACTAGTGAAGCCCCTCCTGTCACTAGTCTGTGGGATTTGGATTCGACCGCCATCATTCGGTCGCCAGAGCCTCGTCTGTTGCCTAGCAGGTTGCCCCAAGTGCACGTAAGATTGGCGTTTGGAGGAAAATATGATATATTCCCCGTTACATTACATTGTGTTTTAAGAATTAGATTAATAATTAGTGATTCATACTTGGAATACTATGAACACATGGATAAAACGTGCCGTGCACGGAATAAGAAAATGCTACCTTTTCCCCTCCCGTTCAGTGGATATCGCAAATGGCGACTATGGAAAAAGTCTTGAAAGACTCAAGACAATCTCCCACCCGGGGAGGTGAAATGTGGGACGCGGAAGTTTGTCGTCGTACCAAATGGAAATCCTGAATCTGTCTACCCCTGTGGATGACAGGCGTAAGTGCTTAATACATAAGCAATAATGCACGCAATCTTAGCATTAAACGAAAGTGATGAGCATTAAATTAAATTCAAAAAGCGAGGCCTTCGCAATTGCGCAGACTCGTGACATTTGGAGCGACTGACATCAATCAGTGAACTGTCAAAGTTCGTGACATAATACGACCCTCACTCGCATAGTATAAAAAGAAAAGCCTACAAAAATAACTTTCAAGAATAAATATCTATTTTACTTTATATCCACATATTACTTAACACTTTTGCTATGATGTCTAGATAAAAGGCTTTCTAAATTCGTTCTTTATGGTATTTTAAATTTGCTGGGTACCCAATACTGGGTGGTCAGAGGTCTAGTGATTTACGAGCCCTCTACATAGGGGATCGAACTCGGGTATTCTAATTCGGAGGCAGATCGCCTAACCACTAGGCTATCGTGGCCCGAAAGAATAACACTGAAACAAATATTGTTCTCTTTCAACGTTTTATCCTTTTTTTAGCTCCGTGGCGTCTACAATTACTTTTAATGTCCACATGGAGGGAATGACTCAGTATGAGCACTCGTAACTTTTAATCAATTCTAAAAACCATTAGTCAATGTTATTAAATACTTCATGATCCACTCCGTGCTAGAAATTTGTTTGGGCAATTTTTACTGCCTAACTGAAACTGCTGACTTTGCAGTCTCTTAAATGATTACATATTCTTCATCATTTAAAAGCTAATCATATAAACAAATTTCGCATTTTATTAAGCATGGTCACCAAAAAGTTCACGAATAAACTGTCTGTCAGTTAATATTATTTTTTCAGGGGTGGTTTAATTTATTTATACTTTATTGTGTTCACCAACCCAGTGCGTGAAGAAATAGTTTGACAGGTGCATTAAAAATAAAATGATAAAATAGACGAAAAGTCTTTTTTCTTCTTCCTCATAAGCCTGTCAATAGTCCATTAGCAGTAATGGGACTCGATTATTTATTAGAATTAGAGTATATGTAGTAATTTTCCATGGTTGAGGTCGGCGATCGCAGCATCAGACGCCTGTCAACTTAGACGCTGCTGCCAGTGATCAGTCTGTGGGAGGTTTCCCCTATCTGATGATAGCTATGGCTTACGGGGTTTTTGAAATTCTCATTGAATACTAAAGAGTTTCTTAACAAGTAGGTCGCCTATTCAATTCGTACTCTTATACTCACTGATCAAAACCTACAGAATAGTTCTCGTTGACCCACAATCTTGAATTGTGATATAAGATCTGATAGAAGCAAAGCAAAGAAAAATATCGGATAATTTTGGATTTACAATAACGGTTTAAAAAACAACCATCATAATGCCGAGCTTGCTTTGCAAATAAGCGCGGCCACTAAATAGTTTCACCTATACTAGCGCTAATATTATTTTACGACATATCGACACAAAGGCTCTATGTCCATAAAAATATTTCACAACAATTCCGAGTGAATTTATTCTTCGATAAAGCCATACCGTTTTAATTTTTAAATCTAATTCATAGTTTCGCTTTTTGGTAACCGTGTGTTTGATAAACGAAACCATGTGAATAAATAATAAATATGTGATCTTATGGGGCAACGATGTCATACAGAATGTTTGTGAAATTTTAGCTAATAAGAGTCCTGTAGAGGTGCGAAACTGTGACTTTGTGATTTTTGCTAATATTTAATCGACTTTTTTCAATAAATAAATGTCTTGATTAAAGTTAGGAGAATTGTTAACAAATTTTCTTTTTCACTAGCCAGTATAAGTCCACAGCTGGACAGATTTGCCAAGTTGAGCAGTTGGGTTGGAGAGAGGACTCAATTTTAAAAAAAACTCTATTAAAATGCAAGACAATCCATCAACGAAGGTACACGATTGTAATTCCAGAAGCGAATTACCAAGGTATCTTGTACTAGTAGGTAGTAACACAAGAACGTCGGCGACTACCATTTTAAGAGATAAGTGCACTTAATTAGTACACCAGCGTTTACTGTGACTAGATGTTAATATAAATCATGTAAGAATACTTAGCTACTCATTAGATGTCTGTGTTACTTGTTAATCTCCCTTAATTTTATAATTTTTTTAAAAATTGTGTTAAAAAGAGGTATTAATTAATCAACGAATTCTTATAACTGCGCATTGTTATTACCAAAAATAATTTTCAATACACTGCGTTATCATGCAATAAATTTTGTCAAATTTAAAACGAAACGTAAAATAAAAAGCTAAGCTCACGAGCAAATTTCTTCGAAAACTCATTATTACACTTATTCGAAATAGTCATCATTGAGTAGAGTAGGTAAAGTAATTTATACTTTAATAAACACCGACACGTCATTGATTAGGTGGCGACGTCGAGCATAATTTGACACAAATAAAGATGATTTGCCAGCTTGTTTGCTGAACGGGTAAAACAACAGACCACATAAAAACATTGTACGATTAAACGTAGAAAGCACAATGAGAAATCATATTATGTCTGCTAAACCGAAACACATATCGATGTCTCTTTGTAATAACCGATAAAATGTTATCGTCAACAACCTAGAATCGTGGACTGAGCACTTTCTGGACCCAATTTAGCATTTTTAATTGTCCCAAATTCGTCCCCAATTACATACGAATATGATATAACAGTTATATATGATGTAACAGTTATTGAGTCAAATATTTATATAATAGATTTTCCATATTCAGTATGCCAGTATGGCAGCGTAAGAACCCCGTCTGCTGCCATCACAGATTCCATTGACGGCCTTACAACTAAGCTAGCTGAAATAAATAGCGAAATTCTAATCCTTTAGAAGACCAAGGAAAATGTATCCATCTTGAACAGTTACAAAAAATGGAAGCTGCTTTTCGCGAAGTGGAACAGCGATATCGATTGAACAATTGAAATAGGGTTGGGAGACGATGACAAACACGGAAAGTTTGCGTGATGTCAATAATATCAACCATTCTTCTACAACTTACAACTTGCAGTTGATGCATTGTCAATTGGATCTTGAAGATGGAACATACCTCTTAGAATAAGACAATGCCTCACTGTATGTCACTTTATTCATGCACCTAAAAAGAAAAAGTCCTTAGTGCCACTTGGTTTACCCGTTTTGCGTTTCATCGTAGTTCGACGGATATTTTTCTGTACACTAGACGTTTTCTTTATGTTATCATAAAACATATTCAAGTTGAACACACAAATATCAAAAGTGCTAACAAGTCATAGAAACCACGTGTGTTAAAAAAAATATAGAAATGTTGCGCACTACGTAACTTCGGCAATGGGTTTATTTACTAATGTGTTATTAAGTTATGATCTCATAGTAGCACATAATGTAAAATCACATTAAATCGACCACAGCTTTAAACATCTGAAGAGCTTTCTCGCATATTGCAATTAGCGACTTCTACAATCGCAATACATTTTACCTAATTATCCACTTCAAATATTATTAAACTTATTATTTATCGGTATTAATTTATCCTCGATTAAGACAAGAGTCGTTCAATACTATAGTTAAATAAATATGTGTAAACCTGAAAAAGAGATAAGCCTCATGAAATTAAAGTTTCCCTCGTACACTGATACAGATTAAATAAAACTTTTTGGTAACTTCGAATAACCTTTTCAAATGTTCACATCACGTACGGTTACAACTACGGCTGCCAATTATTATTAACCTGAACTACAACCAGAATCTTTCTGTTTGTTGGCGGTTCTGATTTTAAAAATAGGTTTAATGTTTTTTTACGTGTGAACCAGCATTTATGTCGTTGGACGAGATCTTTTCAAATCATGATCTTTTTTTGTCTTTCATCAACATTATTTGTTATCAGGCGCCTCTTAAACGACTTGTTAAATGATACAAAACATTTTAATTTCTGGTTGTTAGCGAGAACATAGCAAATGTGTCTCCAAACGATGCTCTGGCGACCGAGAGATAGCGGAAAATCCATCCGAATATACCGAACCATAATGCCACAGATTAAGAATGGGAAGCATCTACTTATCACAGCAGCTTTTGTTGTTGACGCTTTCTTGGAAAGGCCTATGTTCGCAGCAGTGGAATTATACTTTTAGTGCAAAGTTCAAATAATGAATTTAGTTCATCTGATTTATTCCTGAGTATAACTTTGTATTATTTTAACAAATTTAAAATATTCTCATGTCATAATCATGAGTAAATACTAAATACCAATGATAGCCGAAAGTATGTGAGGCGAATGGCGCGGAGGTGGCGTGGGTGCGAGGCCGCTTGCACAATTGCATAGATACAATCCCTCCCTAAAGTTCACATGCAACAACTTACACCATTCAGTAATGTATAAACATATTTGTGTTGATCTGCGTATCATTCGTGAGATCGTTTACAGAGTTCTATTCGTATAAGGCAAAGCGACTTAACTCGCAAACAGTATTCACTTTGCAACTAACTATATGTATAAAACTTTTGCACTTGTCAGTAAGATGATATAAACAAGTAGTAATTAAACAAAAGTAAAATAGCAGCCTGCTGGGCAAAGGTTTCCTCTCAATATTCGAGAAAGGGCCCGCCACGCTGCTCCTATAGAGTTTCTCGGACATCCCGGTTTCCTCGCTATTATATCCTCCACCAAATTCAGCTACCAGTCCTACTGAGGTTTTTTGATTGTTGAAGATTGGAGGAGTAACCTCCAATTAGATAACTCTTGAGTGATGGATACATCACTACAATGACATTTATAACTTTAAACTACGAATAAAAGGAATATAACATTACTATAATACCAACTTGGCGGGAGGCGATTTCTCTGTTTTAGCACCTGCATATGGTAAAGATCACGTAGGCGGTAACCAAATACAGCGCATTAGATTATCTAGCGACATATCGCGTGCCGAGATCATTATCCTAAGCATTGTCATCTAACGTTACATAAACATAGCGGAAGTTTTTATGTATTTATAGACTAGCTCTCTTCTGTCTCCTTTGGGAGTATAGATGTATAATAAATTATGTGTATCATCGCCCCTAAGGATATAGACTAAAATGTACTCTCTCGGTGCCAGTGACTGGATCTCTATTACATGTTACCTACAAAACCTGCGATGTGCTGCCATTACAGTGTTATTTTTTTAGTTATTTAATCAGTGGTTCTACCGACATATTACTTGGCATGTCCGAAAGAAAACTATCTTTTAACTTTTTTTTTTTGCATGTTCTGTTTTTCCATTGCCACACTCTCATATGGTATCCACATGAAGGGCTATACGTGCTATGATGACAAACGTACTGACTTGCCTTCACCTTTCGATAACAGAGCAAGACGATTTGAAGTTTTCATGCAGTGTCAAAGACACGAATCTCCATAGGCACCACTAAGGACTTTGTAGTTGAAGACGGTCTGGCCTTCATCTAATTACTAGAGCTATTATGTCTACATATTATGTAATTTAAAGCTATCCCCACTATTTTATAATAGCTAACGGAATGTTATTAAGAGTTGTTATTATTTGGAGATCCATTATGATATCTTTCTTTGAATATCACACAGTCTGTTAAACTAATAGCACCTAGACATTAGGTTTATTATTTAGTGAAAGCATAGCGAAGACGTTAAGATCAAAGTGAAGTCTCTGCGAAAATAAGTTCACGAGTTATTAATTTCGTTAATAAAAATAAAGAAGAGTAAGTACTGCAGGATAAAAAGCAAATCCATACTTTATTTACCAAGATATAGTCAAAGATGTAGACAACCCTTTACAAGTCACAAGACTCACCGAAAAACCAAAAATGTACGAGTATGAAAATTTTGAACACTGACTGATAAAGCGCCACTAAAACATGCATTTATTACAAGGACTATCTGCAAATGTGTTATTTGGGCGTAAAATATAAACGTAAGAAAACTTTACAGCTAGCACTGAACCCGAATTGTTTTCTTCTTTCAAGAAGCTCGCAGTTAGTCTTTAGGAAACAGTCTACAAATGCTCGAAACAAATAACAAGTGCCTTAAACGAGGTAATATAAAACTTCTTTAAGTTGCCCTTATGGAGTTAAATTATCTCTTAAACTTGGTTTAGGGGTATGTTATTGAGGGATGGCTTTACGCTTTTTGTGTACAAAATAGTATTGTGACTGGTGCGTCAATATATTTTCAGAAATATTATTGCACAAATACAATAGAGTATTAAGTGTTTGATCGGATTCTGAAACACGTTCGCACGTATATAAAGATATAAAAATCAATTGAAGAAAATGTTTGAATATCTCCTAAGTGTATTATCCGATTCTAATCTTGATCCATACTTCAACCGTGATCGGTGAATATATATTTAAATACAGTCGAAATAACTCCTCGTTTTGTTTTTCGGACAAGGAGAAGTCAGTTTAAAACTACAGGCACCTCGTGGAAAAATCTAGAACACAGACCGGTGATTAAAACATTCAGCTTGGGAGATACCAACGTTTGTTTACTATATTTTTCATGTAGAGGTATAATTAACTCTACAGTATATTGCACTACATAATCTTTTCCAAAAAGTTTTCTACGATTACAAATGATGGCGTAATCATTCGTACCAGGAAAACAGTGAATGAACGAAGTATGTCGTGGGCTTCACGGTCAACTGGCAGCTATAGGCTGCATATATTTGAAGTGCCCACTCTTGTAATTTTAATGACAAAGGTTATACGTGTTACATTTTTTTTATATATCAGAAAATCACACACGTCTGCCAGTCCCAAACTAAGATTTCCTGTGTCTTGATAACTGGATGGAGATAGATATGTATATGTACATATGATATAAATGATCATATGTACACATACATATGTATATAAACATCCATGATTCTGGTACAAATATTTATATTCGTCATACAAGTGTTCGCCCCTAGTGGGATTCGAATCCTCAACCCTCAGCTTCGAAGGCAGGGCACTACCAACTAGGCTATCGGACCGTCAAAAAATACAAGGAGGATTGTGTAAAGAATAGTTTTGATAGATTTTATTAGATTTTTGACTTACGTTGCGAAGCTGAATTTTCATTGTGGATTCGCATATCAAAATTTCGAATGAAAACAAAGGATCAATAGTTTTCAATTTCTGAAAGAATCGCGATTTTTCATGATTTTGTAAAAGTACTGAAACCAACAACATGTGGTGGGCATATTATAAAATCAGCCAACCGAACTCATTCCGTGATTCTGCCACCCCAACGTAATCCAGGAAACTCTAACAACCTCTAACAGATTGCGGAATAAGCATATCAACTATGCTGAACCTTTATCATTAAGACCGCTAACGGGCAGCTGGCGCGAGTTGTCTATTATTGCGATTTCCAATCCGCATGCCAAGCGTGGCGCTTATGGCAAATGCTCTCATTGGCGGAGGCTAATGTTCTACAATAGTTAAAGAAGAAGAATTTAAAGGACAGTAAGTGCTTAAAAACTTCTTTATTTAGGTATTCTGAATAAAACGGCCCAAGTATGAACTTAACTATAAGCCTTCATCAAAAGCAGATTTTGTTAAATATTGACTTTTAAAGGTTATTTAATTAAGCGGCTAAGGCCTGAAATACTGGCGCAATGCAGAGAAGGCCTTCTGCTTGCTTAATTTAGTGAGATTTAAGCTTGGAAAGAGCAGAGCCGAATGGTTCTACTTTATACAGTCGGTAAGTACAAATATATAGTTAATTAAAAATACAACTTTGCAGCTAACCAACAACTAAATATTGACAAACATTTAGTTTGTGTTAGTTACAAAGATATTAAATTCTAAACAATACAAAATATATGTAGGGATGTAGGGTATACATACATAATATTTCAAACTAAATACCCTATGAAATCGATAAAACAACCTATAATTTAATTAGGATAATCATTTCATTATATTGTATTGTTTATAATTTAATATCTTTGTAAAACTTGTAATGTAATTATCTATTATCAGTATAATGTAGGTACTAATTTCTCATCTCTCACATGCACTTATTTAAATGGATTTAATTTAAAAAAATGTGAATGTTTGTATGCTTGTTTCAACGATAATGCTCAAAGGACAGAAAGGGGAAAATTTAACAGAGACATAGAATATGCCATTTTTTATAGAAAAAGGGGCAAACGGGCGTGCGGCTTACCTGATAGTCAGTGATCACCGACGCCCACGAACATCCACAACACTAGAAGAGCTACAGATGCGTTGCCGGCCTTTAAGGAAGGAATAGGCTCTTTTCTTGAAGGTCCCTTAGTCGTAATTATTCGGAAATACCTGAAGTGAAGTGCGTGGCAGAAAATTAAAACGAAAGTTTACGGATAGACGCAGGCCTTCTCTTCCTGCATCGCTACTCTTGGCGTATCATATCCCAGATAACCTGAGAACCCGATACCAAATTTTAATTATAGTTTTTTTATTGGATTGGGGTGACAAACAAACTAGCAGTCCCCCTGGTGGTAGCTGGATACTGACGTTGCAGATACGTGGTCACCCCTGAGGGCTATGATGAAATACTTCATAGTCTGCAATTATACCACTGGTTCGAGGCAAGGCCTAGTAAACATTGCAGATTAGACGCTACTACCTGCCATCTGATTTGACATTTAAGGTTTGCGATCGTTATTTCGCCGTTTTCACTTCGAGTTTTTAAGACATTTCACTTAGTTAACTCTTACAACCCCCACGGGACATCTACTCAGGATGGCAGATTCTCTTCTTCTTTCTTTCTTTGAGAGAGTGGCTCTGAGTAAAACCTTGAAAACAAACAGATGGCGGAGGAGCCGGCAGTCTAAGGTCTACAGGACCTAACGAAATTATTTAGTAGATAGTTTAGTACCACCGACAGCCTGCGAATTCAGCGACGTAATGCTAATTTCAACCTAAATACAGTCCTTTAGTCGTAATTGAGCGACTAACATACAAAAACATAAACATTCATATTTTTTATATTAGTGGAATAGGATTAAAAGTTGATAGGTGTAAGATATGTACATTATTTTTACTTTACCTCGAGTTCTGTATTCACCTTGACTTAGTTATTGGTGTTACGTGGTCGGACACCGCAAGCTGCGTGGGTCCCTCCTCGCCAAATACGGAGGCTCTGTCTTAAGTTATACAGTTTCTCCCACAAGTGTAAGTTCGCCGAACTGTTACTTGCTCTGTTGTTCTTGGTATGTTGTTTAAGGAATTAGAAAATAAACTGGTATCCAGTTAAAAGTATGTATCCTCGTATGAGAATGTATAAAAATACTTTATTGAAATTTTATGTATGTAAACAATTTATATGAGAAAAATATATTGTCTAAAATTTCGGCTAGCCGGCATATTTTTAAAGCCTAAAAGTAAAGGTTTGGTGCTAAAAAAATACAAATATTAACTCGCAACTAAGTGGTATGAAAGGTGGTGAGGAATAGAAGGTGTGAATGAAAAAATATGTAATGTGATTTCAACACAGATGAAAGCATTTGTATGTCGGATGTCTAAACTTTGTTGAAGTGCTATTTGAAAAATGGTAATTTCAAAGGCTATTCAAATATAAACAGATGATGTACGAGTATCTTCTCTGTCTATGTCTTTAGAAACGAAAAATGTTTATGTGACTTTATACAGATCTGGCGATAGAGAGATCAATGATCACTTCGTCTATATAAGGAAAAAAAAGCAGTTCTCCTCGCGGTATTATTCTTTACCACCGAATGTAAAAGTGTTGTAAATCAATCTAATAGCGTTAGACAGAATGGCGACTTATCATTCATCAGATCTTCTTAAGTATCAACATCGTATATATGATTATTCAAACAATATCTTCTTTCTCTGAATCCTACTAGTATATCTACTGTGTGAAATATATGATGTCACAAATAAATTATTATTATCTCCATAAATATTTGATGTATATCGCCGTTAGTACATATATATATATAATATTTTACCGATGTGTTTGTTACAACGTCATTAGCATTGTCCGGGCCATTGTTCGAGGTGATGGCCCAGTTTCACACGGTATGCACTTGCAAGGAAAGCGGAACAGTTCTATTCAGTACATTAGCATTCCTAGTTGGATGAATGAACGTAGGTACTAGTATTGTTGGATGCTATTATTAACGGTTGTTTGTGTAAATCTGTGTATGTCCATGTAAGCCCAGTATACGACGTAAACAAAGCTCCGGTTAGAGTGATTGTGCGACTTAGGACGCCGAAGTGGAGTTATTGTTCATTGTTTCCTCATATGCCTCGGAAGTGTTGAGGAGACGTATGATAAGATGGAATAACTTTGTTTTACATGTATTTAGAGTTGGTTGTACTCAGCCTACTTATGAAGTGTCTCTATTAAACATTATTTAAAAAATTGCAATCGAGAGTCGAATAAGTAAATAATTATATTTTGTCACACTCCTATGTGTGTAGTGTGTGGAAACAGAGATTAAGGATTGACATTTAGCGCGATCTTGACACGTGCACTTTATCAGTCTTCTTTTTACATCGGTACATGCTCTAAATTATAAGTTTGTTTAGGTTATTTATTACTCCTTATCTACTTATTATATTGATTTATCAACTAAGCACAAAAGAAAGTAAGGCAAAGGGATTTTAAAAATGTTTTTCATTTACTTTTTCACATTTCTATTAAGGTCTGTATTATGCTTCAGTTCGGGGACAAGTTTGATGAATATTTTATTGTACATTAAAGTGTGTATATTAATTACATCATTATAAAACTACAAATTTTCTTACGTATATACTTCCCTATTGCCAGGGAGACTTTCTCTCATTTTGAGAAATCGATGCAGCGAGTTTTCCCACGATTTATTCTTTTAGTGCGAAGCAAGTGGTGAAGTAACACTTAAAATTGCAATTACCACATTTAGTGATGTCTACGTCAGGGATCGAAATCAGTTAGCACAACAATCCACTTAGCATTTGTTTTAAATCCTACTAAGATTAGTTATAAGTACCCATATATACTGCCGAGTGGTTAGAGGGCTGAGTCCGAATCAGGAGACCAGAAGAGTTTTTCGAAACGTACGATTTGTATCGTTGGCTTGACCAGTAAGACGGCGACCCCTACTCTCATGTAGTTCTGAATAAGCTATGACTGAAAGTGGATTGAAACGACTAAAATAAATATGTATATGATCGACATTTGTTTAAGATTAATATAAATTATAGTAGTCTTAGAATTAGTCGAGTAATTGCGACGCATTAATTTGCCAACTCTTTCCCTTCCCGTCTCTTTCCGTCTTTGTTTAGCGTTGTAGGCGATTAGGGAAAGGAAATTCGGCGGCCACGCTGATAACCCGTGACGACTCGTTACCAAAGACCGTTTGCCTACGTTGAGTCGTGCCATATGAAAATTAATCATTTCTGCTCACCTCTATAAATGACAGGCGTGAGTGTACATATATAACACAGTAGCGACGTACGCCTACATATCATATATACGAGTATCTGCTAGTAATATATCCAATGTGTATCTCAAGTGGAACAAATAAAATTTTCCATTGATAGTAAGTAATAATGTGGAAAAATAATATTTGCCTCATAAAAGATATAACAAGAACGTGACAAGGAATATTTAAGTGCCTTCACTACGAACTTTATGGCCCAATTCCCACATTATGGCAACGACGAAACGGCACGCCTGTGTACTCACATACCGTTCACTTGTGTTAATGCCAAATGGGCTTATAGTGGATAACTAAGCATTTTCATTTAGATGCTTTCATTTCAAAGAACTTTGAAAGAAAATGTGGGCTGAAAATTGCCAAATGTTGCCGGAAAATGCATCTTAATTTGCAGAAACCAAATACTACAGAATAGTGATGGGAAGCAGCAGCATCATTGCGAGGGTACCGGTACTGTGCCCACCGACCCTCTTTCTCAGCGCGGTGATTGAGTATGCGCAAACCATTCAAGAAATGTCTGCTGGTATTGAATGAAATGAATGAATGAATGACGTAAAAAAGATAGTCAAATGTCAAATCTTATTATTTTTTTTGACAATCTATAACCGTTTCGAAATGAAGCTCCTCTGACTGAGGAGAAACAGGCGAAAGAAACTCCGTATGTAGTCAGTGTTTGATGGCATTTTTTTTTTGGGGAAGCCTTCGTTCAGCAATCGGCTTAAATTGGCCGATGAAGAGAAAGAAGGGAAATCTGTCGACGACAGTGTAAGGCACCATCCGTCACTTTATTTATTTTCGTCAAGAGTTGATTAAGCAAAAATAAGGTAGAGGGGTAATAAGGGTCATTGAATGCATTTGTGCAAACCATCTTACTGCAGTTGGTAAACGGTCTGCCCAGTGAGGTGAAGTTATTTATATGACACACCTGTTTTTAGTACGTGTATATATTAGCATGTTAGTATTTGTTCTGATTTATTAGTTTATTACATATGTATATACTTATGTGTTAGTATGTATGTCTATATCTGTGTAGGTATTTAGGTATGTATGTCTGTATTTGCATATGTAGTTTGTGTAGATATGTATACTAAAACATTTAAAAGTGGTTTAATTATAATTTCTCCATTACTCCTATCACAACATTTCTTCATGCTCTGGCTAGACTGGTAGAGAATCCCAAAAGGCATTCACTCTCCTTTTGTAATCCTTTTGGTGTACACAATAAAGTATAAATAAATAAATAAACATATAATACTCGTATATATATATAAATCTGTTTTTAAAACGTTGATGTGATGGTAACAGCAGAATTCACGAAATTTTACATAAACTCTGCACTTGCTAGTAAAGTAGCAGCCTATAAATGTCCCTCTGTTGATCAAAGGCCTCCTTTAGATATTTGAGATATATTTCGATATTTCGGGTTGGTGAACTTCAGATGTCCTCGAAATATTTTTTTTTATTATTTGTCATACATGCAAATCTCCTCGAGAACTTATAATTGCTATTAACAATTTTAACGATTCCAGCACGGGGATCGATCCCAGTTCACACGCTTATTATGAAATTAAAGAGAACACCCTAGTCACTAGGCTACCACGACTTTTATACCAATAGATATTTTAAAAAGTCTACAAAAACTTTATCGTCGAATTTAACACCAAAGACGATGCCAACCAACAATGTAAGGAAGAAAAGTTAACAAGTGGAAGTAAGTATATGTCCAGAAAAACATTTTGAGGAAACCGGCATGTCTGACACTCGTAAACAATACGTGTCTAAGTAAGGTGTTTGTATAGTTTTTTTTTATCCCTGTGCGTCCGCGTTTACTGCGGACCTCTTAGCACATTTGTGAATGTGTGCGTAAAACTCCGATTCCAATACCACCAACTCTTCAAAATTATAAGTCTGTATCCCAGCAGAAGGACGCTTGTCGATTGTAACTTTAAAAACAATGATGATATGATGAACTGGTAAGACAAATATAATAACCTTAGATAAACACTAGTTAGTCATTTTATACACGTCAGCTGTTTCAATATTGTTTTTTTTATCTCTATGAATACACGTTACATTGCCAGGCAAACTTAATTTACTTACCATTACACAAAAAGAAACTATAACCTCTAAAATGTAGCTGCAACGTCAATACACCTCTTAATAAAAGCTTCAATGGCGTAGTTTTTTTCTGTTGTAAAGTTAAGTTATAAGTATAATAATAGTCTTGATAAGTCTTAACTTTGCAGCCATATCTTTGTTATTTAGTAGTAAAGGTTAAAGTATCAATATGACCTTTCTTTCCATTATATTAAAAAAGGTCGAGAGTTTAGAAATAGATTAGGCGTTATTAAATATCAAAGTGAGCTATGATATTTAATAACACTTAATATATATGCAAATAATAAATTAATTGGCAATAGACTACTTACAGGCTGATGAAGAGAATCATATCGAATGAAGGTATAGGACACATTTTAAAGTTTAAGTTACTTTATATTTTTAAGGTAATTAAGACTGATATTACTGATATCTTTGCGATATTTTGTGACCATTATGATGGGTTCTGGATCCTATCCCAATCGAAGTCATATCGAGCAGTAAACCAGGACTACATTAGACGATTACACATGCATCATATTTGTGAACAGGAACTCCCTGTGTATGCATTACAATTCTTTAAAAAAAAAGTCTTTTATGACTTTTAAAGTATGCCTTTCTTTTGCAGTCAGAGCAATCTCACTACGAAGCGGTACCACCAGATGATAAAAAATCGGAATTGACACTTGACAAGCGAAATTACCTTTATCACGACGAAAAATAAAGAGTTTTCATTCATTAATTGCAAACAGTTCCTCTGTTTGATGTCAGAACGTGTTATAAGCTGTATGTTTTGAGACCCCACTTTATTTAACGAATTAAACAATAAAAACAAGGGATATTTTATATGCAAATGAAGTTGTTAAACTGAATGTCTGCATCCAATTAAATTCATTTCCCAGAATTAACCGCATTCACGTGTCGGTCAGTCAAGTGTGAAAGTTTTAAAAAGCGAACGCAATGTGCGAACAGTTACGATTGTATTTCCAGCTAGCTTACAAAGGCTGGTAGCTCAGGGGTCAAGCGCTTGAATTTCATAAAACTTGATCTATGCTTGAATACTGTTGTAAACATAACTAAAATTGTTTTTAGAAATTTTAAATCTCTAAATGCGAACCCCATCAGCAGGCAAACAAGACCTTACTAGCAAACAAACGTGTTCAGACCTTACAGTGGCTCTGGCGAAGGAATGATGTAATGGGGAACATTGTATAGGGCGAGGATACCGATACAGGACACAGTGTGCTCTACAACACGCTATCCCAGCGTGGTGTTTGTGGGAACTTTACAAGAAATGCATGCCGGCTTTTGCTGGCGCATTCTTGGAGAGTCATATATGTATTCAGCAGTACACTTAAATCGGATGGAGAAGGAGAAGAAGAAGAAGAAGAAGTAGCGTAGTGTGCATGGTATCCGATGAATGAATTACCATTCCGCCTATTCTATTCAGGTTTCTTCAGTGGTAAATTTATAATTTTACTATTTAATGTAATTAATAGTACATTTATTATCTAAAAGTACGTACTCGGAATGTGTCTATTTAATATGGGATTACCGGCTGGAAGATATGTGCGTTCTACTTATGCCTATGGCTTCACTTGCGTGATAACTAATTCGATTTGCTGGCTGACTTGTAACGAGGTATCAAGCCAATGTTGTTGTTTTATTTACCTTCGCTTAATGGAATGAGGCAAAGTATTCCTTTAATACCAATGCAGTCTGGCTAAATATGTTTAATTATTCGTGACTTATTATCATAGACTAGAACTTAGACTTAGAATCACGAATCAGAATCAGTAACGATCTTAGGATTTTACCATTTTGAACAAAACGAGGGTTAACTTCTGTACCGGTTTGAACCTGGTCTATCTAGACTTTAGATATATAAAAATAATCTCAGGTTAAGCTGGCAATAGGTTTGTATAAAGAAGTTTTAGGTCTTGATAAAAAAAAAGGTCTGCTTGTTTAGGAGCCCCGATTAAGTAATCTGTGGCTATACATTCATTGCTGAACATAAGCCTCTCTGAATAAATAAAAGGTTCAAATATCTCTTTTCCTAACAGCCTGAAAATATTCATATAGTGGATTTGCTACAATCGCCCAGCTTGGCAAACGGATTTGCGATTGCATCACAAGACATCTTGCTGCCCGACACCGGTCTGCGTATATTCGGTATTATTTCGATATGATTATTTCGCCATCTGTTGGAACCCATTAGATTTTCCAATCGATGCTTAATCGACTAATGAGACCCACGTGATGACGCAGTCAACAGATTTTTTGTTCGCCACCACCACATGTCATTTAATTATAATCGCTTCAATTCCCTAGTACGTGCGTAACCTGGGACAGATATTGTGCTAATTTTCCCGGTGCCGGCATCGCTAAAATTTAACAATATTAAGTGATGCATTTACGACATGATCGTCGGTGAAGAAAGTCTGTAAAAATATTTCGAGGGCATGTAAAGTCCTCAAACTCACACTCGAGCAGCGTTGCGGAACCTTTCCGGTTCTAAAACCCTCTCAAATATTGAGAGCCTATGTTAAGCAATGGAACATTTATAGGCTACAGCTACTTTACTTTACTTACTTAATTTTTAATCTACAAGTGGTTCCGAAATGTGCTCCGGTCTCAAAAAATCCGGCATAATTTAACAAGTTTTATAAGTAAGCAAAGATACATCAGTAATTTTGTAGAAATAAACACTGAGAAATTACTACCCAACACTAAGAATAATAATAAAGAACTTCGAAATATTTTGGGCCGAAAATTTGATTAGATCGAAATCAAATACATATAAAATCTTAGCTCCTGTGATATCTTAAATATTTCAAATGGAAAGAAGCTTATTTAAATAGTACAATATGCAGTAATCTTTTCTTCATCTTACAAATACTATACATAGAAACAAAAATTGTTGTGATTATTCGAGAATATCAACATTATACAATTATTTGTTAATTACGTATTATCGACATATGAAGCTTGTAATTAATGAGTTTCGTTAAAAAAGCAGTAAATTAGAAAACATGTATATGAGCACCTACGCCGGTTACCCATAGGAATATGCAGAAATTACAGATTTCCATTTGTTACCGCTTAGCGTAAACAATGGGACTGTCGCAAACTACTTTTCACCTCTTTGAAATTGATGGTGCGCCTCGTCGCACGGTTTGTTTCCGGAGATTGCCATTAAATTTTATAGGTTTTTCCCTTAATCATCTTTTACAAAACCCATGGGAAGAATGTGCCTCCATTTCAAGAAGTTGTAAAATGATGTCTCATTTTGAGAAAAAATATGGTAAGTAAAGTAATAATATCATAATAACTGATTCTAGCGATTACTACTCATTTCAAATTAAACTATTTTTTACGAGTTTTATCGTGCTTTAAACTTGGGGTTTAAAAAAGTATATTACTATTTATCTATATATATTTTTATCTACTAATATATATTAATACTGCATATTAAACAAATAGTAAGATATTAAAAAAAAGACTTTCCTTCGCATGTTTGTTCTCCGTCAGAGGAACCTCATTACAGAACGGTGCTAGGTTTTTGGCAAGTGAAGTTAGAATGAAGTATAAATTATTTTATTTATTTTCTTTACACCTCTTACTTATTACATAGTCAATACGAACGTAACTTTTTTATAGTTGCGTCAGTTAAATTTGAATAATTTTTTTCCATTCTAAACCACAGCAGTAAATTAACGAATTTGAAGTAAATTTTATCGCATGCGTAAATCGTTTGTAAGAACTATGCAACGAGCATGGCGTGACGAGACCACAATAAACTTACGCAAGGCTTAACGACTTGGACATGCGAGAGTGAAAGTCCCAACTTATGAGCTTACGCCGCAATCTGTGAGAATGACTAACCAAATTTAAAAGATATCTCTTCATTGAAACGATAGATGCCGCAAGCTAAAATTATACGAGAAGCGAATACTCAGTTACTTTTTTAACAGCCCGTAAGTCGTCCATAGGCCTCTTCCACAGTTTGCTGTTATCGCCACAATTGGCAAGCGGGTCGACGTCGCGGAATCATCATAATTATATCATTACTACGACTGACTGACTACTTTTTAATATTTTTTTCTATATATTCGAAAATAATATCTTCCAAGTTTGTGCGCTCGTTGAATTAAAGAAGTCAAGACTCTTTTGGAAGTTAGACGAAGAGTACCGAAACGCATTCTCCAAAAAAATTGTTTCACCACATGTTATTTTCAACGGCACGTTGTGCACACTGCTAGGCTAGGTAAAACAAGGCTTAGGCAACCAAATGATGACGGATTATTTATCAGAATTTTCCGAAACGTTTGAGATTTCTCCCACCGACTAGTGATACGAAACGGTATCACCAGGGCGAGGGTGACGGCACTGTGATCACCGAGCCCCTTGCCCAGCGTGTTGTCAGCAAACCTTCCAAGAAATAACACATGCACAGCTAAAATTATCAACTGATTTTTTTTTATTAAACTTCTTATAATACTGCTAGCAATACGTCGAGAGGTATACATGTTTAAGTATCAAATATAATTTGTTGAAATGAATGGGTTAAAAACTCTCTCAAAGAGAGATAAGGCTGTTGCCTAGCAGAATTATTGGTCCAGAAAATATAGTTTTGTATGGAAGATGGGCTTCAACATGAAATTTGAGATGTAATACATTGGATTCTAAACTTAGTAATTCCTTTTTAAGCTATTATTCTACGATTACTCTTAGCCACTGGGCACTGACTAATTTTCAAGTTAGAATTTGGTTAGAAGCAACTCTACATATTTCTTAACATCTCTTAAATTTTATATTTAACAATATTTAAATTCATTGTTTAATTTGTTAGCAACAATCGACAATTATGTAAAATAAATTAAAAGGAGAAATGAATAAATTAACTTCATAAATCATAAAATGATAAAAATCTTGAAATTGGATTACTTACAGTCGTTTATCCTGAGTTTTGATAATTATTTCACTTCACCTATATTAATTAAATAACATCAGATCAGTCCTGAAAAGTTTTAATAATACTGTTCAGTAGTTTCTGCGATATTTTTAAACAAGCATAGACACATTTTGTTGTCAGTTTATTTCTTTGGAAGTGATTAAACCAAATACTACAAATTTAGTAAATCGTTTATTTTTCCAATTGAATTCGTTTAGTTAACAATTATTTTTTCAAACAGAATTGGGCGTTAAGATTCTGCTGGGAGTATATATGTATGATGAATATGAATGTGTATGCCTAAGTATTGGCTGTGTCTTCGATCTGTGTATGATTATTTATCTATTTATGTCCAATAATCAAAGAATCCCTGTTCTCTTCTTTCAACCCGTCCCGTAAGCATAGCATGCCCGAGCACGGCCGAGGTTTTTGGCCAGTAGTACAGTACAGGGAATGCTAAATATGTTGAGAGAAAATACAATACATTCTCTTCAAAAATATATTTTATAATATAGCAGCCTTTTATTTTAACTATAACAAAATTATTATTAGGCTAATTGAACAAGGATAAGTGATTAGAAAATGCAAACAAGCGCTATCGGTCGTTGCCGCGTACAGCTAACGTGGTGACGCATTCTGATAAGGAGAAGAATGGGACGGTGCGAATAAGAACCAGTTACAATATGTTATTAGAAACAAAGTGTCGACATCTAACTCTTTAATCAAGCATTTAATAACTATTGAGCACTACGCGTAAATTTCATTTTTATGTATAGTGTGAAGGAAAATATCAGACATATGGATTGGAGCAGCGTGGCGGACTCTTTACGGCTTCATAACCTTCTCAAATTGAGAGGAGGAGCATCACAGAGCATAAAGATTTACATAGACGTAAAAAACCGGGAATGTAGTTGCTTAGTTTCGAATTTCAAATCAACATATTTCACTTTCTAAGGTTACGTGAAAAATTCAATATTTTCTGTCTTGTCCAATCTAGTCTTATCTTCATGAGTGCATCACTATAACTCTTCTTGAATACAAAGATTGTCTGGCATAAGGGTGAACCGGGAAAATACCATTAATTCGTCCAAATGGCATCCTCACATGCATTTTCACATGCTTAATCAGTAACAGCCTGTAAAAAGGCCCCTCCCATATGACGAATTTGGCATAATCTCCACGCTCGGCAAGCGGATTGCCGATCGCAGTACCATGCACTTGAGAAGCTACTGAGATGGTTATCCCGCCATCTGCCGGTAGCCACGGTTGCGATTTTCTACATATTGAGTCCAAAATTAGAAGAGTGACGATAAGATGACCAGAGGTCACGCAAGGGTTGTTGCTTTATCCGTTATGCCAAAAAAATCATGTGAAGTCATTCCTCGATAAATTCATATTGTGTTATTTTTCACATTATAGACATGTATTCGTTTATTAATGACCCCGTTTGGAATAAACGATACCATGTTTAAAAAATTAAACAGCATTATTTTATCGGGGAATGATGCCACACGGAATAGGTGTAATTTTTTTTTTGAGGTATACAATTGTTTGTCAAAAGTTAATGCTCTAAATATCTAATAAAACTGTACGTTGTCAGTTGGATGTATGACACCATAGTCTACTATGTATTTACTACTGCTATTTTTATTTTTCTTTCTAGTCCATTATTTAGTTATTTATAAATACGAATAATAGTCCGATTCTTACACAAAAAAATAAACATTTCTTTGTATGGTGATGCATTTATTAGGTACCTAACATGAAAATACAACTAGAATTATGTTTTAGGTATTCGCCGATTGTTTGTTTAGAGAGTTGGGTGAATAATGCAGAAGTCGTGACATTAGTACCTAGATAAAGATCGGCATGGCAAAGGCAAATAAACGAACATGCGATTAAATAAGACTTTATTGTATTACCGCGGCAGTAATACAAAATTCGTCATTTCAGCCCGTCATATTGATAAGTTCACTGCTGAACATAGGACTCCCCCAAGGATTGCCATTAAGCACGGTACTGAGCCGCCTACATCGCATCCATCGACTTCCCGCAACACTGTGCTTCACTCCAGTCTTGTTGGGGTCGTTCTACACTGCGCTCGCCTGTACGTGGTTCCCACTCTAAAATTCAGATTGCAGATTCTAAGCATAGCCCTTTCTATGACCAATACAAAATAATTATATGTTTATGTTTATGCGCCTAAGTATAATAACTTAATAACTTGCTATAAAATAACTTGCTTTCGACTTATTGAACAAACAACGTGAATATAATCTGAGAATCTAATGAAATAGCTGTTTCTATTCGCAGGTAATATCTCAAAGTGAAATGGTAGCTATTAACGTAGCTAGTTTTAATAGAACCGCCAATAAAACATTTTATCTACTTATCTTTCAAACTTTCACTACGCCTATTACACTCGTTCTTATCACTTAAGATTTTGATCATAGCACTTTGTCCATAGTAAGAACATTAGTAACATTTTGTATTATGTTTTAGTTTCCGGCAGGGCTGGGGTCGCGTGCGGGCATGCTACTCGTCGACCTTGAGACCTAGGTATTTCAAATCAACTTTTCAAACTTAACCATTACTTAACCATCCCAGTTCTTTAGCAAGTTTCATAGTGTTTGCAAAATATTGATCGAATGAAGCGATGAAAATTTAAATATACTTTATATTATATATATTACAATAAGCGGCCGTATCGCTAATAATCGATCTCTTCCAGGCAACCTATAAAAGAAACTAATCACAGAAATCAAGGCTTAGGGTGTACACTAATTTAATAAAAGAAATAAAAAAAACAAAAGTGATAATTATAATCAATACATACGAAGTACAATACAATAAGTACACGAAACACATTACTTGAAGATATAGGCCAAAAATGATCAAGAATAAAAAATGCAGGTTTTTAAATTTAAACTCTTGTAGATAAATAGGAACAAGACTGGCAATTTACCTTTTTGTTTTATCACCAAGGATGAATACTTACCAAAAAGCGCAACATGTAAATATCTATAAGAATACCCGTGTTCTGGTGTAAATGTGGCCCAAAATAAGGAACATCCATTACCACCAGATTGAACTTCTTATAAGAAACTGAGCGACTCTTTAAAACTTTCGAAATGTACCTGCAAGCCTTTGGTTTTGTAAAATCATAAATGGCTGAATGACTATATACAGCTCTGGTTGCTTCAAAACCTGTCTTTACATTTTGTTTTATAATTCACTTAATAAGGTTTCATGATTAAAGCATACTGAAGGAAAATGTTTGCAAGGTAAATTGCACAAAGTGCGTGTAGTATCTAGCAAGTTGCAAATGAGCAACGTAATAAACACTTCACGCTTTCATTTTATGAGGGAGCTTACAACCTGCAGTAGAAAATTAATAAGTTGTATAGTATTTTATATATTTATTATCATATACTTTATATAATAACATCTTAACTTTCGATATATAATATTGTATTTTCAAGTACATCATACGTCACAAGGGGTCTTTGCGCTATACCAAAAATATTTCACAAAATTTCCGTGTGGCATTATTCCCCGATTAAATAATCCTGTCTTTTTTTTAACTTCCAAGACAAGGTTACCAATAATATGAACCCAAGAACTGACAAATGTATTACAGTAGTACAGATGCAAGCAAGCCTTGTAATTGTTGCGTAATGGTAACAGAAGTAAAAGCATTGTAATAAAAAAGTCGACCCATCCACATTTTAATATTTTTATGATGGTAATATCACGTGCACTAATAATATATACATAATTTAGATATATTTTAAATCTTAGACAGTGTTGATAAAATTCAAAATTGAATAAATGTTGGTGCTCGTGACTGTACTAAATTTAGATGCAAAATGCGAAACCAAGCGGCGGGACATTTTCATTGAATTTCCGTGAAAACATCAGTCCCAGATTTAAAGTAGGACAACGCGTAAAGTCCGAACTCTCATACACAATTATACTCATTTGGTTTATTTATATAAGGATGTGATTTTAATCTCCTGAAATGTTAAAATCTCGTTGACTGCTGTATAAGAACCAAAAGTCATATAATGCTAAAGTGAACAGACATCTAGGCAAGCGTGTACCATCCTAGGCCTCATCTTCGCCTTCCATCGGGCAAGATTGAGGTCAAACGTAAGCCTAATTTTCATAAAAAAAAAAAGTCAAATGACAAGTAGTGATATTTTTTTTACAAACGTGAAGCTTTTGTCGAACCGCAAGTAAATCCGAACAATCACTTCCGTCCGATTTATCGTTTTATTTTCTGTATGTAGGTGAGTGCGTTAATGTAAGTGTAGCTTCCTACACCATTGCAGTCTATCAACGTCATTCTTAAACGTTCTTCTTCTGTAGAAAATAATAAATTTTTATTTAGTAATACTTATATATTATATAAATCAAAAATCATGAATTATTATTCTTTGAATCACGATTTACGTGACGGCGGTCTTCTTAGGATTCCGAACAAAAGAACATATGAGATTAAGTTTGTGGCTTCGGACAGATGACTGAATATGCACCTCAAGAATACCAAATCTGGTCAAGAAATTTCCAAAAAAATATGTATTATTTATTACTTAAAATATACTTCCCCTTAAATTATTATATCCCCTCAAACAAAAATGGCTTAACATCCCAAATTCCTCTTTAAATGTTTAAAAATGTATGTTACATATTTCTTAAACTTGGCCCTTGCATTAGCTTTCCTAGCAACGCGGTGTATGTCGAATGTCAGTCGGGCCGGATTGGGCGCGAGCCAAGCAGTGCCCGCCGTTCTATCCAGTTTAAATTTGGAACATTTTTTTTCTTTCAGCGCTCATAGTAGATACGTCCGGGGAGGTGAACAATCTCTGTCCGCTAAGAGATTTTTTCGTGTGACTTGTGACAAGAAAGTTGAAAATACCGGCTTTTGATATGAAGAACACATTTGTCTTTCGTCTATTGATTAAAAAAACGACCTAATTACAACTTAAAAGTATTAATATTAATATATTACCACCCAGAGATCTGATCTACTCCCATTCCAAAACACGGTACTTTACTAAAGCATAGTTTTCTTTTTCACAGCCTGTAAACACTGGACATATCCCTCTCGCACAGAAAGGATTTGTCATAACCGTCACGCTTGCCAAGGTGATGGACGATCGCAGTACCAGACACTTCGCACCTTAGACGCTGCTACCCGACTAGGATCTGTGTATTTTCAGTCTGATAGTTTTACTTGCATTACGAGACATTATGATAAAACGTTAAAATTTTATACATTTACCATTATTTCAATATTACTTGTTTATACTTAATTACTGAACTCTTTCACGCTTCACAGTGCTTTCCTTCGCCTTTTCGTTCGTCTACATAATCAAATAATTTACTTAAAAGCTAATAAAAAGTTTCGTAAAAGTTTGTGAAAATTTTGAGAGCCAAATTGAGCTCATGTACGAGAATTTTAAATTATAAACTAATAAAATTACAAACGAGCTTTATCCAATTATATTTAAATATTTCATACTTTGCTTCTATTTTGACTAAAGTGTTAGTAAATTAAATCTTAAAGGAATAAAAATCATTAAGAAGTGAATTGTATTACGTGGGTACATGAATTTCATTTAATTTCCAAGAAAACATATCAGTACATCAAATACATAGTACAACAACGACTAAAAACAGAATACGCAATTATGTTCCTTTGGTTTATTAGTACATAAGAATGTTATTTGAATATAGCAACGCAGGTGAAAATGTCGTTCACCCAATATTACGCGTACGCATGAATTATTGACATAATATGTTCCGAGGATATGATTAAACACTCATTTCTTTAACTGAACCAACGGGTTCAATTACGAGTGGTGAAATTTTATTTAAAGCATGGAACAAATATCAGAGAAATGTACCATGTTAGTATTATCTTCATTTGAAAGTTTTGATTCAAGATCAACGCACGACAACATTGTTCTTTTAGAAACAACAGCACGGCTCGGCGCGACACGAATAGTAGATTCACATCCTGCTCGTCGTTACTTGCGATGCAGAATGCGTAAATATTACTGTTATATTCGAAAATGTGTGTCATAGACCGCGCAATGGATAAACGTCGAAATGTTAGTAAAAACGACTGTTAGTAAAATTTATAATTTAAGAAAAGCAAAGCCAAGATAGCTAAATATGATACAGAGGCTTGAGCAGTCACGCCGGTCACCCAAAAGGGTAAGCAGAGATAACGAGTTCATATTTAGCACGACCTTGTGTAGCCAAGTTAGCTTCCGCAACCCACTTTTCGCTTCTCCGGTAGATTGAACTTGAAGGGTAATGGCCTCGTCGCTGGTATTCCTCCCGGACATTGCCAGTGCATTTTCAAGGGTTTTCCCTTAGTCGCCTTTTACGACACCATCGGTAAGAAAGAGGACAGCAGATCCTTGCACTTAATTTAGTATTCTGTAGCATTAGTAGTATATGTCTGCTAATTTACAATAAGTTATTTTATATTGGAGTCGTACTGTATTCACGAGAAAGTATCACATGTAGTGTGAAACTGTCGGAGTTGATTTTCGTTAAGGTTTCGACTAATAAACAAATGAAAATAAAAGTTTAGTTAGTTTTAAAAGTAATATTTCTTATAAGTAACTCATTAAAAAGTTAAAAGCTACAAAAACACATTACGATAACTAAAAAGTTATCAGACGAAAAATCTAAATTTGCTCTACATGACCTTGAATACCTACGCCCTAAAACCCGTAGTATTGCTTGGCAAAGTAATAACCTAAACATTTATGCGCAGTAATTTATAATGTATAGGTGTACTCTAAAATCAAAAAATAATATTATGCGTGATTTTATTATTACGAATTAAAATTGACAAACACGAAAACTACTTATACGTTCATAAATAAATTATCAAATAGAGAATATCCTATACATACATAGTCAATTATCATAAATTAACGTTTTCAGTAAAGTGTCGAACCTAACTCATAAATTTGATCTCAATCGATTGAGTGGTCTATAAGTGACACACAAACTAGCATTGTTTTTACATACTAGATATATAAAAGATTGCATAATCTTATAACAAAAGGTTGGAGTTTACATTATGGCGGACAGTCAGCCCAGGGTGTGATGAGAACATTCGATTGGCGCGGATTATAATGAGATATTGGCTGTTTTTATTATGTTCTTGTAAACCGTATATTTATGGGAGCTTCTATTAGGCGCTCTTCTGATGTCTTCGGCCAAGGAGCTCTAAAGAATTGTAGTCTGGAAAGTGAAAAACGTTACAGAAATCCAGTGAGGTGCGTTCGAATATATACTATACATAGAATAACATCGAATACGCAATCATACTAGATTTTTGTATAATTAATTCCAATTAATAGAATCAATATTAAAGACGTCCGAGAACAATATATAATTATAACAAACATTATGCGAAGCTGACGGACAGCGCAGTGTCTGTCGAGATAAATAAGCTATTCTTAGCAGCGATACCAATTCGATTCTTCGCTTCTTGATATAAATATATTATGGATGGGTACTTAAATTTAAAAAAAAAAAATTTTTTGTGAGTACTGGCAAGAAAGGTCTATGCAATGGACTTAAAGGGGCTGATAAAGAAGAATAATAATTCCGTGTCGTACCTAAGTTTAAAAAATATCTACGAAATTAACTTCTCATACATACTGTGACTCGATGAATGGTAACACACTCATAATGATAAATTTATTATGTACATAACACCTATCACCCCTGTCAAGCAGTTACTCGGGGTAGGCACAAAGCCATATCAGTAGTTCCAACTGTCAAATGAAACACCTGCTACAGGCAAATAAACTCTCTGATCTTCTGGTACTGCACATCAAAGTAAAAAAAAATATATGCCAAGTAATATAAAAATTAAGGTAGACATTTATTTTAGTCGTTTCAAGTTCAACCCATTTATCACCAGAGCTTATATTGGAAACAACGTGACATGTCTCCTTTCGCCGTCTCAGTGTTAAGGCCAATGATAAAAATAATACTATGAATATACAGTTTTCGGTGCGGTAGAGTCAAGTGGGGGCTTTTATAGCTGCTCAAATGGTGTAGTACCACGCCTCGCAGAATACCGGCATGAAGTAGAAGCACCTCGTGATCCTGCGTTTCGTTCGCTGAGTAATGTAATCGGAGGCCCTCTACTCCTTATCCTCTAATCACTGGGATATCATGGCTATAACTTAAATAAACATATTAAACACTTTTTACACCATTATGATTTCTTGTATTTATGGAAATTATGGTAGCCTAGTGGTCAGGGCGCTCACCTTAGTTTTGTAGAGCGCGAGTGACCTGGCTTCGATCCCTGGTGCCGTCACCACTAAAATTGTTAATAGCAATTTTAAGTGGTGTATTTACCACGTGCTTCGCGATGAAAAACATAATGAGGAAACCTGCATGTCTTAGAATTAATAAAAAAAATATTCATTTGAAGACATGTAAAGTCCGCCAACCCGCAATGGAGCACAGTGGCGGGCCCTTCCCGGCTCCAAAAATTCTCACAAATATTTGAGAAGGAGGCCTTTGCCCAGCAGTGGGCACTTACAGACTGCTCCTCTATTTTTTACTTTATGCGAATACTACACCTTTGAACACAGTTTCTTTTTATTTCCTGTCTATGTCACGTCCGATTATTCAGTATTTGCTATTGCTACGTCTTGAAATTTGGTACAGTTGTAGAAATCGTTTGCGCGGAATTATTCTATTAAGAAATTTTATAATAGAAAGGGTTTTGTTCTATTTTCAAGTTGTATTAGTTTTTGATTCATACTGATAATGTGTGAAAAATCTTAAGTTCCTTATCTTCGAAGTTTATGAGGTCAATTTTCTAAAACAATTTGTTATAAATGTACTGATAAACTATGTTCAAAAGAAAAATTGTAAGTTTTAGAATTTACAAGTTTCGGAAATTATAGGCAATAACATAACGTTACGTGCGCAAGACGATGTCTGAAGTGACGGCTTGAATTTTAGTATTAAAGTAAAGTAAATTATGATAAAGTCACTGAATTACATCATTGAACATTTAGCATTTTCCTACATTGTGCTAAAAGTAATGTATAAAATTGCGCTAAAGATGTATTTTCCATTTTTTTACTTTCGTCTGAACGCAATCACAACGTGGAGTAATACAGTTGTGGTACCTATTACGCAAAAGTACCGGATATTTTAGTATTTTACACGCGAAATATTTTACTAAAGAATTTAGCAATTGGCATGTTCGTGTAGAGCGTTGTGTAACGAGAGTCGGCGCTAAACAATTCGGTTCGCGACAAGCAATTATCGGCGTCCCAAATGACGAGCCGTCTAACACGCGACGCTGTTGGGAACGCTGCGTTGGCCCACTCGAAACACGATTACGATCTCAAAATCCCAATAAATCCACTCTCTGTTCGTTATGGAGACGCATTTTGTTTTCATTTACTAAAGAAAATTCTGTTCTAAATTAAGATAAAAGCTTTTAGAATTTCTACAATATTTTGCAAATGAATAAATGAAATATCTAAGCATACTTGACTTAGATGTGTTGTTTCTTTAATAAGCAAAGAAAGCTTGGTTTCGTCTTCATGGCCATACTCATTACGCTGGGTTGGTGAGCGCATTGAGTTATGGCATAGTTGAATGGATTTTTCGCCATCAGTCTTTGGCCAAAGGCTCGTCCGCTAGACAGCAGGATGTACCGCGTGTAGGGAAGGTTGACATTTAGAGCAAATGTGGATGCATTCTTCCTTACCCCTATTCACTTTCTGAAGACACACTTCACAAAACTTCAAGCCTTGCGAGATAAGCACATGAAATATCGCGCGCGAAACGAACAATACCGATATCCTATTTGTACATAGTTTATCAATTCATATCTTTTCCCATACTTGAAGCAATTACCTCGAAGCTCTTGAAGATTTTCGTGAACAAATAAAATACCAAGAAGATATATTAATAAAAAAAGAAAAAGTAGCTCACTAACGTACAAAAAATAATTACAATTAGTCCTTCTGAGGTTCGAGTACTAACGCCATTGGAATACGTTGCGTTCAAACCAAAATCTTGAATTAAAATATTTAGAACACAGAGGCGACGCGTCATGGATGGCAAAAAGTAATAATAATAACGCTCCGTTGATGATCTTATACAAACATTCCAATATATCCTATATATATATCTTATGACACAGGAATAGGCTTTCTTTGAACACGAGCTGTGTTGTTTATTGATTTGATTACTTGGCTCATTATTAACTTTAGGTAACGGTTAAAAAACACAAACCATCTAATAGTAAGAGGTCCTTGTGGCCCTAGCCATCTACATCCACTCTCGATCACGTGTAGGTTGCGTTGTCACAGAGGTTTACCATACATAGCGTCCAGTGATCGATCTGCGTCCTTCTTCGTGCGACAATTTTACTATGGTATTCTGTCAGAACTAGCTTGCTTCTTCGAACCGACCCATTGATGTGTTGAAGCCACTACATAGCTAATGCTTGGCTTGGTTTGTCATAATTATTTATGCCATTACTAAAAAAACAAACTAAACTAGACAATGTCGGGATTAGAATGTTCACTGGCGCGTGATTTTGCATCACCGGTTAGCAATAGTTGAAATGATTTGTACATCTAACTTTGTAGACTCATAAAATCATCGAAATAACGTTTATTTTAATTATTGTGTACGTGTATTAACGTCAGCATTATATCGAAACATGTATAATATTATGAAAAGGACCTTTTTGTCCAACTCGAACAGTGCTAATTTCAAGTGCGTCATAACAGCACACGTTATGGTACGCTTATCTTATTGAATCGAGTTACAACTTGATACCTATATCGTAGTGTTTCTACAAAGTGAACGAGACTACAAATAGGTTCTTTTAATTTACATGTTAATAATGAAAAAGTTTTTTTTGTGACAAATGATGTTATGTGATGCTAAAGACTTTCTTTCTCTATTCTTTATCAGCGCGTATTACTCTACTGCTGAATATAGGCTTTTTCATGAAAAGGCCAACAATACCTGGCATGTCATTCATGTATGATTTACCGATACTCACCACCTGATACTTTACTACTCGTAAAAGTTAAGAGATTTCTATTAATTAAGTATAATAATAAAGGAAGGCGAGCATGTACATAAACTTAAATAAAATAGTTAATTTTGTAAATTTACAGAACCAGACTTAATAAATTCTATTAGAAGTATTATAAAAATTATTTGTATGAAAAAAACCGGTTTTTAGGGTTTCGCGAGGTGTCCTTATACTAGCGTCTGTCCTACATTTATCTTTTGAACCATAATAGGTAACCGGTGGAATTTTTCAGCAGAATGAGTTTCATTATGGCGGATATTCTTACAAATAATAATAAAAAACAAAAAGTGAAAATTAAGGGGACCCCCTACAAGAAATTTGTTATTTTTTCGATGTTTTTTTATGAACAAACTAATGAATGCGGTTAAATGATGAAACATACCATCGTCAAACATAATATGATTATAATGCTCACTCTAAAATAAAATTACAAAATGTCCAGTGTCGAGTTCCCACTAAGTATCCCGAACTGAATAAAATATAACAAATTATAAATTGTCAATATGGTTGGAGGTTAAACCAATATACAAAATGTTTTTGGTAAATACATTACACAATATGTACTCGTATATTGTGTGCTTGTACGGAAACCTCGGTGTGTGTACGACTCGCACTTGGCCGGTTTTTTTCACATAGTCAAAAGCGTTTAAAGTTGTAACAGAAAAACATTTTTTTTCCTAAATTGCGCATGAGTAACGAAACGAACATCCACAACCACTTTTTAGATAGAACGTAACGAATTTGCTCCTGAACTTTTCTATGAGATTTGTAAAACTTTTCCTTAGTCGCCTTTTACGAAATCTGCGGGAATACAAGTGGTGGCAGATTCTTACGCCGCTAGCTTTTAGCAATTGCTAAACGTTAGTGTAATGCCTATAACTCGTTGTTTCTTCTAAAATTAAAACAATTTCTGAACATTTAATAATTCAATTAATAAGATTAAAACAACAAGAATTTTGTCTCGACTGGTAAAAGGTAGACGGAGCAACGAATTGGCAACTTGACAAAAATGCGATGAGTTGAGCGACTTGCACATGTATAGTGGTGGAACAAAATCGCATCTTGCACCGCTTTCTGGATGATTGAATGCACCCACACCTAGTTCAATGGACTCATTTCAAACCTGGTAAACTATCCATCATCTTAAACACTTGTTTGATATTCTTCTTCTATACTGACACGTAAACCAATCATTGGAGTACACTGAAGTGACGTAATTTAAAGTAAAATAATAAGACGAAGTATTTTGTCTTTGCCAGCGACCTTTTGCACAGTGCTTAGTCGCATTAATTATGGAAACACTTGTACAATTTTAATATTGAACCTTGCAAACAAACACGCTCTCTACCCACGTTTGTAATATCTTGCCCCGAAGGTATATTGGGTATTATAACTTTTTCTTTTATTTTTGAATTAATAGCGACCGAGTTTTTACTTTTGATTAGACCAAGAGTAAAAACTCCTCTTCGAAACCTAATCAAGCTGTTCAACTGCTGTTAGTTCTGTAAAGGTTAATGTGTTTTATTTATTGTATTATAAACAATACAAATTTGTACAAAGGATACGCAAGATAGCGCCAAGAAATAAAAAAAAATTAAATGGTTGAAATGTTTTTTCAAGAAAAGAAGAAACGAAACGAAATAGGTACTTATTGACCAAAAATAAAAAACTTGAATTCTTCATCCCTCAAACCATTAATCTAAAATATCTATTTTTGACAAATCCAAAGTATATTCACAAATTAATCCTATTACTCACACTACATTAAGAACGTTATACTCGTAACATTGTAGGTCTTTATTCTTACCTGTGCTCTGTTAATGACATCGTGTGGTCCGCGCCAAGTCGTTGCAGCAGGGGATTTTCTTTTAGCAAGCTCTAGCGTGGCTTCGCTGGGGCATCGCTCAAACATGAGCACACGCTCGGCCACGGATCCTCTCGTGAGGAAGGGCCGTACGGGCGCCGCGCCCGATGCCGAGGCGGGCTCGACGGCGCCAGCGCTGGACGCACGCCTCGCTCGCGCCTCAAACTTAGACCGTGCTTCGGTAACATGGGAGCCAAGCGATGCCCGCCTCTCTCCACTAGCTCCCGCTGCGGGCTTCCTCGCTCCCGTGTCAAGCCGGTCTTGGTACCGGCTCTTAGCGTAATCAACGAGAGAAATTGGCGGTACTACATCGGGCCGTTCTGCAGAACGTTCCGCCACTACCCCGCCGGTTCGTAATGCTCGCAACAACCTCTCCTCCTCTCGAGCCACCTCCAGCCGCATCGCTGCAGAGTCAGCTCGCCTTGAATTCCCGCCACTATTGGCACCGTTACGTTCCGGCAACAAATCTGGCGGCAACGTCATTTCTAACGTTTCTCCATCGGGTTCTGATCGTTGCTCGCGTCTCGGCTCTAGTCGCTGCTCCCTTCTTACATCTGGCCGCACAACCTCTGGCCGCTGATCTCGTCTAAACTCTGGTCTTTGTTTTATTTCGGGCTTTGGTTCAGGACGAGGTTTAGTTCGCAGGCTTTCTGTTAATTTAATTCCGGGCGTGGGTCTACATGATAATATTTCTGTGGGCGCGAGACCCCGTGCTTTCCACGTTTGATAAATGGCTTCTGCATGGTCTGAAATCTGTTTTGCGATGGCGGCGATATCCTCCTCGCCGGTGTCTATCTCGCGGCGGGCCGTGGCCGCCATGGCCGAGCCACTTGCCGACGGAATACCAATCTAGGAGGCACCTCGTGCCGCTGCAGTCACTTCAGGGACGCGAACGCCCCATCGGCACACACGGGTGGCACAAACAGCTACACTGATAAGACCGCACTAATAGAGATCACTCGGAACAGACGGCACTGCAATGGTACGTTGACGGATCTATCCGAACAGCTGTTAGTATGAACGCGTCGAACGATAAACAAAGGCTACGATCGCGAATCACGATGCGGTTAACGGGCTGCAACGAGAGACAACGAGCCGACGGCGGCACTTCGCGCGGACTGCGGCGCGGCGCTCGGGAGAGACGCGCGCGCCCCGCCGCCGCGCCCGTGGCTCCCGGCCCACATGTCCTCCGTGCTCATTCACTTAGCACCTAATAGATTACAACTATTCTACTATTCAAAATATGCTTTACCGATAAAGACATTTGCCACATCTACTGCCAGTTTCAGCAAGCATACGCATTTGGAAAGGAAAAGTCTAATGTTTACATTATCCAAAAATAGCGATGCCGGTCCGCACATTCCTTATTAATAGCATAACACATGTTTTATTTTATACCCATGTACCTACGTGATAAGCTTACTAGTGAAATAAAATATTAATTATACTATGCTGATATCTAAAAAGTTTTGGGTGTATAGTATTTTTCATATCACAGTTAGTATAAATCTTAATTTGATTTGAAAAGTGCTCTAGTACTAAGAAAAAAGACCTAAGGTTTTCACCAAAATTAATCGCTAATACAAATTGATATTTTCTTAGCCGTAAACACTTATGTATGGATGTAAGTGAATTAATGTAACGCAATTAATTATAATACAAATAATAAAGTTTTTTAAAGGATGGGTCTATTTCCCCAATAAATTAAGCGTCGTAATAAGTCGCATCTGCAGCGGCGCTCTATGGCGCGCCATAGAGCGTGGCTAAGGACGTTCCGCGCACGCGCGCCGACGCCACGAATAGCGCATGCCGTTGTGTTTATTTACGTTCCCCTATTTTTTTTATCTATGAAATGGTGCGACAAGAGCAGCATGTTAATCCAAGACAAAAAGAAATTTAAAAAAGAAAACGTAAGATAACTTCTCTCCTCTGAGTCTCTGAGAACGGTTTCGTTCGTGATTGAATTTTTGTAATAAATTACTAAAAACTCGAGTATGAATAAGCACAATTTAGCTACTATATCTATTTACGCATAAAGTTCTTTATTTCTGTGGCAGTCATGTCTGTTTTAATTCAAACTTCAAAAGAATCAAGATACCAAAATATTCACTCCTTATTACGCTTTTGGTCATGATGAATCTTAAACGGAATTTAAATATATAACAATAAAGTATAATATATAATTGTGAATTATGCCTGTACAAAAATTCTATGCATCTATAATATAATCAAAGGTGATGTTCTCGTATATTATGCTGCTTGTATAAGTCAGTGAAGTCTGAAAACCATCCTTTCTGACATCGCACCACAAGTTAATATTTTTTATTTATTCTTAAGCAGTTTGTTTTTTATTTTCAATATTATATAAAAGTAAATGTGTTTCTTCTTCTTCTACTATTGGACGATTTCGACCACGTCGCAAACTTCCAAATAAAGTCGGCAATTTTTAACAGCGCAGCCTTGCGATTCTCTGAGCCACACAACCTCCAACTCTACGCTACGACAGCGACGTGTTACATTTTCGCATTCACTAACTTTGCTCGCGCAGCACTAGCGCCACGAGAATTTACGGCGTTCGGTGGAGCTGCACCAGATTGTCTAGTTTGGCAATTCTTATATGAAAAACGTTATTCGCTAAGCACAAACAATGTCCTTCTCGATCGTCTCGCTCACAGCCTCGACTATGACTATGTTTTGACAAGTAAAGTCAATCAAGTCTGTTTCGTCGTCGAGCTCACTTTCGAGCACTGCCACGAATAGCTGCGTAAGAGAAAAGAGCAGGCTGCAGGACATATTACAGTGCCGAAAACGTACGCCGAAACGCTCGTCTGTACATTCCCATATCCGATGTAACGCTTATGCGATAAGATCGGAGAAAGTGTCAGATGCAGAGTCAGAGACACGGGACGAACACAACACGACCAGACCCGAAAACCAATATGTAACATAGTTCTGGCTGGGGTTCGAACCCCCATGGCTCAGCAATCAGGTACGCTAACCAGTAAGCCACGCGGTCGTTACTAGTCACATAAAGTTATAATTGTCAGTTACGTTATAGGTATCTTCCAGGAAGTTACCAATATTGTGGGTTTGCGGAAGTCAGCCTGCGAAAGGCCGCAAAATCTTACAGAAATGGAAATAATTTGTGTTCCTGCCATACTCGATTAATATCAAAATCTGGTATGTCGCATTTAAAGTTATGTATAACTGTTATTAATAACTCTTCTCTCTTTTTGTCCCTTAACCAACGAATACGAGTAATTTTGCGAATATGAGTAATTTTGGTCTATAAATATAAAATTTGTTATTAACAGCGCCACCTATCGAGTCCTGGCATAGCTATGAACCATCGTCTCGACAGTAAAAATATATTGTAGGAGTATGACCTCAATCTGTCAAGTCGTTCACTAGTTACACGATCACTAACAGACGCACATAAGATTTTTATATGTAAAGATAATATTAAAGAGTGAAAAGAATTACGTAAAGTAATAAAAAATTGTGTAACTTTTTAGTATGTTGAGGCACTAAAGTTTAACTACAATTCATTAAATACAATTTATATTATAAACGATTTACAATGAAATAATTTAACTTCTTCATTCTATGCGTCTCTTCATACTCAATGTTCTCTAGTCTACATTTGGTTGCACGAATTACATAAAAATTATATTTATATCCAAACTGCAATATAAGCCGACTGAATTATTTATTCAGTTTCTTTTAGCAAAATCATCTTCTTCGTCATTACCATCATGATTTATGAACTTTTAACAATTGCACAATATAGTAATAAGGCTCTCCCAATGAGAGGAGTTCAGTTAGTTACTTATTTCGTAATTACTTAAACATATAACTTTGTTTGTCTTTTACCTGTTGGTTTATCTTTTAGTATTTATATTAAATTTGTCGAGCGTATTTTATCCCACTGTTACAACCTCCACTAATAGAAAGTTTTAGAGGTGACATTCTCTACCGAAGGTTGAGAGACTTCACGCTCTTTCTTAATAACTTAATATTCTCAAGTTATTTTTTCTTCCACCTACTCACAGTGTCTATTAGTATAGTCTATCCGGGGGCTCTTGGTAAATCAGAATTTAAGCTTTTTAAATTTTAGTGCCAATTTTGTTGCATGCTGTGAATTCTATCCGAATTTGCGAAATCCGAATCCTACCGACTGGTGATGGGGAGAAGCATCATTAGTGCGCGGGTGAGTGGTGATTCTTGTAGAGTTACAGTGCAACCTAAATAGAGTCCTAATATCAATTAGACAACTGAGCTATTAGGGTTGTATATCCACAGAAATCACATCACCGCATAGATGTTTTGTCAAAAGCACGATTCCCCAACTGCGTTGGTGATAATCTGCGGAAGTTGACATTTGTCGCGAACTTATCTTCACTGCCTCAAGTCAGTTATTTTTACTTTCGATTACATGTTATGCCAACAAGTAAAATAAAATTACCGTAGAAATCGAAGACATACGGACGTCGATTCTAAAATGGAGAGAAAAGTGAAAACATGAATATAAATGAACACGCTTCGGGGCAAGCGATGCTCGGTTGCAACGTTTAGGTGCCGTAACTAATATTTTTAGTATTCCGTATACTGTACCAAATGTTAAAAACGCAGCGTATCACCCGTATATAATGCTTAATGTATATGATACCATACAACGATTAATTAGGGATTTTTTATAATATATAAAATCGCACGTGCCCGTTACTCATAGATACAACAGAACTTACGGGTTTTCATTTGGCACGACTCAGTGTAGACAAACGCCTCCACAGCCTAGTTTTCACCTCTCCAGGAGATCGAACATAAAGCCTGTCTCGTAGCCGGTTTTACTTCCGCAGATTGCCATTATATTTTAAGGTTTTTCCCTTAGTCGCTACTTAAAACCCCGATATCCTACGTCGAGGCCTCATCTCAATGAGTTTTTCAGAGCTTATCTACGATTTCTATCATTGGCCAAACACAAACCCGTATAATAAGACGGCGACAAAGTTTACCAGCGACCACGTTGTCCCAGAAAAATATGGCGAAAAGAGAATTAGCGAATTATTATTTCTGTGGAGTTTATTGATAGAAATATAAACACTCTTGGGATAGAATATTAAAGTTAATTTACTTGAGAAAATGAGTTATAATAGTGTTAGTTATTAAGTGTGGGGTTGGAACCACGCCCATGCTTTGGTTTATTACAACCTCCCACCACGAGGTCATCGGTCGCCGCGCCTCTAAAGGGTGGCCTCTCGATAGGACACCGTCATAATACATTATAGTCATTCCCTCAGTTATGATATCCGTGAACAAAGTAAACATCCGTGTGGAAGTATATTTTATATTGATTTTTAGGTATTTAAGTCTTTTTTAGTTATGCTAAAATTCTGTAATAGAAGACAATAAAGTAAAAAAAATTGTCTATTTACCCAGGTCACACGTGTACATTCTCTTTGGCGAACATATTTCAGTTGATTTTTTTTTTTGGAAAAAGGTGGACAACCGGCTAACCTGATGGTAAGTGATCGCAGACGCCCACGAACATCAGTCAACACCAGAGGGACTGCAGGTGCGCTGTCGGCCTTAAAAAGCCTATTTCGGTCGAGTAGCCTAACTTCCTCTTTACTTTTACTTCACATTAATCAGCCTGTAAAAGCCCACTGGTTGACATAGGCCTACCCATAAAGGCGCCAACAAAAGCCGGCATGCCTTTCTCACCAAGCATAGCGGGCGGGTCGGTGAGCGCAGTATCTGTACTTGCGCCCTGTCGCTAATCTCTGTGATATTTGAGCTCGGTACATTCGGACGGATTTTCCGCCATCCAAAAGAATTAGCATTACGTTTTTCATGTGCTGGCGGAGTAAGTGAATTTGCCACCCCATTATATTCGCCACGTGTCACGTTATATTTCCCGGAGAGGCGCAGTGGCTAAGCCGAGTCATGCCAAATGCAAATCAATCGAAGAGATAGGTGGTGTGTGCTATTACTAACTCGCGAATTGTCTCGCAACTGCACGTGAGTTTCATCTGGAGCACCGATACCGATATAGTCTTAGTGTAAAATGTAGCCGGTTGAAATTTTCACAGAATGTCGTATTATGGTAAAAAATCTAATACATAATGAAGAAAAAAACTAAATGTAAATATTGTGGGTTTTCACACAAGAAACTTGTTCTCAATGCTTTTTTCGTTTTCGTTCTATCGTAAAAACGGTAATACAAGCAAGCTTCAAATTTGGGTGGGATTATAATCCCACCCAAATTTGACTTGTTCTGTTCTACTTTAGAGATTGTTCTATAGAACAATCTCTAAAGTAGAACAAGAAGTAATAAAAACCAGCCAACTGTGAGTCGGGCTTGCGCTATGGATCTCGAACTGAAATATCACTAGAGCAATCTAGACGACACTTGTCGGTTTTAAAACCCTCAAGCAATGGCACGCTTAACTCTACTTAGAAGTTATAACGTAGTATATAATCTATATCCCGGCTGACTTATGAGAATTGTAGGATATTAAGCACCATCTGTCGATTAGTTCAACAGGAACTTTTATACAGGATATAGGTATAGACATGTTAGAATCGTATGACAATTGTAGAGTTCAGTGGGCACAGCATCGTTGTCATTGATATTTGACATCAATGACAAATGACAATGTATTTAGTGAGCTGTGGTTCCTTTCGGCGGTGTAAATTAACTAAAACCAAATTAAAATATAATTTGATGACAACCATCCTTTTATAAATCTTTTAACGTTACTGAAACTTTTTTTTTTCAGAACAGTATTTCTACTACAATGTGTGAGTAAGATAAATCTTATTACAGAGGTCCATTGAATTTTACAGGACCTTCCATAATTATTTCATGAAATCGTTATGTCCGTGTCGACGAAAACAAAAAATTACATTTTGCAATGACGGAGCCCACAACCACATGCGATGACAAAGTTTGGGATGCGATTGACATATTTTTGTTCTCTAATGGCGAACAGCACTCTCCGCCAAGGAAATATCATTTAAATACGAAAGAGCTCAGGACGTGGCATGATATATTGGCAAATTTAGGACGTTCACAGTTTGGTTCGCAGTAAGTCATTACACCTGCTTAAGTTCTTTTTTTTTTCTTCATAATAGGCTGTAAACGGTCTACTAAAGGATACGGGCCACTCCCACAAGATTCACCATAATCTCCACGCTTGGCAAGCGGATTGGCTGTCGCTGTACTAGACACCTTAATCGCTGCTCCCCGTCACCGGTCTGTGAATTTTCGTTCTAGTATTTTTGCGAGCCGGATATTCTGTCTAAAGACAGCCAATGTGGAGCCACATGATTTTCTTGGAATTTTTCTTCAGTGACTCTTATGATGCCCACAGAATGAGACGAGGTGGCAGATTTTCAGAAGCTATATGTGTGTCATATTAAAGTTCTGTTGTTAAGTTTTATCTATTTAGCTCATATTTTATAGGCATACAAATATTGAAATATATACTACAGATGGACAAAAAGTTGAAGGAACCCCGCAGCTTAGTCACCAAGCAGCATATGTAGCTGTTAAGCCACCATACACATTTATCCAAGCTGGATATGAAAAATATCTAATCAAAGCTACAAGGTAAACATAAAACTACGATAAATCTATTTTAATTTAAAAAATACTCTTATAGACATATTTATCTATCAGAAATACTTACCATCAAACTTAATTTTATTACCAATTCATTCAATGTAATTGCTGTTTAAGTGAAGAGCTATCTGTATGCAGATATTAGTACCTATAATTAAAAATGTATATAGAGGGCGTAAATTTGTGGTGAGGCGCCGTAATAAGACAGTATATACGCCGTAAACACTCTTATTAACGATAAATACAATCCAGGCCGTAGAATTTCTAAAACAAGATATAGTGTAGTATAGTTTAGTAAGAGCGCAAACGCTACCCACTATCTCTATTTTGAATATTTTAGGTCTGGCATGTTTGAGATGATTTTGCCTTCCGTCGATGGTCACGTAATTTTTCTAGTATTTTCCTTAGTCAACTATATCAATATCCACGAGACCATATGTCTCCACAACACGAAGATTGTGAGATTATTATTTTGATTAATTTTATTCAGATATGACTACTTGTTTTATAGATCATGGGAGAAGAGACTGTTGAAAATAACTAATAGTATGGAGTCATCAGTAAAAGGTTACGTTTGCCTGTTATGTCACGTTTAAATGATTTCATAGCTATCCAAATTTCTAGCTTATTGTTATTGTTGTAAATATTTATTCCTTGTATTTACAACTAATTATATCAATAAATTGGAATCATTTTATACCAATTTATTTGGATTTTGGGGTGTTTACACAAATTTTAATTATTAGTCATTTTTTTACAGATGGTATCCAAAATGTGATACCAAAGGTCGAACTAAGTGCAAACATTGATAACGGAGCATGTTATCCTAGCAATAACAAAGATACTGTACGTATTACTATTATATTTTTTGTTCACTATAGTCATCGAGTTAAAATTTCTTATATCTTATGCCTCTATATTTCTTCAACAGTCAAATACATTACATTGTAACAAAAATAAAAGAAGTATAATTAAAACACCTACAGTAAATACAAATATACCGCAACGATGCAAAAAAAATGCCAGAAATTGTATACCAAATAAGCAAGTTCAAATAAAAAAAGCATCTTATACTCCACAAGTGACGACTCTAAAACAAACCATTATGTCTTTTAAAACACTGCCAGGTACAAAAAGACTACCAATAAAAATGAAGGACAGTTTCTATAAGAAACATATAGATATTAAAAAAACGTTTTCAGCAACTACCAAAGGAAAAACTACCGCGAGAAAATGTGATCAAAATAGCTCCAAAGTAGTTCCATCAACTACTATCACAAATTTAAATCTTATTGAGAAGAGAGAAAAACTAGATGCCTCGAAAAAAACTAACCTAAATCTCCAAAATCTTAATGAAGATAAAACGAATAACTCCATAGTAAAAGAAGAAGAAATTCTCATAAATAATATTTATAATAACCCCGAAAACGAATTTCTCTCAGTCACAGACACAAAATGTGATACTACACGAATCAACGAGAATTCCAATAATCAAAATACTGATGTAACCGGTGTAAAATTTGTAAAGTCATCTAATGAGTATACGCAAAATAACTGCAACAAAACACCAACATCCAATGCAGAAATTAATAGACACAAAAATATAACCTCCTCCACAGAGACAGGTTCCTCAATTCAAAAACCAGCTATTGTTTCTGTTGAAATACAAAAATCTAACTCAACAAATCAAAGTTGCTGTGCATCACTTAACCAATTAGGTCACTTTCTGACAATTATAAATAAAGATAAAATATTTAAAATGCAGCTAAATTTGGAAGTTAAAAACTGTAACGTTTCTATGACGACTGATCAACGAAAAACCATAGATAAATCTCATTCAATAGCGAATATAATAAAGGTAGAGAAAGAGACGCAAGTAAATATTGATGAACAATTATGTGAAAATTTTGAGAAAAACAGTATAAATTTGTCACTATTGAAAAAAGAGGATCTTCGTTCTACATGCGACATAGCGAATAACATTGTTAATGACGAAGGCAAAGTAATATTCATTAATTGTTCTTGTTGTGATTGCGTTGATATCCGTTATCTTCTGCAATCAAATATAGAATGTAACTACATGCTTAAAGAACAATTTGTACATGATTTGGCTTCAGCTATTAAGGAAGGAACGGAGAGGTAAATATAAATTGTGCACGAAATATTAAACCTTTTGTTTTAAATTAATCAAAAATGAAGAATTCTTAACAACCAAATTGAAATTTCTTCTCAAACTGTAAGTATTATTAGACCTTGTTTACTAACAAACATATATACCCTGATTTCAGATGTGAGTGCGAAAAACACCCGTCGAAACATAAACTTGAAGTTTGTTCTAAAACCGAGTGTTTTATTAATCATAATTTTGAACATTTGGTAGAAAAACCTCAGACTGTTACTTCTGTAAATAAACTTGCATCATCAGATCCCATCTCAACTCCCCATACTTCTACAGTCACTAAAGAAAAGGTAAAAAATATTATAGTATTAAGAAATATAATGTTTACCAGTTATTTAACCTGAACAAGAATAATCAAATGTTAAAACATACTTTGTAGATGATTTTGCATGGAGAAACTGGAAATATAGATCTAACGCCAGAATGTCAACATATGAAGGAATTTATTAATAGGAATACACAAACCGCCTGGTGTAATATACTGGTATGAAAAATTCTCTCCAAATATTTCTAACTCATGACGTTTTGGAAGAATGTAACTTCTTTTGTTATGACACATGCTAAGAAGGGTTAAGATTGGAAATATTTCATTATTCAACACTCCTTTCTTGGTAATTTACTAATTATTGTTTCCTATTTACACTTTAAAAAAATGGCTACTTAATGATTTACAGTTGGAGGCAAGACGGCATGAAGACGGTCGGTATACTTTCCATGTGCCATCGCTACACAAAATTAAAAATATGGTATTTGATTAATTAAAATGTAGTTACATGTTTTCATTTTAATTTCAAAAGCCGCTACTACAATCGTTACTTCAATGAGAAAAATAATAATGTAATTGGCAACGTAACAGCAGACCTTGCTTTATATTCGGAGTTGTAAATTTTCTGTTCGTCCTCGTGAAACTTGACTTTCCTAGCAAGAATATTTAGAGGCTTTTGTCCCATAAATTTAAGCTGTGTCTCTGTAAAATGTTGTAAATTTTGCGGTGTCATAATTTCCATTACCTAAAAAGATTACTCCCGATTTATTTTAATTGTTATAATTTGTCGAAATCAATCACTCTATTTCAAGAAATTATTTTACGAATACTATTAACTAAATTTAGAAACTCAGTAGATTCGAGATCATTTAGAACATTTTTTTAATCACTTTTTTGTAAAAGTTCTTCTTTCTAACGTATCTCCACGAAGAAAAAGGTGGGCAGAGACCAATAACATAACTCGGTGCAATTCTTAAGATATTTCGGAAATTCTTAAGAAGATAATAATGGTATAACTCACACATGACGTAAAATACATTCTATTGTCCTTACACTAAGAGATGATATACATGATAAATATTAAAAAAATTAGGAATGTTACCCACATATAAAATCCTAATCAGGATGAGGAAAAAATATTTTTCAATTTTCTTTGTATAACAAAGTATTGCGTTGTACATTAAAATAAATTGTATGCCTTTATTCCTAGTGTTTCTGTTCCTGGCTTCACTAATTCATCGTTACCATCAACATTCTATTATCCGTACAGCAGTAATGAACATTGGCCTTACCCAAGTAGAGACAACTTGCCATTTCACTTATTTTTACATTCCCGTCACGCTTGAAATGCAAATTGAAGATCCCATTGCAACTAGCGTCACAACCCAGGGTTGCTGACACAGGTCATTTTCCGAGATGATAATTTCGCCTTCGGCAGCCACGAAACTATTATGCTTAAGGCTTTCTGGCTTGTGTATATAGTTAGTCGTATATATATATACATATATATGTAAATATCACGCGGTATTCACGGTGTAGGTACACAATAGTTTCAGGGTTGCAATACTATCTCTTCCGGAAAGCTTAAAGAGATAAAAAAATTAGAAGAAGGAATAAATATTACTTGTTAATTGCAGCCAGTCATAGACTGCATTGATTTGCCTCTTTTCCGTGATCTTTCAGTCATAGACTGCATATATATTAGGCGTGGTTTTGAAAACTATTGCACTTGGGGTGATTTGACTACCATAGTTAAAATGATTAGTTATAGAGTATGATGCTGGTACTATTTTTGAGTTTACTAATTTTAGCTAAGTTCATGAAAAATAATAAAAAAAATTATATATTAGGGAGAGCCACCCTACAGCTTGATTATGGTAGTAGTAAATTAAAAACGTTTAGAAAGGTAAGTAGAAAAAAGAAAATTTTGAACGGTAGCTGAACAATCCTTCTGTTGTTTCGTTTGGCCCTGCCAGCCCACTGCTGGACATATGCCTCTCCATTAAAGCACCAACTAAAGCATATAAGATTTTCCCAATGCTCACTAAGCCGAACAGACGGGTTAGTGAGCGCTGTGCAGGTGCCCCCAAGCACTGGGATTCGGATGAATTTTCCGATATCAATCGGTCGCCGGAGTCTGATTTGTTAACTAGCAGGGTGCATCACGTGCAGGTGAGATTGACTTTTGAAAGAAGATGGTATATTTCCCACACCCTTTTCTTTCTTTTCTAATACTAAACCTTAAACAATAACAATAAGTATAACGGTTACATGTGCAGTTATTCCGGCTATAGCTTCTGGATTTATAGCACTAAGTTCTGGTCCTTCAACTTCTGCCAAAAGAAGACCTAAGCGCGACACATCCCGTGCGTTCCAACTGTATGATTTACCCAGCGCCTGCCAAATTTCGTTAGCAAAATTAAATTCACACCTCTCTTTCTTCATCTGCCGATTAAGCTCACTGCTGAGCATAGGCCTTTTCGAAAAAGCCGCCAGTAGGCCGGCATACATTTCTCGGAGGGTTTGACCATACTCAAACTCTTCAAAGGGAATTATTTAAATATTGGTTAATTATTTGAAGAACCAATGCGTACGATGCGACTTTTATATATTTTGGTAAACATTTTTAAAAATATTTTTCTCTTCGCCTTCGTAATCTTTAATATATTTAATATAATCAGGAGTTACTGTGCTGGAATCCACTATTTTAAAGATGTGAGAAAAAATACATGCAAAAGATAATAAATTGGAATGGATTGACCAATTTTTTTTTTCGTGATTTTTGATTATTTTTTTCAGGATCCCTTGATCGCGGCCTATATCCTGTATTTACGTTGGGGTTGAGTAAATCATGTGCCCTTAAAAAGTAGATAATAATGCATGTATCTTCATGAGGCGTGCAATAATTTCAAAACCTGGCATATAAATTGTAAAATAGTACGAAACTAGGCAGCGGAATCCCTTTTTTATGACATAAAATCTTAGGTAGTAATTCTGCATACATGGCAAAGTAGTAGTACCAATGTTTATTTTGGGTTTACCTGAGTTTTTGTCATCATAGCCAAATAAAACCGCCGTTGCAATGGGTCACATGCATGGATGTGATAGAACACCTGTTGAATTTTAGTTGTAATAAGCGTAATAATAACTAATGTTATCGATACTATTTAAGTAGGCGCTACATCACACTTCATTATTCATAATCTCTAGGTCAACAAAGTACACAATATACCTAAATACACTTATTAAGGGTTCTTCATAAAAGGTCCAATAGCTTAATTGTTAGTTGCCCTGCCTTTGATTCCGCAAGGGGCATTTGTAAGATTTATATAAAGTCTTGTAGCTGAGTCATGGATTTTAACAAAAGTGAAGTAAAGTGAAGTACCAGCCTGAAAGTGCCCACTGCACACAGGCCTCCTTCTAAAATATCTGAGAGGGTTCTGGAGCCGGGAAGGCCCCGCCACGCTGCTCCAGTGAATTGGCGGGCTTTACATATCCTCGAAATAATATTTTTTTTATTACTTCTCAGACATGCAGGTTTCCTCGCGATATTTTCCTTCACCGCCGAGCAAGTGCTAAATACAGCACGTAAAATCGATATTCACCATTTTAGTGGTGCCGGCACTAGGGATCATACCCAGGTCACTCGTGCTCTATGAAACTAAAGTGAGCACACTGACCGTTAGGCTACCACGGCTTTAATATATAATTATTTATTGATATTATGTATGTTTGTTTATCTTATGACCATCCAGTTCATCCATTTATTGTTTATATAGGGAATCCTAGTTTGGGTCTGGATGACGTCTCAATATACAGTCTAATCTGTATATTGAATAATATTTTATACTTACCAAACCTAAACAAAGTTATGTCTAATCTTAAAGCCCAGCATGACAAGGTGGAATATAATATTAGTACTGAAAGTTATTATTACATTGTCACTACGACTTTGTGAAATCAACTGTCGCCCGTGGTTTATTAAATTTACCCCTTCCAAGAAAATCTTGTGGGAATCCACAACATTTTACCGACATTTCTCTGAGTCGACTTTTAATACATCCACAGGAAGATAGGAGGTGCAAGGGGATTCTTAAAAGACGACTAACTTCCTTTGTTGTCAGAAGAATTGATCTATTTTAAGAAATCCCTCAGTTAACTCCGGTAATTATGTTCGTTTAAAAGGTACCTGATGCGAAAGCTGCAGATAAGTGTTCTCAGGAATTCTTCGCATTAATGTCATAGGAACGCCACACAATAAATTGTTCATCGTGTTTAGATATTTCGGTTCTGACCAGTTCTTATTCAGCTTTATGTATCTACTGGCGACCACACCGACCTATAAAGATATGACTATTTTCAGGTTATGGTATTTCCTTGTCATGGTAATTTTTTTAAAAACGCTAGTATATTTTGCGGTATCATCATCACCATTATTACAGCCGTCCACTGCTGAGCCTGCTTCAAGTATTGCCTCATAGCACGATCATCAATCTGCGTCCATCGACTTTCGGTAACGCTGACAAGCCGTAACTCCATCTTATGGAGGGCCATAACTACCCAGCTAACCCTAGCCTGTAACGAGAACGAGAGACTCCAGAACCTTCCTCCTCTAATGCTTTTTGAGCAACTCTGTGCTGCCTCATAAGTCCTGCAGTGAATCATCTGTGGGTTCCGTACACTTAGTACACACGTCCTGGGTAAATACTTTCATATTGAGGTTTTGTGGTATACATTTTTGGGATGATGATTCCATCATCGGTCGGAAGCTCCTAGATTTGTCTAGCATTTCCCTTACTCGACCTTTACGACGTCTACGGGATGGAAAATGGTTGTTGTATGAATTTACCTGATGAAATGATACCACATTTATAATAACATATTCAAACATATTCACCTGATGTCGGTCTAAGTCAGCGTGTGTCCCAATGTACGTCAAAATTCGATTGTCGGTTAAATTTAACTTTGAGATTTCCTTTCCGTTGAGGTACTTAAACAATGGTCTGTATAACTCCAGAGTTTGAAATTTAATTTCTTCTGGTTGTTTTGCCCCTTTTACCACGGACCATGTGGCAACTAGTTTTTCTCTAGCTATTTTCATCATAGAAATGGATCGAGCCTGATTCAAAACATTTATTATATTTTTTTTTCCAAACGTACTGATACACAATCTAAAGTTTAACGTTATTGTATTTAATGACTTCTTGTATTTATGGTACACATTGAAATAAAACTATTATTTTCGGACATAACAACGTTTAAAAAATATTTTTAAGGTTTCAATGGAGATGGAGATTGGTAACACTCAAGGGAATAAAATACGCGATGAAACCCTTAAATTATAAGTACATTCTAATGTTACTATTCTAAATAAATCAGTACATCCATCATAAATACATATTCCATTTGCGCATTTATTCAAATAGCCACGATAAAATGCCCTTTGGACTTTGTCTCAAATAGTAATTAAAATAGTAGTAATTAAATAATTAAAGATCGAAACATTCGTTGCAATTTCTAGTAACTATGTGATTCCAAACAAAACGAAAACTTGTATCTTCGAAGCCAGAGTTATACCTTATATAGAAAAAATATCTATAACTTGGGACTTCGCAAGTGTTGTTCTCGTAATTTTTAATAAATTCGTATATATATTTTTTTTGTTGTTTTAAAGCCTCCAATTCCCAAAACATTGGACTTCCATAGAGCTGGGGCTGCTGACTTTCACTGTTTTAGAGATGAAATTTCACCTTTCCGAAATTTTCCGAACTTTCTCGTGGTTTGCTCCTGAAGAGAAATTGCCATAAGATAGTCTTAGTCGCCTCTTGCGACACCCATGGAAAGCAAACAGTGGCAAAGAAAAAAAGTTACTAATGATTATTTTTTTTTACTAACAGAGTGCAGCACGTAAGATGAAGGCAATCGTAAAATATCATTAATGTTGCCGTCGAGGAAAATGGCGAAAGCATTTACAGCAGTCTGCATAAAGTCCATGGTTATATTGAGAAGGCAGTGGCTACGGTGAAGGTACTCTGCCATTGGTAGATGTACGCCACTCTTATTTTGAAAAAGCTCTGCTCTGTAAACAGATTATTTGTTTTATCTAAGTGCGTAAGGTGCGAGCCCTTTATGTTTTAAAAGAACAGTCACGTAACGTAAAATGAAAATTCCAATAGGGCCCAGAGTAAGCAGGTACACATAAGATATACACACGTACAGTATGGACTATGCGTACCTTGTGTTACTCTATGCAATGGCGTACCCTTCTGGCAAGTGTAACGAGTATGTAAGCGAGGGTGTCTGTGATTTAATATTTTATTGGCAATGTTAGTAATATTATGTGCGCGTTCATCAATTCGTATGATACTATACAGCAATGGGGTCACAAACGAGCAGTCCAGCCGATGGTATTGGTATGGCATTTTAAATACATGTATTTCAAATAAGTCACATCACTGCATGTTGAATTTATGTGAATCTCTCATTTATTATCCATATTATTATAACGCGTGTACGCCTAATCCAATTAATTATTTATTGGATTAGGCGTAAATGACTAATTTAGTTCTTTGTATAAATACAAAATAAAGAAAAAGATAACTAACCGCAATACATTTCCATTCGGATAATGATAAGGAATGGGTTTGTCTACGGAACCCCTATCGTTCTCTTCATCGTCTGTTTCCTCCCCTGTTTAAAATACTTTTATTTGTCAATAGTATATTAGACTAATTGACTCGTAATAAGTAGCCTAATATGCCACAAGCATTGGCTTGTGGTAAGAAATATTCGTCCTTATGGTAAGAAAAATATGAATATTAGATGGAATTTTTTCTAGTCAGTAAAAGGAGTATGTCCTGCGAAGCCAGATCATACATACTTATTAGTACTTAGAAACTAATTAAGACGATAACAAAATATATTTCAACCGTTTATCTTAACAATCAAAAGTGAAGTTGTCAAATTATTTTACATAAATATATTATGATCCTGATCGACTACCGTGCAATGGCCGCGATAGAGAAAAGTTGAATACAAGGAATGCCAGAGAATGACACAGCGTTCGACCTATGGCATAATAATCGTCTCAAATATACTACATCACCCAATTTGAGTCTACATACTCCATGCCCATACTCTCCACGCCAGGCAAGAAGCGGGTTGGGGAGCGCAGTGTCAGTAGTTCACTCTAGTGACGCTGTTATGAATGAAATGTATAACTTAACGAAATTAACGAAATTAATCGAATGAGTGAAATGACTGATATAAGTGAATTAATGAAGTGAATGACGAGAACGAAATGTGTGATGTGAACGAAATAAATTAAATGAACAATATGAATGAAATGAATGAATTAAATGAAATTAACGCGATGAATAAGCGAATGAAGCGAATGATTTGAATTAGACATTGTTTATAATATCGGTACACAAACAACACACATTATAACATTTTATTCAAAATCAATTAAATTAATTTTGTCGTATGTTGGCGGTGTGAGAAAATCTGCCACCCCCTTTCTACGTGTGACTATCGTAAAAGAGTAAATGCTTCGAAACTGTTATGGCAATCTCACGGCACCCACTCAATACTTTCTGTGTCCCAAATTTTCAAGGGGAAATGCGGGTCGCGGAATCCCGTTTGGATAGACTAAATTTCACTAAATCATGTTTAATGGGAATCCTCAATCCTCGCCTACCCGTAGACAGGCTTTGTTGCTTATATATTACTATTACATACATATATAGCACGAGTATGTATTCGATGAAGTTATTACTGTTAGCCGTTTTGGCTTTTACAGCTTCATAGGTTTGCGCCTGCGTCCTTGAGGCCGCGGGCGTTTATGCTTTAAGTAGATGTGCAAGAGTACAACTACTGCTTACCTCTTTATGGTAAGCAATCTAAGGACCGTCCGAGGGAGGTTCGGGCCTCGTCTCGGACGGTCGTGGTGTTTCGGTAGTATTAGGCGGTAAGGACCGCCCTGAATCCCGGGTGTACGGTGTGTACGCGGGTGTTCGGTTTGCACGATACGCTCTTATGCGTTGGGGGGGGATTGTGTACGTGTCTCTCCTAACTGTGTGTACAGTGTGTTCTTGAGTAGTGTTAACCGAAACTAGTTCAGTTAGTCGGTCTGTGATAGCAAGTGTGTGAAAAACCATACCTTTATATATTGTTTCAGAACCAAACAAAAAATTATGCATTATGCTTTGAAAATCGTTCAATGGATCTGAAATTAGAATATATTTTATAATGTTCCTTATACATATTAAAAACTTATACATAAATAATGGAATAAATACGCCACAAAACGCAAGAATTATTATAAAACAGTAAGTTTTAGCGCAATCAGAAAAACACGCAATTGTCTTTACCTTCACAAACCCGATGTGATTTAAGGCATTTGCGGTAAGGTCGTAGTAAGAGTCAGATGCCGTGCAAGATAAAAATAAACACTAAGTTTTAAGAGATACGGCACACTACAAAATACAACCCTAGCCCGAAAATACACAAATTTCGACTTCATCTCAGAGACGAAACCACCAAGTACAAATCTCAGGAGTTCAAGAACGTGGCCACACCGTCATTAATTTAACTAAAGCATAATAATTAAAAATATTAACCAGTTTCAACTGTGGTAGGTGTAGTTATGGAACTTGTAGTCCTCGTCAACAACTGCCTAGGGTCATCACGTATGGTTTTGGCTTTCAAGGAACTAAACTGTTCGTATTGCAGACAATTGATTTCTGAAAGAATATGTTTTACAATCTAAATATAAAAATTCAATTATGAAATGCTTAGAAAAAAAATCAATATCATCTGCACACACTGCTTCCAGCTAAGCAACAGGCGAGGCTCAAGCGACCCACAGATGTCGGCAAATCCAACCCCCAATGCCGAAACCTAAACCATAATGATGTGAATGATGTCACAGTACCTTACCCGAGAGTGATGGCTGCTGAAATCTTCCATGCATGGAACATTTGTTCATTACTCACCACGCTGCGCTTCATGCCCATTTGTTGGTTGGTGAATACACTACCATCGCAATAGAGATGTTTCTCTTCCATTACCAGTTTGTGGGATTTGGATTCAGTATAGTCGGATGGATTTTCCACCATCAGTCGGGTGTCAGAATGGCGTTCATTGCTCAGTAGAGTGCACAGTGTGCGAGTGAGGTTATAAATTGAAGAAAAAATTTTCACAGTAACTAATCACGAGACGGTGATAGATTGTGTAAAAAAGATTTGCTTTGGATAAGGATTCAAACTATTAAGTGGTTTAAAAGTAAAAATAAACTTTAGCTTTAGATGGCTTGATAGTTTTACTAGATTATATTTACTGGGTAGTAGACTCCTTCTTTGCCTGGGAACCGTCAATACAATACATTATAAGTATGTATTTATAGTATATAGTTCCTTATTTCTGCCATATTTTAACGGCGGTAGAATCTGCCACCACTGGATGTTGTAAGAGGCGACTAAAAGGAAACCCTTGAAAATCTCACAGCAATCGCCAGGAGTAATCAAATAAATCTGGCGACGCGGCTCGCCACCTTACACGTTCTATCTCCTAAGGTCTGTTTGGCTACACTGAGTTGTAACAAATCGAAATCCGTAAAGTTTACCCACATCTACGTAGGTCCCGTCATCTAAAGAGATAGGTTGAGATTAAGGGGAGACGTGAGTGCTTACAATAGTAAACAAAAAAAAATTAACACTTTACCTCTTGGATTAGGATCCTTTAGATGTGTTAGTGTAAACATAAGGTTAGTATAGGCGGTTGTTCTTAAAATACAGTTTGATATCAATAATAAAATGTTTATTAACATCTTTGCGTATAGATTAAAATGTCACTTATCATAAGAGTGTTGAATAATTCAGTAAGGCCACGGGATAATCAATTGTCCTTATATCTTGCCAGTATTAAGTAAAGAAAGCAAATAGCTTTCTTTACCAGTGACTGTCATCTGTCAACAGTGTTACCTATCATTCTTCATTATTTAATTCGCAGTGAAACTCGAATCTATTCTAGGCTAACTCTTGCCATAAATAATAGTTTATCACATATTAAAACTCATCAATAAATCCGGAAAAAACCTGATACAGCAACGGTATAAACGAATTGAATAGACTTTTAAATTCAATTAAGATTTAATTTCGAAAAGTTGAGACGTAAAGTCCTGGCAAGAAACTGTCTACCGAAAGTAGATAGATTTAAGACCTGTTACAGAAATATGAAAAGAAATCTAGGGGCTAACAGTTTACATGTCAGGGATACAAGTTTAAACCTCTGTTTTACGTAGGACCTTAAAGAGATGTCAAGCTGCACTGTGATTTTTATAATTTAAAAAAGTTTGGGAAAAAAGGGACGAAGTGATTTTAGTTGAACTTTTGCAATATGTGAATCTTTGTGTTTAGAAATACTTTTTTATTAAAAATTTTCGCTTACTTCAAGTTTGAATATTATTGCTTCCGAAGAAAATTACCTACCACTCTACACTAGTTATATATATAATAAAATTGTAAATATTCTGTGTTTTCATTACATGCATTTGTAAAAATAATAATCGATGAAATCAATGATAAATGAAAGAACGCATTTAGAAATAATTTTTAAATGAATGGTGTTTGTCTGACCACACCTAACGTAAGAGTGATATTTGGATGAGATTTTTAGAAAATAAAATTGGCATAACATTTAATCTTCATTTCATCGCAATAGGCTCACACAATCTATTATGCAAATTCAATGTTTTCTTTGCCTAGTCTCGACCAAATAGTGGTGCTGGTTTTCGACCAATTAATGCATTTGTAACAATTTCTGAATTCACCAGGAAGTGCATAAAAAAGTATAATAGACACCATATCCACATCTGTTACTTTATTTCTTAAAATATTGTAAAACGCATTTTCTTTCCTAGGATCCTAAATAAAGTCTACACCGACTATAAAGTCCGGCTCGACCTGGGTAGTACCACGACCTCGCAGAATACCACCGCTGAAGTAGAAGCCTATACTCGCCTGAAGTAGAAGCATCTTGTGCTTCTGCGTTTCATTCGGTGAGTGAGGTAACCGGAGGCCCACTCCCCTTCCCATCCCCCATTCTCATCCTCCCTTCCAACTCCCAAATACCTTAAAGGCCGGCAACGCACCTGCAGCCCCTCTGGTGTCGCAGATGTACCGTGGGCGACGATAATCACTTACTATCAGGTGAGCCGATTTCTCGTTCGCCCCATTCTGATAAAACAACGCTGCGTTGATACATTTGGAAATTCAAGATGCTCACATTTGAACACCTTGAATGAACAACAATTGTAATTTAAGTGGTGTTTGGTTTTGTAATAAATAAATACATTTAGCTTAACTCAGACGCTTTTATGTTCTCTGTTAATAACCTAAAAAATAAAAGCTTTTATTTCAGTTTTAAAAAAGTGATAACTCATCGCTACCCCATCAGCTGATATTGTGCAAATCACTTCAATAAATTTAATATTCTGAATATTATAATAGACGTGTAAATTATGCTTTCAAATATTTAAATATTACATACAAAACGGTTAATTTGCTTTAAATTTGTTATGTAAAGTGTATAGAAATTTATATGAGTCCTTCTGTACCCGTTGTCAATTTTATCGATATAGATACGTAACCCCTACCTTCTCCACTATGCTTCAATTTCGGGAAAATTCCGAGTATCATCATTCCCCTATATACATATACATAACACTTAGCTTATCAAAGACTTGTTTACTAATAAACGAAACTATGTCTTGGATGTGAAAAATGACCAACGGTATCATTTTACCGAGGAATAATTGTAACACGGAATTGTTGTGAAGTATTTTTATGGTGAAGCGGATTTGATATTTACGTTTTACGATGGGTACTCTAGTACAAGGTAGTTGGCACAAAGTATGCTCATCGGTAATTTTCTGTAACTTTATAGGCTTGTATGGAGTGCTGACTATTAAGATAACAAATATACTATCTAACGGTCATATCTAATGTAGTGTTTGTATATTGTTTGGTTACATCATAGAGTAATACTTACATACAGAAAGATTATAATATAATCATTGACCATAGAATTATACTTATCATTGACTATGCTTACGAATGTAGTGGTTATATTGTCTTTGAAGCCCACTACAATTCATTTTCCGGCTCCAGGCGGCATATTTAAACAAAAACTTTTAAGAAAAATTTAATTACGTATTGATTAGCCCTATTGCTTAGCTATTAAAATGCTATTTGTAACCGTGCTAGTGAAGGATTTTTATTAATTTTATATAAAAGTAAAACAATAATATTGAAGTCACTGATGTAAAATGACATCAACTTTTGACAAACCTTCATTAATAATGAGCGGTGCCAAGTAATTTGTTTCATTTTTTTTGTTGAATTATCCAATTATACAGCAATGTCTTCAACGTCGTCAAGTGACAATGATGACTGCCCAACATTATGTTACGGCTCCAGCCTCAGGGGCACTGTCAACGCACCAATTTACCCATGCGTAGGACGTCGCCCTCTCGTGTATTATGCACATATTGTGAGTTACATTGTCATTTTACTGACTACAATTTTATTTATTTATTTATACTTTATTTGCACATTACAGAAAAAAATGGCGGACTTAATGCCAAGAGGCATTCTCTACCAATCTACCATTAGATTGAACAGAGAAAATGTAAAAGGGTGCACAAAAATATTATGTCATATATATATACTCGAATATTATACTACGATATAATACTTATATATCACGGTACTTAGACATACATGTTTTATTACGTGAATAAATTTTCCACGACACGAAGAAATTTCGTTTCTAAGATGCGTGGCGTTCGGTACTCAGTGCCTTCCCCCATGCCAAATGTGAGAATTAAAGCAAATTCTTCCATTATAAGAGGTAATGTCAAGCCGTGGACTATTGACAGATTCATAAAGAAGAAATTTCGTTCGAAATGTTTAAATTTGTAGTTTACAGTATAGACATAATAATACTGCTTCTCATTTCTTGTTTTTGATTTTCGCGGTTCTGGGGTGAATTTTATGCGTAGGGATAATTTCTTCGACCTCATAATATAGGAGAGGCCAATGTCTAATATTAATATACAATTATCATTTGTAAATGCTAATAATAATTATTTAATGCAACCTATATTACTTTTTAAAATAGCCACAAGACCGAAGACCAGAGAAAAATAGGATCGATAAGAAAAATAATCCCAATTGTTTCGTAAAGGCCTTTCGTTGGTATACCCAGGTATTAAATATCGAAAAGGTTATGTTTAAAGTAAATCAAATTTTAGTATAAGGTTTGGTTCTATAATCAACAATGTCCTGTATGTTTCTGTCCTAATTTTTTTTTGCACATTTATTTTTTATTTTATGTCCGTAACTTTGTTAAGTATCTATGTGGATATTGAAATTAAGTAATTTTGTTTGGATGGTTTTCGTTAATTAATATTATATTAATATTTTAAAACACTAATATTGGACGCTTTTTGCGAAAATTATGTTTTGTATATCAATACTGAAGTATGTTTATAATGATATTTAATATTTTTTAATTCCACATTTTCTGTAGGAACTTGTTTCACCACAAGCTGATTCTACTGCCAACAATGTGAACATAGGTGGCTTCGCAGAATGGCTAGATAAGAAATATGAAGAATTTCTTCACGAGAGTGAACGCGAACAAAACAGCTTTCGATTTACAACAAAACAGCCTTCTATTAGCGCAAAGGACAGTCTTATTAACAGGTCTTTGTAAGTCTGAAAATAATCATCTGCAGGCTTAATCCTGCTCCCATAATGAGATAATACCAAATACTGTATTGTAATTTTATTTGAAATAAAACTGACTGAACGAACTTATTTTTACGGATTTAAAGACATACAATTGCAAGACTTCAAGATATTGTACTTCTGTTCTTCTACGTAGATCGGACGAAAATTGATAATTATTAGCTGATAGACGGGTTATGATACCAGGATGGCAAAAACCTCTGTAAGTGGTATTCTCTCGGTATGAGAGGCCGGGTCTAGTCCGAGATTGGATCACATCGTGCTAGTGATGATGATAAGTAAATGTATCACCTAGAATTTCGGACATAGTCAAGTAAAATATTATATTATAATTGTTGAACTTCCGTGAAAAAATTTAATTATATGTAAATATTTCCAAATTATGTAGTTATGCAAACTTAATTAGAAAACAATTAGAATTTTCTTAATTGCTTATCTTAACCAATAAAATTCAAATTAAGTAATAAGGGAAGTAGTTTCTAGGGTACTGCGCTATGAGTGCGCACCTAATCTCGATTTTACCAACGGCAGATGAGGATTTCATCATCAGCACATGTGCAACAATTTTGTTCCTTTATGTAGTTAATTTATGTAAATACTTTTTTCCAATTTTAAGGGTGGAGCATAAGGCGAGAAAAACTAAAAAGTTTTCAAGAATGAAAAGGTAAAGTCTCTTTCTAGAAGTCTTAAGTATAACATTTAAAATTGATAAATAATTTACTTAATTCGCATTTTAGTCCGTGGAAGAAGAAAAGACGATTTGTTAAAGACTCCGAAAGATATGGTGTATGCAATGAGTAAGTACAAAATTTAAGTTAACATTTGAAAATTTAACCTCTTGCCAGTACACATTTCTTTTCTAATAAAATATTGCTCTTGCTTCAGGCACAGTTTCGAATTTATTTTACGTCCTCAAGATTTATCACGGCCAGCTTCTGAATGTTGTCAAAAGTAAATACTCAAACAAAACATATTTGTTTTAGTTTAACTATTCGTTTCCAAATATATTACATAACTGTATTGCTCCTCAGGACATCGTGCTGTAATCGTTCAGATGCTACATTTATCACTTCTAAAACTGCATTTCAAACAAAAATAAAAATTAAATCTCATAGTATGATGTGTATTACAAAACCCAGAGATGTTTTTGAAAAACAAATTAACGTCATCACGTATGATGGTGATAAAGACGTTAAAAAGCAAACTAGTGCAGGAAAAGTACAAAAAGTTTTAGAAACTCCTGTCCTTCATAAACCAGTAAAATTGATTGTTAATAATGTGTATTGTGAGTGCATGGAAGATAAATCAAAACTGAACGCTTCCAACAAGAACAAAAATGATTCTAAAATGAAACCTACGATAACTACGGCTGAAACTTATCAATCATTAAGCCCTGGCAGGCCTGCATCTCGTTTAAAGGTAAATTCCTCGCTTTTTATAATAAATTATAAGTGACTTCTGTTATAATACCATTTTAATACAAAAACTATTAATGTAAAATAGTAGTTAAAATATTTTTTTGCGCTGATTAATTGACATAGCCATGTAATCAGCTACTGTGTGATTAGTAAATTGAGGATAATTAGTCTATAGTTTACTCTTATAATAGCTAGGAGGAGGTGAACGTTATGTTACGGAGCCACTGCATCTTGAATATTCAAACACGTATTCTGTTGGCGGTTAACACGAGGTGGGCAGATTCTCACGCCGCTACCATACAATTTTTTCTTTTCGGAATGGCGCGAGAAACGTTCTATCAGTCCAACTTATGGTAAGAGGCTACTGCAGCTCATGGTCATCTGCAATCAACTTCAATCGAATAAGGTCACAGATGCTTTGTCACTCCTGAGCGCTAACAGAATGCCTCACAGCCCATAATTATACTGGATCTCTATACGTTTCAAACCGGAACACTTTGTGCTTGCACTACTTTTTGGGGGCAGAAATGGATAGTAGCGTGGAGACAGACGACTTTTAGGCAGAAAAGGATCGTCTACCTCCGAATAATTCTACCATATTCTTCTTTATCAGCCAATTTAAGTCCACTGCTAAATATAGCTCCCTTAAAATACCAGCAATCCCGCATTGGAGGCCCACTCTAACCACCCTGAGCGGACAGGTTAATGAGCTCAGTAGAAATACTCTCGGATAAGAGAAGCTGCTCCATCACTAGCCTGTGAGATTTGGGTTCGACAAATTAGGGTGGATTTTACGCCATTAATCGGTCGCTAGAACCCAATGGAATTGGCATTCGGAGAAAAAGATTCTATACTCCCTCTGGCACCCTTCGTCTATTGGCTTACTAATATTATTGAGAAATTTTGTGCGTTTAGATTTATGTCGCTCAATTACGCCTAAAAGAAGAAGCGGACAAAGACACGGTCAGCCAGTAGTCTAAGATAAATACGATAATTAGAGTATAATAGATGTGTTTAATTTTAAAGACTAACAATAAAGAAACGAAGTTCGCTGATGCAAACGAATTGACTGATACTGAATTAACTAAAACCCAATACAAGGCGGTTACTATACAAAAACGTGAGCAAGCCGATGTCCATTGCCAGTGCTCCCTAAATAATACTAAAATAAATGCAGCTTTCAGTCAGCATAACGCCATTAAACAACAGGATTTGCCGGAAAAGGTACAGCTTGATAATGCCTTTCGAATAAAATGTAAGTCGCAATTGTCACAATAAGTGATGCTTATGTTATGTAAATGGCACTATACACTGATTTTAAATTGATAGCTTATGCCGGCCATAGCGATGTTTTTAAAAACTGCTATATCCAAAAGTAATAATATAATACTTCCGTGTTTGCCCAAACACTTAAGTTCTTGCTTGAATCTACTTGTTTGCTTATCTTGCTTATATGTAAACATTATTGGGAGTTTTGGAGGAGTTAGAAAACAATGACTATCATAGCACATTCTGATTTAAAAATCAATCCATATTAATATATACTTCCTCTTTAACAACCTTAACGATTTAATGCTGAAAATCCGCCTTTCTGAAAGGAAGATTTGCCATAATCGCCACAGGATCCGGATAATTTAAGTCACTTAAAGTAAGTAAGTAATATGTTATGGAATACTGTAAAATATTTAAATTTCATTTAATTCAGGGTACCTGTATTCAAGAAAATTATCAAGCGCCGTGTTGTCAGTCACGTAGACCTCAACAACAAATATTCCAACAACAGCCTGTTGAGCCCACAGCAAGTAAAATAGCTGCATTTAACGACAATGCCAACATTACTCTTAATACACCGATTTTAAGAGACTTTCACAGTCTTAGTGTTCAAACATCTGATCATTCTATTATCTTTGTAAGTATGACTTCAACTTATCACACTTACAAGAGAAATTGCAAAACAATATCCAGTAACAATATAGTTGCATATACATGTTTTCTTTGTAGCATCAAGACGATATGTTTGGTGTCCCGTTATTTTTGAAAATAGCGTGCGGAAAAAAATGATGTGAAGAATAATAAAAATACAACTAATCTAAAATGAACGTAGTCGCACGATGATTTAAAATATTTGTTTGTTTTTCAGTATTATTGTAATGTTTTGAGTTATTATTAATAGAAATGACGTGGAATAAAAGAAATTTTAAAATCTAATATTATATTTTATTTACAACACTATAGTATAATAAAGCTATTTACATAATAAACATATTTGTACTCTAATACAGCTCCTCCATCCTCCATTAATTCGCAGATCCATAGGAAGAATCAGGTTTCGTTTGCGGTAAGAAAATTTGACTAGCGGTACCGGAACTACTTTCCGCTTATTGACGGTAAACCATAACCTCCTGCCGAACTTGATGAAAATGACGAGGGCTGAGCCAAATTCGTCGACAGAGGCGAGTTTTGTATAAATGAAGATATCTCTATACTTGGTTTAGCGTTTTCCAAAGATACGCCTGTCACCAGTGACAGGAATCCCGCGTCTTTTGCTGATGTGTGCTCGCTTTCTTTGATTATGCTCTGCACTTGGTTGACGACGGTCGAATCGAGGACTTCGTTGTGCGTTTGGCTCTGCGCCGCAGTGTTATATTGATTTAAATCAGCTTGGTAGCTCGACAAAGACGACGAACCTTGTAGTGACTGGGACTGAAGCGGAAGCTGGGATATGAATGGGGTCAATGAGTTTTGGGGTTGCTGGTAGGAATAACCTTGTGCTGAACTTAATGGCCGCGGCTGTTGATAATACACTATAGGAGATGGCTGTTGAGGAGCCACAAAAGCAGGTCGAGGTCGTACTTGAGGTGTATATGACTGATGTGCTTGTTGATAAACTGGTTGAGGTCGAGAAAAGCTTACGGTTGGGTGTTGAGGTGCCGGTCGCAGTGGGGCATAGTGAGCTATCTGAGGTTGAGCCCGCGCTGTTGATTGATGATGAACATGAATCTGTGGTTGGAATTGAACTTGTGGTTCTGGTGGTGGCTGGGGATAGTTATATCCTAAATGAGGAAGAAGTGTTTGTGGAGTGGGCTGGGGATGAAACGTTTGTGGTGATGGATAATTGTGTGAAGCCTGTAGTGTTTGATGAAACTGTATTACCGGTGGTGGTGGTGGTGGTGGTGGTGGTGGTAATGGTGGCAGGGAAGGCGCTTGTTGGACATAACTGAAAGCAGGTATGTGGGCAGCAGGATGTGGCAGATGATATGGAGCCTCGGCCGCTGCGGCGGCTATTAATGCAGTCAGCAGAATCTGAAAATTATTACTTTCCATTATTTTGGAGTTCATATTATTCACAACTTAAGATAAAGATATTTCAACTCCATAAAGTTACAAAACAAACTGGCGATTGAAAAGCTGTTATGCTTACGATCGATTGTTCATTCTAACTCATTACAACCTCTAATAGGGCAAGTGACATTGTTTATATTGACGTAGAAACCAGTCAGACACGCTAAACTGTTGACTTTGGAACACGTAAAGAATTTTCACTTTTGTCGCGTTTGCTTACTCACCGCGCTTCTCATGGTTGATGTGGAATTGTGTGCGATATCTCCAAAGACCCCACAGTTTTATAGCCGCCACCTCTACGAATCTCTAAGGCACGAAGACGCGCCTATTTTTTATGCGATTACACAATATGTTGTATGTTTATTCAGAACCATTTTTACAATGTCTTTAAGCCAAATTTTATACACTATTGAAGCTGCGGACGAAATGTCGTAACGTAGTTTGCTACTTTTTACAGGTAATGTTTTTTTGGAAATTTTGGAAATGGGAAGACCAATGATTAATGCCGTAGTGTCATAAATTAATTACGCGATAGTGTGGTGGCGGCGAGAGAAAAATCTGCCACCCAAACAATCTCTTCTCGTGAGTTTCTCGAAAAGTCAGCAGTGAAAAATGCCTGGAAAATCTCATTGCTACCGTCTCGAAATGAGATCACGAAAAATGCCTAATGATGAGTAACAGCGTCTAAGATACTAAATTCGGTATCACATTTGCCAATCCACAAGCCAAGCGCCAAATTAAACCTACTACGATAGTGACGTGTATCCAGCTGTGTCTGAAAATACTGATACCGTTCCCAAATTCTACAAAAGTATCTTAACGTTCTGGCTGTTTTTGTGCCGATTTCTTAGACATGCTTATTAGGTCTGTCAAAGAACTGTTATAAGATCTGTATTAGTACCAGTATCATAATAAGCAATTGATTTATGTTTCATAAATTGATTATCTTTGAATAAGAACAAATACTCGTACTTAACATTTGCAATTCTTATATAACGCAATATTCTAATGCAATACAGTAATTACAGTATGTACCTAGAAAATGAAATGACAGAGAACATCGAAATGATAATTTTGCTTCATATTTTCGGGTATGTTAATATGAATATCAAACTTTACTAAAACAGTGGTATTAGAGGAATATACTAGCGTTCTGTATAAACCAAATATAAACAATACTACCAATTTACTGCTTGATGCCACTTACAAGCTGATGGCGCAAGGGTCTGTAATCGACAGAGGGTTCACGTTCCATTCGAATAGGTTGAACTTAAATGTCGTTTATGGATTAAGAATAATAAACTATATATATATGTATAGTTTATCGTTCTTTATCGTTTACAGTCTGTAAATAGTCCACTGCAGGACAAAGGCACCCTCTATAGTTATCCCGTCATCTGATTGTAATTTTTCCCTTAGTCACCTTTTACACCCAAATATAGAAAAGGAAGGGCATAAGACACCTCTACTTTACGCCGGTCTTCAGCCAGCCCATTCGAGCAGTAGCAAAAGCCGCCGCATAGCTCTTCCATGTACTAACGTTCGTAATATCATATGTGTACAGAGAATCAAATTTCATTATTTACAGATTTACAACTAGTAAGTTGTAGCAGTAAGGATGCAGTAGCATTCATATCGTTAATGTAAAGCCAAAGAATCACGGATGTGTTAATAGGTTTTAAAAACAGTCAAACGTTATTATCAATAGTGAATAACCGGTTACAAAACTTTTATTTCTATTGTTTTTTCCTTATACTACTTTCTTTAGCTTTACATAATGGGAACAGATGAAACAAAAGCTGCAATCTAAATTTCCCAATGATTAGAAATCTATTTATTCGAAACATCATTCTTTCAACAGAATATGAATAACCTTGTGAGTTTTTAACAATTTATGTAGCATACGTGTCAAGTTCTATGTGGTAGAGTCAAGCGGCGGCTTTTGCTGCTGCCCATAAAAATAGTTAAAAAAAGAAAAATTTTCTATAAATGTTAACCTCTCTTGCGACCACGATCCACCTTTTTGGTTAAAGGATAAAACTCTACTACAACGTAATTAAGGCTTAAAATCTCTACGACTACGGCGAACATATTCTGTAAATGATAAACATCCTAGTAACGGGGAGAAACATCTCCAGTGTGAGGATACCAACACCGCGTTCACCAACCCGCTTCAGCGCGGTGATTATGAGCCAGTCTTCTAGATACATGCATTTTTTGGTGTTTCCATGGATCTATATAGATAGAATAATAGACAATAAAATAAACCCGAATAATATCTTAGCACATATAGGTAAACCTAATCCTGTAAATTAAAAACCACCGACACTAATGCTTTGGTTGTAGCATCAAGTGAGGGTTGCAGTGTCATTGGATTTACGTAGTGTACCAAATTTCGATCGATCATATAAATAAAAGTAAAATTAACTTCCATGGTGTGATTGAAATCTCTACAACTAGAAAAGCTGCTGATGATCTTTAAGCGGCCAAATAGATGTTTCAAATAAAAAAAAACACTTTCAGCTGGTAGCCTTTAAGTATCCCTATGGTTTTTTTTTCATTGTTCATATAATTATTTGCACGATACCTAAACTCAATATACGTTTTTTAAAGTTTTGTCTGTCTGTTTACAGAGTCTTATTTTGGAGACGTTAAAACCGAAATTGACGAGTCTTTAAAAGGAAGACGACCTTGAAAGAATTAACTTAAGTTTCGTAGAGAATATTGAAAACCATTGGTGTGGCTTTCACGAGAAGCAATTTCTGCTACTGCTGCTGGTAGAAAATATTTTAGTGGGGTCTTTTTTACACGTAGGTGTATATTTAAGAGACAAGAACGGGCTATATCGGGATTGCATTGTCCTAAAACCTCACAGTGTCCACTATTGCTGTATAGGCAGGGCTACAGGAACACTGACTTACATATCCGCAACCCACACTTTTCGAAAGAGAAATCCTCTTCTACCTCTTAGCAAGGCGCTCTGGAAGTCACCTTCGTACAACGCCTCCAATTCTACGACGTGAACGGACCGCTTCATGTCCGCCACCCGAAGACCATTGAGTCCAATCTGGGCTGGCGGACTTTACATGTACTTAAAATTGCTATTAACAATTTCAGTGTTGCCGGCACCAGGGATAATAGTTCTAGATTTCCAAAGTTCACTCGACATTATTTGCACTAAGATTTATTTTGTAATATTTCATAAAATAAAAACTATTAGCGAATTTTAGAATCAATGTAGACGAAATCGCGGCTAATAACTGGTGTATATATATATAATGGTGCAAAAGTCCGAAAATTCATTTTACCAGAGATTACATTATTATATAAATATATTTAATTTGCCTACAAGGCAGCGTACTGAAAGTAGAGCACGCCCACAATGCTTCGCGTTGAGATCCATGCAAAAATCCGATTGTACCGATTTCATGACCTTAACTGATCTATATGATATGCATCGTATCTTAACTAGAATAACTAACTCAATCAAATCATTTATTCAACATAAGAAACATTCATTTCACTTGTCAAACGATATTTTTTTTAACAGGCGGAAATAAACTCCGTAGGTATTAAGTATTTTTTTAAAACAAAACGTTTTAAGTTTTCTATAACTACAATATTTTTTCTAGAAACCACTTGAGAGCAATCAACGCATTCCCAGGGGTCAGTTAGTTAATTCATAAAGGTTGTTACATTCTTACAAATAAACAAATTAAGATTTAGAATTACATTAGATTTTATGTACTATTGTTTTACTATGAAACGTGGTATATTAAAATGTATGCAATGCTTTCCAGAATACAAATTAGCATTAAAGAAACTAAGATAAAATACATAACGCATAATCGTTCCCTTAGTACGTCCTTTGTCTTTCTTTATCGTTGCTCCTTTGAAATAAAACTACTTACTATTACTATTACTACAAGTATTACTATATTATTACAAGTATTCGCATAAATGCATGATCTCGTTATGTGAACACTTTGTCGTAGTTCTATACAAAAAGTATATGTTTGAGTATTTTATAGTTAACATGTAAACAGTTTCACTTGATTTTCTTAGGAGTTGATTTGCTCCTGGACCATTTTGATACCAGCGATATATTCCGGTTATAATCAGAAATGAGACGCTGGCATATCAGTGCATACTTACGGCGGTGTACCTGCACATCATATCGCAAACTTAGGGAATTAACTCGTTTCACCTAATCGAAGCGGATAACGAAGGTGTGTGATAAGATCAGAAGAAGGGTCAGATTCAGTGTCACAGACACGAGACAAGGCATTAAGCAATACATCCAGACCCAAAAACTAAACATTTGTGTAAGTATTGATTACAGGTGAGAAATTGACCCACACCCATGACTTTAGCAGTCAAACCATTGACAGCAGTGATAATTTTACAATAGACACATAGGTGTGATTTTTTAAACTAAACAGGTATGAAAATAACGTTAGTATGGCTGGCAAGATATTCACATACTAATAACTATGCTAACCAACCTTGACTGGAAGCTCAAACAAGAACCACCAATATCTTTGCAAGTCTTTCGATAGCATAAACATTACAATGACCCTCAAGAATTACACTAATACGTAGTTTGACTACAGATTTGTAACTAACCAGTACATGTATGAGGTATGAAGATGAATGAAAAGAATTTGCCGCTTTGTCAACACCACAATACTCAAGATTATCTGAATGACTATATTAGTCGTTCAAATAGCGATCTATTAAGGGGTGTCAGATAGCCGGAAACACGAATAAAGGTAGATAGTTGCAAATGTTCAGGACATTTTACGGCCAAAAAATTTAAAATTTAAGGAAGTTTTCTAGTAGATGTCAAAGTTGAAATTAGCTTTTAGATTCCAACGAAAACGCGTAGCCAAGATGCACTACTGCGAACCCGCGACCAAGAAAAGCGACTCATTTGAATGCCTTTTTTTGCGCGAATGACTACTGATCGATGTGCCTCCGGTTGACTTTCCTATAACAATGGTACGTACCAGCCACTTCAATCCGATGTCTTCATTTATCTCTTCTTCTTTTCCATCAGCCAATTTAAGTTTACGGCTAAAAAATAAAATAAGAATTTCCAAGAAAGCGCCAGCAAGTATGCCCATACATATCTTGAAATAATCGATTTTTCTATTTGGAACCTGATATATTAACGGCAAATGTGTGTCAATATTCGGTACGACAACCCTAGGCGTATGCAATATTTCAAGTATTTATTTAACCACGAGTGGCCCATATAGAGTCTCGAGTGTAAACAATGAGGTAAGAGAGAAATTTGAACGAGCATAGGCAACGCGGGTCACAAATTTACACCTTCGCTTATCTTCAACAGACTTTAAATTAGTGATAACGTGTCCATTTCGTAATTGATTCTTAGATTCGTAATAGATAAGATAAAGATGAAATTTGCGTCTTATTGACATCCAAATATTTTAACCTATTCGTTGCACCAGTATAATTAAAATTTCCAATTGATTAATAAAAATTACTGATAATGTTTTTTTAGGCGAGTGGATCACTTTGTCACCATTCACACTTTTTGACTATTCTTCTTCTGCCTTAATCATGCCATCATGTTTTATCTGTATGCTTTTGATAGGACAGACGGGTCAATTTCAGCGTTGGATGTACAGGACACATTATACTTTCAAACACGAAAACCGGACACGTCACAATACAACCAAACGTGACAACCAATAATTTGAAAACTATATAAATATTAACTTCAGTTAAATGATATTATAAATAAGACATTCTTGCAGATCGTTTTAGTGAAATCATACATTATTATTTTTAAATAATTTTATTTGAATTGCTCATTTTAATTTCTTTAATTTTAAAGGTTCTTATACTATGGGTATTACTTTTATGTTCAAATGTGAATATATAAACTGTTATCTTTACTAAACAACATACATTGTTGTTTATTAAAATGTATCCTAGTAAATACGACTTGCTTAATTAAAACTATCCCATAGAGCAACGATATTATAAGAGGTACACATATAATAGGGATGAACTCACAAAGTTGTGCTAGAAGAATATGGAATGTATTTTCGCCGGTAAACCTTATATATTACTTCGTAATCGGGTAGTCTCTAACAGGCAGCGGCTGCGGACGTCCTTTGAATCCCTTTATTTCCATTTCACGTTGCTTCCTCTTTGCCACGATTCGATCATGAGTTCGTTTCATTTCTAGGATCTCCTTCATTTCCTCTTTATCTTCATCCTAAGGGATACACTTAAATTAAAAAATATAACCGAGTAGAAAAACTAGAGCAAATGCTGATTGTTGTGCGTACAATATAACATTCAAGTCAAAGTTAGTGCAATTTACATTAAAAATAAAGTTTTCGGGTTGGATGTATTATAACTGTTGCCCTTACTGGTATAGCATACTCTGTCCTTCTCATCTTCCTACTTAGGGCACTACTATACATCCTGCACAGATGATATATTATGGTTGCTACCACGTTGCCATCTAAAGATAATAATTAATTTCGCACAGACGATTATATATGTATGGTATAGTCCAAATCAGCCAGCATCACCACCACCACTTCTTCTCAAAGATTCCTTATGGCTTAACAATAAAATCTCACCTTCTGATTAATTCTCAAAACGAGCGCTCTTTTTCCGTTAGCCATTGGTTGACTGTACGTCAACAGTTGCTTTAATCTCTGCTCTGGAGGTACACCCCGCTCCACCACCAGAACGATGCGGGCCCACTGCCGCTGCCATTCGTTGCGTGTCTCCGCTATCTTCTGGTACGTGTTACCCATCATGGCGATAAGCATGTTCACTAGGAGGATCGCCACAATTATCATGTAGAGGACGAACAGAAGCTATAATCAATGGCATAAAATAATTATATCTTGTTGATGAAATCGTTTTAAATACTCACAATTAATCGAAGATTAATTCTTACAATTTGGTCTTTATTTTTTTTAAACCACTACAAAACTATTTGAATCAATGCAAACAAATAATATGTATGACACCCCACCGCCTTTTCCATCTGTTTTAACGAATATCAGGAACTCAAAACTTAAGGATAGATGGTCTGACCTACGCACTTATTCTTAGTTAAATTTATATATATTTTCTTAGTTTACTTCTTCTTTCATTTGAAGTGTAAAACTCACGCAAATGGAGATTCAGATTTTTTATGCACATATGTTCATGTATAAAATAAATTCAATACACAATACATCTTATAATTATTTGCTTGTACCGCGTTAGTAGTCTGTAATCGAGGTCAAGTTGCCTCTAGTTCGGCCTACAGCAATTTATCTGCGGAATTTATCATTATTTAGTTGATACCCCGACGTATCGTTTTGTATAAAATAGAAAGTTCCTCATCAATATTACATTATAGCATTTCCTCTTAAAAAATGTAACGTACTATAATATAAAATTATCTTTGGAGGAGGCTGATATTCCGCAGTAGACTTGTAATAAGCTGAAATGGTAATGATGAGGAATGATGATTATACAAAATTATTTTTCTGAAAATACTAGGAATGCTACATTAATATTATTCCTGTTAACCGCACCAAGTAAGCCTATAGCTTGTATCTGAAGTAGCTAATAATAGTCGAATGGCGGGCTTGAACCTGCAATGTATTGGTACTTCAACATATATTTAATAGCAATAAATTATATTTTTTATACCTTAGCTTCGATTTCATGGTCTGTGCGTTCAAAAGCGCTATAATAATCGGAGAAAGAAGTCAGTGACATCAGAAACATTGCCATAATGCTTTCCATGGGCGAAGGCATAGGATTTGACACCGAATCGTCTACGCCCTCCGGCGTGTTTGGATTGTCAAACGATAAGAATATTACGTAGTATGCTGCAAAGTCATTAAATATTGTAAAATCATAAACTGTGATCTGTGAGTACAAGCATATTTAATCAGCCATGTATTCTAGAATCTTCTTTAGGTAATCATAGACAAGAAGAAATTATTTTGACATCCATGACTAATGCTGAGTGGACTACGTTTTGGTTCTCTTAAACTGTATATTATAACTATTTTTAAGTTAATTTTGAAACAAATAAATGTTCTTCTATTCCTTTTTTTATTCAGTTAACCTTAGAAATTTATTATAGAATAATGGCTTTAATATAAAGAATTAAGAGGAACAAAATCTAGGCTTCTACCCGCCGCAATTGCGGTTTGACTAGGCTGGTTTCTAGCTGTACTTAGATAATCCTGTTCAGACAATTATTAAGCCCAATTAGGCGTAGGAAACACAAACCAACAACGAATACGTATTTTAGTTCCATTTGTCTGATCCACTAAAATTTGGTACTCTATGTAAATCCAATGACACTCCAACCTTGAATGCAATGCTGCAAAATCATGTCAAAAGTTTTTAAAAAATATAATTTTAACTTTTTATTTATTGTTGCGTTCACTCGTGCTAATCGTATTATATAGAATAACCTACGCAAAATTATTAAAGAACGTAACACTTTAATACTAGTTAAAGCGATGCAAACACTAAAATTTAATGAAAGGGACATGAGAGCGTGACAAAAATCTAAACAGGAAAAGATATTTTCGAGTTGTTTACATTTTGTTTTCAAACATGTCCAAAATTATACCTTGCGAAAATCCCATGACGAATACCAAATAAATGCAAACGAAACGTAAAAGGTCTCCCATCACCATTCGGTAGATCATCACTACGAAGGGACCGACTGTTTTGAAGCCCCTGGTGATAAAGAAAATACAGTTAAAATTTAACTTCATTTTGTTATCACCATACCGTGCTTCGCAATTGTACAATGCTGGTTATAAACCTTGTCTCTATATAGTTTTACCATAAAACTAAAAAAATTAAGTTACGTACATAGAATATAAACGCCACTTTACGAGGCACAGTATGGTTCTTAAGCATTTTAATTTATATTAAAATTTTAAATTAAACCCATAGGATTCTGTTGTCGTCAAGCCCAAGCATTTTGAATTACTTATTATTTGATGTGTATGACAATTATATTTTTTTAAAGAATTCTAGCAATGATATTGACATTACATTAGTAACTGGAATATTAATTCCAGTTAACCACTCCAACTAAACATTAGAGTATGTATATTATATGTATGTATATATTAGATTATACATAACATGTTATTATGTACTACCCACACCTTAGACCATGCTGCGTTAAGCGGTCTGAATACTGTTGTCGGAGACCAGGATATCAAGTCCATTAGGCGACTTATACGACAACCACGAAACGAAATGGGGCAGTAGGATCTCATGTACCGCAACACACGACGGTATTACTCGTAATCAACTGAAATAGTATTTACCTGCAGAAAAACAAGAAATACGGAGCAGTGGTAAGCATGATTATAACAGCGACATGATCCTCTTCCTCATCAGCACACCAGAGTCTCAGTGTCGGCAGTATCAACATAAGCAAGCAGGAAAATAGAAACATTACTCTAAAACAAAAACATACGTATACATTTTGGTGTAAACTATAAATGTAATGATTTTGCAAATTTTAGTCGATTTTATTCTTCTCAACTATTCATTTATAAACACCTTACTTCAGCCACGACTTTTCTATTCTAAATCTGAGTATTTCGGTATTTTTTCTTTACGATTATTATGCAACATACCAAATATCTAAGTTCAAGGTCAACGAAAACAAACATGTAGGTTTGGTTGAGTTGTTTGCGTATATGAAAATACGTCTTAAAGACTGCATATTTTACTTCTTGTTCTTCTTATTCTCTTCTTCATCAGTAGTCTACTATTGGACAAAAGCCTCTCCCAACAGTTTGTCATAATCGCCACGCTGGACAGGACGCTTGGTAGCTGGGTCGCTGCAGCTCATCGATGTCGGCTTGTGTATTTTTCATTTGGTATTTTTCTAAATGTTTAATTAGCCATCAATCGGACGCCTTGAGACATATTATAACACCCACGGGAAAAGAAAAGGCGAGGTAGGTATTCTTATATTACCACACGGCGGTGTAATAAGAGTATTATTTAGTATTAATTATACATTAGATAAAAAAAGCCGTGGTAGCCTAGTGGTCAGGGCGCACACTTTAGTTTCAGAGAGCGCGAGTGACCTGGGTTCGAACCCCGGTGCCTTCACCACAAAAATTGTTTATAGCAAGTTTAAGTGCCGTATTCACCACGTGCTCAGCGGTCAAGGAAAACATCGTGAGGAAACCTGGGTATCTGAGAAATAATAAAAAATATTATTTCAAGGATATGTGAAGCCCGCCAACCCGCACTAGAGCAACGTGGCGGGACCTTCTCAGCTCCTAAAACCCTCTCTGATACTCGTATTTGAGAAGGAGGCCTTTGCCCAGCTGTGGGCCCATGCAGGCTGCTACTTTATACATTGGATGCGCTCGTGGTAGTGACATCCATGAGTTGGCCTTTAAAAGTGCCGGCAGAATGTCTCGTCGCGGTCCATAAATTACTTCATCTGTAGGGCTCTTGTCTTCATAAACATTTCCTAGATTTTAGACCTTTGCGGAATTATTAGGGATGCCGACGAGAGATTTAACGACATCAGTCACTTGGGAGAGAGACAAAGCCCTTGTGTCCCCCACACTTACGCTACTTGCTTAGATACATATTGAGCTTCTCATATCATGTATACATCGAACATGGCCTGGGCGAGGCAGCTGAATTGGGTAATTGGCGCAATCTCCTTATAAAGTCATAATTACGAGTTTATAATATTACTTACTATGTACTTTTTGACATTTGCCGTACAGAGGATTGATCCGCGCGATACACTTTCTAAAGGAATTATACCTACGATTCATCGTAGCCGCCGGTGACAAACGGTATTTTCTCGCTAAGGTTAATTTTACCATTCACTATGCTAGCTAGCTAGCATTCTCAGTGCCATGCCAAAAAGAATAGGGCTCTACGATAACTTTAGATTTTTTTCATGGCGTTATTGTAAATATAATTGTTATTTAATAAACTGTAACTTTGCTCCATTTAATAATGATAATTGAACGTATCTTATGTTATTTATAATTAATAAAAGATTAATTATAAGTAATATAGTATTAAAGAACATTGTTTCACTCACACGTGAAGTGCTTACTATTGAATAAGGATTGCAACACAAAAGTTACAACAGCTCACCATAATCGTTAAAACGTATTACATAATTCGATTTCTACAATTATCACCACAGTAAACACCTACGTAAGTTGAACTTAAGTTAATTTTAGTATTATTTTCTATTTCGACTCACTTATTGACCACTTTTTTTTTTCAAAAGAATATTAGAAATGCTATTTAACTAGCATTACTAATATTCCTGTTAACCTGAGCTTGTATTTGGAGTGGTTCACGACAATAGTTAAATGGTGGGCTCGAACCTGCGATATCATGTTTTGCAGTCCGCACCCTATCCCATTAAATTAAATCTTAAAAGCTACTGGGCCCATAAAGTTTAAATTTGATACATATGAGTAGTTTCATTCAGTGAACCAAAAATGCAAAAAGAAAGGATTTTTAAAATATTCATCTTATTATGTATTATTATCAGGCCTTAGCTGTACACAATGTAGGATTCCAAAGAACATATATTTGCGTATTACGTTATTACACATAATTATCAGGTAAAGACATTTGTCACTTGCGATTGTTGTCCGCTAGTGAAACTCGATTATTTAGTTAGTTGGTGAGTACAAGCCCGTGAGCAGATTCGCCTATAAAGGAATTATCAAAGGTTACAATTTTAAATTGTCGATACACAAAATTATACATAACGCCTTAACGGTATGTGCCACTAATCTGAATAATCGCAAAGAGTATTCAAAACATATTTTGATTTTTAATCGATACTTAATTTTGTTAAACAAAAGAAAACTATTACGCTATGATTAATCACACACCATACTTTCAATCTGTTCTAAAATAGCCTTTAGATAAAACTAATTATTTCGGATTTAAATACCTTAAGTTTTAGCTTTTCTTAGTTCCGATGTTTAAGGCGCTCAGAAGGTAACATATAATTGCGAAAGAAAAATAATGTTTAGGTAAAAATGTTTAATGTAAAAAGTCTTGTCTCCTACAAAAGTTATCCTGAATCACATCCTGCTAAATTCCGGAACTAATTTCAACTTTGGTTCACCATTGTCAAAATTATTAAATTAATTTGGCATCTGGCAAAACAACAAATGGTGGAGATAATGGTTTTGTCCACGCGCCGTGCAAATATTGACAGTAGTGGTAAACTTAATGCATGTAATATTACTAGCTAATGTATGGCGTCTTTTACATTGTATATGGCTGAAATCAATTTAAGTTGACTCAAATTGAAATTTTCTAAACATCATATCATTACTATTTTCCACTATATCGGAATTTCTTGAAATCTGCCGAATATAATGTTCGCACACGATAATCCATGGAAAGTTCACTCTTACCTTGAGGGGACAGTACTTAAGTTTTCAATGAACATTTTCAATCCTAAAAACTTCGCTTCTCGTAGAGCAGCTCCAATATATGCCAACGCCCCAACCCATAGCAGTAACTCGCCAGAAATTCGTAGCTGAATAATAAAAAAAATATGTGTATGTATATCTTTTGTGTAGTATTACTTTCTGTTGTGTGGCAGTGTAATTAATCGTGCCATCCCTTTCACTACGCGGGCACCAGAAAACCGGACTTAAGTAAATACTGAAAATCTAACGCTAACCCTACTGGACAAGAGTGGCGATTATAGCAAATTCTCTTTGGGAGAGACCAGCGGAATAGCAATTACAATATTATTGGAGTGACAAACGAGCTAACAGTCCACAGATGGTAAGGGGCTACTGCAGCCCATAAACACCTGAAAATTACTTCTGTTAAAGAAGATTACAGATAGAACCTTAGAAAAACCCTCGTCAAAATGAACGAAATGCCTCACTGACTGTAATTAGATTAACTCTCTATAAGGGTATCAAATTGGAACACAACAGTGGTTGCAGTTCTGATTAGTGGCAGATATAGGTAAAATGGCGGTAGGTACTAGAAGGAAGAAGATAGATAACTGCATATACCAAGATAAAACATGGCTTTACATTAGATATATAAGAACCACTTACTAAAATATTTCACTTTTAACTTTTCAAAATACCTACTTTTGCTTGCCATGTATCGAGATTCATTAATCTGCATTCTTCCGTGAGATCTTCCCACCATCCTTCCATGTTAGACTCCCTCGGCGATTCCGTTGCTGTAATATATTTCTATACCATAAACATTTTATATCGTTATAAGGAGAGTGACTTTTGTTCATTTGTTTGTAAGAAGTATACACGAAAATAGAAAACCAATGAAAACGGTTCACTATTGTAAAACTACGTAATAGCAGACAAATAAAGACTACATCCATTTTTTCAAATAACATTTCGCCTAAATAAGATATAGCAATTTGTAACTACCACCTGCTTTGTAACGGTTTTATTAGTGTGAGTAACACGCTGATAAAACCGTTACAGATATACATAGGTGTAATAAAACAATGTAATGTAATTACAGTACCACGAGATCTACAAAAATTGTCTCTCCAATATGTTTATATGTCATATGAAGTATATATGATTGACTAGCTGCATTCCCCAGGGCTTCGCCTACATGACTGATTTTTTTTCCAAGGAAAACTTAATGAGGGTAGAAAGAAATCTGTTTTATTGGATAACATAATCTACCTTTCCGCTCAAATTCATTTCAATCCGGTCAGTGATTTAGATGTGATTGGTCGACAAACATCCGGACATACAAATTTTAACATTTAAAATGTTAGTTTTAGAAGAAACATTAAAATTCAATTTCTTAAATTCGAAGACCGTGTAGAAAGATTAATCTGACATGGTACTGTTTTCCGAAAAAACCGATCGGAAAAGTCTTCGAAAATACATAAAAAACAGAAATATAAGCCAAATGAACATGGTGGATTTATTAGTAGCTGTAATTTTGATAGTTAAGTCTCGGTTATTATACTTTTGTCCTTATCTTTTGGGTGGCTCTTGAAACGACCGCAACGAATGCCAGATTTAGTTTCGTTAATTATTTCCACAGCACCAGGATCGAAATCTCTCCCGTTTAGAATCATTGTACAATTCTCTGTAACAACATATCGTGAAATTTTGATACAATTTTAGTTTCAGAGGTTTACTTTATTGTAGTAGAATTGCCAAAATTAATAAATAGTATTTACATATATTTAATTTTTTATCACCAGGAAAACATTACGTTGTAAGAATTTTCAATAATTTCAAATAAGTGTAATTTGAAAGTGTTTAAACAGATATTATTGGGAAATGGGTCAGTATAGAAATCGTCAGTGTACGGCAAATTAAATCGTTGGTCTGTGATATATCAGATATTTTTTAATGACTTCTTCAATTAAAATTAATCGTATCTAGTTTTTAAAGAATACTATTTAATGCTATACAATTTAACTAACATTACTAATATTCCTGTTAACTATTTCAACTATACTGTAATGCTAGCTTGTATCTAGAGTGGTTCACCATAATAGTCGAATGGCGGGCTCGAACCTGCGATGTCATGTTTCGCAGTCCGCACCCTAACCATTAGGCAATTGGCGTATATCCTATATAACATGTTATTAATAATAGGTAATAATAATAATAGGTATTAGGTAATCTGTATAAACCTGACTTTATTCTTAACAAGATATCTCTTTCACACTTTATTTTTGAATCAAGAAAGTACAATTTATATTCCATGATTTCCTAAGCCTTACTTCACCAAAAATATATTATCAAAAAATTCAAGAGCATGAAACTAAATTAGCTCTAGTTCTAAATTTTATTTTACTCCACCCATACCGTCAGTGATCAAACACCTGTAATTCTTGTCGCGTTTAATCACTAAATACTGTTGTTATGATACGCAAAGGGTTATATACCCAGTAAAAACAGGGGGCAAAGATGTTTGAAAGAATGCTGGTCTTATTAAGAGTCAAATAAAAAGAGCTATGGGTATGTTTCAGCACGGATATGAGGTCGGTGTTCTTGCTATCAAGCCACGAGGAACAGGCCATTTTTATAATTTTAATTATAAGATCGTTGTTATTGTAAAAATAATTGTTACATCGATACTGTTATTAAATCAATTATATGTACATAATAAAAATTATTTCAACATCTTACCAACATCCGGAACCGTTTCGGTATTATTGAGGTTGGGTGCGACGGTAGAGTTTACTATGGTAGAATTGGTAGTACGATCTGGCGGCCCTGGGCGCAATGTGAAGCAGACTAGTGACACCAGGAAATAAAACGTAAAGAATATGAAGCGCCGATAGAAACGAAATTTCACGAATGTGTTCCATTTAGTCTTCAAGAGGTCAATTAACATGCCATCTAATAGTTCTAAATGCTCATCCTTTTCCTGAAAATTATTGAATTCTTATTTAATTGTGCCAATAAATGGTTAAGCAATTTATTTCATATGAACTGCCCAATATATATATCAGTAAGATTTATATTTGGAGAAATTTTTGATCTTTTTCATCTTCGTTTCATCAATAGAGAACGTAGGAAAAAAGTTTATTGGTTTTAGGAACATGTTCAAAATTCTTTATGGTTATATTTGAGTACATATATATACGCTATTTAGTAGTTAGTAGACTCCTTCTCTGCCTAGGAGTCGTCAGTAAATTTTCTATCACCAAACACTTGTGAAACATATAACTGTTCTTGTAGCTCTCCCTACATTTCACCTTCCAGTCCCATGGTCCAAAGAATCACAATTTGAGAGTAGATGATTCTGCTCAGTGTCTGATATTGTTATATGAAACCAGATACATGAGAGCTAATATTGGAAAAAAACTCGACCTCGAAAACCCCAAGGTAATCATTTTACTCGTAGACTTACTTCCATCTAGAAGAACCTTAGAAAATTTTGATTCAAATATAAAAAGTATTCTTCAAGTCAAAAGTGCACTGCTTAGATGATGATAATGATAACATTTATGATGACTTTCTTACGTCGCATAATTATGTTTTAGACAAAACAAATATTCTACAGAAACTCCAATCTCAATACTCACACCAAACACAACTAAATTAAGCGCGGAATCTTTACAAATCAGTCCTGTTTCCGTATCGATAGTGTCAACTTGCCCCAGCGGGTACGCGGCGCAGGTGGTGGCACCGATCTGCCAGTAGATCTCGCGCTCGATGTTCAGAATGTGGACGAACAGTTCTATGCGAGCGAGCTTGGCAGCCAGAGTTAGCGGTGTCAGGTTCAGGACATTGCGAATGTTAAGTGATGCACCAACTTCGTACGCCATGTCGAATGTACTCTGTAATGCAAAACTTATATAATTTTACATCAGTTATCCTTTACGTGCCGTCGGCTGCATAAGTCGACTCTTATATTTCAGACCTTGAAAAACTAGATCAGTGAAGCAGCAGCGTCAGAGGTGCGAGGTGACTGGTTTCGCGCTTTTTTTTATACGTGAAGGAACACCTAACGCATACATGGTTTCGCGGTGGCAAGGAATAGTTATGACCTGCTTACACTGACCAAAGTTCCACGTGGAAACGCTAACGCACACTTCTCCGGACCCAACAGCGCCGGCTGCTCCATGCAACCCACCTCGAGACGGACTTTTCCTCTTCGTCTTTCTTCTGGCACGGTGCCTACACCTACAATTTGCCCGACACTGTCCACCAACTCGCATTCAACATGGGTGATAAATTCTTAATAAACAATAACAATTACCATTTTATCATAGATAATAAGCATATGCAGTACAGTATTTCCATTGGTGTCTTGCTTGTCAGGGTCTGCTCCTCGAGCCAAGATAAGGCGATAGCACTCCTCTTGGCCTAGACATGCTGAGAAACTGAGTGGATACTCGCCCCAGTATACGTAACTGAAACAAAGTAACAAAATGATATACTATTATTTATATAAACACACCCCGGTCATTGAGCGGAGTAGACAGACTAAGCTACAGATTTAAATTTGGCATCGTCCACACACACTCTTTCACTCCCATATATGTACGCAAGAGACTCGTCGGTTATGGACACTCTTTATTTGGCCCTTCTTCAGTATATCGACTTTCAACTTAGTCGAGATAAGTCTGCCTAGGGCGCCACTTGCCGACTCTGCCACTCACTTCTGCAGCATAAATTTGCTTCATTACAAATTCCTCATTCATTATTTCAAGGTATACAAACCACGTGATAGCCTTTTGAAAATGCTAAAATCTAGCTGCATCGTCATAGTCACCAAGCTTTTCGAGAAAACCAATTTATCGCAGGATGTGTGACAAGAATTAAAAGATTTGTTACTGTAAATAAGGCAAAACATATAATCTATTAAGACATAAATATATTCGGTAAAAGAGTTAGAGTACAAACACAAATATACTAAATTTAATCATCCTGCGCCGATGTACGATAAAATTGGAGGAACGGTCTGGCGTAATGTCAGAAACACGGGACGTTGCACAGCATTTTGAGTGTGGTTCTACCCGAAAACCTGCAACTTGTGCGCTGCACAAATTGGCTCCTGTTGGGATACTACCTTTACAACCTGGGATTCAGCTAAAGAGTGAGGTACACTAACCACTAAGTCACGGAGGCGTAATCGCAGCAAAAAACATCATAAGGAAAAAATGTATATAACATATATGTAACAATATATGTAACAATATTTTACCGAGCATTAGAACACGCTGTCTAATCTTACCGTATCTACTAAAAATTGTACATTATTAAACTCGTATTCATATTCATTCATATAACATATATGTAACAATATATGTAACAATATTTTACCGAGCATTAGAACACGCTGTCTAATCTTACCGTATCTACTAAAAATTGTACATTATTAAACTCGTATTCATATTCATTCATATATTTTTATGTTCGTATATATATTTCAAAATGGAGTCGTTTCTCATCACTCCAAAAGCACTCTGGCATAATGTAGATGTACTTTAAAAACTTCAGCGGCATCAAAGGGCGGATCACTCATTTAAATAAACAACTTTTTCCCGCAACATTCAACAAGCGAGAAGAATCATAAGAGTCACAAAAAACATAAGACGATTAAACCCAAAAAAAAATATTTTTGACTAACGATTATATAACTCCATAGTTCTATGAAAATTTGTGGTCTGGCCCATAGTGAAAATTATCTAATGGATTTGATCTTATTTGTGTCTAAATGTCTTATTATACCGTGATCTCCTACCACAGGGCAAGGCATAGGCCTCCGGGCCTGTATTCTAAGTAAAACAATACGTCATGTAATGGTGGATGGAGCCACGACAGCCATGTGACCTGGGTTCGAATAAAAACACTCGAGCTCATTCCCGGTGTGATGACTTGTACTTGAGTTTTTCGAAACTTATGTATAATTGTTCGTTCTGATATATTTGAGATTGGTAACCCTACCTGTCGGGTACCATGAGATATTCAAGGATTTTCCCTTAGTCGACTCTTACGTGACGTTGTATTTAACTCTGGAAGGGTCTCTTATTCGTAACTCAAAGAGATTAAGAACATAACGAAGATCCAACGCACCCTTCGTAATTAGTGTGGGGCTGCACATTTACCCACTCGTGGTCGTGTGAGTCCGAGCGCGACGCTTTCTGGTCCTCTGGGCACATAAAATTACCGCAACAACGCTCGTGATAATCCGCCCCTGCGTCCAAAAGGAACTTCACCATGGTAGGATCCTCGTTCACGATCGTCATGTGAAGTACGCTCTCACCTATGACATATCTTTCTCGTAACAAACTTTCATATGAAAAGTCATCATCTTACTAATCCTACTAATTTGTTTTCATTTTAAATGTGAAAGTATTTGAAATGAAACTATCGTCTATGGATTTTATGCCATTTATTTTGTTTTTAAATTCCCCTCGTTTCGAGTATTTTACAGCATCCGGGTCCCCCCGTGATTTCATTTCAAATGTGTAGTATTCGCGTAAATACAAGAAATCATTATGTGAAAGTATATTTATCTTTCAATCACGAATAAACAACTGAACCTATTTTGTTCAGATCAATCGACCGACTTCTTTTCGTGTTTTGCGAGCAAAGCAATATATTTTTATGAATATTTTTTGATGAATATTTATCTATTTATTTATTAAACACAAAGTCATTTAAATTGGTTTGATCGTTTATTTGTATTAACTTTTCGAACGCCTCTTAACGAGCTCATGATTAAAAATAAATTATAATTAACAAATTAATTGAATGAGCATTTGATGCGTGCACTGTTGAATTTTCCACACTATATATTTTTATAAGAAAACATTAACTTCATATCCATTATTACTTAACACGAAGTATTCCAAAAGGTTAACATATTAAGGAAGTTCTTTATCAACTACCGTCCTATCTTTTAACATTATGTTATCGGATACTCTATCAAATTAATCATCGAAGACTCTTTATAATAATAAATTCCCCTAGTATCAATTTTCAAGGTGTATTCGGAAAATAATAAAATATACTATAGATGTTATTAAGTAACAACTAACTTGAACTAGATAGATAAAATTGCGATAAATGTTCATCTTTTTGGCATTTTGTGATGACTATTCTGGCTTTTGTCAGATATCTTATATCTTTCTGTCATACTTTTAGGCAACTTTAACGACACTCATTATGTGATGTTGAGGTAGACTTATACAGATATAATGACGTATAATGAAACTTGCTGTAAATAACTAGCATTTTAAGCAAAAATACAAAGAATCTAATAAAACACGACATGTACTAAAGCAGCATCACAGGTCTTCCTAAAATTAATAACATTTTGACCTTAACTAAAAGGAAGCTTGTTATTACTGTAGCTGCTGCGTTGTGCTTATATTTAATAGCTGTCATCAATATGGTTTGATTACTACTAAATGCAAAATACAAATAATTCTTTCCAATTTCTAGTCTATAAAACAATGTAATGTTTTTTATTATAAAGATATTGCACACATACCATAATATTCGTCGCTCATGTAAATATCGTTGATAAGTTTTGGATAAAATCGCAAAAGTCTCTTTGCTAGATCAGCTAGGAGAGAAGTCGCATTCAATAAACATAGATGAAGAATGGTTTCCCCGACGGCTCCACGTTCCTACATAATACAAAACAATATTACAAATTAATAAATACAAGTAGAAAATACATGTAATCCACTCTTTATAACCTTTAAGTCCCAACACAATTCTCTGTACCCAGAAGGGTTAGCATCGTACTCCTCTTGAGTTACCACAGGCCAATCTTTCTCCACGTCAAATTCCTCGTCAGGATTCTCCATACCTCTTAAGGCAGGCAACTAAAATGTGTTTAAAAATTACTTTCATCAGAATACGGCTTCAAAAAAAAATTAATTATGATTCTTTGTTTGATTTAGGCACGTACGATACCTTGAACTTCGAGTTAATATAATGTGTCTATTTAAAAGACTTGAAGTTAAGATCAAATAAAGATGGAAATAAAGGAACCAATAGCATGATGGTTTATTAGCAAAATTAAATATCATAGGTTCGAACTCGCTATTTCTTTCAAGTTCTTTGAGAACCGACCCCGCGCTCTATGTAATATTTATTTACTCGAACTATTCTGCTCCCTATTCGACCGCCGTCTATCTCCGAGGTTAGTTACATTACTAGATTGATTTTTTAAGGTAGTGTAGGTAAGAAAGGCAAAAAGAAAGCAGCATTTTTTTTTATTGGAAATGCGGCAAACGAGCTTCAACTGATGGTAAGTGATTGTCGTCGCACACGAACATCTGCAACACCAGAAGTGCTGCGGGTGCGTTGCCGGCCTTTCAGAATGTTTGGGAGAGGGGAGGGAGAATAAGGAGGGGATGAGAAAGGGGAGTGGGCCTCCGGTTACCTCACTCACCGATCGAAAGGCAGAAGCATAAAATGCCTCTACTTCACAGAGTATTCTGCGAGGCCGTAGTACCAACCCGGAGCAAAAGCTGCCACTTGGCATTATCACGTAATATGTGTTATACATAACATAAATTATGCTCTCATGTTAAGTGAAAAGTAATTCTTTAATGAGAATAAATTTCTAAAACCAGATACATCTAGGTTGAAAAATTCTCAGATACCAGTATTGAAAAAGTTTAATTTTGTGTATTCACCGACTGACCGATAGATCATCAAAAGTTTAATAAATAACTTTGAATTTTTGAACAGAGCAGTGATAATTATTATAAAAGTAAATATTAATAAAAATCTGGCAAAACGGGCGGAATGGAAATTATAATAAATTTTTTATAACCATATTAAAACAACATCTATGCTAGGAATGTTTTTCCAAAATTCTAAATCATTCGAACTATTTAACAGTTAGCAACAAAACCTTTAAAATTTTAGGTAGATTAGTAAGCAAAATCAAAAGAGAAACATCAGCCGTGACAGGCGAATATACATGGAACAAATATGCTTTTATAAGAATAAAGGTTGCATTTTTCCTTTGACGGTCCCAAACCTTACCGAAACTAGAAATAATTTTAAATTCAATGGTTCAAAAATATACCAGTTTATGCCTTGGCCTTTCCTTGTTCCGCAGTAAAACGATATGAGATATAGGGATATAGCGGCCTTTGCCCTTGTTGTACAGGAACGGTTCCACTTTGGTCTTTATCGCATGGTCAATTTCCGCGTACTGTTTGTTCTGGACGGCTCTCTTCATCATGTCTACCAGAAGACCTCCACCTTTGACCAAATTTTAATTTTAATTTATGGCAACCAACATGCATAGTAATATGTCTTATACACTTAATTTTATTGTAAAGCCGCTTACGACTAACATTACAGGATTGATCTAATGCGATAGTGAAATTGAACAATGGTTATATTAACCGAAAATACTTCAAATCCTGACATAACTTAACAACAAATTTTACTTAAGTATGTTCAATAAAATGTATGTAATGATTTACTTAGGACGTGAGGAATCACAAGTAGCCTCATCAAACAACGCAACGCATGCAAACATACAACGATATTAACCAAATTAACATGGGACCTCATGATGAAATTTAATGTCATTATGATTACCATCATTGGCACCTCATATAATTTTCATACCGTGCCGAGCCATATTATTTTTATGAATTTGGGGTGAAAAACAATCCAACAGTTCACCTGATGGTAAGTGGCTACTGAAGTCCATAGGTACCTGCAAACAACTTCAATAGAAGGCGACTACAGGTGCGTTGTCACCCCTAAGGACTAAGATAGAATGCCTCACAGCCTGAATTAAGCAGGCTCAGTATACCTTTGAAACCGGACCTCGACAGATATTGCACTGCTGATTGACTGCAGAAATGGGTAAAAGGTTGGTACCTACCCAGGCGACTCCTAGGCAGATAAGGAACCAACCACAGAGTCTATTTGAAAACAATACCTTTCAAATCAATAAGCTTGTAAAGCTTTTGCTCGGATGTTCCAGCTTGTTTCTTTACGCCACTTGTCACGTTGCTTTCAGTATTACCCATTATCCAGCTATTTAATATTTAAATCTAACCAAATACTTAATGTTAAAATTGCAGTGTTCAAATTTCGTGGTTGTATTGTTTTATAACATGTATTGCGTTGTTGTAGTATTATCTCATTACTATACAGGTTTCTAACAATGGAAACTTCCCGATCGACCAAACAGAAACGTTACTATAACAATGTTGCCATGTTGTTAATTCACCTTAACTTTATAAAAATATTTAACTTCATAATATAATAAAAGGAACACACAATAAATAAGAGTTCCGTTTGTATTTGATTTATTACTTGTCTCTTATACTAGATAGTTCTTTGGTTAGCTATACTATTGTAATTTGACTATGGCATAGGATTCTTTAAATAATTTATTTTAGAAACAGATATTATTTAAATGTTCTCTTTTTGAGAAAGTACTGCTTTATTCCTTGTCAAACTGTTCGATATAGGCCTGGTCAAGAATGTGCCTACAGGCTCGTAACATGCTTAGTGTTACAGTGAAATTCCAAATAAGTAAAATATGCCGTAGTGATGTTATCTTGATTCTTATTAAATCTGACAATATTTAAAAATGTTAGCAATGGAGTGTAACTAAAGAGCAGTAAAATATTAAGAGATGAATTATCTCAACATCTTCCAAATATTACCCGTGGTAGCTCAGGAGTCAGAACACTCGTTTTATCTCCATGCTACGTGGATAACATGGGTTCGAATCCCGGCACCACGGAAATTGTGACTTTAAGTGAATTCAGAATTCACCTCGTGTTTGGTGGTCAAGGAAAACATCATATATCCGAGAAGTAATAAATAAATATATTTCAAGAATATTATTTCAAGAAGTCCGAAAACCGCCAACCCGCACTGGAGCGCCGTGGCGGATTATTTCCAGCTCCAAAGCCCTTTCTAAACTTTTTTTATTTTCAATGCAAAATCGTTAATTACGAAAGAAAAAAGGATTTGTTAGGATATCAGAAACGGTAACAATTAATAGTTAAACTAATATTCTGTGTGCTAATAAAATTATAACATATAAACAAGAATAACGAATTTAGTCAAAGAATATTCGACACAAGAATAAACAAAATTTGGCTTGATTATGAAAATTGATAAAGGTAAAAACGCTTAAGGCACTAGGCGCACTAAATAAAAAAAACAAATACTACCTACATTTTTATTTATTTTATACATTAAATTCACATTTGAATCAACCATTTTATTAAAATTGTGCAGGTCAGTTACATTCATAATATTTAATAATAAGATCTTAAATTTAAATTATTTTGGTGGGGTTCTAATAATCAGGTAAAAAGTTTCGATTACACTTAGTACAGATGCACTGAAGAAGAGTCCAAGCATTCCGCCCACGGTCACTGAAAAATCAAACCATTACCACTATCTATAGCATTGTGTTTCTTTTTTGAGTAACCGTAGAAAGTCAGAAGGCGAACATTTGCTTTTAATTTCATAACTCACAACAACTAACAAGATAGATAAGTGCAACAGGCATACGTACAGTGCTGGAAAAGCCTTTCCATGGAAATGCAGGTAAAAATTGGCATTGACGATTTGTCCATACTCACCAGGCTGGGCAGTCAGGTAGCTGAGTCCAGTACCTCCGTACTAGAGATTCTGCCCTCTAGTCTACAGCGTTCAGATTCGGCATGTTCGGATACATTTTCCGTCATCGGCCGATCACGATATAATTTAATTGATAATTTTTTTTTTAATTCAATTAAATTCCGATAATAAGTAATATTAAACTTACCAACTAAATCTAAGTTGGTGCGCTGTAATTTTTTATGGTAACGTAATGTCGGCAGCGAAACCATACGGACTTTGATGAGAGATCCTATTCCTAAATTCGCTTGTTTTTGCAGTCGTCTCCTGTTAAAAACAATATTTTTACCAAAGATTTTATTTATATTCCACGAATAGTAAACACCGTTACAATAAAAAAAAATGTCTCTTTGTTATTTTCTCGAATAAAACACATATAAAAAGTAAATCCCAACAAGACGTTATTGTGCTACAGAATTTTGTCAAAAATTATCACACATCAATTATATTTGATCAACAGCATGTTATTAGTTATATGCTGGACATACTCTACCAGTACCAGGCGCCTCAGTTTTTCGTAAGTGGTAGAGCCAACAGCAGTTTTTGCAGCTGGTCAAATGGATCTCATTTGGGATCCCATGATTAATTTCGACATTTATCAGTCGCTATGAGATTTTCAAGGCTTTAACCTTTACTAGAATCTTACTCTACCCACGCCGCCATATCAGGCGCATTAATATGTTATTCACTATTAATAAATTGTAAATAGCTATTATTTTCAGTTGTAACGTACCCTAAGGTAGTTCCCGCCTTGTCGTGGCGGAGGGCTTAGAAACCATAACTTGGTCACCCACGGTGAACGAAAATGGACCTACATGGCCGACCTGACTTCGCGTCTCTATAGCACAATCACATGGCTCATAGAAATAAAATACCCAATCTCGACCACGGTTTAGAATATCATAAAATTTTCAAGAATTTCTATAATTCACAGCATCTTCTGATTGAATTCTGGTGCAGATTGAAGAGTAAAATGAGTCACGAGTTATGTTATCAATTAGATCAAGTTAAACCATTGTTATTACAATAGTTGTATCTGAGTTATGATGCTCAGTGGTCGGCATATCTGCCTGATAGATAGATTGAAAAATAAACCGTTTAGTTGGTAACTACAGCACACTTACAATTTACATCTAAAATACACATTACAAATAAACAAAAAATTAACTACATAAAAAAACAAATCGAAAATAAAATAAATCAATTTCATCTCTGTACAATAATGTGTCTAAGCCATCCTGCCAAAACAAATATGTGGTCCACACACTTTACTTTTGATTTTCAAGTCTAGATGTTATTGTGACTATCCAGGTCTTTGATACTGCATCTACCTTATCCTACGATTTGATTTCATAAGGCCTTAAGTGTTACATCGGTCACGGTAAGAGAAAGACGAGCGAATGCGTCTATGTTTGCGCGTACACTTCGCCACCATAAATTAATCTGCGCAGTACCGAACTAACGGATTCTTATTGCTGTTAATGAGTGTGGTTTGCATCTTTTCAATAGACTTCAAAAAAGTAAGGAGACATCTCAAAAAACACTTTAGAGAAGCAATCGCCTTAAACCCCATAAGTAGAATAAAATATTTTCTTCAAATTTAAATAGGACCCTAGAGGTATACCCTACACAATAAAAAAATAATTACCAAAATCGGTTCACATCGGCGAAGATATCGCGTAAGATACATACAAAAAAATACAGACGAATTGATAACCTCCTCCTTTTTTGAAGTCGATCGAAAAGAAGGTGGTGCTAAAACAACAACATAACCATAAACCTTTTTTGCAGAAGGCTCAGGGCCGTTTTTGGTAATCTTTGGGAGCTCTATGTTCCGCAGTGGACTTGTGACAGACTAAAATGATTGAGTGAATATACAACAACATCCTCCATAGATTGCCACGATGAACGATTCTTAGTCTGTTTTGTTTTAATTTTCCACTTTTTTAATTAGACGTGGCTCTATCTGGTTGTTTTGATAGCGTTTGTAGGAACGAACTTCGTCGAACAGACACAGAAATACTAAAATAATATTCCCAATTATTTGGCCTTACGTGGATTTATGGACAATAGTTAACTCGCTTTCAACACAGGATGGCAAACAATCGTCCTTCTCGATGTCCTTGTCAACACCGAGTTTAACTTTCTGTGCTGCTAAAAAAATTTAAATAGTCTTAAAGAAGGAAACAAAGAAAATTTTTATTACATTCCAATAAAGAAAAACTTAATCAAGTTAGCGAAAAACATAGAGTGACACAAATGGCAGGAAAGTTTGTATTTCAAAACTGTTGTTCGATGAGGGACAATACCTAATGTTACTTGCGTGCACTAAACTTAAAGTTCTGTAAAAAGCAATATGGGCTGACTTGGTTTTATCATCTCAAACGAACAGAAGCTTTATTATCTAGTTGTTGTAGTCATTTACTTATTGAGAAAATGAAGATTCAAAAAAAAATACAGGAATTGGAAAGAAAAATTAGCGCAAATGCTTGGTGGTTTCTTTCACAATGTGAATACCTTATATATATATATATATATATATATATATATATATATATATATCTCTCTTTGCGTGCCTATGTACTAGTGTTTTAGAAGGTTTTTCATACTCATAGCCATTGTACCAAACAGCGTAGTAAAGTAAGTTATAAAACTACTTAACTATCATTTTACAATTTAATATACCTTCATAAGTCACCAAGCAGTTCAATCCTGTGTAATTGCAGTATAATTTTTTATCTGAAAAATACATTTACTTTATATTATTTAATATTCTTCATCTTCTTCATCAGCCTTTTCAGTCAGGCTAGCTTAACATAGGCCAAGAAAGCGCCAGCAAAGCTGGTATTGATAGAAGCGCGCGGTGCCGATACACTAGTGGTGTACAAACTTGGATGTATATTCCACCATTTTTCGGTCGCCAGAGCCTCGTTAGTCTGCCAGCAGAGTGCACCACGTGCAGGTAAGGTTAGCATTCGGAGTATGATATGGTATATTTCTCTTACACCCCTTATTTAATCTTATTTATAATTAACTCCATTACAAGCAATATAGCAATGTACTTACAGGACAGGTCTCGCACTGGATGTACGCAGTCGCAATGTTCGTAGGATCTTTCAGTATTTCCGGCCAGCCGACAAGCTCCATATGAATAAACCTGACAAACATGATACGGAAGGTCCTGTATATTCATAACTATATAGTAAGAATTTTAAACATTGATACTAATAAATAGTGTCTTCATCGTATTCGACACTATTTAAAAACCGCTTCAAACTACATAAATTGCTTATAAGCTCCTGCCATTGTAAAGCTGAAATATCTCTTATATTTAATTACAGATTATCGTTTGTTTTAAAAAAAGAGATGTTGTTTGTTTGCGGCTGGTTGTAGCGTGTTGGCGAAAATGGAAAAAAGTTTACTACGCGTTATTATGTATGTGCTTGAAAAATTTCACTACGGAACCAGTCAATCAAGATTTACTGGATATATTAGGGGTAAATGCTCCGCCGTGTTCTACAGTTGTACGTTGGTGCACCGAATTTAAGCGTGGAAAAACAACCACCAAAGATGATACGCTCGGAATGCTCTACGACAGCAGTGACCGCATAAATTGTTTCTCCACACCGTCGTGTCACAATGCGTTTTATTTGCTGAAGAAACAAAGATTTTAATAGGTTGTGTGTATAACATTTTACATGAACACTTAGGGATGAAAAAAAGTATCAGCGCGTTATGTACCCAGAGTGCATACCGAAGCGCACAAAAAAACCAGACTGAATATTTCCAGAGGCTTTTTGGAACAATAGATGGAAAGTGCTTTCACCATAAGAGACCTTCCTCTCCAACGCCTAAGAAATGCAAGACGAGTTTCTCCACCAGTAAAATCATGGGCTCACTTTTTTGGCATAGTCAATGATTGAATATTTCGATCATAGAACTACTGTTAGGGGTACTTTGTATGCAAAACAAAAACCATGAGAAATGCCTAGGCAAACTCTCAAAGATTAATTTGTTTCACCTAGATGTCGCCCCACCTCACTAGTCGGCCGTTGCAATGGCTGCAATTCGAGATGCTGGCGTTTTAATACTTGAGTATCCTCCATGTATTCACCAGACCTTGCACTTAGTGATTTCGATCTATTTCCGAGATTGAAGGAGTATTTAAGACGACAGGGATTTATAGACGATGCAGCAGTGATTGCTGCAGTACAGAAAGTTTAGGTGCTCAGAGGGAATTTAGAACTCGAAAAAAGACATTCCATTGAAATGAAATATACACATTTTCCACTTTCTGAACGCTCCTTGTATATGGAATAGTCTTGTTATATGCAAGCAAAATTACCTAACGGTCCCTATTAAAATTCTCAATTGAAGTTTTAGAGGTAATTTTGTCTGTTAGATAACCTCAGACGAAGCTAATATATTAACGAGTAGTTAAAGATATTCTAACTGGGTTTAGGCAACTGCAGAATATCTTGAATTACCTGTACAGAGCACCATACGAATGCTAATTTGACTAAATAACCTATATTCACCAAACAAATCGACTGTACACTTCCAATGCGTTATATGTGTGCACCAATCACCGAACCAACAAATAAATCACCGAATCATCTACTTGGAAGCACTCGAGATATACAACAGGTTTCCTAAAATAATCGTTAATTGTGTTATTGTTTACTGCTTAACCAGTGAAACGTATTAAAAAATAAATAGTAGTTTTATGATGATCACAATTATAGGCAGTAACGACCATATACCCGATACTGCAGAAGTCAGAGTTTTATACATTGATTATAGCCATTTTAACTTTGGGTTAACTAACTAACCTTTATTGAAACAACGTGACAGTAAAATACTTTTACCTACCGGATAAGTATGCATGGGACCTTCCGGTATTTCATGCAGATATCTACAACCTCTAACATTTGTGTTCTCAAGCAGTAAGAGCGGGTCGTTCTCAACTTCTACAATAGAGAACAAGATGTCCACAAGATTGTCATCATTTAGATTAACGTCTACTTTAAATTTTGTGTCCAGAAATTTAGTTGACAACTCTTCTGGACTGTGAACTGATACCTGAAATTGTTATAAAAACTATGTGACGAATATTGTCATAACTTGTTACATATGGAGGACCACCGCATTGTTCAGTTAATGGTCAATGGTAAACTGCCGGCTATATCTCGGATCCTGGCTAATAATCTCAGGCGATGTCAAACTCTGATACTGCTGCTGAGCGAGTTGATCTTGACCTGTAATAACTGTCTATAGTATTCGTAAATAGTGGCCAGTCGTCATAGGTTACACGGACATTCAAATCTTTACTTACATCATCATCATTTCAGCCCGCTGTCACTGACACAAGTCCACTGCTGTACAAAGACTCCTTCTGAAGATTGCCAGAAAGCATGATCCTAAGACCACCTGAACCAGCCACCTATCATTACTTTACATTACTAAAAATAATAAAAATAATATAAGTAAATACACTTTAATCCGAATGGATGAGCCTGGACGGTACCACAAAAATGGGATTGATTTCATCATGACGACCAAGCGTCAGCTGTTCAGTGATGTATCTGTGATGTAGCATGAAAACTGGCAGTGATCACCGAATGGTAAGAGGCACACTGAACCTTAACATTAGCGGTTCGAGCAGTCTCGTCTGATGAAGTCTACGCTCCGCCCACCACGTGCCATTATCCAAAACCCCGCGCGCAGTGTTGCGGAAAGTCGATGGATGCAGGTGGCTCAGGAGCGAGCTTCGTGGCAATATTTGGGGGAGGCCTATGTTCAGCAGTGGACTTGTGATAGGCTGAAATGATAATGATGATAACACTTTAATCCTATAAAAGGTTCGTTCAAAAAAAAAGGTGCATTTAATAAAGTAAAATTCAATAATAACCGTAAGAATAATAATAATTAATAAAATACTTAAGAAATAAAAGTAAAATTTTAAACACAAAAAAATAATTAGAAGATTTTATTATTGTTAGCACAACTTATTTAAAACATAAAAATTATTTATAATATAAGCGAAATATATTGTTACTTGAGCGTCCGATAACAAGCGAAACGTCAGCTCTCCGGGACCAGTGCTTTGATTGACAGTAAATAAGTCTTCTTGATTGAATTTTCTGTAACACCATTAGAATTGATTAATATTGTATATACCTACTTTACAAAAGCTCTTGAGATTTGACTGGTCTCTCAGACACTCAAAACTGTTTTCAGCGTGTATAAACGTGTATAATATAATAGGTATAATAAAAAAGTTTTTTCTATCATAGATAGTTTTTATATCATAGTTTATTTACATATGATTATAATATATATGTGCCATTTTGTTCGATAACTTGTTGCCATTTTGTAGGAAGTGATATAATCCCATAGCTGTAGAAATTCTGGGCAAAAACTGGGACTAGTATTTGAAATTAAACTATTATTTACGGATTCGTATTTTAAATTCCCGACGCTTTGAATGCTTTACAGCAGCCATGCCCAGGCTGAGTGTTAGATGTCCAGATGCCATAGTCAACTCGGGCTACCTTCAGCTTTTAATTATACTGCAATAAGTAGTTTTGACAGTCCTCTCTAGATGTTAACCTAGCACTTTCTAAAGATTTTTAAAGAGACTAAAAAATTAAAATATAAGGGTGCAAAGTCAGAACTAATTGGTGGATACATGAATATTTCCTAATCAAGAGTGTGGCTAAATATGTATGTGGTCTGGCGTTATCGTGATGAAAAACCACCCCCTTTCTGTTGATCAATTGCCGCCATTTTTTCTGTATTTCTTGCTTGACTCTCATCAGTTGTTGGCAGTAGAAATCCGAATTGATGATTTTATTCGGCAGTTATATAAAGAATATAATAATGATAAATGCGAAAGTAACTCTATCTGTCTGTTAAGTGTTCACGGCTAAACCACGAAACCAATTTTAATGATATTTGTTAATATCCTAACTAGAACCTTAGAGAAGGGCATAGGCTACTTAATCGGGAAAACTGCTGTAAAAATTTTTAACGCGGACGAAGTCGCAGACTAAAGCGTCACATAAATTTTAGTTTAATGAAGAATATCAGAAGGTCGTCTTTAGTCTGGTATATTTAATAGCAATTGCAAAAAACCTGTTGCACGATTGTGAATTTCTTTTGTGAACTTAAATTTCCTTCAGAGAACTTCTTAGTCCACAGCGTGTTTCCAATAGAACGTGACAGCGAGTGTTTATCAGATGTTCAAAATTACTATGAACAGACGAATGTTCCTATATCTCGATCGAACTACTTTAATCTTATCAGTGTTGTTTACACAAATATAAAGTGCGGTCGCATTATGTAATACATTCAGAAATATTGTGTTGAAAACATTAGGTTGCTTACATGTGTTGTAGTGAGTTGAAAGAATAGCTAGGTCCATATTCCGAGTCAACGGAGATGAATTTGTCCCAGCAATGAAACGGTTCGTCGTTGAAACGACACTCTGTTACTATCTCGTCGCATTTTTTGTGAATCTAGAGAAGGCTTTTAGTTATTAGTGTGTGCAATATGAAAAAAAATATCCAAGGTAATGTTACACAAAACACTATGTAATTACGGCTGGTATGCGTATAGTATTATATGTCCTGTAAGTTTGAGTGAGCTCTCCATGAAATTACAAGCCAATCTTAGCTTTTTTAACTTTGTTTTTCTTACATTATTGCAATGGATTACCGTGAAGTGTCAATTGATTTTTTAATTTGTTAACAGCCTTTTTAAAGTTGGTTTACCACACAAGTAACTAAACTAGTCCAGTGTAGGTTATAGAATTCTCACAACGGCGAATCCTTCCTGACATCAAATCTCCATGCATTACAAGCGTTTTGGCGATCACACTACCTCGTTTTAAACATACTACTGTTCCTTTCGTACGTTCGTTACGGTCTGCGTATTTTCGTCTGGTATATTTCAAATAGTTATTCTGCCGTCTACCGGAAATCTTGAGATCCCTTTGGTACTTTCGTTAGTCGCCTCTAGTACGATACCCACAGAAAGAAACGAAGTTTTTATACCACCACCACTAGGCACGATGTTTATTAAAATAAGCAAAATATCCACAAATACATCGGCCTATTTTAGTCAACTGTTGAAAATAAGCCTCACCAGGCGGTTTGGTGTGCGCAGTGCAATACCAGGGATAAAATGCAAAACAATGAACTTGAATTTACGTATTATAATATAATAAAACAGAGAGATACCCCTACGATACTATTACAGTGACGTAAACGCCCACTCTCTCCATCTTGCATCTTATCTTACCTTATTCACAATATCTCTCCAAGGCACACTGCAGGGCACAGCAATGCCACATGGTAGACACTTGGACCTGCTGCACGATCCGACTCCAAACAGCACGTCTGTTAGATATCTCCGATAGTCGTAATTTAACGGTTGTATCAAATCGGCTGAAATAAAAACACTATTATGTATGTTAATGTAAAAAAACATTTTATTGTAAATGTTGTCATAAGCTTCTAAACAGTCTACTGCAAGATGAGCTCCTCCCTAAGGTATATAGCGGTATATAGAGTATGTAGCGGATTAGCGATTACGCTTGATGCGTCAGGCCTTGACTCTGCTAGGTACCGTTTGCCGGACTTGGTATATTAAGTTAGTCGTAAATGAAATAGTTTATCCGCCTTCTGACGGAGGTCAAGAAATTTGCCTTGCATTACCCTAAACTAGACTCCAACGACTATATCCAGACATAATACTCATTACTTATGGTATTATTAAACGTTGAAGATGCGTTTCAAACTTGTTCGTTTAATTGTAACTATTTTCAACAGCTATGAGTGCTATTTTATTGCTACAATTGACGTAACGGGATTGGATAGGGCAGTCGTTGAGTATTTTAATCTTTAATTCAATTGAGAGCATTAGTAATAAACTAATCATTTTTATAACAAAATATCTATCAGCTAAGTGCATAATGGAGACTTAATGCACTAACGCACTATATAAGAGAGAACTAATAAAAGAAACTGGTCATGAAACTAATATTTATTCCATCTTCCTAAAAAGCTTGCAAAGAACCTAGCTATAAAAATCTAGACTTCAGACATAGTATCGCCACTGATAATTACACACACCTAGCACCTGGCGTACTTGATGGTTACTGCTTCTCTGCCTGGGAGTCATCTGTACGTACTACCCTCTTACCAATTTCTGCCGACAATCAGCAGCCCAGTCCATTTTTTATTGAGTTCCGGCTTGAAAGGTATAGAGAGCCAGTACAATTTCGGCCTGTAAGGCATTCCATCTTATTCCTCAGGGGTGACAACCCATCTTCAATCATCACTAATCATCAGGTGGACTGTTAGTTCATTTGTTACCCCAATCAATGAAAAAAGTCCTTTTTACTTAACTAAAAAAATAATACCAAATGTTTTTTTGCGTTATTCTTAATGCAAAAATAATAATCCGATTAAACTATTGTTCTTCAACACGGGGAAGAATGCTGCATCTTTAGACTGTGAAACAATTATCAATTGTACTTTACGGTAGAACTTAGCAAGTTTCTTCTGCGTCGCCTTCACATTGTACGTCTCGCGAATTGTGACTGCTGGGAAGTTGGTGCTCCACTTCAGGTACAGAGTATCAGGTGTAAAACTCACTTCTGCGCCTATCCTTAATACTGACCACAGTAACAAGTACAGACAACCGCTGAATGCAACGAGGATCAAATACCAGAATAACCTATAACAAAACTTTTCATTAGTTTCTGTTCTTTGTTACATTGTCATTTTTCTTTCTTTAATACTTGGCGTGTTGAATAATAGAAATTATATTATGACACGTGAAGGGTTAAAAGTTTCTTCCGCCTTTAATGGATCGATGTCGACATTCCACTATACTTAAAATCTATACACTGCTTAAAATATTTTGATTTGATAAGTTAACTTACTAATCCCTGTGGGTGACATGAAAACCATCTAAGGAAAAAGTTTGTAAATCTCATGGCAATCCCCAGGAGCGAACCAGATGACGAGGTCTGCCATACGTTACTTGCTCTTTGGTAACGCTAAGTCGTGCCAAGGACAAAGTTGTACACGTAGCCCGAAGTAGCTATTTTAGATTTATCAGCATTCGTAGTAATTACTTTACTTCAATTTCTATTTAATACATTTTGAAAACCACAAGTAATATACTACACCACTAACACGAAGATAACAAGTCATTTATAACAATTACGTCGAACTAGTTTATCGTAACATGATTGGAAAAACTCGCAATAATTTAGCGATATAAGGAATATTGAAGAGTATCGTTAGTTGAACCAAAAAATACTAACTATTACTAATTGCTAGTCCAATAGTATATATGTAGTATAGTAATGATGCATATCATTACAACCGGTATACAGTAGCACATTACCAGAGTATCAGACACTATAAATAACTGCTACAATAGCCTATATTAATCCACTACTGATCATAGGCCTCTTCAAAGAAGCTCCAAACAAAATCAACGTACTTACGACCAAAGTCAGCGTACTTACTCAGCGTACGAAAGATTGCACGGGAAAAAGTATCGACTCACGACGCTGGGCAAGCGCGTTGGTGATCGCAGTGCTGGTCGCTCGCACTAGTTCTTCTCCCTGTCACGTCTGTGATTTGATTTCGGCAAATTCGGATGGATATCGAACCATCATTCGGTCGCCAGAGCCTCGTTTGTTTGCTAGCAGGGTGCATCACATGCAGGTGAGGTTGCCGTTTAGAGAAAGCGATCGTGTGTTATATTTCCCTTTACACCCCGTATGTAAATAACTACTTGCATTTTAAAATGTTTGATTTGTTTCAAACTTATTCACTTAGTTTTACATTGTTGTTCTAATAGCAACACCTAATGGTCGGCCACTTAGATCCCGTTAAGTATTTTATCCAAATATTAACTGACTGCATACGTTCATTACGAATTTTTAACTAGCCCCGGCTACCGCGTACTGGCACTTTCATGGAGAGTCCTATGTTTAATGTAATTAATGAGAGTAATATGTTAATCTTGAAGTGCTTGTTCTTTCATAACAATGAAACAGGCATTATCATGATGCAAAATAAGCGTGGTCTCAGCCGTTTTAAGACACTCTTCACTATACCACATCAATACTCATATGTATTGATGTACGAGGTATACGAGATACCCAAAACATTTGGAACGCCTTAAGAAATAGTCAATTTATAGCGACTTATTGAAAAGAATGTTGCTAACTAGTAACACTAAAAATGTAAATTCTTTATTACACGCCTTTTCTTAGCTTGACCTGTATGTATGTATGAATGAATGTAATGGAATCTTTCAAATAAATTTTCATTTACTACCATAATTAGGACACCAGAATTTTTGGACATGTATTAAGAACCGATAAGAATACAATAATTCCATCGAGGTGGTCTGAAGTTGGAGCTAAAAGGTGGGTAACGGAACCCTTAAATGGCTCCTAGTAAACCCTTCGAATTTAGACTCATTAGATTAGTCTTTACGAGGACCTAATGAAAGTGGGAAGACTAAAGCGTGTAACACACACTAAAACTAAATTTTAAACTATATTTTTATTTATCAAATTAAGATTCTTTTTTTATAAAATACAACCGTTTTGTAATGAAGTTCCTCAGCCACAGAAGAAACGGGACGAATCTCCGTAAGTATGCTCTTTATTTAGACAATAATTGTAATAACATAACATAAAATAAAATGAATTGTCTCATAGGCAACTGTAAGCATCCTACAAGTTCACACAAGTGCCCTGCAAACTCGAGTAGACCAGCAACACCTGTTCATAAGTAAGACCCGCCGCACTATGCCGCCACAAGCAAAGGCCTCTAAGTGAGCATAAGATACTCAAATCTACAATGCACATAGATATGTGTTAATATATGATATCATGATCATACTCCCAAAGCGCACACATGCACTTCCTTACGAAAACATGAACTATGTACCGGGTTGGGGGGCAAACGAGCTCGCGGCTCACCTGGTGGTAAGTGATTATCTATGCCCACGTACAACTGGAACACCAGAGGATGTCCAGGTGCGTTGCCGAGCTTCAGGGATTTTTCGGGAGAGGACAAATGGGAAGGGGAAAGGGACAGGGGACAGAAAGAGTGGAGTGGTTCGCCTGTTACTTCACTTATCGAACGAAACGCAGAAGCACAAGATGCTGGCATTCTGCTTGAGGGAGCCGTGACACTACCCTGGCCAAGCCGGCCCATTCGAGCAGCAGCTAAAGCCGCGAATTGGCTCTACCATGTATAAGAAATAAGGTTCCTCAGGCTTAAAAGAAACGGGCGAATGAGTCTCGGTATATAGTATAACCTTAATGATTTGAGTCAGAATTAACTCCTAATATCCAGCGGTGGAGTATGAACAGGTTGATAAAGAAAAGGAATGTCCATAAGTTGGCAGTTAAGAGAGTGCTTTAACAGGCGAATGTTTTTGTAAAATACTTCTATTTAACCAGGTTTCATGAAACTTTCCGCACATATACAATCCCAGTGACAATACACAATAATAATTTCAAGTTTTAGGGCACGACTCTTTTTTTTGCTGAACCTACACTGTGAGATTTGAACACCGTAAATATACTCATTAAATCAATACAAAATTTTATAATTATGAATTATTATTCAATTATTGAGCTGCATTGGAAGTCTTGCGTTAATTAAATGCAACGAAAATAATATTAATTGTTAAAACTCACAATCCTCATCATCATCTAAAATTATAATGATAAGTATTGTAAGTTTTGTGCTCAAGCTTTGTCATTGTACCTAGAATTATAAATAAAAAAAATCTATTCACATTTATACAGGTTAAAAAAGTCAGTCTTTATCTCATTCACCTCTGCATAAGTATAGTACTTAGTATTACCTTGTAAAAACATTAGCATCTTCTTCTAATATATACTTCAAACCATGAATGCCACTGTTTTGACTAAAGAAACGAAACCGCCTGATAAAATTTATAGTAACTTTTCGAAAAAAACGTTTTAATTTACCCATTTTAAAAGAACAATGTGGTACAACATTTTAAGCCACCTTTTTAAAGTGCGGAAAATGTGTTTTTAATTGTAGTTCTCTTACTTCGCATGTCGTTAATTACTTTTCAATATTTTTTTATTAATTGTTATGAAAGGTTCATTTTTGCGTGTTTAATCAACATAATGGAAAATCTACATCTATATTGCAATTAAATATTTAGTTCCATGGCAAAAACGACGTTTATTAAATAGCATAGATACCATAATAGAGTGACAGCAATTTTTTTATAAGTATACTTATCACCAGAAATCTTGAGTTCTAAGCGTACACTGTGGATGGCAGCTAGTTTGCGCAGGTGAGGTTGTTTAATGTTCCACAGGGGATACTAATAATGCAGGTGACTCAGGACCGTGCTTTGTGACAGTCCTTGGGGAGGCCTATGTTCAGCAGTGGACTTGTGACGGGCTGTAAAGATGATGATTAATGATGCTCAAAGGATTAATAGAACTTAGCCCTTTTGAAGATAAATAAGAACATCGTAAAGAAAGTGGACAATATATTTATTTGTAATATGTAGCAATATAATATAATAAACATATATTTACTCGTTTATTTTATACAGTACATGAGGAGACTACACATTTTAACAGAGGAATCTTTAACAGTCATAATGTACATACGGTTTGAATTTACTGATGACTATAAACAATAAAGTATTCCACTTACGTCCAACACTACTTCTAAATAATTAAAATTTACACAAATACTAAAAAACAGAAACACTTTCAAATTATTAAATTGTTGAGAGATAGACAAACACTGCAGAGGATATTAACGGTCCGCCGTATATTTCTACCAAAAAAAAAACTGTACTGTACTGCAGGACAGAGGCTAATAGGTATGAGATGCGTATTTATCAGACTTAAAAAAATAAAATTATCTCAACTAAAGGAGTTTTCAGTCCACATCGTTAGGAATGACGTATTTTTTGGCTATTCTTCATAGTATCTTTTTGAAATAAGTTCTAGTTGAAATCGAAAGTATAACCATTTTTTAGGATTTTTAAAATATATTTAAGTGATGCATGTCTTCAACCAAACCACCTACAAAACCAACTTTTCTCAGTAGTTGTGGTTATTTCATTTGTATCCATTGGATCAGCATGGCTTATGCTTTCATCAACTGCAGGTGTTATGGATCGATCCAGACGGAAACCTTCGCGGAGATCCCTTAGCAGTTCAGGAAGTGGATGACGTCGCTGCCATTCTGTAGCTGCCATAAAATACAAATAATATTGTTATTGTTAGTAAGTGGTAAAATAACCACGTGCTCGGCTCGACAACAATGAATGTCTGAGAAATAAAATAAATATTATTTCGAGGATATGTGGAGTCCGCCAACCCGCACGCGTGTTGAGCGTAATGGTCCCTACCTGACTCCAAGGCTCTCTCCAGTATTAAGAGGAAACCTAGCTGTGGAGGTTACAGGCTTTTACTTCGCGGCATTATGAATAAATAAGTCTCAATAATAGCGTGACTCTACGATGTATAACCATTTCAAGTATACCAGTCCTCAATTATCCAAACTGAGTGACAGGCAGTAGCGTCACGATGCGAGGTCTGGTCTAGTAATGTTTCGAGGTCTGTAACCATCCTTCCCCACAAACGTTAGCCATTCCGACAAATTCTCCCCTATGGAAGTGGCCTATGTTCCACAGTTGACCATTTAGTCTGTTAATAAATAAAAAGAAGAATATGAATGTGAATGTACAACAATACGAGTATAATAAATACCAGAGAGTAAAAATCCTGTATTGAAAAAAATTATTGAAATAAAATACTTAATAATACTTACGACAGTAAGGTTCCTTGTCCGTAGTGAGCACAAAGTAAGCTCCGCTGGCTCTCTGCGCGTCGTTTCTACCCATTGCTTTTATTCCCATCTCGGAACAGGACGCTATTCTGTCACAAGCTGCTTCTAAAGTTGCATTCACACTGAAAATAATTCAACATAAATGTCGTTGCAGTGAGAATGGCTACAAAAATCATTTAGTTTTATAATGTTCAAAAAAATTCTCTGTTTAATTAGTGATATTATTTTCTATTCTTCAAAATTAATTAATAAATCTAGTCGTAAAAGCAAAATAAATTTCGTGGTTTCATACATGGCGCAATAACTTTATCGAATACACTAAACTATAAATAACCAAACCATTGATCGGGAGCAACCCAGACTACGAGGCGTTTACACAGCCACAAATCCTTCAGCAAAGTCTAATAGTTGCAATAAACCCACTTCTAGCTCAGGAGAGACCCATGTTCAGCGTTAAAGTTAACTAGATTTGAAATGAATGTATTATTTATTTTATCTATTATTTTATCGCATTTAATTATTAACTTGGTTGTTTACGGACTGATGGTAATAATCTATAACTTATATAATTCCAGTTTTTGTGTCTTAACATAAAAGGTGGAATTATGAAAGTTATGGGTAAGGTTATTTGAGGTTAGTTAAGAAAGGTTGATAAAGATCGGGTAAGAGAAATTATCAACGTTTTTCCAAATGTCAACCACACCTGCTCGCGGTGCACTCTGCTGACTAACGAACGTGGCTCTAGCATCCGACTGATGGCAGAAAATCCAAAATCGAAAAAATAAAACAGTTTTGAGGAAAGTCGATGGATGCTGGTGGCTCAGGTTTTATGGTAATTGAAAATCGACCACAGATTTTCTTATGCCGCCACTACACGGTGATTTGAAATATTATTAACATATATTACCCTTCATAAGTCAGATTCCATCGATGACTTCTGAACGAGCAATTACTGTTGATCAACGACTCGGTAAAGAGAAGGTACGCGCGTCCGTGACTACAGACCGCTTGTTGGAGCCCTAAGAAAAAAACATGATAACATTATTAATGCGATGAATATTTTATCACCACGCACACATCAAATTATTGAAATTAAATATTCACATTAAACGAAACAAGCTTCATAACAGATATTTTAAGATTTGTTTTTATCTGTGATAACCTAAAATTGACTAAAAATGTTACGGTCTTTTATGGTGTTGCTAATACACACATAAGTAAATTGTTTATTTTACAAACTATTCACTTGGATAAAACATAAATGAAAACCGATATAAAATTGATTGAGGTATAGATACATATATACCGCTGAGTAACAACTAACTGATCTGTTGGTCACGTATGTATGTACGTAGTTATTTGCGGGTTTGTAAGTTTTCTTTAATATAGGATAATTTTTTAACCCTGTAGCTTCTGCTGATTGAGCAAGTGAAATAGGCCTGGACAGATAAGCGGACAACATATAGAGTCCAGTTATTCTGTTTTAGTTAAATCCCCAAAAATATTAAATACAACAAAAAGCATGCTATTATATTAAAATGTAAGCATCAAAATTAATAAAAATTAAATATTCAAGTTGTACTTATTTGTATCATCTAAATAATTACTTAACATAATTATAATTTATACATGCGATTGTAGTAACTTGGCGAAACTTCATAATAATATAAGTAATTATTAACTCTTGTACTAGTTACACAATTATATATTATTATTTATATTACCATTACAACGTTTAAAGTTTGTAATCATTCTAAATGTATACTCACTTGTAACCAAGGCGGGTACAATACGTGCCCAAATTGAATTTGATGTATTATAACAGCCGGGCTGTTTCATACCGCCGTTGGGATAGAAATCTGCATGACCTGTGTTTAAATTAAGTATCATCATTAAATATTACATAATATCATTCATAAGTCTATTGGTAGTCCCATAGCTAAGCAGTGAAACACACATTGCAAATGCAATTTGCAACATATTCTGTTCGGATTAATAGAAAAAAAAAATTGTTATGACTATAAATATTGGGCTATGTCGATAGTTATCGAACTCGCTCACATGGGTAGTCTGAGATCAACAAAAACAAGTGTTAAATAAAAGAAAGACTTACCAGCCGGTTCTGGAAATCCAAAACCAATCCTTTTTAAGAGCCTTCCATTCGTGTGAATGACGTCAACAAAGTCAGCGTCGGACGCGTCCAAGCGCTCCACTAGGTTGGTAGTGCGGAAACAAGGTTGAGCTGGATCCAGTCCTGAAAAAAAGTTAATGAATCACCTGATTAAATTTTTCGATTCATAATGTACTATTTATTACCTTATACTTTTCGTAGGAAGTGTCTAAACTAATTTTACTTTATAAGTTGATAACGCTAGGCTTAACGAAGCGGGTAATACAGAAGCCAAATTGCTATAATGTTGCTATAGTGTGGTAAATACCTTATATTACCTAAAGCAATAAAGTAGAGAGATACAGCCTCAGAAACACCGAACATTGACAGTACATCCAAATCGGGATATCAATCATTTGTGTCAAAACGTCCAATACCAATCACGTTTAATTAGTGACTTTATTTCGAATAATTATGGACGTGTTTTTAATTATGTATGTATACATTCCTCGGACTAATACTCATAATTCTGCTTGTATCAGCAGTATTACGCATAAGACGTAATCAGGAAAACATGAACTAGTTTATCAAGATCCTTTTAGGTATTTTGAAGATAAACCACACTGATATGTGTCTATGGTTATTAACGACATATTTTATAATGGCGTACTAGCTCAGTGGTGAACATTGTTCTCTGCTTTTGAACCGGTTTTTTCACCGTTTTTTTTTTTTTGGGTGCGACTTTATTATGCTAACTCCTGCCTAAGAAACTAACATCACACCCTTCCTCTGATCATAATGCTTCTAAGCATTACATTGAATATGGAAAGGAAAAAATAAGTGCGTGCCTTATTCTGTGCTATATGCCTATAGAAACGGCAAGTTTAAACACACATCGTTTTCATCACCATGATGATAATCTCACAATCACACATCTGCACATGTTTTTATAGTAATAAATTTTTTTTTCATGTTAACATAATAAATGTTTCTACTCGCACAGTACTTGTGGCGAGCAAGCGGGCTGGTGAGCGTAGTGCCAGTACCCTCGCACAAATGACACTACTCCCCTTCACAAGGGCGCTTTGAGTTTGGAAAATTCTCAGCGTCACGTCCGTGAGTCTTAAGAAGGTTATACGTTCATATAATATATAAAAATTAATGTATTAACGTTCCTTTAGTGTAAATATCAGTTACTTTAGGTACAACAAAATCATTTCTCGGCAAAGACAATTTTATCAATGCCCATTACTCACCGGTGATCCTCGAAACGCGTCCCAAATGGTAGGAGACGTATGAGGAAATGTGAGCGCCGAGACTGTGTCCGATGAAATGAAAGTCTTTGACGCTCGCACCGGTCGCCGCTATCAGCTGTCGCAGGAACCTTGAAATGAAAAACAATGTAAGACACACAAAGAAAATTGATTCGCAAAATTTCACGTATAAAAATAAAGCGAGGCCTATATGTGTGGTAAGCACGACCTAGTTTGAACAAAAGAAGAGCAACACGCTCACTCCCACATATATGCACTTTTGCTTCGACACCAAGCCTCCCGCTAGTGTCGGTAATACACACTACAAACATCAAAAACGCAACACGAGTTTTGCCTCTTGACGAGGCATCAATTTTCTTATCCTTTGAAAACATTGTGAGCTATATGCCAACCCATGCACTAGAACTGCGTGTAATACTCTCCAAAATCATCATCATCATATGAGAGGAAGATAGAATATACATATTTGATAATATTGAATTAATTTAAAGTCATAATGATGATAAATAAAAATAAAGAAACCCCTCACGACCTTATACCTTATACTGATCTAGTCATTTTCACAAGTCCTTTCAACCCTCTTTTCACCAGTCGTCGTAACAGGTAGTGAGCAAAGTAGCAGAGGTGACTTCAATAACTATCTTACCCTGTAACATCGGAACCAACTCTTCTAGTGTTCGCTACCGCTCTCCAGTACTTCCAAGTGTTACCACCTTTGCACCAATCAACAGCGATGATGTTCACATCATCCTGTAAAACGCATTTCAAATATATGTTATCTGGATGAGCTTGGATGAGGAGATTTGCTTTAATTTGATAGTACGCGTGTGACCTGGGTTCGGTCCCTTTTGCTGGTATCACTGAAATTGTTAACAGCAATTTTAAACGCTGTGTTTACCTCGTGCACGGCGGTGAAGGAAACCTGCATGTCTGAGAAATAAAAAAAAAATTTACATCCGCTAAATCTCACTGGAGCAGCGTGGCAGAAGAGCGGCAGGCTCGTCTCGTCACTTACTTCAATAAGAAAAAGTTCAGTAACCTTACGATAATATTATCGAGGAAGAGAAGGAAATAACAAAATACATAGCCCCCGTGTCTTCCAATTCTAAAACCAAATAATTGGCGAACTGCACAAGTGTTGAGAACTGTGCGAGTAGACTTCTCTGAGACGTCTTTCATGTAAATGCCATTTTGTTTGTTTTGCTGAAGTTTTTCTCGTCAAAGTTATGTTTCTATATTATATAACACAGAAAATAATGACCGCTAGGCCTACTTTTGTATTTTTAACTACTCACCCATTCAAAAAATGCACGTGTCATATCATTCACCCAAGATGCGTTGCTGTGGCTCATAAATCCATGCACAATCATCACTGTCCTTCTTTTTGGATCGAAGTCTACCCATTCTAAGCCAAACTGTTCTCCAGGGAAAACCTGTAATAATCGATTTAATCAAATAATGTCAAAAAGGTGGTAGTTCATTTCTTGTTGCGATCGCCTCCATTATCGTATCTTGTCCCGTATCCTAAAAGTTCCTACCTACCGGCTCCCTACAAAGCTGCGAATAAAGTACGTAAATCTGTAATAGGGATCATCAATCCGCCTACCAATCGTAGCAATTTCCGCAAGTCCTTCTAATTTAACAGAAGTCTAAGTCCAGCTGTGGTCTGTATTGAAATCGAGGAAACAATTTAATAATCACATCCAAATTCTACTATATCAAAAATAGCTACTCCCCTTTAGCTCTGAATGAGTCTAAAAAGTCTCTATTCCGCAGAAATGCTGGTCTGTAAATAAAGAAATAATATTTGAAAAAAAAGTAAATAATAAGAAAAGTAGTTTTCTGGCGAGTGATCTATCCTCTCAAGAGTATTAGACAAAAGTGTTCACCGCTTTAGACCTTTTTGCCAATACCATAAAATTAAGCGATGGCCTAACCGCAATATATTTCACTTAAAATTAAATCCAATTCCAAATGTTAGAACAACTGTTTCATATCTGAAATATAATATCTTACCTGAACTCTTTCTGGTTTTTTTCGAGACGATAAAAAGAAACGAGTATTGACTTGATCAGCAGAGCCCGGTTGCATATTGAAAAGCTGCTGAGTGAAAGCCCCCAAGCCGAAACAGTCAACGACATCGGGAACCAGCGGACCAGTTTTTGTTGTATCCTAAATAAGAAACAAAATCTTTTAGGTTCTACAAGCCATATGTAGTTCTATTCGAAACAAAATACAGATTCCTAGATAAAAAAGTAATAAAAAAGGCACTGAGTTCCAGCTACTTAGAAGCTATAAGCTTTTACGTTTAAGTGAGGGTTGAGCTTAAGGCGATTGCAAGTTGCTTGTATTAAATATCCCACCAACTTATACATATGCATGCAACAAAAGGCCAACAGGTCGTCAGGGAAAGTAATCTGAGAAAAAATAATGTTATGAAATTATCTCTCCACGCCCCGGGTTGACTGGCAGAGAATGCCAAGAGGCATTAAGTCCGTCTTTTGTAGTATTATTGTTTAAAGGTATTTAAATAAAGTTTAAATAAATATAAATGAAAAAAAAGATGTAAAATTTATGCCGCAATGTTTTAATTAGCACAAATAAAATGAATTATGTGTAAATTAATACATTACAAATCAAACTTATCGAAAGTTTCAATATTTGTTGCTCATTAAAAACCGTCTTAAAACTAACCTAGGAGAGGTCTAAAATGTGGAGGAAATTTATTGTAATATTTTAACAGTATGTGCACAATCGGTTTTACTGGATATTATATATAAGCAACAGAATTAATTCTTGTCGTGTTGAAACAATAGAAATTCTGTTGTTACGACACGTGAAAGGATAAATGCTACTAACTACATTTATTTTCGTACCTGAGACGAAAAATAAATGTGTACCTTTTAATTGTTCTAAAATAATTTAAAATTAAAAAAAATCATTACAGCAGGCAATGATAATCGATTATAAATTAAACACTAGAAGAAGCTTGGTAGTAATTACCTAATACTTATCATACTAATATAATGCATAATACAAAACATAACACTCACAATACATAACTAAACATCTATGCTTAAAAATTGATACTAGATATTCGTTGTAAATATTGTTTCATTGATTCAATTCAAGATTACAACTGGAAATATTGCAAACTTATTTGAACTTTTCACCCAAAAAAAAAGCATCACCCAAAACTTTTCCTATACAATGTCTGCTTTGCATAAAATAGTAAGTTAAGTTTAAGTTACTTAAAAAATAGATAGGTATTGGAAAAAATTACTTTGCACAATTCCACACACATAAACAATAAAATGGCATACATTACCTTGTTCGAACAGAAGAAGAGCACCATCCTACCTCCCACAATTGCGTGCACTAGTTCTATCAAACCATGCCTTCACCACAACCATTACCCACACAAGCACGCCCGAGTGAGTAACCCGACACTAGGTCATATATATGGTATTTTTTCTAACATCTTTAAAATAATGGAATTCGACAAAATAACGCCTGTTTCTTTTTATTATTCAGATAATCTACATAAGGTTCCTTCATTGTTATCATCTTATGTTGGTATACTGTGAAACTAAATGCCACAGTAGCCAACAACAAATTAAGCTTTATTGGTGTTGGCTAAATTTGTTGACTAAGTAGATAATGTTTCCAAAACGTCACAATAAGTCCACTTCAAAAATTAACAAAAATCATACCTCAAATGAGTCATAATCCTGTTCAGGAATCACAGTATTATTATTGTTTTCATGTCCCCAGTTCAGAAATTCCTGGAGATCATCGGGGCTGATGTGATATTCCACTGCAAGAAAACGATATACGAAGTCAAAACCTATGTCAAATAAACGTTTAGTTAAATTTCGGACCATCCATTTGTTCCTTAAGGATAACAAAGCATTTGTAATCTTATTCTATTAAAAATTTACTAGTATGCGTATAATACGGATAATCTTTCCTACTTTTCAGAGTACTATATTCTGCGCCTTAGAGGCCTATTTAAATGCTAAATTTTTGTTAGGCAATACCCCCCTATGAATTACAAAGAAAAGCATGCGATATAACACTTTCAATATTTTTTCATTATTCTTAGTCACGGAGATCTAAATACTTAAAGCGTATCACTCATTCCAAAGGAGTTTCCATTAAACCGATCGAATTATTATTTCTAGATCTTTCCCCGATGATGTCTGTTGATTTGATGTCTGATCCCACGATGTTTTTCTTCACCGCATAGCACGTGGTAAATACTGCACTTAAAATTGCTATTAACAATTTTAGTGGTGATTTTACCGGTACCAGGGATCGTACCCAGGTCATACGCGCTTTGTGAAATTAAAGTGAACGCCCTGACCACTAGACTACCACGGCTCTCAAACAGCATAACGCTCTACATATTCTTATCCACTTCCTTCACCCATTAATGGAGAGGCAAAAAAGAACCATATCATCTACATATTTGTAATTCATCAAGCATCTATTGCCTATGTGACGTCCCACATTAGTTTTTCTTGGCTAATTGATTACATCACTGATTGACGTGAATGTAGATTAAAAAGATCCTATAAGAACTTATAATCGTCGTGTCATTACCCCATTTTACAACATTTTTTCGATTCTCGTAGTAAAATCGCAACAAACTTACACTACTACACTCAGTGCACCTGTCCTTCTAGATTTTCCCAAAGTAGACGTTAGTTAAACATATCAAACGCCTAACACAAGTCTAAAAAACATGCATACACTAATGTATCCTCTGTCTTATAATTGCATACCGATCGCCTGTTCTATTATTTATATATTTGTTATAGATATTACAGCAGTTTTCAATATGTATTTAGTCAAATATCCCCAATTATTGCAAACATTATATGAATCGCTAAAACATGAAATATCACCTAATTCATTAAACGCTTGGAATTTCCCACGCTTCATTTTACGCAAAACAATAAATTCCGGTCCGGTATAAAACAAACAACCTTATCATCATTACTCATATTGGTATTGAGTGTGTAATTCGCATCAAGGCCCGATAATCTATCTTAAAATGGCGTGAAAATAGTTCATCAATTTGCTTCGGTGCATGAATACTTTCTACGCTCACTGGTATGGTCAGTTGAGAATAAAGTTTTTTAGTAGCATGTTTTACTAGCCTGGTGTGGAGCAAATTTTGCAATATAATTTGGACTTCATTATTTTGATACCATATCAATTTATTTTTAAACACCTTACGACTCTCTGAACATATTCGTCCAGATTTGGTTACCGCCGTCCACGTACATCTGCAACACCAGAGGAGCTGCAGATGCGTTGCCGGCCTTTAAGGATGTTTAAGGGATGGGAAGGATGCTAGGAATGAGGGTTGGGGGAAGGGGAAGAGGGCCTCCGCTTACCTCACTCACTAAACGAAACGCAGATTCACAAGAAGCCTCTACTTCACGCCGGAATTTTGCGAGGTCGTGGTACTACCCCGATAGAGCCGGCCCATCCTAGCCGCTTCCCTCTGCCACGTACAAAATCACCTATAATATCAGACCGATTATACATAGTTCGGTGAAGGGCAGCAGCGTGCGCGATATCTGGTATTAAGATCTTCCTACCAAGCGCGGCGATCACGACAAATACTTCCTATGGATTTTGCCTGTGGTACGTTCGTACTGTTAGTAATTCTGTGCCTATGGACTAATTAAAGGCAGTCATAGAAGAATAAGAACTGAATACGTACCGATTGCATACTTAATTAAACAAATTGCCGCTTCACTCGTTACCAAGGCGATAAGTCAACACCGTTCCCATGATTGCATAACACTGGACGTGCATAGATTTTTTAACTATACGTATATTGGTTGTTGCTCGTCTTTCGACAAAATTATATTTTTTTAAATATCTTTCCTTTACAACAAAATAACCTATCGTATGATTATCGGAACTAAAAAAAACTTAGACTCGCCTATTCTTTTTCTTTTTTTTTAAATGTTTAATTACCTTGAAACGGTTAACTTCCTGAATATTATTGCATACTAATGTCAGTTGTCCAAATTTAGACTCTTTTAAGATAAAGCTACTATGATCTATGAAGCAATTGTAGCTTTCTAAGGAACGTAATTTGTGTTCGACGTATTGAAACAATATGAATTCTATTGTTATAAAACGAAATATCTCCAACACTGGTTTAAAAATAACTTACTTGTTTATAACAAGTGTTATCAAAGATGTATAGAGATATACAAAAATGTCATTAATAATACACAATATTCACCTAACACAAATTAGAAGTACGTAAATATTATAGCCCTATAACATAGCCCTAGTAATAACGCTCAGGTTATCATCCACTCATAAACATTCGAAGACTCTACGTTCTGACCTTATCTAGTACTCAATAACAGTTGATCGCGGAACGGCCTGCACGCCACAGGTATCTATAACAGTGGCTTGACATTCAGCACGCAAACTACTGTCAACTGCTGTCCTACTTACCTAAATGATTTTACCGATTAAAGTGAAGTAGCAATTAACAGTGTTTACTTTTTAACTAAATAAATTGTATAGTTTGAAGTTCTAACTAAGCAGTCACCATCTAAGGTATTAAAAAATAAAGTTGTTTTGCACTAAACTGACAAGAACATATCGAGTGCACTCGCAATAAAGTACTTTTAAAAAGTTATAAAATGGAAATTAAAGAATGATTTTAAAATTGTTTCGTTTAGTTACTTCATGAGAAACAACACAGAATTGAAGTAGTTCACACGAAAGAAGTGAAAACTTATACGATTTTTATTTTTACATTGATGTTATATGACGGATATTATTTATCATTTTGATTCAGCGTCACCGACCCGAGTGTGAAGGCTCAGTTTCGTTCGCTGACTACAGAATGAGTGCATGGTGCGTCTAAAGAAGTTTTCACTTCCAAAAATTCAACATTACCGTCTTCTAAATAGTCTATAATGTGGGCAGAATTTGCCGTGTTGTTTGTCCTTTGGTAATTTAGTCGATAATAATATTCCGACGTTAGTCGTAGTTTTTTCTGGGATTTTCCTAAATCATAAATATAAAGTAATTTATTTCGTCATCTGTTAGCAGCGACGAGATTTTCAATAGCTTCAATCAAAGCCCGTCTCTAATTATCAAATAAACATGATTACGGAGCTACTGTTGGTAACCAATACGTCTGTTCAAATTATTTTTGATTTTTTCGATTACCTTAAAACTTTCAGCAAACATATCTAAACGTCCATTAGTTCATTTATTTTCTAAATTTAACTTATGTTTGCGTGATATCAGTGTTAACGTGCCTTGGACCCTTAAACTGGGAAGTAAACTTAGACGATGGTCGAACTTTCCTTAAATAATAATGGTCGAAAATTCCTTAAAAAACACACGCAAGCCACATGAGAAAAGAACACTCCGAGTCGTCGGCTTCAGCTAACACGCTAACTTCAACATGGAGATATCGTAAATTTATTTATATTTAGCATTATGCGTATACAAAGACAATAAAATAATTCACGATTATTCGTGTTATATAAGCCTAGAAGCCTAGTTATGTTACTCTTATACCCTTGGAAGCAATTGTCTTTTTTGAAACACGACCTGAGCTCTGGTAGAGTATTTAGATTAAAGGCAAACATATAAAGAAAAAATATTATTGTGAGCTTATAACCACGCGATAGAAGTTTTGAAATCCATTTTTTTATTTCTCTAGTAATGAAGCAATTAATCATATTTGTGAATTAATCATTCAGTGAATATTTGCATTTATTAGACTTCTTCATTGCTATAATATTCTGAGAATGAAACAATAGGTTTATGGAGACTGAAATATGTTACTTACTATTTTCAGAAATAGACTCAGAAATAGGCTCAGTTTCGTTCACTGCCCAGAAAAAGTGTGCATAGTGCATCAAAACAAGTTTTTATTTCAAAAGAAAATACATTGATTTAGTAGAAATGGCCGCACAAAAAATTAAATGTACATTTAAAATACAAAAGAATACATACAAACAAACATACTATAAAAATTGTAAAGAAAAGTTGAGCGAAAATGTAGAACCAATGAAAATGGCTGTAAGCACTCTGAAAGACGGACTCTGTGTGTTTACCTCATAACCGTGACGCCATAAAAGGAGGAAAACCTGAATCCTGCCTGGGACAACAGGCAACTCGATGTGTAAAAGATAATGAAGTACATATTATTTTTTAGGAAATAATACACAACCAACTTGTTAAACTTTATTACTTAGTTGCTTCAAATCTTTGCCAGAGCGATCTTGAAAGTAATAACCCGGCCGAATTAGACTTAATAAGATGAAATAAATGACGTCAGTCTTTATAGTCCTCGCTCGGATTACAATAAATTTAAAAATGTAACATTGATTTGTAATGTTATGGATGTTTTAGGTTCTTTAGAACCCACAACATAATGAAATAAATTTCAGGATGTTTTGTTTTGTCAACGTATCTGTGACGCCGCTTCGTCTTTCCTTTTGGATTAATATAGAGAGATAAAATTATGTACATCAACGTTTGTATTATATACCCAGATGTACAATATTATTTCCCGCCCAGATAACTGTTATATCACAGAACTTCTTTACATACTTAGTTACATTCATTAAATTATTTTTTTTGATTTTAATGATAGTTCAATAAACCAAATGATGGCGGAACCTCTATTCAAATTTGCCGCCAAACCCCTCACGAACCCAAACTAGTGCGAGGGTCTTTTGCTGGCGCTTTCTTGGAGATGCCTATGTTTAGTAGAGGATTTAAATAGGCTGATGGTGAAGAAGAGGAAAAAATAAGTCAACTAATCAATTTTTAAATAATATTTCAATATTATTAAAAGCTAGTATTTATACTAGCTTTTGTACGTGATTTCATCAGTCATAATCTTTCAGTACGACGTAAATTTATTTATAATATTGTTTCTTCAGAAATAGACACGTTTATTCATAAGTTTCCGAACAGTGTTTTTTTTGTGTATGAATCCTATTTTGGTCAATCCCATTTTTTCTTGGTTAAATATATCACTGTGTTTTTTTACTTTCGAATGACGAAATCGACAGCACAGTCGTGTAGTTTTTGCGTAGTACTTCTTAATTCAGGTATTTTCCCGGGAATAACAGTATCGGAGATTTTATAATGCATATGTGCAATGTAAACCTTTTTCTAATTGATGCAGTAGTTATTGCGTCAATTATTAGCAGTAGTATAAGTATTTTAAATTATTTCTTTTACTTCGGAGTTGGGCGTGTATCTATACATATCACATGCAATGGAACTTCAAATCCTGTATAGCACTGATGCCTATTTCACGAGAGGGTAGGGTAATAAAAGAGGAAAGTATAGTACAATTTAAACGTGCCTTTCCAGAAGAAATCGGCATACACTGCAGTACGGTATGGCTGTGTGATACTGCTACCAGAATAACTGGCATTGCGATAGTACCCTTATCCTGACACGGTATCTTATGTAGGAATCCTAAGAGCTAGTACACTATTATTACAAACAATATTAACAATGGTTATGCTTACACTCGTCTGTTGTAACCCAGGAACGCCCGGCATACACATTTACACTAATTAAGATCAACCCACAAACAAAACATGATAACCTTGACAAAAGCTGCATTTTATATCATAAAGAAAATACTATATTTTAAATAAATATTTTTTATGACGCCCGCGGAAGATTTATGGAAAACAAGACTTCACCAAGCGTCGTGCTCGGCTTTATAAACGATACAAACTGTAGCAGGTCGCAACATTGCAACGAAATATATAAACGTCATTGACATTGGGCGAGTAAACTAATTTGCAGAAAAGTTTGCATTTGTTTCACACTGTACTTTATTATGAGATGTGCAGGAAATGTGTACAATCATACAGATAATTACATACATTTTTATATTACGCATATATTCCTTTGTTAAATTGCGATAAATATATTTTATTTTCATTTGTTATCAGTAATTGTTTTATGAATCATTAAAATTAAGTAACATCTTGTTATAATGATCGATGGATTTTATTATTTAAATACAAAACGTTACCTCCCCACAGGTAGTTTAATTACACATATTGCACATGCACAACACCCAGAACCGGAACAATTATTTGTACTTTGTAATCCATACAAATACTTATTTCATGCGGCAATCGAACCCGCAACCCGCAGCCCCGCAGCTAAACTCTTAGCCACTACGTCACCGAACCGTCTATTCTTCGAATTCGTCTGTACTCGAGCTTCAATTTATATATTTATATTTAAATTACAATTTAATAATCTTACTATTATATCTACTGTTGATAGCTCTAAATATATATAGAGTAAGTAATGGATAGTTTAGGTTACTCATAAACTAAGTGTAACGCTGATGAATGATAGGATTTCTAAACAATTATGTTACATTATACGAATATATAAAACACGCCTGTCGTCAATACTGTTAAGTAGAGATTATAGATTTCCATCCAGCGTCGCGCAACGGTTCCGCAAACTGCTCTCGCCTCTCCGGGATATTACTCCCGGAAATTCTTCGCACCCTTGCCTCAGGCACCGAAAACCCGGAACCTTTGTTAGGGTGTCTGGTTCGTAGTGTCACATTATTACACTAAGGCTTGCCGCGGCCTAAGAGGCCCACCGGCGTGGAGCCAAAATATTTGAGCACCCTGGCCCGAAATGGTGTTACTCGATTGTATTCTATTTACGTAACATTTAAAAGCCAAACACTACACTGACGCATCATTAAATCTCCAGATCCACAACAATTATAGCGTTGATGATGATGATGTCGTCCTGCCCAATTTCAACAACGGTAACTACGTAGTATTGTTAATTATTCTTATGTGTGTGACCTGACCACTAGGCTCATCTATTATATATATCTTTAACTAGGCTACCACGACTCAAATTTCAATACTGAAAAATTTTCAGTCCTCAAATATCGCAAATCTCATCTATCTCAAATGGAAAACAACCTCACCCCCACCAATTTTCTTGAAAAGAATTTTTCTTGAAATCTATTAATTTAACATTACTTTTATTCTCGTTAACCACTCTAACTGATCCTAAAAGTTGTATCTAGAATGGTTCACGACAATAGTCGAAAAGCGTGCTCGAACCTGCGCTGTCATGATTGGCAGTCCGCACCCTAAATCATTTGGCTATTGACGATAAGTAATGTAATGAATGTAATGACCCTGCGCTCTACAACTCGGTCACCAATCTTTCATGAAAGACATTGATCATTAAGTTGTTTTTTTTATGACAAAGGCGGCAAACGAACAAGCAAGCGGTTCACCTGATGGTAAGTGATTACCATCGCCCACGTACATCTGCAACACCAGTGGAGCTGCAGATGTACGTGGGCCACGCTACCACGTTAAATCTATACCACTACTGACGCTTTCTTGGTTTGATTTACGAGAATGTCAAGCGTATTAAGCACTTTGACGGTTATGATTTGATTCTACACGTTGCTTTACCTATTTAAAGACCCTGGCGATAAGTTTGTCACATTTACAAACATGTCAGGGACACAAAATATTCATATCACAATAAAGTGAGTCCCACTTTTCGAATACTCGGTGACATGGATGTAGGTCATTGTCAGCCCTACAATTTGTTCGGATGGATTGATTACAAATCTAAGAAATGTAAGTGGTGTAATTGTTTCACTATTGAAAATCTGCATTTATCAGAGTGTTAAATTCCATAGAAATTAGAAAATATACTTATGTAGAAATTAAACTTTAGGGATAAATATTTACTCCTATCCTTTTGCTGGTGATTAAATTAAACTAATTGGACAATTTCGGGTTAATGTTCAAGACATTTTGGAGTGTATGATGAGAGATAAACTACTTGCACCGTTTCGGCCCCGCACTTTTTTCCCGTTTCATATCACTGTATCTACCTACTATTTGAAGGTTTCATTTACAGTGTTTTTATATCATTATCAATGTAGGGAGATCTGTATAAAGGAGTATAGAGAAAATAGATCTGTATATAGTGACATTCTTAGTACGTTACTAGATGACGACACGGTTAGTACTACTGCTCGTAATAAAAAAATTCTAATTAGCGAAATATATATGAATGAGGAAAAAAATGTTTTTTAAACAACTTATACAGCCCGGTAATTATAATGAAACAGCCTGTCATAGAGAATATTTTACTGACCTTGCTAAGAGTGGATCAACGCAAGGTATCTTTGTCGGTTCGTGATGTAACTCTTATAGCACGGGTTAGGTTAAGAGGTTAGAAAGTTAATTTGTGTTATTTCACACTACTTCTGGAAATGAAGGAATACGACAGAACCATAAAAAGTAGACATACTTCTATGTCTACTTGTGTCAAAGAGATATTTGAGTTCTTTAAACAGTATGTGTTGGGTCAGAGCTAAAAATCAAAAAATATCTTGTGGCTAAATCATTTAATTGATATTTGATATAAGACTCAGAAAAGTCATATAGAATGTCAGGTCTAATTTAATGTTGTACAGTCACATCCACAGTGTGTAGTCTTGATTGATATTTTTTTACTCTAAGATTATAAACAAAAAATGGGTATACCTTTATGATTAATGATTTAATCATAACAAGCCCGTAACGTTATTGATATATAACGAGTATATACTGAGTGTTTTCAGCACAAATGGACTTGACAAAGAGACCCATATACCAAAATATTTTATTTTGGTATATGCGTTTTTTTTTAGTAAATATTTTAATTGTATTTAGAAGCATGAATTATATAGTAATCCTTATAGAATAGAATAAAAAACAAGACCAGCCAAGTGCTGGGACTTAGGTGTCAGAGTTTCCGTTTAGTCATTTAATTTTCCTATATTATTCTGTACAAGGATAAACACCGGTAAATTCATAAAACGGCAATGTGTCAAACATTTTCCATCTGGGTTTAAAACTAATGATGTCAATAAATAATAGGTAGCTATCACACTACAACCGAATGACGATTATATAAAATTTTATGTAATTTGGAATGAAATATAAGTTATTAACCTTTACCTGTCACATTATACATATTAAGGATTTTCCCCAAATATTTTTATTCAAATTGACTGATGGAAAAAACCCCATAGCGTAAACACACATTTATTTGTCAGAAGTTCTGTAAGACAATAATGTTGTAAGTACATAAAATAACTTCAAACGTGAATAAGACCTGCACCATGCATTCGATACTATAATACTATAATTACTTTTAAAGTATAACTACTTTTAAAACCGCGACGAAATGAAAGACCTCAGCATTAAGCAACTGAACTTAACTGAAAGTTTGACAGTGAACAATAACCTTTAATGGCTATCATAATCTCTGGCTCTGGTCGCAGGATTAGCCAAACCAGATCGCAGTGTTGGGAGTTCTATCAGTGAGGTACTTGTAAACATAGTAAGATCATCTTTCGACGGGCATTATTTTTATTACTAAACAAGAATTAACATTCAGGCTTATCCCTCATAAGGGATGGCAGAGATAATAGGTTAAAATTTGGTGCTAATCAGCGTAAGAATCAGCCACCCACTTTCTTCCATCCCGCCGTGGGTGTCGTAAAAGGTAACTAAGAGAAAAGCCTTTAAAATGGCAATGGTTACCGACAGATGACAGGATAACCATCTTGAAAAATTAAACATACCGATGATTGATGATGGAGTGTAAGAGTGAATATATCATCTTTTTCTCCAACGGTCAACCTCACCTGCAAGCGGTGCTCTTTGCGGACTAACGGACAAGGCTCTGGCGACCGCCTGATGGCCGAAAAACCATCCAAATATTCCGAACCCAAAAATAACACTAGCAATGGGCAGCAGCATCACGTCGGGGTCCTGACAATGCGCTCATCAACCAGCCTGCCCAGCATGATGCTGATGATGAATATAAATTCTATATTAGATTTTTTTTTAGATATTTGAATAAATTTTTGAGTATGTTATGTAGCTAACACAATAGTTCGTGGAATTTACTAAACGCTCTATTTGTATTAGTGTCTATTTATATCAAATTCGTTAAACATTCCTTAAATTTTTAAATGTTATCAGCACAATAGTCTTTTTTGTAGATAAAATGTGTCATCGGATCGGATCGCTGTTTCATGATCAGACAGGTAGACAAGAAAAACAGTAGCGGCCACCGCTATTATCTATTGTATATATATACATATCTTTGACATTGCTTAGGATATGGTATACGCAGGAGTTTTTACGAGTCAGCATCTCAATGAGAATTTTTAGATCATAGTTGTGACATAGATCACACAAATAGTTATTAATTCTCCCATGCTTTAAAGTATCAATGTTAAAGCTTGACTTGCAAGTTTTAAATAAGTCATGTAAAAGTTTATCTAACTTATCCAAAAAAAAATTTAGGGTTCGACGAGGAAGTTCTATAAACAGATATTATAGCTAACTTGTGTTAAGGAATTTCAACACCACAAGTTTCGAATATTTTAGGCGTTGGAAAACTTAACATGAAAAATGTCTGGTTCATCATCATCATCATCATTTCAGCCTATCAGAAGTCCACTCCTGAACATAGGCCTCCCCCAAAGATTGCCACGAAGCTCGGTCCTGAGCCACCTGCATCCATCGACTTCCGGCAACACTGCGCAGGTCGTCACTCCATCTTGTGGGGGGTCGTCCTACACTGCGTTTGCCTGTACGTGGGTACCACTCGACAACCTTTTTTCCCCAACGGTTGTCAGTTCTGCGAGCTATGTGGCCGGCCCATTGCCACTTCAGCTTGCTGATCTTTACGGCTATGTCGGTTACCTTAGTTCTGCTGCGGATATCATCGCTGCAGACTCTATCACGCAGAGAAACACCGAGCATAGCCCTTTCCATAACGCGCTGAGGAACTTTGAGCTTCCTCATACGGGCTGCAGTGAAGAACCAAGTCTCGGATCCGTATGTCATCACTGGCAACACGCACTGGTTGTATATTTTGGTCTTGAGGCTTTGCGGTATACTCGACGAGAAGATATAACGTAGTTTCCCGAACGCAGCCCAGCCGAGTTGGATTCGTCGATTGTTCTCTGGGTCGAAGTTGGAGTTACCTAATCGGACAATTTGTTCCAGGTTGTTACTAATAAAGTGGAATTGTAAACTACGGATTTCCCTAATTTGTTGCTGACATTTTAATAACTTTATCTATAGCAATATGAACAAATAACCATTTCATCCAACGCAATAATTATTTTTAGTGAGTTTCAACGTCTGAACAACGGCCAGGTAATAACACAAGCTGAGTTGCAAGTTTATTAGTAATCATATCCAGAGTTAATGATTTGTTAGTTTTTTTTTTTGATACGTGAGACGAAATGCCAATATCCCAATAGTTCAATTATTTAGGTAACTTTTAAAAAATATTTACCTAAATAATTAATAAAATACTTTTTTTATAAACTAGTAACTTATTTAAAAATCTGCCAACATTATGATTAACTCATATTTCTGTACCTAGTTTTAGAGGCAATGTTGACATTAAATGAATTTAACGTCATAAATTTAAAACTGTTCGGAAATTGGTTTGTAGAAATTCTTATTAATTCTTACAAGCGTGGTAATTCGTTTTAAGCGTGGTAGAGACAAGCGGCGGTTTTAGCTGCTGTTCAAATGGGCCGGCTCGACCGGATTGGTACCACGGCCTCGCAGAATACCGGCGTGAAGTAGAGGCATCTTGTGCTTCTGCTTTTCGTTCGGTGAGTGAGGTAACCGGAGGCCCACACCCCCTCCCTATTCCCCTCCTCTTCCCTCCCATTTCCCAAATATCCTTAAAAACCGGCAACGCACCTGCAGCATTTATGGTGTTGCAGATGTATGTGGGCGACGGCAATCACTTACCATCAGGTGAACCGCTTGCTCGTTTGCCGTCTATTCCATGAAAAAAAAACGACACTTCTTTCTTAAAAATTAAAAATCTAAATAAATGTTATACAAAATTGAAGCCATAATTTATTCGGCGTATTATGTTGTTGTATTGTGTTGTTAAATAACGATCAATCATTTAATTATGTTGAGTTGAATGCTACCCAGATAACGTAAAGTATACCACAGTACTCGTATGGCAAGTCCATCCTACGTTGCATCCTATGATGAGCCGTTCTGGAAGGAGAGAAAAAGATGTATTTATCGGGCATAAACACGATATTTTAAAAACAGTCGGAGATGTAACGAAAACCTGGGCCCTCTGAACTCTGAGCCCTGGTGGGTCACCTCATCATTAATTATTTTTCTTGAATCATTGAATTTTACTTAATGATACTCTTTGTTGATCAAATCGACTTTCTATTTCTTTGAAGCAAGGGTTGTGCAATTACTCTTCCGCGATCAGATTCTATTACCTCATGGTGCTTTATTATCACGTAACAGGAAGTAAATATGAAAATATTCCTACATACATTAAGCGTGGTAGAGCCAAGCGGCAGCTTTAGCTGCTGCTAGAATGGGCCGGCTCGACCGGATTGGTACCACGGCCTCGCAGCATACCGACGTGAAGTAGAGGCATCTTGTGCTTCTGCGTTTCGTTCGGTGAGTGAGGTAACCGGAGGCCCACACCCCCTCCCTATTCCCCTCCTCTTCCCTCCCATCTCCCAAATATCCTTAAAGAACGGCAACGCACCTGCAGCTTTTATGGTGTTGCAGATGTATGTGGGCGACGGTAATCACTTACCATCAGGTGAACCGCTTGCTCGTTTGCAGTCTCTTCTATAAAAAAAAAAATATACACAACACTACCATGAAGATATAGCTATATTATTTATATACTTTGGTGGGGACTGTAAATAAAAGATATAACAGAGGTGTTGTTCATTTTTACTAAAGCACAAACATTTCATAATGAGAGATTTAAATAAGTATGCTTTTTTCTTTGTTTCTGTGACCATACCCGTTCACATTTTCTCTGCTACAGAAAGAGGAAAAGATCCCCACCCTGAAATTATCTTAGATTAAAATCAATATTCTGCAACATAAGAAATACAAATTTCACTTTTTAATTTTATTTAAATCTACCGTTTCGAAATGAGGTTCCTCTGACGGAAATTGAACTCTGTAGTTTCTTTCGCCTGTTTCTTCTCCATCTCACACATCCCCATCTCGTAATTTAAAATAAAATTTAATAAAATGGACCTGATTGAGGCAAATCCTTAGCCCCTAAAAGATACAGGTATAATCTTTTTTTTTTCACTTTTAAGCCAAAGGTAATCAAATTAATTCCTTGGTAACTGCTCTACAAATTAACAAATTTAGAATATATATTTTTTTAATATTAAATGAATAATTAAATTAAAAAACTAAAGACATAGACCGTCTAATATTTATTTGTAAATAACTAAAGATACCTACATGTAAATTTAATTATATTTTTCTTTGCTAGTTTCATGCACTGGCAATTTTCGTATTGACGCTCTCATTGGACGAAACGAATAACCGTTCAAAATTCAGTACAACTGTCTTTAAGTTCAAACGCTTACCGTTTGAAATCTCCTTTGTGAATTTGTCAACAATCATTAGTTACTTTGCTGTTAATATTTAACCTTTTATTTGACTTTAATTTATTTTTTAAGTTTATTTATAATGACGTCGATCAAAGAAGACGAAAAGAAAGAAATTCCTGAAATAATTCACGATCCTCAAACGAACTGCACATATCAAAGACTGAGGTTTTTTGGGAAGGTAAGATTTTTATACTTTTTAACTATAACTTTAATGTTATAAGTTATTATTAAAATGACAAATTATTTCATGTTTTCTGTTAGGTTCTTTTCTTTCGTAAGTTAAAGTGCCTACTGTGTTATAACTATACAAATAACGGTCGCATTGTCATAATGCGCAATCCGCTGACAAATTATTTGAAATTAACTCCATTTCCAAACATTATATAACATTTAAGGGTGGTTTTGCAAAATGCTACGAGATCCAAGATATTGCAACAAACCAGGTGTACGCTGGAAAAATTGTATCAAAAAAGCTGATGGTAAAGGCGAGTCAGAAAGAAAAGATGGCTCAAGAAATCTCTATCCACCGTTCGTTACTACACAAACATGTGGTGGGCTTCCACAGCTTCTTCGAGGATTCGTTAAACATTTACATTATATTGGAACTATGTAAGAGAAGGGTGAGTGTTTTTAATAATGAAAAAACGATTATCTGTTTACTTGTTAAATACTTCACCAGTTAATATAAAGACTAAAACATAACTATAATGTTTACTCCACTTTTTTCAGTTTCACTTATGCATATCCTATGTCCCATTTAACAAATTGCCTTACTCATTTTCTTTTTTGTCTCCTGGATGAGTTAGTAAAATCATTGTAGTTCTTTTCATGGTTATCCCATATTCATCTAAATTATTTCACTTTTTTTTTGGTATGTGTTCCATTGTTGTTTTGTGAATGTTTTAAATATAACATAAATTCTCACTCCTGTTATCCAGAGGAGTAGAAGACATGCCTCACTTCACAAGTTAACATGCACCTTTTAGTTTACATACTATCACTTATAAAATGGCAAGGAACCACAAAATAATTTTAAATCACCAAGTAATAGTTTCTCATTCATATTATTTTTACACCCTTACTGGAGTGTTTAATTTCATTAGTTTTATAATATCTAACACCTATTAAAATAAATCTAAAATATTGCTACAGTCTATGATGGAACTACATAAGCGAAGAAAAGCTATCACAGAACCAGAGACACGGTTCTACATGCATCAGATTTTACTGGGAGTGCAGTATCTACACAGCAAACGCATTATACACCGAGATCTTAAACTTGGAAACCTGTTCCTAGATGATGACCTACATGTTAAAATTGGTGATTTTGGGCTAGCAGCTAAAATAGAATTTGAAGGTAACATTAAGAAATGTCATCTACAGTTAGGCTATGAATTTCATTTCAGAATTCATTACACTACTATGACTACATCAGCCTTCTTTAGTCCACTGCTGATAGTAGATCTCTCCATGAACCACCAGTAAGACTTCACTTGTTGAAAGGTTTGGACATACCATACTGGGCAAAGTGGTTCAAGGAAGGGCCAATACTGCTCTTTACTAATCAGTAGTATTTGAGTTTTGGAAATTCAGACAGATATTCTGCCATTACTCCATTGCCAGTCTTGTTTGTTTGCTTGCTTGCAGGGTGCACCACTTACAGGTGAGGTTGGCATTGGGAGAAAGAGATAGCATATTCTCACATTACAAATTAAATGTTTAGCACCATATGCACAAGATCTTGATGACCTACTTGTCAACCTCCTGAATTCATTTTATTTGATTCATATCTTAACAAAAATATTGAAATTCTTGAAAAATTTCTCAACACTGATACGGAGCTATAATCTAAACAATGATTGGCACCATATAGTAAAAATTTGCGCAAGTGATGAATTGCATCAAGTTGTTAAACATTATATCATGATACTAAAAATAATTAAATGACAATTTTTTTTCTTAGACAGACCATATTTTCTGTAGTTTTTTTTAATTTTTGAGTCATATTACACAATATAATTATTTTAGGTGAGAGAAAGCAAACTTTGTGTGGAACCCCAAATTATATTGCACCTGAGATACTGACTAAGAAGGGGCACTCCTTTGAAGTGGATATATGGAGTTTGGGCTGCATCATGTACACACTGCTTGTGGGAAAGCCGCCTTTTGAGACATCCACCCTCAAAGATACCTATAAGAGAATAAAGCAGTGTGAATACAGGTATGTATTTTATTTCAGTATTTGGCAAGTTAATTACTAAGCTAGAAAATTATACTTATATTTCTTAATGTTCTATAACTAAATAAAAGAATTGTTAAATTACTGCTTGTTTATATCCAATTTATTGACATATTTTGCACAAATTAACATTATACACTATTTACAAAAGAATTGTAAAGAGGCAAGTTGGCACTTGGAAATAAATATGGTATAGACATGCACTTGAACAATTTTAAAGCAAGTATGCATGGCATCTTGTCAAGTAAACAAGTTATTCATATGAGTGAGTAAACAAGGTGTAGATATTTGCCATTAGTCTCCTATTTATGCAAGATCAGAAATATGTCTACTGGTAGTTGTGTTTGTGTACCATCCAAATGTAGTACTGGACATGTAGTCAAAGTCTAACCTTTTCTATTCAATTTAGGCTTAGGTTATATAAGCCCTTACGAACATGGGAATCTGCACCAGTTCATAAAACATAATGAAGAAGAGACTTAGAGAAGAACCAGCAAAAAACTCTAATATTTTTTTTAAAGCATTCGATGATATTTATAAAGTAATAAATACAACGTTAAATTATGTTACATCATTGTCTTCAATATAGTGATCTATTTTATAGTAGGCCTTTTGTAACAGAGTTTGTTAATTTTTTTTTGTTATGTTATGTTAACACCCTGGTTAACGGGAAGGTAAAGACAAACATGTGTGCCTGTGTTCACAAAGTAAGGTTAAAAAAAAAGTGTATTTGACTACTGGTAGGTGAGTTTGTGTTACTACTGAACACCATTTACCAGGGTGTTTATTGCAAATACATGTGATGAACATCACATCTTTATTTAACAATTTTGACTGAATTTTATTAGGTATTATCTGGCAGTCTTCTGTTGTAGTTCTATGTAACAAAGTTTTGGTTTTAATAATACTTGTGTACCACAATACAATATTTATGTTTGTGTTGCATTGCTTTTTATGTGGTACAACTCACATATTATGCAATTCTGTGTAATATGCATGGAGAAAATAAATAATTAAAACACTAACTTCTATCAAAAGCACACTATAATATAAAAAAAAGTCATTCAATATATAAAGCAGAAACAATGTTTTTGCTAAAAAATTCTCATTCAAATTTTAATCCTTATAGATTATCTAAGATTTAAGTTATCATCCTCATTAAGAAACCTGCCTTTGCTATTGCATAACACTGATCGCAATTGTAGTAGAAATTGGTATTGATTTGAATTAAATTGCTCACTCACACACTGCTTGTATAGCTTAGTTATAAAAAATATTATAACAATAGAATTTGTATTTTTGCATATAACACTTCAAGAATTAAACTGGACATAATCTGTGGAATTAATTGTAACTTCAAATTGAAACCTATTGCTCCAACAAATACTATCAGGGCTGCACAAAAAACATGCTGATTAAGAAACCTGAGCCTTCACTCCTAGGATTGCGGATTTGAATTTAAATAGAAACTGATTGCTACTACGAATACCATCAGTGTTACACAAAAGGTTTTTAATGATGACTTAAGAATTTATTGTCCCCATAAATGGTTAAAAACACTGTCCAACACGTTCTTTGGAATAAAACGGTTTCAATTTGGGCTAGGAAATTATAATATAGTACAAAAATATAGGGAGAATATTGGTAGTAGGACCAGCATTAGTGTCCCAAACTCCTAGGACAAAAGGAATAAAAGACTGACATGTTACTGTAATTTCTATGACAAGTCAGTGACAATATAATGTCATACGTGGTATGCGCGACTTTTGCCGCTGCTCGAATGGGCCGGCTCGACCGGAGTTGTACCACGACTTCGCAGAATACGGGCGTGAAGTAGGAATCTTGTGCTTCTGCGTTTCGTTTGGTGAGTGAGGTTACCGGAGGCCCTCACCTCCCCACTTTTTTCTTTTTTTTTTAGTTTAACATGGGGGAAAGGTGCTCGCACCTACCCGTCTCCGTCTCCGGTGACTGGTTATGTCGGGATCAGCATTGAAGGTGCCGCACAGACTAAAACCCCCACGCTAGATCTGCTGTTGCCCTAGTGGCCTGTACAGCTTCATCGTTAGAGACTCGCGAGCAGGAGGCCCGCAAGTTAAACCTCCGTCCATCATCCCTCCCATCCCCAAATATCCCTAAAGGCCGGCAACGCACGCGAAGGTAGTCACTTACCATCAGGTGAGCCTCTCGCACATCTCCTCCTTTCCAAAAACAACTTTTTATTAACATGATTTTTAATTTCTGTATCATATACTTGACAACTACATGGTTAAATATAGACCATCCTCCCAAGTCTGGCTAAATATCTACTATACAAAACTACACTAGGCGGGTACCACATATGGAAGCTTTGTCACTGGGTATATCAAGCCTATATCAAGAACCCTGGACCCGTTTAATACGTACAGTCCTAGGGGAATCTGAACGAGATAATAATGAGATTTTTGCAAAAAAATAGTTTCACAATCTAATAATAGTGACTTTTTTTCAATCGGACTGTTGTTCAGAACATATATTATATCATTTCAGCCTATCACAAGTCCACTGCTGAATATGGGCCTCCCACAGGAATTTTTATATATTAACATGGCTTAAATTGCAAACTTCTTCAAAATTTAATTTTGTCAACATATATACATAATAAACAGAGAAGACTGAATATGAAGAATTGCATAATATGTAACTTTCACTACATACAAATCAATGCTACAAAAATATGATTGAATATTGCATTGTAGGTTCACAAGTATCATTACAACCGAAATGTTGTTACATAGAAATGCAATGTAAGACTTTGCCAGGTAAACATTACAATTTATGATATATCGCTTAATTAGTTCATCGAACATTGTATTAGAACAGATACCTATACACTAAAAGGTATAACCTCTTTTCTATAATAATAACGAACTTTTTGTATTGTCAAATAGCGAGGGGATATACCTAGCCCTGCACGCATGTTGCGCGGGACCGTGGAATACTTTCGGTACACGGTTCGCTCAGGCGGTAGTCAACGACAATACGCTCAAACAGCGTTACAGGTGGTTACATGCGTCATTGTAATGGTATGCGGTGATGGAACTTGTTCCGGGCCAGGCTTCTGTTTTAACATGTGTGCGTACTACTGGAGCCATACACGTATCGTTCTATGTCGCCTCGTCATTAATTTTTCTGTATTAAAACAGCTATAATTTAATTAATAAAGTTATTTACTAGCTTCCATTCATATCTGTATCATTATGGTTGTAGACCTTGGTGTTATCGACTCGAAAATCGTATCACTTTTTAAGTTACATCTAAATAACCAAGCGTTTGTTGTGTGTTTTCAGTTATTAACAAAAAGAACGAATAACTAAAATTCCAGTCATGCAAAAATTTTAAAATCCATAACTCCAATTGCTCTAAAATAAAAATGTTTAAGATCCGGTTGCAAATCATCTGCCACCACCACTTCAGATATCAGAGCCCTGTCACCTGTTCCTCTTTCATTGTTGTAAATTTGACTACATAAATTTAAAACAGGATTCCTTCATCACTACGGAAGCCTGCAGCATCGATGATAGTGCTGCAACTACAATCTAATCCCGCACGAAGACCATCCGTAGACAAGTTGCTTCAACACGAGTTCTTCTCGTCGGGCATAATGCCCGCTGCGTTGCCTCTGTCCTGTCTTACCACGGCACCCAGGACCGATCAATTGGAAGGTGTATCCATACATCGACGGCCGCTTATTGAAGTTAACGGAAATGGTAAGGTGTATAAGATTGTAATTTTCTTTCGACAACATTAGGTACACACGCGTCTTGTAAGATGGATTTTGTAAAAGTCGATTGACAGAAATGCTCGAAGAATTTCATGATTTTCGAAATATATTCCGGTATAACCATCTCAAATATATAATATACAGGTTGGATGCGAAGTTACAATATTAAATGAAAACTCTCTCTTCTATTAAATCAATACTCTGTCGTTGCCTAGACTAATTAGAATAGAATAGAAAAAATCATTTATTTACCATAAATACATAAAAATGAAAATAATGAATTTGATTTCATCAATACATTGAAGTAAAAAATCAAGAATGTAAAGTATAATATAAGAATATAATATAATAAAGTAGATGGAGATTTATGGAATTGTCATGTAATGTATTATAAATAACACTTAAATGTACTGTCTATTTGTCTTACCCTTACAGGGTATGTATCTTTTGAACTGTAATCGATAGCCCGTTAAAACTCACACAATATCGGATATTACAGCGTATATCCTAACAAATAATAATAAAAAAAAAAATTGGAAAACCTTGAAAAATATATAATTAATATATAATATAACCTTTTTTCGTTTAAGGTACAAGAACGGTTTTTTGTTTTTGCTCTGTAGTATAAACTCTTATACATACAAGTGTCAAACTTCTATGTACGAGGGGGGGGTTTTAAGTTCACGGAATGAGGGACAAGGAGGGAAAACAAAAGTTCGTTTTTTTTTTTATTATTATTTGTTAGGATGGATATACGCTGTAATATCCTCGGAGGAAAATTTCTCTCTATAACTTCAATCGGAGCTAGATCTGGACTATAGGGTGGGTGATTTAAAATATCGAAGCCCACCTTGTACAGGGCAGCCAGAGCAACACGGCTTTTGTGGACGGGCGCATTGTTGTGCAAGAGCAGGACACCTCTGCTTTATTTTCCTCTTCTCTTTTCTCCGGTAATAAAGACACTTTTATCCTTATAATCGATCAACAAGATTCCTTCTGAGTCCAAAAAATTCTGTCGCCATAAGTTTTCCGGCTGACTGAGACACGTTAAATTTCTTGGCGAGGTGCTGCACCTTTTTTTATGCCGCTGCACCTTGAGTCTTGCTTAGACCCAAGTTCAAGTGCAGGAAAGGTCTATTCGTAATGCTAGTTGGCGTAACTAACAGAGTTTGAGCGATATAATAAGGATAACGGCATTGAAGTTGAGCGGCAGATACATTCCAATTCCGTAAAGCACTACAAAATTACAATAAGCTGCTTCTAATTATGTCAAGAGATGCCATAAATTATAGAAGAAAAGCTGCTTGTATGATCAACTTGCTTTTATGAAGATATCTCAATTGTTTCTATTAACATATTATTTTTAGATCACATGGCTATGGCGGTGGACTCGCCACTAAAACGCAACGCAATCGCTGCTGAGCCACGTGCGGTAGAACCGAACTCGCACAGGCAGAATCTAACTTTACTGCGCGATCAACTTGCGGCGTTACTACATAGTAAAGTGAGTACTTAAGTTATCATTGCATGGGAGACATGTGATCTGCGGCAGGCAATAGAAAAATCCAGATTAATCCTAGAGTACAAAATTTGGAACATCCTAATTTGAGCTTACACTGCATACAAGCATGGTCATGGCAAAAGTAACTGTTAATTCATATTTTTAAGCTTTATGTAATTATCATATTTATTTTTATGCCTCAGATTATTGTATCTATATCTGGTAAGTGGTTGTGTATATCTAAATAGATTATATTACTGGAAGGAAGGAAATCTTGTAGTTTCAGACTAATGGTATGTATGATAACCATCTCAAATTTCTTTTACTAACAGGACTTTGGTTGGATGAGTACAATGTTTTCCACTAAAATGTCTGCTTGGCAAGTTCCTTTCATTGTTTATGCAATACCATTTAAATAAGAGGCTGTGACTATTGCTTCTTTTGATAATTTTTCTCTTTCTTTCTCAATTGTTTATAAGAGACTTCTCTTTTTGTTCTCTCTTTCCAACACACTTCTTCGTTTCTGTTTCCTAACAAATCTTGTGTCTCTCTCGTCGAATTCCTCAGTAGGACATCAAAAAACTGGAAAACGCCACATGTCAAACGCCAACTGTCTTAGCAGAGATATAGGCGCCGGCAACGTTTTGCTCACTATGATATGATAAGGGGAGCTAATTATATATTTTATGTATGGTACCTTAGTTTGGAGATCTGATCAGTGTAATACACATTTCATTTATTTTACGTTGCGACGTGCTTCTTCCCAGTGGCGACTCTGACCTATCCGGGACTGATCTGCGAGCATTAACATGACGCCTCTCCGCTGCTGTGGGTAGTCAGGCTGCTCGAACTCTGATAAATGACTATTAATCCAACCCTAATAACTGGAATATTTTAGTAATTACAAAACATAAAGTCCAAGTCCAAAGTATAGGCAGTTTAAGGGCTAATATACCATCTTTTCCTACAAATTCCCTGCTATCTGGGTGCACCACAAACGAGGTTCTAACAACTGAATGATTGCAGAAAATTCATCAGAATTTGCCAAACGTAAACCCCCAGACCTAGTGATGGGGAGAAGCATTACTAGTGTGAGGGTACTGGTACTGTGGATTATACCAACCTGCTTGCCCAGCTTTACAAACCTTTCTATCTTGATCAAGAATAAGAAAAATTGCAAAAAATAAATTAAAAATGTTTTACTAGTAAGGCTCAAGGCTTGCATCTGGATGCTGTGCACTTCTTGTACCTTAGGTAAGGGCCACCCTTGGTGCTGCCTCCCGTTATGGCTTGTAAGTTTTCCTGAAACATAGACTTTATATAAAATAATGATATACTAAATACTTGCCTGCAGCTAAAATGTCGTCCTGAGTGCCTGACGGATGAGCTGAGTGATCCTGCGGCACAGCCTCTGATGTGGATTGGGAAGTGGGTTGACTACAGCGACAAGTATGGTTTCGGTTACCAGTTGTGTGATGAGAGTGTTGGAGTTATGTTTAACGATACAACCAAGCTTATAATGCTTGCCAATGGACTGTGAGTACTTTTGTTAAATGTATTAATTAAATATGAATAATAATTTGTGATGGGTTAGACTCATAAGAATCTGCAAGCGTTTTTTTTTTCGTGAATATAATAAGAGGCGGCTAAGGGAGGGAAAAGCTTCAAAATCCAATGACAATACCCGACGACGAGGCACGCCACCTCTATCTAGCACCAAGCCGAAAAGTTGGTTAAGTAAACCCCTAAATAGTGCTGAAACGAAACCCGTGATCTTTGTCTACACCTATTGGGGACAGTGTGAATTCTCGTATATATGAATAATAATTGTATTGTACTCTGTAAATTTAAATTATTACGTTTTATATTTTAATTTCTATGTCTCATTAGTAATACAATATTTTATGATTATCAATTAAATGAACAATTAATGTTTTTAATATTACATGCTCTTTACTAATATTCTTCTAATTTACTTAACAGTAATAGTAGTTAATGTTCTTAGTCAGGCAATTTCCTAATTTGTATGTCAAAGTATGTTAAAATGTTAGCACTAATTTATTCAATTCGTTATTTGTTTTACAGGAACGTCCACTACATTAATCGGCAAGGCCAGGAGCAATACATGACGATGCGCGAGTACCCACAAGAACTTGACAAGAAGATGAAGCTCCTCACATACTTCAGAAGATACATGACTGAGCATCTCATGAAAGCTGGTATGGATCCCATTATAAATTAAACACCATATGATTTTTAACAACCTTGTTAAACTTTAGTTCATTATCCTTATTAACTGTTAGTCATCTCAATACAATAAAAAGACAAAAGTCAATTAAGAAGACATTTTTTTTTTACCATTGTAAAAAAAAATGGCCTTTATTATTAGACAGAATGCCATCTTGGTGCTCCAGTGGCTGACTCCACTCCTCTTAATTTTTTTTAATTCTTATACATGAGGTAATCTATAAATGTTTCCTTCACCATTGTTCATAAAATCACATTTAAAATTACTTTTAACAATTCTTTGTTAATGTTGACACTTTGACTTTGAGTCTTACAGACCTTTTTAGAAATATATTTTGTGTATGGAATTGTTTATATAAATAAATTGTATACAAACAGGAGCATCAATGCCAATTAGAGACAGTGATGGACTGTCACGATTACCGCATCTCCACCAGTGGTTCCGTACCACATTAGCTGTCATTATGTACCTTACCAATGGAACTCTGCAGGTAAATCTATTTAAAGTATATTACATTTATTGCAATAAATAAACCAATATAGAACACATAAATAAACCTGTTGAGCAAAATGCAATCAATTGAAAAAAAAATTGTAAAGTTTTATGCATAAAATATTTGTTTTCTGTCAAAGTCAAATTATACTTGTGTGCTATCCTATTGCTCTATATCTCTACATTAATGTCATATCATACTACGTGCCATTTATAGTTTATATCATTTTATTACAGTTTATAGCAGATTTTGACAAGTATTATGCTTTTTCTCAGATTAACTTCCAAGACCACACAAAAATAATATTATGTCCGCTGATGCAAGCTGTGACCTACATCGACGTAGAAAAGAATTTCAGGACTTTCCGTTTCAGTACAATAGAAGAGCATGGGTGTGATAAGAAACTTTATACCAATCTTACATATGCCCTAGAGAAACTTAACAGTGTGCTAGCCAACAAGCTTTGTTAATCTATGTACCTGCGATTATTTGTCTTATGTACTAATCAAATGAATTTAATGTTGTCCAGACTTAAATATCTTTGTGGATATAATTGAGAATGACAGTGCGCTATATTGTTAGAGCGCTTGTGTATTGGTTAATTTTGTCATTGCATAATTTTATAAATGAGGTTGATTCGCCGGAAATGAAAACTGTTTGTTAGCCATCTGTTCTGTCTTAAGGGTTTAATTTATAGTTTTATTGTAATTTCAAAGGAAATTTCTCAACATGATAAAAAGAAGTGAAAGTATGAAATTCACTTTCCCAAAAGTTGTCTTTTAGGAAAATGAAGTGGGCTAAAACATACCTTACACTCTCTAAATTTAATTAGTGAAAAAATGTAGACAAATAGACCATATGTGTGAAGGTAAATGACGGAATTCACCTTCACATTAGAATAAAATGTGTGGTGTCTTACTGCAAATTTCAGTCAAGCAACACTAAAAGGTATTATTTGCAAAAATTATATGTAGAACTAACCTCTATAAAAAAGTTATTGTATTATGATAATATTCTTGGAAACCAGGTCATTTGGATTTAAGTTGTTTTAAAGTCTGACATATTGTTTGTACTGAACATACTGAGCTTCATAAGCTGCAAGGACCTCAGACCATTTACCACAATAGATGGAGCTATAGCTTCTTGAAGTTCTTTTATTATTTATTCTGTGTAATTATTATCACTATTTCTTAGAGCCTCAGTGCGAGTATAGGAGATAGCTCATGTAAATTCAGCAATGTCGCACTATCTGTAATTCCTGTCACTGCAGAACTGACTAATCTGACAAAACAAAGTGATATATTAATAAATCTCATGGTCTGGATAGAAAAATTGTGAAAAAGTAATGTATTGTGAGCAGCTGGGTTTTGTTCCTCCAGCACAACGAAAGGAGGCATAAACTGTCCAAAATCATCATTTAATATGAAAGTCTTGTGATAGGTGCTCCAAACTTTGTTGTCCTCTGCTTTCAATTCAACAAGAAAAGCGTGCATTTAAAACTGACTAAACGAAAGTACAAGTTCATACTTGTGTATTTCATAAGAAAATACTTTACATGTTTTGGCCTGAAGCTATACATGCAGTTTTTTTTTCTTAAAATGCTTCTATTATGTGCTAAGTTAAACCTAAAAGGGTCCATAAAACTCATATTACAGGTATTACTTCACATTATACCTTCTATTTAGATAACTGTTATATTTAATAAAGACTAGTCATTAACATTCTGTTTACATGACATTCTAAAATCTTAATTGGATGTAGCTTGTACCCACAATAGAAACATATACTATGCAGCTAAGCATATTTAAGGCAAAGCTAAGCATTGTATATATATTTTTTTACACTATTAGTCTATAGTTCTTACATGCCATTTTTTAACGAAAAATCCTTGGTTTCATTCATTCATAATGTACAGAATCAAATTATAGCATTAAAAACATTTTTTTAATTTTTCAAATGGGTGTTTTTCGATATGCATTCTATACCTATGTAAATTATTGAATTATTTTCTCAGAAATGCTATGAAAAGATATTCTTATTGCTTTTAATCTGTTGCAATCTTTTTAAACAAAATGTTAGTGTCAAGGTATTCAATGTTTACCTAACATAATACTGAATGTTATTCAAAATGACTTTAGACTTAATTCTTAGCAAAAATTTTCATACATAATCTTCTGATAACATGACAGTTCAGTTTGTTCAATAGTATGATATTAAAAGAAATAACCTTTCCTCTCCCTTCTCCATTTATTTTGAATTGTTTTCTTAAGATTTAGGATAAAATAATTTAGTTATACTTGATCATTTATAAGGTAAAGGGTAAACAACGCACCACGACTGATCAGGGCAGGTGCACGTAGTTGAATTGTAATCATTTGGAATTCTTTATTTAGTTTTATTAACTATATTTTTATACCAGTTATTTCCGTGCTTCAGAAACATCGGAAAGGCCATGAAGTTGCAGAATGTTTCTCATATTCTGTCTTTGTTGATTCCTTAATGCTAAAACATTTTAGAAACATATTGGGTATACATTTACTTTTTCGTTTAAAGCTGTCTAAACAAATAAAATCTCCAGTAAAGAAATTATTAACTTTGTCCACAAAAATCAGTATTATTATATTGGATGCTCTCGAAGCACTACAAATTTGTAACTTGAAACTTTGTTCAGGGGTCATTACCTCTTATTTAATAAACATTTGACAATAAAGTTCTTAGTATAATGAAACTGTTTATTTTTGTACCTTTATAAAGTTGTTTCTTTATTTATAATTTTAGTTAAGCTTACATAATCTTTGGTTGCTATGGACATTTTTAAATAAATTTAAGAACTGTAAAAATTACATAATGTGCTTTCTAATTAATTTTTCAAACTGCTCACAATAATTGCACACTCGTAATCTGTGACAAAATTGGATATACTTCTATACATACAACCAAAGTTTTATACAAAAAATTAAAACTTGGTATATGCAATTAATAGATTTTTTTAATCCTTACATGCTGTAACCACCATTTTAAAAAATTGTAACAATCATAAAAACTAAATCCCTACTATGAATATAACAATAGAATTTAGCTTTAAAGAAAATCATAAACTAACAGGAATTACAAAACCCTGAATGTCTGTCTTAAATAAAACTAAATTACAGTGTGCATTAATTTATAATTCAGTATGAATAGCATGCTGGTGCGGTAACAAATCACCAGGGTGGATAAACAGTCCTTCTTTTGCCTGCCAGTCTGTATAGGTGCCATACTGAGAACTAACTCCCACTATTTCTCCTTGACCATTAATCGGCCGTCCAAATGTACGTCCAGATCCAGCAAGAAAGCTGAAAATGTACAATCTAATCTAATCAAAATTACCAAATAATTAAATGAATGTCCTCAATAAATCCCTAACTACATTTTTATTCTTGATTAAAATTAAATAATATTTGGTTGTACTGATTGGTCAGGTCAATCTATAATAATATATAAAAACGTAACTGTATTGTCGTGTAGGCTAATTTTCAATCTACTGGACCAGTTTTGATCGATTTTTTTGGTCTTTTATAATGTCTGAAGGACCATAACATTTTTATTTATTAATTATAATTTTATAATCGGGGTATTGATGGATACCACAGCTAGTTAGAAAATAAATCTATATTAACACTTGACTAAATTGACATAGAAAATCTTTCCTACCCAATTTATACACTAAAAAGAAAAACATTGCATTGTATAAATATAGCCCGACACATTTTTGAAATTTAAGAATTATTGTATAGTAAGTAATCCAACTGCAACTGCCTCTAGTGCATACTTACCCTTCTAATGAGGACATAGGGACCACAGTTCAAATTAGAAAATGAAATATATATATCATCAGGATTCAGTAAAAGATTTTTGGAGCTGGGAAGGGCCTTCCACTCTGCTCCAGTGCAGGTTGGCAGGCTTCACAAATATTTTTCTATTATTTTTTAGATGCAGGTTTCCTCATGATGTTCTCCTTCACCACTGAGCATGTGGTAAATACAGCACTTAAAATTGCTATTAACAATTTTAGTAGTGCAGGCACTGGGGATCGAACCCAGTCCACTCACACTATGAAACTAAAGTTAGTGTCCTGACCTTTACCTACCACAACTCTTTAGTTTTTGTATAATTAAGTAAGAAAAAACATAGCCTATAGCACTTTAGGAATCATAAGTAACATTTAAAAGAGTTCCATTAAAATCCATTCAAACATACTTACAAGGAATTTTGAATATTAGTATAGGTATGTAAAATATTATATGACTAAATTTAGATAAAACTTACACTGCTGTATCAACATGTCTTAATTTAACAGGCGTATCTCTTCTCCAATAATCATTATTACAAACAACAGTCCAGTTATCACCACTATCTCCTTCACCATCCTCATCACCATAACATGATACTTCTTGGTTTGCTGACAGAGGTGATGAGAAGTAATGAGAGTGAAGGTTCCTTTTAGTTGATACATGCTGGAGACGAACATTTGTATTACACTTTATTGGTGCTCTGTAAAAGATATAGTTTATATTTATATTCACTGTAATAAGTATAGAATTTGCATAAATATGATTGGTATTAAAACAAAAATGTCTTAGTAAATTTATTCATACATCAAAATTTTAATAGGTACTTTTTAAATGCTTTTAAGGTTTGTTTATATTTTCTTTTATAAAGTACAAAGGATGTGAAATACAGTACAAGATGACTAAAAATCAATATAAAAGTTACAATTGCATGGCTTAGTAGTTACCTGAGTGTAGAGCCATGGGTCTTGGGTTGAAATCCCAACAGGGAACAATGTTTTAGTAACACAAATTATTGGCAAGGAGGTAAAGAGATGCCTCTGTGGATATGAATACTCTTGCGGCACTTTACTACTACACAATTGACAACTACTAACGGAAGTTATACTGTGGTCAAAATTCATCAGAAGAACGACATCTTCATCAGTAAACCAGCTGTTACTAATGTTGTTAATTTTTTGTATGTGGTAGAGTCAAGCGGTGTATATTGTTCAGAGAGTAAGGAAACCTCCTCACCCCCTCCCCAAATATCCTAAAACGCGGACAATGCACCTGCAGATCCTCTGGTATTGCAGATGTACCACATATATACACCAGCCACCCACATGTCAGTAATCACTTACCATCAGGTGAGCCAATGCATTTGCCCAGTGTATTGAGTATGAGTTATCCTTGCAAGAAATATATGCTAGCTTTTGTTGGTGCTCCGTTAGAGAGGTCTATGTTTAGTAGTGGACTTCAATAGGCTGATACAGTAATAGTAGAAGTATTAGAATACCAGATACAATTTTCCACTAGCACTTTTTTGTCATGTACCAATTTTTACCAATATTTTATTGACAATTATTCTCTTGTATTAACCTACATCAAGTCTCACCAGGTAGCTCTTTAGTCCCTGATTCCTATTATGCTATTGTGGCTAGTAGGATCAAAAATACTTATTGAAATAGGTAAATAAATGTAAATACATTCTCAAGATCTAAGCATTTTACTTTATATTTAAATTTGTTAAACTTTTAGTAAAACTTACCCTCGCTTACATGTCTCCCCCATGGCAGGTCTTACTAGCCAGTGGCTATTGTTATCATCAGCTAAATCAACAGCAGTTACTGATTGCTGTCCAGACCCTGAGCCATATTTAACATCGTGAGAATGGAGACGCAACTTCAAGTCCGTATTTATAAGTTTTAAAATCGTGCCGCACGTTACAAACTCAGCTTTGGAACCTCGAAAATAAGTAAAAAAAATTAAATTACCTAACTGTTATAGACAATTCAAGAAAATTATAAAAAAATATATTATTAATTTTTAAATATCCTCCCCTAACAAAAGGCCACGTAAGTGTTAAAACGTTACGATAAGATTATTCTATGAAACAAAATACATACCATTAGATATTTGTACGAAAAACACAGACAAAAATATCAATATCATTTTAATTCTGCTATGAAAAAATAAGTTTAAAGTAGTATAATATGCCATGTCGCTAGCTTTTCTTTTCAAAACTCTACTCAACCTTGCGACAGGCCCGAAAACTGACCACAGACTTATACTGACCCTTTAGAATATAGATATCAGTGTTGCCAAGGCCATCAAATCGAAAGTTACGTTTAGTTTCTTTAAACAAATATTTTTTCTAACTAAATGTTAATTTGTTTTCAAGGTTTTTAAAAGGCCTTCATTGTAACTTAAGCATATCGATTAAAATTATAGTCGTTTTTCTCAAATTAAACGCAAAGCAGGGTCTATCATTTAGTTATCTTTATAAAGTATGGTTACCATTAAAATAACTTTGATTAAATTAAACTAAACCAGACTTCCTAAATCACCAAGATTAATATATAAAAAAAATATTTTTATTATAAATGTTTAAACCACTCTATAAGATCAATAGAATATTTATTGTTTCGATTATATTATAATGTTTTGTTAAAGACATGACATGATTGACTATGATTAAATACGTTGCCACATGAATTACCGCGTCTAAAATTTTGCATATTGATTGAGATTCTATTCCGTCCATAGACAGTATCATGTGTCATTTTCCTAGATCTTCGATCATCGAATGCCATGTATTCCGAGCCTAATTACGTTCATAAAAATTTAATAGGGGTAAAAAAATATCAACGAAACGGTGCTCAGTAAAGAATTGGGAGTCCAGCAAAAACAGCTAATGACCCACCGTCCAGCAGGCCTGACCTTCTTATCCATTTTTGAGACGATTTTAAAACCTTCTTTCAGTTCATCACGCAGCTCCAATGCAAGTTGTGTATTTCACATATTTGTAATATTTTTATCTTTATCACACAAATATTAGTAATACTAGCACTTAAAATACAATTATAGCAGTGCCTGCAACTAAATTCGAGTCCAGGTTGAGAGGAATAAAATTTACCCGCACTGTCACAATCTCGATCATAGATGGACATCACACTCCACGGATATAAAGCACTAGTCTGCTCGACTAGATGTGACTTTTTAGTAAGACGTACCTAATACTTGTTATGTTATTTTTATTTTTTATTTTTGTGTGTATTAACTTTATAAAACTGCCGTTATTATTTTTAATAGTTTCTAATTAAACAGGTGTACATACATTTGCGCACAGACATACATAAATGCTGATAAACACATACCCAAAACCCAATATTTATAGACACATATTAAAAATTCAGCATAAGTATATATAGGTCTACCATCTGATGGCAAAAAGGGAAAAAAGAAATTGACGCTAGCAATACTGGGGAAATTGGAGTAAAACGTTTTGATACTTTTTTTTTCCTTATAGCGACTGATTCTGCGTGTTATACGTCCAAATATAAAAATTTACCCAATGATCAAGGATAATTTTTGAATATCTTACTGTGACGAATGTGGGGTTCGAAATTTGGATGAAAACTCCAATTACTCTGTTCATGAGTTTATTGATTAATAGATAATTAATGATCTTGTTCTATGAACTGATTTTCAATTTTTATTACATGTTCACAAGATTTTCGCCATTCATCGATCCCTATTTTATATAGGTAGGTAGGGGTTTAACGTATATTGTGGGCGCCTCAAGACTTCGTGGCCGTGTGATTTTAAAATCTCATCTATCTGATATTTAGGTTCAGACTTATGATTTTTCACTGCTTCCAGTAATTTATTACCATTTACGCCAATTATCGTCGTAAGGGATATTGTTTGATTGAAGCCATTCTTTTATAACAGCAATACGGTCGGCTTGTGTAGGCGGTTTGTTTAATTGTACAGAATGGTACTTGGCGTTGTCCATGAAAATTAGAGGTTTTGTAAGGTTGGGAATCAACTTCTCCGTAACCCATTTTGTAAAGTTATCTTTATTCATATCAAGGTGGTAGTCAGCAGATGTACTCTTAGAGCTATACACCAAACAACAGTTTGGCACAAAACCATTTTCTCCACCAGCATGTACAATGATCCATCTAGGACCTGCCGAAATACTTTTAGATGGGCCTGCAAAATCTTTATTTTGCCAGCATTTGTTCATTGAACATAAACCGTGTAGGTTTCATCTAAATAAACCACATCTGGCTTATCATCGGCTTCTCGATTCTTTTGCATACACTCCAAATACTTGAATCTGTGTATCTTTATGTCATGTCGCTCCATTCAAATAGTCCTTTTTGATTGGCACTTCACGAATTCGAATCCGATGTCTTTCAAAATAAGTCAGAAGACAAAATAAGATTGTTATTTTTAGATTACTGTGTTTTTAGATTATATTCAAACTGAAAGAAAATGAAATTCATTTTTGTTACCTTAATGATTCTCTTCCTCCATTGAAATTGATTTCTCCCGAAGAATTTGTAGCAATTTCATGACAGTGGGTATTTCTATTCGTACAGTGTAAAACTCATTTATCTTGTTTCTGATCAAATCTAAATCAAAACTATCCAAGGTTATTTTTTGCCACCTTTCCTCTTTTTACCGGGCGTACTAAATACGCCTCTGTTAGATCTGCCTTCAGCAACAATTCGTCTTATGGTAGTATTAGAAACCCCTGAAATAAACCAAAGTTTAGTATACATAATATTATGAACAACACACGAAAAATGCAATAAACCAAAGCATCAAGACGTGTCGATCCTACTAACCAGTCAACGCTTGCACATGGCTCAATATCGATGATTGTGTTTGTTCTGCACCTTGTTCATCAAGTATTCTTTGATAAACATTGAAAACAATATTTCTTGCTTGCGATTGAAGAGGGTTTCTTCGACATTTTCACCACTTTTTAAAGGAAATTTGAAGCCAAACCAAAAACAATTCCTCGAAATTTCAGTTGACAGATGACATTTTTTTTGTTGTCATATGAAAATTGCTATTTTTTAAACTTTTTTTTGCCGTCAGATCCTGATAGACCTCTAGTGTTTTTTTTTCAAGATTAATTCGCTTGTGGTCTGACATAACTGATCCACTATTGTTAAGTAACATTTTTGTTGTTTTGTATTTGTGCTTACATGGTCCAATATAGTATCCGTTGTATTTGTTTTACGTGTAGAATGTTGTTTGTCGATTTTGTTTATTATGTAATAATATATAATACATTCTCTCTTTTACAGTTACTTTGTAATTTTGGACGGATCTAGCTTGAGCTAAGAAGGTCATTATTAAAATCACCAAACACTAGTGCCCTTTTTCTTTTTTCTACCTCTATTGAGTAGAAATCCAGAAAGTCCTTATCATTAATACGTCCTGGTTTATATACTGCCCCTAGATCTAGGGAGAATTTATGAATGGTAATGATTATCGTCAACCGATTGCTCCTCTATTAAGTTATGCTTGAGACTATTGTGAGCCAATATGGAGACTAGGTTGGGTTAGGTTGAAATAGTCCGTATAATCCGGTAATTGAAATTTGCTCGCTTGGTCTTCTGAAGTTAACCATGTTACACATAGAACTATTACATGGATTGTAACTGAAAGAGATTGGACAACACATCGGAGCTTATAGAACTTGCCAGGTTTTACAATGCTTCGAGCATTCGCATATAAACACGTTAGAGAATTCTTACTAGTTATTAAGTAGGCGTAGCAAGTAGTGACTTGGTATGAAGTTTGTGGATTATCTATCGGTCTGAGTATTTTGGAGACGCTTGAATAAAATCTACTGTTGACTTCTTTGCAGTTTTGTTTGTTTTTTAAGAGGCGTTTAGCTATCTCTTCAGTTGCAAAGCAAACCTTTAGGGGTCGGTTTTTGTCTAAGTTATATTTGCCCAAGCGTAGCTTTTTACTGGTGTTGGGCAGTCGGATGGTATGGTCTTTAGAATATTAAGAACCGCAGATTTGTCATATTCTTCTCTTACTTTTGGGTTTTTAGATATTGGTTCAATGATTCCGCATATAATAATGTTTCTGTATCTCATATTGCGCTCTTAGATTTCATATAGTACTTCTTCTTGTAAATATACCGCAGAAGATAGATATATAATGTTGACATTATTCGCTGCAAGTTGGTTTCTTATAGTGCGATTTTATTTTCTGTAGTACTATTCGAATTTTTGATACTGATTATTTCCAATTTTAGTTTATTCTGTTCTTCAGTTACACGATCGGCGGTATATATCATATCATTAACTTGATCTTTGATTACTGAAATATCTTCGCATAATTTGGTAAAGTTTTCAAATTGTTTATTGTTATTAGATAATAAACATTTCATCATTTCACTCATTTTATTCTGCACATCTGTCATTTGTTTTCTCATTTCAACAAATTCAGTCTTCATATCAGTAAATTCAAGCTCAATTTCACCATTTTCGTGTATAAACTTCCGTTTACTGCGGAAGGTACTATGCGTTATCTCAGTCGGTTCAGCCATTGGTTCCTTTTTTTGTTAATTCTGGATATGAGCCACTACGCCCAATGCCACTTCCAGTTAGCGATCGCTGTGTCATATTGATCTGTGTTTTTACTTACTAGATGAAACTGGAGAGGGTCACGCGTTGCGTGAGCAGGCCGAAAAATAGCACCCGTCCTTTTTACCCAGGTAGGCGGAGACACCGGTTGCGCAGGATTATAACGACAAGATGTCCAATATCACTTAAACAGTATACACTATAAACTGATTTATCGTTATGCAAATAAGGAGGATTATTGATAATGCAGGAATTTAAATAGTTTTAAGATAATTGGAAATACGTCCGCTTCGTATGCTCGTAGTAAGTCAATCGAGTGAGGTAACCGGAGGCCCACTCCCCCTCCCCATCCCAGTCCTCATGCTCCCCCCATCTCCCAAATACTTAGGCCGGCAACACCTTTGCAGCACCTCTGGTGTTGCAGATGTACGTAGGCAACGGTAATCACTTACCATCGCTTGCTCGTTTGCCGTTTGTAGAATCCTGGCTACTAGGTTGTATCTGTGCAGATACACAGAGTAAGAAAGCTCTGAATAACCGCAGATGACATGCCGAAGCGACTCTCCGGGACGGCGAAAGGCTCGACATATGTCGTCGGTGCCATCCCTTAGGATGTATCTCCGATAGTTGTTCGTCTTAATAACCTGTTCCTGTATGGCACAGACAAAACCCTCAGTTTTCCCAAAGAGGTCACCGAAACGCCGTTTAGGGAGGCGACGATATAGATTCGTCTTTATCTCGAATAAACGATCGTTCGTCGATAGAGAGGTAAGTCCTACACTGCGTTTGCCTTTACGTGGCTGCCACTCGAGAACGGCCCATTGCCACTTCTGCTTCCTGATCCTTACGGCTTACGGTTACCTTAATTCTGCTGCGGATATCATCGTTGCAAACTCTATCACGTTGAGAAACACCGAGCATAGCCCTTTTCATAGCACGCTGAGCTATTTTGAGCTTCCTTATACGGCCTGCAATGGTGGCGAGCATTTTGGTGAATGAAATGGCGAAATGTACGGAGGAAGGCAAGTTCAATAGAAGGCCATAGAAATATGATCGATGTTTGACCATTTCATTTGTGGCAGCATGCAATAGGCCGTAAAATGTAGTAATTATTGCAAATAATTAAATTCAATGTTTTCTCTATATTACAAGTGCCCTGTGATGCATATTATACTCTGTGGCAACCGAGATATGTAAAATTACCAAAAGTGGGAAATTTCATAATCATAAGTAAAAGTTAACAGCTGGGATTTGTTTATACGAAATTACATTTTTAAAGTAAATTTGTAATTTTTCGTAAATTCTTAATAAGTGAAGTAATCATTTTCAAGGATCACATGTACGTATACTAAAAATGGATGACTGTGATGATACAATACAAGATAATAAAGGTAAACTGGGTTGGTAACTGTTACGATAAAATGAGTAACGTTTAGTATTATTGCTTACTATTGTTAATTTTCAGTCCCTTTCGACCCTGGCTGGAACGATCCTCCGAAGATTTCGTACCATGACCAACAAAATACACCAAACAAACCACGAAATTTTTTAAACAAACGAGTTGCCTTCCCCTTATCAGGCACAGGTTCAATTCCGTTAGCCGTTCCACCGGTTACATTAACTCCTATTCCATTACCTACTGTTCCTGTACACAGCATACAAAATGACAATAAAAATGAGCATAACGCCAATTTAATTGACAGTGAAAGTACACTTAAGGAAGTGAAAGACATACTAGTTCAATTTATCGATAATGGAGAATTAGGTCTAAAAGCAAACGACATCAAGAAAAGAATAGGTGTTATGGAGCATATGTGGTCAAATGGAAAATTAAATATGAAAATACAAATCCAGATGAAAGAACTAGCTTATGGTGAGTTTATAATCCTTAAAAGTTTTACCTATCTAACAGCAGTTACATAATTTAAATATTCTGTAGTAAAAAGTTAAATGTGGGGATGATCTTCCTTATAGTAGTTTCTTTTCCAGCTCTCCATAATGACCAGCCAAATAAAGCAGATGACATTCATAAATCACTAATGGTTGATCATGTAAGTGCAGTATCTACTTGGATGTCTGGTATTAAACAAATTATTTATCACTGTATAGCTCGTTCAGAGCTACTAAATATAGATAAACAAGAAAGTGACAAATGAGATACAGAATAAAAAATTAGAATAACTTTAATGTATTAACTAGGCAAGCCTCCCACAATATAAAAATTTTGTTATTTGATTACTTTGAGACATTTATATAATAAGTTATATGGTTAAGTGGCATGATTATTTTACTGAATGAGTATAGTTTAACATTTTATCAGATTATTTATATTTATATATATGACATTATATCTTAATTTTGTATATAAACATTTATGTACAGTGGTAACATAAGATTAATTTCATGTAGGTGTTGCCAAAATGAGAATGATGTACAAAATTTGTTTAATCAACAACTAATGTTCTAATGTATTTGTGATTGTGTGACTTAATAGCTTTGTTTTTTTTTTACCAAAAAACAAATTATTTTAGTGTATTTGTCTTCTGTGAAAATAAAATGTATATTACATTTAGCATTATTATTTTTACTATTGTATAGTAAGTAAATCACAGTTTGTCATTTAGTTTAGGTTGGTGCACAACATAGCGATTAGTATCTTCTAGTTTAAAGTTATGTATAAGATATGGGTCCGATTAATTGTTATAGCAACACTCCTCTTCCACGTGGCCTAATCGCGGCCTTGCCATAGGTGAAAGATGGAGAATGGCATATCCAAAAAGTGTCTCCTGCACCTTGGGTTAGTCTGCCCTGCTAAGTCAGGGCCAGCTTGCCTCCCTCTTCTGCATGCCATGGGAATGTAATCTCTTTGGCAGGGTGGACCTGCTTGCATATATTGTCTCCTCTCTAGGGGTGTTCCTATTCAAATGTCTTCTGTCTTCTATTAAGCACTTTTATCTTTATCCATGCCTTTGATGTGTACAATGGATCAAAGTTCCATACGAAGCGTAAAGCGTCCGTAATTACTTCCTGACTAGATTGAATGACGCTGGCAGATAAATAAAACATCATTTCTGTATTTATTTTAATTTTATATATTTAGCCGTTTTATGTAATAGAGACATGAACCTATAGAAATACTGCACAAAATATTTATTTGCAAGAATTTAGGTTGTCCAATGATTATTTTCTTAAGTGTAGATTTCGTTTCATATGGCCGAGTAAGTTCAATGAACGTTTGCTGTTGGCTTTCATCTCAAATACACAAAAATAGGTATAAGTTGCAGTCTAATTTTCCTATGCTGGGCGTAGACCTCTCATTTTTGAGCAGGTTTTGGTGCCACGAAAAGTTCGTCAGGCTGTTCTTATATCACTTTCTCACGATTTAATCCTTCACCGCCGAGCATCAGTAAAGTTAAAAATGTCTACACCGATTTTAGTAGTATGAAATTAAAACTGGTGCCTGAATGAGCTACCACGGCTGAGATATACAGAATGTCTGCGATTTTACCACATTAAATTTAACCTCGTATTCTACAACTTCCAAAGTCTTATACTAAATATCAATTACAGTAGGTTAGTCACAGTAAAAAATTTTAGTTTTTGTTATTTTAGCGCAAGATATTTGAACTACTAGTTAATTAGGCTAATGACACACAGGCCAAGTTTTAGTCCTGAAATATACCACAAAAATTTTTCACTATTTTGAAATAATCCTTACCACTAGTAGTAACAAATTTTTCACTAAATGTAATGCTGGCATCCATTTCGTTATGTAGTGGGTATAGTAAGCAGGAATAAATTTTTAATCTGGGTAAGCATAGTGAGGCAACATATATTTAAAAACACAAATATTTATTACATTAGTAAGACTAGGCAGCATATTTAATGCGGGCCAATCAATAAGTGCGAGATGAGTGACGGACCAATCGAAAGGCGTGAACCGTTGTCGGTTACACTACCTAAATCTACTGTAAAGTTTCGACGTTTAAGTTCAGTACAATTCTCAGTTCAGTTTCGGACGAAACGCAATGTTGCATCCAGAATCCTCATCTTTTCTCATTAAACTTCTGTCATACACTAATGTGTTCTATATTCCCCTTTTGATGGGTTTAGGGGCGACAGTGACCCGCACTGGACGACAAAGTTCCACGAGTGGTGCTGGCTCCCTGCCGCTCGTTTCTTCCACCGCCAGGCATATCGATATGTCCACTCCACACGGTTCCGTCCATACTCCGTGTGATATCAGAACTTTGGTTAGCAGCCGTACGTTTTGTGTGCCGTCGTCATCTGAAAAAAAAATGTTATCAATTTTAAGATTTATGTATTTATGAAGTCCAACAAAATGGGTGGGGAGAACGAGAGCAAGAGTACGAGATTTGAGCTCACAAACCCATCTGCATGCAATGTATATCAACTTCTGTTGGCGGTTTCTTCCAGCAGTGTAATTTCTGCTTAAGTGACCTTAAATAATTCTTGACGTGTTGAAAGAATAGAAATTTTATTGCTAATGGCACATGAAGGGATAACTTTCTATATAAGTGACCATGTAGTCACTAGCGAAACCGGCAAAGAACAAAATTAACATTTGATTTTTTTCTTTGTATGACTGAAGTGAATCTTAGTGTGGAGGAAACTTTAAACTTGAAGATAATAACTCCACTTCGTCCTCTGGATGTTGTAAGTGGCGACTAAATGAACATCCTGAAGTAGGCAGACTTATCGAGGTAATCACGTGCCATCAATTATAAAGCGTCCTTAAATCGAGTGTGACGTTACACGTGACTCACTGGTGTCGAGGTGGTCGAGCGGGCGCAGGTGGTCCCGCGGCGGCACGAGCGCGTGCACACGGCGGTCGGGGTAGGCGACGCGGATGCGCAGCGCGGCCGGCTCGCGCACGCGCACCACCTCGGCCTCCAGCGCCACGCCCGCTATCAGCCCGGCGCTGAACCGCACCACCGTATCGTTGTCGTTCGCCGGCTCCAGTATGCTCGCCGAGCACATGCGGATCTGTTGAAGCAGACACGTTTTCAAATAGTTAATAATTTTTGGCTGCGGATATTGAAAGCAAATGGAAAGTGGATTTTAAAGAGTTGGGCGGAAGTTTTTCACAGGTGGAAAAAAATAAAAACTCACATTGGCAACATTATAAAACCAAAATAATAAGCTTGCTCAGCGTGGTGAGTAAGCGTAAAAATAAAGCGCACAGACGCATTGCTAAAAAGCGAAAGCATACCAAGTTAATGAAAGGTGGTTCAAGGCATAGTCAAAAAACAGAGCAGTATAGAAAAACTACCTTAAGGTTGGGTTTAGGTATGGTCGGCAACGGCGCAGCTTGCAAGAGAGGCATGAGTGCTCTCGCTAAGGTTCCCGGTTTGTGTTCACCGCTGGCTGACAGTTGCTGGAACACCGCGATGGTGAAAGGGTCTGGTTCCACACCTGAAATATTACCAATAGTAGTTTAGTGACGGGGTTATTATCCAAAAATGCTTCCTTCCTCGTTGCTTTATTACTTATGAAGACTCCGCGGCTTAGTGGTTAGCGTAGCCTACTGTAGAAACATGGGGCTTGGGTTGGAATCCTATAACAAATAATAATTTACAACTTTACCAGCGGAAGCAAGCAGTCGATCCAAGATCTCAGCCTGATGTGTGAGCGCTGCGGCGGCAGACATTGCAGCGGTGGTTGTGGCTGTGGTGATGGCAGTGGTCGTGGCAGTGGCCGAGGCGACTGCGTCAGGTGCACATAAACGCGCCGCTGCCACGCGAAGCGCTAGTTGACCCACACACGCGCTCTCTTGTTCCGACACACCGCTGAACTGGTGCTGAAGCCTGCACAAATAAATTGGAATCCCCGTTTCATATAATAAATTAGCGATAATTTTTATTTAAATAATTTATTAGGTAATCCAACAGCGACTTACAAAACAATTTATACTTAACTTTGTACAATAAATAAGATCCAATTCTGAATTACACAAATATTCAAATATATTATTGAGGAACATACTTCCACTTCCCCCGCTAATTACCATTTCTCCTTCTCCCAATATTTTCGATTACATTACGGACAACTGGAAAGGGTGCCCTTGCGCGTAACTCCGGTGAAAATCTAAATAGCGCTCGGTTCCAAATTGAAGTCACGCAAGACTCGGCCGTTTGGCAGATCGCGTCGCTGAGACTTGTCTAGGTTACTCGAAAACAATATTCACTTAAGACGTTATCTGTCGAACTGTCGCATCCGTCCTAGCTTCGAATTGAAACCGATCGCTGTTACAATTACCACGCGTACGCAATGGACCGGCAAGATTGTTTTGATATATAATCCGCTACGTAAAATATATAATGGTAAAGGAATTTTGTTGTTGCTATTATACCTGAGACAGTCGGTGGTGAGCTGTGCCAGCGCGTGCGGCGGCGGGCCGCTGCCGGCCTGCAGCGCGTCGTGCAGCGCGAGCACGCAGCGCGCGAACAGCGCCGTGAAGTTCGCCGCGCCCGACACCATGGGCTCCATCTCGGATAATCTGGGAAACATTTTTAAATATCAACTATGGAAAATAGAAGATAATAAATCTTGACCCTTTCCTTTGAAACAATCTAAATTCTATTATTGTGGCTCATATCAGGACGAATAACACTAGAAAGAGGTGCTTTGAAACGCAATATTTTTGAAATGTATCTTCTTTGAGCGCGATGATAGTAAAGTTTCAAGGAAAAATTTGAGTGCAGTATCAACTTACTGTAAATGAAATGTATTGATTAATTAATAATTGTTTATGTACTAAGCAGTTATTTTCAAGCGAGCAGAAGTTTCCTTTCTGTCACATGTACTGAGTTGCACAAGCTCTTTATTTTTATTTATTCATTGGGGTATTAGCAAAATACCTTACCTTAGCAGTTACTGGCTCCAAAACCTGGCCTATGCCATGAGTTACATATGTTAAACATATTACTTACTACTTTTCTTATAAAAATATTTTATACCCATTTTATATCGTGAGCCATTGTAACCTAGTGATCAGGACACTCACTTTACTTTCATAGAGCGCAAGTAACCGCAAGTTCGATACCCTTTGCCACTAAAATGATTAATAGTAATTTTAAGTGCTGATGCTGATTTCACCACGTCCTCGACGGTGAAGGAAAACATCGTGAGGAAACCTGCATGTCTGAGAAAAAATAAGGGCTTTTACAGGCTGCTACTTAAATTTTTTCTTTAGACGTGTGAACAATATAGATACAAGAAAATATCATTACTTGTTAAGCTGTTCCTCGGCAGAGCGCAGCATCTTGAGCCTCACGTTGGACGATAGTGTAACGTTATCGATGTGTTGCAGAACAGAGTCGAAGAATCGACGCACCGCACTGTCGTCCATCGCTGTCTCGCTCCTCTCGGTGCGCGACAACTGAGACTCCCCTATAAGCAACGAAATTAAATTCCAGTAAATTTAAAAGTCATTTGGTGGTGCGGAGTGGCGAAGTAAGAATATCTACCGCCTAATCCCATCCCGCTGGTGTTTTATAAGTCGACTAAGTGAAATGCCAGAAAACTTTAGTCGCCCAAGACAATCTTAAGTCGAGGCATAATAATCACACTTAAGTTTGTCAGACTTAAGTTATCTCGATCTAAATAAATTAACTCTAACGGGTAGTAACATGTAGGGTACACAGTGTCTAGTGCTTCAACCGTCCACACGACGGTCAGACGTGGCGATTACGAGAAATCATTCCCGGAGAGGTTGGAGGAGACTGCTACTGGACTAAGTCCAACACCAGCCGCCCAATCTTCTACTAAACTACAAAAACTATATTTAACCTTATTATATATAAACTACATGTTACAAAATTAAGTATAGTATGATGTACTGAACGAGTACATATTGATTACAAAAACATACAATATACTTAAATTAAAATACTCTATAATATACAACAACGTATTTCCGTGTATATATGTATACCTACACACGTATAGATACATAAGTATATTTAGTTATTAATTTACTTGCACTATAGACAATACGTGTGAATGAGTGCTTATTTTTCCATGCCTTGTAGAAATCTCACCTATAGGCAGGTGTGGCACTAGATGCGGCATGGTGTCGCGCAAGTACGTGTAGTGCTTGATCGTGTGCTCCTCGAACAGCGGCAGCATTGTGGTGCAGTGCTGCGCCGCGTTCAGCACGAGGATCAGTATGCACATGTCTGTGTGCTCGAGTTATGCATGGTTATTTATTATGATTTATGCTGAAGTGAGTTCTATGTTCTAGATTGGTGAGTTCTTAAATATTTACATCAACAAATCTACAATATATCGATGATTTCATGGCTTCGAAGTAAACGTACCAGACTGCTGAGCCATGGGGACGAATCCCAGCCAAAATAAATAATTTGTGTGAAAAACACAAATTATTTATTTTTAGAGGTTTGGTTGTGTTGTGAGCATTCCGTGTCTCTAACACTACATCTGAACTTTCCTCCGATCTTTTCGCATAAGCGTTACATCGGATATGGGAAGGTAAAGAGGAGTGAGTGCCTCTGTGTTTGAGTTTACACCAATTGTCAATAACATTCGGAAGAAGAAGTTGTCGCCGTAGTAAAAATCAGCCGGGGGGACATCATTAGCATACCATTATTCATATTCATACATTTCCACAAAGTGACGTTTGAGTCTATCAACTATCCCATCCAAGGTCTATATTTGTTATTACAAACAAATTGCAGGATGTATTTTGATTGTATGATTTTTTCCACACTGCATCTAATTCTTCCTCCAATGTTATCATAAACACTTTACATCAGATTACATTTAAATAAAAAATTTAAAAAATCAAGTAAAAGGATACAGGCAGGGTCATCTACGTCAGGCTCTGGCATATCGAAAAACGGATGAACGGCAAGCAAGCGACTTGTTAGGGGCAACACAAGAGAAGCGTGAGAGCTACCCATTCGCTGCACGCATCGAAATGTAGACCTTTTGTCCTGCACATAAGGTTAATTTTATTTTTCCTGTCCATGCAAAAGCTAACCAAATTTCTTAAAAGGTTTAATCGTATTTAATAATAGATAAATTCCCTAGTTACGTGTAAGAAAAGCTTGGCTACAATAATGTTACACACTTTTAAATGGTAAAGAGGGCGATGAAACCTCGAGTAGATAAATCATTTCTCAAATGTAAGCCGTTCAGTTATTGTTTCTATTACAAGTAATGTATATGTAAATCTAAATAATTATATATAATAAATATATATATAACTACATATGTAAATGTATTAACACAATTATAAACGTTTGATAACATTACATATAATAGAAACAATAACTTAACTTTGGTAACTTTACGATTTACAGAGATATATCATCATTTTACCTGCGGATATCTCTTGAGGTTTTCTAGTATTTTGTCTATACACATCTCGAGACAGGTCTTTGAAGCAACTGTACATGAACCTAACATCCTGTGCAGGCCTTCTCTGACGTCCATTGAAAAGTCCTTAAATTAAAATACACAGTAAAACGCATCACGAATACAGTGGGAACAAATTGTATTGTAAATTCTACTAAGAGAGGCCATATACTAAATAAAGAAGAAGTACATAATTTGAATTGAATTTAAACAAAGATTTGTTAGTAAAAACGAAAGATATGGTGGAAATTAGAAACGGCCATCGTAAAATTGTATTAAAAGCAGTGATTGATAAGTCACCTCTAGAGCACCCAAAATGATCTCCAACTGATCCTCCCTCAGTATTATGTGATGTGAGATCTTCGTAAGGCTGTCGATCGCCCGCAGGCGCACGTCCTCTATTTCGTCGTTAAACATGTCCACGAGGAAGTCGAGCGATGTGGTCGCGAAAATCGGGTTCTCCATCGATAACTGGCACACTGCGTCGACAGCTGCGGTACGCACCTCTGCACATGAATACCATTTACGAATTTTAACAACCTGATATATTCTTCGAGTGATATGAACAGCTTTGTTCTAATCCGCCAGAAATGCATATCAGCTGTATGCCCAAGGTTCCCGGATATGGATGCACTGGCTCAACGACCCGCCAAACAAATATATCTCGACATGTATTTTTTTAAACCGATTTGATAACTGCACTATACTGTACACTATAAATTTCTGCTGCGTTTTTGTATCTGCACCAGCACATATTATCGAAAACTACTGAGTAAATTTAGTTCCAGTGTTCATCAATGAAATGGAATGGTTATGTCTTACTTATATTGCCTCTATAATTACGGCCTTTCCCAGGGAATCACTAAATACTAACTGCTTGCCAAAATATTGACACCCAAGAACTCGTCCTCCAAGTCGTGCACGAATGCAGGCCCGCCGGGCACCAGCTGCACGTTGTCCTGTTACACCATCAGTGTCGCAGTCACCTGTCTTGGTACCAGCACGCACCCATGAACTCGTCCTCCAGGCCGTGCACGAAGGCCCCCGCAGCCCCACCGGGCAGCAGCTGCACGCTGTCCTGCTCCACCAGCTGTCCCGGTGCGTCGTCCGCCCAGCGTCTCCCACTCGCCCAAGCGCCGGAGCGCACTAACTCCGCGCCGCGCTCGTGAGCTGTCCGTTTTTCTAGAACAGTACAAAATAAAAGATTGTTTAATCATACTATTTATAAACACATACTTCTTCTTTTTTTTTTGGAGGTGTGTAAGGTGGGGGTATAAGGGGAATATCACATCTCTTAACCCAAATGCCAACCTCACCTGAGCGGGGTGATAGCACGGTGCATGGTCAAGAAAGGAACTTGCGACCAAATTATGGCGGAATATCCATCAAATTTTTTTAAACCCAAAGGCTACTGCTACTAATGATGAGGAGAAGCATTATTAGTGCGACACTGCGCTCACCAACCAGCTTGCTCAGAGATAATTATAACTTTACTAAACAATAATTATATTGAACACTATCATTATATTCGTAATGTATCATGTAACGAACGTAGACTATATTATATTTAATTCTGTAGTAAAATAGGCTTTTAAATTTTTTTTTTTAATTTATTAATAAAAAAATAGGACACGAAAGTATAATTTCACGAAAGTTATCAAACATCGATGTTATCTATAAATCTCTAGTAAAATGTCGTGTTATATTATAATAGAATATAGCATTAATTACAAACCTTTGAGGTTTATGGAGAAAGATAGAAGAAAATTAAGTTGATAACAATTGATGTATTAGCAACACGAAATTATAGTTTAACTAAAGTCATCAACAGCAATAAAAATCTTATATATTGTTCACATCTTCTGTGTCTGCCCTATCTTGCATCCCAATTAGACTTTCGCCAATTTGTTAATGCCACGTCATAGGGTAGACGCATTTTTTATTATTACTGTGTTTGTATGATTTAAATAATCGTAATTAATTATTTAATTTGTTTTATGCTATAATGACTATCTCTAATCAGCAGTGGATTAACATAACCACATGAAGTAGTAGTATTCTGTTGAGTACTGAGTCAACAGATTTGTTTAATTTGAATCAAGCGTGATGAATAAAAAAACAGGAGCAACGTCGGGTACAACAGCTATTTTATTGTAAAGAATAATCTACTACAAATCTTAGATAACTAGGCATACAAAATATACTAGAAGTTTATTTTATATTAAAAATGTATTTATTACAGATCACTCAGTAGATATTGTCAAAAGCAATTAAGTCGGCAATTTGTAATCTTTTCCCTAAGTTGAAACCCGAAAAGCGTAAATGAGTAAAATAGAGCTGCAAAATTCCCATGACATGTTAGCCTTCTAAAATGTAGAAAGTATGAAAAAAAATACTTTAATGTCTTAAGCATACGGAAATATATTAAAATTATTTTTTAAACATGGAATGCCTTGTGACCAGTGAATGGATATCCAGTTCAATCAATCGCCATAAGAAACAGTATGCTACCGTTTCTATACTGCAATTTTATAATGGTGTTCTGTGAGATTGAGCTCTTTCTCTGACTAATCTGACCCCTTACAAACCAGCTGCTGTGCAGCTCGTCCACTTGTAAATTCAAAGCATTGGCAAGATAGCATATGTTTGCATAAGAAGTCAATTGGCATATTTTGCATAGATTCGATTTGGATTATATTTTAACTACATAATATATGAAAGAGAATAAGGTTCTAAAATACTGAATTACCTTCATATTACTCATGAGCTGTTTATCGAGGGTTTGTAGCAAGAAGCGATCAGACACTGCACGGGTGCTTCCGAGCAATGAACAAGCTAGTGCACGCACTTGCATGCAAAGATCGTTTACTGCTGAGCAGATACGTATGAATGCGTCATCCACCATGCGTATTGTTGTTTCACCATCAGGCAGGGTAATTGAACTGAAATAAATGTGATTGTTTAATTAATTATCTAAATATAATATAATATAACTTAACGATAACGAATAAAATATAACTTTCGATTGAACTGCTAGTTACATATAACCTTGCTTAGTAATTTAATGCAAAGCCATTTATGGACAGTTGCCAAGGCCAAAACGTCACATCTTCATCATAGGTCTTTTCATGGGTCTCACCTTTAAATTTGTTAACTTTAATTAAATTCGCAATTAAGAATGCTAATGTTAAAGTATGAAATTGCCATTTTAACGGAGAGGCTATGAATTACAAATAAAAGCAAATCCATATAAAAGCAATGATAACTGTTTGGTGGTCAGTTTGTGGTGTAATTCACTGTTACTTTTTGAGATCTGGTAGCTAAAACCTGGGAAGCCTATCTAAAGATAATGGTAATAGGTAAATCGGTTAATGTTTTTAAATATACCATGGATTTTTTGATTTGGCTTTTACCATCAGCTTACTTTTTTTGTGCAACCCATATTTATAGCTACAAGCACTGTGATACATTCTTTGGAGAGTTGTCATTCCACACAATTCTCTCCTTTAAGTTTCAATGTTTTACTGGGTGTCAACATGAAGAAAAGTCCTGGTTCATCTGCATTAAAAATGTCACTTGGAGCGTTTTCTTATTCAATTTCGCCCACACTCTATTTATCCAGTTGAGGGTAACATTTGTATCAAAATCATGGGCTTCTCCACTGATTATGTGAAGTTGTAGATGTAGTTAATAAGGAAACATTACTTAAACTTTCCAAGCCTTCCTTCTAATGCTTTGAAATCAGTTATGTTAATGTTGATCAGAAATATTTCTGTCTTAGCTTTCTTCTGCTGGTTGATGCCATCAGAGCATTCTGTAATTCCTTAGAAGACTTTCCATTTTACTTCTCTTACTTTTTCTTTTTCTTCCAAATTGTAGACACTGTACAAAGACTGTAACCAAAGTGACTTCCAACATCACTTTTCTTTTCTCCCTTCTCTATTGCACGTATTAAATAAGCTTTTTCATCAACACATGAAAATTTTCTTTTTTTTTTTTGCAATTTTTACAGTTTGAAAGTTCATAAGCAACTAAGAAATAAAAGTTTTGAATGTTTTTTAATTAGCTCCTTATCATATGATGACTGAAAATAACAAAAAGTGTAAGTAACGGATCTGTAGAAAGTTATACATTGAAATTTTCAGTCATTTTTTGAGATCCATTAAGTACTTCATTATATAAATTGAATATAATTTAAATTTATTTTATCGTGTTTGGTGGTACTGTTACTATTTTGAGAGTATAATATTATGCAAATAAGCTATTATAAATCCTTACTTCTCTGGATACTTGTTTCCCAGCAGCCAAACAAGCCTGAGAGCAACTTCTCGCACAATTTCATAATCATCAGATAAGGATTCACATATATGCTCATATAAAGAGGCATTCAAAGTCTGCCCTCTCCCATGTAATGTTAGGAGTGATTGAAATGCTTCACATCTTACTCTTGCATCCTTAGAAAAAATATGTAATATTAGATTATTAAAAATTTATAATTTTTGTTATGGGTAAGAACTTTAGGGAAGTAGTTTGGCCTTTTATACAATTTTATTAATTACAGAATCAATATAACAATTATATTTACAAAAGCTACAATCAAAAACCTCTGAGCCGGAAAATAAGCAGCCCTCTTGTGGCTATGATGAGAGGCTGATATAATTCCTATATGAATTGCACCTCAGGGCCATAATTTTATTGTTTTTGAATATTTACATGTAATTGAATTGAGTAATAAAAATTTGTTATTCTAATAGAACTTACCTCAGCATTAGAATAATCTCCTACCAACTTAACAATAGCATCAGCTTCCACTGTCATCTCTTGTGTTCTATCAGACTCGGGATAGATTGGGTACAGTTCACTAATGAGCTGCAGGCATCTACATTTAACTGAATGACTGGTATCTTTAAGATTATCTTTAGCCACATTAACAAGACGCATCATGAGAATCTTGTCATCACTTAACTTACTACACAACTTTAATAATGTTGCAATTCCTTGTGCAATGACCTAAAATCAAATAGTAAACATTATTTTTCTATAAATTTCCATGCATTAAAGTAATGATATATTAAACTTTTAGTAAAATAAGTATTTTAGAGACTTTACCTAATATAATATTAAGACATGATGATAATTCAACTACAACTTAAAAACAATTTATTGTCACAATACATTCACAGCACAACGAAGATTACGACATAGTAAACCTTTGTTGTGCTTATAATAAAAAAAAAACATTTTTACTGAAACAAAAACTAAACTTTAAATTAGTCTCTAGTAATTAAACACTATGATTGACTATTAAATTAAGTATTTTTCTATAATTATAAAATTTTATAATTCTAAATTTCATAAATTTCCTCTTAATTTTCATATAAGTTCTGACAAAAAGTGAGTTGAGAAGACTAGAAATGTCTATCCTACCCTATCACTAGCTATACAGTTATTTCAATGTATTATAGAAAATTTTCCAAACAGTATTTGTAGTATACAAATAAGTTTATACTTATCTGTCTTCAGGTAACTAACCTTTGGTTTCATGTTAAAACATTCATTCAAAGTTAACAATGTCAATTAGAACCTCTTATTTTGCAATGTCTGTACTAGCTAGGATACCATTAATTATATAATCACAATTTTATACTGATTAACTTACTTTGTGTGATGTTTCATTTTTTATTAAATGCATTGTCTCTTCAATTAAATTATTAATATTAGCACCAGGACATTCCAATCCAATGTCACAAAACAGCCACAATATTTTTACCCTAACAACAGATTCCTCTTCTGACTGGAAATGCTCTGAAAGCTTTTTGATAGCCTCCTCTACATCAGATTCTTGGAATTGTAAGCAGTCTGAAATTCTCAAGAGTAGTTGAAGTGCTTCTTCACTTGATTTACATTTCTCTAGAAGACCCACAAATGCAGCTGCTGAACTGCCTATCAGAGGCTTTTTAGCTAAATGCAATTTTTTTGATGAAGGGCCATCCTAAAATTATATACAATTGTTTAATGTTAAACTACAGTAATTTGATATTAGTTTATTTAAAATGTAATTAATATTTGTTTTTTCTGAGCTATTTATTTACTACTATTTATATTTAAAAGTAGCTAGTGTTACATGAAAATTCAAAGCAAGCACTTTTTCAAAATTAAACTTACTTGAAAAGATTTATTGTATTCGGCTAATGCTCTCTTCTTAAGAAGTGCAGCCATTTCACAAGAAAATGAACCAATTACGGTATATAACGCAGGCAATGCTGGATATAAAATTACCAAACATAAATTAGTGCATTATGTTGTTCGCATTTCGCAAGTTTTTTTATTGTGCTCAGAGCCATATACCTAAATGGCAACAGTGCTTAACAATCAGCCAATGTCAAAGTGATAAAAGTTTCCGTCGACTCTTGACGTGCTTGGATAGTGGTTCAAGTATACCTACAACGTAGAATGTCAGTCAACTGCACGGCACTAAAACTAAAATTGAAGAGTTCTGGCTTCAAAATGAATTTTGAAAAAAGTCTTGACCCAAGATACAATCTCCTCGTGAGTGGTGGAGCTTTTTATTAAGGAATAAAGTACTATCATTTGACCTTGATTGATCATAAATTTAAATGTGGTAAACATATAAATTTATGATTCTGCAGCTGCTGGACTAACGACTCATAAATTTTGATTAAAAATGCTAGATTTAGGTTCATACATCAACTCATATTTTATATGGATTCGAAATCTAATTTCAAAGCCCCCAACCAATAAATTAGAGAAAAAATGTTATTGATCCCATCTTTCTGTTCTTCTTTTGGCTACCTGTAACATATTTCCGAAGTCGAAAAATTTATATAATACCTATAATAAATAAAAAAGCAAACATATTATTTGAGTAAAAATTTATTACTTTTTGAGTTTTGTCACGTTCAACGTCTCTCTAAATTTCTAGGTTTAAAGACATATACATATTTATTTTTTGTTAAAAATTTAAATGACATCAAAATATTTAATGAAATGTACAGTGGGGCACGTTTCTGATATTTTTTAGTATCAAGGAATATATATAATTCACAAATATACTTTTATTATTTTTTGACCAATGAATATATAGGTTGTAAATCTGTACTTAATTAATTAATTATAATTGATGTTATTTTCATCTATGGAAATAGCACGTCAAATGTTCTAAATCTTGTCGACAATATTCGGAACGCACTTATCACACAACTTCTAGCGCTTGATGGACGATAATTAAAAATTCTCCTATCATGTGTAAATTTAATTAGTTTCCTACTAATTTCTCGTTGAAACTAATCTTTTTAAGAACTGAACCATCTGAAACATACCCATTAATGCTTACGTAGATGCACATGATTCATAGCGTTTACTACGCAGATAAAATGTCACATTACTTATTATTTAAGAAAACACTGTTGGATCGTTTTTCTTTTGTGATATGTTTGCCATCCATAGCGCCTGCTGAAAACAACACTTGCTGAAAATCCTCTTCTGTCGATAGTACCTGAAACTGTAATTTAATTTTCAGACAGTCTGAGTAGTCTCTGAAATTGACAATCTCTATAAAGTACTTTCAACCTCAAAATTCCAAAAATTTACTTATATTCTTCATACTTTAAATTGATCACGTCTCACATTAATATGATTAAATGTTATAATTCATTCTACCCATTTACGCACAAAAGTTTTGTAACAGTTGAATTTAGACCTCTAAATATTTATACTGTACTTATGTGTAAATCGTATAATTTTGTAGGTTTTTATTTCTTAGATGAATTTATCCAGGTACTGTGCACGTAACCACTTTTAAGCTCGTCTACATACTATAGAAGAGGAATGGACTCAGATATTGAAAATACATTAAATATTCAAATTACTATTTACATTCACTTCACTTGCAGCATAATACTTAAACAGAAGTAACAAAATAATCAGAACGACAGAATTATATATATAAATGCTATGCAAGTTCGACCTAAAGTTCGCTTAGCTTTAGCTCCCCCAATTCTTAATATTTTTGTTCTTTTGCCTCTTTCTATATTTGAGATTGAATGCCGTGTTGATGTTCGGGAAACGCATTCATCTTAGCGATTATATCACATCGCTACAAACATACGACAAGATATGTAGGTCGGGCACCTGTCACCTTGAACAAGCATGATTTAGGATGTGTAAGGCCATCTGTAGAATTGCATTATGCCATGATGTGCATGAGCGAGTGTTATAAAAGTTTATTTACAATTAATTCACAGTCGCCTTCTCAATTAAATAGGATTGCAAAATTGAAAAGAGCACGTATTTCTTAACTTCTCATTCAATGGTTGTAACACGTCAAGAATTAAACGTCTAGGTTCTGTCAGTTTGTCAGCTGTCACAAATGACGTCTTAAAAAAAAATTATGTAGGTAAAATGGTAAATTGTAATTATTTTACTCATGACAGAAAATAACTTAATATTGTATAGGCTTATCAATGTCTTTAAAATGTCTTTTATTTGTTTTGTCCTTTGATGTTTATGAAATTCATGAAATTAATTAATTTTTGCTCAATTATGGGATTGTGCAAAATTTTAAAACGTTAACATACACAGGTAACGTAAACCTATCTATTACGAAATAAAAAGTTTATTCTCATCTGAAAATTAAGTAATTGTAATGATTATGGATCAATTTCAAGTTAAGTCTATTTTAAGAGACTTAAAATTTTTCTTAAATGTTTTCTTAAAATTTAAGTCCCTGAAAAATTATTTCCGATATTTGCACGTTTATATCCAAATTAGATCAAAGTAAAAGTTTTGAAAAGCGATTAATAAATTAAATGTTAACATGAAACATTGAAAATCTACCACTCTTTTGCTATGCGTGTTGTAAGAATCGACTTGTAAGATCGAAAACAAAGACCAATGACAGGTAGCAGAGTTGTGCGAGGTATCTGGTACTGTATTAGCCAACCTACTAGCCTAGTGTGCCCATTATGGAAAATCTCCCATTAGCTTGTGTCTACCAGTGGATTTTTGGTTGGGTGATGATGATGGTGCATCAATTGTGTACTTGTGGGATATAGTTTATTTAAACCTTGTAATATGTTTTAATAATGTGAGCTCTGTACCAGAAAATTTTTGCTGTTCCTATTACCTTCAATTATGTCATGCAAGTAAAATATTTGTTTTTAAGTTTGTTTTTTTCTTGATAAAACATAACTTTGTTCGGAACCACATTAGGAATTTCTCCTCTCCGCAAGCAGTTTATGTGCAAAAATTATACACGGACAATAGTTTGTAACTGTAAGAATTATTTGTAGTATGTATAAAAACTTGTCTCTGCAGTAATTGAACCCGTGACCACCAGCATAGCAGCAGTCAAATGCACAGCCACTAGCCACTTAACAAAAAAAAATATAATATTATGCATTTTTTATCTTCAGTATGGATAACAGAAAATAATGTCTGAAAGATACCATGTTAGAGAGACATGAATGAATCACAGTTGTTAAAAGGGAACTGTCTTGGTGAAGGCAGCTTAACAATGCCAGTGTCAGCGAGAGAAGTTCCAGAGCACTGGAAGGAATTTGCATGTGGTGGAGGTTCAGCATTTTGCAATATACTGATAAGCTATCCGTTGAATAAGCTTATATTTAGACAGGTAAATTATTTTTTAAAATAAAATATGACAGTTTTTGATGATTTTAATATAAACAATTAATATGCATCACTCGTAATTTATTATATGCTCATTTATCAGATTGTGCAACTGGAAAGGATACGGTTTTAAAATTTGCCAACAACATAGTTCTTATGGCAGATCGATTTAATATGGCACCTTTTTCAGATTTCTATTTGGCCTGCAAACTCTATGTATACAAATGAGCTTCCGCAACCTACTTTTAGCGTCTCCGGGTGATGGAACATATTTAATCTATTATGTTTTACTTTTTAAGTGGTGATAATGAGTAAACATAATTATATAATGAAGATATACAAGTGTTTACTCTATTTTCTTTTTCCATTACAGATGATGCATGGAGTAGAAGCAACATTGGCATTAAATCAATTACAAAAAGAAGGCTTGGGGTACTTATATCGTGGAATGCTACCTCCTCTTCTTCAGAGATCCATGTCAATGTCTCTTATGTTTGGAGTATACGATGAGTGTCTCCATCCACTTTTACATTGTGAAGTTAACCCATTTGTTGCCAAAACAATAGCTGGTGTTGTTGCAGGCTGTTTTGAGGCAACTCTCATGCCATTTGAGAGGCTACAAACTTTGCTGATCCACCCTAAATATCATAAAGAATTTCAAAATACTGCACATGCAGCAAGACATATTGCCAGGTATTATGGAATAAAGGAATTTTATAGAGGACTAATGCCAATTCTTTTTAGGAATGGCCCATCAAATGCTATGTTCTTTATTATAAGAGACGAAATACAGTTACGATTGCCACATCAAAACTACATTTTGTATGATAGCTTACAGAATTTTATAGCAGGAGCATCGATAGGCGCCTTCCTTAGTACATTGTTCTATCCATTGAATGTTATAAAAATTGCCATGCAGTGTGAATTGGGAGGTCCACATAGAACAATAGTCTATGAGTTCAAATATATTCTGCATAAAAGAGGCTCAAAGTTAACCAACTTTTACCATGGAGCGCTTCTCAATATTTCGCGCGCATTTTTAAGTTGGGGCATTATAAATGCCTCGTATGAAATTTTTAGAAAAATTTTATATGCCTAGTCAAACTAAATTAAGATATGAAATATCTGAGAATTGTTTGTTATTTGTTTTTTTAATTTTATTAGAAAAAATTGTAATTAAGGATTTGTGTATATTAGTTAAGTCCAGTATTAATGCAATTTATGTTGTTAGATAGAAATTATGAAATGAAGCATTTATTGGAGTTTATTCCTTACAGTCTATTAATATGTCCGACTAATATCTTGTGTGAATTGTGATAGTTGCTGAAAAGGAACATCTCCAATAGTTTTAAAAAATAGGTCGGATGTTTTTTAACAGTAGTAATTGTTACTAGACTCGTTTTATTTTTCAAAATTACGTAATTATTAGAAGAGGATAGGCATCCGCTTCTTAACTGTAAAAAGCATCTTGTTAAATCAATGTAATAATGCAAGTCTTATGTTTACAATACAGTGTTAAACTTATTTATTCTTGTACATAACATGAAGGTGAATAAATTAAAAACGAATTGCTCTGTTACAATCGAAATAATTGCAATCAATGTATAGGTTATATAAATAAATTTTATTGTGTAATGAAAGTTATTGTTTAATTAAGAGTCATTCAAAAAACCTCAATTTTCCGGTATGTGAATCAATAAAGTTTGCCTTAAAGGTTGTTGGGCTGTGTAGTAATTAAAATAGCAATGAATTACAATGAAAGATTTGTTTTATGCATTGGTGTTATTAATTATTTTAAGACTGAGTGGTGAGTATACACTTTTTATTTCAATTGATTATTTTTGTAATTTATTTATTGATTATAATAATGTACACATGGATTACCTACAGTGTTAACATGATTCACAAGTTAGGTATAATCCTTCATGTGTAACTACTTTTAAATATGGAAAAAGCCTAGAATGTCTCAAAAAATGCCATACCGAAAATACACAGTCCGATCAAAAGCATGGTTAAGCAATAGCAAGGCGAGACACTTGGTACTGTAATCGCCATGCCGCCTGCCATTATGGCGTAGCGATTATGTAAAATCCCCCGATTAGGAAAGACATCTTTCACTATTCCGCTCCAAAAATAATAAATCAATATATATATAACGGGTCACCGTTATCAGCAGGGTCCATAATGCCTAGTCTCCTAACAATGGGCGTCGTCGGGTAATGTTGGAGCAACGAAACAAAGTAGTTCACTCTATCAAATTATAATGTCCAATGAATTTACAAGTCTAAGTAACAACACAACTATAGGTAGGTTTGAATATAGGAACGCGCGACGGTTCAATATCATGTGTTCTGGCCGACTGCTACACGAGTGTCGGTCGTGTGCTCCGCTCGGCCAGTGAATAGTTAACTCCATCGAACGCCGACAGATGGCGCTTGCGTCCCGTATCACGCGTTGAATGCGGCATACATATACATTACTCACTTCGAAGAGAAGAAAAGTAAACCCCTCTCTCCGACAAATCACCCACACTAGTATTACACTCGACAATACTAATATACACCACTAACATTTAAAACGCGACGCGTGAACGAACATCGAGAATATGCTTTTTGAGCAGAATTGAGTTGAATTTGAGAGAAGGTTACTTTTCAAAGCAAGTTTTTTCAATATTTTATTTTTATTAAGTTTTATTTGGTTTTATTCGTTTTTTATATAATGCAGATTCACAACGACCCAAGTACCGCGATGACTATAGGTTTGAGAAAGCTTTTAACTCATTCTATAAGTTGCACATGGCCGCTGCAGATTGGCCCAACGCACTTATCCGTTGTGAGGCCGAAGGCGCGGAGCTCTTGGTACCAGAAACACTCGACGAAGCAGATGCAATGCCGCTTCTTATAGTCTCCACTCTTTCGCATCACGATGGAATCTACGTTGGCATAAATGATTTGTATTCAGAAAGATATTTTGTTACAATTAAAGGTTTGTAGTATTTATGTTAAATCAAATATGCTTATATGGCTTATTGTATACATATTTACTTTTAAAAATATATTGAAAGTAGGAACTTTTGAAGTAACTTTTGTTTGCAAACATCCAAAATGAGTTTTATAGGGCTAATAAATAGCTCTTTCTTCTTTACAATTGCTTAGGCCTCTTTTACCTACATTTAATTATCTTATTAATAAGCCAAGTTTTATTAATAAACAGTTAAACCAAAAGCTATCCAGAAAATAATTTTAATGAGGCCGTACCTCAGGCATTGTATATGCCTTTAAGATATTTAGATTATATCAGAAAATAATATGTTTAAACAAAAAAATTATTTGAATCTTGTGAAATGTTTACTTTTCTTAAACAAAATCCCAAGGAATTTCATTATTATCTCCATATAGACGTTTTATCAAACTGTTACACGATCAACCTTTCCCATAACATTTACCGTACTTCAAAATAGTAAAAATGGAAAATGTTTATATTCTTTTAAAACAAGGTAGTAAGTTGCGGGATTCGATTTTGGACTTATTATGGGAGTCGGATGAACCATTGTATAACGGCGGAAGATGTGTCGCGATGCGACGGAACGGACGTCTTTACGTGAACCCATGCTCAAGGCAGCTTCCTTTTATCTGCAAGATAAAATCTGCTGGAATCTCTTATAACCAAGAGTGTGACACTTTTGACTCACGTGAGTATTGATATACTTATTTATAATTTACCAATAAAAGTGTACGTACTTACAATGGAGCACGCATCTAATAAATAAACCGAGCGTGAGCTTGGAGGCGGCGCGGCATAATTAAACTCTTCCTGTTAGCATGGAATCGTATGAAAACATTTTATAGTGAACGAGCGGCGCGCGGGCTCGGTGATCTTAAACCATACTAGACCCACATTCTCAGTAAGCGCGTGTAATGATCGAACGACGGGCTTATTCCACTAACTTATTAACAAAGTCGTATCTGCCAAAACACCGTTTTACATTATGGAACTTAGAAGATAAGCTAAAACTCAATCATCACTGGTTTAAGTTAAAATGAATTTAGAAGAAAATCATAGGAAATGCAATTAGTGTGTGTAGTTAATTATTATTAGCGCATATCCATAACAGATTTTAGTCATTATTTTCAATTAAATAACAACAATAATTAAATTTATAAATAACAATTCCAAGGAGAGAACAAAATAACACTCCAAGGCCGCGCCCGCGTCCTCGCTTTCGATGTGAATACAACCTGCGCTGCGACCCGTACTCGTGTCCCCGCTTTCGATGTGCATACAACCCGCGCTGCGACCCGTGCCCGGGTCCGCGCTTTCGATGTGAATACAACCCGCGCGGCGACCCGTGCCTGCGCCCTCGCTTTCGATGTGAATACAACCCGCGCGGCGACCCGTGCCCGCGTCCGCGCTTTCGATGTAATAAATACGCTAGTATTAGTAGTCGTAGTAGTAATCATCCAACGTCGGTCTTTTCTAGACCAATAAAACATGGGTCTCTCAAGGCAAGAGTGAATACACATCTTGTAGCCATCTTGGATCTTTATCACTATTTATCACCAGGCAGGATTTTGGTTAAAGTGGTTTTTAAATAAAACTAGAAGGCATAGAAATTTAAATCTAATCGTTTTCATATATTAGACAGGTTGGAAACTAGGCTTCAATGGCTCCTGCTATATAAAACACGTGGAACCACAAACGTGGCATCAAGCACATGGCACCTGCCTTTCGGCAGGAGGATACCTCGCGATATTAGACAATCGTGATGAGGCTGAATATATACACGAGCTGTTCAAAAATGTGGACCAAATTAAGACACCAGGAGATTTTGCATTTTTGGGATTTAGTGATCTATTCCAGACGTATCATTATAGGACAGTTCATGGTACGTAACTATCACACAGTGGTATTAATTCATGGTTAGTTGTATAATATACCTTATTACTCACCACCACCACATAATGGAGATACCATTTCACACGTTTAAATGGAGGCAAATGGCAAGTCACTTTTCGCCTCTGCGAGTTATAACGCGAAAGGTGACCAAAGGCGTGATTCATCGTCGGATTTGCTCCCTGATAATTCAAGTTTTTTTATCCTTAAGTCGCATTTTGCGACATTAGACGTACCTTCCAGGCCCCCTCTCGAAGTAATTGTATAACTACTTAGTTATATGTTATATACATGTAATAAAGTCGCATTATGTCTTCACTTATTATATCCGAGTGGATTTCAATGCGGTTTTCATTGAGAACATTTCATAAGAAGGTTTTCATATGTATCATACCATCAAATTTAGATTATACATGTTTCCCGTCACCCTTGAAAAGCCGGCGTGGTTCGCTAATTTTACATAAAACCAGAATTTTGCAGGGAATATACCATCTTCTGTTCCTAAATGCCAACCTCACCTGCACGTGACAACAACGAAGTGCAACAAACGAAGTTCTGGCGACCGAATGATGACAGATAATCCATCTAAATTAATCAAGTCCCAAATCCCACAGACTAGCAACGGAGAGTAGCCTCATCAGTGCGAGAGTACCGACTTGTGCTGACCAATGCGCTTACCTAGCGTGATAAGTGTAAGCAGACCTTTCAAGAAATGCCTGCTGGGTTTCGCTGGCGCTTTCTTGGAGAGGACTAGGTTGAGCGGTACTATTAAATATGCTGATTAATTAAAAAGGCGAAAACGTAATTTTTACAGGTGGCAGTGTTAACAAATTTTTAGACTGGGATTTAAAGTGTTCACAACTCGATAAGAAAGAAACAAACGGAGAAAGATGTGGAGGCATCCGACGGAGTGGTCTACTCACCACCGCACCATGTAACAGTCCTGCTATATTCTTCTGTGAAAAACCAGTCAAAGGCACTTACAATTTTAAGAGTCTGCGCCAAAGTGACATGCATATTCACCATAAACGTGTTAAACAAGGAATAAAAGATAAAGTAAAAATATATTTTCCCATTGTTTTGTTAATCATCATGAAATGCAGTTATATACATCATGGTCATGTTAGTCTACAGAATATGCCTGTATGAATATGTTTATCTCCAGCCGATCAGAGCCGTATAAAATTATGTAGTTATCTTTGTCTATATGAATGAGATAAATTTAAGAAGGCTAATTATCCATTTATCAGAAGATACGAATTTTTCTTAGCATTTAACTTAGTCGACGTTTGCGACAGGTGATGAGACGGAAAGTTTCTCTTATGCCGCCTGGATGGGTTGTTGACTTTTTTATACTTCACATCTTTAAAAAGTCTTATACTTTCATATTATTTATTAATTTAATAAGTTCAGTTAAGTTAAGTAAGAACTCTGTTCGACGGTCACCAGCTGTCCGATAGTGTAATAGTTAACAAAACGTTATGGAGTCGAAAGGACATTAACTAAAAATAGCTTGCACAACCTTATATTGACAGGTCTAAAGTAACTACCTAACTTATCGACCACGTTCAAATGGCTACAGATTCTGTGCTACAACAGATTCTTAGCGATTTTATGCCCTACAAGCCGAATGGTTCGGTTCACGTATAACCAATCATGCGAAGAGATCTGTTCACGATTTCGTATTGGCATATGGTCTGACACAGACACGTTGAAGTCCATACACTTTCCTTGTTGGAGCTGAGGAATTTCTGTCAGCCATCTCTCCCATCTCTACGCAAGGACGATTCGCTGTACAACACTCCAAAAGAGATAGCTCTTTGAGCTTTGAGCTCTCTTTGCATCCAACTCGACTCTTGATGGGCGGGCAAATTCGGCCGAGCACCCCGTAGGGTAAACGCTACATGTCGGACGTCCGGTTTTTCACCACTCAATCTTCCACAGATTTAAGACTTATCACTTTAAACTGGACGTCAAAAGTTACCATGGTTTCATTATCAGTAAGAAATAGACCTTTTATCTCACTGACAAAATGGTAGGAATTCTTAGTAACTGCTCTCTGTGCGGTGATAGTATTTTTACCTCACACGGTGAGTCAATCTGCAAGTTGGTGAGTTTTTTTTTACGATTTGGCTTACTATTGGATGTAGAGGAGCATTTGTCATGTACATTTTATATTGTATTTGTATTATAATTATGAAAAAAACAAAATTTTGCGTGTGCTGGAAAATAATAAATAATAAATTGAACGCGAAATCCGTAAATAATAGTTTTATATGAAGAAGAATATTGTTAAAAAAAATATAATTCTAAATTTGTCGCTGTGATCGAAATCTGCCATGAGCCCATCATTAAATAGGCATATAAAACGGCATAACACAAAAAAAGTGCTACCTCCGTTCGTCTCGTGGATATCGTAAGAATGCACTAAGGAAAGGAAAAGTTTTGAAATCTTTTGGCATTCGACAGATGCCGAGATTGATAGCATTTTCAAAAGGGTTAACGGTAAATACACATACTGATGATACTGTTCCTGACTGATACTGCAATGTACAGAAGTAGACTAGCAGCAAGCTGACAAAGGTCCCAGGCATTTTCACTTAAGACATGGGCATAGATTAAGGTCACTATACACTAGTCAAAAAAATTAAGGAATAAAAAAAATTCTAATTCGGAGAAACATAATCGTACAGCAAACAAATCGTTTAAATTTATTTGTCTTAAAAAAGATCTACGGACTTCGAAAAATCTTTTTCATCAAATGCACTTCCATTTGACTTAATTGAAAGTCTTGGAATTGGCGCAGAGTTATCGTCAATCAGAGCAAAAAAGTTTTTTTTAACTTTGTTAATCAATAACTCGGGAAATAATTATCGTATAAGAAATCGAAGGAGGGTTTGAAAACTAAAAAGACATTCTCTTTAAGACATAACGAGTGGATTTTGATGAAAAATTTTTTTCGAAGCGATAATTTTGATTGAAAAAAAGATAAAAATTTGCATATTTAAGGATATTTGAATAACTTGGGATAACTTTGGATAGAATAGATGAACGAATGCTATTGTTGGTAATTTTTCAACCTTAAAGTGTCCCGAAAAGTGTTGCTGTTTTTTTGTTTGATGTACGATTATTTTTCTCCGTTGAAAATCACCCAAACATTTGGAATAATTTTTTATCCCTTTATTTTTGTGACTAATTCATATTATACGGTATTGATATATACTTGTACATAGGGTTTACCCAGATTTAATTAGTTCTACTTCTGATTATGCCATATATACCCATATAATCGTAAGAGCATATTTTTTGTTTTATCCTTATCTAGACGTTTCACGAAAAATTGATGAATTGGCTACTACTCCTTTTACCAAACACACTTCTTACTTACACAAAATTTCCAAAAAATACTCAATTAAAATCAAGCTTTTAATGGGTGCAGTAGATTTTGGTAGAATTTGGTTACTTTTTAGTAGAAAGGCTGTGCACGGCTTTGGATGATGGACGTGAATGAATACCTTTACCATAAATTATGACTTGTACATAACTGTTACTAATACTGCTAATAATTTTTTGAGTTTGACGCAAAGATTAGAGTAAACGATAATGTTGATATTTAGCGGTAGGTGTTTTAGTACTTCAAAATTAATCGGTAAAACTGTAATTGTTACGGGAAGTAACACAGGAATAGGCAAAGAAACAGCTCTAGATTTCTATAAAAGAGGTAAGTTTATTGAAACATGGAGACCACAATAAAAATATAATGAAGTGCCTACCGCAACATAACTAACGTAAATATAACAAAAACAAATTAATTAACTTTGCATTTATCACAAGACTTTGCACACTTAAACCAAAGTAAATGATATCATACTTATCAGGCACACTTTTAAAAAGTACTTACATCAATTGTCAAATATTAAATAATATACCTCAAAGTTTTCTGTATGACTAGAGCTTCCAGTAGGTTTCTTGACAACATAGTAAGTTAGAAAAAAACAATAAAATAGCATAAATTACCCTGTCCAAAGAAAAGAAGACAACCACCTCTCGCACCACAACTATCAGCTAGGATCAAGTATCAGAATATGCTTTCTTACGTCTAGTGAAAGGCTGCCAAAGAAAAAACTAATTTTAAATCTTTAACCAATTAGACATTGACCTCTCCCTATACAAAGATTACCTAATCACCACTCCCAGCATGCATTGGCAATAACAGTTTTAAACAACTCACATTTTAGAAGCCTTCACTGTGCTGTATGCTTTTGGTCTAGCACTTTAGATGTGGATTCTGCCACCTGTCGGGAGCTCGCAATGTTTTGCAGGCATTTCCCTTAGTTAACATACATTTATGTTGCAGTGTTTCCTAGTTAGTAATTAATTAAGTTAGATATTGAAGCAAATTATCTTGTTTACATATTCTCTTACAGGTGCAAGAGTAATATTAGCATGTCGGAGTTTAGAAAAAGCTGAAGATGCAAAGAAGGAAATAGAAGAGAGATGCAAAGGGCTATCTGAGACTGGCCACTTGGTGCTAGAGAGATGCGATTTATCTTCTCTAAAATCTGTACGGGATTTTAGCCAAAAAATATTAGATACAGAATCTCATGTTAATATTTTAGTTAACAATGCAGGTGTTATGATGTGCCCCAAGGGTGAAACTGAGGATGGTTTTGAGACACAATTTGGGACCAATCATTTAGGCCATTTTCTTCTTACTGTACTTCTTTTGCCCCGTATTAAAAACAGTACTCCAGCAAGAATCATAACAGTATCTTCCAAAGCTCATACAAGTAAGCATTTCATTTAATTTTATTGTAACTATATTTTTTATGATTTACATCTATAAATAACATATATATTTTTCTTATGTATATATTATATTATAGTACATTTTTTTAAAAGAATTTCTAAAATATTTTTATAAATAAAATAATTTAATACTGATAGTATTGTGTAGTGAATTTCCAAATTATTAAAAGGTTTTCATCCATTAAATATATTTTTTTATTTTATAGCTTTTTAACAATAAGATAAATGACTGCACTACTGCAGAATTTGCCGCAATTGTTACTCTTGCTGGCAGATTGACATATTTAGTTCCAACCTGCCTTGCACACTTGCCATGCCAGGCCTGGATATTGTATGTCTGTCATATTTGTGATATCTGAGGCAAATATGAGAATAGATAGCAGAATAACGTCAACATTATTGTAGAATTTTGCACAGTCACTTCTACCACACCAATAGGACACAATGAGATTATTACATTTAGCTTAAGCTGCCACCACAGGTTTAATTAAATTAAAGTGTTGCTTTAAAAAATATTTTGTTTCAGGATATGGTATTAATTTTGATGACATAAATTACAAGAAAAGACCATATAATGCAATGGAGGCATACTCTCAGAGTAAACTCGCAAATGTGTTGTTTTCCAGGGAGTTAGCTGCAAAACTGAAGGTTAACAAGATATCTGTCTTGTGGGATATCTTTTTTTTTTTAATAATTATTACAATTAATATAACTTTACCGCTCTGAAATCTTTCATTTTCGGTCGTGCAAGTTTTTATATAAATAGCCATACATAACATATTGAATGTTGGTCAGTTAAAAAAGGGGTAAATATACGAAAAATTTAAAACTCAGCATAATAACAATGACTATGTACTTTACAATAATGAATAAAAGTAACAGAAATAACAACCAAAGGACATGAATGCGAAACACTGCATCATCTGTCTACTGCAAGGAGCGAGCTGGATATAAGCTAAAAAATAAATAAATCAATCGTATATTCGGCTCCCACTCCGCGTTGTGAAAAAATTGTTTGCTACTTAGCGAATTCAGTTTATACAAGAAATTTGAAGACTCCCTCCCCCCCTCCCCTTTCCTCACAATATACTACCACAATAATCAAAAAGCTGCCGTGGACTAATGGTATGCATTTATCAATTCAAATTGGAGTAGCAACTATATTTTCATCATTTTATATTATTATTTTTTTAAAACAAACATTGCTTGTTTGGTAATTTCGATAAGAAATATCATTTGTAAGATGCACATTTTTAAACATTTGGTTACACAAAATAACTAGGTATATATTGACAATATTGGCAATGTATCTATGCTCAAAACTGTACACTGAATCCTATCACTACAGAATTTCATCGAGAATTTTTTAAAACTTACTAATGGGACACATATTTTTAGCCACACTTCTTTAACATAGATATTTAAAAATTATATATTAATAGATATGAATTATATCTTTTATATAAATAATAAATAACTTAATTTTGAAAAAGCAAAACAAAGGTTTGTTTGTTCATAGTATACTCAATTTTCAGTTCATTTACGGAAATAAAAACTCGTGTTTAATGTACGACATTTTGACTTAATACAAAATAAATAAAACCCATTAAATTTCCAATATTTCAAAAAAGTATTTGATTTTTTGTTATTTGATCTGATCAGCAAAAGACCCATATATTTATTCCATAGTGCGTCGTAGCCTCGTCGCATATGACTTGCAGTAACACAGTGTCTTGTCCGAGGAATTGCCTAACGCATTACACCTTCGCGGGGGCAAGGACGGGTCATGTCGGACTTACACCGACTACAATATAGAAAATATAAATAGAATACATTGTCTCACGCCACACCTTTTTTTTTCTATTCTACTACAACTTTTGGGTAGTTATTATGGCTTTGGAATACTTTGGAACCCTACATACAGCATTGTAATAAATTTTGGAATTGATTTCTGTTGTTATTTGAATTCTTTTACAATGTCATCACACGACGCCGCAATTTTGCAACGTACTGCACGTCACGTGCAACGTACTTCAATTATTAAATTATTGACTTCTTAATTTCTGATACATACAATTTTTCTAAGGAAGTTTTTATTTTTCGCCGAAAACGTTTAGTCGTACCATGATTTTGTTTTAAAAACTGGTTATATGTGAATCACAAAATATAAGTAGCACATAAAACATAAGTGGTTCACCTGGCTTCTCCCTACAGCAGTCAATTGTTGATCAATTTTAATTTTACAGGCATATAATATAGCCGGGGTTAATACATACAGCTTACACCCTGGAGTTATAAAAACTGAACTTGGACGTCACATGAATGAAACTTTATTTTGGGGAGCAAGAAAACTATTTGGAACCATACTGGGTCCTTTTATGAAGTCTGCTGAGCTTGGGGCACAAACCACAATTTATTGTGGTGTAGATGAGAAATGTGCCAATGAAACTGGATTATATTACAGGTGATCAATTAATACAAATATTAGGAAGCAGCGACTACGCCCGCATAGTCTGAAATTGTTTCCCAGTATTGTCGTTCAAACAAACATGTAGTTTTCAGGAATAGGCAACATTTTTAAAAAGTTTAATCAAAATTCGTGAAATTGTTTTTAAATTTAATCCGTTTAAACATACATACAAAGACTTTAATATTAGTATAGATTAAATAAAAGTAGATAAATCTGTAAGTAAAGTATAAAGTAGATTAGGTCCACCTGTGGTTCACGAATGTTAGGTTTCTGAATTAGATTTTAGATTACTGATTATTACTTACAATTAGTGACATTACGATTAAAACCAGTTTCGTCCGCCCCAACGTATTTAAATACTAAAGGTATTGACATGAATTCAGTGCTGAGTATTTTGTTACAATCTTAAATATCTATATCATAGTTTAATTACAAAAGCCCAAAAAAAAGATTTCTAACAATTTTCGTACATACACTAAGGTATTAGGAACAGCTACTATGTACTTGAATAGTAAACTTATAATGACACTCAGTTGTAACTTTTTCTTAATCTTTACTCATTGAACTATACTTTTTTTAATGTACATGGTTCTACATAAAATAATAAATTTATACTCATAATAAAATTTTGTGCACCTATATATGATATATAATGTAGGTACTGTATGTAATGTGCTTATCTGATTTATATTTTTTATGTTTTACAGTGACTGTGTAGTTACAACCCCCCATCATAATGCTTTAAATGACGAATATGCTACAAAGCTATGGGATATTTCAATGGAACTTGTTGGCCTTCAAACTTATGATCCATTTACTACAAATGACCCTGGAGTGAAACTTAAATGCTAATAATACTACTTTATGCTTGTTACATAATCTATTTCTACACTTATAATTTGCATTTCAGATTATTATAGTTAGTGTTTATTCCGTTTCATTGTTACAGTGTTAAATATTCATTTATTTAAATTTAGCAGAAATGCTACATGCTGAACATTTTTTTTAATTATTAATAGATTTTTAATTATAATTAGAATAATTGAGACTTATTCTAAAATTTTAACATGCACACAATTTTGAGAACTGCTCATAAAAATTTGATGAATCATTGAAGAATCTTTGTTGAGATTTATATTAGGCTTGGGTAATGTAAGATAATCTAAAATAATATTTAATATTTATACAATCTGTAACTTAAGTAGTTTACTTACATACAGTGTAATGTTATAAACAAAGCTTAAAGCAAAATTATATTTACCTTGTAACAATAGCTTATAAAGTTTAATTAGTATATAGTTATAAAGTTTAATTAGTATATTATAACTGTATACTATATATTAGTATATAGTATATAGTTATAATAAAGTTTAATTAGTATATATATTAGTGAATTTATTAGTGAATTACAGGTTTTCATGATTTTAACTAAAATAATACAAGCATTCCATCCATTAACTTCATACATTATAATAATAAAACACATACACACATAGTGAAGCATTATTGATATAGTTGCAGTTTTAGCAAAGTTACCGGTTAGTGATATGATTTAAATTTATTAATTCACTATAATTTAAATTGTCGCCTTTAATAAGATTTGGATTACTTTTTCCCTAAATGATCTTTTAGATTTGTAAAATGGGTCTGCTTTGTGGAAATTTTTATATATGTATTAAGTAATCTGGATAGTACGGAGTTTTTACCATAAGCGATAGCATAATGAATACAGTCAAAAAGTTTGTATTTAGATGAACACTACGCATTTGAAATAAAACTATTATTTACGGAGTTTATCGCGTTTAATTTTATTTTTATATTCCCAACGTTACGATTGCTTTCCAGCAGTCGTGGTCACGCGGGGACCGAGGTGTTGGACGTCCAGATGTCATAGTTAAGTAAAAATTGAAGGCAAAAAGTAACATACTATGACACTAAAGTGAAGGTAGCTCGAGTTAAATCAAAAAGTGTTGTTTGACGACAACGCCTGGACGGGTTTTTAAAATAAGTACCAGTTAAGAGTTTGGGAGAATCTAGATATGCGTTAAGTATGTCAAATAGTAGTAGCATGTCTATGAGCATTCGTCTTTCCTCGAGTGTAAATCATTTGTGATGACTGCATTTTTTTTACATAAGAATCCGCATTGTTCTTTGTACGGTATTTAGGAACTGAAAACCTTTTTTCTATGAGACGCATAGTGTGGCCACCAGATAGAAGTACCATACTGCAAAAGTGCTAAGAGTAAATTAATTTGATGCAATGAGGAGGAATTGAGAAGACCTTTCTCAATTGCGTGTTACACGCTTCTTTCGTAACAAAATCAAAATCTTTGCCCATGGACATTTTAGACTCAAAGTATATACCCAAATCGCAAATGATCCCCCTATCCATATTAACGGCTTCATAATTATATTGGTATAATAACGGTACTTTTTTAAAGTGAATTAGTTTATATATTTAGTTTATAACATTCTCGAAAATTTTATTTTTAAAATAGTACAAAAGCCTACTGTTCAAATCACAATCTTGGATGAATGTCTTTTTATAATCAACATACAACAACTGATTTGAGAACTGAAAGCTTTGATCTTTATCATATAAATAGACACTGAAGAATAAGGGACCATAGTGTTACAGTAACGCCCGATGTGATATTTTTTTTTTTTAACTTTATTTATAGTTTTTATTTTACCTTTAAAAAAACGTTACTTCTCACTCCAGGAGAAGATTTCTCCTGTGTCGCGGAGACAGTTTACATACATAAATTACACAGGCAAAAGGTTAGTCACTACGCTACAGCCGTCTAATATAGTCGGGCCCTAAAATAACAGCCTGTAATCTATTGGTTAAATATGGGCACACCCAACGAAATAAATCTCCGCGTGTTTGCCTTCTAGGGTAAATAGTCCCGATATGACTCAGAATTCAGTTATGACACCTGAAAGAATAATGAGATTAAAGTAGACAGATTTAATTCATCATTCAATGATTAGTTATAACAAATTAACAAAGAAGAAGAACTGTAACTAGGTAATTCTCTTACAGGTTTTAAACCAAGTTGTTTATACAATAGTTTTGTAATAACTATGTGATGCATTTATAAATGTTTATGTATAATTTTTTTAATTTTTTTAAGTTTAAGAACTTCTTGTTTACGAGTCGACACTAATATCTTATTGGTATTTTTTATTTTTTGTATCTATCTATATGAGAGTCTATCTGGCACCGCTGGAGAGACTGTAGCATCGCCCAAATTTCGACTGAATCGAAGGCTTTCTCATAGTCCACATACGCCAGACATAATAGCAAATTGTACTCCTCGGCCTTTTCTACAATCTGGCGAAGAGTTTGTATGTGGTCTATTATTATTATCATTTTTCGATTATTTTTTATTTCTTAATAAGTACCTACTAATTATAATTATGTAAAATTTTCTTCAAAATATAATTCTGTTGTATCTTAAAATTTACGATCAGGCTAATTCAATCAGGGATAATTCATATTTAACTTTAAATTATGTATTATCGTTAATGTAATTGTTATGTATATTTAAAATGTTGGATATTCTCTCAACAATTTTATTAACAACTAGTTGTTGCCCGTGACTTTGTTCGAGTGTTCTTCGACAAACAATGGAAAAATTATATCAATTAAAAAATAACTATTGATGCTCAACCCGTTTTGACAACTGTTGGCGAAAGGAAAATAAAGCTGAAGTAATAGGGGTACGGAAAATATGATTACAATTGAATAAAAATAATTACAAGAAAAGAGTAAAGAAGATCCTTTCAGTGTCGAAAAGTTTTGAAACTGCACTGATTTAAACGTCAAAAATTGAACAAGCTGCTATTAAGGAATACTGTAAATTTTGTCCATGTAAGTATTTATATAGACAAAATTCCTCGAGTGTAAATGGCGATAATTTCGCCAGTTTTGGTATTTATATTCAAAGTTTCATGAGGTTTCAAGCAGTTCTCTGAGGAAGTCCCCTTTATTCGGGGATTATGAGCCTCTATTTACTATAAGTACTAGACCAGAAATCGGCAACCTTTAGAGTCGAAGATAAAAATTTCAATTTACAAAATTTAAAGAGCCACAAAAATGTTTCTTGCTGCCTATAAAAATAACTTGCATAAATAAAGTTTTTTCGATAAAAAAAAACTTTCTAAAGAGATGCAGCTCCACATCAAAGAGCCGCAGGTTGCTGACCTCTGTACTTGACAAAGAATAATAAAATAAATACTGCAGCACTATAATGAAATGTTCAGTAAAAACAGCATGTCACTCGATTCTATAGAGGGAAATATGTATGAAATTAAAATTATGCAGATACTAGCATGTGGACGTCTAACACCTCAGTCACACTGTAACATCGGCTGCTGTAAAGCCCTCATAACACCGGGAATATAAAATCAAAATTAAGCCCTTTAAAATCCGTAAATAATAGTTTAATTTCAAATAAGTAACTTTTATTTTTAATTTAGTGGCAATCTAATAAGTAACTTATCTAGGATTAATAATTTTCTTTGCTATGTATAAGGCAAAAACCGTTTTGCGTCAAATGTTAATGTCAAAGATCAGAATCTTAAGCTTATCTGCTGTCAGTTAAATAAATAAATGTAATAATGTAACATTTTTTTACTTTGATTATGGTCTTGAAATTTACATAATATTTGCATGCATGTGCAGTACTCGTGTATACATAGCTATTCAAAGTTGTATTTTATTGAATATTTTTTCTATTGATAGGTTCAATGTGTGGTTTGTATAAAATAGTTTCTTCGTGAATATTGTTAATTACATTTTTATATTGTATCCAAACTGTGCCAATGGAGTACGATAACGACGAAAATACATGGAGACGGCATTCATCACCTAAACTGGAACAAACAACCTGTCACCCAATCCCAAAGCGATCCACCACAGCGGCTGTTATTGTGTTAGGATTAGCGGTGCTTAGTTGTTTGCTCGGATACTGCGTTTTGAGTGAAACACTACCTTATGAATCCAAAACCTTGCGTCTTATTATTGTTGTAAGTATTTCAATGTTCATTAACACCAAGTAACTAAAAAGCAACAAGTATTATAAAACAAGAAGTGGCAATCAAATCATCAAGATTTGTTCAATTCTCTCACATATATGTACGAAAAATTATTCCATATTATTAATTTTCTCCAAATGTTTTTTAATCTTAAAATTTGAATTTATAAGATTAACAAATCTTGATAATCTTATAAATTCATCAACTTAATAATTTAAAATTTTGCATATTAATTAATATGTTTTTTTCTACTAATACCAAATTCACCTGCACATGGTGTGTGGTGCTGGCTGACAAAGAAAACATTAACAGCAAAAAAAGAGATTAGTATTTGATTAAAAGGAAAGTGATAAGTGAGTGTTTTGTAGTCTGATCGGCCCATATACAAGTAGCTGTTAGTTGGCATAGGTAAAGATGCGTGGTCTGATTGGGCTTATAGAGCTCATGATTAACAAGTCATAACAACAGAATTTCTATTTTGATTGTAACATATGAAAAAAGTCTATTTAACATTTGTAATCCTTCAAGTTGTGACTACCCTTTTTGTTTTCATTTCCATAAAGGACTTGTCAACATAAATAATGATCGAATTTCTTTTTTCTTATCCTTATACTTCTACCAAGAATATAATTGATAGAATAAATTTAATTTTTTCAGTTATTTCGCCATGGGGCAAGAACTCCAGTAAAAAGTTACAAAAGTGATCCATTTAAGAACTATCAGTGGCCTGATGGACTTGGGAGTTTAACCAATGTTAGTGTGTATCATTATTTATTTAATGTGATCTAAATATTAGGCTAATCACATAATAGATTAATTGGAAAAAAAACAAGCAGGAGAGCTTTATTTGCCATTGTAAACAATATATTTATTTCAAATTAAACAATTCTGGATATTATTATTATAATTAATCAATAATTAAGAGGATATAAATATTAGAATTTGTAATTTATTAATGGTAAATTAAAGTGTGTGTGTGTGCAGTAAGAAAACCAAGCTTTCAGGTGTCTGGGTAAAGAAAAATGCAACAGAGCGTTTGTTGCATTTTTCTTCATAAATATATCCAGCTTCAGAAACAACTTTTCACTGTATATACTGCTATCCCGTGTTCTCAGAAAACTAGCTAAATAATAACTAAATTAGCTAAATGTATATATTTGGATTTGTTTTGCCCACCAATCAAAAGGGCTGTTGGTTCTTACCAGCAATCTTTCAGATGCATGTCTAATTTCACCACAATTGAACTCTTTAAAGTCTTCAGAATTAATTGCAGGTCTCTACACTTACTTTTTAGCCTTTTGTATTAACCCTTATAACTAAATAATAATAATTCATTTATTTCTTGGAATATGGTAATACAAGATCTATTTTTGATAATGAGCCCAACATATTCTGCCATAATTGGAATAGAAATTTGATTAAGTATTAAAATGCTTAATCTAATGATAAAATATCAGAACTAATTCAATTATGAAATTCAAATATGTAAAGAAAAACTTCGAGATTTAAAAAATCTAATTAAACGCAATTTAAGCGTGGTAGAGCCAAGCGGCGGCTTTAGCTGCTGCTCGAATGGGCCGGCTCGACCGGATTGATACCACGGCCTCGCAGAATACCGGCGTGAAGTAGAGGCATCTTGTCCTTCTGCGTTTCGTTCGGTGAGTGAGGTAACCGGAGGCCCACATCCCCTCCCTATTCCCCTCCTCTTCCCTCCCATCTCCCAAATATCCTTAAAGACCGGCAACGCACCTGCAGCATCTATGGTGTTGCAGATGTATGTGGGCGACGGTAATCACTTACCATCAGGTGAACCGCTTGCTCGTTTGCCGTCTTTTCCATAAAAAAAAAAAAAAATAAAATAAAAATAATAGTTTAAAAGAACAAACAAAATGTTCAAAAGTTACCACTTATAATATTTAGAACTCCTAAAGATTAGCAACACCTAGCTGCTCATAAAAACCATCGACATCATAATATTCATTTAGTATGTTAGCTTAAGTACCTTACTGTTTTTACAGTACTAGAAGGTCATTTTAATAACTAGAATTGCCTTCTAGTTATTAAAATGACCTTGCCTAAATAATTTATTACTCATATTAAGGAACAATGAGGAAAGTTAATTATTTCTTTAATTTAAGGTTGGGAAACTACAACTATATGAGTTGGGTAAAAAATATCGAAACTATTATGCTAACTTCATCCCAGAGGAATATTATGAAAAGGATATCTATGTAAAGAGCAGTGATAAATCTCGGTGCCTGATGAGTGCATACACCTTTTTAGCAGGCCTTTACCCACCTTCTGAGCGTCAAATGTGGCATCCAGAGATTCCTTGGCAACCAGTTCCTGTACATTCTCTTCCTAGGCATTTGGATGATGTAAGATGTATACTATTTATTTTATGTCCATCTATTTAAGCACAAAATGATTTGTTATATATATATCAATTTATTACAGAGATTACCAAATAAAGCCGAGACTTGAAAATAATTAATTAGTTAGTAGAATAATTAAATTTGTAAATAACACTTTATAGACAGTTTTAAAGACAATTCTAATTTAATAATTCTGCTTCATACAGGTGTATTAATTACAAATATTGTGATTACAAACACTTGATGGTGAGGGTGTACACCATATTCAATATTTCTTTGTGCGGCTAGGACAAATATTTATATAATAATTAAGTTACAAAGACAATAATTAAGTTACAAAGCTGTGTGGCTTTTTTATGAGATACTGTTAAGTGTCGCTTGGGTATCATGTTGATGAGCCCACACTGAGTTCTATTTTATTGACATGGCAAAGGGTCATAGAAACGACATGGTAGTCCATATGTTTAAACTTGTTATACATAATGAAAATAACTTGTAAAATTAAATTGGAATGACTTTATCTTGCTGTTATTCTGTTACGCCATAAGTTATTTTATCACCAACTAACCTATTGATTGAACCCGATTAGGCCCCATTTTGTTGTTTCTGTGTTTGGGCACATACCGATTTTGGTGAAAAAGTAGTTATGCTAAAATAATTTTTGAATTTTCATTGTGTGAATGTAATCAGCTTTTTAATAGCATTTTTTTGTGAAAAACCTCTTTTTATACAAACAAATTATAGCTTTTAGTTTTAGAATACAATAACAGTTTTTAAAACACTCGAGGCTACCATTATGAATAAGGCATGTTAAGATTACATATTACATTGTTTATTTTTTATAATTCACTATAATATTTTTTCTAGATAGTAGCACAGACCAAACCATGCAAAGTTTGGAAAGCAATGTATCAGAAACTGTTAAATGAGAAAGATGCTGATCTCAAGTTCGCTGAGCTCTTTGAACAACTTAGCAAACATACAAATCAGAGCATGCGTAGCGTATTAGACGTAGACTATTTATACAGCACGCTACTAACACAGCAAGAGGCTGGACTGAAGCTTCCAGACTGGACAAAGAATGTATTTCCAAATAAAATGCGCACACCGTTCATGCTCAGCCTGGCTTTACTATCATACAATAAAACATTACAAAGGCTGAAAGTAGGCAAGTAATTGTCTTTTTCGTTATATGAGGAGTTATAAGTATGAAATTGCCATTTTATATTGAAAAATTCAAACGCCTTTTTTTCTAAGAAAAAATATATTTATTTAATCGAAATTACCTTACCCTCATTACCTTTACATTTCTGTCATCTCGATTGTAGATAATTTATGCCTTTGCGATATAACACAGATCTGGACTCTACACAGTTTTTTTACTTGCAGGAAATTGTACGAATTGCTAGTTAGGTCAGTCCAGTACGAAGAATGACGCATGGTTTCTAACTTGTGTTGTTAAAACTGTTAGTCGTGCAGTGTCAGGTCAGACGTTATCGTGGAGAAATAATGGTCGATTGCCGAGTCGTGAGTTGTTTCTCTGAGAGTTTCTCCATCATTATTAGAAGTTCTTAACAGTAGACATCTGCTGTTATTGATACACCAGATATCAAAACGCTATAGTGAATTACACCATGAAGTAACCACCAAACAGTTACCTTCGCTTAAGAGCATTGTTCCCTTATTTGACCTGGGTTCAGCCGTTGCGTTTTTGCTTGCGATTACCGTAGCGAATCCACTTTCCATTAGAAGTCACAATTCCGTCCAAAATACCTTGTTTTCTGTACCTACTCATCAAAGTAAGGCACGCTTCTACGTTTTTCCTCTTTGCACGTCAGTTAATTGATGAGGCATCCATTTTTAGAGTTTTTTTATTTTATCAATTTAGTGCAAATGTGTCTGTATGCATTAGCGGGTAAACTAACGACAAAACCATAACGCTAATTCCTTGATTGTTTGATAAGGATCGGCTTCCACCATTACTTTAACACATCGTTATTTACCTTAGTGCCTGGTCTTCCTCGTGGTTCATTCTTCAAGTAGAAGTTGCGCACAGTGCGTTCTTAAGTCGTATCCTTAGTAGAGTTCTCCATGTTTAACTCAAATACTGAATGTCAAAACAATTGAAATTTTCAGAAACATATTCATCAGAATATCAAATTTTCTGAATTTATAGTGTTATATGTTATAGATTTTGTTTAAAAAAAAGGTTTGATCACGAATCTTGAACCACGCAGGTTTAATTTTAATACAATGTGGCCATTCCATTAAAACAAGTTCCTACTTTAACCCCTATTATTATATACAGTCGTTTTTTCATTTCTTATATAAATATAACATTTCAATATAATCTAAAACCTAACAATAATTCATTAGGTTTTGGATTTACTTATATTTATCAATGCCACGCAGACGAAATACCACGACTTCGTTCGCGTGGGATCGTGAAAGGGGTAATAATTTTTAAAGTAAGTATTTTTATTTACGCGTAGAATTATTTTATTTTTACCTTTCATTTCTCCCGTCTAAAAAGTAGTAAAAATTCTCCGAACAAAGTGTTCTATCTTCCTGTGATAGTCCTGTCAAGTCCAGATAGAAAGAAAAATTTGATACTTCTGTTTTTTTTTTTATGGGTAAGGGGGCAAACGAGCTTGCGCCGCACCTGATGGTAAGTGATTACCGACGCCCAAGTACATCTGCAATACCAGAGGAGCTGCAGGTGCGTTGCCGGCCGTGTGGATATTTGGGGGTGAGGGAGTAGGAAGGGGGCAGCAAGTGTCTCCTGGATCGAAGATAGATCTCCAATCACTATCAATCAACAACAAATCATATTCACTTGGCAATCATCACTTAATACCTAATTTCTCCTCTTTCATTCTTATATATATATATATTTCTTTACAAGTTCGAAGCATGAGCCCTCCACATACGGAATCGAATTCGAAAACAGATCCCCTAACTAACCACACGGTTTTACCTGTAGTCGTGATGATTTGAAGAAATTAGAATAGGGTTAAAAGATTATTGTTTTCTGCAAAGTTGCCATTTAGATCCTGAATATCAATATTGTGAAATGGGTTGTTGAAATTTCATTTGCCGTTTCAACCTGAAACAAAAAACCTACCAGTGTAAATATTTATATTACGAAAATGTTGTTTTTAAAACATTTTAGTCGCAGCCCTAATGTTCCTTGACAGTGGTTGTAGCTTTTTGTTTAAGACTTACTCTAAGGTTACGATATTTTTCTCATAGATAAAGGACTTGCATGATCCGATTACTGAGTATCGGATTTTATTGAGGTGAAATGAAGCTACACTTTTTTTAAGCACCTTTACTTATTCTGAGCTTCTTAGTGTACATAATATACACGCATGTTTGAACAATTCAATAAATGATTTAGCTGTAGATGGCTCTGCCGTCAAAGTACTAAATCAGGGCTTCAAGATGTTTGTGCATTTCCAATTTTTAGTTTTTGCCTATTCTTTCCCCAAAGAGATTAATTCAAACGTTCTAGCGAATGCGGTATTGAGTATTATTATGCTTACGACGGCTTTTAGTAAACTTTAGAAAAATTTTGCCACGATCCGAATGTATACATTAATTTCATTTTAGGTTTTTCATGCATTTTGGACTTTTTCACCTCCAATCATAATTTATGGTTGATCACTTATTTACCTATTTTAATTAACGCTCCGCGCCATGTCTTAGACCAAGTATATTTGAGGTGGAAAAACCGAATATACCAACATTATTTTAAGGAATTAAAACAAAGGTATTGTACAACATTTTTAGGGCCATTTTTAGCTGAAATAAAGAGAAACTTGCAAGAGACTGTGAGTCACGCGAACTTAGATCGTTCGCTATATGTGTATTCGGGACACGATGTAAACGTCGTTGCTATGTGGCGAACACTGGGCTACGAAGAGTTATTGGAACCCGAATATGGAGCCAGCATTACACTGGAGCTGCATGAGGAAGTAGAACAAGATCGGTTTTTTGTTAAGGTGAGTTTTTTTTATTTCTTCGAACGTCTGGGTAACGTATTTTTAGTTTTGCAATTAACGAACTGAAATGAATTTACAATGAAGCATCTCAAAAAGTTTCCTGATGTTATTCAATGATCATTTACACTTTATCGACATTTTGTACCATGTCGCATCGCTCTCGACTACAAACCGTTTGACACCTATTTAAGTAGAAGACCATATATTGATCCACCGCCAGGTGTATTAAAAATCATAAGGTAGAAATGAATAAAACGATATCCAAATGTATTGTACATTTTTTTAATTAAAATTTGTTAACGTTGGATTCAAATTTAGTTAACATCAATCGCAGATCGTCACGTTCAGTTAGTTACGTGTAGTCTGTTCCTCATTTTTGACAGTAAATTGGCCTTTGTACTGAATCCACGCTGAGCCATAAAGGCTTATACATAAATGACGATGAAACTGCGATTAAAAACTTCTGTACTATTAGACTATTACCGACAATCCGAGGAAGAGAAATGGTATTGAGTTTTAAAGCCAAAGCTCTCGTTAGTATCAGTTCCTATTCCAAATTTAATGATTCTTCAGTATATGCATTTGCAAAAGGATATAAAACCCAACTCGGTATATTCATGTTTAAAAGATCTTGGAAACGCTCCGTAAAATCCACATGAAATACGATGTTTGAAAAATTATAATTTTTATCCTTGAAAAGCCACGAGGAGATTCTCCACGTGGGTGAAAGCTAGTGATATGATATATTTGAAGCGGTTGAGTAGGAAGCGGAGAAAACAAACAAGTCGTCCGTTGTAGAACTGCGTATATTGTTTCGAGCTGTATCGAGTGCAGTCGGAATACAGGACCTAGCCAAAGCGCATGTCGCTCGCCCCTAACCGACTCCGCTTCCTACTCAATTCATATTAAAACAATTATACCGCACCTTCTAATGTGCGGAAATTATATAATACGTTAAGTACACTTGTCTAGAGATTTTTGTCTGTTTTTCTTCAGTCACAGACGAACACCATTCCACCTCTCGCCTCATTATTTTTTTTCCTTGTAATGTAGGTATATATTTACTATTATTTTATTACTTTTTTATTGTTTCAGTTATTCTATCGTAACAATACTAAAATTGAAGTTCCGATGGAGTTGAACATGCCATTCTGTGACGACCCCTGCACATACAACCGATTTGTAGAACACATCGATACTATAATACCGGCCGACTGGGAAACAGAATGTCAAAATTGAGATGTATTAATTATTACGTAATAAGTACCTATATTCGATGTTTAACTTATAAGTCACAAACAAGAGATTGTTTGATATATGCGGTCTGAAAAACGTTAAAACTCGTTATGTTGTAGCGGTGGCAGAAATTATTCAAATATTTAATGTCGTTACTATTATTAATAATGTTTGTTCTCTGATAAATTTGAGAACATTTATGAATATCTACATTTGTATTTGTTATCATAAGAGGCTAGTAATTCTCCCTGTGATAGCTTTGCCCGTTTTAAAATAATAATTAGATTGTAAATCCGTTTCTTGACAAAACAAGGCGGCGATTTTGCTATTCCGGGAACATTTAGTACACAAGAATGTAATTTTACTGGATTTCATATTTAAATGTTAGTGCTGATAGCCTTGTACCTTTTTCTACTTCGTCGTTACAAGGCTCGCGGGTATCAGCTTGTAGCATTTACAAGTTCCAGATACACAGGATCAGGACATACAGGAGACGTTCTCTCCGGGTCACAACACCCGACCTGGCGGGCTCAATGAACTAACATAGCTTGTGTACATATTTGTTTGCTTTATTTATATTCATCTGTTCCCTAATAGCTCCTTAACACGTCACTACTTCACATGTGATAACAATAGAATGTCTATTATTTCAACACGTCAAGAATTAAATCCTTCATAGATCTTTATTTTTTAAAGAGGTTAGCATTATTTAGTGGATCTCCAAGTGCATTTTATAAATACAAAAATAGATTATCCGGACTGTTAAGCTCTAGGGAAACTAAAAATAATATTTTCATTCTCTGGGAATCTGCAATATAAAAATGATATGGTTAATTAATGATGACTATACTTGTATCCCAGATTAGATATTAGTTACTACTTTGTACCATATTCTAATTGTTAATTTCTAAAGTACGTAACCGTTAGTAATTTTGTTACCATCCAAATAGTAAGTTCGGAATATGTTTATAATTTTCAGGTTCCGTATTATATTATATGTACATTTATCAAATTGTTCATTTACGAAAAAAGATTTCTTTGTTTTATCTTTTAATAATATTTTATCGGTTTTTTGAAGTATATTATTGTTTAAATTGAGGTGATAATATTTTACACCTAGGTAGAATCTATATATTTTACGTCTGTTTTACAGTTTCAAAATCTATTTTTTTTAACATTTAACAAATGATACTCGTATATGAGTATATGATAATGAAATCGTAAATAATATTTTCCTTTCAAATGTAAGAAAATGTAGAATTCGCGTAAAATACAAGAAATTATTAAATGATACTGAGTAATGACTATTGTCTTGTAAAGACTGCATTCTATTACCATTTTTCAGTAGCTTGGCTAATACAGTAATCTGAAGTTACTTGGTAAACCGTCCCAGGCCTCCTCTATAAAATATAATTTCGAAACAAATCATGATAGCGCTTGTGTTTTTTTTCTTCTTTTAATTAAGTTAGGCAATAGATGATCCTACTTATTTCAAAACGAAATTTAACGGATCTATCTTGACTACAAGTCTTTTATTTTTATGGGTAGGTACACATTCGCGACCCCTCCAGCGCTCAACGCCCTAAGTAGCCCCCATATCGGGAAAGAATACTTCGTTTCTCTTACCTTCCCGGCACCCCGCGTCGGTTCTAATCTATAGCTCCGCCGCCGATCTAATTTCGGCCGCGGAGATTAGGGAGAACTGCGCATTGTAAAACTACTCTCCCCCCTTAGCTCTACCTCAGCCACATCAGCGGTGCGGCCCCCGCCAGAGTAACACGGAGGATAGGTAGAATGGGGTATTGCAATACCAAATCTCACGCGACTCTTCCTCTGTTGTGGAGGTCAAACAGACTACGCAAACAGTCCACCAATCCGCATACGACACCATACTCGTCAACTCCTTTTGTAGTGGCCATCTCGGGCCAGCCTCCCCAGCTAAGTTGGGCCAACCATCCTCGCCAAGTTAGGCCAGCCATGTAGGTTTATATTACTCATTTACTAAGTTTTTTTCGTCATTGGCATCTTAATGTTAGAAATAAGTTTAAAGTTTAATTAACTTCAATACCACATGAAACAAGAGAACTAGTTATGAACACCATCTTAATAGTTGGCACGTCGCAAAGTCAAATTCACAGTGAATAACCACCCAAAAAAGTGCGTATATATAGGTACAGATATAAGAGTCACAAACTCATCGATAGTTTATTTTATTTAACATAGGTAGTCTTCCTATATTTTATATTAGTTTTAAGTCCGAACAATAACACGCTTCTTATGATTTATTAATTTAAACTTTAATATTGTATGTGAATTTTTATCTTAATGAATTATTTTTAAATGAATTATTTTCGTTGTGCCAGAAAAACAGTATATATAGAATATTTAGATTTCAAAACTAATATTGTAATTTTAATCAGATCTTGTATTCCACATTTGTGGTGTATTTCTAGGAGCGCATCAAATTATGTAATAAACTTGTCAATTAGTCTGCCATCTTTTGAAATAAAACTAAAACATCTTTATTGCATACATTCCTAGTACATACTTTGAATATTAGAATTAAATTTTATCGTTATCTTAACTTTTGTTATCGGTTGGTTAATCTGACATTGAAGTAGAATATAAGCACACGGGACAAGACCTCGGCACTACTTACATTTAGTGAATGAAATGAAATATTCCATTCCATTGTTGTGTCATACTACACATGTACGTAACTTAGGATAATAACGCTCATCAGGAGCTACAAGAACTATTTTAAATAGATAATATTATGTACATACTTGAAAAACTGAAACAATGTCAGCGTACCCAAACGGGTACCCACCCACTTTGTGCTTCTCGGAGAGAAAGAACGTAACAGGTGGCGAGCATTTTCGCCAGATTTAGTCTTAGATTTTCTTAGTCGACTCTTACGAGAGCCACAGGAAGAGGGAGCGGAATCAAAGATCCAAAACAACCTGGCATGATAATCGTGGAAGATGCTCATCACCGCTCATCTGGTGGTTTGGTGAGCGCAGTGATGGTGCCCTCGTACTTGGGATACTGCTCCCCGCCACTAATATATGGGATTTCGATTCGGCTTATTCGGACGGATTTTACGCCATTAATCGATCGCTAGACCCGCGTTCGTAAGTCAGCAGGGTTGCGCCGCATATGAGATGCAGGTGAAGTTGATCTTTAGAAATAAAGCTTTCCCATGTTTTCTTATTGTTAAATAAAGTGAGGTTGTATGTAATTTCATTACATTTTAGCCAGATACAGCTTCGTTTTAATTGTTTCACTTTTGCTTCTAAGTGTTATTCCTCAAAGGTAAAAACTTTTACTTCTATTTAATTTACTTATTTTGTTGTAGTTTAAGTGATTATTATAAGTGCAGTGAGTTCTGTTGATATTAATATATTTTATGTGGAGAAATACTTGTTTTAATTAAAAAAAGTAAGCAAAAATTTGAATAAATTTAATCAATAAGTATTAACTACTATTTGACAAGCGTGGTAGAGCTAAGCGGCGGGTTTAGCTGCTGCTTGAATGGGCCGGCTCGACCGGATTGGTACCACGGCCTCGCAGAACACCGGCGTGAAGTAGAGGCATCTTGTGCTTCTGCGTTTAGTTCGGTGAGGGAGGAGGCCCACACCCCCTCCCTATTCCCCTCCTCTTCCCTCCCATCTCCCAAATATACTTAAAGACCGGCAACGCACCTGCAGCATCTATGGTGTTGCAGATGTATGTGGGCGACGGTAATCACTTACCATCTGGTGAACCGCATGCTCGTTTGCCGTCTCTTCCATAAAAAAAAAGAACCGCCGTGGATCCTGGATTCGAAGCCAATGTCTGTGCAAAACACAGATTGTGGTTTTCAGGTCTTGTTTTATTACAGTCTCTCTCTCTCTCTTTGGCACTGCGTCAGACAGTTTTATCGCATATGCCTGTTTTTGATCGTACACTAGTGGCACTAAAGTCTGCCGATGATAGTCGGAAGTTGTCGCCGTGATCGATCATCGTATATCGGCTCCAGACAGAGAGAGATAGAGTGGATCAGAAACTATCCGAGCATGAGTCTGTCGCGCCGCCTCGCCACACGTTACCCCACCACACATTGTTTCACATGCAGAATCGGTGACTATTTTGAATTAATAAATCGCTTGTGTCGCTTAGTTAATCAGTTTAAATAGTTAAAACTAAGCTTGTAAATCTAAATTATATTACCGATGGACGAAAACATTTTATCATGGGCGTACGAGTTTTACTCACGTAATTAACACATGCTGAATTTACAAATGTAAAAAATTGCATACAAAAGTGGCTTATGGTAATTTCTTACACCTTGCGGAAGTTGAAAAATTACTGGTCAAAACTTGATCCAATTTTTTCGGAATTCTTATTCTTGCGAAACTTAAAAAAACTTAGCTGACTTAGTGACAATTTATTCCTTTTTATAATAACAGATGGCAATGAACATTATGATCGGTATTAGACTTTAGACACATATTGATCATCAAAATATAAGTTTATGCTAAGATGTTAGGTTGCTAAACGGAGTTGCGGCAGAACTTTGCATCTTACAATAATTTAGCGTACTTTTTTCAATATATAGTGTTACAAGAAGTGTTATAAGTTTCAGTGTTACAAGAGACGATGCGACTAAGGCTTTATCAAAAGATTATGTCACTTTTTAAAGTTATGCAGTTTGTCGCTCGCAGTAAGAACAGAAAAAAAGAAGTGGTTCCAAATGGAGGATTCTTAGGAAAATGCCATTGAAAAGTGGCAGTTTTCAAGGTTCCTAGTGGCTTAATCTGGCCCTGGTTAGCGTACCTTCCTGCTGAGCCATGAGTACTGGGTTCCAATCCCAGCCAAAATTTGCAAAAACTCAAATTATTCCTTTTCGAGTTTTTACTCTCTGTAAAGGATTAATAGTAATAATGCTGTTAATATTAATAATAAATAACATGCAGCCGCTTTGACTTGACGGTGAGACGGCAATTTCGATTAGCTATTTTATAAGTATGTGTAACTGGGTTTGTAACACTTTACACAAGTACTTACAAAATCTTACAAAAGTATTATTAACGGTAATTTTATTTTAAGTGTAAATGGAATGCTTAAAAATGCGAATTACACTTAAAAAAAATAAGGCATACATAAGTTTTACGGAGGCAACTTACAAGTGTAAAGGCGAATAGAGTAAATATTGCATAAGAAAAATCGGACAACGCTTGCGAGAATGTGAAAGTGCCATGAGAATCCTCCCTTTTCATCCTCCATATACATAATAAAACAATATCACATTTCAAATTACTATAAAATTATATTTTATTGCAATTATAAATAACATATAATTTATAAAATACATTATAAAGACCCTCTTGCAACATCGTATAACCTAAAATATGGTATAACTAAGATTATATCTTTTGTACATCAAAATATGATAATAGCGCCTTGGAATGTTAAATACTTTCTTATATTACATGTTAGCTTAGCATTAATATTGGCTTGCTGAGTTATAACCATTGCTTAATGCAAAATTCCAGCATTGTCTACTGAACACAATTCTAAAGACTAATTGAAAACGGAATATAATTGATACGACTATTATAATAATTTTTTTCCAACATAAAGACTAATCTAGCATTATTGTATTAATAGACTAAAGAAAAGAATGAAGAAAGGTATAAGTTAGTGTAAGAAAGGTATTAAAATAATGTTAAATGTCTGTGATGCATGACTGGATTCTTGATCTAATTGTGAAATATTTTAAATATAAATCTATTCCTTGGTCTGACTGCTTGGTTTTTCCTCTAGGTGCCATATAATAAGCGCACGTCGTAATATAATAATATTTTCATACACGTCGTATCTCATAGTTTTTTTTTAAATGAAATCGATAGGTCGATCTATTGTCGTCCAGGGTTTTGTGTCAAATTTCGGGGGAGGTCTCTGTTTAGCAATAGACTCTTATGATGACGATATTTATTTATGTCAGTTGCACGAATTTTATTTTACTGTATGATCAGTTTTGACAAACATGTGCCCATAGGGATCAAGTAATCCTAGATAGTATCAAAAATAGTACTTAAACTATATATTGTAAGTTAATGGGCGGGATAGTTTTGTAAATCAGTCTTACTTTTGATTGTTATTATATTTGTATAGTCAATATTAGTATAAAACGTAATATTAAAATAAGTTTAAATTGCTGCCTGTGCAATATTTTATCGTTTAAAAGTACTTATTGTTAACATTTTGGGATCCAGAACTTTGATAGCACTGTGCCCAAATCTATGTAACCCAAGTGTAAGTTTCAACACGATAATTGTAATAAGTATATATTCTATCATTTTAAATAACTTGTAGAATTTTAAATACAAAATAAAGCTATATGATTGAATACAATAGATATAAAAATGCTGTTTCAAATTAAAAGGTGGAAGAGGCTTCTTATATCATGTTAACGACGAACGAGTGAACGTTTTCGTTTGAAACATTTACAAACTTCGATGTAATTAACTCAGCTTCATTCGTCGTCATGCGATCGTCACTTTCGATTTTATAAACGAAACTTTAATTTCCGCAGCATGTCAACACGTCGCGGTTCCTATATGCCCTTTGTGCAGTATAAACCATGATGATTATCCACAAACATACTGATAACCAGGAAGTAATGATGGCTAACTGCAAAGCAAGACCAGTGTTGATGAAGTCGCCACGTCGACTGTTAGGTGAGCCTCTTTGTATGTAGTCCATAAAGTCGAATATTGATTGACAACTCAATCGAAAATGTATAGCAGTCGCCTGGTCCCCAGCGGCACGAATTGTCTGAAAGGTAATTCCTAAATTAATGAATACAGTAGTGCACGGTAGAAAACATTTAACGGAATGATAATATATTTTTGAAATCTTACATTTTCTAATGAAAAAGATGGATTATTTTCTTCATGTATAGCTTAATATTATTAGTAGACAAAAATATTTTTTAAATATTCATTAAAAAGCTGAAATCTTCATACATTTCGTACAGAAAAATCAGTTGTACCTTTTCAGATGTTCTAAATGCAAACATAATAAATTACTTTATGACAAACAAGCTATATAGCTAGCTAGTCTATTAAGACCTGATGGTAAGTGGGTACAGCAGCCCATGGACAAATGCAAACAACATCAATTGAAGAAGGTTAAAGGCTCATCATCACCCTTGAGGGCAAAGATGGAATGCTTGACAGCCCATAATTATACTAGCTCTCGATATCTTTTAAACCAGAACACAATAGTAGTTCATACAGTGCTGTTTGGCGACAGAAATGGATATAAAAGTAGTATCGACCCAGATGAAGTATCTGAGAAGAAAGAGTCACCTAGTAAATAGTATTACAACTCTGTATACTTTCGTTCTTTTTTTACTTACTTTCATTTAACATCACACAAAAGTATTCATTCTGCTTTACATAAAAGGATATGATGTTTATTTTACCTTGACTAAATAACCTCGATACTGGAAACAAGTCTTTAGAAATCCATCTGTAATAATGGCTGCATGGACTAGGCTATAAATTCCAAATATTGCAGCAATACAGGAAGTTGGAATCCAGCAATAAATAACTGGGTCATTCCGTTCAGGTATTCTTGCTCTTGAGGACACCACTATAGTTTCACCTTCTCTAAAATCACATTTAGCACATAAGGTTAATCAAGTTCTGCATTGTCTAATAACAACGAGTATTACTATTTACTATTTAAAAACTAGAAACCCTAATAGCTCTTAATACATAACAATGTAATTGCTATTGCTGCGACATGATAGTCATGAGTTAAAAATTACAACTCCTGAAAAGGTTATGACCACGCATCACTCAAAAACCAGTGGACAAATGCAATAGAACTGGCACTGTTGAGTTTCTTGGAGGACCGAGCAACATCTAGGATAAATCTCATTATTGACACTGCCCAGCTATTTTAGAAGGTTATAGGATCTAGGCATTGAGCATAAATGTCTTGATACCTATATTAAAGAAACTTCTCAACAAATTTAGATTGAGCATTCATCACAGTATTTATTAGTATTAAGAGTCCAAATTATAGTAAATAAAAATCTATATCTATCTACTAAAATAGGTGGGCAGCATTCATCATAAATAAGCATAACATAGAAACAAATAGCAGTAAATTTATATGACTTTGATTACAGAATTTCCATAGGTTAAGCTTAAAGTCAAGTTTAAAGAAACAATGTTTCTTATGCTACCTACTGATGGAGATGGACATTAGGGGTGTGGTTATCTAAATATGCATAAATACTTCTAAACTTTTGGACTGACTTTACTGTTTGTCTGATTTTTATATACCCTGGCTCAATGTAAAAGCATAAAGTGGATCTGATGATAAATTACTTCTGTGAATAAATACAAAAATTATTGCTCCATTGCTTATCTGGTGACTATCTGCCAGTCTACTTTTTTCATCTGTTCCTAAGGATGTCTAAAGGGAGCATTAAACTTTGTATTAGAAAATGTTTCATATTATTTTCAAAATTAAGATTTTCAATATTATAATAATACATAATCAGCTTAGCAAGTCACAATCAGTTTTATTACATTGAAACCTGAAACTACTACTACATCAGCTTATTTTAGTGCACTGCTGAATACAGGCCTCTCCAAGAAAGCACCAGCAAAAGTTTGCATACATTTGTTGAAAGGTATGCCCATAACCACCACTCTGGGCAAGTGTAAGTGCATGGAATGGCATTATCCTCCCACTAAGAATGCTGCTTTCCATCATGAGTCTATGGGTTATGCTTTCAGCAAATTCAGATGGAGATTCTGCTATTATTCAGTCACATGAGCCTTATTTATTGTTAGTAGGATGCACCCTGTTCAGGTGTGGTTAGCATTTGGAGAAAGAGATGGTATATTCTCCCTTACACCTGTGACTATAATAAGCATGAAATTAAATGATAGTAAGTACAAATTTACAAAATATTGTATGATGATATATTACAATAAATGATAATGACATAACAGCATACTTAGTAGGAGACTAGTAAATCCACTGCTATCAAACTAATAAACAACTAGTATTGATTTAAGTTTTTGTGTTATCTGAGAGATTATTTATTAGAGATGGAATAATAAATCTGAGTACTAATTGTGTTGTTACATGTATGGAATAACACACTTGAATGAATTTTAAAATTGGCCATGTAATTTCTGGTTTATGTTCCCCAAAAAAACTATAATGATCATACTTTTCTCTAAATGTTATATTTAAACATTATTTAGTAAATAAACATATTGTTTCATTAACTGATGGAATGGGATACATACATTGGATTTAGAGAATTGTACTTTACAGGACTGAAAATTAAAAGTTTAAAGAAAAAGTACTCACATTTCTTCTACTGTTGTGGATTTATCGCCTTCATACTGCCCAATGTTATTGATGCACACCCTATACATATGAAATAGGGCCATTATTATTGCATACACTAACATCGGTATAGGAGCAAGTGTTGCATATAAACAGTAAGAATTGTGGCCACCATTGAAGTATGAGTGTGTGCTTATTCCATAGAAAATACAACCACAATTGGTATTTTCAAAATATCCGCCAGGGCAAACATCAAGGGTAGTACGCCAATAATTGTATGGAATTGCAATGCACACGATTGACACACAAAGAAGAACAGTCAATATTCCATAACTCCAGCAAAGCCGTCTTTCAGTTTCATATTGATTCATTATTTATCTTAAAAAAACCAATAGGGTCTGCCACCACGAACGACGTCCAACGCCTATAACAAACCGCTTTCTTTGTAAAAAAATAACGTATTAAGCAACAAAATAATAAAATGCTGGGTAGAAATATCAATTTTTTTTGATTAAATAATCGCAATAATATGTTGTAGACATGTTAAAAATCGATCTTTTGGAGTATCGATATCAAAACTTTTTTTATGCTTAAAATGTTTTTTTTATGCTTAAAAATTTTTCATTCGGTATACAAATTCGTCGTTTTTATTGCTGTAATGAAGCTATAATCACTGGCACAAGAGAATCAGGGGATAGCAACGTAAACTAAAGTGTCTAAAGTACCATAACTTACACGTATATTATATCAAAGAGTATACTTGTTGTATACTCTTTGTAACAAAGTATACAACCAGTGCGTGTTGCCAGTGATGACATACGGAACTGAGAATTGGTCCTTCACTGCAGGCCGTACGAGGAAGCTCAAAGTTGTTCAGCGCGCTATGGAAAGAGAGAAAGTACGCCTTGCGGTACGGCATAATCAATTTCTGCCCACTGGGAGGCCTTCTGTCCTACACGGACTGATTGCAGACGCCTGCGAAGATAGGAGGAAAACCACTTCAAGACCGGAGAGGCGAATCTGAGGTAAGAAAAAATTGCAAGGACGATATCGTGGTCGACTGTGTTAAAAGCATTAGAAAAGTCCACGAGCACCATAACTGGAACTTTCTTATTTTTCATACCTTCTCGGATATCATTAGTGATTTTAAGTAAAGCAGTCGTGGTACTATGTCAAGGGGGAAACCCAGACTGAAAGTTACTGAGTAAGTTACATTCATAAATGAAATTGGAGATTTGCTTGTGTACACAGGCTTCCAAAACGTTCGAGAGAAAAGGCAAGGGCGAAAGTGATGAGGAAGTATAGGGTTAGGTGCCTTAGGAAGGGGTCGTACGAATGCCTTTTTCCACAGAGATGGGTATAGCCCTGAGTCAAGGGAATAGTTAATGACGTGAGTGGCGGCAGGAATTATATACTCTATTGTATTGGCTATCATGACCCTGCTAACCTCATCCTGATTTACAGGAGAGAAATTAAACACAGGGATGTTTGGAGATTGCATAGAAGCTATGTACGTTACAGTTTGAGATCGAATTGAAAGAAAGAAAGTACTTTATTCATTGCCACAACTCAAGTAACACATAAGTAAACTTAATTTAAAAAAAAATAATAATAATAATATTTTATTGGGTTGCAGCAACAAAACGGTGTCCGACTCAGCATAATGCTGTAGCAATGGTGAACCACAACTACAGCGCTGGTATTCTGTCGGAAACTTTTTTTTTTTTTTCGCGAGCAGTCGTCAGGCTTTATGTACTACATAATGAATATATAATTAACAACAAAAGACGTAATAATAAATATAGAAATACCCCATACAATAATAATAATAATAATATAATTCCGCATCGAGGACTAACAAATTTTAACCACTATTAACCTAATTGCCATGTAAAAGAAGTGACCTATACCTAATTTTAAAACTAGCCTTAGATTGGTACCCACGAAGAGGTGGTGGTAGGTTGTTCCAACACTTGGTGGCTAAGTAACGAAAACTACCTCGAAAAGCGGCCGTGACGTGTCCTGGAACAGTTAGCAAATATTTCGAGCCACGCGTATTATGATGGTTACATTCACTAGATCAAGTAAGCTTTTTATATACATAATCTGGTGCATTGAATTGTGGATGCATTGGATAAAGATAAGGGCCACAATTCATGGAAGGCGTCTTTCGCACGCCCATAGAATTAAGGAATTTCCAAACATTAGCTTGCAAAGAATTGCTTATATTGTAATGGAAATAGCGAAGTTTAGCTGTTCGTACCATCTGATTGCACCTGTTTCTAGCCATTTTAAACGACAACCAGTTTTCTTCTGTGCAGGCCCTCCTGAATCGCAAGAAAGCTCGACCACGCCTACTCATTGCTCTCCATACATCATCCGACATCCATGGAGCTGGCGAACGTTTTAGTCTGACCCTGTGAATTGGAGCATGGGCATCATTAAGATTGAGAATCGCATTATCAGGCACATGTATGTATTAAGGATGTTAATAGTATTGCAACAAGTTGCTACAGTTTTTATTTGTTATTTTGGCTAAGGTAAAGTTTAAAATTGTCGATCGATGATACCATACGTATGACTTGGCTACATAAATACCTGTACAGAGCAGCCAGCAGCATCTAGAATAACTTATAGTACAGCCATTTTTAACAGGCGTGGTTCTTTTTATCAACATCCTATCACTTACGACACAGCAGACTTTAACCTCAGAGTAAGGATAGTAGTGGTAACTTTAATTATTATGTCATGTCTCCGTCCGAAATTTGAACGTACACTTCAACCTTTTGTTCTGCTTGCTTCTCCGCATCTGACAATTTTTATTTTATAATATAACATTACAACTTTGCGCACGGCACCGAACTCTCTATCGAGAAGGTTGCCTATCGCAACATTTACATAGCAGACTGCGTAAACTATATTTTTTAAACAGCTTTTATTTATCAGCTGTGCAGTATATCAAGCACCTTTGCACGAGCACGAGACTATATTTTATTGGCTTATTGTTAATAATATTACTTTTACTTATTAAGTGTATACTGTATATGTATCATGAGAATCAACAGTGATACAAAAATTATAGGATTAAATGTAATTTTAGTGCCTTACAGAGAACATCATGTGCCTAAGTATGAGTATTTACAATTACATTATTGTTACAAATTGTCGAAGAATACCTACTTTCTCTTAAATAAATATAAATTGTCAAAATTAAGGATGTTTTCATAATACGTGAATTCATTTTTATAGATACCATACGTGGATGAAATCAGAAGAATTACAAAAACTAACTGCATCAGAACCTTTGACATTGGAAGAGGAATATAAAATGCAAAGAACATGGCAAGACGATGATGATAGTAACATATTTATTTTAAAATAATCGTAATATATGTTCTTTTTCTATGGATAACCATGAAGAAAGAGATAAGACACATAAAATTTGAATTTTGTGGACTACCATTTATTTCTTGACATGCTGAAATTCTATTGTTAATTTGTTATGATAGATGAAGGGTTATGTAGCTAATCAATAAATGGCATAATAGCCAGAGACTATTAGGTAAATAAAAAATACAGTCTTTCTAAAATGCCTCTACTCTGAAGTCACTTTGAAAGTTGAATAAATATAAATTGTATAGTTTTAGTAAAAGTTATATCATGTACAATGTGATTACAAATTGCTTGAGATTGTGATTTGTATTCCCTCACATTTCATCTGTTCTTTGGAATGTCACCACACCATAGGTTGATTAGTATAGAATACCTATAGGCATCAAGCCCACTTTTGTGTCCTGTATAAAGAAAAGGTAATAAAGATAAATAAATAAATTACAGTAACCCTTATTACGACATAGCAAAAGAATTACTATTATTGCCATATGTTTTGAGATAAGATTAGAACAGGATAATGACTAACTTCCGTTTGAGTACTGTCGGGTGTCTTCCAAAAAATATCTGTGTATATGTTTTTTCTTCCAAAATTAAAAAGCTTGTTTATAAGTTTATTGATATTTCATATTTAACTGGAATCACTTAAACATTGATACAAACAACCAGCCATGAGTTCTGAGAATACTGCTATGCTCTTGGATAATATCCTAATTGTGTGACTGTTTTACTTTTCTAGCAGTTATTGCTGACACCACCTAGATGTTGGACATATAATCCCAAATACTTGGCCTGGAACTTTTGTTTTATGAGAAAAACCTGAAACTTTCATCAGATTCTATGCTTTCTGAGGTCAGACATTTTTGTGGTGATTTTTAAATTTTTTTCAGGATCCTTATCCAGGGGTTATTCTTAGTTTGCAGAATGGGCAGCTCTGTAAGAAGACCTTCTAGTGTGTTTGTGTCCTGGATCAGTTTTGAACTTAATTGCAATCATTTTTGCTTTCTGTTTTACAAATGCAACAGTGGTATTTCAGCCTGATCTCCATACTTGCTAATCCAGCCTGTGGTGGCCATGTAGGCTTGAGACCTTGTTAAAGTTAACTGTTAGCAATGGTATATCTGGTTTTTTGACACCATTGTGACCCCTAGGTGTACAATCAACATATATGGTTCATGTCATTATTACTAGATTGTAAAGCCTCCCATTATGAACAATACCTAGTGTAAAATATCCACCTTATATTTTACCTTAGTGATAGCTAGTTTAATATCAAACTATTCTGCACTTGATAATAGGTAAACAGCACCAGGTTACCAGATTTGAAGACTATTTATTATTGACAGACCGATTCTATTACAAGTACTATTCTTCTTCCTACCAGTAGTTTTCTTGCTTCTGATTTCTTCCAGTTGTGTATTTCTTCTTCTTCATTGCTCTTGCTTGAGTGCCGATGTGAAAGAGACGATACTTTTTTTTTATTAGTTTAAAGTGGGGGAAAGATGTTAGAAACGCCTTTGCACACGAGTAATTCTCGTATAGAGTAATCCACAGTGTTGTGAAGTTATCTTCGTCGATAATGACGTTCTTTGGGCGCAGTTTGTCAGGCGGGTCATTGAGCGCAGGAGTGTAATTTCCTAACGCCGCCACTAACCGATTAGGGTGATACTTCAACTTTCCGAAGAAATATCTTGTGGATATTTTTTTTTTAAAGAAGAGCGACAGAGATGGTAGATTTAAATCGGGGTTACATTCGGCATGTAATAAGGTGCGCCGGTTGCGCATGTTGGCGCAAGTGCTTTCAGTTGCTGTTTAGGGACGTGGGTGAATACTACGCTTACAGAAGACATGTCGTATCAAGTTTTGTAGAATAATAATTTATTATATTAATAAAGGCCGCTTTATTTACGTTTCTGATTTGCTTATTGAAACTTAGCTTGTTGTCTAGGGTATTTCACTTCCGACACCCGGTACGGTACGGATTTGCCAAATATATATATATATAAATAACGAACCAAATTTGCTTGACATTTTGCATTCGGAGACGCCGTATTTAGCGAAAAAGACTGCCTTGCTTTTTTTCGGCTTGACATCTATTCTCCATGTCCTAAACCAATCGCTAAGTGCGTTGGTTGCGGTTTGGAGGATAATGTAAAGCGGCGGTACCTAAATATTCGCGGCGTATAGGGAGGTGTCGAGACCAGCCGTGCATGGCCTCTCTCTCTTTGACCTCTCTTTGGAGGTAGCGCAATCTGACTCTGTTTTCGTCAGACCTGTATCGGTCGAACGCTCAAGTAGCGGCATTTTTGTCTCCGAGTTCCTCCGGCATAAAGACAATCGTTCCCTATTATAGTACCTGCTTTGAGAATACTCCGACATCTGCATTTATTTTATATATATATTTAAACTTTATTTAAATACCTTTATAAAAGTATTACAAAGGGCGGACTTAATGCCTTTTGACATTCTCTGCCAGTCAACCCGAGGCGTGGAGAGATATTGTAAAGATGCAAAACATTAAAGTTGTTTATTTATTTGAGAGGTGACATGATCAACGGCTGGTAAGGCCGTTTATTGGTTATCTATTACGTCCGGAATGTGTGCTAACACGGTAGCTTAAGCTTATGCCAGTCTGGTCACGGTTTTGGTCCTAGTGATCTCTGAGTGAGTTTGCCCTAGCAACATGATGACCGGGCGATGATCTGAATTCAGTTCATGGTCCACTTTTATAGAACGCAACGGTAAGGTTACGTTCATTAGTAGTGCAATATCTAAAATGTCTGGGGTTTGTTTTCCCTTCATACGTATCCTAGTAGGTTCTAAGTGGCTTATTATATCTATATTTAGGTTTAAGCTAAGGGTAAAGAGAGCGCGTTCGTTACCGTTTTCTATGCTGGGATTCCAAGCAGAGTACTTGCTATTTAAATCTGCATATATCACCGAATCGCTGTTTTTTTCAGCAGTGCCTCAATGTCTTCTGTCTGTTTCGTATCTCTTTGTGCGGAGAGAGATATACAGATGTCACTGTGATGGGCTGATGGCCGTTCATAGCGATTCTGCAGGCGGATGCCTCGTAAGTTGTCTAGGGGAGGTACTTCTATCGACACACAGTGTAGAGAAGCTTTGTAATAAATTAATGTAATCATTTCTAACTATGCGATAGTTCGCTATCTTTGGATCGCGAATGCTAGACTTGAGCGCCGTCTCTTGTACTAGCAGTATATCTGTTTGGTGAACGGTGAGGAATTCTTTCACTTCGTCCAACTGTTTTTTAAGGCCTTAAAAGCCGGCCGACAGCCAGAGATTAACCTTACATGGGACATTGTCCAATTTTGGCATCTGTATCGATAATAAAGTACCCCATAAAAATTAAATTAAATATCAATGTACTAAAGTAGCTTACCTCATATAATATTCTTCCTTCAAAGTTTGGTTATTTATTGTTTTAATCAAGGTTAAGTCGTCGCCGTGTAGGAGGGAGATTCACGTCATTAAAAAAATTATACAGGTCTATCAAGTACTCAATATCATTCTTTGACGCGATGAGATTGTGGCGCAATTTCGTGTATTTGTTTTCCAGGAACTCCATCACAAAGTCAAACACCTTTTGATACCCAGCACTTCTGTGTGAATCAGCAAGTGGTAGGAATTTTCATCATTGGCATTCACTCAGATTTCTCGAAACCAGCCAGATACAGCAAGCACGTCTGGAACTTTATATTTAAGTTCGTTTTAAGTAATTTCATCAATTCGTCCTTGCAAAGAATTATTTGTCTAAGGGATTTTTCGGATAATGTCTGTCACTGGTTTAAGGAGTGTTTGTTACTTCTTTTACTGCCTTTATTCCTGCCTTATTGTTTTAAAAATGATATTTCAAATAAGGCACATTGGCGATTATGGATTTGTGCAATTTTCGACAAATTTGTTTTTAATATATACCGCAATAAATTGCAATCACTTCTTTTTTGCTTCGAACATGGTCTACATACATTGTCTACAGCGAAAGTCTTAATTTAACATCGCCTTAAAACCACACTAATAAATAATACCATGCTCCTGCTATCGTGACCTACCTGTAACATGACATGTATATGTTTTCAGAGTGCACGTTTATAATACTGGATAAAAATAGATATGAACAGAACAGTATTGAGATTGGTAAGTGATTAAACTTTTATAGTGGTATTCTAAAATTGAGTTTTGGTTGTACAAATACACGGGCAATAAATTTTCTAAACCCTCTACCCCTTCTACATGCCTCCACTTATTATATGTCCTGACAAAAAAACTGATAGCTATTAAGATTACGGAGGGGTTATGTTATCCACCCTCGGATATATGTTCGACATTTTCAATGCAGTCTATTGCGTAATCTGATATCGATAATTTAAATTTTTAGTTAAGACTGGCTCGTCAGTTTGACAGATTAGGTGGTAGAGACTTGTCTTGTTTAATCGAATATTATTTCACAGTAAACTAGGCAAGTTTCTGTTACGCAGTTTGTCAAGCTGTCGAGTCTGGCGTTACTTCAAACCGAATGGTGTGACGATTACCGTTACTAGTTATGCCATAGGGGACTGGTTTAAAGCAAGATTAAAGTTTTGTAGACTAAAGGTTAACCTCTATTTTTTAGTAATTAGCTTATTCAATTTTAGACTCTATGATTGGTGATACTAATATTTTTATAACAAATAAAGAAAAAATGATTGGAGAAATAGAAATAATGATAGCAGAAAGAACAGCTAGAGGTAAAAAAAGGGGTTGGGAAGCAGTAATTCTAATGCTCCTTTATGGAATCAAGCATATTAAGTTAAAGATATTTGAAGCAAAAATTTATATTGGAAACAATATCAGTATATCAATGTTTAATAAATTAGGATTTGAAGAAAAGTCAAGAAGTGAAATATTTCAGGAAGTTACATTGGAAAAAACAGTTGATGATCACTGGATAAATGTTATTGAAACACCTTTTTTGTTACAAGTACAGGCATATCAATATAAAGGGTTTTTATTTCGCACCATACACTGAAATAATAAAAGATATTTTTTTATTTATTGAATAAAAATATATTTTATAGCCACTAATGTACTTCATTATTTACAATGAAAGCAATGTGACGACATGTACAGTATATTAGCGCTACAGTATATTATATATTAAGCGAATATTAGCCGAGTAACACATCAACAGAGCAACATTATGCAATAGAGAAATTAAAAACTATACATATATCACAAAAACTTAAAATACCGGACTGGATTAAATGAAAAAACAAATTAGGTACTTATGCTATTGTTGCGATTAAGGTCACGTGAATGAAGTGTGGTGAGTGTGGGAAATGAATCGACAATAAGTAATATGGACGAAGTATAAAACGTTAATTTATGTGTTTCAGCATTAGAATAGGAAGTTTGGTGAAATTCAGCAAAAGGGAAAACATTTTTTAGTAATCATTAAAATCCGAACACGTTTACTTCGTTATGATTTAGGACCTAGTGTTATAACCCAAATTGGTAGGGTTCGTTTTTCTTTTGGATTCAACATATTTCTGTAAAGCATTGGATACCACTATATATTATCCTGTGTACGTATAAAATATAGAATTTAAAATAAAAAACTAGAAAATATTAAATCCATATTTTACGTAAATTCATAAATGTGTTATGTTGTTTAAGACCATAATCATTTCTGTTCTAAACCTGCTCTGAAAATGAGGGCAATCAATTTGATTTCTGAGTAATTTAAACTAAAACATCGGGTCCAAGATGTCCCTGTGCTTTTCTAATGTACATTTTAAAATATTTAAGCGCAGCGGAATACCTGTAATGGGATTAAATATTTTAAATTAGGATGAAGGATGAAGGAATTCTTTTTGCCTTCCCAACTGAGTAAGTTATGCGCCATAGAAACCGTGTCTGTACTCTTTCTAGCATAAGAGAATGCACCGTGCAATGAACTCGAGAATGCTCATGACGAAACAATAACATCTTTAAGGCTGTTTTAGCTATATTTTCCAGGTGAGGTAAAAAAGTAAGTTTGGTATCTAGCAGTATCCCAAGATTTCTTACACAACTGACCTCTTGCAAAGAAACTTGATCAACGTGATAGCTGGACGGAAATACATTAGTTTTGCTAGTAAATTTTATTTAAAAACATTTTCCAGATTTAGGTTCACCACATAGTCTCAATCTCACATCTGCATACAATAAAGATGTAGCAAAATTAAAACCATCCGGAATATCGTCGTCAAAAATGTTAAATAGAAGTGGTTCCAGGTGCGAATCTTGAGAATCATATTGTGAACTGAACTAATATTGCATGTGATTGAACTATGGGTATAGTTCAATTAACGACAACATAGAAATAACGATCCCCTAAATAACTTCTCAGCCAATCAAGCATTGATCTGGAAAAACTACAAATGGCTAGCATCTCAGCTAGAATAGTGTGAGAAACACGATTGAAATCGGTATATATCACATCAATATGTTTATTTTGGTTAGATGGGTTAGAAAAGAAATTCGATGAAATCAACTAAGTTGTAGATCCGTGCCGAACAAAGCCATGTCGATGATCAGCGAGGAAGTTTTTGAAATAGTATTGTATAACATACCAAAGATTCTAGTACTTTAGCCATTACTGATAGTATAGAAATTGGCCTATAATTTTGAAGAAAAGTATCATCATCAGATTTATGAATAGGTACAAGCTTGGCAAGCTTCCACTCATCTGAAAAAACTCCAGATTTAATTGATTTGTTAAAAATAATGTGGAGGGCTAAACCAGAGAAGATGCACATTCAGTGATAAAAAATAGTGGAATGCCATCCGGACCTGCACCCTTGTTACCATCACGAGTTTTTAGTTTGTAAATGGTAAGTACAAATAAAGAAAAGCAATCATTGGTTTTGCCGACGTATGTCAACTTTTGCTAAATATAATTATTCGAGGGAACCATCTGTGGATCGTCTCTATGGTAACCTGATGAAAAATGTTCGACAAAGTTAGAGATGTCTGTTGTTTTTCCATTTGCCAACATGAAGGATCAGAAGTATTTAGGTTTAATGCAATCTTTTCCTCAATATCGTTTAAATATGAATCATAACAAAATACAGATAATTTATTACACCTCTTGCCTTAAAGTTTATACGTCAATTTGTCTAAATGGTTGCCATATATTTTGAAACGACATCTGAACTTTTTTTTATCATGTATGAGGTTAATTACTTTTTTTGTGAACCAGGTAGGACATTTACAATTATTTCTTATGTTACAGAGTGGTACATACTCTTTAATCACTTTTAACACATCGTAGAATTTTTTAACTATCTCATTTACATTGTCCAGAGTACCTAATAGCTGCAGTTAATCAATTTCATTCAAGCCCGCGTTAATGGATTCGTGGTCGGCTCTACGAAAGTCGCACCTACTAATATCATTATATAAGAGTTTATTTATCATTCTAGAGATAGGAATATGTACAACTAACGGAGGGTGCCATAAGTCGACTACACTCAACATATATTCCAACTCACTGACTTCAGAACCCGATAAACTGACCAGTACTAAATAAATTATACGACTCATATGATTTTTTATAATTTATTTGTTTTAAATCATTAGCTAACACAAACTCATCAAAACACGTGTCTTCGTAGTGGTGCCATATAATCAGCCGCAGGATCAAAAACCATGTCCCAACTAATGAGGCTTAAGTTACCTAATGTCACCTAATTAATATACATGTATAGTAGTCATGTTTTTTAACAGGCGAGCGAGCATAGATAAACGCCGTAGAAAGCAACTGGACTAGGTGTCAGAAAACGGCAAGTCAACAGATCATAGATCTTCTCACATTCTTTCCTTGTATTCATCCCTTTTGACTTATATTAGTTCAATATGACAATTAGTACACCACCTCCATCGTCATCTGTATGAAAACCAGAAACTTCTCTGTCCCTTCTATATATAATAGATACTATTATCAAATAATTCAGAACTTAATATACTACTATTTAAATTAGTGAATAAAATATGATGTATATATTTCATATTTATGTAAGTTTTTAAAAGTAATGTAAAGCTTTACTTGTATAGATGTTATAGTGTGTTGTATTTATATTTAATATATTTATGGTATATAAAAATGTATGAATATTGAAGGATTGTGTTTGATTATTGTCATTAAATAACTAAGAAAGTAGAACATGTATTCTATTTTTAATAAGATAAGATGTAATCGCAGAATGAATTAACTTATAAGTAAAATTAAAAACTATGTTTAAAATTAGGGTAAAAATAGTTTATATCTGACATAGTATAGGGATAGGAGGATACGTCTCATTTTGCGCAAAAAATTTTTTTGTCATAAACATCTGCAGCTCGACGTATCATGTTTAATCCCAGTATATTAACTAATCTATGCGTATTATTATTCTGTGGGTTCGGCAGTCTCGACCCACAGAGTACATTTGGATCGGCCTCAGCTCGGTAATTTAAAATTTTAGTTTCTCGCTAAAAATGTTTTTCCGTGGACTGATATTCATCTGTATAGCATATATCGCAAGTGTTTTAAGCAGTCAAGATATTGATGTAAAGACTGAGGAAGATGTTGGTGTAAAATATGCTAATAGATGTGAAGTTTGCAAAATTCTTGCCACCGAGTTACAAGGGAGACTCGAAGAAACCGGCAAAGTGCACGATATAATTGAAATCGGATATTCTTTGGACGATGTACAACCGAAGAAGAAAACAAAGTACGAAAAATCTGAGTTAAGACTGATTGAATCCTTAGAAGGAGTTTGTGAGAGAATTTTAGAATATAATATCCATAAAGAGAGACAAGATAGTACAAGGTTCGCAAAAGGCATGAGTCAAACATTTAAAACGCTTCATGGGCTTGTGGATAAAGGGGTAAAAGTAGATCTTGGTATACCATTTGAATTATGGGATAAACCTTCAGCAGAAATCACTCACATGAAAACTCAATGTGAGAGTCTCTTGGAGGAGAATGAATCTGCCATAGAAGATTGGTATTGGAACCATCAAGGTGATATTGATTTGAAACATCATTTATGCACAAAGAATGCATTGAAGAACACTGATGACTCTTGTTTGTCAGAGTCTGAGAATTTAAAGTCAAACACTAAAGGAGAACAGGGCAAAATTGATAAATCTGAACTATAATTGAGTCAGGTATTTTTGAAAGCCAGTAATTCCATAGTATCTAATATTTTAGTTCACATATACTTATGAAATTTGTAGTGTCAAGTTTCCAGATTTTGTGTGGTGAACTTAACTTGTGTTGATACTATAATTTCTCTGGTAATTTAACAAAAGAGTATACTTTATTGAAAAAAAACTAAACAAAGCACTATAAATCTATAATTTCTTACTCATAATTTTTTTGCAAAGTTGACCATGAGTAAATTTCTGGGTAAAAATTAATTATATCCCTTTCAGGGGGAAAATTCTTCTGATAACACACAATATTCTTCAAATCTTCCCTTTTTTGACATGTATTGGGATTCTGCCCAATGGATGTGCTCTTTTGCAGGTAAAAGAGTGCCTTTTGGCCGGTCTAAAGATGTGGTACACAGGGCTGTATAAGCCAAACTGAAATTGGCAAATTACAAAAAAGTATTAAGGTTTTATTTGTCTTAATAAGTTGTGCTCCTTTGATTTATCAGAGATCATTTTCTTTTTGAAATAATGTGGCCTCCATTTTGTAGAAGCTAAAGTATTTTTTTCACTATTTTCAGTGTGAATTTTCTCTTGTTGCTAGACTTTAATATTATTTCAGCACACTGTCTAGGTGAATAGATCCTGTCCCCTTTTTTCAATACTTGTTTAGCCATTCCAAAATCTATCTCATAGGTAGCGCCTTCTTATTGGAAAGTACAGTCACAGTTTCATATCTCATAAGTACTCTCTTGTTTCAAGTGACCCTCTTACCTACTTCATACATGCTAAAACTTTTTAATTTGCCATCATCATACAAAGTATTCAATACATACACTCATAACACTTGTCTACTTAACAATGTTGAAATTTCAGATCAAAACATGTATAAAATAATTTAGTAACATAAGCTCTTTACTGTAGTGGATTTAAAATAGCTATCAAAATGACTTGACGAAAAAAGATCAATAAGAGTACTGTGATAATGTTATTGAAATATTAAACTCCTTAAGAGTAATGTAAGATTAGACAACATAGTAATCACTTAGTAAAATAGGTTTTAGATTTAATTCTTCTGGATAAACTTTTCCTCATACTTTGTATAAACACTCCAATTTTTAATCAAAGATTAGCACATCAATGACAATTCATTTGAGTTCCTTGTTTTGATATTGTAGATCTGTCCGCCTTAGCAGATTGGTAAATTGCATACCTAAATAAGCAGAGTAAGTGATTCTTATTGTTGGATAACTTGTGGGGCAAGTAACCTACTTTCAGACATAGCACATCTGTGGCTGCTTACTCACAATGTGAGTTTTTGAACACAGGCATTGTCAATTAAATTTCTATGCTGCATTCAACATGTTAAAGATCTAAATATTAAGAATTCATTAATTTAATTTATAAAGTCATCAGGACTCATGTTGATTAATATATTAATATTATTATTATTATATTAATATTTTTTCCATCAGTAGTGTGATGAGTGAATAGGTTGTTATGGAGCTATTGCACTTCCATCTAGGACTCCATCGCCACTTAGTACCAGTAGGGATTGTAGTCAAGCACAAGTGCATACTAGTAAAAAAAATCATGATAATGAAAATGTAACAACTATTTGTAGAATGGCATAAATGGTCATGGAGTGTTTATAAATATATTTGAAAACTAAATAATTTTTGTAGTTTATATTCAATAAATACTTTATTGTTATAATAGTCTACATCATTCTTATTCAATAGTTACTTAGATTACTACATTGGTGGAAAAAGAGTCCTATCTTTTCTGCTTAGGAGCTGTCTGGGTAGGTATTTCTGGTGCTAATCAACAGCGCAACAGCTATTGTGTTCCACTTTAAATTTGAAAATAACTGCTAAGGTTATAAAAATCATTAATTAATCAATAAATATTAATTAGCAATTAATACTACACTTCCAATACAAAATGCAAGACAGTTGCAGCTAACCGAAACATACTGAAATTCGAACTTGAGATTTTACTCTCATTGCACCCAGTTTCACTTACAAATCAGCAATACTTTGTAAACCTATATGCTTATATAGGATACTAATTATACTCTTATGTGTATTTAATGGATAGAATTTCCAGACATTTTTGATGACTTTCGAATTTGTAGTATTCCCGTAAATACAAGAAATCATTGTCTTTAGTTAACAGTTAATTTTTTCACACACGCACAAACATCTCGAGACTAACCCATTATCTGAATGCCGGGACAAATCTTTATTCCATGACAGAATCAAATTAGTCCTGTAGCCTAGATACCAATCACCTAGCGAGCCATTGCAAACAGGATTATTTGTTAGTTAAACTAAAAGCTATATCACCTAATTTAAAAAGTTAGGATTTGGTGGCAAAGGAAAATAATGAATAGTATCAAAGAATTCATATGCGGCCGACGGTAACCATTAAAATTATAGGTTAATTTTTAAAGGCAACTTAGTTGAAATCAGTTGGTTATAGGAGTAATTGATGAACAAATTACCAAAATGTTAATTAGGTATAGATTTGGTGACTAATTAGACTGACATTTTGACACTCACAGTAAACAAATTTTATTTGTATAAGAAAGACCGATAATAATTAGTCAAAAATAAAATCACAAAGAAATAAATAAATAAACTTTTTATGTAAGCACCTCTTTAATCAACTGTCAAAAGTAACATACAAACATTTGCTTTTACCCGCACCTTATACTCGTATGTATGTAGTGCTATAACTACATTTTCTGTATTTTCCTTCTGTACAGACAATCGTAAAGTGAGATAAGTTTTACAATAAAAATCATAAATAACATAATAATATTAAACCTAATAGGATTAAATACATTCACTCCGTCGTACATACAGCAGACATACGAATTCGAAGCCGTAGCATATTCTAAAATAATTTAACACAAATGGTAGTTCAATAAAATGCGACAGTGAGAAAAAATCTCTACACAGTGACACCATCGTTGATATAGAACGATTTACATCGTAAAAAAATACTATATGCCCTACTCAGCATATCGGCCACATCAACCCTATTATAAAGGCTTGATAATAGAGTTATTTGTCTTGTCTTCATGGCTATCACCCTCAATCGAGTGGGCAACCGTACAGTCGTGTAAAACCGCAGAAATTACACAGCCATATGTAATTGCATAAACATGTTGCAAACCCATTGGCAACGTTCCACAAATGCGGTTAAAATCCGTTATTATTTCTATAGAAGCGACAATACTTTGTTTTATTGTTGCTCAAATATATCACATGCCGGACTATTAACATAGACATTTGTGTGTTAACGACGGGATTGCGACACGTACTTTGTGAGTTCATGACATTTCTAACGCACTTTTAAGACCCGTGTTTCAAAGGCCAGGACCGTTGTAAGCCCCGAGACGTTGAATATGAAGATATGGGCTATGAGTAAGCCGTGGATCATATTCTCAGGGGCCTAATATCAACGGGCGTATCCTATAGGTACTGGTTGGTGTCTTGGTAGTCGTCGTCGCTGTCGGAACCATCGTCGGTCAGCTGGCGCTGTTCGGCCTCTTCCGACTCCCCAGCACCTTCAGAGCCTGATGCATCTGGTGGAAAAGTTACAATTAGCTTATATTTTTCAGCGAATGGACACCATTTCAGTGTCAGTGGTCTAATTATGTCACGTGCCAGATCTTATGGCATAAACGTTACATCAAAAACGGGCAAGTTCAAAATGTGCGACACAAGCATACTATAATATAGTGCCAAGAGTGTGCTGTCGATAGTAGTTAGAAGCTGTCGGCGTGGTACAAATCGACCAGAAAACAGCGATTACGGTTTTCCATTCGGCACCCCACAGCCAACTTACTTTGAAAATCCTATCCCTAGTTTTTTTCCTATTGATATAAAATACTTACCAATTTAAAAACTTTGCGGTTGGTTAAGTGAGTAAACTTAGCATAATTTTCTCATCTACATTTATCAAAATAAATACACAAGAAATTCAGTAAATGACAAGTGTAATTAATAATTAACAAATTACGTAATTTTTTTTAAAAGTACAACAATGATACTTCCTTCTAAAATATTCGTCATTCTTATAACAAGTTGGTACACGTAACACAACTTATACCGTATCTTGAAAGTTTCAAACAAGAAATTATGGTTAATTAATAGGGGTCGATTTTTAGACTACGTCGACCCCCAATCACTTCTTGTTTATGTCGACCCCAAGGGGTGGATATTGACTGCTTGGGTCCCCCTGGAAATCCCTGGTCTTGTGGGTTGCCACTCCATCGCCTAGTGGCAGTCTCGGTTTCTTAAAGGTCCTAATTTACCCTGTAAATATTGTGGCCTTTTGGACGTTCGTTTCCGTCACCAAGCACGCTTACGTACTGTATAGTATAACGGACAGAGAAAATAATATTGAAGACTGCGCTGCAAAGATATATAACATTATAAACGTGAAGCTATGAGCGCATCAAAGAAAGATACAAAGTTGAATTTGTCTACCATCTAGACAAAACCTGTCTCTGGGGTCTGGTCCCTTGAACTATCTACGGTGACGCAGTAGGTAGTGTTAACAAGAAATCCGTGAAACTTATGTAGCGAACGCCCTTTTCTTTAAGCCAGCATACTTTTAGAATTAGCCACGAACTCTCCTATTAATATACCTCAAATAGTTTTACCTTTAATCGCATGTGCGTTGAGTGATCTTTTATTTTAATGCTATTTAAGTTGTTTTCGCCATTATTTTAATCGAGTCGAGTATAAGACGACTTTAGCCATGGGCTATAACACAACGGGCGACATAAATTATAAGTATAAAACCGTACATAACTTATCTACCAACTAATCAAGAAAACAAGATACAAAACTACTACAAGTGGCCGACTATAAGTAAAGGTGCCAGTGCTTCCAACCGCCAACGCACAGAGATGTTCTATTCGTACGCGTGACAAAACTATGCTACGATTGAATTTAAACAGCTGCATTTGTAGTTAACAGAATCAGGTGTTACGAGTACTTTGCGGCAATTTAATACTGGAATGGGCGAGAAAACTAAGCCAATTCCCTACATTTTTAGTAGTGCTGAGTTCCAGAGTTCACTGCCCCATACTCTTATCCCAAAAACAGTAAGATTTTCTGGAAGATAGGAAATAATCTCCCAACCTTCCACCCTGATCGGAAAGCTACATTCGCGCCCGATTACACCGTCGTTTAATTGACCTTGTTTTTCTCCCATTACTACATATAATATTTATTGGTGTCTTATAACAACTGGCTAGCTCAACTACATGTATTAAAAAGCAATGGACTCGAATAACAACGGTGGTAATATTATCAGTCCATTATTAGAATGCAGTGCGAAATAAATGTATACATTAATATTAACACACTAAAGATAGCGGTGGGAAAAAAAGCGTGCTGTGGTCTAGCTCATCTACATTTAGGTCCCATTGTTACAATGATAAGGGAAGGTTCTTAGTTCGATTGTATTTTTTAACATGTGATTACTCGGGAAATTCTGAACCGATTGGGCTTTCCTTTTTGGATTTGAAAGTGTAAACTTAAAATAAAGAATATCTGATAATGAATTTCGATACGAATAAGCATTTATTTTGTACATCTTCAGAAAAGTGCGGTCGTACGATGTGGGTGTTTAGATTCGTCTCTTCCTTTTAAGGCCAAATTATACAATCGTTGGATTAAATGATCCCGAACCCGACCTAAAACGTTATAGCTTAGCGGGGGTCCATTAATGTTATGTCAAAAGAGGCAGTCGGTTTTATCACATGTACTTAATTTTGTCATTTTATTACGTTTGTTTTCAAACATTTTGCGAGTCAGCATTTGCACCCGGACGCATTTTCAAAAATGTTAACATATTTCATCGAACTTTATTATAGCTATTTCCCCTTTAAATTTATAGTTGACCTGGCGGAACCTACAATGGACCTAAATGTACTATCTACAGTATCTAGTACAAGCAAATCATAGTTACCCAGTTACCTGCTTGCGGCTCATATAAGGTTTCGTAACGACGTGACTTGGGAGGTGGCGGTGAAACTGATCGCCTGTGACAAAAAATAAACATTGAAATTATTTAGGAAATCGAATAATATTCATCATAATTAACAACACAATTAATTATTCTCGTTATTTTTGGATAACGATCCCAGCCATGTAAATGACACTTTGCTATGGAAACTGTGCATCTACTATAATTAAGACATTAAAAAATAAAAGTTACAAATAAAAAGAAATACCAACATTAAAAAGCTGAAAGAGATACCACTCTATATTTTAATTACTCTACAAAACACGCGTTAATAATGATGTAAGACCGGCAACGTTGCACGCACTCAAAAACCCATGCCCAACTAAAAACGACTAGTGGGCAACAAACTAAAAATTAACGTCTATATAAAACTGTACATACCGAAACTTATTTAAAAAACAATATTACATTTTTGACGCGCTGGCCTTCGAATACCTATAATAGGTATTGTAATTTTCTGTGACATGGGTCATCGCTACCAGTCGCGGCAATTCGACAAATATTTTCTCGCATACACTCGTTGGCCTTAACGTGGCTTTACGAGGACATATATCAGGAACTTTCTAGCCTAACGCAATTAATAATGCAACGAATATGTTGTAAATTAATAAAGCATGGCTTGCTAATCAAGTTGGAGCACAGTGAACGGAGGCATGCATGATTCAAAATAGCCCTACGCGCCAAGCGACTTTGTAACTAATTATAACCAGCGAGTGTATCGACTATGATCGATTTAATTTTCGTGAATATTATATTTAATCATCTATAAAAACAATTCTTTGGAGAAATAGTATTTAATAAGCAGTAGGTATTTAAAAATTGTTAACAAGTTATTGGCGACATGTAAAATGAACAATAATAAAATCACTACGTTAATTCTACGTTACCTTAACTTACGATAACTTTTAATATATAAATATTTGGCTTGATAGATATTGGTTTAGTGGAAAAATTTATTCCATTCATTTTAAATAGTTTCTGGTATTTAGTTCTTATGTACATTATCAGCAATAATTACTTCAACTTAAAAAATCTCGTACATCATCATAAAAGCTTCAGGTTGGTTTTTGTATCCAAAAGGTACTAGTACTACTCAAATCAATAAATAACATTAATTTATACCACATTATTTTTCAGAAGAATGCACTTAATCTGTGCAACATCTTTAGTTTGCCGGCTAGTCGTATCGATAGCGATATTTATTCGAATTAAGTGAATCGAAAAATATACATCTTTTATTATCGTTATCGAATTAATCGATTATCTTTATTTAAATTCGCACATCGCCTCATAAAACTATTGCTTCCAATTGTTTTGTTTGTGCTGGTAAATTGTATAAGTAAAACTGGTGCCACGGTATTTCGGTAATTTTGTTAAGTTTTAGTTACACGTAATATGTACAACAAAATGAGCAAACGGGGAAAAGGGGCAAACGAGCAAGCGGTTCTCTTGATGGAAAGTGATTACGAACGACTACGTACTGCAATACCAGAGGAGTGGCAGGTGCGTTCAGGCCGGTATTCTACGTGGCTAACCCCGAGCGCACCGGACCATTCGAGCAGAGCAAAAGACGCCGCTTGGCTCTACCACACATAAAGCTATGCTATTCTTTGCGACGTTGCCCGTGAAAAACAGATCGGCGACGCACCTGTAGTCGAGCAGCGTGGAGTCGGCGTCGCCATTTTCGCTAGGCGGCGGCGAGGCGCGCGGCGACGGCGGCTGGCTGAGCGCTTGCATCAGCCGCCCTTTGGACTCATTCCAGATGTTGGACAGCCGCCCGTCCGGTCCGAACAGCAGCAGGAATGCGTCGATCAGCTCGCGCGACTTCTCCTCCCACTTCGTCAGGATATCCACCCGCTTCTCCCCGATGTTCGTCATCACCTGAAACCGCATGCGCCCGATATTATATTACCATAAATTACACATTACACGGACACTTTAAATGTTACAGGTAACGTGTCCTAACAATAGAATTTCTGGTGTTGCAATTTGAGCGGAATTGTGCTTTGCATTATATGAAGTCTCTGTTTAAGTAATAATTACTTTTTTTTCACCACGCCGGTTAGATATTCAAGGATAGACATGAAAGAAAAGGAGGCAAAATACTGTTTTGGAAATCTCCATTTTTTGTATCAGTAGTGAAATAAAATACCAAATTATTCCGATTATAATGTCTTGTCCTTCAATCCTACGACAATATCGAAGTTTAAAAATATTTAACTCACCTTTTTGCCTTTATCCTTGAGCTCGTCCATCTTATTCTGCAGACGGAACTTCTTTTCATTTAGGAAGGAAACGTTGAGCTCCTTGGCGGAGTATCCGCGAGCTAGGTTCCGCCGCACGTAAATGTCGTAGTCGCGGACTATCCGCGCCACTATATCCGACGTTGAAACGCCTGTAAACAATATCCATAGTCAGTTCACAGCTGGACAACGACCTCTCAAGTAGGGTAGTTTTACCTAAATTGCCACGCATTTCTTGGGAATTTTGCCGGTCTTCTCTGTTATGGTCTTGTTTTTTAAACTGGTGTCGATATTATTTATAAGAGCTCTAAACAAGCCAATATAAAATTTTATATTTTGCGTTCGCTCTTTGGATTGACAATCGCAGTACTATCTTAGGCGAAGCTGCACACGGTTAAATACTTTAAACTTTGAATAATGGTGATGGTTATATCGCTGTTTGTCGAAGGTGAGGCAGGCAAGCAGGCGTTTTTACAACACCCAAACGGAGGCGAACAGGGGTTGGATGGATTCTTTACGAGATATTCGATTCTTTTCTCGTATACGCCGAGAAATCAATAAAAAACTATTTTTTATGTCCAGAATCCTGCATTAGTACGTCATAGACTCAATTTCGAAATAGAAAAGAGAGAATAAGAGACTGCCTCTGTCCACGAAAATACTTACCAGTGAGGCGGTATAACATACCCTGCAAAATCGATCCTTGACTTACATCGGTTCTCGGAAGTTCCACTAAGACATCAACGTGTTCCCATTCCTCACCTTCAGTTCTTTCGGTGGCGACGAACATGTCCTTGGCCTTGATCATCGCGTATGTGTCCTCGCAGTCTTCCGTCGTGTAGGGAATGTCGTCGTGTGCTACGAAATCGATTTTGTGTTTCTCCAGGAACTCCTCGTCATATTCCCATGGCGCGTTTTGCACCACCTAACAAGAAATAATATTGACAAATATTATTATATGTAATAACATATTAACGTACTAGGTGGTAGTTTTAAGTTTTTTTTATTTATCGGCCTATTTAAATCCACTGATGTGCGTGTACACCTCTTCAAGAAGCTGAAGTAAAACCCTGGATGCATTTCTTAAAAGGTTTGTCGCTGAGCTGAATTCAAGGGGGAATATACCAACTTTTGCTCCATATGCTAACCTCACCTGGGCGCTGTACACACTAATAGCTAATAAGCGAGGCTCTGGTGAACGTTAGATGGCAGAAATCAATCACGCGTTGACGATTCCAAATATAGTGATGGGGAGCAACATCACTAAGCGTGAGGGTACCGTTAATGCGTTCACCAAACGGTCTGCCAAGCGTACATCTTCCAAGAAATGTATGCCAGTCTGCTAGCGTTTTCTTAGGTAGGGATAAGCCTTATTATAGATGCTCAGCAATATAACGTCATATCTTAGTTGAGGTAAGTGTCAAAATGTTGTTCACGAACGTTTTTTTATTGACGTCTACGGTGAGAAGTATAATTTATTTTCTATAACAATTCTATTAAAAACCAAAAAGGTAAATATATAAGAGCCGGCTTATTTAGCTTAGGGATCGTGCAATCGAATTTTCATAGTAGTCGAGTACCCTGTATTCGATTCACAGTACCGGCACATTAAAATGTCAATTGATTTATCCCGTGCTCATCGGTAAATAAAAACATCCGAGGGAAAAACATGCAGTTTTGTGAAATAAAACATATTTCGATGGCGATAATGATGAAAATTTCTAAAACAATGGCTGACTTTCTCCGGCTTCATAACCCCCTCAAAATGAATAGAGATCTTTTACTCAGAATGTATATATACACATACATAAATTATAAACATTAACAATGCACATAAAACGCAGCAGGGCTCCAAGTCATATTTTGAGTTATTTGCAGGCAGTTGACCTACATTGAGAACGCTGTGTGGGCGTTTAGAGGCTTCTAACAATGCCGCCCACGGTCCACTGGAAAGGCAAGGCCTACGTGCTTTCTTTTAAATAGTTGACCTGATTCCTAGTTTATCCGTGTAAACTGAATTTTAAATAAAAAAATATCTATTGTTATGCAATTGAATTTATGAGTGTGTGCATGTATATATATATGGACTAAATACATTTATATATGCACAATAAATATAGTTAAATCCTAGAGTAAATATAACTTATGTTAATGTTATACACTATTTTTTTCGGAAGGTTTGCAAATTTGTTTACATCATTTATGTGCCTATATGTATAAAAATAATTAATTATATTCAAATTTATTGCGGATGTTGGTGAAAACTTTTAAATTTTATTTCGTACAAATACAAGTCCAATCCAATTTTACGGCGAACGAAGTCCTAAGGACTTTGCACTAAAAATATCCTGAGATGGTGGATATTACATAGAGACTCTATAGAAGAGCACAAGCTCTACAGTATTTAGACGGTTTACCAAAATTAACATAATTTAATGAACGCGATCGCCGCGAATACGGAGCGGTGGGGATATGTGGGTACATTAAGTAATGTTTTTCTTACGAGTCAACGTGATAAATTTGCTTGTAATCTACAATCTACCACACCATGGTTTATCTTAAAATAGCTAATTTATTAGCTCCAATAACCTGTTAGTTTGCAATTGAATGCCGTTGAGTGCTTGACATCGAATTGATTCCCGCACGGTTTGGTATTTTGATGTCTTATTATCGTGTACGTTAATTCAACTGGGTTTCACATCGGTTAGGAATTTTCCATCCGTCACTTAAACTACAGGAATACAGGCAATTACTCTAATAGCACGGAGTAATTGCGAATGTAAAAACGGCCTATAAAACTTACAGAGGATGAAGGACCAAGTTACGAGTTAAGAATGTGCGAGCATAGAGTTCAAGGTCTCGAAATCTTATTCATATGCATAGGATGCTCCGAGCTGATCATTCACGGCTTATTAAATGGTTTCTCTACAAACTTATAGAATCTTAGTACCTATAGTCAATACTAAAATCGATCTTACTCGATTAAGGTACATAAAATATTAAAAGTAACGTTGGACTTGCCTCTCAAATCAAATCATTTATTCATCGACATAAGACGTTATTTTTAATCTAACACCGTTTCGTAATAAAGTTTTGGCGACCTTTCATCGCCCACGGAAATAAAGTGGGTTGCAGATTTACATATGCTGCCACCTTTTACTTGCGGGCCTTCTGCTCGCGAGTCCCTTCCGCTGAAGCTATCAAGGCCACCGTGCCAACGGCGTATATCTAAATCCGCGGGGGGTTTTGTCGGTCTGGCACTTATTGCCGCCGATCCCGACATAACCTGTCTGCCTTCAGTGACTACCTGTCAGAGTGGCGTGCTACGTGATAAAAAAATAATTTAAGCTGCTACCACAAAGCACGGCGTTTGAATCAGACAATAAAAATATAAGACATTATCTATACGTATGTTATTTATTTATCTAAATCTAGGCCTTTTTTAACCTTATATTAACCTAGAACCTAGGCGGAGGTATGTTTTACCAGTCGACCTATGGAGATGCAGATATAAAATGAAGTTAATGTAATAGCTTATACAAATGAGAGTTCAAAAAATAAAATCAATATCAACAATAAAATACATAACTATTAATAATATAGGTGTCTACATAAATAATAAAATATGAATTAATTACACTAAATAGATAGGATAAACTAGATAATTCTGCCAATTTATTTAAAAACAGTTCCCTGATTTTCATCCTAAACGAGTAACGATCTTCCAATCCGTTGCAGTCCTGATTTCGAGGAGGAGTGCGTTCCTCCACAGAAGAACTGATTAAATAGGGAAGGATGTATGGACAAAACCTTTTCAGTACTAGTAGATAGACATTGAAGTGATAGATTATTAGATGATTGTTGTCGTCGTAAGAGCAAAGATATTCAAAGTGAAGAGGAATGGGTGTTACCAGGGTAGAATAAAAGGCACGCAGACTTCGGCGCTGACGAATGGGTGACCACTTTAATTGATAAATAGTGACATAGTCTTACTTTCGTAGAATGAAAGTTAATCGTATGCAGTTATTGAGAAGGCGGTCATATTTATTTAAGAGTTATTATAATGTATTATCTAATATTCTGTCACAAACATGTGATTAGTTTACACTATAACACACGTTCACGTATTATGTAACCATACCCAAAATATTATCATATTTTTATTTACGCGAACCAACGAATCTTACAGATAAATCAATATTTATACAAGATAAGATAGAGCAATTATTCGATAAACGTTTAAATTAAACACATGTTATAGCGAATTTTACAAATCTTAAGTTGACTCCAAAACGCCATAATTTTCATAACTTCGATGTTCTGACACGATTTAAATATTCCTATGTATGTTATTACTTTCCCAATTTCTTTAAATAAACTCTTAAAACAAAAAAAACTTCCGAATTCAAAATACCGAACGAACATTATTTTACGATTTAATACAATAACATATTCAATGTTATATGTATTCTCGATTTGATCTGCCCTGACCTCTGTATTTTTATTGTCCTTATTGTAAAAAGAAGGAAGAGAGAAAAGTTCAATCGAGTACAGCAAAAACATAATCTGTCAGATACAATCAATAAGAACAACTACAACATTTCATACGATAATGATGACTTCCTGACTGAAATCTACCATGGCGGCAACTTCCGGTGGCTATTGGAAGCCGATGGCGCAGGGCATAATAATATGTAAATAAATATAGTGTCGCAAACAGAGGTACTTTTTATACAATAATACGCTTTTGCGGTAAGTTTCGAGGAAGAGACAGGTGCAGACACAACATTATACGACTAGATCGAAATCCAATAATTTGTGTAAAGCACAGATATTGACTTCACCTGGTGTTCTAACCCATCAGCACTGAGCAGACAGGTCCGCTGTACACTAAAGCTAAAGGTAAAGCCACGGGCAGTCCTAGCGAATATTTAATAGTCTTTTATGGGTAAAAAAAATACAAGAGACGTATTGGCACACCGACGGTTCCGTATAACTACATAATATATCTATTTTTTGTTTTTTTGGGGTGGGAATATACCATCTCTTTCTTCAAATGCCGGCCTCACCTGCACGTGGTGCACCATGCTGGCAAACAAACGAGACCGAGTAATGGTGGAATAATCACCTGAATTTGTCGAACCCAATTCCCGGTGTCTAGTGATAGGTGGTGGCATTACTAGTGCAAGGGTATCGGCACTGCGCTCACCAATCTACTTGCCCTGCTTGGTAGTATGGGCAAACCCTATTCCAAGAAATATATGGTTTTAGCTGTTGCTTTCTTGGAGAGGCCTATGTTTTAAGCAGTGTAATAAGTTAAGCTGATGTAGTACTATGTATTTATTAAAAAAATGGTGTATGTGTTACCTTTTTTACTAATATTAATATTTTGTAAAAAATTCATTTAGCTACCTATTACGGTTCAAAAGATGCTATATAAATACCTCCATAGCTTTAAAGATAGGACAGACGGACGTTAATATAAAACGGATAATAAGGTTCCTTACGGATCCCTAAAAAGGATCAATCTAAAGGTATTAATTTAAATTTGAAATTGAATTAGTTTACCTCATCCACATATCTGCAATGCCGGACAGCCTCGTACCTCTCGTCCTCTGTCATAACTGTTCGTCCTTTGCGGCTGTGTGTCAGATTGTCGCTACATACTGTAAATAAAATTGTTCTTTTATATATTTTTATTTTGGTTCAAAACGATACCCTCTCTGGAATTTCTCTTGTGTCGTGAATTTACGGAATATACAGAAAACTACTTACTTCCAACCGTGCTACTACCCCGGTCGAGACGGTCCATTCGAGTAGCAGTAAATGCCGCCACTTGGCTCTTGATGGTGAACCAAGAAGTAGATGTGTTATACTGCTGTCCGAGATTGAAGGCCACGGTACCAGTAAAATTACTTTAGGCTGGTTTCCTAGAGATCGTTATACTTCCCCGGTCGAGCCGACCTATTAACATTCTATAAGCTACAACCAGTGTATTTTTAATAAACATTGTTTATTATTTTTATGCCTCTACCACGTTATAAATGCTTACTTTATAAATAAAATCATAAGCTCTATGTTGTATATATGCGGCAATCATTTTAGAATTGCCATTGGTTAAACCACCAGAATCTAGGGATTGAAGTCAATGCCGTTGACCTTTAGATCGCATCCAAGTTGCCGTTTCACTAACAATATATTAAAATTCGATTTAAAGTATGAGCTGACAACAATGTACATATAATTATTGTACCTTGGTCTATCCCGACTTTCAATTTTATAAAATCGATTTGTTGGTGTTGAAAGTATTTGGACATAGTATGAAAACATACATTTGGTCTGTATGTTATTTTATTAGATTCATTTCACGTCCTTGTCGACGTTTAGATTTCGTCACAAAAATTGATTATGTACCCAATGATAAATCAATTCTTGAAACGTCACGATATAAACCTAAATCTGAAAATGCGTCCTTGACATCGTTGGACTTGGCCTAATGAATTAGATTCACAAGCCACACTTATTTCACTCACAGACAAACTCATCAGCTGGCCTTAATTAATCCGCGCGTTGATTCATTATCAGGACTGAGGCAAGGCTATTGCTACAAACGCGATAACATCAATTACACATAATTGGAGTCTTATGATACCGTGTGCGTATCACAAGATAAACCTCGTATGACTAAAGGCAACCAATCACAGGTCCTATTTGCAATTATTTCTTGTTGTTTATGGCGACAGTTTTTGTTGCAGTAATTACTGATATTTTTGGAAATACATTGATAATAAAGACGTATATTTAGTAATCATAACCTGTTGTTTACGTTTCTAACGTGTCACGTGAGTAATGTTGAATGTTTACGAAAGCTAAATGTTGTATTAATAGCTTTCCGAGTAGTGGGAACAAAAAGTGAATGTTTGTATATACGAAATTTAATACATTAAATGAGTTTTTGTAAGCAAATGTTGAGAGGCAAACGCCCTTTTTTAAAAGTTCCGTACGGAGCCCTATAACTAAACCTTAGCCGCCTATACGTCCGTTCGTCCGTCCGTCTGTCTGTCCTTCCTTTTAAGGACTGTATCATTTGAACTGTAAAAGGCAGTCGGTTGCAACTACACAGAATATGTAATTATGGCGGATATCCTAACAAATGATGAAAATTAAGGAGGTGGGTCTCCATACAAGAAACGTGTTTTTTTTCTACGGTTTCTTGTATTAGTTATATCGTGAAGACGGTAAACCGTCAAACTTGTTGCGATTAGTGCAAACTCTAAAGTAAAAACAACAAATAATAAAAACCGGCCATGTGTGAGTCGGGCTCGAGTTAAGGATACCGAACTGAAATAAAGAATACACAACTTTTTTGGTAAATAAGTAAAAAACCGGTGTGTGTTTGTACGGAACCCCCGGTGCGTACGGAATCCTAAATCTTCTTTAACCCTTCTTTTATTCTTGAACTTCCTAATCATTTAAATTCTTCTAATTGTCTCCAGATTCGCAGCTTGTGTTTATAATTAAATTTCTGTATTTATAAATAAACAAAACCTGTTTCAATCAGGGTTCATTTCTGATTCAAGTCACGGACGGTATACGCAACAGCATGGATGAGCAAAAATTAACAGTGGTGCTGCTTGTCGACTTCTCAAATTTTCACTTTCAGCCGACTGTGATCATGATCTCTTTTTTCACCTGTCTAAGATTTCTCAGCCTTGGAGTGGTTCTCATCTTATCATCGCGGCCGCCAGCAGAAGCCGCAAGGCGTTACCTCTCTCTTATTATGTGTTCATTATTTATTAACTCTGTCGCCTTAATTATCACCTGCCGGCTATTAGAGAATGATCGGTACGTCTCGGTTAATCTAAACGATATGCAAAATAATGGTTGTAGGTAGTCCAAGGATACTGGCCAAGGTAAATAATGGAAGTCTTTTTCCAGTATAGTATAACGGGATTTTGATCTCTTTTTGTCATACTATAAAAAACCTTGGCTCGTATATGAACCACACTATGACCTGGGAATAAAAGATCTCTGAATTCACTTATTTTAATAAATAAATAATTACTCAATATCGATTATACATGTATATGTGTTACCCAGATTTATCGCCTTCTAAAATATGTAGGGATCATAAATCAATACATATAAATAGAATATTTATTATGTATACAAATATTGCGTATTATACAATAATAAATATAATAGCTAATGTGAACGTTTTGAAACATTTAAAATTTTCTAAATTAATAATTACTTAATGTTATTCTAACTTTAATTTGCATCTGCCCATTTTATTTCATCTTCGCCTCCGGCATTAAGTACGCCCTTTGTAACCCTTAGATTAAGGTGTTTGCAAAAAAGTATAAATAAAAAAACGTGGTTACCCTTTAGCAAGAAATAATTATTTATTTTTTGATTAGAGCCGGCACTGCCTTTTTGCCTATATGGAATGCATGCCACTGCTACTATATTATGTTATTTTATAAAGGCAAATATCGTAACGAGCAGCTTGGCGGACTATACTTCGAAGACCTCGTTTTGTACGAATGGGCGGTTAATGGAGAGATATATTTTTATTCGGGGATTAACAATGTTATGTTGCAAGTATCTCAAGATAAACAGTGCTGCAACGAAGGCCGCAGTCCCGTACAATCTAATCGATATACTTTGCGCCATCCAATCCTGCCATCTCCATCTGATACAATCCAATACATAACGTTAGGAATCGTTGTGTAAATGTAAAGAGGGTCACGAAATGAGTCATGTTTGTGTAAAGTCATCCTGGTATTTTCCGTTATGTGAGATCACTATTCACCTAAATTATTATTTCAAGTGAAGAATACATAAATATACATATATTTATGTATTCTTCACTTAAAATAAACGTTTTAAGATATTAGCGCAATCAAAATGCATTTTTAAGACTCATATCTTTGTCTTGTAGCACGATCTCTCACGTTATTGAAAGGTATAAAATATTATAAAAGTGATTTGTTTTGAATATGATTATTAATTTTTTCACTTAATCTCACCGGACTCTTGATTAATACACGACCGTCTTTCCTAAAATTAGTTCCTAGTATATCCATGCTAAATTTCATCAATATAGTTTTATCCGTGAAAACATAGAGTCTTTATAATAATAATACTAGTGAAACGAGCTGCATTCGCACGGACAGATCTGTAATATTATATCAAATAAAATCAAAAAGTTTCTCTTCCTCGACCAAGGAACATAAATTTCACTTATCAAAAGTATTTTTTTTTAGTTTACCACCTAAATTGATTGACTTTCTATTATTACGGATTGTTACAGACATTTTTGAATTACAAAATGAGATGGAATTAGGATAGTAAACTTTCTGTACACAGGTAAATTATGCAACTTAATCTAAAAAGCTTAAAAGCAAATTAAAATCACTTGAGAATGACTGGCTAGTGAATTAATAATTGATTTAGTTTCAGCAATGAAAAGTGTAGCTCTCGAAAAATAGGTCATCATGTTATCCTAACCGATCAAACTCTGCGACATTCTCTATTAACAACAATAATATACAATAGTTCACCTCCAACTATGAGATAGACGTTGGGGAAAACGTTCTTGGCCTGCTGCAGCTGGCGCGCGTGGCCCTGGTGGAACATGTCATAGATGCCGTCGGAGTAGACGCGGACTCGACGTGGCGCGGTGCCGGTGAGCGCGGCGGCGCGCGGGATGCGTCCGTACGAGCAGCGCTCGCGCTCCGCAACAGCCATAGGGTCGGAGCTGAACGGTGCCGCGTGCCGCAGCGACTGGAGACAAAAAAAAAACATTTAAATTATAACATTTTTGTAGCTGCGAGGTTTATAATCAGAGTGTAAGGGCTTAGAGGCAATATTACACGCCGGTCGACAAAATCAATTTCTCATGTTGCCGCACCCTGGTGCTGATTGACATGACGGACCCAAGTCACACAGACTAGTAACGAGAAACAGCATCAGTAATATAAGCGTAGTCCATGGAATTATTGGTAACTATTGCTGGCAGTTTCCAAGATAAGACTCCAGCAATGGACTAAATTAAACTAATGGTGATGATGAATTGTTATTGGCGTTATGTTAGTGGAAAATTCCTCCGTAAATAAGAAGTATAACAAAGAACAGGAGATGCAGCAGCAAAGATCATAAAGCTGAAGAACACACAGCCAGAGTAAACCGACTATCCCAGATGGATCCATGACCTGTATAAAGTTTGTGGGAAGGCTTTGAACACAGGTGGTTTCTCCATGTGCATAGGTTACCACAAAACACGATAGAGATCTATGTTGGAGAGTCTAAGAGATGGAGACGGATTTTTCTACGCTTTGATGAAAATTGTTTTAGAAGATAGAAAATTTATGTTGTATAATTTAAAGGGCCATATTGTAAATCATATTGAAATATATATTTTAAACCTATCCAAAATGTGGTACACATTTTAACTCCGAATATGCAACAGCTTAAAGACATTTATAATAACATTTCAATGGCGTTAAGTTGACTTGATTTTATAGAAGAAATAAATAAATGCGATAAGAGTTTCCAATTTTCTTTTAATATTATACCAATTATTTAAATTCAATTCCAAAAACTATTTCCAATAATGATATAATTAAGTTAATTGCATTAGAAAATTATGCACTAAAACTCGTTTGCGAAGGGGCAAAACGTAAGAATAGTAACTCAATCGTCGAACCAGTGGGAAGGTACAAGATATTTTTTTTAGTATACAATAACATGTTAAAACGTCCAGAAAAATAATACTCACTTATTTTTCTGGACGTTCTCTCTATAATTTTTAAGCTATATTTTTAAGACAATAATTATGATCTTAAGTTGTTCTTCAATTTAAATAATGTATAATAGAAAATAAAACTATAAGCTAATAAAGAAGTTTCACTTTGTTGCAGCGTGGCAAAGGTTGAATCGCGATTGTGCCCGCGATGATAATGGAGTGGCGTGATGTGACATTACATGCCAGTGAGCACACACAGATACAATGTCGGCTGGGCGGGGGGCGTTACGTGACTGGAGTGGAGTCACCCCTTATCGCGTAATTACCGGCACTAGCAATGTTGTGACTTGCTATGCTATAATTAGAAATACACTTAACCGTGCGTAGAGTACACGTGCCGGCCTGACTAGACTGGATTACTGTACGACAAAGCCAGTTAAGAGATATAGGTTCCCAGAGCGAAACGGTGTGATTCTAGGATCTAATTTCCTAGATCCTAAAATGTTTTCTCTGGTTATAAGGAATACAGATTAGAGGCGCATCACTTTAATCTTGTAATTAATATAAAGTCAATAACGGAAGAATGAAAACATCTACTAATTATTTGATGCATTTGCAAATAATATGTCAGCGAAATTGTAAACAAAAAGTTCGGCGAAAATAAATCTAGCCTAGACATACGATCACGTGCAACGATCATGTAGTTACCAAAACAATTACAATATGAGCGCGATACAGGAAATGAAAATGAAATTTTTAACAACTTTAATATTGATATAGAGGCACGAATCGAACGTTGTAAAATATTTCTCGCTAACTAAACAACTAAGCAGCGATGACGTCAATACTACTGCGCTACATTCAAGAGTTTTCTGGACTTAAAAATTTAAACATTTATAAATGAAATGTATACCACAGTCTTTTATCGGGGTCATTGAATTGAATTTAAGAATATTTACAATCTAAATAATAACACAATGATTCTATATATTCATATATTCTCGTGCGATGCTAACCTAACCAAACCTTCAATTCCTAAAACTACCTGACACCGCCCAAAAAGTAAAATACGCCGACAAAAACGTCTATAAAAAACTCATCATCGCGTGTGTATCTACAAAAACGTTAATTTGCATGAATTTTAAATATAGATATGAGTACATAATATGAGTATTACCAACTGTTAAGACTGCTCCAACTTCATCTGCAGAAACAACCTTGTTTCATTACTCTATGGCTCCAATTATCGTAGTCGTAAGTTTATAGACCTAAAGCATAACATTGTCTTAAGTATGCCTGCGTCCAGCCTCCAAAATGTTATCTGAAGTATGACTTCTTTCTTCAGTGTACGAGTGTATACCACTCCAGTAAAATAAGATATAGCCAAACAGAAATATTAATAAACTAGCGGCTGCCCGCGGCGTCGCCCGTGCGGTCACAAATGATGTCCCAAGATAACTCTTAATTAAGGTAAAAAGTAGTCTATATGTCATTCCATGCTACATTTCTGCCAAATTTCGTTCATATTCGTCATCATCTTTTAGCGTGACTGAATGACTAACCAACAAAGGTTTATAGCACTTCTTGCGTCACAAGAAAATTAAAAAAAGTTACTTCAAAATTATTTAATATATTTTAAGTTTACATACAAAGACTTCAATACAGAATGGCCGCGACATAAGGACATTAAATTTAACCTCATAAAAATATGAGGTTAAATTTAAAGGGAATTTCATACACCAAATACTAATTTTATGAGAACAAAGTACTGTTTGACAAGACCTTCCTACCCAGATAGACTCCTTAGACTAAATATAAATAGTTTTACGTTTTTTAAATATGTTTTTAAAACTGTAATATTACAAAATAACAACATATTGTGACGTGAAAAAGTCATTTCGTTTTCCAACCACGGCGAAAAAAGCGACGGCAAAGCGCCAGGTATTGCTCAAATCACGGCCGTGCGAAATTATTGTATACTATATGTAACAAAGTCTGGTCTGCAATGGAATAGTCTGAAGAATGGACATCGTCATGTATTCTCTGCATATTTTCTACTCTATAGTAATTTTTTTAATACAACACAAAATTAATTCTTAACAAAATTTTAGGTTAACGCGGACGGAGTCGCGGTTACAACTAGTAGATAAATATAGCTTAGTAATATAAACAGACGGATATACTTTATTCATCAAAGGATTCATTTCACGTAGGCTGCGTAATATTACTATTAGGACTGACCCAAATACCAAGTTACTATCGGTTTAAATAATATATGCCATTAAAACCAAAAAAATCTCGTTAAAATAGATTGCTAGGCATGATTGAGTTGAACAGAATGTATTCATTAAATTTTAGAACGAATTAAAAAAAAACATTGGTTGATGGAAGAATCGTGTCGACTAAAATTTAATTTTTACCGTTTATTAAGCGATCATAATAAGGAAGTATAAAAATTAAATTACGAGTATTTTCTTATTATCTCAAACTTCGCCATTTCTAAATGGTATTATTTTTGCAATATTTATCATGGAAGCAAGTGAACGGAGTACAGTAGCGGGCATGATGGCCGACGGTGAATGTGCCGCGCCCGCCCAAGTAATGGTCGCGTAATTTACAATACAACTCGAAACTTTTAGTTGCAAAGTACTTGTCACATCGGGGTTACAGTTAAAAATCTTGTATATGCAGCAATATCTTTTGCTTCAATCCCCTTCAAACCGAACGACGGTTATGCTGGCACCAGTTTAAATTAGTTTTAATTTTTAATGTTAAAGGGCAAGGAGGAAACTGAGGATGCCAACATCTTATTTTACATAGTTAACAAAGTCAGAATTATGAATCAATTTCAATGCCTAATTTAAATCTGCTTAACCTACTAAAGACAAAAAACAGTCAATAAAGAAAAGATACCTATAATATCGAGTACTAAGTTCCTTTAGCCTTCTTCTTGTCTGCCAGAGAACTTCATTACGAAACGGTGTTCAGATTGAAGAAATTGACGTTGACAAACGAAATTTGTTAATGTAAATTGTGAATTTTGCAGATTAGAATAGTTATTTTGCATTTGAACTTATTTGAGGCCACACTGTATGTTCTTTTCAGTTTGGTCTCAAATAAATTTGGCAAACATCTGATGATGCACTTTGGAATGGGAGCGTGGAAGCTAGTTTGTTTTATTTAATAACTTGCGCCTAACAAAAAATGCTCGTGGCGGACTGAGATAATAATGATGATATAAAGATTACGTTAGTAACCTAGAACTGAACCTAAAGAAAGAAAACCAAGCAAAAAATACCCTTATTTATCTATCAATAGGAAAAATATTTTATAATATTTATTTGTGTTATTTATTATTTTAAAGGGTTAAAACTTGGGACCACGTGGGCAGTTTAAATAAGTCATTAATATGTGTAAAAAGTGTCGTCAATTTTAAGCATTTCGGTCTGATAGATATTAGTTTAAAAATGTTGGTCTTGAAAATAAAATAAAAATATTTAAGTACTCATATGTGCTTGTCTACTATACCACCAGTTGTTAAACGGTCTCATATGTTAGCACACTAGCTCAGACTATCACTTTTCTCTTTTCTTAGTGCATTGTCTAATTTTGATTAACATTTTAACAATAATTTGAATTGTGAATATATTAAAAACGGAAATTAGAATCAGCTATTGTTACAATAAAACACAATCGTGGCAAATTATTACATCAGAACGACGTCAAAAGAGAACGTTACACATTGTTTCATGAAGGTCTTTTAGCAGTGGCCGATGGAGTGTTGTGACGTTGAACATCGTCGGCATGCAAAAGACAAGTGATACTAACGTGTTGAAAATATTTTATATGACAAAAGTAATACATTTTCTGTTTATTACGGGGAGATGTTCATGAGCAAAAGAAGAGCATTGCAGGATCGCAGGACATTGGAGTAGTCTATGGTATAGATAATGGTATTCATTAACTACTACACATACGTACGGATATACGATGTATGGCTCTTACTCTAGTAAATATGTCATACTCAGATAATTCTGGGTATGTGTATAGCAGTAAAGAGTCGAGGACAAGAGGGCTACGCCCACCTAGTTCAGCTGGCTCCGCCTCATTTATAGGCATAAGGATTCCTTTTTGTTCCAGCGCAATTGGTTTAGTTCCATCATGACATGTTCGAGAAAAGTTACACTTGATAACATCAATTAAACACATTCTCCTCCATTGCTGCTATTATCATGAACCATATCAGGATTTTTGACACCAGACACGTTATATTTTATGTAATTGATGTTAAATTTCCAGTGATGAGTGCGGAGAAATCGAAATACTTAAATTGAGATAAAGTGCATTATTGTAGCTAAACACTTTCTTGTTTCACGCCACGTTGTGATATTGACTTATGGATATTGAAATAATGAATATAATTGATTGCTAATAATAACATAAAGACTTTTAAAAACACGTTTATATTCCTAAATCATTTGCGATATCTTACCTCTGTATAGGAAGTATTAGATATTCTGTGCCACTGCACGCTGTCTTCAACACCTCCGCGTAAGAATTACCCGTATTCGTATGTGCAAATGTTAGAAGATTTAAAGAAAAAGTTTTTTTTAGAGAATTACGTATCGTAAAATAAATTAACTAAGAAATATTTATGACATCGATAACGCATAATTAATATGTTGAATTTCTCATTTCCGAGCGATTGTTTCGTTCAAACTCGATATTCAACTTCCCATTGTTATGGCTCGATAAGATTAATGTATGCAAACTAGCCATGTAGTTTAAAACGTTTATTTATAGACTAAAATAGGTAACAGTAATCTTGTAAATGTTTACTTATAGATTTTTCAACCGACCCTCCTCCAGAGAGGTCCTATTTTCCGCCCCTAAGGGTGGGAAAAAAGTGATTGAAGCTAGTTGCTTCTCTGAAACTTTGTTTTAAATCCCCTTGTTTGACTATAATTTTTTCATGGGTATACTATGTACTGTAGTAAATGTCATGAAACAAAAAAAACAATTTACAAAAAATGCTAAACGTCAGTTACTATAACATACATGAATATACATGAAAATTTATTTAGTCAGGAGTTTTTTTTATATAACACATTAAAAAAATTCTTGTATCGGTTTTACTTTTTATTAATTAATAATTGCTCTCCTAATAATAAAAAATGGATAAGAGCAGTTTGCAGATATTTTTTCGCAAACAATCCCGTGGCAAATTAGTCGACTATTCATCAATAGTCGCACAATAAGTGTTCGTAAACTATTTGGCGCAATTACATATTCATCAACTGAATTCCGTTTTGCAAACTATTTGACGTCAAAATCACACAACAGCTTCAAAGGTCACCAGTCACTAGTCACTAACCGCGTTCACATTTTTTTTAAACCAGTCATAGACGCACACGATATTGTAATTCAAGATAAATAAGTGTAAAGAAACAAATAATAGAAGTTCAGTATTGTTAACAGAGATTTAGAGATTTGACTTGCTTACACATTACCATAGTTTATTAAACTTTCTGTGTAGAACTTAACGCTACCTCTATTCGCGAGAGACCGTATAAGTCGATTATAGCAAATACCAGATAAATCTTCTTCGACCGATGGCAGAATAAGCAGCAGTGTCTAGGTGCGATATGTCTGCTATTGCGGTTTACAATCGTTCCACCATAATAAAGTAACGAAACATTCTTAATCTTGGTAGAGGCTTTGCCCAGCAGTGGACAGCTTTTACGCTGATGACAAACATCTAAAAAATCTGGGTTACAACTGTCAGTCAACTCGATAAAGTAAAGTAACGAATACATAATTAACAACAAGTAAGAGTATTTGACAATCACAATTCAGTACATTTTATCGAACTTAACCCTGATTATTATTACCGGCTACGCTTTATCCGATGTGCGGGTCAAGAACCGTCCACGCGAATCCGGTTCAGTTAAGATGGAATGTCCATCACTTGATTAAAGAAACATGTAATAACTTACTTTAAAATTATTAATTTAATAAAACAACGTTTCTACGAAGATCGAGAACATTCTTGCCCTTATCTTGAGTGGTCTACAAATTATAATTCAAATAGATATTCAGAGGCCTCCATAGATCTTACTCGTTATGTATGTATCACTACATTTGAGATATTTGGCAGACAGATCTATGACAGGTATCAAATTTCCTCACGGAACCGAAATTTTGGATATCAAAATAGCCAATAATTTTCTGGAGTAATGTAGTTTTCAAACAATGAAAGAATTTACAAAATCGATCCCGTAGTTCCGAAGATTACATATATACAGAGTGTAAGCTCTCAAATTTGTCAATAAATAAATTGTATGAAGAATTTCCCAAACTTTCCGGTGCCGTTTTTTCGTTTTCATCTAATATCGTCAGTTTTCGCAATTCTGTGATAAAGTGCCTTTAAATGCCTTAACCAAAACTAGTTAATTAGAAATTATAAACTCACACTCGGTACACTATTTGCATTACATTATAAAGACAACAAAATTACTTATTCGCATTACATTATAAAACAAAAAGTGAGAAAAAAATACATATGTCATTAACCGGCCACGCATTAAACTAATGATTATCAAAAGTGTATGTTTTTTTGTTGCGTCAGCTTAAATTTCAAACGATTATACAATTCAATTCATACTTGCGGAAACTTCTGATTGTAATCAGGTACCTAAAATATATTAAAAAGAACCGTGTGGTTCCCGGTTCGCTGTCGTTATCCAAACTTATGTCTAACTGGTTGGTCCAAGGTCGTTGGATTCTAAAGACCTGTAGACGAGTGAGTTTTTATCAGATTTACCTGCGTATGATGATCTTATATTTTTAATTTAATTTAGTAAACGTTTCGATACTGAACGATCATATTCGGCTGCTCCTACTGCAAATAGTCGATGATTGATATTTTTCTTAGAGTAAGGAAGGTGAACAACTAAATAGAATGTTATGTCAAGAAAATACACGAGAAAGACTTGATATTTCATACATATACTTCTGTAGTTGAAAACATATGGAGACATATGAACTCATTATGGATAATATTAAATGTATATATTTATTTACACCACGTTCGCAATGCACCCAATACGCGCAACGGGCTTAGCAATGTAAATTTCGTGTATTCAATGACAACACTATAAGTTTGTGCGACGGTGTACACAGTCTAGTCATACACAGTGTAAATAAAACTTTCTATACCGGTACAGATGACGACTAATGTGGGCTATGACTACTTTCACTGTAGATAATAGATATGTTAGAAAATATAAAGATTAAGCAAATTCAAAAATTAATGTCAGAAAATTATAACATTCAAAAGTGTATGCAAATCGCAGACCGAGTCATGGGTTTATAACTACGCTATAAGAAGGCCTAATGTTTGACTGGTTACAAATTTAAATTATTCATTTAATACAGTAAAGGAATTACTCACTGATACTTCAACTTTCTCGGGTTTCACAAATCCATTTTTCCGATAGCCGTTTAAGCTGGTCTCCAACGTCTCCAACTTCCCATTGTAATAATACCCGTTTGTAAGCGTCGTCGTCATCGTAACAGCCGACATTGTAATAAAATAATTGTTGAATTGTTCTTAATTAACGTTACGTACACAGTTCCGAAGTATTACCGACACACAACCGTAAATGTCTCATGTCAAAAGGTGACAACGATAATTTATTACGCAATACTGAAAACGGTTAGCGATATTGACGTGATTTTTTTTTAAGTTCCCGTTAATGATAATATTCTCGTAGTAAATAAAATGGTATCATTAAATATAGTACGATAAAAGAAAATTCGTGCACACGTCAGTTCGCAGAGAATTGTGGGGCATGACTAACACTAACAATATATGAACGATTTGCAGGCGTAAAGTGGATGGGCGAAGAATGTATAGAGACAGTGGGGCGAGAGGGCGGGTGGCGGGGAGGTCGACGCCGGTGGCGCGACGCCGACGTGGAGGCTCGGCTGACACGCGACGCGCCACGGGCGGGACGCCCCGCTGCCGCAGTCACTACTCCCTATAGAACGGATCGACGGCCACGACCGGCCGAACCACAGTGCTGCAAACTCAAAGTTTACCGATTTTAAACTTCGGGCAATAAATGCAATAGGCGATTTAATTTGCTTGCTCACCGTTTTCCTGTGCTAACATGTTTGTTTTTTCTTTCTTCTCTTATGTACCGAAATGTCGGAATTTTTAGATCTTAGTTAAAATGAATTGCAGTGTTTACAAATTGCTTTACTAAGATTTTATTATTTAATGAATGTTTCATTTGTGTTCAAAGTCTAATGCAATCTAAAGGAAAATTGTATAACGCTACGCAAAATAAAGAACTTAATAAAGAAGATAAATTGAAGTGTTATGTTCAATAGTAATCGACTGTGAGCTATCGGTTCTATGTGAGGTTTTTTAACGTGGTAGAGCCAAGCGGCGGCTTTTGCTGCCGCAGGAATGGGCCGGCTCGTCCGGATAAATACCACGGCCTCGCAGAATACCGGCGTGAAGTAGAGGCATCTTGTGCTTCTGCGTTTCGTGCGGTGAGTGAGGTAACCGGAGGCCCTCTCCCCCCTCCCCCCTCCCCAAATATGGAAGCGGTATATAATTTTGAGCTACCCCAGGAGGGTACCAGTACCTACGGTTCTGGAGAATCCCTCACTGAGCATCCACGTTCAGGCTTTCCTACGCTACCTAATCGTGGATGCTCAGTCTGCCCCGCGTATTCTGGGGCAATATTCCGCTCTCTTTCTTTCCTACTCGAGGCAAACGCAGCAAGGAAACTATGGCATCCCCTACCGCGCTCGCCGTGGATTTCTGCAATATCAGGGGACTCCACTCGAATCTTAGCGCCGTTCATTACCATCTTGAAACGGCGAAGCCAGCCTTGCTTTTTCTTACAGAGACTCAGATATCGTCTCCGGCTGATACCTCTTATCTCCATTACCCGGGGTACAAACTGGAACACTCCTTTGTGCCCCGTGCCGGAGTTTGCGTATACGTCAGAGATGATATCTGCTCTCGACGCCTCGGTAGTCTTGAAGGTTTGGACCTTTCTACCCTTTGGCTGCGCATCGACAGCGACGACCATCCGCGCGTCTATGCGTGCCTTTACAGGTCCCATAGCGGTAATACCGTAACTGACCGACTCATCGACCACATCCAAATGGCTACAGATTCCGTGCTACAACAGATCCCATGCGCAGAGATCGTGATTCTCGGCGATTTTAATGCCCACCACACCGATTGTCTCGGTTCTCGCATAACCGATCATGCGGGGAGATCTGTTCACGACTTTGCATTAGCATATGGCCTGACACAACTGGTAACCTCGCCGACGCGGATCCCAGACGTGGAAGGTCATACACCTTCCCTGTTGGACCTTTTGCTGACCTCACACCCCGACGGATATTTGGTCTCAGTCGATGCCTCTCTTGGCTCGTCGGACCACTGTCTGATCCGGAGTGTAGTGCCTATCGCGCGCCGATCCCGAACGCGATCTGCGGGCTTCCGCTGTGTGTGGCACTATAGGTCGGCAGATTGGGATGGAATGCGGTCTTTCTTTGCTTCCTACCCATGGGGGCAGGTTTTTTTCTCGCTGGATGATCCCAACGCCGTTGCAGATTCTGTCACCGATGTGGTACTTCAGGGAATGGAACTTTTTATTCCGTTCTCTGCAGTGCCTGTCGGAGGTAAGTCCCAGCCTTGGTTTGGTCGTACCTGCAAAATAGCGTCACGCCGAAAGCGGAAGTGCTACCAGGCCTGGGCCGATGCATCGGCGTCTCGAGATGCAAAAACCAGTGCTCTAAAAAACGAGTACAACTCTGCCTCCAGGTCTTTCAAAAGAGTTATCGCTGCGGCAAAGTTAAAGCACATTGGCAGAATAGGCGAGAGATTAGTTCGCCTCCCATCGGGATCCCGCGCATTCTGGTCTCTCGCCAAGGCTGTCCAGGGGAATTTCTGTCAGCCATCTCTCCCATCTCTACACAAGGAGGATGATTCGCTGGCCCATACTGCAAAAGAGAAAGCCGATCTCTTGGGCTCTATTTTTGCATCCAACTCGACTCTTGATGACCGGGGAAACTCTCCACCTACCATCCCGTGGTGTAAGTGCTCCATGCCGGAAATTCAGTTTCTGCAGAGCTCAGTGCGAAAGGCACTCCGCTCCTGGACATTCATAAGTCGAGTGGGCCGGACGGAATCCTCCAATTTTGCTGAGGATGTGTGCCCTGAGTTGGCACCGGTTCTCACGCGTCTTTTCCGGCACTCCTACTCTTCAGGCGTCGTCCCGGAATCTTGGAAGACAGCGTTTGTGCATCCAATACCCAAAAAAGGCGACCGCTCTGATCCGTCCAACTACAGGCCTATTGCCATCACCCCCTTGTTATCTAAAATAATGGAGTCACTCATCAACACCCAGCTCCTGAGGTACCTGGAGGAACACCAGCTGATCAGTGACCGACAGTACGGTTTCCGTCGCGGACGATCAGCTGGTGATCTTCTAGTTTACCTGACTCACCGATGGGCAGAAGCAGTTGAGTCTAAGGGGGAGGCTTTGGCGGTTAGTCTGGACGTAGCGAAAGCATTTGATAGGGTTTGGCATAAAGCGCTTCTTTCAAAGCTTTCATCTTACGGGGTTCCTGAGAGATTGTGCAACTGGGTCACCAGCTTCCTCACGGATCGGAGCATCAAGGTTGTTGTCGACGGTGGATGCTCGGACCCCAAACCCGTGAATGCTGGTGTTCCACAAGGCTGTGTGCTATCTCCCACTCTGTTCCTTCTGCATATCAACGACATGCTACAAATCAGTAGCATTCATTGCTATGCAGACGACAGCACGGGTGATGCCCAATATACAGGCCGTGCGAATATTTCTCGGGAACACGTCGACGAGTGCCGGAACAAACTTGTGTCTGAAGTCGAGACCTTGTTATTCAAAGTCTCGGATTGGGGTCGACGTAATTTGGTCCTATTCAACCCCAAAAAGACACAGGTTTGCGCGTTCACCGCTAAAAAGAATCCCTTGGTCGTTTCTCCTCTTTTTGAGAACATTCCCCTTATTGGCTCAGCCAGTATCAGAATCCTTGGCGTTGACATATCAAGCGACGTTCAGTTCCGTGGTCACTTGGAGGGAAAGGCCAAATTGGCCTCCAAAAAGCTTGGTGTGCTCTGTAGAGCGGGACAGTATTTCATGCCGGTCCACCGTTTGCAACTTTATAAGGCGCAAGTTCGGCCCCACTTGGAATACTGTTCTCATCTCTGGGCAGGGGCACCCCAGTACAAACTCCTTCCATTTGACCGCATCCAACGTCGGGCGTCTCGAATTGTCGGCGACCAAGCTCTCTCTGATCGGCTTGATCCTTTGGCCTTGCGAAGAGATGTTGCTTCTCTTTGCATTTTTTACAAAATTTTCCGGATTGATCCCAGCTGCTGAGTTTCACCATCGTACATCGCGACAGAATTCGAAGTTCCATCGATACCACCTAGATGGTTTTCTGCCACGCACTTCGATTCTGTGGAATCAGCTGTCGCCAGCAGTATTTCCGAACAGTTACGACTTAGGGACTTCAAGAAAAGAGCTTATTCCTTCCTTAAAGGCCGGCAACGCATCTGTAGCTCCTCTGGTGTTGTGGATGTTCGTGGGCGTCGGTGATCACTTACCATCAGGTGAGCCGCACGCTCGTTTGCCCCCTTCTTCTATAAAAAAAAAAATATATGTTAATGAAAATTCTGCTTTAAGAATTTTAGTTCCCTACAAGGGATTACTTGCGAGTTTCAGGTTTCCTCGAGGTGTTAATCTCGGTACCTTTTCTTACTAACGATACGCACCGGCTACACTCTTGTTTATTTACACACATTATTCAGTCCCAATTTTAATGTTGAATAAAACAGAGTCTATTTCTAATGGTGTAGCTTCAAATCAGTGAACGGTTTTTATAAATTGGCTCTCTATACCTTTCAAACCGGAGCAAAACAGTTGTTACACTTCTGTTTGGCGACAGATATGGGTATGGTAGTGGTGTCTAACCAGACGACTCCAACGCAGAGAAGGACCCTACCACCTAGTAATATACGCACATTGGAATAAATATAGATAAATAAGTACCTAACCTTAATCATACCTTTAGTCTGGGCGGGTACTTTCACATTTACAAAGTCCTACTAGACTTCGCTCCAGTTCCGCAATGAAGTAGTATCAAGATTACGTTACAGAAAACTTACGAGTACATGGATCGCTTCATTGGTAATAGCTAAGTCTTTGACGTGAAAAGGTTGATAATGTAACCTTACACAAAAAAAAATGTAATAAATATAAGTGAATGCACATTTATCACAATTACTTGCAAGGAAAGAAACAAAAAAGGAATAAAATTGCCATTCAAAATACAAAATGGCGACTTTGTAATATGTTATCTATGAAATTACTTGTGAGTATACTTTTTATAACGAAACGTGAATCATAATTGCAGAATTAGGAAATAGGTAGAGTACGTCATCTGCATATTCAAATACGCCATATGCGAGACTTTGCGTATTTCGCATGCGATAACTAAATCACATCCATTTATTTAATAATAAAGGTATAATTTGGGCCAAGCCTTTACAAATATGAGCAACACTAAAAATGTAAAATGGTAATGAAAATGCTACGTGTGTTTAGGGTACTAGCATTGGTAAGTAGGTACGAGGTATCGGAAAAGAATATGAAATTAGTTTTCTAGTAAGTCTAAATTAAATAGTTCAGACAAATTCATAATTTGTTCTTTACAATCCAATTCGTAATATAAGTGAAAGAGGTCGGTCGCACGTGAATAGGACACATACACAATACAATATTATTAAATTATTTTCATAAAGTTTTATGAATACATGCGTAGCCGTAATCAATGCAAAGTAACGATGGTTGTCTTTTAATATTCATGGCTTATAAATTTGGACGTTTTGGATTTTTGAAAGAACTTCATCTAATACGAAGGGATAATCGGTGTATAACGAGCTGATGGCTGTAAATCTAACGTGCAGCTCATAAAGAACCAAGTCATACAAAACCATCGTAGTGGCATCATCAACAAACGCACGAAATGCTTGAAATTCGAAGAGTTCTTGAAGATCTATTATTAACCTTCAACAATATTGTTAAATTACACAAAAGGGCGTCTAAAAACGGCAACTTTATACTTTATTATATTAAATGTATATTGAAAGATATGAAGTAAAACGATGATTGAAATAAGAATAGAAGGAGAGTTGCTTGCGTAAATGTATGAGTTTATGTATTTAAGCTGTCTTTAACAGGTATGGTAGACATGATAAGGATATAGAACGAAGAGTAAACGCAGGGCATACGAGTGATTATGGCTCTTTTCTGGGAAGTCAGAATATGTCGAAAAAGGCATGTATGTCATTCCATAACAGTGTGTTAATCCGCACAGCGTAATACATTAACGTATGGTAGAGAAAGTTGGGCATGGCAGAATAAGTATGGCAGTAAAATTAATGCTGTAGAAATGCGATCATGAAGAAGTATGTTAGGTGTGACTCTGAACGATAGGGTGAGTAATTGTATAACAAGAGTAAAGTGTGGTTTAAAGACGATGATTTGGTCACGTAGAAAAAAATAATGAGTGAGTGGTAGAGTCGGCAAAGGAAGCTCTAGCCAGAACTTTATCGACCAAATTAGCGATATATTAAACATTGACCAAATTAAGAGTACCCATAACCGACATGCATGTATGTGTAGATGTAAGGATGTGAAAGAGGCGAGAGAGGTGTGCCCAAACCGTACGACGTATATTCACAGATGCTGGATAATGCTATCGACTTGTATGACGTTTACACGAATTGATAGGCCAAACTTCAGTCAAAGTTTGTGCTTACGCACTGCCAAGGAGGCCTCTTTAATATAGTTTCGCCAGTTTTGGAATGGACTTATCCCTTTTCGGGGATAGCGCGAATCGCGCACGGCGTTGGTATGTGTTCATGGAGCCGTGTGACTCCGGCTAATTTTTTAATAAGTGTGGGAGAGTGAAGCCCACACTAATAAGTTAATAAAATGGTATTCTGGCACTGTCTGTGGCTTCCGCCAAACATAACGTAATAATGGTCCTAACTGATAAGACAATCATACTATTCATTATAAATGGCCTTATTAAATTAACATTATATTAACCTTAAGAATAATCCTAAGGAATTATCACCGGCACTGGATATACCGGCGTTCGAAAAGTGTTAACGCCAGTAGAGAAGCATTTAATAGTCTACACATATGTACATGTATACAGACACAAAAATGTAGGTATTGTAAAACAAAAGATTGTAAGATTATTTATTTGTATAACTTCTTATATAATAATATTATTAAAGTATATTTATTGAAATATCTTATATAACATTTCAATATGCGGAATTAATGCCTGGTTATCAAATTTTTAAACACTTAACTAATCAACAGTTAATTGAAGTATTAATAGATATCTAATAAAACTCGTTGCAAGTTCCAGTTAATAAATAGTGTTAATTAATGGACATGCTAATGCTAACAATTGAATAAAAAGATTGCTATTATGTCATGTTGAATGAAATAGGAGTATGGTTATTACGAAAGACAATTGTTTAATTAAAGATTAACAACATCCGTAGAAAGTGTTTTGTCGCGAACATTTGTACAAAACACATTAAACGACGTTAAATTATGCTACTGTGTTTCTTATGACCATGAACTGAAAACTTATTTACTTGAAACGAAGCATATAATATCATCTTCTCAATTCTTCATAGAGGACAGATTTAAATTTAGGTGTCTCAAGCTACTTACCGTATTACGTATTAATTTAGTATATTTAACATAACATGTATAATAAGTTTAAAAAAGTATGCAGGTAAAATTTAATTTAAAAATTACTATGACAAAATAACTGATCGACGTTAAGTGTTCAAGATCGATTTACATTAGAAGCGTGTGATCAGAGTACTAAAACGTGAGAACTAAAATGGAATGCCTCATTACCAGTAATTATATCCCGGGTCCAATCACTCGCCATAAGAAACATAGCAGTATTATTATACTATTTCACGCTTTTACTCTGTGTGAAGTACTTCTAACCACCCCTTTTCTTCCCGTGCGTGTCGTAAGAAGCGACTAAGGGAAAAGCCTTGAAAATCGAGTAGCAACCTCTGGGAGCAAGAGTCATTAGATATTAGCGAGAATAGTGAGTTGCCAAAGCACGTTTGGCAACGGTGAGTCATTTAAAAAGGAAATTCATTATCTCTGCCTTTCCTATAGTACATAAGTACTAATAATTTGTGAAAACCGACTCCGATATCATTTCCCGGCCCAGCGACCTCTTCGTACTGCAGCTACAGCTGCCGCGTGACTATACTCGTTGTTTTGTGTTGTAGTTTACAGATTATAATGTATGTGCCCAATGAGACCATCACTATCGCCGTCCAGCCTGTTTAATAGCATTGCTGCATTTTTGTCCTGCTAGAGCTTAGCGACGGCTTTTGCTACTGCTCGAATGGGCCGGCTCGATCGGTTTGGTACTACGGCCTCACAGAATACCGACGTGAAGTAGAGGCATCATGTGCTTTAGCATTTCGTTCGCTGAGTGAGGTAACCGGAGGGCCATATTCCCTTCCCATCCCCCTCCTCATCCTCCTTCCCTTCTTCCAAATACCCTTTAAGGCCGGCAACGCACCTGCAGCTCCTCTAGCGTTGCAGATGTACGTGGGCGACGGTAATCACTTACCATCAGGTGGACCGCTGGTTCGTTTGCCGCCTTTTCCATAAAAAAAAATCCTGGACTTGGTCTTGCTAAGAAACTTGTATGTATGTATGCGTTGTAAACTTTCATGAATGTACGAACGAATTTAACTTAAAAATAATTTCTACCATTTTGATGGGACTTTTTCTTTAAATGTTACCTATAATTTCTGAAGTGCTATAGGTTTTATTAAATTTTAATATTACAAACGAAAATATTTATGCATACGCTAAAGGGATTGAACGGATATGGATAAAGTTTGGCAGTAATTTTTATCTCAATACATTCTATAATATTCATCTAAGATAACATCTAGCAAAAACGATACTAGAATAATATTTACTACGTGTACATCAGTAACAACAGAGAACAAGCTCTCCTGATACGGACGATACGAGAAGTCCCAGACTCAGTCTAAACAATTGCCACCAACGGGTATAGTGCCTATGCTCTAAACACGCGCGATCTTACGCGAAAGAAAATTTGTTAGCAGCTATTTAGAAGAGATCTACGGGAAAAAAAACTGAAGATGTAATCTTGGCAGTTTTCGCCTACGCCAATGTCTTCCGGTCGTATGATTATATTATAGTAGTAGCTATAGTAAGTACATCTGCGCTTCATATTATTAGCATAAACACAGAGGCGAATACATCTGCAATCAAGATCAGGTCCAGTGTCAGTAACACGAGACAAACGCAATACCAAAAAACAAAATTGGAGCGTGACACAAATATCGGCTTTAGTGTAAATAAGTATAAAAACAACATTTACGTAGAACAAGGCAATGACCGACTCACTGACCGACATGTGAAGTGAACTGACTATGAAATGTCCTATATCACGTTGCCAACTCTCGCGTCATACATATACGATTTAAAAATCGCTATCCGAAAATAGGTACGGTGAATGCAGAAACGACAGGATAACCACGTGGAAACACTTAACCTTGACGACAATATTAATACCACTTAAATGTTTTCCCACAATATTATAGTCGTAATCACTGAAGACATCCGTCCTAGGTTGAAAAAGTAAGAAAAACTTTTTATATTATCGTAACGCATCATTAACTACCTTTAATGAACCATTTAAGAATAACTGGGCTTACGAAATGTTGTTCGAGTGTCTACTTTTCGACGTTACTTATTTCTGATGCATCGATTTTGATTAAGCATTGCAATAAGCACTAAAACTTGGAGCCTGTGCGTAGTAGAGCGAAAATAGTGATAACAGAATAGTGAAAAAGATTGTTTGTGATTGTGAAAAAAAAATTGGTATGTTGATCTTTTCAAACATGCCTCTCCAATTTCTAAAAGTATATTAGTGGTATTGGTTTTACGAACTAGCTAAGATCAAGGGAAAAGTCAGTTATAAGTTATCCAGCACTCCTCTTTCTATACCAGATAACTCCTTAATGTTGTCAACATTTCCTACGATCCTCCTATCGGCTCTATTTCTCATCGTAATTCCCGGATTAGAATGATCCAAATTTGTAATTATTTTCATATAACGTAGAATATATCGACACATAAAATAAGACCTAACACGTATTTTAATCGAAACAGCAACCTTTTGCGCATAAAAAGCTATCAACAAATGATCACACCAATGAAGCTTCAGTGACTAATCGACTGGGCAAACACAGGAAAATTATTAAGAAAAGTAACATATTATCGACGTTACGAGTTTATAGTTCTTAAACATTGTTTGTACTCTGTATCACTTTGGTAATAAAAAAATTGACGGCTGTCCTTCTTTTCTGCTAATAAAAAGAGTTCGAATGACGAATGGGGTAACATTGGCCGTTGAGAATTATTAAATTTGATGTTAAACGGTTATTTAATGAACTCCTTAGCTGATATCGATATAAACTAGTTAACAGTCATTAAATCGTTTACCGTTCTGCTATACGTATATGTGTATGTTCAAGTAATGATAAAACACTATGTCTTACAGAAAAATATAGAAAGTAGCCGAGTGTAGCGTATAAGTATAAAAAGCCACGATTGCCAAATGGTTAAGGAATAGCGAGTTCGAAATTTTCGTTCGAAGAGACAACCACCTGAACGCTCGCTAATGTATTGCTCGCGGTGGGGACGCACGGATCTGTCAATGTCGGGGTCTGTCATAATTTATTCGTATTATATCCGTAGTGGATGGACGCTAATGGTTAGGGAACGTGCTTTGTGGCAATCTTTGGGGGAGGGCTGTGTTCACCAGTGCACTTGTGACTGACTGTAATGATGATAATACATTTATAGTAATAAAGATGATAAGGCACCTGATAATTGTAATTAAAAAGGTGAAATAGAATTAAAGTCTAACGCTGTTAGCGTTACCCCGGAATACATAATAGTAAATTACTCAGTACTCATTTTCCACGTATCTGAAGTGACGGAAACATTGCAAATTTAAGGCAATCAATTTAAAGAAAGAAAAGGAAAAAATTACCAGAACTCCATGAGAAGTTCGTTTACCAGCATTAAAGTAGTGTGTTTACTCGTAACACTACTCGATACTAATGCCAGTCTTTCATTGCGGTAGGCAGAGATTACGGATTTCCATTTTACACGACTTAGCGTAACCGAAACGGGCTTCCGCAAGCCACTTTTCGGCTCTCCGGGAGATAGACAGTGATAGGTACATATGAAATATGAAAACATTTTATTCTCTTATATTATATTTTACATTATATTCTCGAAATAGTATCCTATTGTTAGCTGTACGCCTTTGTTGATAATGACTTATGAATAATGACATAAATAAATATGCTTTATGATTTTTGTTACTTCACTTTTGATGTATCATGTTATGCGAACTGATTTAAGTTGGGTGTACGAGTACCAGCTTCAAAGTGCAAAGTGCGACCGGGATTTTGGCGTATCGCGGTCAGTGCACTAGAATCGTATGTGTCGCGATTCGCGGCACGGCGTGGTCAGTGATCACGCCACTTTGTTGGCAGCAAGCCCAAATAGCCCACTTGCTCGGTGATTGTTCCAATATAGCTAAGCTTGCAAATATTGATTGTCAATTTAAAAACATGTTAATCACGGCCTATTTAAGATGATGCTAGCTAATTATTTACTTACCATACCTTACCAGGAGGATCTGTCTCTGATCTATTTTCTGACCATGATGCTTAAGAAGCATTGTATGATAGGGGAATTAACACAGAGGTAGTTGAAAGATGTCAATCTTTCATTTAGTCTTTGAGTTACTACCGTAACATAGATGTTAGGCATAATTAACCACCTTTTTTTTAATAAACCAACCTTTCATGCTTGAGTTGCACCATGTTACCAACATAGCCTGACCTATCTGACCATGGGTGTCATATAGATGGAGTAAAGGCAAATATGATTACTATCTTAGCATATTGCATACAATGGAGATCAGAGATAGAGTGGTGACAGTTATCTAATACTGAGATACTGCTTAGTTTTAAGTTTGATATCTCGCATTGAACTTGGGATTCCAAATTCAAATGAATGTCATATTAAATCTTTGTCCTACAACATTCCTAATTTTTAAAAAAAAATGTTTTTCCTGTCTGTAAGGATTCAGAGAGTATTTTTATTTCAAAGTCAATCTCTTTTTATGTCTTCTTACAGGTGCTAGATTCCTACTCTGCCTAAGAGTTATCTGGGTATGAAGAGGACACAGAGCCTGTATAATTAAAGCTTATGAGCCATTCCATCTTAGTCCTGAGGTGTGACAATGCATCTGAGTATGCTCTTTGAGCTATTATACTTTACAATAAGATTCCAATAGGATTTCTAATTGAATATTTATTTTGGTTAATTTAACTTTAGACCTACACCTACCTATAGCAGAGCTTTACATCACCCATGTTCAGGAGGGAACTGACACACTTGACATGTTGTTGCCATAGTTAATACTAGCTACTTTCAGTCTCTATACTATCAGATTTATGCAGAAGGAGCCTAATAACAATTTTTGTGCTGCTGGCAATAGGGATCACAACATAATAATATTTTTTGTCAATACTAGCCCCGGAACTGATTACTTTTCAACAACTTATAACTACTAATCAGAATAGTTTGTTACAATTACGATAATCTGATTTTTGCAGTTTACATAGTATGAACATTTTCTTCTAAAAGCTTCATGCAAAACTGCAATTCCTTAAAATTCCAAATGTAAATGATTGCAGAATACATAAGTCCATTTCAGATTTTTAGCCAAAACCTTAAGCGACAACTTTTTACTGGATAAAACATACCTGTGAAGTATCTACTTGATTACTTGCGCTAGTTACATTTTTGTCACTGCCATTGCAAGCCTCCGTACTTTCCAAATCTATCGCTGGAGAACTCATGCTTTCTTCGCCAATTCGAGACCTCTTGCGAGACATTCTTACATGGCACGCCGGTTCTTATAAATATTAGGAAAACACTAGTCACCCGCGATAGTTTTTTTGAGACTTCTTGTTTCTGTTACGATTATAGTTCACCAAAAACTAACATTATACTATAATAATAATAAATAGAATATTATAAATATAGAAATTAGATCATAACCTCGCTAAAAATCAGTAGCATAATTATAATTAAAGTATTATTTAAAAAAATTAAAATTTTCTAAATATGTTAAAACAGAACAACGTATAAACTTTAACAATGCAAATTATTCTTCTAATTTTCAGAGCATAATATATATACTCTTTGATTATAAATCAACAAAACACGACTAAACTGAAATGTGAAATGTCAAACATCTGACAATACAATCGGGACAAATAAATAACATTTTATTACTCTGTGCTTAATATCAGACACAAAAGTAAAGACTACTAAAAGACGGCGTCTCTGGACAGCCATGGTTGTGTCGAACCTATAGCGCCAGTTCAACTATGGCTGCTGTAGTTGTGAAAGGAAGTACACTAAAATGTACAATTTATGTCAAGCGCAATTAAATGAATTTTGTTGAACATCAGAGGAATTCGTTTAATATAAGCAACTTAAACAATTATTTGTATTAGTAAATAAAATAAATGTTATACTGATTGGATACATTGGGTTAGAATAGTGACCCACCCTGAACGGATTCCCGCTTGACTTATCGCGGAGGGGTGGCCCGAGGTGGCCGCTGCGGGTGGACTTGGCGAGCCCCCATCGGATGCGGATTGATGGAATGTGGAGCGAGTGTTTGCATCGTAGCTATGCACCGCTCTCCTGGCCCTCCACAGACGAGGTGGAATCGATAGGCAAAAAAAGTTTTGGTATTGCGATACACCATTCACCGTGACTTAGGCGGGGGCAGTACCGCTCATGTCGGTATTATGATGAGCCATTTATGTTGATACCGCATCCTTTCCAGTTCAACAGCTTGAAAACATGTACCAATGCAGCGTTGAAGACTTTCGGGGATATGACATCACTCATAGCAGTAAGCTGAAGTGGCAATGAGCCGACCACATAGCTCGCAGAACTGACAACCTCTGGGGAAAAAGGTTCTCAAATGGCAGCCATGTATAGGCAAACGCAGTGTGGGACTACCCCCCAGGTCATTTCCAGGAGTTACAATCGTCGATGTATGTATTCCTTAATAGCATAATAACCCTTTTCATAAATTCTTAGATTAACAATTTTTTTAAACCTATTGGTAGGAAGACTGCGCACTAATTGGAATTTTGTTGTAAATACGTATACATTGCCCCATGAATGAATCTATGGAATCTATAGGTCTTCCAGAATCTGATGGCAAAAAGGGAAAAATGAAATTGACGCTAGCAATACTGGGGAAATTGGAGTAAAACGTTTTGACACTTTTTTTTTCCTTATAGCGGCTAAATGTGTGTGATACATGCAAATATAAAAATTTATCCAATGATCAAGGATAATTTTTGAAAATCTTACTATGGCGAATGTGGGGTTCGAAATTTAGATGAAAACTCCAATCACTCTGTTAATGAGTTTATTAATTGATTATAGGCTATTAGACAGAGGGTATTTCTTTTCGTACAGTGTAAAACTCATTTATCTTGTTTCTGATCAATTCTAAATAAAAACTATCCAATTTTTTTTTTGTCACCTTTACTCTTTTTACCGGGTGTACTAAATACGCCTCTGTTAGATCTGCCTTCAGCAACAATTCGTCTTATGGTAGTATTAGAAACCCCTGAAATAAACCAAACTTTAGTATACATAACATAATACACACGAAAAATGCAATAAACCAAAGTATCAAGACGTGTCATTCCTACTAACCAGTCAACGCTTGCACATGGCTCAATATCGATGATTGTGTTTGTTCTGCAACTTGTTCATCAAGTATTCTTTGATAAACATTGAAAACAATATTTCTTGCTTTCGATCGAAGAGGTTTTTTCGACATTTTCACCACTTTTTAAAGAAAATTTGAAGCTAAACCAAAAACAATTCCTCGAAATTTCAGTTGACAGATGACATTTTTTTGTTGCCATCAGATCCTGGTAGACCTATACTATCTAATATTTTTAAAACAGTAATTAGATAATTATTTTTTATTTATTTATTTAAATTATATTTTACAATATAAGAACAATTAGTTTCATATTAATTCATTAAATAATAATTATTATGATTGCGGTTTATAATCAGAACCAGATTTTTTTAATGACGACGTTGGCAATAACCATTAGGTAGCCATTAAAAAAAAAGCGTCATTGTTCAGAGTATTTACATTATGGATATCATTAAACTTACTAAATGGACTGTCAACTGAACGTCAAGAACGGTTTTACGTGTTTTTGGTTTTTAATTAATAATATTCAGTTTTTCTCTAATCTTCTGATTATATTCCTTATTTACTGTATTTATTATAGATTTAGTTGTATATTCATATTATCAGTTTTTTTTTCATAGTTAATAAAATAGTTAAACTTCGTGTTAGACGCCATGTCTGAACCACCAATTCCGCCTAAACCTCCTGATCCGTATTACTCTGATCCTAATATTAACTTTCTTCCCTCTCCAGCTGCATACATTGAAGTCCATAACGATTTAGAAGGTTCTTTTAAAAAACCATGGCAGTCGTCGATATCGCAAGAAATATACGATGATAATTTTAAAATTATTTCTAATAAAAAGAAACGGAAACATAAAACAAAAGAACGGAAGAAAGAGGAGCATGCTAATCGAGTTGATTTACATAGAAAAATTTCAGTTTGCTCCACCAATTCCTCATTCTCAGAGTCGGACTGCAATACTGGTAATATTTTAACATCTAAAATTAAAATAACGGATTCAAATTCTATGAAAGGTATTTTATCAGGTCAAAGTGTTTATGAATCTCCCATGTCTTTATCTTCAAAAATTGCCTGTGCTCAAACATCCGAAATTCCTCTATCACAATCATCTGACATACCTCTATCACAAACGCTAAATTCTAACAATAGTCAACTTCCTTCTACATCTCTTTGTATGCAAATAAATAATAATAATATAAAAGTAGATTCTCAAAGATTTCAATCTCTTCGTCCATATAATTCTACAGATACAGGTCCCTCTATAGTCCATGTTCAAATAAAAGAAGATATCCCTAATTCAGGTAAAACTTTAAACGCTATTTCATTTGGTCACTTTTTGAAAAAATTTAATGTTCAAAACATTGTTAATGGAGGACTAAAACGTATTGGTAGAAACAGAATAACTATTGAATTTTCTAAATTTATTGATGCAAACCTATTTTTAGAAAATCCATACCTAAATGATAAAAATAAAACGTTTATTCCATCCTACCAAGTATCACGTATGGGAGTAATAAAAGGTGTACCAAAAGATTGGACGCCGGAAGAGATTATATCTGAACTATCTGCCTATCCAAACGCCATCCCTATCTTAAAAGCAAGAAGATTAAACTATCGAGTACGTAATGAAGAGAAAACTAGATATGAAAGTCTGAAAGTGTAGTTATCACATTTGATGGCCAAATTCTTCCCTCTAGGGTTTATTTATGTTATTCATCTATTCCCGTTGAAATTTATAAACTCCCAACGATTCAATGTTTTCAGTGCTGCAGATTTGGACACACTAAAGATTTATGTCGTTCAAAACCAAGATGTTCTTAATGTGGCGATAATCATTCTTCTTCTTCTTGTGACAGAGATGATGAATCCCTTCATTGTTTATTCTGTTCTGGAAACCACAAAGCCACCGATTCTAGATGTCCTGAACGCACGAGACAAAATAATAATAAAAACGAAATGGCACAAAATTCAATATCATACCTAGAGGCATCAAAAAAATATCCTCCTGTTTCTACAAAATCTTATGCTGATGTTCTAATCTCAAAAAGTTCTGCAAATCATTTTTCTTCTTCTAATCCTGCAATGGATCATTCTCCTCCTCAATCAGCAAAATCTCATAATACTTCTTATAAAAAAACCTTCTTTATTCCTAAAACACTTCGTCAACATGAACAATCAGGTTATGACAGAAAAAGTCACCAAAAAGTGATTGAAGAATTTTCAATACCGCAACCAGAGAATGGTTGTGCTCTTCAAGTTTTACAAGATTTTTCGCAGGAAAATTTTAATTCTTTAGAAAGTATTATAAATTTTCTTATAAACATAATCATATCTTCGTATTCTTCACAGTTACCGTCCCACGTTGCTCGCTTACTTAATTCTATCCCCCAAATTGTACATAACATTCTTTCCCACAAGGATCCTACAATGGAATTGTAGAAGCATGTTAGATAAACGAACTGAAATTATTTATTTAATAAAAAAATACAATGTCTCTGTTCTTGCTATTTCAGAAACATGGCTGAAACCGGATTTGCAACATTAGAATTCCTGGCTTTTGTTGTGTTCGAAATGACAGGTCAGATGGTTACGCTGGATGTGCTTTACTTATAAAAAACAATGTAGCTTATTCCTGTATAGATGTGAAAATTCAAAATATTACTTTCGTTTCTATATATGTTCCCTCCCCGTCTATACATACGTTTCGCAGAATAAAATATTTGTTTGCCTCTCTCCCCAAACCTTTTTTAATTCTTGGTGATTTCAACTGTCATCATCCTTTGTGGGGCGATAAATCAGACAGGTGTGGTAGTTTATTAGTTGAGATTCTCGATGAATTTAACATTTGTGTCCTTAACACTGGTAAAATTACAAAACGATCGCGTCCTCCTGAATCTAGAAGTGTTGTAGATTTAACTATTTGTACTCCAGACTTAACCTCCCTTTTAAATTGGACAGTTTTGGATAGTTCTCACGGCAGTGATCATTTTCCAATTTTGATTTCTCATCCAACCAAAGAAACGTCTGTTATTAATAAAAAACTATGCATTAAATATAAATTAGATAAGGCAGACTGGACCTTGTATAATGTATTTCTTCACAATGAAATTTTAAAAATCGCACCTATTTCCGATAATAATTTAACTTCAATTGTAGAAGCATTTACCAACGCAATTATAAATGCTGCAGATCAAACGATACCTATTAAATCACAAAGCATTAACAATAGGCTCTCCTCCATGGTGGGACACCGAATGTACGGAGGCCATCCGAAAAGAAAAATGCTGAAAAAAGGTATAAATTAGAAATGACTTCTGAAAATTTTTCATTCCTTTTACGTATTCAAGAAGAAAGCAAAAATACCCTTCGCTTAAAAAAACAGTCAGGTTGGCATTCCTTTTGTTCTTCAATATCACCATTTATTCCTTCATCAGTCGTTTGCCGCAATATAAAAAAGTTTCGCTGTAGTTTTTCAACTAGTACTTACCGAGGTGCCATTCCCCCACAATCAATAAATAATTTTCTGGATAAACTTGCCCCGTCTTACGTTCCTTCGAGAGAGGAGTTACCTGAAATTACTCCACATGAGTCTTTCTGTGATCCCTTAGAATGTCCATTTTCTCTACAAGAATTAAAATTTGTTCTTTCACATGTTCATGATTCATCTCCAGGTCTAGACGGAATTCCATACTCATTACTTGTCAAATGTAATGATCAAATTTTAACCTATTATTTAAATATCATTAACGCTTTGTTTGATAAAGGTTTGGTTCCTGATTCTTGAAGGACTCAAGTGATTATCTATCTTGAAACACGACGAAAACCCCAATGACGGATATTCATATCGACCGATCGCTCTATCCTCAACGTTAATAAAAACCTTTGAACACATGATCAAAAATCGGCTGGAATGGTATGTGGAAAGTCATGGATTATTATCTAATACTCAATACGGATTCAGAAAAGGTAAAAGCACCTATGATAGTCTATCAATTTTCACTACGGATATTAGATTAGCATTTTCGAGAAATGAATCGGTCCTTGCAGCTTTCCTTGACATTACTTCTGCTTACGATAATGTTAGGCTTAACATTCTTAAAGAAAAAATGTATAAGCTTAATATATCCAAAAAACTTTCAAATTTTATAATCAATTTATTTCTAGACCGCTTTATTCATCTTAAAATTATTGATGACATAAAATTAACTCGAAAGGTGTTCAAAGGCCTTCCGCAAGGGTCTGTTTTAAGCCCTTTATTATACAATATTTATACATCAGATTTAGATCAGCACATTTCAAAGTGCAGGATTTTACAATATGCAGACGATATTTTAGTTTATGTAAATGATAAATGTATAGAATACTGTGTTAATGCAATAGAACATGATCTTCTGTCTATGACAACGTGGTTAGATGAGCATCAACTAGAAATTTCCCCAAATAAAAGCAATACTATTCTTTTTTCTCGCAAAAGAGTTGTACCACAAGTACAGGTACATTTTATTAATTATCCGCTTGAAAATATTAAGCAAGTGAAATTTCTCGGTTTAATTATAGATAACAAATTATGCGGCATGCCCCATGTCATTTATACTAAAAAAAAATGTGAAAAAAATATTAACATATTAAGAGCTTTGTGTGGGGTATGGTGGGGTGCTCAACCATATTCCTTAAAATTAATCTATAATGCAATAATAAGAAGTCGTTTAGATTATGCCTCATTTCTTCTTGAACCTTCTAATAAAAGAGGATTAAAAATGTTAGACGTCATTCAACACAAGTCTCTAAGAATAATCTTAGGTGCTATGAATTCGTCTCCTATAAACGCCTTGCAGGTTGAGTGCGGAGATCCACCTCTCTATATTAGACGGCAATATTTATCGGATGCCTTTTTTTATAGGGCACTTCAATTTTCCAACCATCCATTAATCACTAAGATTCGTTTACTTTCACAATACATTTTAATGAATTCAGGAAAGTACTGGCATACCAAAGCAACTCCCAATTTAGTAAAAAGTTATGAACATTATAATGCTTTGCTAGATCCTATTCATCGGTCTGCTACTCTACCTCTTTTCTCCAATTCATTTGACGTAGTCCTTTACAGTCCAACAGTTATCTTAGATTTTGGACTAAATAAATCTTCCATTGAATCAAATAAAGAATTTCTTTTGCAGTAGATAAACATTTCCCAGACCATCATCGTATTTTTACTGATGCTTCCAAACTCGACGAAAAAGGTTGTACTGGTTATGCGATATATCACCAAAATTGGAAAATAGTCCAGAAAATAAAAAGTCCTCCAGAATCTTCTGTTTTTACAGGTGAAATGCTAGCCATTTACAAGCAATAAAATATTGCTATCTTTTAAATTTAAAACTAGCGTTATATTTACCGATTCTCTGAGTTCTTTACAGGCATTAGTTCACAACCCTTTCTATGGTATCTCACGCAATCCTTTGGTATTTGAAATAAAGAAATTTTTATTCCTATTCAAATTTCAAAATGTTAACATTTCCTTTGTTTGGATTCCGAGTCATGTTGGTATATCTGGTAATGAATATGCTGATAAACTTGCTAAACAAGCTATAGTCTGTGGGGATACTTTTCTTTTTAAAAATTATTGCTATGACCTTATAACGACAACGAAATCGTTATGTAGAGATAGGTGGACTAAGTATTGGAACCAAAACAAAATGACGAAAGGCTTTCACTATGCCAAAATTCAACCCAATATTCCTAGTAAGCCTTGGTTTTATAAATTAACCTTTTGTAAGAAATATACATCAATGATATGTAGAATGCGCTTGGGTCACTGCTGTAATTCGGTTCATCTTGCTAGGCTTCATATAAAAGATTCTTCAATATGTGAATGTGGATTAGACATTGGCAACCTTAATCATATTTTCTTCTCGTGTCCTTTATATGATCATTCCTCACTATATAACTCTTTAATAAAACTTAAAATACCCTTCCTATAGAAATATGCTCTCTTTTATTTGTTTCCGAAGATAGTAAAAATATTTTTAACTGTCTTGTAGAATATTTAGATACAAATAACATTAAGTTATGATATTTAGTTCATTGTCTGTAGTATGACCTGGTACTATCCAATATTTTTAATAGAGTAGTTAGATCATTTTTTTTTTCTCTTTATTTATTTTAATATATTTTGCATTTTTAGTACAATTAGTTTCACATCAATTCATTAGATCATAGTTATTATGATTTCGGCTTATAATCAGAATAACAGATTTTTTCGTTAATTATTTTAATGACTGGACGTTGGCAGTAATTATTAGGTTGCCATTAACGGAAAAAAAAAAACTTACTAAATCTGTACTTACATTTACATCTTACATACATTTATTATACGTATTGAGCCAAGGTTAGAATATTTCTTTTGCGCGTCTCATGGCGCGAACGGCGTAAGATAGTGCTTTATACCCGACATGTCAAGGTCAAGCTATTCGGCGGTCTTCAAATGCCTCTATTACAATTATATTTCACTTATATGCTAATTTGAATAGACACATATCAAGAAAACACTTCAATTGATTCATTAAAATTATTTTTAAAAAATCATCTGAGATAGATACTTTGAAAAAGTCTGGATGTAGATGTGGTCGGTCTCGATACGTCCATTTTTTCATGATATATGTATCCCGAAAAAATGGACGTATAGTGACCGGGTTTTTTTTATCGTTTCCACAATTTTATCTACCGGTTTTCTATTTCATATCAAATTTCTAGCACTTGTAGTTATTTTTTCATCTGAAATGGAAATTACTAAATATTTGAACTTTAATAAGATTTTTATTTCTTAAGAGTTAAATGAGCGTCACGAGACGTACACTTTTGGATTTTCCAAACTTTGTTTAGATTAATCCCTAAGAGATTTTTTGGAATTGAGATAATATATAGCTCCTAATAATATAATGCCTTCTTTTATATAACGAATGTTGTTCCTGTGGCAGTGTATATAATTCACCACAATTTGTATCTTATAAATTTTAATTCAATAATTTTATGCAATTGCAATCCTGTATAATTAAATCATATTTATGTATACTGAAAATGTTATTATTGTATTTTGCATGTAGGGTAAATTGTTCTTAAGAACAAGTTCTTGTGAGGCGAAATGTTTATTGTAAAATTAGTAGGTATTTTAATAAAGATTGTGGGACTAAAGTTGCATTAGTTGAATTATTATTATAATTATTATTTAGACCATAAGCACCATGTGCTTTCTGCAGTTATCATATAGTGTAGATTATAAATAAAACAATTTTAAATGTCAATAACTTTTATTTTAGTTAAACAAAGAAATGTATATATAATATAATATTATATATATTTATTGAATAAAATTATTTCTTATAAACAGAGTCTCGTCCATTGCGAGAAACAGCCACCTAGTTCTCAACATAGCCGAAATATGGCAAATTGGAAAATAGTTTGGTACATGGCCCAATTTTACTTCATGCTGGGTTCATATAACATGCATTAATGGAGATAATGCAAAAAAAACATTTCCTTCTAGTAGGCTTGCAGCAATGCAAGTAAATTGATTCATTTAAAATAGCAAAATCCTCAATATCTAAAATATTAGTTATTTTCAAACAACGACCGTTACTTGATTACGAAAGATTTTCCAGTGATGTACTAAACATGGTTTACCTAGCTAGTAAAAAATTGGACCATTCACATCTTTATTACAATGACTGGCCAAAACAAATTATTCAGAATCGACATCCAAAGTCATCAACGAGGTGTCTATATTTTAACATGCCTGATCCTCTAAAAATAGTATAAAATATATCACAGCAATTTTAGCCCAAACAGAGTTTTACTGAGAATGAGATCGAAGAAATAATCCACTATAGGGATAGAAATAAACATGGTACATGGTACATTTTATCATCTGATACCATCCAATCTTTCATTGATATGGACACAACACACAAATATGAATAAATATTGGAATTATTTATTCAACACTGTTATTCATTTTGATTTTTTAGATTACTACATTAATAACATAGTAGCAAGGGCAGTCAATGAGTAGGAATGGGCTATCGTAAGTGGAGTGACTGGCAACGGAGGAGCGGGTGCCGAAAAGTAGCTAGCGGGTAATAAATACAGGCGGACAGGGTAAATGGGCTCACAATGTAGACAGCGCAACTTTTAGAGCTTCCTGATGTTCACTGCTTAGCTGCATGAGGCATGAGTTGAATAATTCTGCATTACTCTGAAAGAATAATAAAAACTATTAATTACAATTTCTTAAATATTTTAAAAATGGTTATAAATTCAATTGGATGAATTTGGCAAACGTAAAAAACTGTATTTTCGATCCAAGTCTATTAAAAAAAATCATATTAAAAAAACACCTGTATTTGGCGAACAAGCGCAACCATCTGCGCGTATACTGGGTTCTCAATAGGTACGGCGTCACGAAGGAAGGCTTCGGCGAGTGTGGCGATAACCCTTTGCGGCGCATCAGGGGTCGCGAGGGCTGCATGTCCACTCGCTGCCAACTCGCAGAGGAGTGAATATACATGCGGTGCTTCTTCGACGTCTTCAACCACCGGTAGCCAGGTTAACCTTCAAATATTTAACTACTTAATTACACTTTACTCTCAACTATAATTAATGCTTAATTTTATTAGGTTTGTTACGACATTAAATGAAAGCTCATATTCAACATCGCATTTTAATATTTTCGAAATAACTTTCACAAAAATTAGTGAATATTTTTTATCAATACTTTGCCAATTAATCTTTTCGGAACACCCTGTACCTAAAAATCGCAAACGAAGAGGTCAAATGTGTATAAATGAAACATTCTTTAGATGGACGAATGGGGTGTTGCCAAATATTTAACATTACCATGGCGGGCGTGCCGCTCTACGAAACCCTATCGTACGCGCGGGTTGCCTGGAGATTCCCTACTGACCTACTGTAAGTTTTAGTTAGTATTTTGCACACGTTACATTTGCAACCCTCGCTTAATTAGCTGCTTTTCTACTGATTTCAATTATGATTATTAGTGTTGAAAACTTATCACGAAAATGACACTTTTTATTAATAGTTTTGAGTTAGTAGTCAATAAGTTATATTATTGATTTTAGTTAAGCTTAGCGTTTATATTTGATTTGTGTCAGTGTTATTGTTACAGACAAACAGAACAGAACTTTTAAGATTGCGAGTTCCGATTTCTTCCGAAGTGAAAAGAAAGAAAGAAAGTACTTTATTCATTGCCACAACTCAAATAACACATAAGTAAACTTAATGTAAAAAAATAATAATATTTTATTGGGTTGCAGCAACAAAACGGTGTCCGACTGAGCATAATGCTGTAGCAATGGTGAACCACAACTACAGCGCTGGTATTCTGTCGGAAACCTTTTTTTTTCTCTTCGCGTGCAGTCGTCAGGCTTTATGTACTACATGATGAATATATAAATAACAACAAAAGACGTAATAATAATAATATATATAGAAATACCCCTTATAATAATAATAATAATAATATAATTCCGCAACGAGGACTAACAAATTTTAACCACTATTAACCTAATTGCCATGTATAAGAAGTGACCTATACCTAATTTTAAAACTAGCCTTAGATTGGTACCCACGAAGAGGTGGTGGTAGGTTGTTCACACAGTGAAGTGAACACAGTACCTTAATTATGCGACAGGATTGTTAGTGCTTTTGACAAACTGAGGGCAAATTTACAACAATACTACCAATTAGCACTACCTGTGCATTCATTTAATGTAGTAACATAGTCCAACACATTGTTTGCTCTAGTAAAGTAGTACTGAAATTTTACTAAAACAAAAACTATAAATGAAAAATTACCAGTGCGTGATGAGTTCGTCCCTGTCAACTTGCGAGTGATTGTATTTGATAATCTTGGCGACCGCGGAGATGGCGTTCTCGGTGGCGTTGAGGTTCTCGATGGATCGTGAGTCAGGCGCGGTGATCACGTCGGCAAGCAGGCGCGCCGCGCGTGCGCAGGCAGCCGCGAAGTGCGCACCACCGAACTGCGCCAGCACGCCGCACCCGTACGCTGCCGCCTGTCGTACCTCCGCCTCCGCCGCGACCAGCCCGCTGAGCATCGGCTCCAGGAATATCTCTTGATATTTGACGCACGCTGGACCTGGAAACGAGTAGGCCAAAAATTTTACTTTACTGCTAACCTCACCTTACTACTTAATCATCAAGAAATAAAATTATTATTTAGATCAGATTAAAGTTAAAAATGTTGTTTCACAATTTTCTTTTGGTAGCAAGAGGCAGTTCAGTTAATAAATAAACCAAAAAGTTGGCCAGTCTTCACTACCACTACTACTGCCTAAGTATGCCAACTTGAAGAATAACTTTGCATGATTCAATGAGTGAATGTCATTGAGGTTGAAATGATGAGATAGAATATATAGAATGATTTACTTACCTCCAAATTCAATGACATCATCAAAAATACAGATGGCCCATTGTCTATCAGCATATGGACGACCAGGTGCCAAAAGTTGAACAAGGTGTGGAAGTAGGGAGTCTAGATGAGGGAAGAAGTTTTCGCGGTAAGCAGACATAAGTGCATGTAACACATCAGCTACTCGCGATAGGCCATATACATCTTCATTATCCTCATCAGCCAGCTGTTCTTCAACAACCTGTTAGTGATTTTTTTTAAATTATAAATGAAGTCTTATAATATTATATACCTTAAATGTAGCACACTTAAACATTTGCCCCAAGTGGGAATCTAACTAGCAATACATTGCCACAGCCACCACCCAGACAATTGGATTCTTTTTGAATCACTCAATTATGTAGTAGGTTATAGTTTATAAAGTCTATGTTCTATTTTATTGTTTAGCTGGATATTTAAAGGTCAGTGATCAGATCTAAGTTTATTTAATGTGGCTTGAAGTATATCTGACTGATCGGTTCTGGGTTTTAATCCCAGCTGTTGGCAATATTTGTACAACACACAAATTATTGGTCCCGTGTCTTTGACACTGCATCTGACCCTTCCCTTGATCTTATTATATAAGCATTATATATGGGACATTAAAGACTACCAAGTGCCTTTGTGATAGTTGTTTGCAGCACATATATAAGATGCATAATCCGAGAAAAGAGAAGGGACAAAATGGTGAGACTAGTTGCTTAACAAGTTAAAAAATAGTAAGTGAAGAGCTTCTAGATTGTTCCCGAATTTCTGTCACCTATGAAAAAGACCGACACCACTATTTAGAATTGAATTATATCAAAATCATATATGCTTGGCACATAAGTGTTAATTTTTTACAGATTAAATTTAACTTCTAAATATAAATTTAATACCTCATCATAATCCTCATCGGCGCGTTTCTGGCGACGTTCAGTAGCGCGTTCGAAATGTTCTGTAAGCAGTTTGTTGAGGATACGTAGCACTTCTGCCATATACTCGTCAGTGAGGCAACCAGCTCCTAATAGCTCAATACACTGCAGAAGAAATTGGACCATATTTATTTTAAAATATTCTTGGGTTGTTTATTTCGCAAAACTAAATATCAAGTTTAAAGGATTATTAACCCACCACTTACCACTCGTCTCTCAGACACCAGGCTTTACTATTGTGAATTTTTCTGTGAGTGCGCATTGTTCACTTGGGAGCGTCTGTCTATGTACTCCCTTTTCTTCACTTCCTTCTGAGCCACACTGGCTATCACTTTGATCGCAAGTGGCCCGCCTTTGCCTTTGATGAGTATACAACAATCATCAGCTGTCTGTGAGACGGGTGGTAGGTGGTTATGTACTTTTTCCTATAAGAATTTTATTATGTAACTTTAAGTTGACTAATGACAAAGTTAATGCAAGGTGTTTAGAAAATGACCTTTCAGACCAGTTTAGGTACCCCACCTCCATAAAAGCCAAAAGCCTTCTACTGCTCTAAATTAAAAATTACTGATAAGATCTATCTGCCCTAAACATATTTAAAAACATAAATATTTGGCGCGCGACTATTAGGTATTATTATTTTCCGTGACTTCGGTCAACGCAGTACAACTCGCGGCATTTCGAAAAATGTTGAACTATCTCGTACGTTTCTAACCTTACGCAATAATGTAACGAATATGTATGTTGGATTAAGCATGACTTGCTAATGAAGCTGGAGCTAGTAACGTGAGAAAAATAGGTGGCTAATGGTTAAGAATCTCAAAATTCATTGATTGTGGAAGCAAATAGTCAATCTTTTTTTACAGTATACATTCATAATAACAATTGCCAAAATTTTACCTTTGCTAGACTATTAAGAAGTTCCACTTGCACCTCTTGTTCTGGTTCAGAATCAATTGCTTTCAACAGTTCAGGTAGTATATATGCCCACATGCCCTGAATGTACTGTGGGCCACGTGTACGAGCGCATTCCAATAAGTATGGTAAAGACTCTGCTGCGGCTGTGCGTACATTGTCATGGAAGTAAAACTTCAGCATAGGCACCATTAATTTTACTACATCCTCAGCATAATCCGCGAATGCCTCCTTTAACTCGCGAGCGTAACACACGAGCATGTCACAGGCAGATGCTTTGTCTTCGAGACCTTAGTAAAGATATAACTTTTAAAAAATATAGACCTGTCTGTATCACAAACATGTAAATCAAAAATTTTACCTGCAGTTTTGATACCAAAGTTCTGTTGTTCACCAAGAGTGACAAAATGCCAGTCTAGATCTCCTTCAATGCTCTTGATTTCATCATTATCAAGTAAAGCCACTTCTGGCTTCATTGCTGCTGTACGCATCACTGGTTCCATAACCATAGGTAAGTAGCGAGAAAACTTCTTGCCTAGTAATTACAAAAGTTCATTGTTCATTTTCTTTGAAAAATAAAGCTTAATCAGCAGCAATTCAACAGCTTTGTGGTTCAATCAAACTACCAAAAAATACTGCTGTTTTAAGAATAAATCATCTTTAAAGCAAAAATGGCCTTTATCATGTTCGCAAGTCATTACTATTACTCACATTTACAGATAATGGAAAATTCTTTATACACCATTTATCTCAGAAGAGCAAGGGCTTACCCATTATTCTGCAAATACGTGACCAGGCAGAGATGAGGAATGATGTTTGTGGATCATCGGGAGGTAGCTGTTCACCCTCTGTGTGTGTTTTTAACAAAAGATCCATTACTTCTGAAGCATCGGACATAAATTTTTCTTCACCTACAGCCAGACCTAAAAAGTATATCTAATCTTTAGTAATTCCCATATATGGAATTTTCATAATTGTCTTTAAAGAGAACAAAGATTATCAAGTGTGAATAGGGGTTAGCTGTTATCCACAACTTTGTTGTCTATGCTGATTGTAGGTTTTTCATATTTCACACAAAATATTTCTAGAATGAAAAGTAGCTTATATCACTCTCTACAAAGTCACAACAAACAGGTTTTTAATTAATAATTTCATAATTGTATACATAGGTTATAGTTACGATGACCCAGGTAGTTGGCAATTTATTTTCAATATTACAGGTAATTAAGATAAAAAAAAAATATTATTGCAACAGCAAAGGAAATCATCCAAAAAGGAAATGCTGACCTATCAGACTGACACATTCAATAGTTTTGCCACGGAGTGTTTTAAATTCTTCGGTTGTGGCATTTGCAATAATGTATTTTAGACAAGGCATCAAGCGATCATAATATTGTACAAAATCTTTTTCCACTGTATCTGCAACTGATGCAATTGTGGTGACAATCTGTTCTAACACAAGCTTTGTGCCTCGTTCCACCAACTGAAAGATAAAATTTTTTTTTAACATAATTGCTTAATTTAATACATAAATTCTATTAAGGCTATGTATATTTTTGTATGTGAAATGAGATCCCTGACTTTCTATGAAATAGACAGAAAGGGAGCAATAACCACATATACTTTTCCAATGCTATGGAGGTGGCAAAGTCTGAGAGATGAAATTGTCACTAACGAACATTGGATATCAGTGTCAAGATATGTTGGGGTGAGTACTGTAAAGGCACAAAAACAGAGATATTAATCATATTTTCTGTGATGGCAGTATAAGAATCTGCATCATGCAACTTTCATTTTTGTTCTCATGGGTGTTGTAAGAGATGATTTCTGAGAGCAAATCCAGCAACGAGGGTTGTCACTAATCTGTCACGTTCTATCTGACAGAGTGGCGAAAAGCGGGTAGCAGAAGATTAATTTGGCTACGAAAGCCTACCAAATGGATAACTGTGGTCTCTGCTTATCCCTGTGGTTGACCGACATGCTTATATATCTAGGCTTATATGCTATACTGGAGTAATCATAGGTTAGACATTTTAGTCCAACAACCAATTTTCCACCAGAATTTATTTGAGTCATTTGAGAAAAATTTATTGGTATTCACCCTCAAAACATAGGGAATCCAGCTTGAGTCTCCTGATTCGGAGTCGTATTTACATATTTGTCATTGAACTCTTTAGTTAGGCTAGTACAATTCTTCATTTATACAGCCATATAGAATCAATTTTAATGTTAATCTGTACAAGGATTGTACTCTCTAACCAAAATCAACTATTATGTGATTAATTAAAAAACTTAGGACTTATAATTGAAATAATAAATCTATATATGTATTTATTTATACCACCCAACCAGATGAGTAAATATAGAAATACCCCAAAAAATAAATCTAATAAACTCAAAATTATTCTTGTTAAGATTAACAAATGCAATATTAACATTCAGAGTATGTGGTTTTTGAATTGACCCAGCTAGTTATGATCAAAAGCTCCAATAGGAAAAATTAAACCAGTTGCTGGATAGCTACTAAAACATTATCCAAATTTTATTGTGCTGTAGTTACAAAGTATGATAACAAAGGCAATAAAATTTCTTTTTTCAATACAATCTGAATTTATAAGTGAGACATTGAGCCACATGGCTATCAATTTATGAAGGAAAGCTTGTACTGCCACCTATAAATTTTTGTGCATACACACACACACTTTCACTGTATCGGAATTAATAATTTATTGTTCTTCATTAATAGTAAGGTGTATGAATTAGCAACAATTTTTGACTTACCTCTTTAAATTTGGCAGTCAAAATGACTTCAAGCTTATTCATCAAAGGACCAAGGTATTGAGTCAAAATAGGTTTCGGACAATCCTCGCTAAAGTTAACCAAAGCAGCAGCCGCATGAGCCTACACAAAAAAATATTCATTAATCCTTAAAGTAAAAAAAGCCCAATAGGTATAAAAGAAGATTTAAGAGTTCTTATTTTTTACCTGCACACGGGGATTAGCATTATCGTCTAGAACTAGCAAAAGTCCAGGTACAACTTTGCTATGAAATTTCTTTTCAAAAATAGGGGCAAAATCAGTTGACATTTGTCCAATTGCATTACATGCAGCATAGCGAACGCGTGGGTGCTGTGGGATGAAAATTACATTTTTAATATACAATAACATAAACAAAAATATAAATAAAAACAGACAGAGAGCTATAAATGTTTATTTTAAACCTACCGCCAATTATAACTAACGCGAAAAATAACTTCTTTATCCCTTTATCATCCTAGTATTACAAATTATGATAACAATACATTATTGTTTTGCAAAATAAAACTTACAGAGTCAGTAAGGTAAGTAATAACTGCAGACACCACTTGATCCAACATCTGTTCCATTTGCTTGTGACAACCCTCACCAGCTGAGGAAACTGCCATGAGTGCTGCATGTCTTTTCCTCCAATCTTCAGAATTTAACATCTCAGGAACTTGCCCCACAATCAAACCCAACATTATTTTTCCTCCAAGACCACAACACATGCGGTCTAGGGCTGACTCTGCTGTTACATAGTTCCTGAAAAATTCTAATTATGATAATAAAGTATTGGTTACTGCATGAGCACAGGGTAAGAGAATCTGGCCACAGTTCTCATTCAGTATGTCTTCCCCAACAAATATGAGACTATCCATCTAAATTATGCTAGATTTAAACAACCCAGCTAAAATCATCAGCCACCGGCAGAGCCTATAGAGTCCAATGGACTGTTTAGAAACTGATGATAATTTAAATATTATGATGCCGAGTAGAATCTGTATGCATTCAGAATGGGATAATACCTTTTGAAATGAGGTATACAAGGTGCCACGTAGACAACTGGTTGGTCATGTTGGTAAATGTGTTGGCAAATGCATCTCACGCTGATTGGTGTTTAATATTGTTTTATGCTCTATTTTTCAGGTTAAAGCATATAATTGTGTAAACAATAATCACTGAATGTGACATTTGACAACTTTTTAGACATACAGTGAAATTTTTTGAAGTACTTATTTGCATTATGTTAAATTTATGTTATTGAGGAACTGACATCCAAATATATAATGCATATAGAATGCTAATTATCTCAATATTTGCTCTTGTAAGAATTATTCTGGCAAAAACTATATGAAGATAGTTAAACCAAATAATAAAAATCTTACTATTTTTAAGTTTAAATAAAATGTTAGAATCTGGTCAGCAATATTTACAACAGTTAGGATAGAAAGTGTCTCCTCTATATATAGTTTCGTAAAAAGGTATTGAGAAAAACGCCTTTTGCTTCTCCTCCTTATTTTATGTTCTATAAGACTAAATATCATAATTGTGATCTATTATAATATATCCTCAGTATATAATACATACATAAAAACTCCTCATAATCAAGTGCTACAGGCGCTTGCTTTAGTTTCATAGAGTGCGGGTCCAATCTCTGGTGCTACCACATAAAAAAATAATATTTCGAGGATATGTGAAGCCCGCCAACCCGCACCTGAGCAACATGGCGATTCCTTTCCGGCTCCAAAACCCTCTAAGATATATGAGAAGGAAGCATTTGCCCCATCAGTGGGCACTTAGATGTGGTTTATAAATAAAATTAAATGAAACATAAGTTTTCCCACAACAAATGATGTGCTTTGGAAGCAAGGAAAAACATAGTTCTGGTATAGACTCTAATGATTGAAATGATTCTTATCATTTTTTTGTGGTGAAATCTATGAGAAACTAATAAAGCGTGAAAATGCAAATTTAAAGTTTAGATTACTCACAGATCATTATCGTCATCGGCTACGTCGTCTTGAACAGCCCAATCAGGTTCGTCGTCGAGCTCACACATCATAGCAAGCACAAGAGGTGTAAGTCTGCGAATCGCTCCCGGCACTTGCTTGCGTACCATTGCTGGCGCAGTCTCACACAGTGTTACCAATGCTTCTAGTGCCAATTGTCGCCATGTGTCGTCTGCATCAGTATCACTGACAACCTTAAATGCAAATTGTATAGGAAAGCTTTAAAATTATATTATCCTGTATCTTATGTAACATCAAAATGTTGTACAATTATCAAAGTTTTATTTATGGGAAAGGGTAAATGAAGTGGGGCTCGGGTCACCTCACACGCTGAAGGAAATGCAGAAGTACAAGATGCCTCTACTTCACGTCGGTATTCTGCGAGGCTGTGGTACTATTCCAGACAAGCTGGCCCATTTGAACATTAGTAAAAGCGGCTGCATGGCAATACCACACACACAGCGTCACACAAATATTTATTCGTGATATCAATCACTAATGTAAATGAAATAAATGAATGAATGAATGAAAGAAAATGTGTGTAATTAATAACATAGTGCAATACTCCGAATTTTTTATTTTTTATCGATATTTAAAAAAATTACAAGTTATATACATATACATTCTTAAAATTGTGTTCTTAACATATCATAACAGAAAATGAAATATTAAAATGAAGTATTATGTAATTACTTAAAATATAATTAAGCAATTAGTCATATAAGAAGAGTACATACACTGCATATTTACATATATACATTTAAGTGTCTGCACTGAAATGGTTTCTTACAATATTTAATGCAGATCATGTAATGAGATAATTCAGTAAGTCTTATTATTATAACACAGTATGTGATGAGTGTAAATGTTTGTACCCAAGACATGGATATAGTATGTACATAATATGATTATTTACCTATAAGATTATCACAACCTAGTTACCAATATCCTAGTTAGGGACTAAATTATGTGTGTGATTGTTCAACATATTATTGGATTATAATTACATACCTTAATACCAACTTCAAAGATAGTCTCAAGCTGTGGGCGTAAGAACTTGGGTGCTGATTCCGCCAACTCAATAAGGACTTTTAAAGCTGAGTCATCATCTGCCTTCTCAATGGACTGAACAACTACCTATTAAAATAAAATAATTAAATAAGTACAAATCCTAGATGTTGAATTGACCATTGATTGTGGGCTTGCATGAATGTATTGAGGTCTACTATCAAACTCAATCCTGTTAACAGGATAGTGTTAGCGAAATCCTCAATATAATTTACTATTGCACATCATGGCAGTAGCACTTCTCATAGCGACAAGTGCATGTAGGAAATAATGTGCATTATGTATACATCTATGACCACATTGACTGCATTACAAAACATCTTTAAAGAATATTTACTAACTTGCATGAGTGGAAGCAACAAGTCACCAAAGTGTTTTTGTATAGCTGGCTCTTTGTCATGCAATAGAATAAAGGCGCCCACAGCTTTTACTGCCTGCATTCGTAAAGCTTCAGACTCTGTGGGCTGCAGAGATGAGAGCAGCATTTGTTTAATGACATCCAAGTTTTCATTTTGTCGATTCCCAAATACTCCTGGTACAGATCTGTTAATAAAAAGAGGTCTATTATTAGGTCTATTTAAAAAATATTTATGTTATGCTTTTCAATGACCACAAGCGAAGTGGTCAACATTCACACTCCCTTTTATTTCATAGTTCACATGTGACCTGGTTTTGTCAAAGAAGAATAATATCAAGATAAATTTTGCATGTCAGGAAATGACAAAGGGCAACTTATATTGGAGGAGTGAAGTAAAACCTTTCTGGCTAAAATCTCTCTCAAAAAAAATGTGAGAGTTAACCCTACCTATTAATACCCTATCAATCTTGATAGGGTATTAATAGATAGGGTAATAGTTATTACTAGTTCAGGGTGTTTTATGTCAAATAAATATATGAGGCAGTTTATTATTATTATAATTAATACAGTCGAATAAATATTATAGTTTCAATTTTAATTTAGGCACAAAGATGACATGAAGACATGTTGAGAACTTATTTGAATATTTAGTTATAATATTTAAATGTGTAATTTTGATAAATTTTTGAACTTATGTGCAAAACATGTGATGAACCAAACTTACGTGAACATTCTAATGCCAGCCTCCTTTATATTAGGATCCTGTGAGCTGGCACAATGGAACATAAATTGAAGGAATTCTGGCCATTGGTTGACTCCATCATCATCTATGTGATTTCTGGCTAGTTCCGATACTACATCGCAGATCTGGAACAATGCACATGGAGTATGTTTTTGCTTTAGATAGCCAAATGAGCTTTAGCAATTGAGGCAGGTCAAAGGCTATATAACATCATACTAGGCCTCATAGAAGCATAGCTGTAGGTAAACTGTAGATAAGCATGCAAAACAATTGTTTTAGACAGGTGACACTGGTGTGGCAGTGTGGTGATTGGCTGCACAACAAGAATTCAACGTTACTTATAGGTCTAACTATGATATTAATTAATTTATGTGTCAGTGCAAAGTCAGCACGGTTTGCTAACCCAATATATAAGTTTAATAAAAATTATAGATGCTCCAAAAGTTTCATTACATTATGTTTATCACACATTTCATCCATTAATTTGTGCAAAAACACCTATTTGTGCAAACTGGTTATATTATCAGGAGTAACACAACATCACACATGGAAAAATTTACACTTCATATTGGCCCATCATATATAACCATATGACATTACACATGGATGTGTCACAGCTTTTATTCAATGATTATATCATGTTTAATGTTTTAGGTCCAAAATAAAAATTGGCAAGACTAGGCCCAATTTATATGTGAACTGGAAAATGATTTTCCTATTTAATTGTTGTACATAATAATGCCGTAATCGTAATAATAGAGCCATGGTAGCATAGTGGTCAAGGTGCTTGCCTTTGTTTCATACAGCATGAGTGACAAGAGTTCAATCCCTGGTGACGGCACCACAAAATTATTAATATCCATTTTAAGTGCTATATTTACCACATGCTCAGCAGTTAAGGAAAACATTGAGAGGAAACCCGGATTATCTGAAAAAATATTATTCAGGGATATGTGAAGCCTACCTACAATGGAGCAACATGGCAGGGTCTTCCAGGCTCCAAACCTCTCTCAGGTATTTGAGAAGGAGCCTTTGCCCACCCATGGCCATTTACAGGCGGCTCTACTTTACTTTTCTTTTTACTTGATAATGCTAATATGTTGTCAAAAGAACATCAGACCAAACAAAAACATAAACTTAATTTTCATTTGCAATAAAACTGCAATACAACAAACCTTGCGTCGTAGCTGCTGGCTAACATTCATCTGGAGAGTAAGAAGCAACTGTTCTCTGAGCATTGTTTGCTGTTCAAAAGGCAACTTTGGGAAAAACTCAAAGAATTCTGCACTGAGCAACCGTCGCAACAAAACTGCTGCAGTCTGTCTAGCCTCCTCGCCAATGTCTCCATTTTGAATAGCTCCTACTAAGTGCACCACCTTTGTTTCAGTTGGGATGTTGTTATATGCATCCTATATCAAACCAAAAAAATTATGTAAGAAACCAACAAAAAAATCTATTTCGAATATTATTCAAAAAGAAGTAGAGAAGGAAGGGATTATTTATTTCTGGTAAAAAATTAAGTGAACCGAACCGAACATTTAAGTCGTAAATTCAACAGACTTATGCATTTCTATCAGCTATTAAATTAAATGAAAACTAAAATAATTTAAACTTCAATCCATAATTTAAGTAATAAAAACAGTTAGCACCGCATTTCGCCATACGCGGATCTAATTATTCAACGTTCTGTGAAGTAATGTTCATAATCAGCATTATATATTATTATACAAGTACTCGGTCAGCAAAATAAGCTTAGGTATGCAGAACTGAACAATTTTTTCGTGTTCGACTTAGTTTTCAAATTAATTAAAAGATCGTCCATGAGCACGTTTTGACACGAGGCCACAACCCTACGTTTTTACAGTTAGTACGTATTAAATCAATATAATATTCTCAAAATAAGGACATAAAGTGAAAATATCGTTAAATACTTACTTCGGCTTGCTGTCGGATGTCATTATCTGTAGACAATAATGTATTTAATAATTGGTAAAATTGCGCCTGATCTCCTGCCATGTTGAACCTCTTCAAAAAGGCATAATTTTTTTTTTCTTAATACTAAATGCGGCCGGACACTATTCCATTGTGTTGCCAGTATTATTAAAAATGTTAAGGCGCCAAACCCTGCCAAACAATTTGCGCAATTTTTCGATTTTCAATTTTTCGCATGAAGTATAGCAAACGCATTGCAACTTGGCCTCTCCGAACAAACGACTTGCGTAATCGATTACAAATGAGAGATTAATTGATTATTATCGAAATCAATAAACGATTATGTAATTGATAATCAACAGTCATTTGCGCCAGTAATGATTTGAAACGCATAAAAAAACCTTGTCACAGTGTCTTCTTCTTTTATTATATTTTCCAAATAAGTCGATGGCTATCAAATAATCTGAAGCAAAAACAAAAAATTCGTTACTGTAGCTATGACACTATTAACACGGTGGTTAACAGTTAGTAATCCTACAAGTGTAGATCAATATCTACATAGATAGGTGATGCTATTAAGTAATATTAACCTTTTTTTTTTGTAATCCTTACCGCCTGTTATTGATACAGAGTTTCCGATAGGACTGATTGTTATTCTGAATTACCGTGTTATATCATTCGTCGACGAGTGTTCTAATATGGCTGACATATACTGATGTCTAGAGTTCTTAACGGCAGTTATTTGAAACTCTTGTACTTGTTTCACGATAAATTTAATTATAATTATTAATTATGATTGACTTTAAAAATTACCTGTTTTTCTTGTTAACGTATATCTCTGAAGAACAACGAAATTCAATTAATTTAATTATTACTAATGTACTATGTGCACCCATACCAACAGCTTTGCTCGAACTGTTGCGAGACGCTCGAGTAACTTTCGTTACGATTACTTGAAAGTTTGTTAGAATATCGACAGCAAATTGTTAGTTCAGATTTACTGAAGAACTGGTGAAACCATAATGAAAATAAGCTGTTTCTCTGTCTTTCTAGTAACTGTGAAGTTAAGAGCTGTCACACACAAATGCACATGGATATTTATGCATGAATATTTTTTTTATCTCCACTCATGTAAAACACTTGTGTTAAAGATTCATAAATATATGAATAATCACTGAATTGAATATAGTTACTATAGAGACTATACACTTCATAATATTGTATAGTCTCGATAATAGTTACCGAGATAATTTAAGAGATATTTAGATACCAACTTCATCCTGTTATTTCTAGATGTCAGTGTGCGCGCGCCTCGTATTCATTAAGGAGACATTTAGAAACCAACTTCATTCTGTTACGTTTAGATGACGGTGTGCGCGCGCATAGTAAAAATTCACTCTCATAATTTTTCCCAAACGGGCCAAAAGAAGTATAACTTCAAAATACGTTTTACAAGCAGACGACAACAAAACGTTTTCAGTCATGTATAGTATACACATACACTCATCATACTAAAGTTCATCACTCGTTTATAATCATGTCCGTATAATGTCCGCCCAAGTTAGGTAAAGATAATGAAAAACCTTCTACAACTTTTTTGATAAAAAAATTCCGGGTGCTTTATTTACCACGTGTCTTTTCGTTTTTTACTAAAAAAAAAACACTCTATTATATTATGCTATAGACACTTATGAAAATAGAATATTAGCTTTCCGTATATTTGTAAATCAAAGAATATATTTATTGTTCAAACGAATTTAATTTCGCTATCACGTGACATCACGATTGAATGACGTCACTATAACCGTTCATCATTATTATCATTGTATATTATTTATTGGAAATAAACTTATTATTTACGGATTTCATGGCTTTAAATTAGTTTTTTTTAATACTAGAAATCATTAAATCAGGTATGTCATAAATATTTTTTGCTAAAGGCCTTATAGCCAATGCCAGATAAATAAATAAGAAATCTACTGTTATTTGCCGATTGTCATTTGTCAATTTATTTTGTTAATTCAGACTGGTACAAGAAATTGATAGAAATATTTGAGAATTATTTGTTTCCATCATGTGGGGCGGAGTATTTTGAAGGGGTAATTAAACCATCTGAAAAAGTAGCTTTAGTTATTGGACTAAGCATGCCCCTTTATAACTAAGCTGTAGACACTGAAAACCATAATAACAATGGCACACTCCAACTTTAGGTAGGCGATAAGTGGGTTATGATATTCATATCGATTTATTCAAAACGTTTAACGCTGTTATATTTTTAGCGCTGTGGATGAATACGGCTTTGAAAGACACGAGGATTTCGACTATGAGAGCTACGAACATTTTATGTCGGTGTACTTGAAGGTACTCGCATCCAGAGCACAAAAATGGGCTACTTTACTCGGCGAAGGAAAGTCGGTCAAACGCACTAACACAGTTAAAAGATATGTTCGAAAAGGAGTACCCAGTGAGTGAACACTATTTTAATTTAACTTGCTAAGCAGTGTCGTAGGTCTTCAGTAGCATGTTTACATTCTATTTATAGCATACACAAGCATGATTTTTTTTGTCAAATATTAGCATGTCTAACTTTTATAATGTATTAGCTATTTTTATTAATTTTGGCCCCTCATGATAATTTTAAAGTTCTTCAATCATAGAGTAGCTTCACTATCACAGAATATAGAATTCTCATTCACACAGTTTCAACTTTTTTCATGATTTACATGTTTGATTTCCTTACCTATCTGATAGTCCACTTCAGGCCATATACCTCTCCCATAAGGAGGATTTGCCATAATCGTACTGCTACAAATGGATTGGCAATTCCAGCACCAGACACTTCTCACCTTAGATAATGTTTTTGATATTACTCAATTTTTTCATTTTGTTCTGATATCTTAACTTGAAAATAGTACAATCACTATTAAATCAGCTAGCACGTTAATTTCCAATGTAATATATATGTATAAATAAATGATAATTAATGAGTAATAGAAAGTAGTCCTTAGACATTATATTGTAATATATCTATTTTTTTAAGGTGAACATCGTCCATCAGTATGGATGGCCATATCTGAAGCAGAACAAATGAAAGATCAGTGCCCAGATCTTTACCAAAAAATATTAGATGGTCCTTTTGAAAAGGAGCTAGTGGACTTGGTCAAAACTGATTTGCCGCGCACATTTCCAGACAACATCTATTTTACGAAGGAGGCTAATCATCAGACACATTTATTTAATGTCCTTATAGCGTATGCACATAACAACAGAGTTGTTGGATATTGTCAAGGACTTAACTACATAGCTGGTAAGTTTTCCTAGATTTCATTCCAACAAAGATTATAAACAAAGTTATTTATATTCATATTTCAGCAACACATTATATTTGAATTTATTATTTACATAAATAGCTTTGAAAGTCAATTTAAAATAAAATAATTATTTTAGGTTTGCTTCTCTTAGCTACTAAAAGCGAAGAGACATCATTTTGGTTGTTAAAAGTGTTGGTGGAAAAAAATTTACCTGATTATTACACCAAAACCATGGATGGACTAATTGTTGACATTGAAGTGTTATCAGAACTGGTCAAGTCTAAAGCCCCTGATGTACATCAGCATGTAATAAACTTAGGTATGTTATAATTTATTAATCTCAAATTGCTATATCTTCTCAGTTTTGTTTTCTCTTTATACACATTAAGCCTCCATGTAAACCATGGATACTTCTGGCTTACAATATTGTAACCTTTTTCTTTTATTTTAATGACACTTTCCTTGATTGTTGCCAATATCAAATCAGTCTTGCAAGTATGACTTACTTTAAATAAGATTTAGAAATTTGACATTCTGTACATGTTAATTTCTTAAACCATTGGATTGGTTTTCACTAATAGAAATAAAGAATCTCAAGGAAGGTTTTTGTTAACCACTACCTAACAGAAACTTTTAGATAGGTATTATTCTTGATGTATTGCAATAATAGAAATTCTATTGATGTGTGAAGGGTTATTAAGAAAATACTTGTAATAGTGTATATGTAGTCTAACAAAAGTTATATATACACATATGTAACTTTTGTTAGATTTCACAAATTGTGGTCATATTGATACAATTTGTACTGACACTGTTGTCCAGTTATTAACAAGTTCAATATTTATGGACCAAAGAGACTCATATTTATAATATAAACTTACATAGTCACAAAAATTATGGGATAAAAAAAAATCCAATTTTTGGGTGATTTTCAGCAGGCTGTAACTGGGAGAAAAATAATCGTACAGCAAATTGTAGTTCCCAAGTGTCTAGTTCGGACATAATGAGTTGATTTTGTTGAAAAAATTTTTTCAAAGTAATAATTTTGACTGTTAAAAATATAAAAATTCGCATATTTTAGGATATTTGAATAACTTGGGACAACTTTGGATAGAATGGATGAACGAAGGGTATCGTTGGTAATTTTTCAACCTTAAAGTGTCCTGAAAAAAACCCCGAGAATTTTGAATTTTCTATAAATTTAAAATATTTTTTTTCCCTATAATTTTTATGACTGTGTATGTTGGCTTAGTGCCAAAATATTAAATCAAAATTTAGACCCAATGCGGGTGGCATCAGGCCATCAGGTCATGGTCTAGTTATTAATCTATTAAGAAATAATCAAACTCATAATGGAAACCATCTACTGGAAAGGGCAGATTTAAAAAAAAATTATGTTCCCCTATTTCAACCTTCTCATTTCTTTTCCGGCCTGAAAAAGTATCTTATGAGCATTTACACATAACATTGTGTTATTAATGTTAATAGTTTGTATTAAGTAGGTATAAATATTTTAATACCTTTATCAAAAACTTTCAGGCTTGCCTTGGGCAGTTATAACCACAAAATGGTTTGTTTGTCTGTTTGCTGAAGTCCTACCAATAGAAACAGTATTGCGAATATGGGACTGCTTATTTTACGAAGGCTCAAAAATATTGTTTCGAGTATGCATAACATTAATCAAAAACAATCGGGCTTCAATAATGGCTTGCAATGATTTCACTTCGCTGGCGGAGTGTTTCAAATCGATAGTTAAAAATGCCAGTGCATTGCATTGTCATGAATTTATGCAGGTATGCTTAAGCTTTTTTATTGGATGAATATATTAGGCGAAAATTATATATAGAAAGCATTATTTTAACTAGAAATTATCATTTGATATATTTATCTGTAATAATGCCACTAAAGTAAATAGCAGCCTGTAAATGCCCACATTTGGGCAACAGCCTTTAATTTTTTTTTGCGAGAGACTGGAGCAGTGAAAGATTTGCCATGCTGCTCAAGCAGGTAGGTGGACTTGTCATATTATTAATTATTTCTCAGACATGCAGTTATTGTCACAATGTTTTTGTTTACTGCTGAACATGACCACTAGACTACAATGGCTCTAAACTCAAATGTGTTAGACCAAAACATTTAAATTGCCTGTATACATATTATGTGGGGCTTAGACATAGCAAGAGATCAAAGTATATATAAAGTATAACAACCAGCATACTTATACTGTGACGCCCGCAAAGATTAGTGGTAAGCGTACCTGACTGCTGATCCTTGGGTTGTGTTTGAATCCCATCTGAAGCCAATATTTGTGAACAAACTAATATTTGGCTTTTGGGTATGGTTGTGTTGTGTTCCTTCCTTTGTTTCTGACACTGCATCTGACCCTCCTCTGATCTTATCATGTAAGAGTTACATTGAATATAAGAAGGTCAAGACAAATGAGTGCCTGTGTTTGTGCAAACATTTGATAACTACCAATAGTATTTGGAAGTCTACCAATAGAATTTATTATAAAATTGTTTATTTTGAAGAAAACCAATTATGATTCAATTGTAACAATTACAATATAATCACAATTGACAATAAAATTTGTTATTTAATGCTTGTATTACAATGAATTCTAATATATTACCTGGGCTAGGTACTAAGTACCTAATACATTATCATATTTTGTTATCCAAACTGCAGTTTGTTCTTTAAAATCATATTTTATAATATAAATGTTGAAAATAAGTTGTTTCTTTTTTCAGTCTATTTTTAAAGTACCTGGGACTCTGTCCAACTCTACAATAATCAAGCTAAGAGCTCGTTTTGCTAAACAACGCCGAGAACAACAGCAAAAAGAACCGCCCCGATGAACAAATTGCCCATGAGAAACAAGGAACTTCCGATCTCATTATTTTCAAAAGATTACCAAATTAAGATATGCCACCAACAACTACTTATGTAGACTTAATGACTTTTTATTAGTTATTTAAAGTTTTATAACAAAAGATAAATATTTTCATAACTTTTCCGCAAGAGGCTATTTCTGAACTACACACTTAAATCCAAAGCCTCTTATTTACAGTTTACGTGATCTCTACTTTAATATTTTTAATAAAAGATTAGAGACCAGTAAATGAAAAATTTGTATAAGTCTTTATTCGTTTTATAATATCCAAAATATTACATTTATTTTACAAGATTGAGTTAGAAAGGAATGACTAAGTTATGAAATAATTGATTATATCTATTCGCTGATGCAGTCCTAAAATTTCTAATATTTGTCGTAATTGTTATTACTTATAACTAAAACATAATTTCGAAAAAGATACTTTATAGGCATTGTACATTTTCGTGTTCAATTAAAATTAAATTAAGATATACTTTTTATAATATATGTCTAATAAATAGCCGCAAGAAGTACAATGACTGTATTAAAGTTCTTTATTTATTAATAATTTGTACAAATTCAGCTAGTCTTTTTGCCTTTTACATTTTTAAATATAATTATTATGTATGATATTTGTTTATCGTAATTGTCTATTTGAACAATTTTTAAAAAGCATCCCATTAACTCATACTTTTACTGTAGATATTGGTTTGCTTTTCTATTATAATGTTTGGTAATAAATATAATTTTGCATATAATTTTTACGTATTTTTAAGATTAGTCTCTGTTGTGTTTATTTAGTTAGTAGTTATTTATGTTGAGGGATGCTGCATTTTTAATTTAAGTTTCTAAACACTAACACAATAACACATCATCAATATTGTCATATTGCTTACAAAACATGTTGAAACAATAGAAATTATATTGTTATGGCTGACATATTAAGAGCTGAAGGGATAATAGACACGAAAAAGAGCATTTGAGCAGGACTTAGAAATATAAAAAATATTTTTAATTTAAATTTTTAATTAGCTCCAATACTTACAGGACTTATGCCGGTATATTTCGCAGATAACTTCTGGTTGTTACCAAAGAATGTCAACATAGAGGAAATCAGCCAGGTTCATCAGTAATGAATTACTTGAACTTATAGACAAAAACAGAGAATGGAGGTATCTTATTTTTCTTAGTTAAGGACAGAATCAGGTGTCACCATAAGTGGTGGTAAGACTTCCAAATGGACTGTGTGCTCATTTGTTACTCCTGTTAAGCCGACTAACTAGGCTTATTTCATAATAATACATGTACAAGAGAAATTATGAGATACTTAGCAGTCCTGAGAGAACATCATAGAATGATAAAGGTGAAATAACACAATATTTATTGGGTTATTGCAATGAGTAAAAATAACAGCATAGCAAAAGATTTCTCCCGCTACTGTTTCTTTATGTTATTCATTTCCATCTGATGACCCACTTATTCACAGGTATTATCGAGACAGATAGCATAGCTAATGTTAAAAAAAGATGTTCAGATCAGTCTGGCTAAAATTAGGAAAAGAAAGACAAATACAGATTTATTCTTGTTCCTTGTCACAGGATAAATTAGTATAGTTTGTTCTACTAATAGATTAATAATATGGAAATGTGGTTAAAAATCTTTGACAATAATGTTAGCATATTTTTTTAATTTGCGATTAAGTATTTGTAGTAATTTTTAAGCGGAAAAGGAATTGAAAGTAGAAAGAGATGTCATATTAGGTATGTATGTCCTAGATTGAAAATTTCACTTAATGTACTTGGGGTTTACCTAGTTAAAGTTGTTTTAGTATAAAAAAATCAAGTGTGTATCAGTCATGTACACAAGAAACATCAGTGGTTTCCGCACAATTGTTAAATTTGATAATTATCTACATTAAGATAAAAAATAATACCAAAAATTTTAAACAAAATGAATGTTTTTGTATAATTGGAATATTAAAAAAAAATTACATTTATTTTCCACCTTTGTGAGTTTAAACAGTAAAAAAAGTGTACCAAAAATTCTCCAAACATCACAATCATATAAACAAGTATAGCCTTTTTTAATACATTACTTATCCTAATAAATAGGCGATGTGTTATCAGCCACACAGAATCTGTGACCTTATTTAGTGGATGTTTCTAGTAGATTAAGAGTTGATTTCAATATCCAGACTAGCGCTGATTTTGCTAACATTGATCTATTGAATGTAGAAACCAGTTGTAAAGGAAATGACAGAAAAATAGTCACCAAATATGACAGACCTAAATTATCCAGAACAGTGATGGTCAGCAGCATCAATTAGTGTTTGGTGCTGTAATTACCAACCTGCATTTCAAGCTTGATCACAGTAAATCCTCCCATTTTGGATGGCCTATGTCAAACTGTAGACTGTTTTATTTGAGTTTTAATAATGAGTAAGAATTTTGATAAAATTATTGTACATTGTATTGTATTTTAAACTTATTTCAATGTAATTGCATATTACTAACAAAATTGCTTTCTCCTTGAAAATTTATTATAAAAAATCATGTGTAAATGTGCTGTGGCATAGTATTTGCTTGTTATTTGTATAATTCTTAATAAAGTTATTAGTAAGTATAATTGCCATTTGGTGACATTTAAAAATTAAGTAAAGATAGAATAGACCATTGAAGTTAAATTATTGTTTTATTTACCATATGTACATTCTTCTAAACCCTCTAAATAACATTCCAATAAAAGATATTGTTTTTATATTTTTTTTAACTTGTTCTATGTTTTACCACTTTCTAGAACATCTTTTGCCTCATTAATTTTAGCAGCAATAAGTGGTGATCCTCCTCGATCAGGATGGTTTAATAACATTACACGCCTATGAGCTTCCCTTATCTGGAAATAAAACATTTACCAAAATACTATATTATCTTTGGAATTTTAAGCATTGTAAATAGTAGCTAGTGGCACCCCTGGAGATAAGTAGAAATGTATGTTCCTGTTGAAGAATAATGATTTTGATTTTGACTCATCAGTAAAGATAAATGAGAAATAATGATAAAGTTAGGCTAACCTATATGTTGCAAATCTAGGAATATCTAAGGAATATTTAGAATTATTAACCTTACCATGAATAAGTTGTATCATTATTATAAATAAGCAACTGCATGGCTCCATGGTCAGTATAATTAAGACATAGATACACAAAAAGGTTCCAACCCTCAAGTCAGTCAAAATTTAATTATTGGCACTAATGCTTGTTGCTGTTTTGTGAGTTTAAACATTGAAAATCAAAGAATATTAATTTAAAGAGTTGAAATGTTTTTATTAAATGATGAGTTTTTTAAAAGAAGCTTAGTAGATAAAATAAATTTTGTCAGACTTATTGGTTGTCTCCATACCTTGTAATTCTTGAAATGTTGGCACAATCTAAATTCTACTGTTGTGATATCATTATCATTTCAGCTGCTGAACATAGGCCTCCCCCAAAGATTGATATATATTGTTGTAATATATGAAGGGCTAATAGAGTACAGATCCCATAATTTTTTGTGTATGTTATAATAAGAGAACATGATAAATTATATTAAAAAGAATATACCTTAGCCTTACTAGCTGTAGGACTAATCCCCAATATAAGCGCTGCTTCTCTTTTGGTCATTTTATGTTCGAACCCACCTTTATAGTACTTAGAGTTTGCTAAAGTTTCCGAATCGAACTTGGGCAGGTTCTTAACAGCGTCAGCGAATTTCATAGAAGCGTTGGGCATTTGTTTTAAAACATAGCGACCAGCAAATCCAATAGCTGCCATACCTATGCCAGCCACGATTATTGAACTAGCCTGAAAAAACATATATGCCTGAACATCCACAAAATTGTGACAAAATAGTAGTGAGACGAAAATTTTAATAGATACCATTTTAATTTCTTACGCGTGACTATTTTAAAAATTGCCTTTTTGTTATAAAATCGCCTCATAAAGTATTACGATTAAACTTTCTAACATTTCTATTCACAGTTCTAAATTTCTGTATTTATAACTGTATATTTGGGTATTTCGCATCGCAAATCATCAAAATTAGTTAATGTTAATGTAATAGTAATATTTTATTGACAGTTGATATTAACCTCTCTTAGTTCTGTGACATTAACACAGATGGGCACCAATCACCGTACGTCAAAGATGATATAATCATGAAATACCTATTACCTACGTATTCGTATGCTCAGAATATAGATGTGTCGATACAAGATTTTTAGATAACGTTTTCTCAACCGTCTATTTAACAACGATCTATATCACAATTACCGTTTGCTTGTATTTGACTCCGATGTTTACATTTTTAACAACTATCTATTCTCAATAATATGATCGTTTTTGATTGAAATACGACTACATTATTGCACTATTATACAGTGGCGTGCACAGAGTCTTATGACGGGTTAGGCAGAAGGTTAATCTTTGGGGGAGGCCTATATTCAGCAGTGGACTTGTGATAGGCTGAAATGAAATGATGAGGCAGAAGGTGCCAATGTATACGAATTAATTTCTGTATGGTTTTTGCGAAATGTATGAAACTTTAGTGCTATATAACAGTAGGTTACAAAAAGCATATTTTTTAAATGGGTTTCTTAATTTCCTGGATTTGTTTCATAACTTTAAGTAATATTACATAATATACACTTTGATTTTTGTAATTGACTACATTGATTTTCATTATAGTCCCACAATACACTACTATTTACAAGGTATATTTTTGTTTGCTGCTACTATGCTCAATACTAATACACAAGGTATACAAACTATACTAACATACAATAAATAATGCACTAAATAGGTTTTTGCAATTAAAACTATGCATTGAATATACCGTATGTGTACTATTGGCAGAAAAGTAAATAAATCACAATACTTATTACTTAAATGAAAATACTATTTGTTAAATTTGTTAGCAAGTGAATTCAAGGTCATTAGAAAAAAAAAAGCAATGAAGAAAGTGAGTATTTAATTTATGTATTAGACATAAGCCATCTTATTTCAATAACGTCACAATTTAAATTATCGTAGCTTGTCAAAGTTAAAATGGAATTCGTCCGTAATGACAACTGTCTAACAAAACTCAGATGGTTTTAGCAATAGATCGTTTTCACCTGCAACTTTTACGTTATCCCTAAGTGGAAACGTTTGGAAAACGATCTATGATAGCTTACGCCTGTTAAGGTATTTATTTGTTGAAAATGGTGAAACACACGCATATCAACAAGCTCTAACGGTGGTATATCTAATACAGGGGTGGTAAGAGCAAAAGTAACCTAAGCCCTAACCTTAAGATACTTTGCTACTGGAAAAAATATTATGGATTTGACATCGCGGTCTAAGCGGTGACGCGGTGACAACAGAGAATAATGAGTAATCATTAGACGTCAATTCTGGCGTAAGCCTGCTGTGTAACAACAAAAATTATTAAAATATTAACGTTCGTCATTCTTAATAATCAGTCAATTAATCTTCGCGTTCACGATAAATTTCTCTTCATTATGACCACAGTCACGGACCGCACCGAAGCTACGCTGAACAGATGGTGTAACCTTTACCTTTAATGCGTATGAACGGCTGTATACAGCCGGAACGTTTCAGAACTCAGAGAGAGAATTCATAATAATAATTCCGGCACCTTGCCTCGCACATACCTTGAGAATTCAGATTGGTCAGTAATTTCATCATTCTAGGCTCAGGCGAACGTATTTGGTTGGCCTAAATCATCATCATCATCATTTCAGCCTACCTCAATACCTAAATATGAAAGAGGAATAGATATTCATAGATACGCACTTTTAGCTTTTTATAATTTAAAAAAATCAGTCATTATTTTTTCCAAACGTGCCAAAAGAAGTATAACGTCAAAAAAAACACTAAGGAATACACAGGATTTATCCTCTTAATGTGATCAAAGTAAGAGAGAGCCATTAACACATTACGGCTAGAAAATTACGACGGTGTCCTAAAAGATTTTTCGATTACTACAGGATATCAGTAGCATTTTTGGTTGAATTAATAAAATAATTCAGATTAAGGCTATGTATGGCCAGCTTATCACTATCACCAAAGATTACACGTATTATCACTCACAGAATACATTATATATCTCCGTTACTATTCAACATTTCAAAGTCACAACTGTCACTGTCATTTGTTTTGTTTACTTCATCAAATTAAACAACTTATTTTCAAATATTTTAATTTTGTATAAATTTAAGACTTATATATCTGTGATTTGTTTTTTTGCCTGTAGTTAATATGGGACCACCGCCTGTTGTGACTGGCATTTCGCCAAAAGAGGGTCCTCCTGGAACCAGAGTTACAATTCGCGGGGAGTTTCTAGGCATCAGTGCAACAGATTTAATAGGTAAGTACTATATTAGATTAAAATATATACGCATTAATGACTGAAGGGTAGTCAGAGATTACGAGTTTCTTTTTCGTAAGACTCAAGCGTAGACAAACATACTTCTTACCCAAAGAGGTAAAAAGTGATTTGTACTTTCTACCTCTCTGGGAGAAAGAACGTGGCTTAGTCACCGCTTATCACAAACAAACTTCATGTTTTCCATTAAGTGCACAAAGTGTTTGTATATCCTAGGTCTCAAAATATGTGGATGTGATTGCTTGCTATCAGGAGAATGGAAAAGCAAGAACAAAATAGTGGCACGATCAGGACCATGCAAAGGCAGAGGAGATATTATAGTTACAACAAAATCAGGTGGAGAAGGCACTTCTACTGTGCAGTTTAGAGGTTTGTAGCTTTTTGTTTTGTTTAGGAACTAGAAGCTGCCGAAGGCTTTACCTGCCTAGTCACAAATATTGTCTCATGACATGAATGAAAGATTGAATTTATGTTATTTGACCTGGCCTCAGCCGATGCGGTTTTTGTTTGTGATCATCATAGAAAATTAACTTTCCATCACAAATTACAATTCTGCCCAAAAACCCTTCAATTCTGTAAATACTTATTAAAACAAGGTAAGCTAAAAAGTGTGCTCTTTTATGCACTTGATCATGAGGCACCCATTTCTCCAGTTTTTATTTACCAATTCGGTGCAAATTATAAATATTTAAACTAGATATTAAATTAGGTACTCCTTTTTTTTGTCACAGTTCTAAGGTAGTACTAAATTGAAACCACATGTGGTAACAATAAGTTAATAGTAAATATTTCGTTTCCGAGTTAGACATTCCAACAACCTGTGAAAGAAAAGAACCCTTAAAAAATTTTTTGATCACTAATTAGTGTTTTCGGTATTTGATGTTTAAGTTCATATACTGTACCAAATCAGGTACATAACATACATGAATTCCGCATTTCTGACTAGTTGAGTTATGAGATTGTCTCCATAACAGAAATAGTCAAAAATTATCAACTTTAATGGCCCCCCATTTATGAATTTTTAAAGTAGAAAATGTATCTGTCCGTCTATTAATTCCAGAAATTTATTATTGTAACCAGTTTATTTTAATTGTTTAATGTTTAATTGTTTAATTATTGTTTATTTCTAGGATACCATGAATCAGTAGGGCCTATGAAAGAGAGTGCTGTTTGGGTAGAAGAAGCTGCACCACCATCTCTACCATGGGGTCGCCGTCCAATGTCACCAACTGCTTATACACCACCTGATCCTTTAGGCTTGTCGACAGAAGGTGATGACTGCAAGTTTCCAGAAGAAGAATTACATGAGTTGTTTCCTGATGGGTGAATATCAAGTTATTTACCAAAAAAAAAAAATATTAGTTTCTAATTAAAATGAATCAGAAGTGTAATTTTAATTTATGCTTGCAATTGAAGTTACAGGCGATTTCGTTAGAAGTTAAATTGTCTTGAATCCTCCTATGACTAATATTTTTGAACTTTTGTTCTTAAACTCCTTATATACATAAAAATGTTTACACAACTGTGTACATGTTACATTTACCATTTAATATAAATATTACACGTTTTGTAGTTCAGGAAAGCTGTCTGATGAAAACTTCCAGCCAGGTTGGTATCTTCTGGAACACCACAGTAATACATCTTATGAAGATTTAAAAGCTGGCATGATTTTTCTTCAGAGAAAGGTCAGAAATTGTTTGTTTTGTATTCACAGTTAAATATGTTATTATGATATTGAAACAAGAATTCTACAAGCATTCTTTGGAGGAGGTTTTCAATGGATGATTATTTTATCATCTGAAAATGTGATAATGAACCAGTTTCTTGGTTAACCACTACTTGATTAATCATTAACTAATATTTTTGTTTTTGTAGGTTGAGGGTCAAAAGGAGGGTCAATTAAGTTTTTTAAAAGCTAACACTGGGGCTGTAATGGATCAATTGGATCGACTTGTGCTTCTGAAGAATATGTATGAGGAAGATCAGAGAAAGAACGGAAGAGAACCTCTTCCTAGCTTGCAATGTGGTATAGAAGGTTAGGTGTAAAAATGTTTTGAATATCTATGTTACATTACATTATTACTGTTTAAACTAGTCCAATAAATAGTTCTAGATATGAAATAATTCTGGGTGAAAAGTATTATAAAAGGTGGAGATGGTTTTATTTAATCATAAACTAATTAAAATAATCTGACGTAATGTTTTTAATTTCTTTAAAGGAATAGGAAGCAGCATTTGTTTCTGTAAATAATTATTTATGACTGTTACCAACATGCTCTGCCTTTAATGGGGCGGAATGGTAAGTTGGTGGACTTGTAGGTAGTGTTGGCGTCGTTTCTTTGCAACGCTTTCCTGCCTTCCGCAGTCAGTCGCGGGAGAAGAGAAGTTTTGATATTTTTTTCTCTCCTTTTTTTTACATTTCACATTTACATCCTATTCTTCACGAATCTGGCGCTCACGAGCCGTTGTGGGACCGCAAGGGGAGAGGAGTGTTGTTATTATATTGCACTACGCTGGGAGCCGGGAAGGCAGGTGCTTTCATTTTTTTTGTTTAACACGTGAGGTTGGAAGTGCGTTCATATTCCGACGTGCCTTGCCTTAAGAGATAGGGATGCTGGTGGAGTTGCGGATGTGTGCGCGAGCGTTCCGGTGGTCCTGCTGATATGCGGCATAGGTATAACACCGTGGGGTTATTGTCGGTGCATGTCCGACATAATCCGTCCTTGCTCACGCGCATAGTCAAACAAAGTCGCTAGTATTGGTTCCATATAAAAATATTCCTATAATATATAACTGACGTGAATAATACAATACATTTTTTTATTTTCAGAGTCCATATCTCTGGCCGACTCACTGTTCTCGGAGATATTATCGCGAAAAGAGAATGCTGATAAAACTCGAGAGGCGTTGTCACTACTCACACGACACAAGTTCCTCTTCCAGCTTCCTTCGTCTATAGACAAAAATATCAGAAAGAAGGAATATGACTTGGTTGTTAATGATTATACTAGAGCGAAAAACTTGTTTGGAAATACTGATGTCAAGGTACGACCCTAAAACTTTAAACTATTTGTGGCCGAAAACAAAATCTACTATAATTTAAAAAGTTTAAAAATATTAATTTATTGTATTTATGCAAATAATATAAAAATGTTACTAGAATGTTCCACTTCTTGGATGGTTTGCAAAGGCGTCTCTAGCCCATGTAGCGCCCATGTGCAATCATTACCCTAGCGCCCTCTAGTAAGCGCGCGGTCAAAATTGAATAAGTACAAATGTTAACATGTCTATATAAATGTAAAGTCAATGTTAAAAAATGGAACTGGTAAAAAAAAATCGACTTTCATACTATCTCGATCAGCTGACCGGTCATTTTATATGCAGAGTCAATTTTGTTAACATGGGAACGTTTCGCCTTCTTAGGGTGTTTATTAAAACCTTATATTTACAAACTGAACGGAGATCCGGGTGCAAATGGTGCAATTTTAAATCATGTCGGAAAACAATAGGTATTGTTCTAATTTCTGGGCCATTCTAATTTCGACCTCATAACAAAGACACAGTGTTCAATATCAATTGGGATACATTTGACAGATTCGAGAAGCTTGATGCCAATTTGTACTATATTCTTTATTGTAAACGGCCGAATTCGCAATGATAGTCGGCGTGCTTTCAAACGAATCAAAAAAGGTGCCGGCACGCGCCTTTGGTAGTGATGCGGCACCAATATAATCTATAATTATCTGTTTCAAGGTTTATTTCATGTTGAAACAAAAGTTACTATTGTAAGAGCCGCTCGTGGCGCGCCTAGCTTTGCTGTAACGCGACAGATATAAGAAGAGCTCCGGATGCCATACAAAATGTATGCAAATCGGAGCTCTTTTTACGTGGCGTTTAGTTACAACGCCCGGCGTCATACATGGGCGCAGGTTAATTAAAAGTGCCGAGGCCGGCACCCTCTAATACCGCTGCGCCAGTGTGCAACACACACCCTGCACCATAGAAAAAGCCGCTTCTGATGGTTTATATATGCTTACCGTGCTGTGCAATCGATGGAAAGCGGAATGCTGGTGCTCTCGAACTAATAATGCCACTACTACCCATCACCATTATTTGAGATTTGCGTTCGATGTTCTGGAGTTACATGAATAATTTACAAATAAAAGATCTTGTTTATATTGACACAATGTATTAACATATGCTTCTATTAGATCATCTTTACGTACTTCCGCTCATTACAGTTATTTCAAAAAATCCTAGCTGAGATTGACAAAAAGATAGAAGAGCTGAAAGAAAATCTTTATAACCGAATGAAAACAATGCCAATAAATGTTCAAGAACAAACCAAATATATCAGGTAGGGATTTCCAAATTGGTTTATATCTCAATAAGGATTATATTTAATGTGTCAAGTCATCGCCATTACGAGTGTGTGAGATTTTGTATTTTCCGCCATCTGTCGGCTGTGCAATGGCCACGTGCAAGTGAGGTTGGTATTTCAAGAAAAGAATAAAGCGCCCGACCTTTCTTCTTCTCCTACCGAGCGCTGGGACGGCGTCTTGTCTCTTCCGGTCCCCAATTAGTAGGGCTGTCACAAGAGCGCACGCTCAAAAATAATAACTTTATCCCCCTTGCTTCACGCAACAGTATTTATTAAGTGTTCATTAAATATATATTTTTTTAATTTCTGCGTTAATATCCAATAACTGCGAATGCAGACAAGAAAAATAAAACCTTGTATTAGAATAATACAGAAGAATACTTATTTAGGATTTACAATCAAACATGCAAAAATGGCTTAATATGTTTTTTAAATACTATTGTGGATTTTTTTTTGTTTATTCTTTATTGTTGACCTTAAGCTAAAGATTTATCAAAGCAGCAGCCCTTGAGTCACTGCGATTACTGCACAGTATATGGCTGCAAAGCGATAATACCTTTACCCTCGTGCGTATATGTATCTGTTACATAGTTACTATGAAATAATCTGTGGTATAATTACACTTGGCAGGCGGGCATCTCAATACTAGTGTTTGACTAGGCTTTTAGTATGGTATTTTTCGAAACAAATATTCCGCTGTCAGTAGGAAGCCGTGAGATTTTTCACAATTTTCTCTTAGCGATTCTTATGATACCCATGGGATGAGATGGCTGATTTTATGAGGCCGTCACCACACATTAATTTTAGTATCTATATAAAATTCTTTATATTTATATTTGACTGGATTTAACTGAAAAGCTGTTTTTGATGGAACTTTAAAAGAAGTTTGCACGTTTATCGCTCAATTACGCTTCAAAGACCGGTAGTTTAATATCATATTTTTCATTTTATATACCAGTTTTCACCTTTTTTTGGGTTTTACTTTACAGGTTGCTGATAAGCTTAAACTGGGAGGGTGATGCTGCTTGGACGGCTATTTTGAGTAGGAAGGATTATTTGATGAACCTGATGAATAAAGTGAGAGATCATTTCAAGCAAAAGGAGGAACAAGAGACTAACGATAGAGGTAAAGTGATGATAAGTTTTTCATAGTAGCTATGCTACACATATTTGCATAAAAAAGTGAATTTTTGTAAATCTCTTCTTCATCAGACTTTTAATGGTTCACTGATAGACATACCCCTTTCCCAAGGAGTAATTTCTAATTTAGGCAGATGTGGATTGGAGATTGCAGTATTAGATCCCTGGTATGACAGATGATCCTGCTCGGAAATAAGGATGTGTATTGGTTCTGGTATAGCGGAAGACTTCTGAACTGAACTGTAAACGCAAAGTAAAGAAGCAGCCTGTTAATGCCCACTGCTGGGCCAAAGCCTCCTCAAATATCTGAGAGGGTTTTGGAGCCGGGAATGGCCGACCCGCGGCTCTAATGTGGGTTGGCCGTCTTCACATATCCTAGAAATAATATTTTTTATTATTTCCCAGACATGCAGGTTTCCTCACGATGTCTTCCTTTACCGCCGGGCACGTGGTAAGTACACCACTTAAAATTGGTATTAACAATTTTAGTGGTGCTAGCACCGGGGATCCTGAAGTGAGCGTTCTGCCAGTAGGCTACCACAGCTCAACTGTACTTTGGACAATGTAATACCAAAAAGAGTCAGTCAAAAATGTTGATCCATGGATAATATAATGTATGCGTTGTATTTGTGTTGGTTCTGCATGTTGTGTGCTTTCAATATCTTTCCTTGTTCTGTACGCCGCAACGGCACACGAAACGCGGCAGACAAAGTCCAGTAAGGTGCACACGGTTTGCTTATATTGTTGGTATTGAACCATTATTCCGGAATGAATGTGAAGTAGTAGTTGTAGTAGAAAATGAAAACTTAGCAAGTAAAAAATGTAGCAAATTAGGACATTTGATCCGGACACATCCCGTGTCCGAATCAGGACACTCGAATGCTATACTATAATTTATTTATGATTTATGTCGTGTGCCTGGACACCAATACGGTAACAAACTCGTCACTAGTTGTCCTAATAAGGTCTGTTGAAAAGTGAGCTGAAACTTTAAAATAAATGTCTCTAGACGTTTGACAATCCCGCTATTGGATATACGGTCGTGAGGTCAAGTAAAAAATTGTCTTAAAGGCGGACTTCCGTCAGTAAAGCTCGGGCGTGGGTTCGCGGCGGCACTGCTCAAAGCGTCAGTGGCGCTAGCATTTAATATTCCTCTGTCGTTTTACAGAAGCCATGTAGTATACACACGTATAGGGGACGGCGTTGGCGCTGCGCCGCTGACGCACGATACGATGATCGGAAGTCTTACTTAAGAGCAACTTGGGGCGGCATTTTGTAGGGCGGCGCAGGGCGCGCGAGGGTGAGAGCGTGGGCGCGTGGGGCGCGACGCGCGCGGCCTGGTGCGGAGCGGCGTGCGGCGCGCTGGCTGCCGAGCTGCACGCACTATGGCCGCTGGCGCGCCGCTACTTCGCCGGCGATCTGGCTGGCCAGCCCGCCGCGCCACAGCGCCACAACGACCTCAAGGTCAGTGGCCCGTGCTCCAACGCTACCGCCTTCTGCTCAGCAGAACGTTTAAGTCAAATAAAAGAAAACATCGTGAGGCAACCTAGATGAATAAGAAATAATAAAAAATATTATTTCGAATGAAGTCCGCCAGCCCGCATTGGAGCAGCGTGGCGGACCCTTCCCGGCTACAAAATCCTCTCAGATCTTTGAGGAGCCTTTGCGCAGCAGTGGGCATTTGCAGGCTGCTACGCTTATTATTATTTTAGTTACGATAGCAATAAAGACTATGAATTAAAGTAAATACAAATATTTCCGACGACTCCAAAGCCCATGTTAAGTACGAAAATTTTCCTTTCGAGTTCTCTTACATAATTAACTAACATCGGTTAAATACATTTTATAACGCAATTAAATGGTAATGGTAATTATATGGACCTCGGTGTTTAAGTGGTAGGTCTCAGTTGCAGCAGTGAATGAACTCTCGTGGCATTGATCGAAGAAGCGAAATAAATGAATAAAAAAACTAAATGCAATGAATTTTTACATTTCTGTTTAACACCATAGAATCAATTTTACTTTACTAATCGTTACTCCAATTTATTTCAAGTTCAACAAAACTTTTATCAGAATAACAAAACAAAAAATCCAGAGCTGTCCATCGATCCATCCATCTAAACTACTGTTCTCATAATTTAATTGATTTTTAGTAAATTACCTGTAAAATGAGAGGTTAAATTTATCGTAACTTCGCATCCGCTCTGTATATTGGATTGAAGTGACAAATGTTGGCCATTTCACCTCCATAAGTGGCTACTACAGCCTACTATAAACAACTTCAACTTAAGAAGGTTACTGATTCCTTGTCACATCTGAGGACTAAGATTCAATGCCTGTAATTAAACATTATACGTGTCTTCCAGGAGATGATAATAGCGGCGGTGGAGTCGTTTTCGGAGCAGATGCGCGCGTGCCTGCTGTCGGGTGGCGGTGCGGGCTGTGCGGGCGGTGCGGGCGGTGCGAACGGTGCGGGCGGTGGAGGTGCGGGGGGCACGGATATACTGCGCGCGCGACTCGTCCTCAACCTGCGCCACCTGCGCGACGCGTACGACTCGCTTCTTAAGCTAGACCTGCCCTCGCAAGTATGTATACTATAATATGTATACTATATCGATCTTCTTTGTTTATTTTTCGGTGAAATTTATTGAATAACCTATTTTGTAAGTTTCAAAAATATAGTAGTTTATTATTGTAATATAGAAGTTTCTGGTATTATTTTTGTGTATAATTTGAGAAACATTTCGTTCTGGAAATGGCTTATACGTGAAAATTTTTCAGGAGCGATGGTCTTTACGATTTTGTGTCTTTTTTCAGCAAGAGTGCAGTACTCGTCTTCAAAATTCTTTTGTGATTGAAGCACCACACTTCAACCGGTAGGCGTTGGTACACTGCATGACAATTAAAAAGTCCTGACGCTTTATTCCCGTTGGTTTCCTCATAAACACATCAGAGGGCTTATCCACTATGCCTCAAAAAAATTTACAAAAATTTGTAGTGACATTCCTTGATAAAATTAAACCGTATCATTTCGTAAATGTGCAAAATAACACGGTACAATTTCATCAAAAAATCTTCCTGAAATTTATCAATCTGTATTTGAATACTGTTTATGACCTCTTAACCGGAGAAGAAACATACATTAATCGTTACTCTTTGAAAAATAAGCTTCGAAGCTGACAACAGACAAACAACTTTGATACAAGCCAGAATCATTGACTCGTTAAATATAATTGTAGCTATAATTTTACTATATATTAAGTAACATACATTTCATTATTATTGTTATGCGAAATACAAACCAACTTCACAAGCAGTAACGTAAAATATATATATATAAATATTAAATTCGTAAATTAAATTGACTTGTAACAGCACCATCACAGATTATTGGATAATAAATAACCTTAGTATAGACAAGAATTCAAATAAACTTTATTGTATTTATTGACAATTAATAATTGTGCCCCTTTTTGTAATTTTTGTGTAGCAATATAACAGACTGCCACGTTACTCATTTTGAGTTACGTGTTGTTGATAATTTTCAAAATAATGCTTTGCGTAATCTCTTGTTGAAATAACGACCACATCCAGCTGTTGTTTGGCGGCCCAATAGCTGGCGGTAGAAAAATTACTAAATAATACTAAAATATAATTTCGGAATATGTACTTTAATAAACAAGTTAGGGATAGATTGGAAACATTGGTTACATCTTAATTGGAAAATAAGATGATTACATAATATGTTAAACAAATTGTTATATTACTGACTGTCATATTTGAGGTGTACGAATTATATCTTTAAAATTGATACTTATTTATGTATATTATTATATTTTCAGAATTAATTAATTTTCTGTAACATAACTTTGTTTCAGCCGCTGAGTATAGTAGAAAGGGTGATATTCGACTATCGTGTACACGGCATGACAGTGTTCCTACAACGCACCCACAAACGAGTGAAGAGTCTTTCTGACAAGGAAACCTGGAAGATCGAGGAGTATTCAGATTATGGAGCTATTACCAATCTGGTATAACTACTATATTATATTGATTTTTACATGATGAATCACAAAAACTATGTCCTGTGTAGGATATGTCGGATTGTTAGTTAGTGTTAATGGCTACTGATATAAAATTACATTCACCCTGGATTCAGGTTGCGCCTGGGAATGGAGTGCAGTGCTTCATTGCCAGTAATTGGTTTCGATTTCTGTCACTGCATGTCACACAAAACGCATTATGCTGCTTATGTTTGCTTATACTGGTATGGTGCGAAATAATGTCACTATTCTAGGCAATCGACTACAGCTTCGTTAATTATCTCTCATTTCAGCCGCATTTGCTCGAAACGTACATAAACGAGGCGCTGTCGTCGATCCACAAGTGTGTGTTGAAGAGCGGGCGACGCGAGAGCACTCTGCTCAACGCCGGCGGCGAGCCGCTGGCCGCGCTGCAGCGGCACACGCAGCAGATACTGCTCGCCTACGTCACCGTCTTGCAGGAATTGGCTTTGCATCATGACGACCAGGTTTTAATTCCTCTCTCTTTGCACGCACTTTTGTTAGTCCCACCCCTGAAGCTTTCCTTGAACCTCCTGAATTCTGCATCACTCGTCAATAGATTATGTAGATTTTGACGTTCATAAGAGCTTTAATGCAGCAGCAGCCTTAGTTTAAAAGAAAAGTTTTCACTTTGGCTTTGAATACAAATATAATATAAGACGCAACACTTACTAGGTAATGTCCCTTAATTAGGACAGACAGCAGTAAATTTTAAAGTTGTTTTAACGTTAATTCCATCCGTATCATCGAAGCCAAATCCCGCAAACTTGTGATAGGGAGCAGCATCACTAATGTAAGAGTATGGGCTAACCTTTAGGAAATGGATGCCGGATTTTGCTTTCTTAGAGAGGCCTGTGTCTAGCAGTGGGCTTTAATAGGTTGGGCTTTATTTTCCATATCTGCCATCGCGTTCGCGACAAGGAATTCAACAATACGAGCCTGTCGGTGGCGCTGGACCAGAAGTTGGACGAGACGCTCGAGGGCGGAGGCGGGGGCTGCGGGGCCGGCGGCGGCGCGGCGGCGGCGCGCAGCTGGCAGCGGCGCCTGCTCGTGGCTGGCGCCAACGCGCAGTATACGCGCCGCGTCGCGCTCAACAACATCCTCACGGCGTTCGACACGTGAGTACTGCACGCCGATGTGCAGAACAGAGTAGACTGACTGCATTGACATTTAATGAAAATTTCTTAGCAAATTGTAAATTATTATGAAATATTAAAAATTTTACGAGAAAAGTTTAATTTCTATCCACCACAAATTAAATTCACTAAAAAGCCGTCTCCTGCGACATCTGTCTGTTAAACTATCTTTATGTAAATTATAAACACTACGTACAAATATATAAGTCGTTTGTGGTATAAATTCATGCAACAAAATGTGTACTTCTCCCCGGCAGGCGAAAACGATCATGTTACGTCCGCTGCGGATAACAGTTAGATGAACTAAAATGTTGAACAAACACTCAAGTCACGCTCTTGTTTCTGTTCTTTTAGCATGTCGCAGTAATCGGGGCTCAATAATCCAAATAAAACGCGTGCGGCCATTATGACGTCGGCTAATAAAATATGTGGTTCAATTTAATGTCTTAACGCCGCGTCCAATCTGAAGACAAATAGATATGCACTGACTAAGAAATAAGTGAGGCATCTTGTGTTTACACCTCCCCTCCGCCATTAACTTCCATTGACTTGTAATTTACAATTTATAATGTATAGACTGAAATCGCCATTTGCTTGTCATTACAGCTATGAACTTCCAACGCCATCACAAGCTTTACAAACAACAAAGGATGCGTTAAGCGCATTAGAATCGAGCATAGCAGAGACGTATCTGGAGCACAAGGGTGACCCTTTGGTGGGCACGATAGAGCCCAGTATGTACATGGGCCGCCATCACACCGACGCCGACGCGATGGTCGACGATGCGCGCCCTTATGTCTACGAGATTATTAACAACCTTATTGCAGTTCACGCCGAGGTTTGTAGATTAAATTTTATTTGTTAGCACTTCTATGATTACGGGCCTATGATTCTCCTTGAAAAATAGTGATAAATGGTTTTATACTACATTTTAAACAGCATTGTAGTCTGAATTTAAAAATTGTTTGACAAGTTCAAACACACAATTCATCTTTTACAAGCAAGTTAAATGCAATGCATTCCAATTAGCGGTGTCATCGAGTATTGTGGTTTATTACCACAGGGATCGATTTTTCTTGATCTTGATCTTTTGAAAGTTTGTCCGTATTTATCGGAATCTCTTGATTCCTAGATTCAACGAGGAGCGAATACTGTTAAAATATACCATATTTGAAATTACGTTTTGAAAATTTTGCCATTAGAAGGATCAGACAGTTGACTGATGACTTTGCATACTTCCACAGTATCATGAACTATAGTGTCTTATATCATTCATTTTGCGAAACGGTAATCATTTTGCAAAAGCAAATTATTTGGGTAATCAAGAACTTAAATCCTCGGGAGTCGCTACGAAACCATTTCAAGGAGACTAATGTCTTGTCAACACTTCCGTCATAGTTTGTTTTCGAAAATGTTATGTACGTTCGGAAAAAAATAATATATTTAACTATAAACGGACTGAGATGGTCGGGTCGAGGCGAGACGCTAGAGCTTCCTAAATATAAATTGACTAGAAAGTATGTTTTGAGTAAAAGTAAAATTTTACAAATAATCCTCTAAAATATACTACACAATGTTTAAGAAGTTTCTTCAAGAAACTATTAAAAACAGGCTAACTGCATAATTGATCAATATGATATGATATATTGATCTGTTTTAAATACTTCACTTTTGTACAGTCACTTACAATCACTCACTTGCAAGCCCTCTGGCCCTCTTATTTTGTTAACCGGTGTAGATTTGAAGTTCATAAAAGCTATAATCAGCCTAAGTTGAATAAAAAAATGTTGACTTTGAAACAAATCTTGCAATGATTATTAATAGATGGCGCCATGATCTTCTTGAATTGCACTATCGTTCGTTCATACAAAAATACGTATATGTTTTCGAAGCGCATTGAGAGTTAACTTTGCGCAGAGGCAATATCGTAACTAATGAGGTTAATCCGAGGTGCGATTATTGCTAGTTGAAAACTTTACCAATACCCCGCCTTGTGGTCGTGAAATACCGACCGCTATGGCAATTTTTGAACGGCCGTTTAGGCCATAAATAATTGATTGTGAACAGAAGAAGTAAGGTTAAGAGGTGAGGATTACTTTAGGGAGGTATTTTCTATACGATATAAAGTAATTCTACGAAATTAACTTTTAATATTTCACACAATTAAGGTCTTCACAGAATACTGTAATTAACTTGCAGAATACCAATCTAAATTTAAAACTATTTCTCGTAATCCATTTTCATTCCTAGCTTCAATGGAGTGCGAATGCTGATAAAATAGATCATATTTGAAATTACGTTCTGAAATTTTCTCTATTAAAAGGACCAGACAGTTGACTGATGAAGCAACAGTCAAATTAGTTTACTTTGCATACTCCACAATGGCCTTGTGGTCGTGAAATACCGACCGCTATGGCAATTTTGGAACGGCCGTTTAGGCCATAAATAATTGCTTAATTGAGACTATTTACAAACACCTGTCTATTGTAGTACTAAAAAAGGGATTTCCTAGTTCGTACATAGAGGCTAGGGAGTTTTCACAGTTATGTCTCACAGTTCATCCCTAGGCGTGAGTCATATTTCAAGTAGGAGTATTGCAAAATTCCAGGACAGATATTTTTTTTTCCCGGTGGATGGAAAATGCCTTACGCATACTGGGTTATGTTTTAATTATATCATTTTGATTAACCCTTAACCTGTCATAACCATAGAATTTATATTTATTCAACACGACTTGAGTTATACCTTTAGTAAAAATTTGCTCAATAATGGCAAAAAAACTAAAAATTAATATAAAATTATTATAACATAATTAAATATGAGTCTTCATAAAATGGTATGACTATGACTTATTGGGCTTAAATTTTTTAGGTTTCTGATATTATATATTTATTTATAAATCTATTGATGTATTTGTATACCTGTTTATATATTTTATATTATAAATATCTATTTATTACTTAATATGTGTTCATACATATTAATTTACTTTATTTTGGAGTCCATCTATTACAATTTTTGTTATTTATTACTCCTTTTCTCCACATCAAGGATTGACTAGTAGAAAATGCTGGCATTAAGTCCGCACATTGTAAACATAGCTTAAGGTCAATAATAAAGAATAAATAAATAAATAAAGTAGTGAGCCGTAGTAGCCTAGTGGTCTGGTATTCGCTTTAGTTTCATAGAGGGCTCGCCCCAGGCCTGACCTGGGTTCAATTCCCGTTGCCGACACTACTAAAATTGTCAATAGTAATTTTAAGTGCTGTATTTACCAAGTGCTCAGCGCTGCAGGAAAACATCGTGAGGAAACCGACATGACTGAAAAATAATAAAAAAAAATATTTCGAGGATAATATGTGAAGCCCGCCAACCCCCTGCGAGGTGACCCCTTTCCGGCTCTAAAACCCTATCAGATATTTGAGAAAGAGGCTTTTGCCCAGCAGTGAGCACTTACAGGCTGTTACTCTACACTCTACTTAAATAAATAAATAAATGTTGTCGAAACTGAACGAGTAGTAGTGAAGTAATAGAAATTTACATGTAGGTATAAAGATTGTCTATTGTATTTCAAGAGACTAAAAAATATACTCTAAAAGTAAAAAAAAATTAACTTTATTTTTAAATTAAAGTAAAAAAATTCAAGATCATTCAACAATTTAGGCGTATTTGATTAAAATCTTTTAAAATTGTCACATTCTAGTTCAATTTCTTATTTAGTCAACAGTTAACAAGATGCAATAAGATTGTCATTGAAAAGTAAGGTAACTTAGGTTTGAAAAAAGAATGTTATTTGTTTCTTCAACATGAGTACATTTTTTTTTACCTATTGCAAAAAATGGATCTTCCTTTATTTCGATCCGGTATAGCTGATAAAACTTAATTATAACGAAATACGATTTCTGTTGGTATTTTATTAAATTGCTTAGCACCGCGGAGTGGTGCGAACGAGAGCTTACAATTTCACGTTCACTTAATAAATATTGCCATTACAAATAAAACGTACAGACTTCGAACATAGTGTTCAATTAAAATTATGTATAATATAATATTATAGTTTATGCCGATGGATATTGTTTGCACTTTCACGTAAAAAAAAAATCAACAAATTGAAGTACATGCGGCGTCTTGAAACGGCAACGATTATCTTTAGGTGGACAGCGTGTGCGGCGCGGCGTCTTCGCGGTACGTGCGCGACATCTGCGAGACCGTGTGCGAGGAGCTGGCGCGGCTCGCGGCCTGCGCGCCGCCCTGCGCGAGCCGCGCCGCCGCCTTCCAGGCGCGCCTCGAGTACACGCTGCTGCGACTCGCGGCCGCCGAGCACCTAACCAGGAAGGCCGAGTGAGTCCCCCAGACTACTACCGGGGAGCGGGGAGTCTCTAGTACGAGGACACCGGCACAGCCTAAGATCAGCAGTGGAAAAACTGGATACAAATAAGAGAAGTGGAACATCCGGTCTTTTGTAATGATGATTTTTTCTTATGAAAAAAAAAAAGATACATTTCATGTTCCTATACGCCGTACAAATTAAAAAATACCTTCTTCAGACGCCTCTGCTTCCATTATAATATGTATCTAAAAGATTAGTCAATTTCTCTAATATGTACTCTTAAAATTTTAGAGGAAAAGTGAGCAAGTTAATATTTACGTGGTAAATCTCCATTTGCTTAATTTTTTAATTTGTTTCTATATAACCGTTACTTGAATAAATAAATAAAGTATAATGGAATTGGCCCACAGACGAGAATAGTGTGTGTACTAGTAGTAGTCAAACAGTTATATATTATTTTTAATTAACAAATGTTATTCCCAGGGGTCCCAGTGGTTCTTAGTTAACAAACGAGGCTCTGGCGACCGATCCCAATTTGCCGAAAACTCAAATCTTACTGGCGCTTTCTCGGTTATGTTCTGCAGTGGAGTAAAATAGTACTACTAGTATTGTATCAGTAATAGTAGTTCTACAGTATTATGAAGACGTTTTACACCACAGATCAAGATTTTCTTTTCAAAATTACAAGAAGCTTAAGTAAACTACCGCATTAGATACAAACGATAGGTACTGAAATATTTTACATCTTTCTAATTCTAGAAACTATCTAATGGAGGCTCTGGCGGGGCTGCCTCCTATAGAAAATGAAGAAGATAAAGCGTGAGTATCTTCTATCCATTCAAGACAATTAAAAATATTATATTTTCTTTAAAATATTTATTTACACGTTTATGCTAATAATATTAACCAAATAGTGTTTTATATTTAAAAAACGTTCCTAAGTTTAATGTTAAGTACGCAGAGTAAGTGAACACTTCAGAAAAAAACCTGAGAAGGAGCCCTTGACCCAGTGCTAGTACTACTGGTATAGGCTGCATCTTTCCGCACGCTCTATTCCGCCTTTCCGCAATGGAGTCCACAATCTACATACAATCTACGTCCTAAGAAAAATAAACTCACAGAAGCCGAAGATTCGTCACGTGTTTCGCCCCTAAAATGAAGCATTATCATGTGTCGAACGACACTCATAAGATATCTTCATATTGGACTGGGCTCCGGTGGCATGGTATTATCAGAGCGGAAAACTACGGTCGATCAGCTTCTTACCCGTGGTGATACCGATGGTACTCATAATTATTTATTTCACATAGCAACACTAATTTTCATTTAACGATATTTTATTGTAACCTTGGTGCTGCATCTACTACAATTTCTCTCCAACCCCTGGGTTGAATGGTAGAGAATGCCTATTTTTTATTTAACTATGGCATATGGTTGCACGAAATTAAAATTACTTTTCGTGCAACAAAGATTAAATAAATAAATAAACACTATGGTTATTAACTGCCCAGCGAATTGGTTATCCTGGAAACTTAGTTGGCGCTTTGTTTGTATGACGTTATACCAACAATGGAAACTATTTTAAAGTTTTTTTACTTGGATTATTTGTTTTTGGATTGGCCTACAAACAAAATTAATTTATTTTCAGACGAATGGATAACATTATCCAAGGATTTAAGAAGAAGATGGAACTTCAGCTGGCGAGTCTTAACTGTAACATGGAGACTGTCTAATTAACGAATCACATTATTTGCGTACTCAAGATGCTTATTGTACTCTGTATTATGTAATATTATTTATTTATGAAGAATATTACTAAAAGTATATTTCATAATTAGTAAAATATTCTAAGTACTTTGCTTTTATGTTTAGTTTTCTTTATTCCTCTCTATTCATATTTTCGTAACTCTGAAACAAGGTAAACTTATGTAAGACACCGCACTTACGCAAATAGCCTTCTCTCGCGGTAGGCAGAGTTACCAAAACTGTCGAAATGTCAACGTATAGAGTATTTATAGGGGGCATGCACCGTACATTTTACCGCTTGAGCAGTTAATTCGATTACCACATCGATTTATTAGTCAGTTCATGTAGGAACCCCGTAAGTAACACACACACGTTCAGCACAGTATGATAATTTAGCAATATCACTTAGTGTAGTCAGAGGTCAGGGTGGTAATTTTATAGAACGTGAGTGACTGTTGTGTGAGTGCTGTCTCCATTAAAATTGTTAGGAAACCTTTATTCCGATGACATGTGAAGGTCGACAACCAGTGCAGGTGCAGCGAGACGGCCCCTTTGGCCTCCAAACCCTCTCAAATATTGAATGGCGTTCCCCGCGCAGTAGAACATTTACAGGCTGCCACTTTACTAAGTGTTCTAAGTGAACATTAACTGGAACTTGGTAAGTATCAACTAAAGCACCCGCTCTTGTCTAGAATTGTATATAAAACCTTGTAGTGTTATGAGTTCTGATAAAACATAACAATAGAAATTAAATTGTTTCAAAGTCAAGTGAAGGGTTAACAGTATAAAAGATACCAGGTTGCCAGTCACAAAATAAAACCGTGATATTAGCGGAATTAGTGTAACAACAAAATTGCCATTCAAATTAAATTAAGAGAACCGAATACAAATCAATAAAATAAAATAGAAAACGTATTCTATGTCTGCCTGTTAGGCTGAACTGATGTAACTTAAAAACCATAAAGTTGCTACCCCGGCCTGTATTGTGAAAATCCGAAATAAAATTGCAAAAATGTAATGCATAAAATATAGCATAGCATGGAAAAGGGCTTATTATTTTTATATCATAGATGTAATACGCAAGTATTGTATAGATTACCTGTTTTGCTAATTTATGCAACATTGCCGTCATGGCAGAACCCGTCTGTGAGACCATTTTTCGAAAATAGCCCTTTTTATTCTGTAGGAGTAGGTGCGGATGATCAAATTCCATCATTCGTCCGGCATCCAACACCAATATCTGTGCAAAGGCATCATATTAAACTTAAATTGTAAGTTATTTCATCATCAACGTAGATCTAATGAAGGAAACATTGTTATTCCCTCGGGAGACGAAGTGGCAATTTCTTTTTGTGTTTAAATCAATTGAAGGATGATTTGTATGCCGTATAGGTTTTGCAGACTTAAATTGCACATAGATACACACCCGGACTCCGTAGTCCCGGGAGGCAATCGAACTAGAGACCGAGAGCGTCGCAACCAAACGCTCAGCCACTGCGTCTATCGAATTAGCAATTTTCTTACACCGATGCTACATCATAGTCCTGTTATTCATTTTAAAGTATTACATCTCTATAATTTAGTCAATAAAAATGTATGAGTTGTGTAATTACTCATTACAGTTTATTTTACAATGAACAAAATGTTTATTTATTACATTAAAGTGTAATTTAAAACTTTTCGATTTTCGTGTTGTATGTAATATATACTTTAATGTTTTTTACGTGCTAGAATTGTGGTTCAATAAAGTAACATAACACAGCTGTGTTTTTTCTGATGAGTGTCGAGAACTGGATACACAATTACTAGCAACGAGGTATTCCATCACAGTCTTAATGACAACAGAGTACCTACACCTTAATGCTGAAGGTGCGAGTGAAAGTGCGCGAGTTATTGTCTTATATCTTTCATCAAATTTATTGAGTCTGAATTAATATCAGAGTATAAATAATAAGCACTCGTATCTGTCACCCACAAATAGAGGTAGGCAGATACTACGGATTTCCCTTTAGAACGATTCGGAGGGTTTCCGCAATCTACTTTTTGCATCTCCGAGAGATAAAACGTGCCGTATGGTGAGTCTTGTCGGAATATTGCCATGAGGTTTTCAAGGTTTCCCTCGGTTGTATTCAACGGCACACACACGGCAAGGAAGTTGGTGGCGGACTCATAAGCCGCTTCCACACGGTTATCTCTCTGGTTATAAAAAAATGTCTCACTTTATCCGAGTCTATGACAGTGTTGAGCCTGTGCGCGATGGTGAGCACAGTGCAGGCGCGGAAGTGCTCCCGGATCGCGGTCTGTATGAGCGCGTCGGTCTGCGCGTCCACGTTGGCCGTCGCCTCGTCCAGCAACAGAATGCGCTCGTTGCGTACGATGGCCCGCGCAAGACAAACTAGTTGACGCTCGCCCACACTGAAGTTCGAGCCGCAATCCGATACTTGTTTGTATAAGGCACCTGAAATATTTTTATTCGATGTAATGCCCTCCTGGACGATTGCGACCCCGGCGACAACTTACAAATACTGGACGGTAGTTGAAGGCACTCGCTCGTTTTACCTTCCCGTATCCGATGTAACGTAAGTATGTGAGTTGAGATCGGAGGGAGGGACAGACCAAACCAAAAACCATTAATTTGTGTTTTTGCCCAATTATTGGCTTCGGCTGTAATTGGAAACAAAGACTCATATTTCAGCAATCAGGTTCACCACTAGGCCATGTGATCATTTATATTAACAATGACACTAGGATTAATCACTTGTTGTGGGAATGAAATTCATTGCATGTTTCAAACTGCTCCAAAATCCATGTGTACAAAATGTTGTTAAGGTTTTTTATAATCTTAACTTTTTAAGCGATGATTTTATGCATGTATATATTAAAATGGAGTGTAATGTAATGTGTTTAGTAAAATAAAATGATTGGTCTGAAATATGCGACCAACACACAGGAAAAAAAAATTTTTAAGAATCGGTCGTTATTTTGCGGAAACCCATTATTTTAAAGATATTAGAAAAACATTTTTTTGATCATTTGAGCCTATCACGTCCACTGCTGAACATAACCCAATCCCCAAATCCCTTAAAAATTGACACAATACTCGATCCTGATCCACCTGCACCCCTCGAAATTCCGCAATACTGTTCCGCAATACAGGTCGTCACTCCATATTATGGGAGGGTCGTCTGCGTTTGCCTGGTCGATTGCCACTCGAAAACCTCACTCCTCCAACGGTTGTCAGATCTTCAGCCCGGCCCATTGCCACTTCAGCTTGCTGATCCTTCCGGTCGGGTATTCTGGTTCAATGTCGTTGCAGTTTCCCTTTCCATAACCCGCTGAGCTACTTTGACCACGATTCGGTTCCGCAAGTCATCACTAGCAACACGCACTGGTTGTACACTTTACTCTTGAGGTTCTGAGGTATACTCTACGAGAAGATGTGACGTTTCCCGAACGCAGCCTAGCCGAGTTGGATTCGTCGATTGAACTCGCGTAGTCAGACTATTTGTCCGTGAGTATACGTACTCGTCGACAACTTCGTGCGTAATGTTCCCAACATCAACAGGTATTGGTGTAATATGGACTTAAGATATGATCTTCGTCTTGTCCATGTTCATTTAAAAATCAACCTGTTGGGAGACACTGCCGTGGTCATTGAGCATAGTGCTAAGCTCCACCTGTGACCTCCAACTATGTCGTCGGTAAATCGAGGCACCTGAGTGATGCAACCTTTCCAGTCCTAATCTTCCAATGCAGCGTTGTGGAGTTTCTGGGATATAAAATCACCCTGTCTTACATCTTTCTGCAATTGGGTGGGTTTCGTACTCTGGTTCGGTACTCGGATAGACATTGTAGCCTCATTGTAAAAACGTCTCAGTATTTTGATATACCGGGAGTCTATGCGGCACTGCCCAAATTTCGACTGAATCGAGGGTTACTTATACTGCTGTCCTCTTTACAACCTGGCGAAGAGTATATATGTGGTCTGTGGTACTATAACCTTTTCGGAAAAACGGCTATAGCTCATCAATAGAGTTATCCTTTTTCTTGACGAACCGGCAAACCTCGCTTCTTCTCCAAGTTTTCGGCGTAACACCGCGATGAATGACGGAATTAATCAGCTTCTGAAGGACTACAAGTTCCGGTTTTCCACCAGCTTTCACAAATCCAGATGTAATTCTGTCCTCAATTGCCTTGCTGTTTTTAAGCTGTTTGAGAGCCATTCTAATCTCGCTGATGGATGTCATCGAATAATGTCGAATAAGCTTGGCTTTTGTACACTTCAATACACTCGACACTTGGTAATATGTACACCACCAGCGTTTAAAAGGCGAGTCGTGTCTCGCCTCATCCAGCGATTACACTCAAGAGAGTTGTTGCACGCGGAAGTGCGAAGCATCTTTAACATCTAAAAAAACATTTGCCAGTTCCATTGCCATTCATCTAAAATATGGATTTTACCGACGCTTTCTTCTGCGTTAAGCAATTCAACATTCATTAATGCCTCAAAAAGCAATTCGTCCGGATATTCGTCGAAAGGATCCAAATTTTTTCGCAGCGTTCCACTGAATAAAACTGGTTCCTGAAACATTAACGGGAATAATATTGATTATCACTTTCATCGGGATTTTTTTCAATCTATTTCAACCTCAACTTGATATTTATTTCGTTCAGAAGTTAAAATGTACTTTTATCATGAGAATAGTTTAGGTAGAAGGGGGGGATGTATTGTAATGGTAACACATCCCGCATTGTAATACCAAAAGGTAAAAGAAAATTTTGTAAATGGCAGACAGGCAAACGTGTCTGCCGATTTGGTGAGTCATGCTGCAGTTACGGGTTTACAGGTGGTGCACTCCGTCTCTACCTAGGAGTCGTCTGGGCTGGTACCACACTCCTAACCGCCATATAGCAGTGCGATTACTGTTGTGTTCCGGTTTGAAAGGTACGCAAAGAGAACCAATATATAATCATCTTAGGAGTGAAAACGGACCTGTGACCTTCTTTGATTGAAGTCGTTTGCAGGTGTCCATGAGTTGCAGTAGCCACTTACCATCGTGTAAAATGTGATCTCGTTTTTCACACCGATCCAGTAAAAAAAATCCTATAATACATCTGTAGCGTAGCTCTACCGTATATATAATTTGTTAAATGTCAGAAGAACCTACTTCCTCGGTGAAGTCCACTGCATAGAGTAGCTTTACAAACAATGTCAAATTACCTGTGGAATAATGGATATCTTTTCTCTTAAGTCATGCAGACCAATTGTAGATATGTCTACGCCGTCGATTATTATTTTACCGTCCAAATATCCCAGCCTGAACAAAGCTTGTATAATAGATGACTTGCCCGCACCGGTCCTACCGACGATTCCGATCTGTAGACAATAAATGCGTAATTATTATGGAAGTGAAGATTTTTTGTTTAAGTTATTCTTATCCCGATAATACCTTTTCCTGAGGGCGAACATGAAATTGAAGCGTATGGAGTACGTAATTACCATCAGGAGAGTATTTTAAACTAAGGTTATCAAAATGTATAGCACCTTCTGAAGGCCAGTCCGCGGGATGTTTTTTGTAAGGCACCTGTAACAAAGAAATTACATCAAAAAAATTCAAGAATAATATAATATGTTTACCGTATCTGCCTGCACTATATTATATTAAATTATCTGCCTGCATTATAGTCAACTGTGGCATGGTAATCTCAGTAACACTGCACGATATGGTCAAGTTTGTGTCGGAACTCGCCTCTCGCTCTGAAGGTTCTGTACCGTTATCTTATAGTTATTTATTTATTTGAATCTTACTAAAATCTAACAAAAACAATACGATTTTTTTTATAATTTATTAAAGATTTATATTTTTGTAGCATTTTTGTGCTCCAACATCGGTGATCCAAAAAGTTATAAACATTTCTAAACACCGATGGGAGTGCAAACGCAACACCTTACCGTTATTCCCCAATAGATAATACACATTATACATTATGGAGTAACGAAAATCTTTTATATCTTTCTTCTATCATTAATATCTGTATGGGCTATCAAGCATGGAAAAATTAAAAAAATATTTTTATGATATTGATTCAGATCATGGCCTAAAAATGTGCAAATATTTAATAAATAACTAAGTATTTTCTCAAAACTATATTTGGATAAACTTACAGTTGTCAGCGAAGGCTCCTGTGGCAATTTCGTATACTCTAAAACTCTTTCAACGCTAGTCATTTGATTCTCCATCTCCGCCGACTGCCGCATGCCCCATTGGAACACACCAGTAAGAGATATTGACTGAGTGATCACCAGGCCGACACTACTTCCTTCGTTATCTTCAATTTTATAACGTATGGTTATATTTTATTTATTCATAGATAGTTCTAATAAAAAGCTAGTCACATCTATAGGGAAAATAAATAAATAGAATTTAAACAATATTTAATATTTAAACAATATTTAAGGTCAGACGTGTTTTGTGACTTTCGTTCTTTAAACAAAAGTAAGGATATCGAAAATCAAAAATCTTTTAAAGAATGTTATTTAAATTATTTATGAATAAAGGAGCCGTAGCAGTCAGATTGCTTGCTTTAATTGCATAGCACGCGCTTGGCCTGGATTCGATACCCGGTGGCGGCAACACTAAAATCGTTAATAGCGATTTTAAGTGTTGAATTTACCAAGTCCCCGGCGGTAAAGGCGAACATAGAAGAGAATCTGTATCTGGTGGACATCTGAAGTCTCCCAACCCGCATTGGAGCAGCGCATCGTGGCTTTGTGCAGCAGTGGACATTAACAGGCTACCATTTTATACTTTCATAAGGGGACAGGGAATAGCGTTCAGGATTAGCCTTATTGAGAAAACAGAGCCTTTAGGCGAATAAGATTTAATTAGGCAAACCGGCTTTAGCGCAGTATATCCAGAGTAAATATTATGAGATCTTCACCAAATGGGACCTACTCATATGGAAATTGATTATATAATTGGTTAGAATAATTGCTTTCTGATAAATAAATAATCATCCAAATCGGTTCAGAAACTCCCGAGTAAACCATTGTTAAAATTTTAAATATGTAATAAAATATATATTAAATATATATAATGATGCTATTGACATTGATTCAATATCACGTTTGCACGCCAAACCTTGTAATTCCTACATTCTATCCGAAGAAACAAACAAACAGGGCCGGCTCGACCGGTTTGGTACCACGGCCTCGCAGAATACCGACGTGAAGTAGAGGCATCTTATGCTTCTGCGTTTCGTTCAGTGAGTGAGGTAACCGGAGGCCCATTCCTCTCCTAATCCTCCTCCCTCCCATCCCCCAAATATCCTTAAAGGCCGGAAACGGACCTGCAGCACCTCTGGTGTTGCAGATGTACGTGAGCGTCGGTAATCACTTACCATTAGGTGAACCGCTTGCTCGTTTGCCGCATTTCACGTAAAATAAAACGAATAAAAATATTCTTTTTCTCTTCGCTTTCAATTAAATATTTTTAATTTTTAAGGTTTCATAGGAAATATTATGTACTTAAATTGTAACTGACTAATGGATGAGGCATCTTTCACATTAATAAAATTGATATAAAAAAAAATGTAACTCGAGTAAACAAAACAATATATATAGTTAGTTTTGAAATTGATGAAATCGATAGTCGATCGACCTCTGTTTACTTAGCACCAACAAACTTTCTAAATATGATCCTTATTTGCAGACCGCATCATTATTAATCACACTGCTGGGCACTGGTAAATTGTCCACTACCTATAATCACTACGCTCGGGAAGGGGATTGGCTAATTGACGTCATAATTCAACAAAAAACGGTCAAGTTCGAAACGGCCTCGCGCAACGAGGGTTCCGTACAACCACAATACGTATATCTGTGTCATGTATTTACCAAAAAAATCTGGCCGGTTTTTATTATTTTAGTGTTTGCACTATATTCACACCAAGTTAAAACTTAAAGAAGCTTAAACTAGTTTTAACGATTGATTTTTGGCCATAATAATCCATATTCTTTGTAACTGCTACCTATTACGTTTAAGAAGATACGGCCATTTAAAGGTAGGAGAGATGCACAGAAAGTCGGATGGACGGACAGACGGTGTAGGCTTACTAATAGGGCTCCGTACGGAACCCTAAAATAAAATAACTCGCATTATTACCCGTTTTCATCAAGCAACTGAACGTGACGCAAATAATGAACAGCAGACAGATAATATCGAGGAAGTATCCAAAGGCACGGCTGCATGTGATGAAAAGGTACCAAGCAGCGCTGTGCAGATCTTGATGGCGGTCGAACTCTTGCGCGAGTAGCTGTTCCGCGCCAAATGAGCGGATTGTGGCGAGGCCCAATACGGTGGCATTCACGTGACCAAATACCGGACTGCGAGCTGGTGGGAGTAGCAAAATAGAAAGTTCTTTCGATATCTGATGTCCTGGTAGGCGACAACCTCGGAAGAACACTGGCAGTAGTCAACTGCACACAGGACCTCACTCGTCTTTCTTCCTCCTCTTTATCTTTCCTTATTCAATGTAACGTATATCAGATAAGGTTGAAGGAAAGGTTAGATGCAGTATCAGAGACACGTCAGAGGACGTAGCATAACCAGACCCGAAAACTAATAATTCTGTGTTGTACAAATATTTATTCCGAGTGAGATTCGAACACATGACCCATCTCTACTACTGTTAAGTACGCTAACCACTAAGCCACGCTGTCGTCTAAGGTGCGAGTTGTCCGGTACTGCCATGGCCAATCGGCTTGCCGAGCATGACGATTATGGCAAAACCTCCATACAGGAAAGGTCCATGTCTAGCAGTAGTCTGATTATAGACTATTAAAGGAAAAAAAAAGAAATTACTTACTGATTCCTTCTAAACGTTTTATAGCGCTAGTTGTTCGTACATATATGACGCGAAAAATGTAGAAAATAATCAAAGAAGTTGCGATCGGTATTAACATGGTGATATCAGTCACCAGTATTACCACAATCACACCCGCTAGGTTCAAAATGATCTGAAAAACAAATGTGGCGGCAAACATCGATCTCTCTAATCAGTCGAATCTCGGAAAGCTTTTCGGAGTCTTAACGGTGTATCATATTTTTTAAGAGTTTAGAGTAGACATAAGGTTGAATGTGACAAAGTTCTGTTGATGATGATGTGACGATGTCCTCCTGGCCGATTTCGGTCATGACACCACTTCCGATTACAATCGGCAGTAGACAACTGTGCAATATATAATGCCGCAAATGTACGTGCATACATCGAGGTACTCGCTTGTCTTTACCTTCCCAGCCCGATGAAACGCCCAGGACTATAAGGATATAGTCCTAAGCGTTTCATGTCTAGGAAGCCACGCGGTGTTCCATGTAACCATATTATATAATCCACTGCCCGATATAGACGTGTTCTGAGTAGTGACAGCGTAAGAAATCTATCAGCTTTGATCATGTGGGCGTCGTAAGAGTGGACAGATGACGCAATGTTACTACATCAGCCTATTAATAACGTGCCGGCAAAAGGCATAAATATCTTTGAAGGTTTTCCCATAATCACCACGCTGGGCAGGCGCGGCGCCGGTATGGTACCATCGCATTAGTGGTGGTACCCCATAGTCTGTGAGATTTGGATTCGGCAAATTCGGCCGGATGTTCCGCCATTCGGTAGTTAGTCTTGTTTGTTTGCTAGAGGCACCTCGTGGAGGTGAGAGCATTTGCAGAAAGAGAAAATATGTCATAAGTAAGTATATTATAAGGGTTATGTATTTAATATTAATATTTAATTTACATTTATTATTTATTTAAAATCTGCCAACATGTTTTTCTTTCTCACACAGGGTTGACTGCTAGAGAATGCCAAAAGGCATTAAATCTGCTCATTGTATACCTTATTTTTATGGTCACAACAAAGAATAAATAAATAAATAAATATTCGGCTTCTCTATATATTTTTATTATATATTTATCCATATAACTTTTTATGTATTTCTATACTTATTTGTGTATTTTATATTATAAATATTCATATGGTATTTAATTATGACAAGGGTGACTATGACAAGGGTTGATTGGTAGAGAATGCCACCTGGTATTAAGTTCGCCTATTGTAACCTTTAGCTTAATGTAAAATAAAAAAAAATATATTCCCTTTTACACCCCGTTGGCAGAGAACCATAATTATTAGAAGTGACTCTGGTAATACGATCGCTAATCCACTTATAATGCGTGGTGATTATGACAAACCCTACCCTGGAGTAATAGGAGGGGTCTGCGTTCTTCTTTTTCTTTATGAACCTGATAACTCCGCAACAGAATTTTAGATAGGTTTTAGGTTTGGAGGTTTTGTGATAAGTCACCCAGTAATATTTGACTTCTATATATAAAAAAACCAACAAATGCAAACGGGGATAGATTTTACGTTAACCCTGAACGTAAAAGACTGAATCTTTTCAGTCATATATCCAGAAAAAGTTTGAAGTTACCTGAAAACAATCTAACATGGCCTGTGGTAGCAGTTCATCGATAGACCCCATGTCTTTGCTGAAACGATTTAATATTCTACCTGACGGATTTGTGTGGAAGAAACTCATTGGAGATTGCGATGTGCAATCGAACATCTTGTCGTGTAACCTGTTGAATTATTTCGATATTATTTATCATCGTATATCTTTAAATAATGTAATGCTGGTCCACACTGGCCATTGTTAAAATGGTCCATTTTTTTTAACAATGGACGTCAGTCAGTGTTCCGAATATTATTGGCAGTAGTCAAAAATGCTGTATATCAAGTATGTATCGTAGTGCAGCACTAGTACCCGCAAGCAAAGAGGCAGTCACTCAATCTTCCCCTATTCAATGCAACCTATTATTTGTGTGTTTAACAAATCTTGTTATAGCTTAGCACAAGCCACACTGTCTCCGAAGAAGAATCGGAGTAATTTACATTACTTGGCGGGCGAATTGGGGATCACAATATTAGACAATGTCAGGTTTGTATTTAAAGTTAGTTATAGTTGTTTCGCCATTTGTCTAATTTTCCTTTTAGTTCTTTCGTGTCACTAACAGGGTACGACGGGGCAGTACATTTATAGGTCGACGTATTAAAATGATACAAGAATTTAACTTTAAAGCGGGCCTCTTGCTCGCGAGTCTCTACCGATGAACCTGTAAAGGCCACTAGGCCAACAGCATATCTACCGTGGGGGTTTTGGTCGGTCCAGCATTTTCTTCGGCTCAGGACCGAGCTTCGTGGCTATCGACAATACGATGGGTTTTTTCTATACAGTAATTGTTTAGTTTGTGTTAACAACATTTACGTTACGTGATATACTAACTTTATAGAAGACTTCATACAGAGCGAGAAAAACAAAAAGGCTCGGAATAGGGCGACGGCGACGGTCGCTACAGTAAGAACACCGAATATCACAACGAAGTGCTTGCGATACAAGCCGCTCTGTGTCCATATCAAGTCGTCAATGGTAGAATCTCCTGTCAAATGATCTTCAATGTGACTCCTACAAAAAAACATGAAATACTAAATAAATATTATATTTTATCTATAGAAATGTTACATAGCCACGATGTGTCGGCGTATAAAAAACCAATGACATCCTTACTAAGGATAATCTAAGATCTCGTAGCTTTCAATCATAGACTTCGATAGATGTAAAATCATTCCGAAAATATCCTATGCGTGGTGTCCGGGAGTAAAATCGCTAATTCGATTACCGTGTACTATTTCCGATTCTGGGAAATACTGTATACTCAATACATTAGAGTATACTATGTGTCTAACTGAGGATTTCTAAGCGACTAAAGATCCAATGTGTATAAAAAGACTAAACTAATTAAAGAAAAAATAAATCTTCGAGCGATTTATTCACGGCACATAATTTAATTATTATTAATAATTAATAAGTGTAATTGATAAAAATATTGCTAATGAATGTAGCCAAATGGCAAATTGACTAATTACTCCACAATTGTCTATGTCAACTTAATAATTCAACCACGCTCCTGGCCATATTCAGAGGAACAAAAAAATGGGACAAATTAGTGTAAAAACGGTTATAATCATGTTGATTGAGGGATTCATTGAAATGAATTCTTAAAATTAACATTATTGACGAAGCTAAACTAAGATTTATTGAAAGAAGGCATTGGAGGAGAGAATTACATCATTTCCACCATCGAAACCATTAGAAACTAAACTGGAATTGTAAAAATCAGCAAATTGTCTTACAATAAGCATTAATGAAATTAACACATGACAAAAAAAAAAGTTTTATTTAGACCTTTAGGTTTCTTAAATAAGGATATTAACTTAGAAACCTTTAGGTTTTTAAAATCCTTATTTTTTCAAATTACAAAATAGATGAGTAATGACTACGTGATGAGAACATATTAAATATTTATAACCTTTTTATTACGTTTCTCTAAATAATATGTCCATTAGTGAATTTTAAAGTGTGTTATTCTCTATAAAACTGGCGTTAATCTAATCCAGCCGTCAAAATACAGAGGATGAGTTCAAGTGAGTGAGTTCAACTAAGTACAAATATAAGTTACATAGCCACAATCACATCCCAACCTGTATATTGTATATTAAAGATAATTTCCGGACTACCATCGAATAAATGCGTTTTTTAAACGTTAGTATCTGTGGACGTTGACTTGGTTAGTAAACGACGTACCATTTGCTTATCCAGAAGTCGCTTGCGCTGGCCAAACATTGCGCGAGTACAAACATAGTACAAACAATGACAACGTAAAAGTACGATGTGCCCGCCAAGAAATATTCCCGGTACACCGATCCACGTACACGACCAGTGGCCTGCGCTTCTGCTTCTGGTCTTTGGTCCTGCAGAATAAAAGTATCTCTTTAGAACACTTTATTTTAATTTTATTCTATTTATTAACAAGTTAACATAATTATCTTAATCTTATGCAATAATGCAGCAAAACACATTATAATATCTTTACTGTTTGGTTTCCTTTTTGTATTTTTTTATTTATGGTGTACAATTAAGTTAAATTTAATTTCCATAAATTATTCAAGGTTACTTTACAAATTCCGTCAATAACCAAACGAATCTGACAATTCTGTGGTTAATATCATTATTGTTCCCGTAGAGGTAAATTTTAAGGTACAAGGAATCGCACATACTATTTTAATTTCAATTGATGATGATTTTGATAGTTTGGTTTGGTTGACTTTGCCACGAATACTAGATTAAATTTTACATCTTTATTTATCAAGGAGTCACAGAAATTTTACGCATAAAACTACGAATTTTCGGTTATATAAATTTAGCAATTAAACCTTTTTTGTGGAATTATCGTGGACCAATATAATTAACTAAGTGTAATTTATGAATTGCTAGTAGGCAGCAATGCACGCAACGCCGAGGAGGAATGGGTTAGAATTTGTTCGCGATCATTTGGACAATCGTCGGACCATCACAAGAATCATTTAAATAGATCCGTCCGTACAAAGCCGGCGCGGTTTACTAGTTTCGTACACGATTGAAAATAGATATAATATATCGCAATAGATTAGTATTGCATAACAAGCAACTAACTGCGAAGCTGGTGTCTATAATGATAGACCAGTGACGTCGCGTTAGGCTGACCGCGCTGGGTTGTAACATGGATTGACTTTGTATATTCGGTGTCGCTTCATCTTCACGTACTTCGCGAGTTTTGTTCTGCATTAGTTGTATTATTGCCAATTCTCGCTCCTAAATAAAAAATTAATGGATTTATTGTTTACGTAAGTACATATTTTGACATTAAAGAGATATTATTGTACTAGATATAGCACCCAGTTCACCAAATGATATTGTTTTAAATATATGTTACCAGTATTAGTTACATTATTTTCAATAATGATGTGATTATTACGTTTAAATCTTCGAAACATCCTTCCGCAAGAATCTTGCCCTTATCCATGATTATAATTTGGTCTACAGATTTAATAAACTGTATTTGATGTGTTACTAATACCACTGTTTTATCAGATAGGTACCTGAAAACATATTTTTTTTAAAATAGATTAATCATCAATATATTTATGGGTATGTTGTCAACATTAAGGCCTAATAAGCCTCGTTAATTTTTAGCTAGTTGGTTCGAAACATCTATTGGCTTTAGTTTTATTTAAAAGCCTATTAAAATCTGCTGAACATAGAGGCTTCTCCAAGAAATCGCTGGTAAGTTTGCCCGTACTCACCACTCTGGGCCAGCAGGCTGGTGAGCGCAGCGCCGACCCTCGCACTAGTGACGCTGCTCCCCATCGCTAGTCTGTGGGTTCGGCAAATTTGTATTGATTTTCCACCTTCATTCGATTACCAGTGCTTTGTTTCTCATCTAGCAGGATGTACCTCGCGAAGGTGAGGTTAGAATTGGAGAAAAGATGTTATTAAGTACTATTAAGTACTCTACTCGTATTATTAAGGGTGTAATGGGTGAATCTCTTACACCCCTAATAATACAAGGTTTTGTTATTCATATAATAATTGGTATGGTCTACAAATAATTTTCGAATAATTAAAAAGTACGATTTATGATTTTAGAGGTACAGGAGAATTATTTATAGTGAGATTATTTATAGTGGGTGAGAATTTTCTCACTGTGGTCACTGCAACATGACGCGTGCAATAATCGCCTAGTATTCATTCGTATTAGGTACCTTTTAATGCAATTTTCAAAAATATGTCTTGCCACGTGTGTATCCACTGCTGACAATGGATCATCCAGTAGATATACGTCAGCCTATAACAATGAAGCAATATAAATTTATCATGTATAATAAAATAAATATCGCCATCTTAAAAAATAAATAACCTCTTTATAGACAGCTCTAGCTAAGTTGATCCTTGCCCGTTGACCTCCACTCAGGGATACTCCTCGTTCACCAATTACAGTTTTATCTCCATGAGGAAATAGGGAAATATCTCTTTCGAGTGCGCATACTTTACATACTTCCATGTATCGTGATTTTTGAAATGGCTGACCGAATAGAATGTTTTGTCGAACAGAACCTGGCAATTTTTTTTATTAAGTAAATTAGTAACAATTTTTATTAAACAATAATGTTTAGCACAAGCTATTAACAAACTAGGCACATTTGATGTAAAAGTACAATAAAATAGCAGCCTGTAAATGTTATGATGTAAATCGAAGGCACTTTTTATGAGGATTAACAATTTTAGAGGTATTGGCACCGGAAATAGAACTCACTAGAGCGCCCTGGCCAATATTATAATAGTTATTATACAAAATCTTTTTGGTAACAAAGGAGCACACAGTCTACCTGATGGTAAGTGGTCTCTGTGACTCATAGACACTGACACAGACTATGTATGGTCTAGGTCGTACATCTATCCTCAATTACGAATAAAAAGGCAAAAGCGTTGTCACCATTGAGGACTAAAATGGAATGCCTCGTATTATATCAAATGGATCACCATACGCAACACATTTCAGCATTATGCTGCTATTTTAAGAAGGTATTCTGTCAGATTGTGGCAGTTCCCCGATCCTGTACTGTATTTAAATTATCTGATAATGTTTGATATTGATCTAAAACCAGAAAATTAACAAATTATCGCTTTTTCGTAGGTATTTTTTAACATATTTTACAACAGGAGCATGATAGATACAGGCTTAGAAAAAAACTATCCATTTACAGATGTCTCTCAAATCTATCAGAATTATTTTGAAAATTGGAAGACTATGTTCACGTCATTACGTTAAGATGATCACTGTTTATTACCTAGTCGGCCTCAAGTTACTTGCACTTGCTCTTAATTATTTTGGCACCATAGTACGAACTAGACTTTGACATATAAATGTTTTTTTAAATTACGAATATAATTTTAACTTTTAATAAAATTGGGTTGTACCAACCTACGAATAACCATGGGTCTTGGCTAGCGTAACTCACAGTGCCTGTGACTTCCATGCTACCAGAGGAGGTCGGCAACTCGCTGAGCATCATGTGCAACAATGTGGATTTGCCTGAACCAACCGCTCCGATTACGGTTGTAAGTGAGCCAGATAAAATCTGTGCACAATTATATCCTTACCATTGGAAACATTTAGGATATTCAAGTTTTCAATCTATCAGAAGGATTGAGTAATACCTTGCAATCTCTTTTTTTATGACTGAATAATTCTGCCAATGTTGACATTTATCTCAACATAGATCTCGGGTTCAAATCTCAGAATGAAACAATATTTTTAATTCATTGAAACTTTTGTGTTCGGTTCTAACTGTATTGTGTGACTCTTCCTCTATCTCTGACACTGCATCCAAAACTTCCTCCTTTATCGTTGCGTGTATTATTTCAATACTTCACATGCCCGATATAAACCATGATTCAATCAAACGATTGTTTATGTGTTTTAGGAATGTTGTAGGAATGGTTATAGTTGCACTAACCATTAGAGTTTATGAAACTTATTCCTGTGATTGAAAGTTTATCGTGTGGAATGGAGGCAAAACTGTACGGCGACTAGATATGAGTAATTGACCGGTTTTTTGTACTTACAGCTGTGATAATTTATGTAATATATGACGCTGGGACAGACGGACGGACGGACTGTTGGTCAGATTCGACGTTCTTATAAGTGTTCCTTGTACCGAACTACGGAACTCTTAAACCGGGAGGATAATACATAGTTAGAATCGTTATACTTATGAAATTAACTTGTGTCGGTTTTGCTGATGTTGATGATAGGTGTGGCAGAAGTAGTTGCATGCACTCGTGGGAGGGAGGGTAATGCTCTTTTTCTCTTTGAACTGGGCAATACATGGCTTTTCCTTTTCAGCATGCGGTTATGCAAAATAACTATCTTTTTCACCTTTGAAATAACATATTCTATGTGTCTAAACGCTTTAATTTTTTTTTAATATAATTAGTAATTTAGTACTTAGTATAGTATTTTCAAGCACACAGTACTCACGTTTAAATTAATATCTTCCACGTCTTCTTTGTCTGACGATTTAATCCAACGGCTAAATGCATTATCAAACTTTATAGCACTTTCTATTTTTAGCGCATGTTTACCTGAAACTCATGTTACTAATGAAATAAATATCGTTGCTTAATATCGTTTATTATCTTAAGTTTACAAATGTCTTTTCTGTGTCAAACAACTCTCTGTACCTACTCAGGGTATCCTTCGACTCGGCGAGAGCAGTGGCTAAGCATTCGGCTGAAGTGATAAGCGTCGCGGGTTCGATGCCAGCTGAGACAAACTAGTGTACCGGGTCTGGATGTTTGTCTATGCCTCTTGTTTTGTGCCTGTTAATTACCTCCTTGACTCAGGATGGAATCCAACAGGAAGTTCCAACAAAAGTTTTCCGAAAAAACGTCGTATTATTCAGAGGCTGTCGAAGCATTTGTCAGTTTGAGTTTGATTCTGGATGACATGACCAGTCCTCTGTCTCTTTAACTTACTGATACCTAGAATTATGCTAATAAACCATATTCTTGAGCCATATATCCGCTACAGGATATGTTCGTTTCGGATCCTCTCACACAAAAACTGCGCGAATTGCCTACCTCAATAGCTCGTGAGTCACTTTCACCTTTCTCATAGGACAATGAGGGGAGGCTTACATCTAATTTAAAAATCGTTCTGATGCAAAAATTGTGGTAGCTCGGTTTAGTTGTATGCGTTGATAAAAATTCGTTGATAAACTTCTTCCTTAAAAATATTATTCAATAGATTAATAGTTACTTACTTTTGACCTTTGAACTTCCTTTTGAAGTGCTCGGTTCCGTTAGACTTCTAACAGGCATACGTCTTCTCGATAATTCCATTGGATCAACTGATTAAATATAATACATTACATATTTTTTATTATGGGAAAGGCGGCAAACGAGCACTTGATGGTAAGTGATTACCGTCGCCCACGTACATCTGCAACACCAGAGGTGCTGCAGGTGCGTTGTCGGTCTTTAAGGATATTTGGGAGATGGCAGGGAGGATGAGGAGGGAGATGGGGAGGAGGAGTTTGCCTCCGGTCACCTCACTCACCGAACGAAACGCAGAAGCATAAGATGCCTCTACTTCACGCCGGTATTCTGCGAGGTAGTGGCCCCAACCAGGACGAGCCGGCCCATTCCAGCACCAGCAAAAACCGCTGCTTGGCTCTACCACTTTTAAAATATTTTAATCTCTCTCACATTTTCATGTATATTTTTTACTACTAGCTAGCGAAAAGAGCCGAGACCACAGACTGATGCGTAATCTCTGTGTAAGTTACGTGCTTTCAGTAATTTTATGATGAAAATTTCTGGTAGTGGCAATCTTACCCGAAATAGTAACTCTTTTCAATGGTTTCGAATTCTGAAATCTCGAGCCGGTTTGCAATTGCTCATGAAGTGGCAAGTGACATTCTTCACTCAATAGAAAGTCACGGATTCGTTGTATCGCTACGTGCATTTCAGCAATCTATAATTAAACAGAACTTTTTTTAGCAAATTTATTTAAGTAATGATATTTTTCGCTTTCATCTTTTGCCTTCACCGATGTCTGACGTATACGACATACAAATTAAGCTCTAAATTATTAAGAGATTAAAGAAAACAATCCCTAATTTAGAAGAAAATTGTCATGATGAAAATGATTTTTTCTGCATATTCAATTGATTAATTTATCACTCAATCGAATGAATAGCATATTTTTATATGATGGGGAAATACTTGACATATACTCGGTCTTATATGGGGACAGAGCGACCAAGGACAGATTACGCCTAAATCATCCATACTGATGACGGGCAGCAGGTACTGTCATGGTATAATCGCCTGCCTAACGTGATGATTATAACAAATCGTTCCATGAGGAGAAGTTTGATGTTGATGATGAAGAATATTGTTTAATTAAAAAGTTATTCTAATTTTATCGCCGTAATCGTAATCTGCACACTAATTCTTTTTTTATTCCTTACTTGTAGCAGAAATGCGCGCTTCTTGGAGTCAATGTTTTCCAAAGTTTTCAACCCTTTTTCAATTGAACTGAAGCCATACAAAACGCTATGTGATCACACGCTGCTGTCGCTATTTGAGCCTTAGAATAAACTGGCCATATCATTAATAGTAGAAACCGCACAATCAGAGAGAGTTTTTCTACCCCCACTTATCGATCTAGACACAAACCTCTGCCTTGTGGCTTTAGTGATCTGTCACTGGTCTACCAAATAACTGGTCAAGTTTCTCTTACTCTTATCTTTCTCTTTCTCTTATCTTTTGCACGCCGACGACTCCTGTGCTATTCCGGATGGCATTAATATACTTTTAGGAGTCAACTTATTAGCACAGATTTTTTGACCAAATAAAAATTCTTCGTCTCTAGGAAATCGTCTCAGGCGACAGAGACGGTTTTAAGATATATCGTATTTGGAGATACTCCGATCGATAACATGACCCAAATTCTTGGTTTTTCTGTGTCTGGTCTTTTCTATAGATTGTCTGGATCTTCCCAAGTTTAGGATGACGAAAGAAGTACAGGCTGTGTGTCATGACGAGGCAGCAACTGAAGTGCGTGGCATCTCGCACCGCCAGGCAGACATGGTGGTTATGGCAAATCTTAATGCAATTTTTGTCTCTATAAACGCTTGTGCATCAGTGAGGTAAATTTTTTGTCGAAAAAGAAAAAAGAACAGGGCAGATATTCTTTTGTTTACATTCTAAAGCTTAAATTATGTTACATAGTGTGTCTAAGTACTTTTATTCCAGGAAATTTTAACAATGATACGTACTTGGCCAACAGCTTGAGGAAAAAACAGGGTCATAGTCTGCCTCATGATGTTGTAGTAGCAAGTGAGGAAGAAAACATTCTCCACAGAGATGCGGTTCACAAAGGTGACGTAGAGAAGAACAGTGATAAATATGCTGAAGCGCGCCGTGAACATAATGAAGGACATTATCACGCCACGAATGTACGACGTCATTTTGATACTTCGTATTTCTTGACTGAAGCATAATAATTAATTTAAATGAGTTTATTTGGTTTGTTTGTGTTTTAGGATTTTCATAAATATTTTATTAAGACACATTACATCGCAGGGAACATGTCTATTATTAACTATGTCTCAGTTGTAAGAAATTGCTTTGTTTTAATTTTGTACATATGTATATTATTTATTACTTAACCGGCACTACGCTCACCGTCATCGCTATCGTGATGAGAATGGGCATTCCGGCCTATGTTCAGTAGTGAACTTGAACAGGCTGGTGATGATGTTTTGTTATTTTCCATTAGGTACTTTTATATTATTTACGGGGGAACTTTTTTTATTTTTATTTAAAAACTTTATTGCTTACACCCCTTATAATTTGAGGTGACAAAGGGCGGACTTAATGCCTATTGGCATTCTCTGAAAGTCAACCCATGGGTTGGTGAGATAGCCGTAGCAGATGTATTTATTTAGTAAATTAACTAAGTAATAAAATTATTTTAAAATAACTATAAACAAATATAAATAAATATAATAAAATTAATGAATAAAAATATGAAATAATACACATGATATACATAATAATATAGTATTTTATATTATATACTATTATTATATATGTAGATAGATAAATAAATATGACATAATAATAAATAAATAAATCCATTTAAATTTAAATAATGTTCTTTAACAAATTTTTTAAAAGAGTTCCTGCTTGCCGAGGGTAGTGCTGCCTTTATCTCTAATACATAAAAAAAAGAGGATGCGCACGAGCTTTCACTCGGCAGCTGCCTTCTTCTTCTTCGAACAGCAGCTATCTTGTGTTCTTACCTGTTCTACTCTTCTGTTCAAATATGGGCCATTTTCGTTCGGTGAGTCAGGTAACCGGAGGCCCACTCCCTCTCCTCGTCCTCCCTCCCAAATACCCTTAAAGGCCGGCAACACACCTGCAGCTCCTCTGATGTTGCAGATGTACGTGGACGACGACGTAATCACTTACCATCAGGTGAACCGCGTGCTTGTTTACCGCCTTTCCCATAAAAAAAATTGAGTATTGGACCACTTTTTTTCAGTGAACTCTTTATCACTGTGTTGGCATTATTTCTAATATAATTTTGTATAATAAAAATATCGATGAGTGTTAGTTACGAATACCCAATCACCTGTTTGTACCTTGTGCAATCACGCCTCTATTTTTTTATATAGGTATCCTGTTTTTATCTGTTAACTTACAACTTGTACTCTCGATTTGTAAAAAATATTTAAATTGAAGTCAAATCGGAGAGTTACTCTTAGTCTACGTCTTAGACTACGAGTAGATTATTCCAGATAAACGTAAAAACATTCATAAAATAAACAAGAGATTCAACAATTAATAATCAATAATTTACTTACCGTCTTACAATATCTATAATTTTCCGGAAAGGCGCCTCCCATGTGTACATTTTAATCACTTCTATCCCCATTACGATTTCTTTCATTAATTTCACTCTTTCATCCGATTTGATAGCGGTTTTGCTTCGGTAAAAGGCAGTGGCAGTTCCAAGAAATACTAAAAGAAGAAATCAGAATGGTGTAATAATTCAATAACAATAATAATATACATACGCATTATTGCATTTGAGCATTGAGCCACCTACGATGAATTTACACACGATGTTATTGTTTTAATAATATTGCATTCAGCTAGCTTTCCACGAGCAGGATGATTTTTTTTTTTAAATGATAATTCTTAATAGTATTATTTGTTACTGTTTGGTAAATAATTATCTTCATGTTCCTAAAACAACCTACATAGAGAGATCTTTACTCATAAATGGCCAGGCTTTTTCAGTTCACTGGTAGGTATATAGTAATAATAATACACTATAAGTTTGATATACATATTTGTCTTATGTCTCTTACTTTGAAAAGGTACAACAGCAATAACGATCAGCGCTCCATACACCGCCGGCATACCCATTTCTCTATACAAGTATACAGTCATTAACTAGAATATAAAAATAGCAAATTATAAAATATTCATTACTTAAGCCTTAAACTTATAGAGAAATACGAAGCAAATTTTACCATAGTTTCAAGAGGCCCTATCCAAAGGTAATGAATAAATGAGGGGCCTGTGTCGAATCGATTAACGTCGTTCGCCATAAGGTTTACTACAAGCCCTGCACTTCGTTCCGACATCGATTGTAGGCTGACTTTTAAGGACTGTAATTAAAAATGGCATTGTAAATATAATTAAATAGTAAAAATACAAAGCATACATAAATAATCGTGAAGTTCGGTCGGTTGGTACCATCTTTCAATCCAGTATGATGATGTTTATTAATAAATATGCTGTAGTAGTATGCTGTGTAGTTCTTTGAGCCGTTTGTAACACATTAATATATTTACTTTACAATGCACATTTTGATTTTACTATTATAGTGCCTCCTTGCTTCTGATTACCTTTATTTTATTTAGCAAAATACATTATACTTACGATGTAGTCTAATCAGTATTTCGTCTTAGTCTAAAAAATTCAATGTTTTAATTAGTTTTTTTTTTATGAAAAATAGGCTTGTGTTTAACCTCAATCTTGCCCGATGGAAATCTTTTTGTCCATACCTAAACTACCTAACTTCGCTAAAAATACAATTATAAAAATTTTAATAAATAATTTCTAAATCATAATTCAATAACTATGTTTATCAATAAACGTACAGGTAAGTATGTTTAATAATATAATAATAAATAGCTTCATTTCTATATTTCGAAAGTATTTGTTTCTAATTTCTTGGAGCTGTTAACCAATCCAAATTTTAAAGACAAAACGTTTTAGACAATCATATTATTTCATTAGAAAGTACTTTCGTTTGAATAGTTACGAAAGATTTTTTTTTATTTTCGTCACAATAAGGATGAAAACTAACATCAAATTCTCATTATCTTTCTCCTAAATGTTACTCTGTGCGTGAAGCTAAGCTAGCTGGAGTGAAAAGCCATCGGCAATGGTGACCATCTACTCCCTGTCGATTTTGATGATGGTAAGAACATAATATGATACCTATGACTGTTAGTGTTACCTATTAAAATGCCAATAGCGCAGCGCCATTACCTTGAACCGTAACTATCCTCGCAAATAGAGATATTCACCTATCGACGCTTTACATTATCAGATATAAGAGCCATTTAATATGATTACTCGAAAACCAGAATTAAGATGTAGAATGTAGATACATCACAAATGTTATAAGCGTGGTAGAGCCAAGCGGCGGCTTTTGCTGCTGCTCGAATGGGCTGGCTCGACCGCGTTGGTACCACGGCCTCGCAGAATACCGACATGAAGTAGAGGCATCTTGTGCTTCTGCGTTTCGTTCGGTGAGTGAGGTAACCGGAGGCCCACTCCCCCTCCCTATTCCCCTCCTTTTGCCTCCCATTTTTACCTTTAAAATTCAAGCTTGAATTATAACTTCAATAAATGCAATGTCCTTCTGGCCGATTTCGACACCGGCTACAACTTCCGAATAGTATCGGTATTTGTTAAGTACGCAGAACATCATAGTGGCGCTAATGAACGCGCACAGAAACACTCGATGGTCTACTTTCCCGTATCCAACCTAAAGCTTATGCGTTAAGATTGGAGTATCAGAATCAGTGGGACGCAGCACTACACCACAGAACAATATAACAACAAAACATTATTATTTGCACAAACATTGCCATTGGCTGGGGTTCAAACACAGTACTCATGGTTTATCGGTCGGGTACGCTAACTAGTAAGCCAAGTTGTTAATTCCGACAATATTCCAGCTATGATAAAGGTGCAATCTGTTGTAACAGACTGTATATAATAATAATATCAACGCGTTACAAAAAAAAGTTGATTTAATTTTAATAAAATAAACTTAATGTAAGTTTTAGCATTTTGTCGTATACCTTTCTGTAAATAAGACTGCATAAGCCAACTCTCATTTTCATTCCGAGGTGCATAACACCCATCATAAATGGATGCGCCACCATAACATTCGCAGTACTGCAGAATACAACACCAAACGCAAAAAATACTGCCTCTCCCCAAAGCACTCCGCTCTCTCTATCGTAGTAGGAAAACAACCGAGAAAAATACGTAGAATCAACCCTGTAAATAAATCATGCTTCGTTCCATCTTACAATATTCAGAGTTTCATAATATTAGTTTAATTGATGGTGCAATGTCAAGCATGCTTACGTGCTATTGTATAAATCCTGAGCGGGACTGTAATATCGTAGTAACAGACCCAGAAAAAGCGGTTGTTGTAATCTGTTACAAAAGAAAATAGTACAACGTAAGTAATGGTATTACATAATAAACACAGAAACAGACATCTACGAATTAAATAGAAACAGTCTGAATTTTACGCAATAAATTAAACGCACGTGAAAAATTTCTTATTACTTAATAACTTAACAGCCTAATAATGAATATACTAGCGTCCAGTATTATGGAGCTTATATTATAGAATTTTGAGACAACTACAGACTTGATATGCTTCTCAAACTTAATTTTATAACTTTTCCGACACTGAACGTTCGTTTTTTTGACTGATTAGATAAATTACAAACCGTATTAGAAACTCCATAGCTGCAAGTATCAATCCATAAAGCATTAGTTCAGCACCGAACACTTTCATTAGTACTCTCCATAAACTAGGTTTGACATCATCACCACTTTCGCAGCTATTCTGCAGTTCATGCTCCCATGCGTTTTGCATTGAGTCACCTATTCAAAACAGTAATTAAATTTTATTTTGATTGCTTAATATACAAAGTTTTGTGTCTTAAGAAAGCATATACACCTTGAAACTGGCTATTTATCAAAAATAAAACTAAAAAATGAATCCTTAAAGTTATAACTAAACCATGTCACCAAAAGTGCACTTTGGAAGTGCAGCTGACAACGGCACGGATAATCAATATCATTCTTTTAAGTATTTACATTATCTATTTCAGAAGGCTGTGACTATAAGTAAGTAAAAGATTAAAAAAGATGGTCAATTACAAGGAAAACCAGCGCTTAACTTCATTCATTACTTATATTAACCGAATGTAAAATGCAGAAAATCTGCCACCTCTTCTCATCCTATGGGTGTCGTAAGAGTCGACAAAGGAAAGTCTGAAAAATCTCATGGCAGCCTACAGATGGCGGAATATCCACCTTGAAAAACGCCCAAAAATATGCAGACCGTTAACGAGTAGCACCGTTTACAATGCGACGTATCTGGTACTGCGAGCGATAATTCGCCCGCGCGGTTTGGTGATAATACGGCAAAAATGGAAAGGTCTGTTAAAGAAATAGTAATAATTACTTCAGAAAAAAAAATCTGACTATCAGTAGTGAATCCTATCTAAGGACGGACGTCATAGAGATCTTCTTTTTGCATTTGTATAATATAATATCATTGCGGGACACAAAAAAAAATATTTCTCTCACCTAAAGTATCAGAACGGTGTTCAGGCAAGGGGGCGTATAAATCATTCTCTCGTATATCGCGGCTGTAACCTAACATGAACGTTTCTAGGGTCCAGCTACAAAAAAGAAAAATTTATCAGTTCACGAAGTTTTCCTAACGTCTTTGGAATTTCTCGACACTTACCCAAATGTTAAAACTGAAAACAGATTCGCTTTACATCGAGGATTTATTTTTCTGCATTGTTTTGGTCCGGTATCCATATTTCAAAGGTAATAAACAATATGTGTCCAACAAGGTTGTTGAACGCGAAATAATGTCATTACGATATAAAAATCATGTTGGCCGTGTAAAAGACCTAATATAAAACTACAATAGAAGTGTTAAAAATGAATCTTAAGGTACCTATTAAGTTTGAAGTTCTGATAGGTTGGTAGTCTGATATTCCTATCTAGTATGGTGTATACCACCATAATAAGAGTCAGTAATATATCTTTTGGCATAAACAGAAACTTTTTATCTAATCATCAGGCCCATGTTTCCATTTCATTCGTTTTCCCATCTTATTTCACTTTAGGCTTGAAAATTCTCGGAATGCGTAAATCAAGCACATGCATATTTTCATAATCAATTCAAATGTTTTCATTACATCGATACGTAATGGTTATATTATAAACTTACCGCTAAATTTTTGAACATTTTCTTCAGCAACCTCTAAACATTCTAGAAAGACATGGCGTAGTCGCCGTGTTTAGGAAGCGCGTTGGCAATCAATGCACCAGACACCTCGTACCTTATTCATCATTATAGCTTCTCACATGATAACTGATCATAGGCATCCCCAAAAGCCATCTACGCCTTCTAGCCGTCAGATCAAGTATGGACTACAAATAACAGTTTCAGTACTCGGTGTTCGTCCATGTGCAATTTATTTATGTAAACTGCCGCCGCGACTTAGGAGAAATTCTTATAGTGATGGTAAAATTTTATTCTAAAAAAAAAATACTGTAATAAAGAAATCTAAAACGTTCTATTTAATACCTTATCTCATTGCCTATTGTGTTCAGTAGGTTACTGTTAAAGACAATATAAACCTAAATGATAAATACGTGACATTATATTACAATCCGTTATGTTTGATACAGAATTACAAATATCAATGTTGTTCAAAAACCTGAGAGAGAAGAAGTTTAGCGTTTGTTTCATTATTATACTTAATTATCTTATCTAGATCACATAATAAGTTTCGTTTAGACAAAATGTTCCTTAAAAGTGAGAATATATGATATCACGAGAAGTAAATTGTAACACATAATCAATAAGTACTTCTCATAATTATTATTTTAAGACATTATTGAGGATTCACAATTCAACAGATCACGCAATGGTTATAAATATTAATTAAACAAAAATTCTCTATAAACTGTAAAAGATTATTTTTATATCATAAGGTATAATAGTTCGCTATGTATATGATTTAGCTTTTCAATTTATAATTATTTGTAATAAGTTGTTTGTAACATTAAGTAATAAAACATTTTGAAATATTATTAATCTATAAAACCACCGGTTCTTCAAAGAAAAGTATGTTTAAAACAATGAATCGATTATTGGCGCTAGTTTTATTCGTAACGGTGTGTTGTGGAGTAAGATTTTTGTTGTTTTTATAACGTAGTAGAATATTATAATATTATATATAATATCCTTATTATGTGGTAATTTTTCAGGTAGCCTACGGACAATGCTTGTCACGCTATCCCCAATACGTTTCTCTGGATCCACTGCTGCCATCAACTCCACCGCCTACCGATATCAATACTTTGCTACAGCTTGCATCTTTAGTAAATAAAATCGAGAACAGTGATAAGAATGATCGATTTAGTACAGAAGATATAATTAGCAAGTTGATTGACGCACTCATCTTGGTTGCAACGAAAAATAAAGGGAACTCAAAGGGAGATCTACTTAACATAGAGCTGGGGGGCAACGATCTTCTTAGCCTTCTTTAATATTTTTTTTTGTTTTCCGGGAAAAACCATGTGAATGTTGTTTTGTACAAAATTCTATAGAATTGTTTTCTTCTATGATGTATATTATTCATGTTATTAAATAAAATACACACTTTTGATTAATTAATTTGTAGTATTTTTATTTGAAAAGTAAGAAATATTTTTAAGGAGATGGTACTGCATTTTCAATAGTTATGAATTTCAAACCTATACAAACAAATCACTTTATTTGACTATAAAAAAATATTTTAAAACTTTTAAAACAACTTTACACAACTTATTTATATAAGTGACACAAACTTATTAATATAAGTCAACATATTAGAAACTACATGTTTTAGTCCCCTGAGGCTACAGAGTAATGGCACATGGCTACCCTATAAGTTCTAACTCTTCTACATTAAATTATAAATATTTTCAATAAAGAAAGTTATTTTTTTTACTCGATTTTTAGCGTTGTCAGGATTCATAATTATATCTGACTTTGTCGAGATCATATGTGAATATGGCTACAGCGGACTCCTTGAAAGGAAATTAATAATCCTTTATTATAGGATAAGTTTTACAGCTCTTGGCAAATCGAAACACGTCACATCTATTTCATTATATGAAAATTCAATAAATTATAATATTTTGAAATATTTTTTCACGTTATTTGTAAACATGAATATGAAATAAATTGCTTTATCTAAACGCTAAGAGACAATTATAACTACGTGACATCAATATCAAAAATTAAAGTTTTGAGATTATTTACTTAATAATATGTGTTCCTTGGGAACAAAGTATAACGGCAATAAATAGTCGTCATGTTATTATTAATGTCTTTATTTAATTGTTTACTACTATTTGTTAGTCACAGTACAGAACCGGTAATCAAGTGATTAAAGCGTAATACATAAACATATCCCTTTGTGTCGAAATATTTATAGTAAAACATAATATATAAAGGAATTGTTTAGAGACCATCACCAGTCACAAAGTAAAAATGGCTGGAGTAATATATTACCTACTTTCTTTAATATTGGTGGCGTCTCTTTTTGAGGTGAGTTAAAAGTTAAGAAAATAACTTGCACGTTTCAAATTTTATTTATTTGGCGATTTCTTGCACAGCTTAATTATTTAATTTTGACAACTGCGTACCTCACTCCTGAGTTCAGGGTTCTGAGTTCGAGTCCCAGCCAAAGTCAATATTTATACAAAACACTAAATATAGGTTTTCGGGTCTGTTTGTGTTGTGTTGCGTCCCATGTTTCTGATACTGCATCTGCTTCTTTCTCCGATCTTGTCGCACAAGCTTTATATCGGATACGGGAAGGGAAATTAGACAGAGTTCCTCTGTGTTTGCGTGCCGAAGCACTGTAATACTTCTGCGTATTTTCCGAAGTTATCTCCGTCGTCGAAATCGGCCAGGACTACATTATAAGCGAAATATATTATTTAATCAATATTAATTAAGGGATGCATCTTTAAAAGTGAAGTTATTGACATTAAATTTCAGATAGATATTACAGATTGCTTCTTCTAGAGTAAGGTAGCCTACCTTCTTATATAATAACTTAATTTCTGGCAACTACAATCACAGATCAAATAGGTAGTAGTATTTTATTCCAACTTCCTTCATCGTAATATTATTAAAATGATTTTGAAATTACTTCATTCTAAACGCTACATATCGAAAGTAGTTCTTGTAGAGAATTGAAGATTTGAGAAATGAAGTCAATAGTTTTTATGAACTTCTTAAGTTGCGAAAGGTTTTTTTGCTCAATTTTGGACACTGTCAAAAATAATGTCAATTAATTTAAAAAAATTGGCTTTAAATAATTTTCTAATTATACCTCATACATACCCTACATGGAACTAAAAAATAATTCGAAACATAACAAAAAATAAGCTCTGACGACCGTATACCCAATATTAGGGTGGTCACAGGACATTTTTATTCTTTTCAGTCCGCTTTACACCAGACCTTATTTGGGACAACTTGGTGAGCCAGTCGCCGTCTTAGTGTCTAACTCTACTATACAAAACGTACGTAACTTAAATTTATTGGTACGTACACAGAGGACCGAACTTTAGTCGCCTGATCCGGATGCAGGTCCCCTAACCACTCGGCTATGGCGGTCTCCTAAATTTGTGCTCAATTTCAAGAGAATACGAATAGTAGTAACCTTTGAAAAATGTAACATAAGCATCCCTTTGACTGTATAGGCAAGGAACCCTAAACATATTAGAAACCCATATAAAAATATGAAATTTGAATTTAATTAAGGGCCATATGCAAATAATTATGCATTTTAGGAAAAAAAAGTAACTTTTTAAGTGTTTCAAAAATACAAACCCACTTACATAAAACGGTGAGCATTTAAGGGGGTTGTTCATTTAACTTGTAGATGCAACAAATTTGTGGTTTTTGTTTTTGATTTGGGGAATACGATTCAGTCACCACTTTTAGTGGTAGTCGATAGTTTGTTACTCGAAACTGGAAAAAATAATAAGAGAGAAGGTTTTCAAGAATTTACCCGTAGTTTAGTACATTTTTATAAATTTTCAGATGTCCGAAGCTCAATGCTTAGGTCGTAGACCGTGTCCATCATCGTGCGGCTTCGACGATATAAATGTTTTACTAACGCTAGCACGTGCTCTTGACGAAACCGAAACCACGAGGTCACCGTGCCGAAACGGTATCGACGTAGAAGAAATAATTATGAAATTAATCAATGCACTGGTGTATACAACTATTACCAGCAGTAACAACGGTGGTGGTGGTAGAGGGAACAATGGAGGATCAGGTGGGTCCGGAGGAACAGGCGGTCGAGGAGGCAATGGCGGTAGCGGTGGTAATGGTAATCAAAACAAATCTGGCGATGGATTGATCGACTTGGGTTTGCTTAACCCAAACGACCCCGACAACATATTGAAACTAGAAATTGCAAAACAAAAACTACTCGGAGTTGGATTGGGTGATACGAGTAATAACTAAAGTTTAACAACAATGGTATTTAAATAATAATATAATAATTGTGCTAAAATGATTTGCAATTTAAATTAATTAAAATTCAAATAAAATTAATTGAATGGAATACAGGAAGAATAATAATGCTTACATTTATAAATATCAGACGAAAAGTTAAAACTGTCCGCATTTTAATACGTCCCTTACAAACCAGGTGAATTGCAAGATGTATTAGAATTTTATTCAAATTTATTCCTAAACTTCATAATTAGTGGTAGTTCCTTTCTTGACTTGTGAAACAGAATTTATTATTGTTATCGGCACAATAATATCAAATAACTTTGATTCAATTATTAAAATGTTTTACTAAAATAAGTGTTTTTGGTTTATTTGATATGTTAAAATATTCCTATGAAACATTCAACCGCCATGGCTCGAAGGAGAGGGCACTACTACGTCGTAAGTTTTGAGTTCGAACCTGGTCTAATAAACAGCGAAATCCAGAAATAACGGCTTTGTATGTATTTATGTTAACTTGTGTATCTCTCACAAACAAACACATTCTAACCACCTGACACTTATTCTTCTATAGGAAAGGATAATCAAAAAATAGCCATTATTTGACGAAAGAAATTCAGATTTCGTTCATCAATTGTCATTTTTTTTTAAATCAACGTCAGCTTCAATCAACAATTTGTTAGTTTTATTCAGTTAATTTGATTTGAAGATTTGAACACATACTAGTTTCCATTACTACATTAGAGCCCAACCGAAGATAGCTCGAAGATAATTTTGAGTTAATGAACTTAAATTTTATAATGCCACATATATTTCGCATTACTATTCACTTACAGCACCAATTTAAACTCATATGAGTATTAAAAAAAGATTTAAATTAAGCACGTAAGAAAATTATTATATGTCGTCTGGAATATTGACACCCCTGAGGTACTAAGATGGAATACATCACAGCCTGCAATTATACTGGCTGATTACATACTTTGAACCGGACTTTGTGGATTCACTGCTGATTGGATAAAACGGTTGTGGCCTCAATAACGCAGCCTCAAGAATCGACGAAGCTGTAAAAGTTAAAACGGCTAAGAGCACTAAGCACACTCGAATGGGCCGACTCGTCCGGGTTGGTATCACGGCCTCGCAGAAATCGGCGTGAAGTAGAGGCATCTTGTGCTTCTGCGTTTCGTTCGGTGAGAGAGGTAACCGGAGGCCCACTCCCTATCCCCATCCCCCTTCTCATCCTCCCTCCCATCTCGCAAATACCCTTAAAGGACGACAACGCACATGCAACAACTCTGGTGTTGCAGATGTACGTGGGCGACGGTAATCATTTACCATCAGGTGAACCGCTTGCTTGTTTGCCGCCTTTTTCATAAAAAATAAACCTACCCAGACGACTCGTAGGCAGAAAAGGAGCCTACCATCTAGTATAGTTTTGATACATTTATTAATAAATGTGATGTGAAACAAGTTCATGTGGTTTATAATAAGTTAAAGTTTAGCGCGAGCACCCGCCCTGCCTGCCGCTCTTGCCCTATTGGGTTGCAGTAAAGTGAAACAGCCATATTATTTGCAAAAGTTTTGCATAAAACTTTACTATAAGCTGTTTGTCGGGAGATTTTGTATTTGTTCGAGAGTCGGAACGTTATATTAAATTTCGGGTGGCAACCTTAAGTACGGATATAAAAAAAAGTATTTATTTTAATAGATGATGGATACGGATCATAGTCCATTGTCGTAGTCAGCTTTTCTTAAAAATCTTGTTCAAGTAAAACTCTGATTATTTGAGCTGTTTGAGCTTTTTATTGTAATAACTATGACTAGTGTGTAGATAGTGAATAGACAGTCCTACAAATATGACGGATTCTACAGGAGTTATAGAACAGTATAAAGAATAGTAAGAAAATCATCAGTAGTAGCAGTAAGAATCAGTTAGTCTCTTTCTGTGGAAGCCACATTTAATCAAAACTTGTTTATTATAACAACACATAGTAGGAAAAAAATGAAATTAAACTACTTATATTGCCCAATAATCCAAATAAAACTTCCTTAATTTTGGAGGCGACTGGCTGAGTATGGTTAAAGTAGTGTAAACCCATCTGTTCCGAGTTATCAACCGTTTACTAAACAACAGTTTCTTTACTACGAAGAACTATATTAAGTTCTTCGTGCGAAAGTAACTGATACGCAAAACTGTCTTTCGCATCGAATGCCTGATTAACTAACGGCGGTTGATCGTGTTAAGCTCTGATCCCGTAAAGTCCTCGATTATTGCTCTAAGCCATTTTTTTAATATCAAACTGACCTGTTTGTCTGTGAAACAGACTCAGGGTCTCTCTTTAAAAATACTTTCGCTTCTCTTTAAAAATAAGTATACAAACTTCATTTGATTGTTCGTTGATCCAAATCTTATATAATCTACGGATATAAAATCAAATGAGTTTGGTATACTTCTGGTTTATGAATGAAATATGTAGGTACGCTGTGGTAATATAGGCGGCATTATACTTATAAAGATAACGTTTTCAATTTAATCACCGTAGGAACTACGGAAGCGGTGTATTAGGTCTACCAGCATCTGATGGCAAAAAGGGAAAAAAGAAATTGACGCTAGCAATACTGGGGAAATTGGAGTAAAACGTTTTGATACTTTTTTTTCCTTATAGCGGCTGATTCTGTGTGTGATACATGCAAATATAAAAATTTATCCAACGATCAAGGATAATTTTTGAAAATCTTACTGTGGCGAATGTGGGGTTCGAAATTTAGATGAAAACTCAAATTACTCTGTTCATGAGTTTATTAATTAATTATAGGCTATCAGAACTTGAAAATGGTTCCAAATACTGCACATTCATAAAAAAGTCATCATCGGAAGAGGAAGACGAGGAAGACGCAGTATTTATGATAAACGTTCCTCCTGCATCTCAATTAATCGATCTTGTTCTATGAACTGATTTTGAATTTTTATTACATGTTCACAAGATTTTCGCCATTGATCGATCCCTATTTGATAAAAAGCTTCTTCTGTTAAAGATTTTATATCACTTGCAGGTCTATTGACGTTTTTACCCGCAACTTTTTGTTTCATTATTCCCCAGATTAATTCTATGTGGTTTAACGTACAATGATATGGTGGGAGCCTCAAGACTTCGTGGCCGTGTGATTTTAAAATCTCATCTATCTGCTATTTAGGTTCAGACTTATGATTTTTCACTGCTTCCAGTAATTTACATTTACGCCAATTATCGTCGTAAGGGATATTGTTTGACGCCATTCTTTTATAACAGCAATGCGGTCGGCTTGTGTAGGCGGTTTGTTTAATTGTACAGAATGGTACTTGGCGTTGTCCATGACAATTAGAGAAGGTTTTGTAAGGTTGGGAATCAACTTCTCCGTAACCCATTTTGTAAAGTTATCTTTATTCATATCATGGTGGTAGTCAGCAGATGTACTCTTCGACCTATACACCAAACAACAGTTTGGCACAAAACCATTTTCTCCACCAGCATGTACAATGATCCATCTAGGCCCCGCCGAAATACTTTTAGATGGGCCTGCAATATCTTTATTTTGCCAGCATTTGTTCACTGAACATGAACTGTGTATGTAGGTTTCATCTAAATAAACCACATCTGGCTTATCATCGGCTTCTCGATTCTTTTGCATACGCTCCAAATACTTGAATCTGTGTATCTTTATGTCATGTCGCTCCATTCAAATAGTCCTTTTTGATTGGCACTTCACGAATTCGAATCCGATGTCTTTCAAAATAAGTCTGAAGACAAAATAAGATTGTTATTTTTAGATTACTGTGTTTTTAGATTATATTCAAACTGAAAGAAAATGAAATTCATTTTTGTTACCTTAATGATTCTCTTCCTCCATTGAAATTGATTTCCTCCCGAAGAATTTGTAGCAATTTCATGACAGTGGGTATTTCTTTTCGTACAGTGTAAAATTAATTTATCTTGTTTCTGATCAAATCTAAATCAAAACTATCCAAGGTTATTTTTTGCCACCTTTCCTCTTTTTACCGGGCGAACTAAATACGCAGAGGCGTTAGATCTGCCTTCAGCAACAATTCGTCTTATGGTAGTATTAGAAACCCCTGAAATAAACCAAAGTTTAGTATACATAATATTATACACGAAAAATGCAATAAACAAAAGTATCAAGACGTGTCATTCCTACTAACCAGTCAACGCTTGCACATGGCTCAATATCGATGATTGTGTTTGTTCTGCACCTTGTTCATCAAGTATTCTTTGATAAACATTGAAAACAATATTTATTGCTTGCAATCGAAGAGGTTTTTTCGACATTTTCACCACTTTTTAAAGGAAATTTAAACCCAAACCAAAAACAATTCCTCGAAATTTCAGTTGACAGATGCCTTTTTTTTGCCATATGAAAATCGCTATTTTTTAAACTTTTTTTTGCCATCAGATCCTGGTAGACCTATAGTATGTAATATCATTATACCTAGGTAGGTTTTAAGTAGTAAGTAGTTCTAAAATAAAGATTTAATCCTGCGCTTACTTACCTACCTGGCTCACATCAAAATAGCTAGAATTTTTATTAAGCTTGAATGAAAACTATAATTGTGAAAACTATATTTAAGTATATCGCAACTACGGTATTTTATTCTTTAGCGTGCGCAATATTTTCCTGCATAATTTCTGACAAAAATATTCCCTTTTAGTTTAAAAATAATGTACCTAATATAAGAAACTCTTCGTTTCATGAACACCAGCTGACAAATTTAATGTTTAATGTAGATAATAAGTAGACAACAAAAACTAATTTTAAAAACCACTATTTTAGTGGTAGTATTTTAATTGTAACTTAATAAAATATATTACGTAATTTATTTTACCAATGTTCTATCGTTACTTCTTACGTAAATTAAATAGGGCTAAGCGTTTCAATATGCATTTTAGGTTTACCTTCTTTCAGCGAGCCTGATAAGTTTCATGTGCTTATTAAGTGTGTAAAATTATTCATAATTCTAAGAATAAAACAAGCAAGAAACTTTTGTTGTAGACTTTATATTATAGCCAGTGCCAAAAATAAATTGTGTTAATAAACAGCATCAAACAGTGTGACCATTAGCGGCAGATTTCTGCTATTTGGGCAGATTTGGCGGTTGTGTATATTGAAAATACTTGCGTCCGTACCGTACACTTAAAATGAAAATTACTGAACAGATGTCTGAATAAACATGTAGCTTTCATCATAACAGTCTAAGAATGTATAAAGGAATACTGAGACTGTGTCCTGCAAACCATCGAACGAAATGATTAAGAATCTGGTATTAAAATCAATGCTTGATGAAAAGGTAGAACAATATAAAATAACTATTGACGCATAATCGCATGTTTATTCGTTAGTTATTTTGAGTCATACACCGACACCGTGTAACAATAATTTGAGATGAAAACGATTTAAGTTAGTTAAAGTTCTTTGAAATAGGTTTTTTTGTCATACCTAAAGTAACATGGCATTTTCTTAGGTAGATTTCAATTAGTATAGGGCATAGAGCAGATTCTCTATTTTCAGGATGGTCATACTAATCAAATGACAACTGAATTGACAAATGACATTCTGAGCCGTTAATATTTTGATATTTTGGTTTTGTTTTACTTCATTGGTATAACAATACAATTAAAAGATAATGACGTTGTTTTTACTTTGTTTCTAAATAGAACCTTCTCTGAACAGATGTCACGATGACTTCTGAAGTTGATTCTTTACAAACAAATGAATTTTTACACAGGAGAAAGTTGAGGCTGCAGCAGGTTTTGTTTGGCATAAATTCGTTGAAATAATATACAACGACAATAAAATTATAACTTTTAGGAACGTATCATTTTAGGTTCGGGAACAATCAAAAGAAATTGCCAAGAAAATTCGACAGCGTGCTAAAGTTGAAACTTTGCGACAAGTTAAAGAAGTTGATACAAAGAAAGAAAAGGAGTATCTTGAATGCCAAAAGAATTTCGTCAATCGATTGCAAGAAATATATACGAACGGCTTACAGAATGTTGGCGTAGGCCATAAGCATGCCTCTGAACATTTTGAACAAGGTATTTGAAAAATACTCTATTTTGATTTCATATATGTAGTATTATGTTACGATTGATGGTTCGTGCTTAATTTCTTATCAAAAAACTTTTAATACAAATTTTAAACCCACTTTCAAAGTTCCGTACCAGCAAAATCAAATTTAGTAGACCTATGACCTTCTTTTGTATATATTTTTTTTGACATATAAATATATTTAAAAATAGTGCAATGCAACTTAAGCTGGTTGTGCTTTGAGCTACTGTTTACTTCTAGATGTTGATCAGAAGCTTGATAAATCAAAATTGAGAGGAAAAGAAGCAGTGGCTGCAGTAAGAAGAAAGAAGCAAGAAATATTAAATAAGAATAAGCAATTATTAGATAGAAAACTGCAGGCTAGGTAAGTGTTCATCTCTGTTCATATATCATATAAATCATCATATAAATATAGTACATTAGGGAAAGGTTTTTATCCAAATATTAATCTCACTTGCTAGACTAGTGGTGGGGAGAAGTGTCAGAGTGTGAGCCTAAAGAGCCATGGTGCAAATCTTCCGTGCATGACATGACTGCTTATCTTGGCAATTTCATAGAAAGGTCTGTGTCCCGCAGTGGACTTAGACAGACTGCTAAAAAAATATACCAAATTATGGTTAAGAAGTTACTCGAGCTCGATAAAAGCAATTATTTTTATTAAGTATTCAATAAAGCATTTATTAGGGAGTCAATATTGGGGTTTTTATCTCTATTAAGATCTTTTCATATAAAATTTTACTTTTCATCACATATGCCAAAGTCTTATACTACATCTTTGAATATATGTAATCAATATTAAATGTTATAAAAAATTCTAGAGAGGCTGCTAATGAACTAAGCAGAGAGAAATCAACTACAGTTGTTAAACACCTTCAAAAATTAGCTAAAGACTGTATAGTACCTAATAATAACGATGATACCCAAAATTCCAAACATACAACTGATACTGTTAAAAAAGTTGACATGGCCACGCAATCAAATTTAGATGAACCATTAAGTGATATCCAAGCAGATGTACCCTTATTGCTGTTGCCAGATAATGAAACTATCAGGGAAGAGGCAAATGATGTAGGAGAAAAATTGGACAAAAGCAAAAGACCAAATCTTTTTGCACTTAGTGATGAAATGCCATCAAGTTTACGTGGTGGTTTATCCAGTATTTCTAAGGAAGTTTCACATGTTAAGCCATCCCTCACATTAGTTTCTGAATATTTACAAAACAGAAGACTTCGTTTAAGAGAAACTGAAACTAAACCAAATAAAAAACAATCTGAAGACTTGCAAAGTATTAAGCAAACCATATTACGGACAAGAGCATCAAAAACTGAAGGTAGTAACTATAATAATGTTTGTCAAGTTCTTGATGATGAGATTTTCTCAGTTCCAACTTGGAAAGCTGAACCAAATTGTCAGTTTTGCTCCCAAAAAAAAATAAAGCCTGTTCTTCCCCCTATCAACAGTAGAGAATTTAAATATTTTTCTAATTCCTCCATGAATAAGATTAAAGGTTCTGCAAGACCTTTGCGAAAAAATTTATATTCAAAAGTAAAAGAAGAATCCACATTTCATGTGAAAAATTACGATCTAAAGAACTATAGATTGTCAGGTGACAGACCACATTAAATACTTCATTTTTATGACTTCATATATAAAAGATTCATTATTAGGTAAAAACATTTGTTATGTATATATCATTTATAAATTTGACTGCACTTAGGTATTATTTCATATTTTTATATAGAATAGAACTTTCAATTAAAATAAATAAAAATGGTTTCTATATGAATATTTTGGGCTTCAAAACTTAATATCATAATATAGCTAACTATGAGTATTTACCATATTATCACCCGGTTTCTCAAACACTGATCAATACGAAAATTTACTTTTCATCTGTCAAATATATAATGAGTTTCTTATTGATTTGTACATACATTCCATTATAAGACTCAGAAAGGTTGACTAAGATAAATTTTGTAATTGGTGCAATGCTGTCTGCTGTTCTTTTCCTGTTAAATTACATTGACCATTTCCGGCGATTTCTGCTATAATATAAATTAATTGATATAGAACACAAATTAATATTAATTAGGTATCTTTTGTGTTACAATCATGATCATCACTATTTTTTTTTCAATAGTCACTGCGGCACATAGTCCTCTTTAGAGTTTGAAGATTTTGCTAGTACTGCAATCGCTATCTTAGCCTGCCATGGATTTTCTAACACCAGCAGAAAACCATTCCTATCACTAGTAGGGTTGGTGTAAGGTGGTGTTTTTTTAAAAACATTTTCTAATATGCTAGCTACCTTAATTTGATTTTTTATAAATGAGACATCATTCTGAGTTATCAAACAGTTAAAAGTATGATGATGTCATTTAAATTAGTAAGTTTTTCAGCCATTTTGATTTGACAATTTTGGTAGTTTAACAGCCCTGTTAGTTGAATAGGAATTGGATTGGAAACCATCCATGTATGTTACAGTAAAACGTCTTTTAAATGAAACTTGTTCTTGGTTACATAATGTAATTTTTGGATTCAAAAAGAGCGTGAATCGTTACGGAGGAGAGAGGGCCTCCGGTTACCTCAATCACCGAACGAAACGCAGATTCACAAGATGCTTCTACTTCACACCGGTATACAGCGAGATCTTGGTTCTACCCCGGTTGAATCGGCCCATTCGAGCAGGAGCAAAATCCGCAGCCTGGCTCTACCACGTATCTTGGAAAAGTATCGCCACCATGACACCAGATAGCGTGTTACAATCATCTTCACAAGAACGAAAATACAAATGTTTCGTTGATTTGATCTGTATGTAAAATAACCGTTCTAATAAAAAGGTAATTTTCCTAAATACAATTCCAAATTATGCCTTCGGAAACCCTATTTGATTTAATATTTCCGTTAACTTGTCAGTTGATCGGATATTTGATTACCGCTTGAGAAACCGGACGTAAAACATGTAGTGTATTTGTAACAAAAGAAAAGTGAAATAGACAATATTTTTGATTTTGTCTGAGAAAATCTTACCTATTTCATCTTTTTTATAGTTTTTTTTTAACTATTTTGTATTGTAATTAATATATGTATGTTTTATTTCTGATTTGCGATATAATAAATTTTATATTTGTTTTATGCATAGTACGGGGAAGTAACAAAGAAAATTCAATAAAAGCCAGTACCGCAGATAGTACAGCAACCAGAAAAAGTTCAGTAATTATGTATAACCATTCCACTCGAGATATAAGAACCATGTCTTGTGATAATGAAAATCTAGTTGTTCGTGACCATATTACTGATGATGATGCTTACTCAAAAGCTCAGAAAGAAGAAACAAACGACAATTTAAAGGAAAAGGAACTGGACAACAAAATAGCAGAGAGAAGGAATCAAATTGCCATGACAAAGGAGAATGTTGATAAAGAATATAGAGATACTTTGGCATTTTTAAATTCTTTACCTAAAGACATGTCCAATAAACCTATTGTAAGTGTAATGTACCACTTTAACATAATATGACAAAACATAGTATTTACGATTGTAATAGACTTGGTTTTTACATTACAGAAGAAAGCTTATATGGATGAAAATCGCCAGCGACAATTTAAAGAAAAACATCAATTGAAGTTACAACAAGAATTTAATAGTATAGAGAATGAAAATAGAAGACACAAGTGTAAGGTTAGTGATATAAAAGGAAAGTTAAATGGAAATATTTCCGTACATAACACTTAAATATTTTTTTTTTATTTGTTTAATGTATTTCAGAGAAAACTTCATTGGATTTAAATAAAACTGTACATTTGATACTGTAACTTTAAAAAGTTATTATTTTTTCAATTTATTTTAGAATGTGTACGATTAATTACCATAAGCTGATTCTTAAATTGCATGTTTATTTTCAGCATGTAACATCTCATATTCACAGCAGGTCAAAATCTCCTTGCAATGAAAAAGAGGATTACACTAATAAAAATTTTGAAGAGTACTCGTGGATGCCGGTACCAGAGAGGGAAGGAAACCTAGCTATTCATACAATACCTATTTTAGTTAAAGACACAAAACTCGGCAATACTGTCAAATTTAGTAAAAACGATACTTATCATGAATATAGATCAAGGCATAAACATACGCCACCTACTAAAGATATTCCTAATCCCAGTAAAGTACCAAAAAACAAATATGTAGAGACAGTGCTTATTGAGCAAAATGACAATGATTCAACAGACTGCTCATCTATCACTTCCGATTCAAGTTCAATGGAAAATTTAGTTTTAAACAGAAGAGAAAAAAAAGACGAAAGTTCGGAAGAATTTGATCCGAAGCTATCAGATGCTGACAGGATTATTATTTACAAAATCCTTAACTCGAAACATGATAAAAAGAAGAAAAATAAAAAGTTTAAATTAGTCGACAAAAGTGCAAAGAACACTGGACCTACTGAAGACGTAAAAGACGATAAATGTCCCGATAATGGTAACATGGTAATAAATGGTGAAAAAATGAAGCGAAATCCACAAAGTACTCAAAAAAATCATAATGTTATGAATAAAGTAACAAATCAGCAATTGACTGAAGGTACATTTTTTTTGATTTAGTAATGTTTAAATTTTGTTGTTCTGGGAAATGTGTTCTTACATTTCCCCGAACAACATGACAACAAACTTAGCCCTGTATTCCGCGACCGTCGGACGCTGCAAGAGGACGTGGGCCGTCGTTTCTTCCTCCTCCATACAGGCTCGGCATAGAGGGCTGTCTGTATGTAACACCTATAGTAAACAGACATTTGTTAAAATATCCATGTCCAGTTATGGTGCTACTATACGAATTTGGGGCTTATTTAGGGCGTAGTAGCATCTTGGTTATGTGATTATTAAACGTTGGAAGAGCTTCCTTAGGCTGTTTACATTCTGCCTGGTTTGTTTGGTTTTGCGCATGCTGGTTCCTAGTGCGGTTTCGTATTGGTGTGCTAACGTGCCCAAAAGGTATTGGGATGGTGGGTTCCGGTCCAATAGGGCACCGACTAGACCCGCCCCGGGAAAGCTCGTCCGCCGGATCGTTACCTCGTGAACCGCTGTGACCTTTTATCCATTGTAGGATTATATTGTTGAATTGACATACCTCGTTTACCTCGAGCCCTGACGTCATGATATTGCTATCGAGGGCTGTCGGATAGTATCCTAATATTGTATTATTTTACTTCCCTACTGGCGATTGCAATAGCCGCCTGGATTAGGTATTACCCAAGCATTCATCTTGATATACGGTGTTGTAGGCTCTTAGTGGTGTTTATATTTTAATGTTTAAATCATCCGAGAAAGTCCCGGAGCCAGTATTTGAATCCATTTTGGATCCATCAGTAAAAATTTAAACTCGCGCGGGTCTAAACCTACGATACCATGGTCTTCGTGGAGTTTAATTTTATACTTCTTGTCAAAAACAAATTGTTTTAGTGACTTCTATGTGACTAATCCAGTTCAGTTTGCTGTCCTAGAATTATCTTATATCGGTATTTAACCTGTGGTGACAGCTTCAGTTCAGTACCAGACAGTCTGGGTAGATGATGTCTGTCCAGCGCATGTTTGTGAGTGAACATCACAATTTCTGTTTTACTTGAATTTGCTGATAATCCATACTCTCTACACCAACGTTCTACAATGTGTAGTGCTGATTGAGTAAGATCACATACCACACTAGCAGATTTACTTGTGATTAGTATTGCTAATTTGTCCGATGCCAAAAAATTCATCCAATATTCTAAACCCAAATTTCACTATTCACTAATTGGGAGCAGCATCTCCAGTGAAAATTTACTAGCAATGTTCTCACATACCTCAGCATGGTGATTACGGATAAATCTTCCATGTATGGCATGTCAGATTTTGTTGGCACTTTCATGGAAAGGCCTATGCCAGCAGGCATACGGGCTAAAAAAAAATACGGGAAATGTTACCAGGCCCGAGAAATTTAGCAGGCGGTTTGGTGATTGAAACACTAGACGCCCAGAACTCAAGCAGCAGCCCATGCTCGTACAACATTTACATATCCATTACCTAATACTTACAATGATAAACCATTTATACACAGGTGTAAGAGTTGCTTTTCTTTTACTGACTTCAATCGGTAAATGCATTGCATTACATTAATTGTTGTTTTATATATTTCAGGAATCTACAGAGCAGTTAATGAAAATACGTAAGTTTTTATTGTTTTAATTATTCCTTTCATCCCATTTATGTTCCCTATTATTAATCCATAAAAACTCCCTCAGGCTGGTTAATGGTCAAATGAGTTTTTCCACTACTAATATTGAAGAATGGTACTTACCAGCAGAAAGGAGGCCATGGTGGTAAATATCATTAAACTGCTATATACGAGTACTATTATGATATTTAATAAAATCTAGGTGGGTAGGGAAGAGAGATAACTCTCACACACAAAATATTTTTTTGATTCTTTGCTCTTTACATTAGTATTGACGTCAGTCTATGAGAGCATTGTTAGTTAGGCCAGAGCCCTGTCAGTTTGCTACCTGCAGGAGAGGTCGGTTTTTGGACAAAAAGGTGCATACTTACAGTTACTTATTCAAATTAGTTCAAGATATTCCGCTTCGGTTTTCCGGTGCCAGACCATGTATATAAAAATAATGTTGTTTGACGTAATTCATTTTACTTATTATAGGGACAATATGACATCCTTGCGATTCTCCGAAAACCCAGAAACAGCCGAATATTTACGTGCAAAGGGAGAAAACATTTCAAGCCATAGATGTTGCCATTATGGTACTGAAAATAACAGAGGTACTATAAATAAATAAGTCATAAAATTCTCTGTATTTGTTTAATTCTCAGTTTTAATTTCTTAATAGTTTGTGTGCATCGCGTAATGCAAAGATTTGCTGTAATATGAACACTCGCAAGCGAATTTTCGATTGCAGTTGCATGGTTTATACCATGTATGAAATGGGTAGAATAATAGTAAGGTTATCTAAATTATTTGTATAATGTTTTTATTTCATTGAAAAACGAAAGTATGTCTGTCAGTTGCTATAATAACACATTTTTATTTTCAGGTGCTAATACTAATACTCTTCCAGCTGGTAGTGGCTGCATGGAAAGGTAAACAAAGTTTCTTTTAATTACATTTTTCTCGAGTCTTACTCTTATATTAAACCTCATATTCCTTGGTGCAATTTCTAGGCCAAATATTAATTAAATAATCACATTACTTTTTCACCAGATAGTTTATTGTTTTTTTTTAATACAACAAATGGTGCTTGAATTGTATTTGGAATTATAAGTTGTAAATAATATTTATTAATTCATTTTATTCGTACGTATTTATTTCACTATTATAGAGATTGACACTCTTATTGACATTAAAAGAAAACTTAGTACACTAGTACTAAGTTTTTATTTAACGTCTATACCGTCATCCATCCTGCATAATTAAAAAAATATGCAATTTACATTACCTAACATGAACATAAAACTTGAAAAGTGAATTTGTTTTTTTTAGACCTGTCGGCGTTAAAAATAGCCCAGTACTTCCATCAGCGGCAACATCCACGTTATCGTTTAAGACTCCTGCTTATGAAAAAACTGAAGCAATGACACATCAAAACGGTAATATAAAATTAATAGACGAAATTATTCAGGAAAATGGAAAATTTTATGTTGGAGCTTCAGGTTTCCTTAAAGATGAAGCATATGAGGTTATTATACAGTTAAGAAAAAAAGAGCTGAGTGTAAAAGATGGAGAGAAATGTAAAGATCAGGATGTAATAGCAGAGAAATCAACAATAAAACAATTTGAAAATAATACTAATTTACAACATGCTACTGCTAAAGTTTTAGCAAATGAGGACAAAACTAAAGAATCTGAACCTAAAAATAATGAAAAACAATCAGGAGTTACGAATCAAATTATTCAGCAAAAAATGCCAACACCTCCATCAGAATTCATCGATAACCAAGATGTGACAAAGATTGACTTTCATCTACTAAGAAATACCGACATCAATCAAGCCGTAGACAAGCAAATCACTAGTGAATCTGATAAACATAGCATTCATACTAATTTATGCCCAGTTCCAAAAAAAGCTACTTCTACATATACACAAACAACAAATTCTCCGATTCAGAGACCTGTATTTATGCATATGAGCTCCTCTACATCTACAGCATACATGAGCCCTCCGGAAATTATCTTGCCTAGATTCCTTAGACGAGATAACAATCTATCATGTGATGAAACATATGACTCTGCTATAGTAAATGAACCCCAAAACTTGCAACGATATGAAGAGAATAAAGCTTGTAGATGCAGACGGCATGTCAGTGCCAGGAAAAAATCATCTCATCCAGTAAACATAGTAAACGATTGTAAAACAGTAAATTACCAATTTAAAAACTTAGTCACCCCACCTAATACTGCTCGCAGTACTGACGTAGCAAGTGTATTTTCCAATAAGAATTACGAAACTTGTCCAGAAAGTTACGATTCCAAAAAACGTAGCACATGCAGCAAATGTGAAAATCATCGCAAGTATAAATACAATAAGCAAAGTAACAGAGATAAATATGTAAATCACGCACATAAACAAAGACCTAGACTGCATGAAGTATTAAGTTCTGCTTCGAATAAACACATAAGAATTGTCAAACCTAATGTGTCCAAGAGAACTTCTAAAAATGCATTGAATCCTGTTATTAAACAATATGTTAATAAACTTTTAGATCTCAACAAGGAAGGCATGAAAGCTGTAGAAATAATTAATGAAGAATGCAGTTCTGTACAAACACCTAGCAGTTCTGTTATTAATGACTCTTTAAATATAAATGCTAAATTATCACATGAGCAAAAGATATCATTGGAGCAAATCAAACATATTGTACAGGAAAAAATCATTAATGATCGTAAATTAAAAGAAAATGAAACTAATAAACGAATGCCATCAAATTCTACAACTACCATAATAAACAAGAATTATAAAATATATCCTAAATTATCTAGGCGAAAAAAACCACATAAAATTAAATCGTTAAACATTTCCAAAAAAATTTCAAAAACGCAGAAAAAAAGCGAGAATACAAAATATATCCATCCAGCTCAATCATACAAACCAACTTCATCGTCATCTTCGTTAAAAAATGATATCAGTGACCACCCGTTTCTTTTACCATCTAAAATGTCAAAGCCTAGTCAGAAAAGCTGTAAGATACCTGGAAAAAGTAACACTTCTATGAAAAGTGAAAAGATGAAAACTATTCTAAATAGTAAAAAAATATCAGAGCTTTCTACCTCACCGCCTCGACATCAATCTACTACAACGCCAATTTCTACGGATTCGGAAAACATAAGTATTCTTCAAAATAATCATGACAAGCTTGACCATCCGCCTGCTCATATATCGACACAAACAAGTGGAACATTTGATCGTGATAATAATTACATGAAAGTAGCTGAAGGTAAACTTCAAAATATGGAAAAAATTGCAGATTTGACTGAAAAATGTACTAAACGATTATCTAATCTTGCTAAAGTACTTGAAGAAGTGAGGAGACATAAGTCGTTAGTTTATAGTCAAATTACGACATCTGACTCAACATCTGATTCCGATTTAGAACGGAACAAAAAAAGTTCAAATAATAAAACTCCTCGACTAGTAAAATTTAATGAAATTCAGACTCCGTTTAATAAAATGTCTCCACATACAATAACTTCGGATGAAGAAAAAGAAAATAATGTTATTGATATTAATACATTTATTCCAATATTAACTGATATTCCAAAACCCACAAATTTTAAAACTTCGTTGCCATGCCCTCTTTTGAAACCGCCAACTAACAAAAATAACATAAATACGGAAAGTTCTCTGCTTAAACAAAGAGGAAAACCACCTCCTGCTTTATCTCGAATTCATTTGAAGGACGAACAAGAACATGTTATTCCACATGAATTATCGACGGTGCTCGAAGTAGATTCTCCTATGAGTTTAAACCTTAAAAGTCAGTCGTACCAGGATGTGAACACTAATATTTCGAATAATTCGAGCAAAAGTGTTGATGACATTCACGCAAAAGGAGACAATAATGCCATTCGTAAAATAACATCCCCTATATCCGGGACAGAGCTTGTTGATCCAGATTTGCTACACAACAATACTAACGTATACAAGAAATTAACTACAACTTTAAGCACTGATGCTCCCGATGACTCGAAATTGCTAATGATGGACATGAAGCAGTTTAATGAAATAATGCTTAAACCTTTCATAAGTATTCAAGAGTACGCAAAAAAGGAAAATGTTGAAAATCCTGAAGAAACCTCGAATGTAGACGATCACGTGAGAAACGCCTTGATAAACGATGATTTAAGTTCTTTACACTCTGAGAGTAGTTTACCAGACGTTATCGCAGAGTTATTGAAAAGGAAAATTATCAGCGAACCTTTTAAATTTGACACAGCATCGAATGTAAATTCAAGTACAATATCATCTGAATCTACTATATCTGTGTTAGCTTTATCGAATACGAGAAAAGAAAGAAAAAAGCCAAGCACGTTGTTACAAAATATAAAAAATATTACAGAAACATCCGATACGTTAAGTGTTTCATCAAATCCAGATTTAGAAAATGCATTTAAAAAACTCGGAATGGGTTGGGCGTCATCGACGCTTAAGAAAACTAAAGAACGGCTTGCTCTGTCGTCATCGTCAAATACCTCTAGCTCAAGTGGGGTGCAGCTTAAGGGTAAAAATCGAAACAACCCGCAATTGACTTCTGATTCCATTTCATCATTATTAAATATCATTAAGTCACCTCGGCAAGCACCAAATGTAATAGAATCGTCAAAAAATGCGGAGCAGCAAACGTCGCAGTCGAATTCCATGACCGTTAAAGAATTCCTGACTAATGAACTTGCTAAAAGGATTACATTCACAAATAAATCCACAAGAAATGTTACAGATCAAGAATTTATTTCTCTTTATGAGACTAAAATGCCTGATGAAATGAAGCAAATAGTACGGGAAGATGACCAATCAAACAACAGTGTAGCTAATTGCACTAATAATAGAGCGCGGACTTCTACTCCCGTACAAATTTTTAAATCAATGACTTACCACTCTACTTCTAGTTCAAACACTTCGAACGGATTATTTAGTAATGCTGACGACTTATCATCGGTGAAAGTAACTTCAAATTCCATACGTAATCATTCCACCTCCGATAAGGATGACTTGACCATTCCTAACTATATTTTGAAAACGTCTAAAAGACAATCGGATTATAGCAAAAGTGATTGATTAATTTGTAAAATATACAGGTAATGTACTTTTAAAAATATATTGATGATTTAAAAAATAATGATGTTAACATTATTTTTAGCGAGATTTATATGTATGTTATGAATAAATCACAGTATTTATTAAAATTTGTATGCTTACATTCCCCTCAAATACAATGACAGGACCATCATCCAATATTTCCGAATAATCCACTTTACTGGACATACATAAACAACCTCGTAGAGAAGAATGCGAAGTTTTTCACCAGTATAAATTTTCTAGAGAATTTGCCCTTTGCTGGGCAAACGCCTCCCGACAGTCCCACTAGTACGAGGGCACTAGAGATCCCCATCACTAGTCTGTGAGATTTCTTCTTTTTAATCATCCTGTTAATAACCTCATGGTCGATTTCGACCACGCCGACGACTTTCGTATACTATCGGCAGTTGTCAATTGCTTTGCAATAAGATTGGAGGAAGAATAGAGGAACCTCTTTACGAAAGGGCGATAGATTGTAAAAAAAAATTTGCTGTTTCATGGCGTCAATACAATATTATTATTTTTAATTTGTTTTTCTACAGATGTAATTGTATTGCCTCATAGCTACAAATAAAATCATTAACTTTTTCTGAAATTTGTGTTTCTTATGTCGAAATAAATGATTTGGTTTGATTGATTTCATTTCATTTGAACCATCAGATACAGGATGCAACACAACCGGATCCGAAAACACACGTTTTACACAAATATGGGCTTCGGCTGGGATTCGAATCCTGGAACTGTAACGGATCATTAAGGTCCGCTAACCACATCGCTTCGTAGTGTTAATCGTCTATTGCTGGACATTGGCCTCTCCCAATTAAAGCTTTGGCTTAGTCGAACGTATGCATAAATTTACTGTGGCAAGTCGAATGGCAGTCGCAGTACCAGACACCACGAATATAAGAAGCTGCTGGCCGTCACGAGTCTGTGTCAAACACACATTATTACAAAGGTGAGTTTTTATTATTAAGCGAAATAGGTGATTGCCGCGGTATAAATATGAACAAAGATTATGCAAGTGATGCAGAATATCCTCCCATTTCCCTTATCGATTCTAGTGAAGCCTCAAGTCAGTGAACATCTGCGGTGAAATTTGCCACGGGATTTCGGGCCCCTTCATTTATTAATTATAGTGTAACGCTAAATTGTTGCCTAAATTGGGAGAAGACTTAGTTTCGGTCGGATAGTACATCTACTTAGCAGGGAAGCGCAGTACTGGAACTAGTTCGGAAAATTAAGTTGGATTTAAAGAATCGGTCAGTTCTAGTAACATTCATATGACAGATGACGTTGGCATTTAGATGGACTCATATTCCGTTTCTATACGTCACTATAATAAGATATATATCACCTATTTGTTACAGAAAAAAATATCGACAATTAAATAGAACACTAGGTTGTTAAAAGAACAGTAAAATAATTTGTCAAAGTAACAATGATTTAATAAATATTTTATTTCTTAAAATTAAACATAAACTGACGCCATATACTTATAAACACAAATCAGACCTTAAAGGCTCAATTATGAAAAATTTTAATTTTTTTTATTTTCTTTACATGCTAGTGATCACAGAACCAGAGCTTAGCTCTATACTACAAATAAAATACTACCTAAAAGTAATAAAAGTCAATTTTATACATAAATATTCTCGAAATGTTAAATGAGATTATTCAAATGTGTTTTCTACTAAAAAGAAGAGTAATAGTAGTACTAGTAATATTCTTTGTGAGATTATATCCGAGGTAACCAAGTTAAACTATAGATTCTGGTTTCAGTAATTTTACTAAAGATGCAACAAAACAATGATTGTTAATCTTTTTTGTCATCTTTGAAAAGATGATTTTTGACTAATGAGTATGCTAAACCCAATGTCAATGCCGATACAACTGTACCCTGTGCAGCAACACGAAGTTGCATCAGATATACACTTGTGCTCATTTCACCTCTAGTCTTAAACTTATAAGCTCCAAACCCACAAACTCCCAGTAGCCCTATGATACCTGAAAGAAAAGCATCTTTAGTTAGACACACATTTTTTGCATTTATGGTTCTACTATAGTGCCATATGACCTCGAATTAGATCAACTATCATTTGTCAATGTTGACCTTGACTAACATTTTTACATAAACAGATATTGCTAGTCAATTTTGATCCTGCATATTTTACCTTTTTTTCTTTTTTGATGAAATAATAACAAAACTTATGTTTACATCTAAGAAATTATTAAAAAATCTATTTTATTCAAAGTGAAGCTGCCTTTGGCTTTAGATATAGGCCTTTAACCTCTTTGGCCACATCTATGGATGCACTGTCTTTATGGGGAATTTAACCATAGCTATCTCTAAAGCTTTCTTTAAAGACTCAATATCAGTAAAGGGTCAGATTGTAGCTCTAATGTAATCCGGAACATTGTTCCTGAGTCAGGTTTGAGTAGTTTGTGCCTTGGAATAGCAGTCTTGTGAAAGTCCACAGAACATTGAAGTGTATTACTGAGAAGAGATGCTTTACTACATGATCCAAACCAATCTCTAGATAAATCTTGGAGTCTACCCTTTTTTCAGAAAATCTAAGCTTCATGACTCCTTTGCTAAAAAAAATACTATGTGACCTGCCTACTTTTTTAAGTGACAACTGTTCGGAATCTCTGGTTTCAGAGTAGCAGATATAATATTTGTACTAATAATTTCTGATTATGAATAACTAAGGATTGAGTGTATCTCAATTTATGTGCCATATAATTGTTAATATATAAATGCAAACAAAGGTATTATGAATGTTAGGTGATCATTAGTTAAACCTATGGTATAAATAACTAGAATTATAACTTTTTTTTCTTAGACAAATTATATAAAACATTTCACCGATAATCATAAACGGCGAGTCCTTAGATTTCCTGGCTAGTTTGTCTGCTTGAGATTCATCTCGATATTCAAATATCGGTTGAGAGTTTGCCATAACTAACAGCCAAGTCTGTAACGGGTTAAAATAAAAATTATAACTAATTTTCCACAGTCAAAAACTAAATTCCGAAAAATATAAAAAGGAAGTGTAGCTCATTCAGCGTTCCTTACGTCGAATTACTCTAAAAAATATACTATTTACCGTAGAATTTATAACACAGTGATTATTAAATTATATAATATTTAATACTTCGAAGTTTCCCAACATTGCATCACACCTCAATCAACCTTGAAAAAGATCTTATGATGGTTGTAATGTACCTAATACACCACAAACTATAAGAGTACAAATCTTGACATTGACAAGAGTCAAGACCAGCACATTACAGTAGCGTGAACAGTATTGCCAGGGCCTGTGAATCGACAGTTACGTTTCGTTTCCTAAAAGTAATTTTTTGCTACAAAAGTTACGTTTTAGTTTTTTTAATCAAAGACTACGTGTCAAGATAGGCAAATCGATTAAAGAAATAGTCGGAATATTTCTAGTCTAACTTACAAAATCACCAACCTTTTTTATAAAAGTTTTAATAACTCAATAGCAGGCTGTAACGCTCATAATTAAAATGATTATTAAAGGCAAATTAATTATTTTACGTGTTAATATCGATTACCATTTATAACAGTTTAACTGTTGAACAGGCCAGGCCTTCTTATGCTGTTTTGGGAGAGCTTTAGCGTTTACAAAAGCCTGACAATGCCTCTTAAGTAAAAACATCATAAAATATAAATGTACCAAAAATTTAATATGAATAAGAATGAATGAAAATAGATGGTAAGGAAATCGTTGACCCGGATAAAATCGACAAATATGCAAATTGATTCAAATAACATCATACATTGACACAAAACTACGAAAAATACATAAAAGCATTTTTTTATGTCTTTGTACAGAAATACAATTAATAAACATTTTATAATTGGAATGATTATATTAAACGTCTATACACATGCGATTTGCATATCGCCAAACGGTTGATTACACTGGCCTCCCTAATTGTTTATCTTCCACCTTAATGTAAACGTATTCAAAGCAAATAAAGAATTTCTATTATTTTCTATAATAATTAATAAAACGTCTGCCACACAGTCATAAATATCACCGTCATCACTCAGGCCATTAGCAATAAACACGTCACCACTGTAACAGGTTATGAATATTAATGATTGATAATTGGTACCTACCATATCATGAGTTTTTTGTTACATTGCGAAATGTTTTGCGTGTAAAAATGGTCTAAGTATTACGTTTTATTCATACGGTTTTAATATAATTAAATATTTTGTGCAGTTTTCTTTAATGTGATATAACTACAAATGGGGTATGTTAAAACTATTAAAAATATAATGAATCTTAAATCACATTCTGACTCCTTTTGCATTGACAGAACCATCGTCATACGTTTTTTTTTAAAGAAAGTGTAATTGTTTGTTTACCAAAACTGTAATAAATGTAAACATAAAAGGTAAAAATAAGGTTTTTTAATTAAAAAAATTTAATTATAAAAGTTGGTATACAAAATATGATTATTACTAACACATTATTTTAAAAACTATTTAGATTCTATTCGAACAACATTCCTTTTATATAATAGAAATCATAGATGAATAAGGTATGTACATTGATTGAATATCTATTGTTTCAACATGTCAGGGAGTATACGGTTTACATTTCTCTTGCTTTAGTATTCAGTGAATATCTTAAAATAGCTTTTCATGTCATTTTGTGTAAAAATAAGGTTGGGACGGCGAAGAACGGCTACGTCACTAAAATGCATGCCGATTTTTGCTGCCGTAGCACACAACTAGAGGAAAAGGTATTCTGTGCGTATTACGGGACTTGTAAATGTCATATTGCTAATATTTTTTCCTTATTCTTTATATTAAAAACGTAAAATATATAATAGGAGTATTTCTGACATGATATAAAAAAAGTATATTTTTATGTATATAGTTAATGATAACATATTTAACTACTAACAACCCAAAATACATTTGGTTCCAATTGTATTAATGTATTTAATGAGAAAAAAATAGAATACCTTCTGTAGGTTTAAACGTTTACCTGTGTATTCTATTCCAAAATGTGATATAGTTGAAAATTATGTTCTATATGCGTTATGAATAATATCTTCTAACTTCAGCCAAAATACATTCATAAGTCGACTCGTCGATTATAATAAACCTTTTAGCACGTCTGCTGAAGTAGTATATATCTCCAGTATAAATATCAAACCATAGTGCATGTATATGTAAGTCATGTTTTTCTAATCGCTTTTTTAACATTCCGTATGAAGCAATATTTTGTAGCTGTTGTAGAGTGTTAACCTTAAAAAAGAAACAGACAAATAATATTAAATCGATTAAAAAAGATTTTTCGCAATCTGAACTAATTTCGCACATAAAAGTGTTAGGCCTTTCTTTACGACGGACGGCCAACATTTCCCAGTACAATATTATAGCCTTTGGCTCAACCGCGGCATCAGAAACATTACGATGTGCATATTATACCAGCTGTATACGACGTTACGACATTAAATTTTATCTTATAGTTTGCAAGCACACACACTCATACTAAACTAAATGTCAATTAAACAATTACATTCGTTTAGTCACAGGATACTTTTCATTTTTTGTTTAAACTGACACTAAAAACACTTTGACTTAAACTATATTTGAGCTAACAGTTAACCAACGACACCCAGGTCAAAAACCTTATCGATAGACCTCTCAGACGTGCGCTGCAGCTCTTGCCGCGGTTAGTGAAAATTTGTCATGAATACGAACGAATGTATACATATACTACCTTACAATACGTCGCTTTCAAAATTCAAAAATAAAATATTGAACCTTCATAGGATCTGATCTCTTTTATTCTTAACAAAGTATTACCTTGAATACTTGTCATATTGTATTTGGTTCATATTGTGTTTGCCTGTTATTAGAGTTCTAATAACAGGTAAACACAAACACAATATCGATTATCATTTATATTGTAATTACAATTATCTAAGCATGTACTATATTGAAGTCTCTGTAGGCAATCCTTAAATAAATAAATAAATTTGTTTCGTACAAAATAATCACTATTTTTAAATAAATGTGACTATCACTTTAATTTAGTACTACCCAAGGTACCATTACTTGTCAATAATGTCGCATCCACCCGTATGATGAACCCGCGGTTCAGTGACCAGTGTGGCTACCCTCTTAGTAGTTGCTTCTTGCTAAAAACAAATAGACAATATCGAATTGCAGGAAAAGTCCAACGGATATTGTGACTTAACATGTTCATAAAATTAATATTTATAAAATTCTGTAAGTTTCTGTCTATTAGGACAATTTTCGGGAAAAGTCCATCGGAAAATCACAGAATACCAGCACTATGTTACATTTCCCATATTGAGCGAAGACACCCGGTGAACCTATTATTAATAACAAGGCCGTATGAAGTCGTGGCCCGATCGTAGAATGGCCCACATCATGAAACAATTCATGAAACACTGTCTATGTCTACGTCACGATGTGGCTTGGTCCGATCATAGATATAATCACGATATAAGACAATAGAAATCTTTAGTCTATACTGTCACGGCTGTTCATGATATGGACAAATATGTTTAGGAAAGGACCAAGCAACGATTGACGGCTAAGGACTCATCGTAGATTTATGTTCAATGTTAGCAACTAAAACATTGAACATAATTCTTTTTTTAATTTGATAAGTAAATAAACCAGATCCACCGCGGGGACTCGTGAGTGCTGGTGCTTCCGAGCACTTGCCTTCCCGATCCCCATGTCCGGGGTGGGAGACTCAGGTATTCACCATTAACCCTAAGCGTGATATAACTTTAAAACAATTCGAATATTATTGCTATGAGTATAGGACTCATAGCAATAATATATATATAATATAGTATAGGACTTATGACACAATATTATTTCATGATAGTACTAGTAATGAATTAATATAAGCAGTACCTAATTTATTAAAAGTTCTTAATTTTGTACTTACATGAATAATAAATAATTTTCTGATATATTTATGTTACATCTTTTATGGGCAAACATTAATGAATGATATGGCCAAACGTGGATCGACAAACCGACAAACGATGACGATTAAACGATATGGTCAGTACTAGGTGGCCATTTTATGAGATGATCGACCACTTCATGATGTGGCCAATTATATGACCAGGCAACGGGATATTTTACAAGACATTTTAGTCCTTTGAGCTGGTAACATACTTACGTCTTGGTTCATCATTGGGAGCGGATCTGATTCAATACTTACCATCAACCTTTTTTGACATAAATCCTTCATGTGCGTAAGTCGTAACTTTCCCACGTGGCAGTGACCAAAACGTATTTGTTGGGCCAGCGTAAAGTAAGTCTGTTGAACGCCTGATATTTAAATCGTTTTTAAAAAAGTTGCGCTAAAAAAAACGGAACTGACCTGTGATAATTTATCTTCTATGCAAAATTTATTCTCGGGGTCAATATATGCAACAAATTTTCGTTGTGGGGTTTCAGCTGTGAATAGCATAGGCTTATCAAAGTCACCATTCATTTGTAAAAATTTGTCGAGACTTGTTTGGCCATGTGTACATAACCAAGATTTCAGTGGAGATATCCTTCTCTGCTCCTGTTAAATAAATACATAATTTTCGTTACTTTAATTAAATGGAAAATAATAACTAATAGGGTTGCTGAATAATTGATATATCACTATGTTTGACTGTTGCACTATCTTTTACGATTTACTTTAATTTAGTACTACCCAAGGTACCATTACTTGTCAATAATGTCGCATCCACCCGTATGATGAAACCGCGGTTCAGTGACCAGTGTGGCTACCCTCTTAGTAGTTGCTTCTTGCTAAAAGCAAATAGACAATATCGAATTGCAGGAAAAGTCCAACGGATATTGTGACTTAACATGTTCATAAAATTAATATTTATAAAATTCTGTAAGTTTCTGTCTATTAGGACAATTTTCGGGAAAAGTCCATCGGAAAATCACAGAATACCAGCACTATGTTACATTTCCCATATTGAGCGAAGACATCCGGTGAACCAATTATTAATAACAAGGCCCGATCGTAGAATGGCCCACATCATGAAACAATTCATGAAATATTACACTGTCTATGTCTACGTCACGATGTGGCTTGGTCCGATCATAGATATAATCACGATATAAGACAATAGAAATCTTTAGTCTATACTGTCACGGCTGTTCATGATATGGACAAATATGTTTAGGAAAGGACCAAGCAACGATTGACGGCTAAGGACTCATCGTAGATTTATGTTCAATGTTAGCAACTAAAACATTGAACATAATTCTTTTTAATTTGATAAGTAAATAAACCAGATCCACCGCGGGGACTCGTGAGTGCTGGTGCTTCCGAGCACTTGCCTTCCCGATCCCCCATGTCCGGGGTGGGAGACTCGGGTATTCACCATTAACCCCAAGCGTGATATAACTTTAAAACAATTCGAATATTATTGCTATGAGTATAGGACTCATAGCAATAATATATATATAATATAGTATAGGACTTATGACACAATATTATTTCATGATAGTACTAGTAATGAATTAATATAAGCAGTACCTAATTTATTAAAAGTTCTTAATTTTGTACTTACATGAATAATAAATAATTTTCTGATATATTTCGAATTTATGTTACATCTTTTATGGGCAAACATTAATGAATGATATGGCCAAACGTGGATCGACAAATCGACAAACGATGACGATTAAACGATATGGTCAGTAGGTGGCCATTTTATGAGATGATCGACCACTTCATGATGTGGCCAATTATATGACCAAGCAACGGGATATTTTGCAAGACATTTTAGTCCTTTGAGCTGGTAACATACTTACGTCTTGGTTCATCATTGGGAGCTGATCTGATTCACTACTTACCATCAACCTTTTTTGACATAAATCCTTCATGTGCGTAAGTCGTAACTTTCCCACGTGGCAGTGACCAAAACTTATTTGTTGGGCCAGCGTACAGTAAGTCTGTTGAACGCCTGATATTTAAATCGTTTTTAAAAAAGTTGCGCTAAAAAAACGGAACTGACCTGTGATAATTTATCTTCTATGCAAAATTTATTCTCGGGGTCAATATATGCAACAAATTTTCGTTGTGGGGTTTCAGCTGTGAATAGCATAGGCTTATCAAAGTCACCATTCATTTGTAAAAATTTGTCGAGACTTGTTTGGCCATGTGTACATAACCAAGATTTCAGTGGAGATATCCTTCTCTGCTCCTGTTAAATAAATACATAATTTTCGTTACTTTAATTAAATGGAAAATAATAACTAATAGGGTTGCTGAATAATTGATATATCACTATGTTTGACTGTTGCACTATCTTTTACGATTTACTTTAATTTAAGCGTCGTGGTGCCCTAGTGACCAGCGTTGCTTTGACTCATAGTACGCGAGTTACCTGAATTCGAATCCCGGCACCATTTTAAGTGCTGAATTAACCACACGCTCGGTGGTGAAAGAAAATGTGGAGAGGAAACATTTAAGAGAAATATTAAAAAATGTTATTTCTTAGACGTGTGAAGTCCGCCAACCCGCGCTGGAGCAGCATGGTGGACCATTCCCGCCTCCAATCTCTCTCAAAAAATATTTGAGGGGAGGCATGCCCAGCACTGGACACTTACAGGCTGCTACTTTAATTTACTTTACTTGACTGCCCAACTATGTGCATTACACGTGAGACAGCACATGAAAAGTTAATATTGTGCAAGTACAAATACAAAAGGCACGAAAAAAATTCCGTTGTTTGTTGAGAGTCCCGTGTCATAATAATAATATTTTTGACGTGTTGAAACAGTATAAAAATAGATAGAATATAGGTACGATATTATAGAAATTACTAACAATGTTAGATTCTTCTTTGCTTTTTAGTTTGTATAAAAGATTCATAGCTTTGCAGTCACTGTGCCCACAAACTATGACATGTCTGATATCGTTTATGATGCAGCTGAGCTCTAATCCTGCCGGTTCACAGCTAGTCATTTCGTCGACAAAATGTTGAGAATGTGGTATCAGATTCCCGGCGTTACGGACTGAAATGAAAAAATATTTGAGTTTGTATTAACGCGTTTCGGAAAAATTATGTTAAAGATTAGCTAGTGAACTACATCATCATTTCATTCATGATTTTGGTAATCACTTTTCAAGAATATATATTTTTTTAATTTTTAAATGTAATCAAGTACCAGTAATCGATCATCATCATCATTTCAGCCTATTAGAAGTCCACTGCTGAACATAGGCCTCCCCCAAAGATTGCCACGAAGCACGGTCCTGAGCCACCTGCATCCATCGACTTCCCGCAACACTGCGCAGGTCGTCACTCCATCTTGTGGGGGGTCGATCTACACTGCGTTTGCCCGTACGTGGCTGCCACTCGAGAACCTTTTTTCCCCAGCGGTTGTCAGTTCTGCGAGCTATGTGGCCGGCCCATTGCCACTTCAGCTTGCTGATCTTTACGACTATGTCGGTTACCTTAGTTCTGCTGCGGATATTATCGTTGCAGACTCTATCACGCAGAGAAACACCGAGCATAGCCCTTTCCATAGCGCGCTGAGCAACTTTGAGCTTCCTCATACGGGCTGCAGTGAAGGACCAAGTCTCGGATCCGTATGTCATCACTGGCAACACGCACTGATTGTATACTTTCGTCTTGAGGCTTTGCGGTATACTCGACGAGAAGATATGACGTAGTTTCCCGAACGCAGCCAAGCAGAGTTGGATTCGTCGATTGACCTCTGAGTCGAAGTTGGACTTACCTAATCGGACAATTTGTCCCAGGTATACGTACTCGTCTACAACTTCGAGCCTATTGTTCCCAACAACAACCGGTATTGGTGTGACATGGACGAAGGACATGTCAAACATGAACTTCGTCTTGTCCATGTTCATCTTAAGACCAACCTGTTGGGAGACGTTATTGAGGTCATTGAGCATTGTACTAAGCTCCTCCAGCGATCCTGCCATAAGAACTATGTCGTCGGCAAATCGAAGGTGAGTGATGTATTCGCCATTGATGTTTATACCGTATCCTTTCCAGTTCAGCTGCTTGAAAACATCTTCCAATGCAGCGGTGAAGAGTTTCGGGGATATGACATCACCCTGTCTTACACCTTTCTGCAGTTGGATTGGTTTCGTACTCTGATTCTGTACTCGGATAGACATTGTAGCCTCATTGTACAAACACCTCAGCACTTCGATATACCGAGAGTCTATCTGGCACCGCTGGAGAGACTGTAGCACCGCCCAAATTTCGACTGAATCGAAGGCTTTCTCATAGTCCACATACGCCAGACATAATGGCAAGTTGTACTCCTCGGCCTTCTGTACAATCTGGCGAAGAGTATGTATGTGGTCTATGGTACTATAGCCTTTTCGGAATCCGGCTTGTTCGGGAGGCTGGAAGTCGTCAAGTCTGTTCACTAGACGATTTGAGATGACTCTCGAAAACAGCACGTCGACGCGGCTTAGAAGCGATATCGGTCTATAATTCTTCAAAAGGCAGTTATCCCCTTTCTTGAAGAATAGGACAACCACGCTTCTACTCCACGCTTTCGGCGTAACACCGCCATGAATGACGGAATTAAACAGCTTCTGAAGGACAACAAGTGACGGTTTTCCACCCGCTTTCAGAAGCTCAGCTGTAATTCCGTCCTCACCCGGCGCCTTGCCGTTTTTAAGCTGTTTGAGAGCCATCCTAATCTCGCTCAGACTGACGTCCGGGATGTTATCGGAGTAATTTCGGATAAGCTTGGCTCTTGGGTCGTTACTCACATCAATGTGTGGTTTCAACGACGTTGTGTACAGCTGTCCGTAAAATCTCTCGATCTCACTCAAAATCTCGGCTCCAGCGGAAATGACTGCGCCGCTTTCGGTCTTCAGCTTGGTCAGTTGGCTCTTTCCGATAGACAGATCTCTGGCGAAGACTTTGGAGCCTTGGTTCCGCTCTATCGCTTTTTCAATACAGGCTGTATTGAATTTGCGTAAGTCTTGCCTCATACATTTGGAGATCTGTCTATTCAGTAGCCGATACGCTGACGCATCCGTTGTAGACTGCAGCTTTATCTCACGCCTGGCTTTCATGAGTTTAAGAGTGTGATCGGAGAGCTTTTGGGGCTTGTTCGTGCGGCGGGTCCTGCAAAAATTAGCTCCTACCGCATGGACAGTTTCCACTAGCCTGCTATTCGTATCGTCCACTGTAACGCAATCGTCTAGGCACTGAAAGCGATTATGCAATTCGAGCTGAAAGCTCTCGGGGTTCTGGATAAGGGCACGTGGTGGGCGGAGCGTAGACTTGACCAGACGAGACCGCTCGAGCCTAATGTTAAGGTTAAGTGTGCCTCTTACCATTCGGTGATCACTGCCGGTTTTTACCCTAGTGATCACAGAGACATCACTGAACAGTTGACGCTTGGTCGTCATGATAAAGTCGATCTCATTTTTTGTGGTACCGTCCGGGCTCATCCATGTCCACTTCCTGTGGGGCCGCTTCTGGAAATAGGAGTTCATCATAAAGAATCCCTCCTTTGCCATGAAGTCAGCCAGCTGTTGCCCTCTTGGGTTCCGTTGCCCTACTCCAAAGTTCCCCACTATCAGCTCATCGCCTTTTTTCGTACCTAGTTTTGCGTTAAAGTCTCCCATCAACACCGTGTAGTGAGTCTTAGAGCAATGCATGGCTCTTGAAATATCCTCATACATTGCCTCCACTTCATCATCAGGGTGTGTCGAGGTTGGTGCGTATACCTGTATGACCTTCAGCGAATACCTTTTGGTTATTCTGAGTATAAGGTACGCGACCCTACTCGACACACTTCCGATCTCGATCACGTTGTTGATGAGAGACCTGTGAACGATAAACCCGACACCTCCTTGGGACAGATGGTCACCCTGCCGGTAGTAGAACAAGTTACCGGATTTTAGGATTATAGAGTCCTCTCCCTGTCTTCGGACTTCAGACAACCCCATAATACTCCAGTGCAACTTGCTTACTTCTTCTTCCAGTTCTAGTATCTTCTCGTCGGTCCTCAATGTGCGTGCGTTATATGTTGCCAGGTCCAGTCGTTTGGGTTGGCAGCTAGAAATCAGCCGGTGATTCTTCGCACCCCCTGCCTCGCCGTTACCATGGCTGCCACCATAGCCAGGACTAGCGAGGCCGCCGGGGACTGGGGGCCATTGCTTTCTTCTACCTCTCATCATGGGGGGGGTTTGCCTTAGTTGCCACGCCTGGCGAGCGGGTTGGCAACCGCAGTTTTTTTTTTTTTTTTTTTTTTTTTTTTTTGTTCTAGTGCAGGAAGATGCTGCTGCCCATCTCCTAATATAATTTTTTTTTTACCATTAGTCGCCTTTTACGACACCCATGGTTAGACGCTATTCTTTATTTCCGACAGCCACACGGAAGTAGCCAGTAATCGATAGAGCCTACTAATAAGGACTTGCTTTGGTAGTTTTGAAATTACTACGCACTTATAAAATTGATCAATACATTATCTATACAATACGAAATAAAAAGAAAATAACAAACCAACAAACATGTCTCCAACACATGTTTCTGTGAATCTTGTAGGAATCATTCTGCTGTCCATGCACGTGTAAAATATTGCTTTAGGCTGAAATTAATAAAATAATGTTTTTATATTAGTATATTATACTTAAAATCGTGCCCACGGTTGGTGTGTTTGGTGAAAGAAGCAAATACCGATTATTAGGATGAATAAGGCCGGATAATGCAATGTATGTATATACATGGATTGGTTCTATCGGGGAAGTTTTACACTATGCCAGTCACAGAATACACGTATAAATTAGAAGCACAACATTTTTGCATTATGTTGATGTATAGGCCTCGTCTCGTAAAAAGAGTACTAACGTTGAATGCTGCGCAGTAAACGATTTGATCTAGTTGATGGTACGAGGTACGCTGGGAGATCTCGTACCTACAGTCTAGAGATAAAGATAAAGAAGGTGATGAATTAAAAACTACTAGACACTTGTAAGTCTACACTAAGGGTCTGCCCTTATTATAAAACTAAACTAAAAATATACATCAACGTAATTGTTTAAAAAAATTACTCATTAAAATCAATATTGGTTGTTAATTTTATTAATGTAAACGGTGGTTTATTAATGTAAAAAATATAATAAACATGTATAATAAACATTGATTTTATTACGTTTGTAACAACTAACAGAAATCCGAAATCTTCCGAGAAACCTTCATTCCTTTTAAATTCATTTTGACATAGTCATACATAATACTATCCGAAATTAAAAATATTTATTTAAATTTAAAAAGAACTCGTCGTTCTAGAAATATTAACATTTACTTCCACGGTGAAAAATTTTAGAACGGAAAAGTGTATACAAATTACGATTGCCAAGGAGTTTAACAATAAGAAACGGATGTGGCCGGAATGGAATGTCACAAGCTCTCTCCTACAATCTTGGGCGTGGCCGCTGAAAAGCCGTCTCCCGTTCATGTCGCGCTCTTCCTACGAGGAACCGACTGGCACTACCCTTCGGGTCTGTACACTTCCGACGAGGAATCGACTGCCTTTGTGCCTTGCCTTGGCTGCGAAGCAAATGCAAGGGCATTTGCTGCCGGTCTTCTTATTATCCAATGGATTTGAATATTGTGTCAGTAAATGTGCTATATATAGAGACTATAAAACTTTAAAATTTGAAAAAATTTAAAGTTTTTGGGCTTTAATAAATTTAAGTATATTTGTTATATGTAACCTACGTTACGTGACAGTATCGGTCTCCATAATGTGCTAATAAGGCGTTCAACTTGATCATTTTCCTGGGGATTGTAAAAAGTGGTTCGGCTTGTATCTATTCCAATGAGTGTAAGAAAGGGTTTGAGTTGTTTTGACTAAAAAAAAGTTCCTCGATCGGAGTGAACGTATAGTAGAAATCCAAAAAGGTGAAAGAGATCTTTCAAACATCGTTTCAGTGTAGATAAACAACGGTGTATTTGCTACATGTGTTATTTGTATTTAAATTATAAGTAAACAATATTCACAAGATAATGTAAAAAAAAAATTAAAGCAAATATGGCTCCAACTCATCAAAGTGCTGCAGTAAGACTGCATTACTTCTGTTCAGTAGGGCCTAACGTGAATTCGCTTACAACCCTGTGCATGGACACAAAATTATGGTCATTATCTACATATATTTAAAAATTCAACTTCCGTATGTTTGTGATCCTGTAACTTTTGAACGACTTGACCGGTATAGGTCGTATACCTACAATACACTGTCGAGACGATGGTTCATAGCTATACTAGGACCCGATAAGTGGCGGAGTTATTATGAAATTTTGTTAATATAATAATAATTATATGTAAGTTTTATTTCTCATAATCATTGCGCCACCTACCGGAAAGGGCAGAATAACGTCTGCCGGGCCAACTAGAAAGTAATCATCAAAATAAATAAACTAAACCTTCTGTTTTTTAACATAGAATAGGAACAGTTACTTTACTTAAAGCTGTGATACAAGAGGATATAAACACTACTCCGAACAGAATACAAACACTACGTCACGACCAGTCACAACGTCTTAGCCACGGTCCTAGCTATAACTGTCACACCTCACTAAACGAAAACATATTTCCATCATTATAATTTGTAACCAAAAAGCAATGTAAAGGTATTATTAGTACTTGAGTAGTACTTGACTCGAGCTATCTATACCTCGCTAGGTTACTTTACATTAATAAAGAGAAGAATTTAATTTTAAAAGGAAGTGAACACAAATCTCTAAACATTCTTAATAAATAAAAATAAATATTCAACAAAATATTAACTAATTTGTGCTTGTTGTTGCAGATAATATACTTTCATTTTCCTTTTAAAACAGAAAACTTGTTTTTTGGTATTGAATTGGTGGCAGAACATTACAATATCGTGTTACATAAAATTTAAAACTGCCGCGAAATACAGCTGTACAGCTCTTCTGCTCGCGAGCGCTGAAGCTGTAAAGGCCACTGGGCCAACAGCATATACCGTGAGGGTTTTAATAGGTCCGGCATCTTCAATGCTGATCCCGACATAACCAGTCACCGGAGACGGTGAAGGGTAGGTGCGAGCACCTTTCCCCCGTTTTAAACTAAAAAAAAGGTGTACAGTATCGTGTTAAATCTATTTTGTTCTTTAATCCATGCTAACGTTTTGTACAAGTATTCTGGGCTTTGTGATTACGTTGTACAAAAAGGTTGCAAAATTCAACTTTCTACGAGCAGTCATCATATATATATATATATAGCATATGATATTGTAAAGGTAAAGAGAAGCAAAATCGGGAGAATGCATTTTGCATTCGCTGAATTAATCTTTCTGTTCTGACAATCTAATCAGCACATCTATACTTAGGTACTGTCGACCTCTGTAAAGTAGTTTTAGGCGGTAGAGATAATTACGTATTCCACTTGTATTAGTTACGACTCTCCAAGTGCAATCCACAATCAAATATGACACGCAAATTTCGCGCTTCAGAAAGTTGTTCTATGGGGTCATTATCTAATTTAACTTCTTCTTTAACTTATTTTTTTTATTATATTACCAATAAAGCTATAAAAGCCAAAAACGGCTGACAGCTTTAACTTCCCATTGGCATATTACGCATCAGTATATTACTGTCGAGAGTAATCTGATCGACACCTGGGCATTTCAAACCTTCATCATCATCATCATCATCTTTTCAGCCTATCAGAAGTCCACTGCTGAACATAGGCCTCCCCCAAAGATTTTGATTTCAAACCTTATATTATTTTAACTTATTACTTTTCATATTTATAGTTGTCAGTTTAAAAATACTGGACCAATATCTGTTTACTTCATGAAATGTGAGGTTGAACATTTGTTTTGTCAATTCTAGGAACATTTAAGAAGTTTTTATTACTTATAAGGTACATTTTATGATTTGGTTAGACTATTCCCTTTCATTAGAAATAAATTTAGAGTTCATATTGTTCCATAGAATTTTAGGATTATTTAAGTTTTTGTCTTAACTTAGTTAACCATTTATTTAAAAATTTTATATAAAATGTTACATTTTTATAATTTTGTTGCTTTATAACTGTTATGACGAAGTCTCATCATAATTTTTATTATATCAGTAATCCATGGACGATATTGATTTTTTAAATAGGTTAATTTAATATAATAATGGTCAAAAGAGTCATTGGCGATTACAACACGCCATAAAGGAAAAGAGAAGAAGAATCTTAAAAAGCATTAACATGCTTAATTTAAATATTGTAACCATTTCATTTACATGATGTATTTGTATGTTTTTACAGAGTAGATGATATTCTCCCAGTCAATACTATTTTGATCTGTATTAAATTGGTCAATTAAAATCTTCTATATTACGTGAACTGATGTGTATACTACATCAAAAAGGGTTCGGCTGTGGATAATATAACAGATATCACTACAAATACGAGATATATAGTTAAGAAATTCGTTAAATAAAGATAGAAATATAACACACAAACAAGGAAAGGGAGTATCTAAAATCATCAGTTGATTATGATTATAGTTTTAGAATATTGGGAATGGACTCTCGAATGGAGTGATAGCATATATCAACTGGCCTTTCAATTGACAGAACCGTGGTATCATCTCAGCACACACTTCACAAGACGATTTTTTCTATGGAATATTGAAGATTCTTTGATCTTATCTAACGTACTATTCTGGTTACAACAGATTGATACTGTTGATCATGTAGTTCTTAGGATTCGTGTGAGCACAAAAACTTGATAAAGTATCAACAGTTGCATTTTGTCATTCTACACGAAAAATTAAGACGAAACATTAATCTTAATATAATTAAGATAAAATATACAAAATATATGATAATATCTATTGATCGTCTACTAATAATCGATAAAAAGACGTTTTCGATTCGAAGTGCATTGTGTTACTAGTACATGAGGTCGTCAAGGAGAGTTATTTGGTTCAATCGCTCCATCTTCTAGCACCAAAATGGGATAACGTAATCGCTTTAGGCCTATAGCAAATAATTTTAAACGGGGCCAAAATTTTACAGAAATTATTTCATTGTTCAAAACAGGACATGCAGAAAATGTATCTCGGAACGATACTTCAACTACTTGGAAATATATCTTGATTGATGCTATCACAAACAACCATTTCAAATAAGTTTCGGTAAGTCGAAGTGACGGTATTTGTTGGATCTTTAAAGATATATGACATTTCAAACTCAATTTAAAAATTAATAATTTCTTTGGGTTTCATTTGGCTGTCGTTTCGAAATGATTCGTTAACTCGTCTTTTAGTGCTGCTTCAAAAACATTCAGTTCCTCGAGAATAGAATTTATCTAACCTTACTATAAACAATTGCCAGGCTAAAGCAAAGGAAATAGAATAGAAAATTTATCGCAAAGATTACCATTAAATAAACAAAAACTATTGTGCAATCCGTTGTTGTTGGGAAATTATAATTTTAAAAAGACGAAGTTGTAATAATAATTGCAGAGAAAATATGACAAAAAAATAAAAACTATTTCTACTATTATGTACTGTGTTTATTATTATACAATAAATAAGTACAAGTAAAATATATTTTCTTTCAAAATGGGCCTTTACAATAATCGTCCCTTTTTGATTCATCTGCTGGCAACACAGTATGTTAATGTCATATGATGTATCTTTGCTTGACTCAATGTCGTTGTCAAAGTCATAAAGCTAGAGTAATATTAATATATTAATTCTCTTGATATAGATTATAGATTATTCGATATTGAGAATTTGTCTGAATAAACAATAGTAAGATTGTTGACAATTGGTAGTTCCATCAGTCGTGACTGTATACCGAAGTATACTTTTTAAACAAGAAGACTAAAACTTATGTGAAATATTATAAAGTAAAAATTTAAACAAGGTTAGTTATGTGCGTAAACTTACCACAGGATTGTCTTTTACTTCTTGAAATTGTTTTACCATACTAGCACGGTCTAAGACACGATACCTTATAATGCCTCGCAATATTCTCTCCATGGCTCAGGTATTCTAAAATCACGTTGAGTGAACAGAACTCTAATTTATTTTCGATAATAACAAGTATTGCTTTAGCCTATGTTTGACATTACTGACCTTCATTGGCTATGCTTATCAAAGTAGTAGTATTTTGATTCATTGACGGGGTTAAAATATAAATATGGCCTTCACATTTTTTAGACGATAATGAAGCGATATTCTCTCATAGTTTGTCTATTTGTTAAATTACTTTGTAATGAGCGTGAAAAACAATGGTAGTAATCTACATAATACTTTAATTATATTTTTTTTTGTGTTTCAGATGAGTATTGAAAATCCTATTGGGGATGGAGTGTTTAATGCTAGACCTAGTCCACTTTCCGCTAATCATAGGTTTTTGGAACCTGAAAAAGCAGTAAAAACAATCACTGACATGACAATATGGGAAAAGTCCGAAGCATACATGGAATATACAGGCTTCATTGCCACCCTCAATGAAGCAATCAAACGGAAACCATTATCAGTGGATTGCAAAGTATCAGAAAGACTAACCAAAGTTATGAACATGCTGGGAAAGATTGATGAATTGATAGGTGATTTTCCACCTGTTGAGCAACCCCAGAGATTTGGCAATGTGGCTTTTAAAAGTTGGCTTCACCAGGTGAAAAGTAATGCAACAGAGTATCTTCAAGACACGTTAGACAAACATTTTCATCTAGCCATACCAGAAGTTAAAGCATACCTTGAGGAAAGCTTTGGAAATGCTACAAGAATTGATTATGGAACTGGCCATGAGATGTCATTTATTATGTTTTTATGTTGCCTGTATAAAATAGGCTACTTAGTTCAAGAAGATAATGTTGCAACTGTATTTATGATTTTCAATAAATATCTAATTATCGCTAGAAAACTGCAGAAGACATACAGAATGGAGCCAGCAGGAAGCCATGGGGTGTGGAGCCTAGATGATTACCAATTTGTACCATTTATCTGGGGAAGCTCACAACTTATTGATCAACCAAGAATATATCCTCCTGCAAAGTTTTTAGAAGATGAAATTATTGATAAATACTCAGATGAATACATGTTTCTGTCATGTATTAAATATATTAAAGAAGTGAAAACAGGCCCATTTGCAGAGCATTCAAATCAATTGTGGAGCATTAGTGCGGTTGGTTCATGGACAAAAATAAATCAGGGTCTAATCAAGATGTATAAAAAAGAAGTTCTTGCTAAATTCCCAGTTGTGCAACATGTATTATTTGGATCACTTCTTCCTATACGTAGATTTCAAATGCATCATTAAATTTGATACTTCTTATCCTAAATTTTTAAACTATTTCTTTTCACTAAAAGCTTTTGTATGAATTTTGTACCTAGTAAAACCAGTATTAACTCTTTGGATCTGGAGACTTAAGTTCCAATTAGGGGAAGTATGGCCACACATTTAATATAAATTTTTGTCTATATTGTGTTTAAAATGTGATATTTGATTATTTAAAGAAATAATTTAAAATTAATACCAATTAGACTGAGAAATAAATATTTTCTAAATGAGTTAAAGGGTAAAGTTGTATAAAGTTTGCTTTAAAAGCAATGTGTTATAATTTGTTTTACTCACTGTTTAATCTTATTGTAGCATCATTAAATTATGAAACTTGTTTTGAACTATTATTTAAATTATTTGAAAAATAAACATCTTATGACAAAAATAATTTCCCTCCCAATCCCATCCATGTTGGTGAGTATGGGCAAAACTTTCAAGAAATGCCTGCAGGCTTTTGCTGGCAATTCTCATTAAAAGTGACTACACAATTTTTTGGTTAGTTTGAGCCTATTTTACCTATCAAGGCTATTCCCGAAGTGCTCGGCCTTTTCAGTCTTAAAACTTATTTATGTAAGTAGGTCTTCCAACAAGGATTTACAGCGTGACAATTTCACATAAATGTTCACATATAGTACATACTCATTGATATTTGAAAAATTTCAATTTAGCAATAATTGTCCCCATTTTTCAACTACCATGTGGTATCGGCGTAAGTTTCTGCCACCCCCTTTCTTCCCGTGGGTGTCATAAGAGGCGACTAAAAGAAAATCCTTGGTAATCGCAATAGCTACCGACAGATGGCGGGATAATAACCTCTAAAATATCAGACCAAAATTAAGCAGATCGATGATAGGAATCCATGATGCGAGGTGTCTAGTACTGCGATGGCTAATCCGCATGCCGAGCGTGATGATTATGGCAAATCCTTATGGAAGCGGCCTATATCCTTCAGTGGACTATATACGGGCTGATTATGTAAATATTTCAGCTTATAATAATTGGTTTTGCTGTTTAAAACATATTTACAATTTTACCCTATGTGTTTCTGCAGTTTTTATTGTCAAAACGCGCACATTAAACTGTTATAAGTATTTTTTTTTATTTGTAATGTTGAGGGTAGATTATAAATATATTATCTCAGATGTTAATCTAACTATAAGTGATTCATCATTTCAGCCTATCACAAGTCCACTGCTGAACATAGGCCTCCCCCAAAGATTGCCACGAAGCGCGGTCCTAAGCCACCTGCATCCATCGACTTCCCGCAATACTGCACAGGTCGTCAGTCCATCTTGTGGGGGGTCGTCCCACACTGCGTTTGCCTGTACGTGGCTGCCACTCGGGAACCTTTTTTCCCCAACGGTTGTCAGTTCTACGAGCTATGTGGCCGGCCTACTGCCACTTCAGTTTGCTGATCCTTACGACTATGTCGGTTACCTTAGTTATCATCGTTGCAGACTCTTCTTTCCATAGCGCGCTGAGGAACTTAGAGGTTCCTTTTAAGCGTGCATCTATCAGTCTGGGCTTTATTAGAACTTCACCTACACCTGTGGTTAATACACTGTCCAAGTCTTCTGATGAACACCACCCGACGGATCGTCCCGCTGACACCTCGGAACCATTACGCGAACGTGTCTCCCGTGTGTTTGTGTATGCACATTGATCTCTCGATCTCAAGGAAGGTTTAACACCACTGAAATTTTACCTACCGCTAAAGTGTTGGTAGCAGGCCGCAGAGTACGTGACGGTTAGATGTCTCATTCATCCTTGCTCACAGAAAAACTTTGTGTCCACGCGCTATGGTCATAAGTTAGGCCTTAGTATATAATTCCGCCTGTACAGTTAAGAGTATAAGAGGTACCGCACAATCATTGAGGGGATCTACAAAACTCAATTTCTGCTCGAGACACAAATTGCAGCCATAACACAATATTGAGGCTTTAGTGATCTCCCACGATTCCTAAGCTATTCAGAGTTGATAAGCTAGCTATGCTATTAGGAGTCTACGTTTTTGCACGTATTTTATTATCAAATAAAATTTCTTGGCTGCTGGGAAATCCTGAGGTGTTATGATTCGGTTATAGGATGTATCGTGTTAACAGATGCTTTGGTCGATAAACATGATCCTCTTTCGTTGTATTTTTGTACTACTTCCCCTCAAGATTGTCTGGATCTTCGCAAATGTATGGAGATGGAAGAAGTACAGGTGGCATCTGTTAGCATACCTATCTATTTTACTATATACTTTTGTTTACTGCTTACTCACGATTTTACTTACTGTGATAACCGCCGTATTACGCTGTATTCAATATATTTATTGCAAAACCTGTATACAGTTTGTAATCGGACGAAATCTGCTTTTGGTCCTAATCCTTCAAAATCATTATATCATATCATATCAAAAATTTAAAAGGACTCAGTTGATAATAATCTTTCGTTAATACCAATTAGAAATTAAATTTAGATACATTATGATGGTATCAACAATAATAGGTATTTATTACGTATGTATAAATTTATTCACACTATGATTAAATTTATTCAAGTATTTATTATACTACAAGTAGGGACAAAGTTTATTCATAACCAAATTATATGAGTAACAAGTTTTAAAGTTTTCCAGTGTACAATTAATTGTCACGAAAATAAAATTAGATGTAACAAATTTTTAAACTTTCACAGAGCGCAATAAATTTACTACAGTTTTCACCACTTCTTTTTCAAACCAAAATTAGGTATGCCTTATTTCAAACTTTGACAGTGTTCAAATAATTCACTATAAGTAGTTTTCACCACTTCTTTTTTGAAATATTATAAGGGATCCCATTTGTTTTTACATTAATAGTGCACAAATAATTTATTAGTTTTCACAGGTGCGTTTTCAATACAAAATTAGAAATGTCAAATTTTGTACTAACATTTACAGTGCCCAATTAATGTGCTACAGTTTTTCAAAAAACGAATCACGGTAGGTCAGCTGGTATGTCAAATTTTAACTTTATTTCCTAAAGTTTTAACATCAGATTTTCTTGATTAAATTAGGTAAGTCAAAATTTAATAGCTTTCAGTGAGCAATTGATTTATAACAGTTACAGCAGCACTTCTTTTCCAATAAAATTAGGTACTTATGTCAAATTTTTAACTTTAGAGTGCATAATCAATTTACTGGTCGTCACTGCTGCCTTTTCAATATAATATTAGGTAGGTTAGATGACAGCACCAAATTTAACAAATTTTCAATTTGTCATAGGTCAAATGTGAATTTTTTACATTGCATATTTCACCACATCCTTTTCCCAAATGAACTTTTATAGTGCGCAAATAATTTAATACAGTTTCACCACTGCTTTACAAAAAAAAAACGATGGGGACAAACTTTTACTACAGGTATTCAATTAACTTACTACAGTATTTATGTTTTTCAATATACTTAATAAATAAATTATACAATATTTGTAATATGACTCCTAATAATTTAAACCTTAATGCTCATGGGCCTTAGGTATAACGTTTCCAGTTATGCCAAGGTCATTTTGTTTAGGCTTATTGAAATGGTTGCTGTAAAGAGTGTACGCCATGCCCAGTGTAATGGCGCCAATTGCAATGCCCTGTGAGATAACACGGAACTGCATTACGTATACGCTCGTGCTCATTTTACCCCGGTTTTTGTAAGAGAAAAGTCCATATCCTACAGCTCCAACTAGGCCGGTCAATCCTGTAAAGTAAGAAAAACTATGATTGTTTCTCAACAAACCAATTACATATTAGTCCTCATGGGGTGTATGTATCTGTACCTTCTTCGATTGAAGTTATTTGCAGGTGTCCATGGGCAGCAACAAAAAAAAATAAGGCTTCCAATCCCTTACGAATTATTCACTTCTACTTTATTTATTTACTAGCAGTAAGTTGCCCATAGCTTCGTTCCCGTGTATTTCGAGTGAGTAATATACAAAATGTTTTGTGGTCCAATAGACCGACAGTGAATTCGGTCTACTCGGACTCTTTTACACGTCATTATTATATTAAACTACCAGCGCTTCGGAAAAGACCATCAGTAGAGTAGTATGTATTATGGTAGAGAAGTTCTCCCTCACCTCAAAAAATAGGCTTGGTATTAGTAAATGTTAATACACAGATTTATTTATCGATCTAAATTCTAAAAATGACATGTTGTGCAATTGATATGTATATTTTACATTATTCGCCATGGGTAACAACCATATATATATGATTATAATTTTTTTTTTAATTAAGTAAAAATATACATATCTCTATGATTAGAGGTTATTTTAAAAACAAACAGTTTTGAGAATACTTTAAGGCACAGTTAACAGTATTGATAATTTAATTTACATACGTTTTTTTTTTTTTTTTTTTAATTAAGTAAAATATACATATCTCTATGATTAGAGCTTATTTTAAAACAAACAGTTTTGAGAATACTTTAAGGCACAGTTAACAGTATTGATAATTTAATTTACATACGTTTTTTTTTTTTTAATTAAGTAAAAATATACATATCTCTATGATTAGAGCTTATTTTAAAAACAAACAGTTTTGAGAATACTTTAAGGCACAGTTAACAGTATTGATAATTTAATTTACATACGTTTTTTTTTTAAATTAATTTACCCCTTTTTTATTTAGCGTCTAATGTGGAGTACATTAGAGTACACAGCTGGGAAACCTTACCTTCAGTTTTCATTACTCGTTCAAGTTTTCTTCTTATCGAAAATAATACAGTGAGAGGTATACAAGTAACAAAATAACCTCCATTGTTTGTAACCAGATTGATTAGATTAAGTTATCTAATCAAAATGCTAAGTAGCAATTAGTAAAAGTGGGCAAACCGTACTAATTATTAGTCATCCGTCAATCGTTGCAATATTGCAACAAAGATACAAACAACACAAGGTAAACGCGTCAACGTCAAAGCTGTAGGTAGGTTATTCCCGAGCTGGTGACCGCACAGAACATCGATAAGCTACTTCATATTTTCGTACTTTTATACCTATCTACAATCCTAGAAGATATCTGTAAATCGTTTTATAGTATTTCTTCAAAATTACACAAAACCGTGTGACAAATACCGTGGCATCAGTCAGCTATCTGTGCGCTGCAAATTCTTGATATAAATTTCTTATAGGTACGTACCTAGATAAGGAAAATTAAAGCACAGGATAACTAATAAATGGGTAATTCCCAGAGGCTAGAAGTTAAAGTAAATAAATAATAATACAACGTTCAAAATTTTATAAACTTACCAAACACCATAAAAGGTGATTCTTTTGATTTACGCGCTAATCTTTCTCCTTGTGTTTCCTCATGATAGTCGAAAGTGGGTTTTTTTTGTGCCATTTTCTGCCAGAAAAAAATGTACATAAATTAATTCAACTCTACTATGTACGTTCTTATGTTAATAACTTCTTAACGTGTATATTATAATAAGTCTACGACTCATAGCAAGAATATTCGAACTAAACTAGTTAAAATAAATACTTACTTAGGTATTGTACACCGTGAATCAATCTTAAAAGTAATTTACAAAACTCACTTCAAACTACACACTAATACAACACTATCGTCAGAAGAAGAGTCACAAAGCCCAGTAGTTATTTGTGAACGTTTATTCGACTTTCGAGAGATAAGGACGTTTTTTTTAACGTTCGTAACCGATGGGGAGTAACGTACAACTAAATTCATGGAAATATCAAAGCCGCTTTTGAATCACGTGTACATTTTTATCGCATAGTTTATTCATGTTCTACTGACTGTACGTTCGGTCTATTTTCCGCTAAACGATTTACGTCTCACACTTTAACTGACGTCGGCTGTCAATAATTACAACTTGTTACAACACATTCAGTTTTTTCCGGTTTTTAGGGTTCTCTATTTAAAATGGAATCGTTATAATTTCGTCACATACATACGTAGTACATGATAGTTCGTTCTTCCTCCCGAACGTATGTCGTAGGTACGCCGAACTGATCGGAGGAAGGACCGGATGCAGTGTTCGTAATCCTGGACACAACACAACACAACCAGATTCGAAAACCAATGATTTGTAACGCCTATAAATATGTAAGTGTATTATTAAAGAAAATAGCAGTAGTGTAGGTGATTGGAATTTATGATATTGTATAGCGCCAAAAGGCAATAAAATAAAACTTACTTCCAAAGAAATGGTCTACGTATATACATTGTACCCATGAGGGAATACCACAGTACCTGCAATATACTGCTCGTGCATGTAAGTACAAAAACAACCGCAGCAGAACATAAAATCCATACTAATATTATAAATGCGAAAGTAACTCTGTCTGTCTGTCTGTCTGTTCCTCTTTCACGCCTAAACGGCTGAACGGATTTTGATGAAATTTGGTATGGTGATAGATGATAACCTAGAAATGGTCATAGGCTATAAATAATCACGCCATCGTTCTTAGGGGGTAGGCAGTAGGCAGATAACTAAATTGAGTTAGTGATTTTTAGTCGTTTTTGTTGGGACTTTTGCTCTTTCACGTATAAAAGGCTGAACAGATCTTGATGAAATTTAGTAAGGTAATAGATGGTTACCTAAAAACGGATATAAGATCAAAATGATCACGTCATAGTACTTAGGGGGTAGGAAGTAGGCATAAAACTGAATTGAGTTAGTGATTTTTTTATGGTTTTTGGTGGGAGTTTTGCTCTATCATGCCTAAACGGCTGAACGGATTTTGATGAAATTTAGTTAGGTGATAGATAGTAACCTAGAAAAGGATATGGGCTATTAATATTCATGCTATCGTACTTAAGGCGTAGGCAGTAGGCAGAAAACTAATTAAGTTAGTGATTTTAATAGTTTGGTTTAAAAGTTTACCTCATTCACGCCTTAACGTCTGAACGGATTTTTATAAGACTTGGTTAATATAAAGATAGGATCCTAGGCACGGACACAGGCTACTTCTTACGGCGGGAAAATACCTCATTCCGCGGAAATCTAGCGTGATCGTGTCAAGAAGCGAATGACGCCATAGCTACTGAAATGATTTTGATGTTTTTTTTTAAATGAGTGTTACTAAGACTTAAAGTTAGTATTTGATCACTTTTCTAACTTAGAGGGTCGGTAGGCGCCATAATTTAGGAATTTATTATAAAATTTTGATGCATCTGTCTTTATTTAACAGTTTTACTTGGATCGAAACTTAGCGACATACCATCACACTACTTAACTTATAGGGTAGGAAGGTACCAAAATTCAGACTACTTTTACTTCGGGAAAATATCTCATTCCCACAGGAACCTATACACAGCTACCTATCTACAACATTAAAACTCTGTCTAGAATCACATTACGCCATAGCTATTGATCTGATTTGTATACGATTTTTATTCAACTGACTGTTAAATTACATACAGATAAAATCTAATTACCTACACCACAGAATTAATATAGTACTACATAACTAGCTACGCTTTAAACTTGAGGAGGTAATTAGATAGACATTTATACGAACTTTATGCTCAGTAATCAATCATAGTGATAAGTTAATACTCATTTTAGACAAAAGAAACGGATAGGTAATCAGTTCATCACCGAAATTATAACACCTACACTTAGTTTGTTTACTATTCAACGAGGAAAATAATTCAATATAACGCAAACCTTCAAATCATACGTCGTCGTAGTGAATACAAGACGCTGCGCCGAGCGAAGAGGCGGTGCGGCGCGAGGGGAGGGCCGTGCCCAACTGTGCCTACCCAAGCGGGCAGACGCAAGAGGGCAGACGTCGTCGTCGCACGTATGCGAATATTGAAATATTGCGTTACGAAACTCTATTCGTTGCGTATTTTTGGTTAGCTAAAAACGTTCTTTTTAAATTCCGAGTTGAAATAGGTACTACGGTCTACGCGTAGGGTCTGTAAGCTTTAATTTAGTCCTTTGTTTTAGATATCTAAATAAATATTTGGTAGGTTATTATTTTTGAGTCCAAGTTGACGTCATTTTCGTATTTCTATTAAGTACTTAGTTACATTTTTATTATTAGGTAGTTAAGGTAGCTGTTAGATGTAGGTATTTTCTTAACCAATCATTCATATCTCTAGGTTTACTCAGATACGTATTATTCTTTATTTTGCAGTCGCTTTCATTTGTTAATTCTCAATTTTATTCATGTGTAGGTTAAGTGTTTTTAGCTCACATCAGGATGTTTATAGTTCGTAGTAAATTAGTTTAGTAATAGATTTTGTCATTATATTATAGTACTTTTATGTTAGTTTTGATAGATAAGTAGGTAGTACCAGTAGTGAAGAAAATTGTGTATTGTGGTGTGGTACATAAATTCAATATTTTTGAATTTATTTAGTTAATTTAGGTTTTAGGTATAAAAGGTTTGTCAGGTGCATAGTTGTTTAGGTTCAATACGTTATTGATTGATTTAGATATTTAGGTTATAAGTAAAAGGTTTGTCAGGTGCATAGTTGTTTAGGTTCAATACGTTATTGATTGATTTAGATATTTAGGTTATAAGTAAAAGGTTTGCTTTATCGAAGTTTTTATAAAAATTGTCTTACGTTGTAGTTTTAAAACTACCGATTTTAAAAATCTTTAATTATTGTTTTATTGTTTTCGATATGCCACGCAAACGTAAATCAATCTAAGCCGTAGTTCTAGCAGAGCTCGAACTGCAAAAGTTGCTAGAAGCCAAGAATCTGAAGAGCAGACTCAGACGCGTCAGATGTTAGATTCTCAGCGTCATGCGACTCAAAGAGCTTCTGAGACCTATACGCAGACTCAAGCCCGTAGGACCTTAGATGCTGAGCGCCACGCATCTCAAAGGGCCTCTGAGACCTATACGCAGACTCAAGCCCGACAAACCTTAGATGCTGAGCGCCACGCATTTCAAAGGGCCTCTGAGACCTATACGCAGACTCAAGCCCGTAGGACCTTAGATGCTGAGCGCCACGCATCTCAAAGGGCCTCTGAGACCTATACGAAGACTCAAGCCCGACAAACCTTAGATGCTGAGCGCCACGCATCTCAAAGAGCTGCTGAGACAGTGGAACAGACTCAGACGCGTCAGATGTTAGATTCTCAGCGTCATGCGACTCAAAGAGCTTCTGAGACCTATACGAAGACTCAAGCCCGTAGGACCTTAGATGCTGAGCGCCACGCATCTCAAAGGGCCTCTGAGACGTTTACACAGACTCAAGCCCGTCAGGCCCTAGATGCTGAACGCCACGCATCTCAAAGAGCCTCTGAGACGTTTACGCAGACTGAGACCCGTCAGGCCCTGGATGCTGAACGCCACGCATCTCAAAGGGCCTCTGAGACCTATACGCAGACTCAAGCCCGACAAACCTTAGATGCTGAGCGCCACGCATTTCAAAGGGCCTCTGAGACGTTTACGCAGACTCAGGCCCGTCAGACCCTGGATGCTGAACGCCACGCATCTCAAAGAGCCTCTGAGACGTTTACGCAGACTGAGACCCGTCAGGCCCTGGATGCTGAACGCCACGCATCTCAAAGGGCCTCTGAGACCTATACGCAGACTCAAGCCCGACAAACCTTAGATGCTGAGTGCCACGCATCTCAAAGGGCCTCTGAGACGTTTACGCAGACTCAGGCCCGTCAGACCCTGGATGCTGAACGCCACGCATCTCAAAGAGCTGCTGAGACAGTGGAACAGACTCAGACACGTCGAGTTTTAGATGCCGAACGTCACGCGCAATTGATTGCGGCAGAGACTGACGAAGATTCACAAAGACGACGTCTTTTAAATGCTGAACGGCAGGCAGAAAGAAGACGTACGTTTTCAATGAGTACGTGGGAGGCATTTAATGGTGCCGCTTTTGAGTATGACCCTTTGATCGACTATGTTAATCACCGATTGGTTATCATTGGGAGAATGGATAAAAATGCAGATATTGTGAAGCACTGAAATGGAAAGAAGAAACTCCAGGTATGTGCTGTTCTGGTGGAAAGGTTAAAATTCCATTACTTGGCGAGCCAGAGGAACCTCTTAAATCTTTACTTTTATACGACAGTAACGAATCGCGCCGGTTTTAAGCAGGATTAGAAAGTATAATTCTTGCTTTCAGATGACGTCATTTGGTGTAGATAAGGAGGTCGTAATGCCTGGATTTGCACCTACTTTTACCATCCAAGGACAGGTGTATCACAGGATTGGTTCCTTACTTCCCGCAAATAATGAACAACCAAAGTTTTGCAACTTTATTTCATGGGCGATGAAAAACGAAGCTGATCGCAGGTGTCAAAATATTCAAGGAATCGAAAGGGATACTGTTTTAAAATCCAGAGAATGTTGCATGAACATAATCGCCTTATCAATACTTTCAAAACAGCACTAGAAAGAATGCCGGGAGAGGATTATAGGTTGGTGATGCACCCCGAACGCACACCAAGTGGGGAACATGAAAGGCGGTATAATGCACCGTTAATAAATGAAGTCGCAGCCTTGGTTACAGGCGAACAGTTTGCTTTCCGTGATATAGTTTTACAGGCCCGAGATGACACATTAACCAGGGTGCCTGATACTCATAAATTTTATGATGCGTTGCAATATCCGATCATATTTAGTAAGGGACAAGAGGGTACCACTTTCAAGTTCCTCAAATTAATCCTGTAACAGGTCTTCCTTGCATAACAAAAGGTTTCATGCATGGATTTTTATGCCTACAACATGTTGATACGAGAAAACAACTTTAACATTGTACAAAGATGCAAGCAACTGGCCAATCAGTTTTACGTTGACATGTACGTTAAAGTTGAAAGCGAGAGGTTACGGTACATATCATTAAATCAAACTAAACTAAGAGCAGAGAATTACATCCATCTTCAAGACGCTGTGGCAAATGACGCTAATTTAAATCCAAATAACTTAGGTCGTATGGTCATTTTACCATCTTCATTTGTAAATAGCCCGCGGTACTTACACGAATATACTCAGGACGCGTTTGTTTATGTGCGTACACATGGTCGCCCTGACTTATTCGTCACCTTTACTTGCAACCCAGCCTGGCCGAAATAGTCAATCAGTTGATGCCGGGGCAAAGCGCAATAGATAGACATGATGTAGTCGCAAGAGTTTTTAGACTAAAAGTTAAAAACTAATGGATGTGATTAATAAAGGCCGAGTGTTCAGAGAAGCGCGCTGCTTTATGTACTCTGTCGAATGGCAGAAACGTGGACTGCCACATGTCCATATATTATTGTGGTTAAAAGATAAGTTACGACCCGATCAAATAGATAACATAATCAGCGCTGAAATACCGGATCCTAACATTGACAAGACTCTCCATGACATTATTGTAAAAATATGATTCACGGTCCATGCGGACCCGAAAATCCACAGTGCCACTGCATGAAAGACGGAAAATGCACAAAAAAATTTCCTCGCAAGTTAGTGAAAGAGACCGTTCACAACGACCACGGATACCCGCAGTATCGTAGAAGAGCGCCAGCAGACGGAGGTCGAACAGCAACCGTGAAGCTCCGAAATGGTAGCTACGTTACGGTTGATAATAGTTGGGTAGTCCCCTATTCACCAATTTTATCAAAATGTTTAACGCCCACATAAATGTTGAGGCATGCAGTTCAGTACGCGCCATCAAATATATTTGCAAATATATAAACAAGGGTAGTGATCAAGCTATTTTCAATTTTAGAAATACTGATCTTGCGAATCCTGTAGATGAGGTACAAACTTATCAGTCTGGTCGGTATGTCAGCAGCAACGAAGCCGTGTGGCGTCTGTCAGCATTTCCGTTGCACGAAAGGCATCCCACCGTGACACATCTCAGCGTGCATTTAGAAAATGGTGAACGCGTTTATTTTAATGAACACAATTTCCACGAACGAATAACTACTCCGCCAAAACCACACTCACTGCTTTTTGATCTTTGTATCAGAGATGAGTTTGCAAAAACTCTTCTTTATGTCGAGGTGCCGAGGTATTATACTTGGGATGCAAGTAGGAAAACTTGGAAACGCCGCATTCAAGGTACTTCAGTTCACGATTGGCCTGGCGTCAAATCTGGAGATGCTTTAGGACGAGTTTATACAGTTCATGTTAGTAACATGGAATGTTTTTGTCTACGCATGCTTTTACACCATGTGCGCGGACCTACCTCTTTCTATGATCTAAAAAAATACAACACACAAGATTATCCTACATTTCGAGAGGCATGTGAGGCAAGAGGATTACTGGAGAATGACAACCATTGGGATGTGACACTGGAAGAAGCTGCTCAATGTAGATCAGCAGGCAAGATGAGAGAGCTATTTGCTGTATTAGTAGCGACATGTGGTCTTTCAAATCCTCAACAATTGTGGGATAAATCCAAAAATGATATGACCGACGATATATTGCACAGATTACAAGAGCAAAATCCCAATGTCACGTACAGTGATTTAATTTACAATGAGGGTCTGACAAAATTGAAGACCAGGTTAAAACAATTTCTAGAAAGGATTTATCAGATTATGGAATGATCAGACCACAGAGAACCGAGGAAATCAGTAGCGATTTAATACGGGAACTAGATTACGATACTGCTTCCTTACAACAACAATTGACAGAGTCTGTTCCACGTTTGATCCCAGAACAAAGGTTAGTATTTGACAATGTTTTAAAAAATCGAAGATGGCGAAGGTGGTTTGTTATTTTTGGATGCTCCCGGAGGCACGGGAAAAACCTTTCTTTTAAACTTGCTTTTAGCGCAAATCCGAAAAGATAAAGGAATTGCTGTAGCAGTTGCCTCTTCCGGAATAGCCGCCACTCTGCTCAATGGTGGTCGAACGGCACATTCGGTGCTTAAACTGCCATTAAACTTAGCCCATGAAGAAATGCCAGTCTGTAATATAAGTAAAACAGCGAGCGTGGACGTATGTTGCAGCAATGTAAATTATTAGTTTGGGATGAGTGTACTATGTCCCATAAAAGAGCAATTGAAGCTCTAGATCGGACTTTGAAAGACATCAAGAGTAAATCCCAATGTCACGTACAGTGATTTAATTTACAATGAGGGTCTGACAAAATTGAAGACCAGGTTAAAACAATTTCTAGAAAGGATTTATCAGATTATGGAATGATCAGACCACAGAGAACCGAGGAAATCAGTAGCGATTTAATACGGGAACTAGATTACGATACTGCTTCCTTACAACAACAATTGACAGAGTCTGTTCCACGTTTGATCCCAGAACAAAGGTTAGTATTTGACAATGTTTTAAAAAATCGAAGATGGCGAAGGTGGTTTGTTATTTTGGATGCTCCCGGAGGCACGGGAAAACCTTTCTTTTAAACTTGCTTTTAGCGCAAATCCGAAAAGATAAAGGAATTGCTGTAGCAGTTGCCTCTTCCGGAATAGCCGCCACTCTGCTCAATGGTGGTCGAACGGCACATTCGGTGCTTAAACTGCCATTAAACTTAGCCCATGAAGAAATGCCAGTCTGTAATATAAGTAAAACAGCGAGCGTGGACGTATGTTGCAGCAATGTAAATTATTAGTTTGGGATGAGTGTACTATGTCCCATAAAAGAGCAATTGAAGCTCTAGATCGGACTTTGAAAGACATCAAGAGTAATCCAAATATCATGGGGATGGTGGTACTTTTAGCGGGCGATTTTAGACAGACTTTGCCGGTTATCACTAAAGGCACCCCTGCAGATGAAATAAATGCGTGTTTAAAAGCGTCAACGTTATGGGTGCACGTAAAAACGTTTAGTCTGTCTACAAATATGAGAGTGCAACTACACAATGATGTACAATCTGGACAATATGCTGCTGCTCTTCTTAAAATTGGAGAAGATCGTATGGCAAAGGATGGTAATGGCATGATTACATTGGATCGTGAATTCTGCAATGTTGTGCATAATCCAGATGATCTAAATAACTTCGTCTATAGCGAACTGCTAACTAATATGAGGAATAGAGACTGGTTATGTGAAAGAGCAATTTTAGCGCCGACGAATGAAATGGTGGGACAGATAAACGAGCAAATTATGTCACGCGTGGAAGGTGATATTGTTGAGTTTCTCTCTGTAGACACTGTAATGGATACTGAACAAGTAACATCATACCCTGTAGAATTTCTTAATTCTTTAGAACTGTCAGGAGTACCTTCACACAAACTGAGGCTGAAAGTAGGCGTTCCTGTCCTTTTAATGCGGAATTTAGATGCACCAAGACTGTGTAATGGCACACGGTTGCAAGTGACACACCTCGGTCGCAATATTGTAAAAGCAATCATTATGACTGGAATGGCAAAAGGAGAGAACGTTTTAATCCCCCGTATACCCATAATTCCGACAGATTTACCATTCCAGTTTAAGAGATTACAGTTTCCGCTGAAAATCGCATTCGCTATGACGATAAATAAAGCTCAGGGGCAAACATTAAAAGTAGCCGGCATTAATTTAGAAAAGAGTTGTTTTTCTCACGGACAATTATACGTGGCTTGCTCACGTGTTTCAAGTCCACAGAATCTCCATGTGTTGGCCAGAGAGGGAAAAACAAAGAACATAGTTTACAAAATGTACTACAGTAATAAGGCCTCTTATTTTTAGCTTCCTACATTATTATACTACTTACATTAAGTTAGTACTTCCTACGCAGACGATGTTACGGATGTCACACTGTCTAACATCGGGGGTTGGCAGGTAGGTAGTTAGTAGTATTTTAAACCGATTTACATTATTTACTTTTTATATTTACTAAGGAAACATTCGGAGCTATCCATTATGTAGCTTAGGTTGCTTTTGAACAAATTTTGATGTGAAGTTGAGGACTGGAACACGATAGTGGGACATTGTTGCAGGGGGACTTATAGCCGGGAGAAAACAAAGAACATAGTTTACAAAATGTACTACACTAATAAGGCCTCTTATTTTTAGCTTCCTACATTATTATACTACTTACATTAAGTTAGTACTTCCTACGCAGACGATGTTACGGATGTCACACTGTCTAACATCGGGGGTTGGCAGGTAGGTAGTTAGTAGTATTTTAAACCGATTTACATTATTTACTTTTTATATTTACTAAGGAAACATTCGGAGCTATCCATTATGTAGCTTAGGTTGCTTTTGAACAAATTTTGATGTGAAGTTGAGGACTGGAACACGATAGTGGGACATTGTTGCAGGGGGACTTATAGCCGGGAGAAAACAAAAAAACTTATGCGGACGAAGTCGCGGGTAAAAGCTAGTATGTAAATATAATCATTAGATAGTAGACATAGATCACATATCTATGTGATCTATGTAACATGCACATTTATTCGAATATTTGAGGAAAAACGTTATTTAATTCTTGCAATCGAGTTTCAGATTAGGTACATTATCAACAAGATAAAATTATTGTTTAAGACCTTATCGTCAGCAATGCTTAAAATAGCAAAGCATAATATTATATTACTTTTGAATAACGCTAGAATTCGCAAATAAAAAGGCGTAAAAAATAATAGGTACTAACTTATTATGTGGTAGCGTATACTTATATAATTACTACAGCGGCGTAAGGATATCTAGTCATTTTTATTCCCTTTCTCTTTTTTCCCGTGGTTGGTGTAGTGGGAGAATATAAAGACTTATGAACAGCGGTGTCTAAGGTGTTAGGCATCTGGTACTGGGTTAGTTAACCGCGGCAGATCTACCCAGGTTGTCCAACAGCGATAGAATATTAACAGGCTGACGAAGGTGTTAAGTAATGACAGATTGCCCATCATTGTGCTGGGTTCGATCACGGTTTATGATTCTGACTAGACGTGCTTGAATGAAAACACAGTGAAACTGAAAACTGCATAGCGTCTGAGAAATTAAAACATTTTGAGGTTTCTTTTTATACAAATTAAATTGACAAACGAATACAAAATTCACGAGATGGTGAGTAATCACTGCAGCCAATGAAGCTTAGTTATTCCCAGGTTCTTCAGTTAGTTACTAATTACAGCGTGGTTACACTACTTAGTTATGCTGATATGATGTTTCCGATCCACCGTTTCTCATTTAACTTATGCTTATTGCATCTTAACTTAAGCATCGAGATGTGGTCTCTATGACACCGCGGCCTTTTACAACAGTCAGAATAAACGTTAAGTAACATTAATAGTTCAGCAAGCTTACATTTGATTTCAATACAAATTCTGATCCAATGACAATCTCAATCCAACTTAATAATTTAATGATACCTTCGATTAATTATGATTTTTTTTTTATGGAAAAGACGGCAAACGATCAAGCGGTTCACCTGGTGGTAAGTGATTACCGTCACCCACATACATTTGCAACACCATAGATGCTGCAGGTGCGTTGCCGGTCTTTAAGGATATTTGGGAGATGGGAGGGAAGAGGAGGGGAATAGAGAGGGGATGTGGGCCTCCGGTTATCTCACTCACCGAACGAAACGCAGAAGCACAAGATGCCTCTACTTCACGCCGGTGTAATGCGAGGCCGTGGTATCCGGTCGAGCCGGCCCATTGGAACAGCAGCTAAAGCCGCCGCTTGGCTCTACCACGCTTAATGATGACCGAACATTGTAATTACCGGTAGTCCTCAACTGCGCAGGAGATATTATAGTGCGGTATCCGTGTAATATAGTAAATATGCGATGAGATTTAAGAAAAGGTCAGATGCAGTATCCGAACCACGGGACCCAAAACAACTCCAAAGCCTTAAACCAATTATTTATTGCATTTTTGCTTCGTCTGGTATTCGAGCCCAGGCCCCCAGTATCAGCAGCCAGTTACGCTAACCACTAAGCCACGTAGTCGTTTTTTAATTTAACAACAGTTCAACTAGGAACGTTGAAAAAATATCGATGTACCGATGTAAAGGTATTTTTTGTTCGATATCGATATTTCACATTTTTTTTATGACAATACTAAATTTAAAGTAGTATCAAAAAGGTATCCAATAAGATATTTTTCCCAGAAACTATAATTACTCACAATTATAATTTATGATACATAATAGCTAAACAACATGATACATAATAACTAAACTCATTCATAACACAAGGGGTTAATATTCATAAAAAATAAGCAAATCACCAATAAATTCCAGTTTGAAGAATCTACTCCGCTTGTCTACCCCGTGAAGTTCTGCCTACCCCCTCTAGGTGAAAGACGCGAGTAAGTACGCATTACATGAGTGTCATTATACATTTGTACATTATAAGAACAAAAGTTATACACGTTGATGGCATAACAGTTAGTTTACTTTATTATCAATTATTAAATTCAGTGATCTGGAATATTTGTGCTAATGTCACACAATAAAGTCGCTAATGTAGAATAAAATACAAACCGCATGAATTTGATCTTAAGTAGTGTCTATAACACGAAAGTGCTTTGAAAGTCCTAAATAGGGACTCTTGAACTTAAATTTGAATTTTTCAAATATCCGCCGATATATTCATATTTTTTCCGATTAATCGAACAACGGTTTCGATACTTTTTAAAAATATAGCACAACATTAAAAGGCACATCGCCTGCGCATTGCCACATCGGCGGTTGGCTCGATACGGCCAACCATCGTCGTGGCTAGTATTAGTATTCCCGTGGTTCCGACAATTGGCGTCGAGAAGAACACCGGGGAGTTTTAGCCGGTAGGGGTCAGGATAACCTTTCCTTGCTCGTTGAAAAAAAAAGGTCGGTCGACATATTATTTCACACGTGTAAATGTCTTTATTTATATAAATAAAATATATAAAGTAGGGTTGTCCTTACTCGAACCCAGTCCAGTCTCGAGGTAAATGTCACACATACTTTTGGCACAATCAGAATCAGACGTATTTCATTTTTTTTCTATAAAAATGGGAAACTGCAATTTTTCCCGACACCAAAGACTTGTTATATAATGGTCTTAAAAGTTTTTGAAATGAAATATACTTTCAGAATAAATAATGTAGGAAGTTTAATTGTTGGGTTATTAAAACAATTTATTTAGAAAATAAATAATCTAAGGTTATATTCTTATATTCCAATGTTTGGGTGATATGTCAACTCTGTGTAGACAACTGGTAACAAAATCGCATTGTATTTAATATTACAGTATGATTACATTATGCAGAATAACACAATCAAAATAAAATACTCGTTGATCTGGCTTTTAGAGATGCTTAATGAGAGAATATTTTGGAATGCAGTTTGTTAAATGAGCAAACGGTTTTAAACACACTACGCATCAATATTGTAAAAATATCGCTTAAACTTCGACATGGTAATAAATAGACATCGAATAAGTAAAAAAAAGAAAAAGTTTGAAAAAGGCCTAGGTTCCTTAACGAAATGAATCACAGATAAATATGCCTATCTTTGAGATATAGATTGCCTATCTTTAGTTCTAGAAGATGAATGTACTATGCACATTTATACATTATTTATTATGTATTAACACTTGCTAGACATTTTAACATTTAAAATATATTACATAATGTTATTTACACACAGCTTTTGTAAAGATTATAAATTAACAACGAATATTAAAAAATCGGTGGCTATGCCTTTTTAAGCGGTAAAAATATATTTTATAAGCTTTCGATCACCAAAATTTACAACTAGTTTTTGGCGTACTTTTATATTGTATCGAGTGCTGTCGCAGTATGCTCATAAAATTGGAAAACAAAATTTTAAAAATACTATTGCGTCATACACATTAGCAAATAAATTTTAATAAGATTTATTTTTAACTAGTTTCCTCCCCTGATTCCATGCGCGTCAAAAACTTTTCGTGGATAAAATATATCTTATGCATTCTATAATTAATCCTCATACTAAACTTCATTGAAATAGATAAGCTTAAACAGACCGACAGACAGTTACTTTCGCATTTCTAATACATGATATTAGTATGAATAGTAATGGTAAAATGTTTCTGAGGTGTCTTTAATTTCTGACTGAATCAAGATTGAATGCTTTGCCACGTCCGCGACGAATGGTCATAAAGTATTCTTCAAAGGGCTTAAAAACATTTAGATTAAGATATTTTTCTAAACGTTGAATGGAACGCGTAAACAAGTTGTAAATAATTGATCGACGTTATAAATTATTTATAATCGTTCCGTGAAAGCTGTGAATTTTTTATATAAATTTTTTGCCTTATTTACAGATAAAAAATTCCTAAAAATGTTCCTATAAAATCTTAAAAGCATTTTTTCTTAACTAAAAGTTGTTTAGTCTATTGACATTTACAATTTAATAAGATGGAAATACAAGCATAAAATCTCAACAACAATTAATAACAAAACTATATTAATTTTAATTATTTGTAAAACCAAAAAAATACTTTAATTTCCCGCATCTTACAGTATTAATATAAAGTAATCATTAATTTAAAATTGCCGTAAAAATCACATCAAAATAAAGTCAAACTGTTCAGAAACTTAGTAATTATTCATATTTAGAACACCAATTGATTGGTACAGTGGATATTTAGAAGTAGCATAACGGTGAGTCCACGCGCTTCATCTCGGATGCGGAGCGTTATGGCAGCACGCTCTGTCTATTCCATTCATAGGTTGCACACACGCACGCAACGAATGGGAAGCGGCGACAGCACCCGACCTGACACGAAGGCGGCCTTACGCAATTTACGAGTATAGATTACATGCGCATGTGCTTCGACGGGAACTGTCCCTCGCCGTCATATTTGAATTTAACTGATTATAATGCAATATCGATACACGGTTAACAAATTTAGAAAAAAAAAAAAGTATTTAGTGCAGGTCATTTGTTTTGGAATTCTTTAACACTACGTTCGGGATTGCGGTATGCCGCTAAACGGTAATTCCCTTACATTAACAGCCTGCAAATAATCCACTGCAGGACATAGGTCTCTCCTATAGTATTTGGCATAAACACCACGCCCGGCAAGCAGATGTAGAAAAATGGACATACTCAGCGACCACACGGCTTACGACCTAAACTTAAGCGATACTTACGAAGTAACTATTATCTTATCTATGTATACGCCGCCTGTATGAAAGTAGTGTAACTTTACTTTAGAATGACAATTATATGAAAATTTTTATATGAAAATTTATTATTAGCCTATAAATATACAGATTTCAGTTGCTTATAAAACATTATTGTTAACATTTTAAGAGGCAACACCGCAAAATTGAGGTTAAATTAAACAAACCTGTATTTAAAACGCCAACATCGGAGATTAACGCCGTAAGTTTGAACCCGCCAGAGAGATGATAGTGCTAAAGTTGGTTCACTACCAATGTTCAACATTTATCGTGAACCACATCCAGCACTGTCAAACGGGCTTAGAGCGATCGGTTACCGGAACAAACAGTAACATTTATTACCATATTACCAGCGTTCTTTAAAAATACAATGATAATTACTTCGGCACATCCACAACGATCACGGAAGGTACACTAAACTCTTTATGTGAGTATCTTGCTTTGGCAAGAGATCCCTAAGGGCTTAACACATTAAACACTACGTAACTTGCTAAAGTGTTCAACACAAGGTCGTCTGCATCTCATTGGTACTGACTGGGGGCGCTCGACGACACCTTCTCTAGCTTCTCGAAGTGCTTCCTCGCGTTGCGAATGTTGATGAGGGTAGCCTCGGAGGGTATTTTTGGATCGGACATTTCCACCATGACGTAAGTGTTGCTTGTGAAACCGTCTATGAACGCGGCGAATACGCTGTTTCGCACCTGTCAACCAAACAAAATGTAACACCTATTATACCAAAACTTTTGTCGCCCTCTAAGAAAATGAAGTCCTTGTGTATAAGTAATATGTATAGACTACTATAGCATATCTATGTTAAATCTCCTTCTTCATCAGTCTTTACAAGTCACCATGCGTTAACAAAAGCTGGCATGACGTGCAAGGAAGATTTGCTCATTCGAATGAAGGTAAAGACGAGTGAGTGCCTCCGTGTTTGCGCGTACACTTGCGGCACTAAAATATTTCTTGAAAACTGCCTGCCCAGTGTAGGCAGTATGGGCAATGTTCCATGCATAGCAAGCAAGCTTAAAATCTCGCCCAAAATTAAGCATACAAATTGGCATGCGCAAAGGAGTCACCATTAGCCTTGAATGGTAGTGATTTCTTACATACCTCCATACTCTGGAACTGAGCGGCGAGCTTTGAACAAGAGAGCTTGAACTGTTTGACGATGTTAGAGACCTTTTCAAAGCGATGCGCGTCACGATGTTGCCGCCGCTGACAATGCGACACGACTAGAAATGTAGCCCGCTCGAACAGGAGGACCTACGAAAATAATTAAACGGCTATTGTTTTATCAGCTTAGACTTTAGGACACAAAAAACACAAAAATTAGAGTTATTTTCGTATACGAGGAACTCGTCACGTGGTTATAAAGCAACAGGGACATCTCGCAATGCCGCGACAGGAGTGGACACGACTAACGAACGCACTGTGCGTTTTTGGTGTAATCGCTTTCGTAGAAGTTTCCCTACTTGAAGAATGAACCACGAGGAATACCAGACATAAAGTTAAATATCGATGTAATATTGGAAGCCGATTCATCAACCCGCTAACGAATTAGCATCATGGTTTGAGGTTACTTTACCAACAATGTTGACTTTGATTTGCATCAAATTGGTAATTAATTTTCTCGAGAAATGGGTCTCATGGTTGAACTGGACAGAGGAGCACGCATTGAAGCTTACTTTTTGCTTTAAGTATTAGGTACAGAAATTAAGGTATTTTGTACAAAAGAGAATTCAGACGTGTGATGAAAAGTGGATTCTCTTCGACAATCGCAAGCATAAAACGCAATAGCTGGACCCAGGTCAAATACCCGGAACAATGCCGTAAAGTGAAGCTCACCCATAGTAAAGTAATGGAAATTTTGGTGGTCGCCTCATGGTATAATTCACTATAGCTTTGAGATCGCTTTGTGTATTAATAACAGTAGATATCTAATGTGAAGAACTTCGAACAATGATGACGAAACTCTCAGAGATACAACTCCGACTCGTCAATTGATCTTCGCCATTATTGCCATATGATAACACAAGACCTCATGCTGCTCAACAAACAGTTCTAAAATTACAAGTCCTGCAGCTAAAACCCTCGGTGCGCATGTCCGACTCGCACTTGGCCTATTTTTCTTCTTTAGTGTTCGGCGTCTGAGTCTGGGCGGCGATCTAAGACGTCATTGGACGTCAGTGTCAGTTTATAAACATATTGTTTTTTCAAGTCACAAAGAAAAAAAATATAGTATCGTTCATCTCTCTTCAAATTTATATCACTTTTTTCTCAAAACACTTATTTTTCTTAAATAAAACAAATTGAAAGATAGTTTACTTTTTATATAATTTGATTAACATCTACTCAACTTAATTCAGTCATCTTATAATTTGTAAATCGTTCACTGTGAGGGCCAGCGCAGACGAGGAACTTTTGTCCTCGGAGAGCACTAAAGTATGTAAAGCGTGGAAGAAATGTCGGTCGGTACATGCCACGGACTCAACGTGTACGAATATTTGTTCGCCAGAAGCTTAGATAAGCGCACGATATGGAGGAAAAAATTATAATACTGGGACCATCCCTATACTTCGAATCGATTATCGATGTGCGTTGAACGCGGACTAAACAGGATGTTAGGCATTGCGTCTTAGTCCTCGGCGGTGACAACACATCTGTAACCTCCTTCGATTGAAATTGTTTGCAGATGCCCATTGGCGGTAGCGTAGTAGTAAGTAATAGCAGTAGTAATAACGCAGTACCTTTACTGTCGTGTGCGTTGTGCGATACAATTCTAACTGATCTATTTTGACGGACAAAAAAAGTACGCCGAGGACCGATCATTGGGGCGAGGAGAGGTAATTAATGTCTGCGGGGGCTATTATCTATTTTGTGCCTTTACCAAGTAATGAGGACAATTCAAAGTCGTCTGGTGTTTCCCTTAGTCTACTAAGACTTAATGTAATATCAAAGTATGTTTATTATTGTTATAACAATAGTCGTATATGTGTTGAAACAATAAAAATGATATTGTTATGACATGTGAAGGGATATTAAAGAGTAGTAAAAGAATATGAACATGAGTTAAAGGGGAAATATACAAACTTTGACAACTCCACCTGCAAACAGTGCAACCTGCTCACTAACGGACGAGGCTCTGGTGGCTGACTGACCGCGGAAAACTATAGATGAGCAACAGCATCTTTATTTTATTTAACACTCCTATCCGCGGTAATACAAGTCGAGGTCTTAGAGTAGCTGGGAGCTCCCCTTAAGTTTTTCTCGGAAGTCTATCATTCGTTAAAAGGGGTCGGAGCGCGACAGAGCAGCAGACCAGAGTCGAACCAGCGTCGTTGCTCCTTAAATAATTTTTACTTGCTGTAAGCTGTCAAGGACACCGGGCTAACAGCATACCTCAAATTCCATGGGGGCTGAAGTTGGTTTGGCACATAATGCTGATTCTGACATAACCCTTCACTCCCTTAAGTGACATGCTGGTGTTTGTGCCTTTTCACCACAAGCAAATCTCCAATGTATGGCATTCTAGCTAGCTATTTTATTAGAAAATTAAAAATACCATCACAAAACTCACCTCGTCTGCATCTACAATAGCTGCAAATTGTTTCAATGATGACTCCAAAGCTTTGACATTGGGTATTAATTTGTATACTATGCTCGACCATGCCCTGGAATAAAGTCATAGCAATTTATCTTATAGAAGTAATATTCAGTATATGGCCACATATTCTGGCTAAAAATAGGTGTTTATGACAAACAGAACATTCCTTGAATACTCTGCCTGGACCTAATAGTTAGTATTTAACCCGTCTGTTCAGTCTAATTTTGCAACTATCGATGCAGACCCATCCCAAATTGAAGTGCATCTGCAAGTTGATTTTTTTTTAAAGAAAAGACTAATGAGCCACCAGCTCACCTAATGGTAAGTGGACACTGACACTCATGAATATTGATCTAATGTTTCATATTCAGCCGAATAGTCATAGCAATTTTACTTTAAAAATTACTTTTTAAGGTCAATACTAACTTGTATAAAGTTTCATCCCATATACTAGTTCTAAAGCATGTGCATTCCAGTGGCTTAGAAAGTCCTTTCAAATCCTCTTCTCGCTCCTTGAATATCTCTTCCCGTCTCTCTTCTGCTACCAGATCCATTTTATGTACTAGGCAGAATATTCTAGCTTCTGGGGAATTCTGTGAAAAGAAAATGTGAGGTCCAACCAAGATCTAAGTCTTAACCAAAAGACTTCAACTTATTGACAATGAAAATGGTTATATATAGTTTTCTTTACTTAAACATAAATATGTGGACACATAATATTTTTTACTTTATATTGTGAAATAATGAGTGTTCTTCGTGAGAACTCTTCACTGTTTCCCGTCCCTTCTAAGTTTCAATTTATGAATGATACCTACCTTTAAAAAACACATATAGATCTAATAACTGGATACATTGCTAAAGGCACATTGCAGGATAAATTACCTGTAAAATAGCTTCCAAACAAGATTGATAGTAATGCATGTCCTTTTCCATTTCTCTGCTTTCAACATCAAACACATAAATGAGGACTTCAACATTACGGAATATGTTGTCCCTTTGAGATGCAAAATAATTTTCCATAAATGCTTCTTGACCTCCACAGTCCCAAAGATTAAGCACCAAGTTGCCAAGAAATCTGACATGCGAATGTTCAACGTCAACTGAAATAGTTTATTAATATTCAATAAAACTGATTACAATTGCAGTCGTTTCGAAATACATTTTAAGAAACAGGAAAGTCTGTTGTATGAAATAAGTAAATACTATTTGTAATTGATTTTCCATATATTCAGATCATGTAAACTTACTTGTAGCACCCAGTCGTCTTGTATCTCTTGCTATATAATTTGCAAAAATAATAGACCTCATACTTGTTTTACCAGAGCCACTTTTTCCCATCAACAGCACCTTAAAAACATTTTCAGTGTCTTACAATGTTTGTGAATGTTGAAATTACAGCAAGTCAAAATATAAACTTAAATATGTACCTTTTTCTTCATAGTGATTATAGTTTAGGGTCAAGGGTCCAAAATGAAAAAATTATAATTGTAATTTGTCACTTCTTTGATATCTGCAACAAATAATTCAAACGTCTTGTTTATGTCTTCAGTATACGGGAAGCGAGTAGGCGTAAGTAAAGATTATCTCAACCACAAATGAAGAAACGGAAAAGGATGACGATTGACAAACGAGGATGGATAATGGACATACAAATACAATACAATGACCAAGTTATATACTCTTTGACAAAGACTTTGACTTTGATTTGACCACAGAATCACAGAATAAAAATTTATTCCCGCGTCACAGACATTTTACCACACTACTAAATGTCTGTCCTGCTCCTGCCTAGGCTCGTAGATATATGATCGATGGATCGAAAAGAAACTATACTCGTTACATCCAAGTAGAGGTAAATTTCATAAATATTGTGTAGTACAGGGTATTAAAATTTTATAGATGCTAGGCTCCTTATTTGCCTAAGAGTCGACTGGATAGGGACAACCCTATATCTGCCGCCAATTAGCAGTGCAACCATTGTACAGTAACGGTTTCAAGGTTAAACTGAACTGAGAGAGCGATAACAAATTATATTCTTATAGATATTTAAATGGTTGTGTACTTCATTTGAAGTTAAAAAATAAAATAAACTAAGTGTAATCATTGTTGACGTGTTGGAACAATAGAAATTATAGAATTTAATTTAATAATAGTATTAGGTAACTTACAAGTAATAACAACTAAATAGTTTTGTGTAGATATTGATTGAAATAGATTTGATCCAATCAAATCGATACTGACGGATTGATCTAATTCGAATCGAGCTTATACATATACCTATAATTGTACCATTGATTGCAAAAAAGTAGTTTAATTCAATGTGAATCCTCCATGTAGACGGCTTTTTCCATTAAGGAAAATATTGCGACCGATGATAGGAATCGCTTGGATCCTGTCTTTTTTAAGACTAAACTAATCTAATCTAGTTTTCTCGTGTCATCAGTATTGTGTTCATTTTTCGTTGCAAATTTATGCTATGATCTGTCCACTAGGTTTTTGTTGTGATCATTGGACAAGACAACAATTTTGTTTTACAGTTGATATTTTGTAAGTCAGATACTATACTTACTCTCATACGAAATATTTTTTTCTGCCTCTTTCTTATCACAACGATTTTTAAAAATATCTAGTAACGAATCGATTAACCGAAAATAGATTTGTTTCGAATTGAATCGAAAATCGAAGCTTTTCAGAACGAATCAACATGCTTTCTCCAGCTGGAGAATTTGACAACTTAGAGCAATGGACAGAGTGAGAGATCCAAATGCGTCTTAATTTTTTTTTAAATTAGAATATTTAAGTAAGGGCAAAAAATTATACATTTATTTATTGCATTTCGATGAATGGTGTATTTTCACAATATCATTATATCATCAAGATAAGCGAAATAAAATTTTACATTATTTTATGATCTATAATACATATATATAATGTGGTTTAATACTGTTTAAGAAATTAGTGAACGCCATACATGATCACTTTATTCCGTCGTTCTGACCGTCTATCAAATCAGTCATCTTGCAATTCGTTAGACATTTAAGGTTGTAACTAAACTACTAACTGTAATCTAACTAAACTCCAGAGTTAGTACAAAAAACTACTCTCTAGGTTCCGTCTAGAGCTCGAAGGCGAATATATGTTTATATTTCACGCAAAGAACAAGATCAATGAATAATACGTGTTTAGTATAAACTGCAATTTTCTTTTCACTGTAATTTTCTTACTTCGTGCTTTGTACTGGCTACTTTGGGCACATCTCTATTTTATTTTATGTTAGTACTCTATTGTATATACTCTGTGGTATGGTCACACTCAAGTAATATAAATGTCAGTTGTCATTGTCAATGTCGAAATTTGGAGAAACTCGTGGATTATTCCACAATATCTATGTTGTTCTCAATAACTATGTATTTATTTATAAAGTAGACTTATTTAGTGATAACTAAAATGGCTAGGCATCGCAATATAAGAAATCTAAGTTACTCGGACGATTACGATTACGATGATGTATATGGACATTCAGTTGAAGAAGACAGCTGTTTGTCACCTAGTGATACATCACAATGGATGTTTGACCGTTCCCGGAATAACCAGGCAATTTCAAGCTTTTTAGAAAGTCATAATGATATTCAAGAAGAGACCGAGGAACAGACTCATTCCGTTCCCTTGCGACCGGAGCTTGAGCGACGTGAGTCAACAGATTTACGAAATCTTTCTCTCACAGAAGCTGATGAAGTAAAGCTTTTGTCTTGCTTGGATGAGCTGCGTAATATATTGGGTGATACTGTATCAGAAAATGTACTTATTCAAACTGTAATCAGCAATAAATTTGATTTTAATAAGGCATTAGATGAAATATTAAACAACAACAAAAACAGGGACAAAGAGACTAAGAAATTTAAAGAGCCAGTAAAAGCTCCTCTAGTTGTTCTTAATGAGCCAAATAAAGCAGTTGTAAATATTGACAAAACTGCTAAGGTAATTACAACAAATGTTGAACATAAAAGTGTTGGTGTTATTAAAGGTTTCAAAGTGGAACAAAATAGTTGTTCTGGAAGCCAACCACAGACACCCAGGGATCAATCCCCTGCTACGGAGAGACCTAATCAAATATTTAGCAAAGTCAAAGAAAAAAATGATCCCAACAAACAGTATTGCAATGAAAGGGGCTCAAGTAAAGAACATCTGTACATAGTTGTTATAGGACATGTGGATGCAGGAAAGTCTACTCTTATGGGACGTCTTTTATGTGAATTAGGTGAAGTGAGTCAAAGGACTTTACATAAATATGAACAGGAGAGTAAGAAGATTGGTAAGCAAAGTTTCATGTATGCCTGGGTCTTGGATGAAACTGGGGAAGAGAGGGTCAGAGGTATCACTATGGATGTAGGAAGAGCACAGTTTGATACAAAGTCTAAGAAGGTTATAATTCTTGATGCACCAGGCCATGCTGATTTCATACCAAACATGATAACTGGAGCAGGCCAGGCTGATGTTGCTTTATTAGTTGTGGATGCAACAAGAGGAGAGTTTGAATCAGGCTTTGAACTTGGTGGACAAACTAGAGAGCATGCTTTACTTGTTAGATCTCTAGGTATCAATCAGCTTGCAGTTGCTGTCAATAAACTTGACACAACCAATTGGTCGGAGGAAAGGTTTAATGAAATAGCCAAAAAATTAAAGACATTCTTAAAACAAGCTGGTTTTAAGGACTCTGATATAACTTTTGTGCCTTGTTCTGGTTTGACAGGAGAAAATTTGGTAAAACCACCTAATGAGTTAGAGTTATGTAAATGGTATAAAGGCCCATGCCTCCTAGACATCATTGATCAATGTAATGTCCCCATTAGACCAGTTGCAAAACCCTTCCGCATGTCTATCAATGACATATTTAAGGGTACAGGTACAGGACTTTGTGTTGCTGGCCGTATTGAAAATGGAATTCTAAATAAAGGTGATAAAGTTTTAGTATGTCCTACTAAAGAAATGGCTGAAGTCAAGGGTATAAGCATAAATGATCTTTCAAGTAATGTTGCATTTGCGGGTGATCAAGTTAGTGTGAATCTTTCTGGAGTGGATATGCAGAATGTTTCTGCTGGTTTTGTATTGAGTGACCCCGTACAACAAGTGCCTGTTAGCTCCCGCTTTGAAGCTCGTTTGGTGGTTTTTAATGTAAAGGTACCTATCACAAAAGGTTACCCTGTTCTCATACATCATCAGTCCTTAGTTGAGTCTGCAAATATTATAAAATTGAAAGCCTTATTAAATAAGAGCACTGGGGAAGTATTAAAGAAGAAGCCTCGTTGCTTAGGTAACAATTCTGTTGCAGTAGTCGATATAGAAGTATGTCGACCTATTTGCATTGAAAGGTACAAAGATGTTAAAGAGTTAGGGCGAGTCATGTTGAGAGTTGCTGGGGTCACCATAGCTGCTGGTCTTATTACAGACATTTATAATACTTGATTGATCTGTATGACATTTTTGTCGCTCTTAGATTGCCATGTTATCTGATAATATAATTAATATACATAGAATTTAACAAATGTTAATGTTATCCTCAGAATGATAAAAATATTATTTGTACAAAGCTGCAGTTTGAATTGTTCTGTGCTATGTTTACAAAAGTAATGTGTATAATTATTATGATTATTTATATTCCAATAAATTTTGCATAGCTTTACTTTTATGGTTTTTCTTAATTAAAAATTCTTTATTTTATGTCTCTCATACTGTCAGTAATTTATTACTGTTTTTCGTTTTATAATGTGTATAAATGTTTAAAATCCTGGCTATAGAGTTAAGTCTACTTACATGCAATTTTTTTATGAGAAAGGCGGCAAACAAGCAATAGGTTCACCTGATGGTAAGTGATTACCGTCGCCCTCATACATCAGCCACACCAGAGGAGCTACAGGTGCGTTGCCAGCCTTTAAGGGTATTTGGGAGAAAGGAGAGAGGATAAGGAGTGGAATGGGGAGGGGGTGTGGCCCTCCGGCACTGAACGAAACACAGAAGGAAAAGATGCCTCTACTTCACGCCGTTATTCTGAGAGGTCGTAGTATTAATCCGGTCGAGCCGGCCCATTCGAGCAGCAGCTGAAGCCTCCTCTTGGGTCTACCACATTATAAAATCACAAGTTCCCATTTAAATGTACAGACCGTATATACAAGCTTGATGACTTTGGCACCTTCCAAGAAATATATTTTTGCTTTTGCCTATGATTAGCATTGGACTAATAAACTGATGAAGATGAAGAAATACATTCAATTGTTTTCACCATCATAAAACTAAAGAAAAACAAATGTTTTAATATAGATAAAACAAAACTGCTAATGTTAAAAACTAATAAAATTCAATAATTATAAGAATTCTACCAATTCGTAACCATTTATTATTTTGTTCTTATCTAAATGTAAATTATTTTTGTAATTTTTTTTAAGTACTAGAAATTCTAAGTATTTTATTTAAATAGAATGCCTTCTGGCATAGCGTTTTCCCAGCATGGTGAGTATGGCCAAACGTTTCCAGAAGTACATGCCGTCGTTTGCTAGCGCTTTCTTGGAACTGTCTATGTTCAACAGTGGACTTAATATGCTGATCATGATGAAGAAGAAGGTAAATTATATGAATACCTTAAAAAGTTTGCAAAGTGGGAAAGTTGGTGAAATGTAGTTACATTAGTATGAAGAATTAAAAAAATGATTAGTCAAAATGGTAATGGCTCATCATTCAAAAGGTAAGAACCACGTCACTGACGGGGTGGCGTAGTAACCGTGGCCCCCACGGTGAACCAAGGAGAACCTACATGGCCGGCCTAACTTGACATGGCATGGCCCGAGGTGGCCGCTCCGAGTGGCTGGGCGAGCCTACTTCGGATGCGGGTTGGTGGACTGTGGACGGAGTGTTTGCGACGTTGCTTGGCACCGCTCTCCTTGTCTCTTGCATTGTGTTTTGATATTGCGATTAGCTTTTCTCCCTGTCCTTCGCGACTCTGGCGGGGGCCGCACGGCTAATGCGACCGTGGTGAGGCCGCGGGGGGAGAGGAGTGTCGTTATTACACCTCCGCGGCCTAAATTTCATAGAACAGTTCCTCGGCACGGTGCCGGAAAGGCTGGTACTTAAGATCGCCAGGCTTCCTCATCCCCATGGCCTCCGAATGTTCTCTCCCGTGTAGGGGCCGCCAAAGGTTGAGCGGTGTTGGTAGGGCCGCGGTTGTGTGCGAAAGCGATACCGTGGCCCTGCCAATATGCGGCTAAGTTGGAACACCGTGGGGTTATGGTCGGTGCAAGCCCGACTTAACCCGTCCTGGCCTCCGCGAGGGCAGGTATGCGTTAGGCATTTCCGCATGAAAAAAAGAGGGATCTGAGTCATATAAGTATTGGATTATTATTGTAATTCCACTTGTCTAATCGACTTGATACATAATGTTAATCCCATGATAATATGGTAACGCATTCTGCAGTCGAATTACTATCTTTCTTTGGTTTGAATTCGAAAATAGAAAGTTATCATGGAGCGATGAAGTCATTTGCAACGAGATATGGTATGATAATATCCTTAGGAATGTTGGAAGTTGGTCCTAGAAACCTACTGGGCCATCGCTCTGGGCACTACACAGAGTGTAACATGGTGACTGGACACGCTATCACATCACTGAAACGCATTGCAGCGTTTCTAAGTGGCATGGATGATGATTTCTCATCACTGCACCCAGACACGACCGTTACCTCCTAATCACTCCTCGAAGAAATCGTACAATAACCACCATGATCATTGACATCATACCAAGAACTTTTTAACCTGTTCCGTCCTGTTCCTGATCTAGATAAATTGATATTGAGCATGGCGAATCGGTGTAATTGTGTAATACAAGTTAGTGGCGGTAACACTGCCTATTGATAGTTGATTTTGTAGAATTCGTTAAGAGCGTTAATTTTGTGTCTTGTGTCACATCGAAAATAGATGAAGAGTAGAATATGGCAAATAAGAGATTGTGTTCGCAATAGGCATGTGAGAGGCACCGGCAGTGGTCTGACGAGCCATGAGGGGTCTCTCATCAACAATGTTTTCCGCTTGAAAAGTTAGCTGAAGGTCTAATAGGGAAGCTCTAAGGTCTTCCCTGTGTGGAACCCGCTTGGGCAAAGTAATTTGAGTCAGACTTATACTTCCAGTTATGGGTACTTTCGGTTACCTCACTTACCAGGCGAAACGCAGAAGTATATAACAGAGCCGTATACATATAATAAATGTGGTCGAGGAGGGCTCATTTTCTTTAATTTCCTAGACCACTATAATCTTGTATGTTTACAGTTGTATATACCTTTGACCATACCTTTTATTTTATGACATTGTATGCATTATTGAAAAAAAACAAGAATAGGAGTTTTCTTTCGTCTGTTCTTTCTCTGTCAGAAAAACCATAAACCTTAAGATCAAAGAAAAAGAACTATATGTCTATAGGTAAATTGTACTAATAATTATAAGAATTGAAATTTGTCGAACGAAATTACGTTTTTATCTCGAAGACGAATTTTCAATCATTTTTTCATTTTCATTATGATTTCATTCATTCATAAATAACATACAGGTTGGTTGCGTCGTTAGTTTTAGTTTATTTGGGTCAAGATATATTTCCGCTAATACTTAGTGATTTATTAGTTCCTAGGCCTAGAGGAGCTACGGCACCTAGGTCAAAGACATTATAGACCACCCGCCCCCGTTTCAAGGCGCCGACACTCCGACAAAGAAATGGTGCGATGTCACTGATAAGTTTGAATAAATAAATTCTATTCTGCTACTAATGCATTTTTAAGGGGTTCATTTCTAATGTTAATTGGTACTGGTTTTTTTTTAGTTAAACTTGTCTTCCCAGTTTATCCCAAACATGCGACATTGGGTTAGGTCTAACGAGCGGGATGGCCACTCCAAACCTTTGATTTCGACCTCTCTAAAATATTCCGAATCTGTCGCTGCAGTGTGAGGCTGAGCATTGTCATGTATTAAAAGAAAATTATCTCCAATACATGGGGTTAAAGGCAACACCATCTGTTTTAAAAGGTCCGTTACGTATCGTACCGCAGTCAGGGACTCGTTTACCACGCGTGTGGCTCCGTATGTGTTCCTACATATCCCAGAGTCATTACTGACTCTCGACCATAAGGCTCTTCTTCAACAATCTTACACTGAGCTTATCCTTCAAAACCGGGACTCCGCAGCGAAGAGTACTATTCCACAAGCATCATCATCCCAGGTGTGAGCGAGCAAAATTGGACCGAGCTACTCGATGACCTGTTGTCAGTAAAGGTCCTCTGGCCGGCAAATATGCCCTTTTCCTGGCGCCTTAAGTCTTCTTTTTATAGTTTTATTGTAACGACCTAACTGTCACTTATCGAACTTCTTGGAGCTTAGTTACCTCAGAAGAAATCGAAGTACGATTTCTTAGCACACTGCTTATAATAAATCTGTCGTCCCTTGCTGTTGTTTCTTTTTTGCGAACATGTCCTTTGCGTCTCGTATATTCTCCCGTCTGCCGATATCGTTTTACTTACATTGTTAACATTGCGATAAATTACAGACTTGCAAAGTCGCAGTGTTTGAGCCACTTGATTGTAAGTGTAACCATTTTCATTTAAAGTTACAGCTCCCGAGACTTGAGGTACGCTGAGATCCGGCACTATCACTTAAATTCATGAGATGGTTACGCTAACACGATAATAATAAATTTTAGATGAATTTCTCTAAAAATAAACTGGAAATAGTTGTGTAAAATTAACAAACTTTCTTACAATAATCATTAATTAAATGAACAAATAACAAAAGAAACTGAGAAATAAAAGTAAGTTAAAATCCTTCTTTTTTCAAATCACATGTGTTGATGTAGATGGCGAGTAGGTAATGAGAAAATATTAAATATTTTTATCCTTTTTTACGTTTCTCTTCATGAGTCCGTGAGTGTGTATCTAATAAATATAAGTAGTAACTCAGTGCTGCACAAAAATGGTTCAAAGAGCAAGCATAAAAATCGTTAGCTGTTATATGAGCAGGAAATTAAATAGCAATCGCAACGATTGGCGCGACTCGATGTAGTTATGACTTAGATTAGATTGAAAGTAAATAGGCAATAGAATGAATGTCCGATATTAAATTTATTTTAACCGTTAATCGAAGTTTTGCACCGTTTTGTTCAAATTGTTTGACTTATCAAAGAATCTTCAATATCTATACTAATGTATAAAATTCTTTGTATGTATGTTTGTATGGATTTAACCTAGTCATTTTATGGATTTTGAAGGAACTATTTTAAAATGTTTTTTCATACATTGAAATAAAACTAATTTACATTTAATTTTGACTTTTATTACTTATCGATGTACCTATTATGCAGATATTTAAACGTTGAATATCATCACCATCCATCTGAGCTACCTAGGGATAATATTTGTTTCAGAGAGGACAAGGGATCTGCAACAGTCAACACCTGGTTGCCGAACTTCAGTACGGCAAGTAAGTGTTGCATTACAAGTCTCTGGTCCCGCGCTGACGTCACAGTGACCGAGTGAAATCAGCCACAGCCGGGTACCTGCTGTATGGTAAATACTGCAGAGCCATGTATGGACATGGAAAATATACAGATTAATTCTATCAAGGGCGATATCAGTGTATGATTATGAATGTGTTTTTTTTTATTTACGGGTAAGGAGGCAAACGAGCAAGCGGCTTACCTGATGGAAAATGATTACCGTTACCCACGTACATCTGCAACACCAGAGGAGCTGCAGGTTCTTTAAGGATATTTGGGACATAGAAGGGACGATGAGGAGGGGGGATGGGGAGAGTGAGTGGGCCTCCGATTACCTCACTTACCTTACGAAATGCAGAAACACAAGATGCCTCTGCTTCACGCATTCTGCGAGGTCGTCCGAGGTACTACGACCACAACTTGTGATACATCGACGTTCTAAGAATTCTTCAGTCTATGATCATATCCTCTTTTTAGCAAAATAAAAATTGTATTTGGTTAAACCGCATAACCCCATACTAAAATACCACGAGACATTATGCTGTGAAAGTAAACTGTTGGAGCAGTGGCTTCATCAATAAGTTGACGTATTATCTAATAGTATAAGTAGCTAAACTGAGTTTGTTAGCCAAAATTTCAATATAGGGTAAGTGGGGTACCCCACTGAAGATTACAATCAATCGTAATCCCTAAAAATACTGTCCTATCAATAAACATTAATGCATGGTTCTGCAAGATAACCGGTTTTGGATTTGGCAATACAAATTTCATGCATTTGGTTTTGTTAGTGTAAACTGCTAAATTGTTGGCTCGAAACCAGACCAAAATCTTAATTGTGGCATTATTTACTTCACTCAGATACTTAGTTGTTCGATTGACTTTGAATATAAGCGAAGTCATCTGCTGTATTTGTAAACTTTTGAACCAACCAAGAATGGAAGACCGTTTATATAAATCAGAAATAAAAATGGACTAAGAATGGATCCCTGTAACACCTATTTTTATTTCAGAGAAAATACTGTAGGTGCCGTTTACTACCATTTCACCATTTGAATCCTATTACTAAGATGGGAGGAATCCAACAATTTAACTGCCCGATCGCTTAAACCATAATATTTTAATTTACAAACCAAAGTGATGTGATCTACACAATCACTTTGGTTTTGATCACAAAAAGATTTTTTTTCTTTCTTAGTTAATTTATTTAGTTTATTGATACACATGCGAATACTATCTCACCATCACATGGGTTGACTGACAGAGAATGCCAACAGGCATTAAGTCCGCCCTTTGTTACCTTATACTTTAGAGTGTAAGCAATAAAGTTTTTAAATAAAAAAATATGGTATAGCATTGATTTTACAAATCATAGATCGTCTTGAATATCGAAGCAAAAAGCGGAGAATTTGCATAATCAATTATTAATTAAAAATATGGACATTAACCTATTAATATTATCAATTCGTTTTCGCACTCTGCAGGAAAAATACCGCAGATAATTAAATACCAAACTTCATCAAGCACGCAATCTGCATTGCGGTAATCAAACATACTTCAATTACTATATGCATTAACAATTCCATTTACTTAAAGTTAAAGTTTAATAAAATAAAGAGCTCGCGTGAATCAGTAGTCGCGACAGAAGTGAAATTTCTACTCAAGTAGCGATTACTTTGGCAAATCCTTCTTAAAGAATCAAATACTGTTAATGGAAGTTAAAAGAATTTGATTTTATGTTTCATATCATGCATATCGCTCCCCGTTAATTTGTTTCTCATATTTTGACGGCTCTGTAGCGTAGTGCTAAGCGTTTAGCACCGAAGCTGTGGATCGCAGGTTCTATTCCCGCGTGGGACTTGTATCTGTATGGAGTAGAAATAATTATTCCAGTTCTGGGTGTTTGTCTATAAGCAATTTATATATGTTATTTCCGTCCGCGACATGAAATAAAGGTAACGTTTTTTGATTAAAAAAAAAATGTTATGATACGGATACTGTTGAACAAAGGTCTCTCCAAATCTCAATTAGGAAGGAATTGGAGTGATCACTGTCCCTGGCAAAGTGGCGTATTTTTTTATCAATTAGCTAACACAAAAAATATTTATATTAAGTCTAAATATATTTTCCAACCTACAGTAAGTAATTTGTTGTGCATATAAGGTTTTGTTTAATCTAAGTTTACGAGAATAATGACAATATTACTTAACCGATTAATTAACATCACAAAAGACCGCTGCCACCTGTCTAGGACATCTAAGCAACGTAAAGTTTATTTAACCAATAAGTACACCGCAGAAACTAGCTCCACGACAATAGTTTCCTCTTAAAGGTATTTGTTCTCTTGTAATTTTGTTCTCTTTGCAATGTTTGACAAGTAAATTGTCGTTGAAGTATGAATTTTGGTGATTTTGATTACACTTAGATTTAAAAAGACTTATTTTTTAGAGTGTAATGAATGCTTTTTTTATGATTCGTAAATTTATTTAACCAATTGGTTAAAAGGACTACGATTACTGTCTATTATAAATTGATTATCGGTTCGATTTATGAATAACAATAAGTAATTTTTTTTTATAATTTTCTCTTTTAGTGACTACGACAATCCACCTGGTGTCAACTGGCAATGAAGCCATAGATGGTAGCATATTATATCAGCATTAGTGCTCCAAAATTACGAATATTCAAACGCCTTTTTGAAGTTTTAAAATCAGTTCGCAGTTAATTATATAATTTAGCCCCATTGAAATATAAGCTTTGTTTACCGTAATTAGTTATATTGTTAACATTACGAAGCATTTTTTCCATTTCTCTTTATTTATAATAAATGTCATTTGTGTATGCAATATATTAGTTTTAAAATAATTTTTCATTATAAGTAAGCCGGTATTATAACAATAACTTTGATAAATATTCATCATTTTGAATTCTCTGTACAGTTTATCCGTTCGCGTTAAGAAACCAGAGGTAAATAAAAGTTTTAATGCTTGTTAGGCTTATAAGCCTTAAATATAGCATTAAAAAATTAGTTTTATTCACACTAACCGAAGTCTCAACTAGGCTATTGAAATTTGATTTTACTATTTATATATATATATATTGAAGAGCGAACTCTATTAGGTAGGCATAATGTAGTAATACTTTTTTGTTAAGGAGATTTATTCATACATATAAATGTAATTTTTTCGAATTTTTGAACACTTTCGAAGCATCGATTTTTGAAGACTTCGGAAACGTATTTGATAGTGATATCAACAGTATTCATGTCAGACAGCAATATCGTTAGAAAATTTGAAACAACATTACAGAGTTTATATTCTTTTATGAGACTAATTTAAAAAAAAAAAAACTCTCAATATTGAAAAACTTTAATTTACAAATAAATAGCATTTACATTGACATACCTTGATTTATTATGTGCCCACTAGGTATAATAATTAACGTTATAGTTGCCTAAAAGACCCTTTGAAACATAATAAGTATAAATATTCAGTAAAAAAAGGTAAAAACACAGAAAAAAGCTGCGATAAATAATGGCTGCATTGTATGTAATGTACCTAAAGTGCCTGTCCCAATACCACAATATTGACAATATTGATAACATGTTACCGATAGTGTCAATCTCTACTAAGTACTTTTAACCTCAAAAATAAAATAAATATTATTTTAAATTGAATTCATATGCTTTTAAAACATTATGGTTATGATGTGCGATAATTTATACTTGAATTGCTACAAACATTTTTGTAGCAGTTTTAGAATATTATATTTAGAGAGCTAAACATTTATATTGTACTTACGATTGAAATGTACAATTTTGTGATTGTCTAACGTAGATTTGTTTATCCAGGCACTGGACACGTAACTGTAATTAATAACGACTTCCTTTATGCCAAATAACACTATAAAATGTAAATTTTATAAAAATATACGGGATTTCTTATGTTCACAACTGAATCCGGGCCGATACAGGCCGATAGAGTGAATGGTCTTGTATCGTAATCTCACTCCATTGTACGCGTATACTTTGTTTTTATCTTTAGCATTGTCAATCTTTTAGTTTTAATTTATAATACGTTTATGTGCAATGAAAATATGTATTAATCCTGAATGCCACACGATATATTTTTTATTTCAGCATAAATAATTTAGAAAAAACATTAATTGGTTGTAATTGTACTATATACAAATAGACTATTTTTAGGGTACTGTATTATATACTTATATTTCAAATATTTTTATTATATATATCTCAAAATGTATATAAGGTGATAATAAATAGTTAGAGTAACTTGTAATACAGTATGTACTTAGTATTAAGCTTCTCTGCTACTTACATTATACATACTTTATAGATTAATCTTTTTACTTGGGAAAGTGGTTTTAAATAGTTTAAGTTCTCTTCTCTCTCCGTTGACCTATTTGCACCTCATTTAAATTTCTAAACCGTAGCGCGAACGGTGCGATAATTTGGAAAAGGAAAATATGCTACGTTACTTATTTTTTCATCGGGCAACGTGATTACATATACTTGTACATATGTATGAAATTAACGTAAGAGAATATTTTATTTTATTAGAGCCCAGCTATGAAGGTGCCTCTTGGTTCCACGTGGGTGACCAAGTCAAGGTTCGGGGGAAATATGTGTATTATACCTAAATTTAATTGGGTCAAATTCTTGTATCAAATCGAAATAACGAAAATGTAATTTCGTTTTCGAGCTTAGTTAAGAATCTTGCGCTATATGACCACTTTGAACTGAAGAAAACATGTTACTTTAATAATTAGAAGAATAAACTAAAGCCAGCTTTATTGCTCCTCGAATTATTCTTATATGTTATTTGTATGTTGTAGTATTATCAGATAACATTGCGAAGGAGGGTTAAACCTGGACTAGGTATAAATAAAAATCCATAAAGGCGTCGAATGGGTAAAGCCAAAAAAAAGCTCTAATTAAAATCAAATTCAATTAAGTGCCAATAGCCAAACGGGCTAGGGTGCCAACTACGAAAAATGGCGGCGTAAGTTCTTGCCCGCCATTCGATTATAGTCGTGAACCAAGCTTAGTTGGAGGGTTAACAAGAATATTAGTAATGTCACTTAATAAATAGCGTTAGTATGACTTAAAAAGCTAGGATCCGAAAATTGACGCTGTGGTCGAGTTATAAACAAATTTTATATTAATGGACAAAAATGATTAAGGGTATTTGGGAGATGGGAGGGAAGATGAAGAGAGGGATGGTGAGGGGAAGTGGGCCATCGGTTACATGACACACCGAACAAAACGCAGAAACACAAGATGCCTCTACTTCACGCCGGTATTCTGCAAGGCCGTGGTGGCCCGGACGAGCTGGCCTAACAGCAGCAAAAGCCGCCGCTTGGCTCTACCACGCATAAAAGTTTCCACCTAAATTCAAATATTTACGAAAATTAGACATTCTTGCATGAAATTAACATTTATGACCGAGGACTTCAAAGATCGCGATTCTATGTATCAAATAGTAAAGTCGTAGATGATAACTGAAAACAGCTCTTTAGGCAAACAATGTTTCACGGTAACATGAAAGCGAAAGATGCAAAACAGGCAACTCAACAACTACTCAGTAGTGCGTAGACAACTAAAGAGAATATTAACAAGCCTTTTACCTTTGGCGTGCGTCCTGTGTTCACCAGAACTGAACAGAAATGAATTGTACGTTTTAAGTTTTCTTTGGGAAAGATTAAGAGGTTTTTGGCGAAAGCATGCGATATTAGTTTTTTTTTAATTATATATAAAATGTAAAATAAAATAACATATCCAATAACTCTTATCAAATAAAAATTATTTTTAAGCCAAGTAACGTAGTTTTAAAAGAACTACTCAAATTGTTAAAAATGTTTCAAACATTAATATTCCTGTTATTATTATTATTATTATTTTTGTACAGGCAAACGCAGTGTAAGACGACCCTCACAAGATGGAATGACAACCTTTGCGGGAAGTAGATGGATACAAATGGCTCAGGAACGTGCTTTGTGGCAAACTTAAACATAGGGCGCAGGGCAGGATTCCAAAGCATAAAAGATTGGCGCCTTTACTAGCGGGTGTGAAATACAACTTTCCCTTCCCTTTGCTTTAGCAGCTTTTTAGTCCTTCCTACGACATGGGACCCAATTTAACTCCAATACAATAATTAAACTTTGAAAGGGATCTGAGTTGTGTAGAAAATCATAATAAATTTGATTCCGTCGATATTGGTAAAAAATATTCAAAGATTCTCACTTTGAATTACGCGGATGACGACAATGGAAAAGGCTTTGTTTAAACTATGGTATTGAACAATCAAGCATATTTAGATAAAGTTTTTAGACTATTTTAATTGATTATTCAATTCGATGTATTGTTTAAATTCATGTCTCATTTATTTCACACTGATTGGATGTGTGCCTTTCTATCCTTTTTTAATTTTCATGTTATCTTTTGTTTTTGTTTATCAGACAAATCATAACCACATCCCGATATATCATTAAAGGCCGGCAATGCACCTGCAGCACCTTTTCCCTGGTGTTGCAGATGTACGTGGGCGTCGGTAAACACTTACTATCAGGTGAGCCGCTTGCTCGTTTGCCGCCTATCTCATAAAAAAAAAATTGCATGTAAGTAGACTTAACTTTTACCATAAAATTAAAGGAATTCTTTAAGAAACTTTTGCATTTAACTTATAGCTATAAAAAAGTAACAGTGTTAAAAAATCTTCTGCAGCAGGTAGCATCGCGTGCAAGTGAGGTTGTCTTGTAAATTCTTTTTCTTTCTTTTTTAACAACCTGTTAACAGTTCACAGCTGGACATAGGCCTCTCCTTGTCATAATAAGTTTTGGCATAACCGCCACGCTAGGCAAGCGATCGTAATACCAGACACCTCGCACTTTAGACGCAGAAGTCCGTCATAAGTCTGTGAATGTATGAGTCTAGCGTATTTATATCTGTCGGAAGCCAAAGGCTATTTTTCTTTAGTCGACTTTTATTATACCGCGGGATACGGGATGAGATGTGGTAGCAGATTTACTTACGTTTCTATCACACGAGTACTTATGAATTAAGATGGAATAAAGATTTAAGTTAAATAATAAAATCAATATCCCACGATAGCAGAGTGGTTAAAGGCTTGCCCAATAACGAACTCGAGTTGGATGCCTTTTCCTTTCCGTTTTCGAAAAATCTTCGCTCTGGTGAAAAGTGGGGTGAAAGGACTAAAATAAATTTCTATAATAACCTACCTTAATACCTCTGACAATTCCATTATTGATAATACGACTGAGAGTGCTTTTTTTATTTATTTTTTAATATTTCATACTACACCTTGCATGCAGTGGACTGCAATTTGCAGCCTGAAAATAGTGCACTGCAGGACATTTGCCTCTCTCACATGTAAGATTTGCTATAATCGCCACGCTTGGCAAGCGGCTCGCAGTACTAAACACCTCGCATCTAAGACGCTGCTGCCACCGGTGTTTGTCGGGTCATTGAATTTTGGTCGCGTATTTTTCTAAATGGTCATCTGTCGGTAGCCATTGCTATTTTCAAGGCTTTTCCCTTAATCGCCTCTTACGACACCTACATGATGAAAGGGCGTAACAGATTCTTACGCCGATACTACACGGCCCCGAAACAACACAAATAGTGGTTATTTTTGAAAACGTTTTAAAACTATGCAGAATAAGGCTAATTGAAATATGTTACAATATATCCTACGGCAGACTATAATGAGCTGGGTTAACCCAGATACAGTCATAATTAAAAGCTTACTAGCTCTATGATGATAATGTCGATGGAACAACAGTGTGAAATTACATAGCCTCCGCAGGGCTGAGGGTGGAATGCGGCGGCTTCATTACGCGGCATTAAGGTGACTTCGAAACACAGCTAAAATGAGGAACAATGTTTGATGAGCTCGCTAGGTTCGTAGTGATTAATTTTTTTCACTATTATGTCTTGCACCGATGTGCTATTGTATTCTTATGAAAATATTTACTACTGCATATTTTTTTTTGTGTGCTAATTTATTTTGGACTTACTGCTAATTTACTTTGACTAACTAGAAGTGCGGTTAATTAAAACTACTACTTTTATCGAGTTTCAAATTAAAATAAAGTAACCCTAGTTTTCATTTAATTTTTTTTAACAAAAAATACATACATTATATTTTTATTTTAGTTTTCCTTTCTGCTCTACGAAACGGCATTAGATTTCGTAGGAACGAGTGTTTTTTTGCTTATTAAACAATAATTTTTCCACTCCAGTGAAGCATAATCATAATTTCGGTTACTTGCTGCTGAAGTAAAATTAGTATATTTTTTATTGGGGTGAAAACCCTAGGCCATAGACACCTGCAAACAACTTCAAACTAAGAAGGTTACAAATACAACGTACCTCATGGTACCTACTCAAACGACTACTAGACAGAGGAGTGTACCATCTATAAAGTGTAAAATATTCACTAATCTACTTGAAACGACACTTGCTTAGATAGAACTTTCGATCTTAATATTTAAAAAGAGAATCAGAGAGTCTCTTAGAATTTTTTGCCTTTCTTGTCTCTTTTGGCCACAACGGCAACTTCCGACTACTATCGGCATTGTTGACTGCGCAGTGCAGGCTTTTTTACATTGCAGAGCAAGCATAGCAACACAAAATACAAATAGGATCAGATCTTGTGTATACAAGATGTATGTATACAAAATAGGGTCAGATCTTGTATACTCCAGAATACGACTAGACCCCAAAAATCATATATTTGGGTGTTGCACAAACATCAGCTAATGCCAGGATTAAACCCAGGGCCCATGGCTCGGCAGCAGGTACGCTAACTAAGCCACGCGTACGTAGTCTCTAATTTTCTTTCATAAAGTTTAAAGTGCTAAATTCTATTTTTTAGTTAAGACTTTACTGCTGAATGTAATCTGTCATACTATTATAAATTGGCAGATGCTTATATATATTTTATCTATTGTACAGGAAGCTAAATTATAGAGGAATTATTTGCGTATTGAACTAAAAGCTTAACTTGCCCGCAAGAAACCAATAACGGCAGTAAAAGTTCGACGCAATCAATAAGTTTGCGCCTTCACTAATTGGTGCCACAAAGCAGACAGCCAGTAGTTTGTTAAATGGGATGTTAACGCTTCAAGTTGAAGTAATTAATACCCATCAAACCCTAATTACCATTCCATTTAAGTAACCTTAAAAACAATGTGAAGATCGGCAGAAAGTAATTTTCGAAGAAGAATCAATAATTTAAGACAATTACATTTATTAAAAGCTCTGATGTCGTCCTGGTCGATTTCGGTCATGGCGACAACTTCCGAGTACTATTATTACTATTAGCAGTTGCCAATTGAGCGGATATATTATAGTGGCGCAAATATATCCGTGCAAACACAGAGGCACTAACTCGTCTTAACCTTCCCTTATCCGAGCTATCATTTAACGCTTATGCGTTAAAATGTAATGTGTATGTATTACTGTAATGTAATGTGTAGTAATGACATAGAACACAACACAACCAAAACCCAAAAATAAATAATTTGTGGAAATTTTGCAGGTCAGCTCTATCAAGAGACTAATTGCAAGTATCAAGTATAAAAATATTTTTTATTTTACTTTAACTTCAAATTGAGCCTCTTTTGTCAACGAGTAACGCGTACGATGTGCAGATGAGGTGGGATAAAAGGACGTTTATTTTACCCTCACCTGAACCCTGAAACCTAATTATTGTGTGTTAAAGTTTACCCAAGTAATGCTCGATGCGTCATCTAAAACTATGGAGCTAGTTTAGCCTCAAACAACTTGAACGCGTTTCACAGTAATTGACACGTTTGTCGCTACACCGCAAGTCGCAAGCGTTCCACTTTCTCACTGCACCCTGTCTATTCAGAGTTGTATTTGTAAGCAATGAAAGACAATTTTCATTCGTTGATGAATGTAAACCTAAACCGGATTTTTAAATTTTTTCTCATATTTCGCGTTTTAACGAACACACGAAATTTTCATACATCTATCAGTGCTTGTTTGTTGAAGAAAACTACTTTTTTTTAACATGGGGAACACATACCCGCTCCCGCTAGAGGTTAGTGGATTTAGGACGGGCTAGTGCCGTTTAAAATCCCATGATGTTCCTTTTATGTAACATATCTACGGGGCCATAGAAACACTAACATCCAGCACGTAAAATTTTATCCAAAAGCTTTGTCTCTCCGTAATAACCAGTTCTTTTAATTCTTTGGGGCCTAAATTAAATTGGAACCAGTCTGTCTGGTATGTGTTAACAGATAAACAGAGAAAATTGTAAAACTCTGTTCCGTGACGTGTACGAGTAGTGTAATTCAAATGTAATAATCATGCCTTTTTGCCCCTTAATGTAATTCGGTATAGAAAATCTCTTTATCTTTTACTTCGAATTAGTTAATTTTAAACCAATACTTAAAAACAGTGGAAAATTACGGTCTAAAACATCGCCTCATGTGCACGATGCCTTTACGTCACGCCGCCCCATTCGAGCAGCAGCTAAAGCCGCTGATTGGCTTTACCACATTGCCCGGAGTGGCTTTTCTCTCTAATTGGTAACTGTAGGAGTTTAAACTTAAGAACAGGTGCGGGAGGAGGTTGAATCAGCAACGGATAGCAAGAATGATGAGTCATTCGTTTCAGTTAACTACGTCGCTTTATAAGGCTTTGTTTCCAATTCAAAGTACATTATCCCAAAATTATCGCGGTAATTGGATAAATGAGTTTCTCATTGATCTCGTGCCTACTGGAGACTTTATTATACTGTAAGGTCGTTATCATTGCTTCCATGCTGCAAATTACTATAGATCGTAGATTGGAGTTGTGGCTGAGCAACTGGCATCAAAGCTACGGGATGTAAGTTTAAATTCTGCACAACAAATTGGCATTGTTTATATATGTTTTGTATATGTGTATATACTAGGCTTATGTATATATTTAAGGTTATGTACCGTTTTGCTTACAGAGTATAAAACTCGTATAAGCGAGAAATGAGCGTGAATTGTGAGAATTTTTGTTAAAAAATATTTTTTTAACAATTCTGTCAAAAATATATCATTGAGACGTTCCACACCTTGTTTGCTGTAATTCCAATACGATGGTTCAGCCATTTTTAAACTTTGCTTCCAAATGGAAAATGCTTATAAATATACCTTTTGTGCAATCGTCGGAAATTGGTGTCAATGAGAATGAAAACGCTCATAGTATAAAATAGACGCTAGCTACAAAATAAATTTGCATTTAGTTCATAGATTTATTAACTGAGCTAGTGGTTTTTGGTATTGGTGGACATAGTTCTTTTTAGTAGTCTATTGAATTTGGGTTTGACTAATTTGTATGAATTTTCCGCAACTCGTTAGTCAATAGTCTCGTTCGTTAGCTAGCCCGGGGATAACGAACTACTGAGGAGTTGCGGAAAAAGTTGGCATGCTCCCGCTACACTCCGCATATTCTATACTTGTATGTTATTTATAGTCGGGAATGACGTACGTAGTCTATTGATTACCTGCAAAAACCATCTAAACTAGATATACACCTACTTGTCTAACTCATCACTGTAGTAGTGTATACTATACTATTTGGTGGGAAGCGCGGGCTAAAGGCCATTCGAGTGACAGTTTGAAATAACAACTCGTTGAAGTGGCAGTGCTGGTCGCGACGTCAGAGGACAATGACGTATTTTCGACAGGGCCTCACTAGAATTATGTCACCGCAATATCTGTTTGCTACTAGAAATTGTAAACTGTTCAGGATATATTTTAGTGCTGTAAACGCCAATGCGAACACCGTAACAAACGTTCATATCTAGAGGACTCCGTACAGCCCCAGTCACTGGTGACTGTATACGCTATCGGAATTATGAGATACGTAGAAAAAGTCTATAGCATTCGTGCACTGTCCGCGTGGCTTTTTTACTCTTTTAAATAGAATCCAAGCCAAAACCAGTATTATCTTCTGTGTTTGCACGTACCTTTGCGGCACGAAAACGACTTCTTAATTAAAGACTAAATATAAAGAAATCTGCTTCCAAAATACAATCATTATTAAAAGTTAAAAAAACGTGTGAAGGCAGTTCTGCAAGATCGTAAAATGGTACTAATTGCGTCGATATTTCTCAGTCACAACTCCGGGCATCCATACCTTTTTATTACCTACCCTTGACCGTAGGTAATAAAATGTGAACTTAAAATTAAAGCTTGACTTCCTATTAACTGCAAAATTGTCACGTGACATCGCTGTTTCATACCAATAAAAATTAAGAGAAATTTACAAATTTGTAATCGAATTTAAATTACATATGATAGTAGTTTTTAATATGAACTATTTATTAATTTTATTCATGTGTTATCATCAAATCAAATAAAGAATACCTGATAGAAACATCACGAAAGAAGAAGAAGAAGACACGGAAGTTGTTTCTGTATTAAAACTAGCGACTATCCGCAGCTTCGCGGCTCGAATTTTATTTCAAGGCAATCTCCATTTAATGGGATAAAAAGTATCCTGTATCCAATTCCATGACATAATCTACACTTCTGTCAAATTCTGTTCAGTTCTTGAACCTTGAAGCATGATAGAATGACAAAACTGAAAACTTTACTATACGTATGTGTTATGTTTATCGTTCATGGATAGCATAAAACATAGGTACTTTCGGGATCATAAGGAACATTTCAAAAATTAACTATTAGTTTTAATCACTTCAAACATATTTAACTTAAATATTTCCTATCGCGAAAGCTAAATAACGTCTCGTCACCTATCACGCTACGAAATGAAAAAAAAACATTTTAAGCAAAAAAAAAGTTGGTCAATTTACAAAGTCTAGAAATAATTTTGGTAGGTTAATAAAGGAAGCTGCAGCTTTATACTGATAAATAGATTGTAGAATTGCCTACTAGCTTTTGTTGCAACTTTTAGGTACATATCCAACATGTGTGTGCACCCCCGCCTTAGTCCCAAACATTTTAACGCTGCTAGATGATGACGACGATGTCAATGATGATTTTACTGACCGCCAGCTTTTCAAGGCTCCGTTTTACTTTATCTTATTTAAGTCAATTGGTGAATATAGCCTTGCCAAGAAAGCGCCGGCAAGCCGGCAGATATTTCAAGGATTTGGATTCGGTATAGTAGGATGGATTTTTCGCCATCAGTATTAAGCTAGAGTTTTGTTTTGTCCATTAGTCTACAGGATGCGTCGCCTTCAGGTGATGTATTGAATAAAAATGGGTGATAAAATATGATAGATCACCATTGGTTCCCATAAAGTAAAACATGTCGTCTTTTCAAATTCATGTAAATGTGGACAGGATATATATTGATAAATGAATATTAATTACTATTCCTCACTTTGGCATATTGCAGTATTGTGTACGACTAAGGGTGGGACTGTGATAAATAACCATAACGTGAATTGCATAGGAGAGCTTATTCTATTGTAATAAATTTCTTACACCGCAATAACAATACTGTCGTAACATACAAATGAAATAATACAAATCATATACAGCTTTATAAACTTTGGGTGTTCATTGATAAATATATACTCTTTTGATTTTAGATAACACTCCTTAATGTTATATTACATTTATTCTTAGTTCTTACAGAGCCACCTGGGTGGTTCTTAGCCATAGGTAGACCCGAGGGGTAGTGCTATTGTCTATTATCAAAATTGAATGTGCTGGTCGGTTGGACCGTCAACGAAATAAACTCTATCCTTTGGCAGTTAAAAATATTAGCTACACCGCGTGAGAAATGAATGTACGTATGTCTTTACTTTATTTTCTAGTTACGTATAAATCATGCACTTTGTTAAGTTTTTACATAGGTTATAATTACTGTAGCGTTTTCTTACAATGTACTCAAATCAATGTTAAATTTAATTGGCATTCAGTAGCAATGTCAGATAGATTCGGGTCGCGCTGTGTCACGTCGTGTCACCTTCGTGACTCCGGCCATATTTTACGAATGTCGTATAATATTATTGTTCAACGAGACGCTTCGTTACATATTATGTATGAAACGAAGTAAAATTGTAAAACCTAAAATTTTTCTAGATAATTTTTTTCCGTATTACTGATAGATTTAATACTTAGTCTGTGTAATTTATTAATTTTATGTAGTACATAAATTATGGAATCATGTCTTTTCTTGTCGGATAGCCTGTAACGTCACCGACAATTCTATAGTTTATTCTGGTTTATAATATGTTTCTATATGTACGTTAAAATTGAATAAACAAATAGGCTTAATGATGATAAGATTTAAACGTATTTGTTTTTAATTAGTAATCTCCCAACTCACTAAGGAAGAACAGTTGTGAAATGCAGGTAACAGGCGCGTTTCGTTTATTAATCACTCTTTCAAATGAGTATTTTCCATTTCGCCTCAGTTTGTGAGATGGGCGCCCACGACAAGGTGATATAAACCATTCTTACTTGATCCCCTTCGTCGCTCTAACGTTGGCAAAGAGTATGTTGAAAAACTGAAGTTACAAATAAAAGAGAGACCATTTGATATTGGTTGTTGAACCGCCCACTACAGATAGCATCTATTGTCTTGCATCGCTTATCTGTTCATTACTTATAATGGCTTAGATAGTGCATTTATTTCATTTTTACACCTACGCAAGTTATAAAAAAGATGTTAATAGAGATTTAAGATTCTTTCGGAGATATTTCAATGTACATGAATTAGAATAATTTCGTTATGCGTTATAATGGTAGGTAGTATCTATTTGCGTTATTTGATCTTAGCTAAATTATATTACTTTTTCCAATGTAATTGTTCCAGATAAATGTTGATCTACAGGAAGCGCACATTTACATTTGTGTATTATTTGTGTACCGTATCTCTGACACTGCAACTGACTCCACCTGTGATCTTATCGCATAAGAGTTATGTCGGAAACGACGACCTCTTGGCTTAGAAGACCCTAGACAACTTCCGTCAGATCTGACCCTTGTCAACGACAACGAGTATGCGATAGTCGTCGACGTAGTCGAGATCGGCTGCGCGAGAACTGATGCCTCCCTGTTCTTTCCAGTGGGTGACTTAGGGACAAATTTAAAATCAAATGGCCTCTGATAAGTGGCAGATTATCCCAGTTCTCAAAAATTGTCTATTTGAAAATCCATAGACTGATGATGGCCAGCGGCGTATACCGTACGAGGTTTAGGGTACTACGACCGCCAACCCGCCTGCTAAGCGGGGCAATTATGGCAAATCTTCCCGTTGGGAAAGTATGTGCAAGATGCAAGATGATATTCTATGAGGGCGTGGAGACCCATTTAATCTGTGGCGTGGCTGTAGCTGGTTTACAGAGACAACGTGCTGATGATTAATTCTAATCTTTTAAATAACAGTATTTAATGACGTCCAAAGCTTAACAGGCACGAGCGCCGTCATAAACATGTCTGCGACCGCCCACGACAGCCGCGCTTCAATTTGTTCTATGTTCATTTTCCATGAACGAGACTGATTAATGCCTTTGTTAAGCTAATGGGACTCATGCGACGATGCTTAGTACTTCGCGTACTGCCGTAGTACCGTAGTATTGTCTATTTTATTTTAGGCGATGATTTGTAATTCTCGATTATAATTATTATATATATATATACAAATACTAGTCCCGTGCGGGAATCGAACCCGCGACCCACAGCGCCGCAGCTAAACGCTTAGCTACTACGCCACCGAGCCGTCAAAAAGTAATGAAGAATTTATCTATATTTCCAATTTTAGTTAAACAAGAGCATATTGTGTGCATTTTTCAATCCGTTTTAGATCTCGAGATTATTTTAGCATTATTTGTGTAGATTTTGACATTCACTAGAGCTTTTACTTTTTCAGACTGTAAAAGTTCTAATGAATGTGTGGACCCCACTGCTGGACGTGGGCCTTTCCTTGAAAGCGCGAACAAAAGACGGAATGCCATACAAGAAAGACTTGCTCGTATTCACCACGCTGGCCGGGCGGGCTGGTGAGCGCAGAGGCACTATCTTCGCACTAATGATGCTGCCCATCACTAGGCCATCAGACTGTCGCGAGCGCTATGCAAGCTAATTATAGCAGCGTTCAGGTGAAGTTGATGTTTCGAGAACAGCTATTATATTTTTCTTCATACACCTATTGATAGATTTTAATAAGCCTATATTTGAATAAAAAGGTTTTGACTTTGACTTTAGTATATTTGACTCCTTTACTCCAGCCAAACAACGTGATCGTGGACTCTTATGTTCTCGTTAGTCAATTTATGTCTTTTGTTAAGAAGTTAAGTTGTAGTAATATAATGTTTCTTTAGTTAAGGACATATTATCAACTATTTCTCTAAATGTCAATCTCACCTGCACGCGGCGCAACTTGCAGACTAACGGACGAGTTTCTTGCGACTGTCTGATGTGACGAACCCAAATCTCACAGACTGGACGGCACAGACTGGCATTGTGACGGTAATATCGGTATTGAGCTGACGGACTACGCTGCAAGTCGTAGTAAATCTTCCATATATGCCATACCGGCTTTTGTTAACGTAAGTTAACCGTTGAATAAAGTTCTACGAAATATAACCAAGTAAAGAATAATTATAATGTAAAAATATTTTCTAGAACTTGAGGTCAGAACAGCTCAGTTCTGACATAGTATAATCCCTTTTAGTGTCATAAGTCCTGATATAACTCATAACAATAGATTTTCAAACTAATAATAGCACAATTTTTGAGTACATTTATTCACCATCATCATCATTGGCTTGTTAATAGTTCACTATTGGATATGAGCCTCTGTTCCTAACTTAGCAGATGGATGAGCTATCTCACAGCAAACAGCAGGTGCTACTAATTAGCACCTGCTGTTTTCCAGTTTTTTCTATAACCAATTTGTTCTTTAACACAAATTTTAAGTATCCGAACTTTGGCTCCTGTATATATTTTTAAAAGATACTTATTAAGATTTTTAAAAAGTTAAAAGAGCTATGTGTGTTGATCCCTTTTTAAAGGTTATTTTATTGCGTAAAAGCTAACAAGTGCAGTAGGGTTAAACTCATTAGATATCTCGCAAACTAAAACTCAAAAAATGCGACCTCTTCTTGATAATTACCGGCGTAAACATTTAACCACTTGTAATTTAGTACCATATGTCGCGCAAATGGCTAAAATATGTTCCATGTGTCACCTCAACTAGACATAAATTGGTTTTAAGTTAGTGTTTTAGTAAGGAGGGTAATGTATATTAAGCGAGAGGAAATATGTGATATTTAATTATTTTAATGTCACCAACTCGCCGTGGTGTATGGGCAAATCTTCCATATATGGACTAAGTAAAAATTAATTTAAACTCAAGAGTTTATTATTATTTCTTTATTAAATCTGTTCAAACACACTAAAACCGTATACATAGTTCCACAATACCTTTTGCGCTGTTTCGCCGGATATTTTTTTTGTATTAGTTTGTGCCCGCGATGTAATCTATGAGTACGGAATAGTTTTATTTACATGTTTTTCCTTAATAAATAAATTTTTAATGCATTCAAATCAATCTGAGGTTTTTTTTGTATGCTCATTCTGGCCCTTATTTATGATATTAATCCGGTTCTAGTCGGTCCTGTGGTAAAAGTGTCGGTTTCTTTAATTTGAGTCATTCACTTTCGAATGGTGTAAACCTTTATCCAATTGGTCCAGTATTTTGGTGTAAAATACAGTACTTTTCAATTCCGGAATTTTCCCAGGATCGAAATTAGTTGTTGTTTTTTGAGTTGAGTCATAACCTTACAAAAAGTGACAACCGCTTCAAAATCGGTCTAGTAGTTTTTGCGTAATAATTCTGTCACGCAAAAACAGATAAACAGACAAAAGCTCCATAAACATTTAAATGCGTTCGAATTTTAGACTTATATGTTATTCCTAAAGTTTTTTAAATATTTTTAATGTACACAACTTTTTTTAAAATGTTATAATGGTATATAAAACTATTACGAACTATTGTGAATACATCGGCGTAGGCGTAGTTTATTGAATTGGATTCGTAATTAATATCTGCATATTCGGCATCGGCTATTTAGTAAGTAAGGTATTATACAATTGTGCCCTAATGTTATTCCTGTCGGTTAATCAAATGGTAATTGGATGGTGTTATATATAAGTACATATGCTACTTAGGATTATGCGTTATGTTCATAGCGTCTGTGATTTATGGTTCGATGGATTAGGACTGGTGAGCCATGGGTCCAAGTATTCGAATTTCAAATTTCAAATTTTTAGCCGTTATTTGTGCATAAGACAATTGATTGATTTCTGGTTATACAGTGTTTCATCCTGTGTATCTAACTCTACATCTGACGCTTCCTCCAACCTTAATGAACTCTTCCAGTGTCATAAGTCCTGATATCACTCATACCAATAGAATTTTAAGTTTTAAAGTTAAGGAAGGGATAAGTAAAAGCATGACAAGTTTTATTTTTTGCAAATGATTTAAGTGTTATAACTGCCGGATAATTTTATAAATAAATAATATTTATATCAGGGTTAAAGATGGTTAAAGTGTAAAAGAAGTACCTATATTATGAAACTTTGTGCAAATGTGTTATGAATGGGTCTGTAGGTTCGACGAAAACAGCACAGAGCAAGAAGAGAGGTGCATATAAAACATTGGTATATTCGGCATCATCAGTATGGCAGAATACCCGGAGGATCTGAAGTTCCATAACTTCAGTAGTGACTTAAAGTAAGTTTTAAACTTTCACGTTTGAGTTTGTTTTAACAATGTATCTTTCCTAAATGAAAATCATTACTGTTTACAGTTATAAATTCGATGAACTTCTTATATATTACTATATATTGACTACTATATATTCATCTAATATTTACATAATTTTTCACGAATAAGTAATGCGTTCAAACAACCATTTTTGTCTCGATCCACAGGTTTATATTATCTATGCACCTACTTTTCATTAGTTGTAGTATATTGGCCACAGATATGACAGAAACAATGCATTCACTTTACATTTATTTCTACTTCAGATAAAAAAACTCGTAAAAGATAAAAAAAAATCGTCAAACTTATCTACTATTTTACTTTAAAAAATTGTCTGTATTTTATAATACTTTTTGTTGCTTTGTGTTTTTTATGTTTATACAGAAACAACAGAGTAACTAAACAATTTCTCGTGTGTAAAATAATATTCGTTGTCTTGATATCATAGGTAAGTACAAAAGTAGGTTCAAATAAACTTTAGTTTTGCAAAGTCCTGAAGTAATTTCTTCCAGTGCAATGAGCTGCAAAAAGATGTGTATAAATTATGAACACTATTACTTTTAGCAGTTTAATATTGCTTTAGTTGTCTTTGTACATCACAGACACATCGGACATAGACCTCTCCTACAGGTTGGATTTGTCACAACGGCGAGCTTACAGTTTCCACCGGCTACTGCAGCCCATGGACATCTGCAAACAACGTCATTCGAAGACGGTTACAGATGCGTTGTCACCCCTGAGGACTAAGATGGAATGTCTCACAAGCCGTAATTATACCGGCTCTCCTTTCAAATCGAACCACAACAGTATTCGCACTGCTGTTTGACGGCAGAAGTAGGTAAGCGTGTGGTACCAACCCAGACGACTCCTGGGCAGAGAAGGAATCTACCCCCTGATGAATACTGTTGATACCAAATTACTAACGAGTTACGCGTTAACAGCACTTTCCAGCCCGAATAAATATTCCAGCAATTTTTTTCAAATGTCACTACCAGCACACGGTGCACCCTGCTTACTGACAATGGCGGAATATCCTTCCGAATGTCGAAACTTAGCAAGTAGATTAGTGATGGGGAGGATCATAAGTGCTAGGGTGGTTCGTGATCAGTGTGGGTAAACCCTTTGTAATGCGTGCCTGTTCTCGCTGGCACTTTTTAGGAAATTATATATTCAGCCATATGATGACGTAGACTTAGTTTGATAAAGGATGGATAGATGGTAGATGTTATGATGATAATGAATATGAAATTAATTCTACTTAAAAAATAAATATATATATATATATATATATATATATATATATGTATACCCCTCTTACAGTCGAAATACTTACAGGTTTTTAAGTCAAACTTTTTGCTTAATTAAAGAGAAATTGTGTTAAATGAGGTCGTAAATTACAGAATGCAGTAGGAGTCGCATTGCGTTTGCAATTAATTTGCTTTTGTTCTGTTTTAATTCATTAACAGAAAATGCTGTACCTCAAAATATAGTTACCGAACGATTTCGATATTCACCAGGATGACATAAATTACACAGATTCGTATTTAGGCAGTGTTGACTTTTTCCGTCTCCTGGTGAAATGCGCAAGCGCCTACCTGGTTGTGAACTGTTAATTCGAGCTATTTAATTCCGACTAAATCTTCCCAGAATGGTGATACGTTAACCATGATGGCTTCGGCGGAAGAGCGAGGAGAACGGCGCGGTTATGGGCTGTCTCAAAGTTTTACGTTGCGACCTTACCTGCTGCTGTGCCGCACTCCGTCATTGCATTTTTAAGCGTGGTAGAGCCAAGCGGCGGCTTTGGCTACTGCTCGAATGGGCCGGCTCGACCGGGTTGGTACCACGGCCACGCGGAATACCGGCGTGAAGTAGATGCATCTTGTGCTTCTGCGTTTCATTTGGTGAGTGAGGTAACTGGAGGCCCACTCCCCCTCCCCATCCCCCTCTTCTCCCTCTCTCCCATATCCCAAATTTCCTTATAGGCCGGCAACGCACCTGCAGCACCTATGGTGTTGCAGATGTATGTGGGCGACGGTAATCACTTACCATCAGGTGAACCGCTTGCTCGTTTGCCGCCTTTCCAATAAAAAGACAATAAAAAGAAAAAAAGCACATAAAAACAAGACGAAAGTACTAAGAGTAAGAGTACAAAACAGACATCGTCTGATATTACGTGGGTGCCCTAAAAGTCGGCTAAGGGTAATCTAATATCATCCAACAGATGGCGAATATCCGCCTTGAAAATTGTCGAACCGAAAAATGCAGCTACCGTGCTACTGTGATACCGTGATGGATAACACCATTTAAAGGGCTATGTGCCGGTTAGGGCCATTATATCTATGGGAAAGGTCTATGTCCTTAATTATTAAAGCTAATAATACAACTGGGAATGCGGTAGAGAAAATGAGTGTAACTAATATTCCAGTCTGTTGCTGAATAGTGTAGTGTATAGTATGAATATAATTAGTCTTCTCGCTTAACAAACAGTTACACTAATTGACTGTGGTATAATCGAGGCGTTTTCGTTTGCCTTTTATTAATCGTTCTGTTATATGATCTCTACTAAATAGCTGTGTGAAACTTAATGTCTAATTTACTTTGAAATTATTAAATAAATAATAACGAAAGTCATGTAATCTTTATTGTTCGGTAGAAATCGTAAATTAAATAAAATTGTTGTCGCCTGGGAAAACTAGTAGCTTCTGACCGATCGCGGAAAATATATCTGAAAAAATACTACACTGAAAATAAATAGTCCCGTTATCGGCAGCAGTGTCTAAAGTCGTTGCTGCTACTCGAGTGGGCCGGCTCGACTGGGGTAGTACCACGGTCTCGCATAATAGCTGCGCAGAGCACCTTGTGCTTTTCCATTTTGTTCTTTGAGTGAGGTAACCGGAGACCCATTTACCATCCTCGGCCCTCTTCCACCTCCTCCCCTTCCCCAAATATCCCTTAATGTCGGCAACCCGCCTCTAGCTTCTCTCATATTGCAGATGTCAGAAACACTTACCATCAGCCCCCTTGTGCGAAGTGTCTGGTACTGCATTCGCTACACATATCGATTATGTCAAATTCTCGCTATGGGATAAGCCTATGTCCAGCAGTAAACTGTTTACAGGCTGTTAATGAAATCTTCCGCACTTGTTCAAGTGATCTCGGCTATGGCTCTTTAAAATATTTGAAAAAAGAATAAACAAAAGATGGTACTTCAAAATGGAACATCTGCGATTCATTTGGAAAATTAAAATTTTGTTGAAGTTTCCGGACAAAACGCGCGTTGACCGTGAACTTAATGAAGGCATACGTTTGTTAAAATTGGAAGGTTTGCTGAATGAGTGCCAAAACGACGTGTCAAGCGACCGGGTGAACATGGTTACACAACGAGGTGCGCCTAGCTGATTTTGGCTACGGAATCACCAATCATGTAGTCAACAACCACAAGTTATCCACGCAATCTATGAAACAATGTCGGTTGGTGAAATAGACGGCAGAGAATATTTACTCATGTGGCTGAGATATGGAAAACAATATTAACCTTCCGCTGCCGGGCATACGCCTTACTCAATGATATTTTGGAATAGTTTACCACGTTTGCCTGGAGTGGGTAAATGAGCTTTATGAAATTTAATGACCCCGAAATAATTATATAATTAAATATTTTTTTAGGTGAAGGTTTCCTCCTGGTATCTCCATCACAACTGTGCTGGGCTTATACGGAACGGTGTAGGAAAATATGGTCCAATCTAATAAACTATTATGCATATTTTAAATATTATAAATAATGTGAAATGGTTTTAAATTCATTACGATTTCAGTTCAGAAATAGCCTGCCTAATTTCTGTTTATATTAAGAACATCTTATAATATGTTAATATTGTTAAAGTTGTTTTAATGTCACAATTACAAAACGACTGTAATCAAATTGACGCAAGTCAATTAAAGACTAGCCAATGGTATGTATAAAGTGAACAGTACATTTATATATGATCATACATTCGATTCTTCGACAGGCATAATTGACAGTCATTGATTGAAATGATAACTATTTGACTTTGACCTTTCGTAACGTATAAGTAAATGATTAATTATTATTTATTTTATTAACGCACGGAAACAATTTTAATGAACGTACACCAAGTATTAAGTAATTTAAATAATTGCGGAAACTAATGAAGTAACGGAATAAGTTAAAGAAAGAAAATTTTGCAGTGTTCCACCTAAAATTTTAAATTCATTGCTCGTTTATCTGAATAACTGTTACTGTTTAAAGTCGTAAGTTGGGTTACCCCACACACATTCTCCGGAACTACTGGATTGATTTTAAAAATTCTTTAACTTTTTGAAAGCTCTAGCTATTTACTTATTATAGCTTTTGCTTCAAGATGTGGAAAGTCGAGGTCTTTATAAGATAGCTTAAAAAATGGTTGCCAAAGTATTAGTTACTTCACTTATTTCTGACCATGTTCTGACAAATCTAGTTCTAACACGAAAGCGTTTGAGGTATGGTTTAAAATAATTAAATTAATACATTTTTCACGACTAGTAGTCAGAGTATATATGGAAGATATTTTAGTCCTTTCCACCTAATTTTCACCAGAGATTATTTTGGTTTTCCAGTAATTTAAAATACAATGAGGATTGCATGTATGTACCAAAGACACCAATATAAAAGAAATAAGCACAACACCATAATACTTAAATTATGTTACATGTACATTATCTAAAATATGTTTGTCGTTCTGATAAAATCTGAAGCCTGTAGTGCACCCCCATATTGTCATATATGGCACTTGACCAAAGACTTAAAGAAAAAACCTTCTCCTTTTTCAAAGGCCGTCTTAAAAAAAGGTATTTTTAAATTAATCTGTTTATCTTAATCATTGTAATGTTAACCTTGAAGAATTATTGTTTATGTCAATATCTTTACCTTTAATAATTTCTGGTCTATGTTGATCTAATTTTTAAAAATCTCTTATCTATAAGTATCTATCTATTCACTTTTTTTGTTTCCATCTTTGCCATAGTACATAGAAATATTTGTCTAGTGCGGGAATCAAACCCGCGACCCGCAGCGCCGCAGAGGAACGCTTAGCCACTACGCCACCGAGCCATAGTTGGGCAGCCTTTGATGGCACTTGAGCTATAGTCTTTCCATTAAAAGCGCCATTTTCCAGCAATAAGTCAAATAATTCAAGTCAATCTTTTTGTTATGTCATCTTTTCTCAAAATCATAGCTCATCTGCACGTAGTGCACTGAGTTAGCTGAACCTCATCAATTTTTTTATTAATATTTGCTATACTGTAATTTATGTACAAAAATTACAGGTATCTCAGTTTTAATAATCTGAAGTATAACGGTCTCCCTTCTAGATAAAATTCGAATCATTTGTGTGTAATCCCAAAACTAGCGGATGCATAAAACATCCGCTTAAACTACTCTAAAAGTTTTTATTAAAGCTAAAGAACCAGTTTCGGTACATAATGTGGTTGAATTATATGACGCGCAATCACAAAATCGACACAAAACCTTAACATTTTGATTTATAAATTCATTTATTGTACATACATTATTTGTAAAAGTCTCGTCGAACATCGTATCGAGTAATAATGATAATATGTAACGACCTCTCCAAAGCTCAAGCACAGTTTCGAGAATATTGTAAGAAAAACTATAAAACCCTCATAGAATTACGCAAGAATTCTTATAATGTAAATCTGCTACCATTATAATGAAAATTATTGAATATAAGATAATAGTTGTTTGGCGTTTTACTCCGTGACGGTAAAAGAAGGCTCCAGCTTAATAAACTAGCTATGCATCCTAGTCATGTACCTACCAAAACATTCAGTTTCTGTCCCATTCACCCTAAAGTACGCCCGTAACGAATTTATATGGATTTTTCATCGCATGCGACATTTTTCCACCCGCCACGGTAGCCGAATATTTATTCAGAAAATGCATAAAATCAACGACATTTAAAGTGTTCGGTTCTTGACTATATGCTTTTAATTAAACGTGTTTTATTTGCCAGATTTGAAAATGATTTGAGTGAAAGCAAGAATATACCATTTCTTTCTTCAAGCTTCTAGTGTAATCCGCCTGCTAGGCGTGGCCTTTATAGGACATCCTGCAATGTGAGTGTTACGTCCAAAAGTGGACTATTTACAGATTGTAAAGAAGAAAGAAGAACAAGATTTAACATTATCACTGTCCATTTCAATTTATTGTGACACTTTCAAATAGATATGAAAACGTCGCATTATTGTTTTAATGAATGACACTTTCCGTCTGTAAGCCGTTGTAAATCTGTGCAAGTTTAAAAAAAGGCTATAAGTACGACTCATTACGTGTGAATGTATTTCAACATCCTCTGCACTGGATTGCATTGCAATGTGATCGAGACGCGTTTTTTGTGAACATTAAACAAGTAGCGGCTACCTGATGCACATTAAATGGCGACATTCGTGAAAATCGCATTACGCGAATGAGTTACGGCTACAAAAACTCCGAATATCTCATGCTATGAAGCATTTGACGTTTCCGTTCTAAATATATATGATCTTTATAAATGTTGGTGTTAGTTTTTCTGAATAAATTTATTTAATTCATAAATTTAACAATAGAATTATGCATATTTTGTTAGAATTCATTTGATCAAGAATGCTTTTACGGTGAAAATTTAATGTTGTCTATTAATTACAATAATGACTAATTGGCATTAGAATTAGATGAAGTAAAAGCTCAATTGAGCAATTGGCTAAATTATGGAGTTAAAAACCTTGTAATTTTCATGAATGTGAAAATTACGGCGTCACGTCACGGTTTTTGTTTTTGACACCAACACGTATAGAATTATAAACTTTTATATACATTGAAGTTTTAATTAAACCATATAAGTAAATAAGGGGGATTATATCATTTTAGAAATGTCTACTGTCGATGCTCCGGCCACCCACTGACAGTGAAATATCCATCTAAATATGCCGAACCCAAATTCCACAGACTAGTCGTAACTAGGGAGCTCCACGTAGGGAGCAGTTATTGATTACTTGGAAGCTCCAATGATTTGGATAAAGAAGAAGTCTATCAAGAGAGATCCCATCCCTGAGAAAACTCGTTGTCGCACAAATAAATTTAACGATTATTAATTAAAATTGAGGTACTTAGTATATTCAGAGAATATCGCTTCGTTAGTTATGTCATTATTTGACTGCCATATGCCGACTTCACTGAACTGAAGTGAATCTTCTACTGGCACTTCATGATTTGAAAACTCGAAAGATGCCGAGCGAATCTTGGTCACACAGGTACTCAAATTAAAGCGAACGCCTTGACCACTAGACTATCACGGCTCTCTTAGCCGGCAAGTAGCTGTATAAAATTTATCGACCCTTGGTATTCACAGGCGTCTGGTAACATGAGGCATATACTGAAGAAGTGGAATAGACTATGAAAATAATTTCCAGTTGGAAGATAATATTTATAACACAATGTACAATTATAATTTAGGTGATAATGCACATTGCATTGCAATATCTGCTTTTAAAAGCGTGGATTCAACTTGAGTAAGCATATAGTTAAAATACTCTTCTGTTATGCTTAGAGCGCTGTAATATTCTGCATTATCTTCTCCTGCCAGTTCTGTGAAGAGAAGCGCACTGGATACAAGCTCACTTCTTCTGCTGATCCATTTTATTGCCCCTCAACCTTTTGGCCAACTATGATCTCAGGACTCAAACTACTCAGTCCCCTCATGACTACGGAGTATAAATAATACAGGAATATAAAAAAAGTTATTAAAAAGATAAAATCCATAAATAATAGTTTCATTTTAATATTACTTATTTATCACTTAATATGTGAAAATCAGCCATAACAGACTGTTAACATCTTATCAAGTATTTTGACATACGGAAACAAGTGTTGAACAACTGTTATAATAGTGGGTATTTGATTCTAGAATCTCAATGAATTTGTGTTTTTTTAAAAGTGTATAAAACGATTGTTTAAAGTTGTGTCATCTATAATTGTTAAATCACTTACATTTTAAGTATCACGAATGAATTACAAAGATAGCATACTTCCCGTAAGCGATTTTATGTAAATGAAAAAATTAAACGTCTGTTAATTTGTCGGTGAGCTTGTATCATAAACGCCCTTAATAATTAATGCGTTTACGTAAAAGCGTAAGAGAATACATTATTCTATTCTTTTATACCTATTGTGCGATACAAAAAAGGGAATAAAGCTGGGGAAGGGCAGCAGTAAACTTTACAACCGACCTCGCAATTACACACGTGAGCGTGACATAGATAAGCCGCTAGGAGGTTTACGATGTTATTGGTGGCTGACTTTTCTTCTTTATCAGTCTCTATAAGTCCACTGCTTAACATAGGCCTTTCGATAAAAGCGCCAACAAGAGCATTCTTTGCATAAAAGATTTACCCACACTCACAACTCTGGGCTCGCCGGTTGGTAAGTGTCATGCAGTACCAGTACCTACGCAATTGAGACGCTAATGCTTTTCAGTAGTACGTGAAATTTGGGTTCGACATAGTCTAACAGATTTTACGTCCGCAGCCGCATTCAGTACAAATGTTCAGCCCCCAAAGCATTTGGGCAAGAAATGAATGAATATGATTTAGCTTAACTTTAGTGAAGTGCAGACAGACAAGTGGGCAGCCACTTGTAGTGTTACATCATGGAAGACTTGAAATATTAAGAAACATTGCAAAGATTGTGCTTTTCATATTAAAAATAGAAATAATATAGCATAATGTCTCTTTTCCTCTGCCTAGAAGCCGTTAGGGTAGGAGCCTATTTCTGTAGCCAAGCAGCTAGTTAGTGTTAACTAAAGGTTAGTGGGAGAAAAAATAGAGTTAAATTTAGTTGAAACAACCTGTTAATGAATATAAAAATGTCATTATCTGCAACATCTCAACTTTGTTGGTATGAAGTATAGGTTTGCATCTTTTCATTTCCAATTGAGTGGGTGGATGTAAACATTATACTCGATCATAACAAACAACGTATAGAAATGAACTTTTGCGTCCCACTCATTTAAAGACAGAAAGACGTTTAAAAGCTCAACTAGATTATTTAAGTATATGCTACGACGTATAATGATGATAAATGAAAATGAATACTTGAAAACTGTAATCTGTAGAAACAAAGAAAATAACGTTTAAAATAATTCTGTGCGTTATTTTCCTTCACCACCGCGTATTCAGAAATACAACGATGAACATTAAAATTAGTGCTAGCATCACAGAACCCAAGTCACCAATGCGAGTAACTTTTAATTTTGTATTTATTGGATTTGGATAAAATAGGAGCTAACAGTTCACTTGATGGTAAGTAGCTGCGCTGCAGCCCATGAACGGATGCTAACAACTTCAAATGAGCTTTTTTCATTGTTTATTGTACCTAAGAAATAAGTTACTGTCTTTGCTGTCCGATTTTATTGAGACTGCGTCTGATCCTTTCTACAAAAAAATCTTTGAAAGTGTTTAAAAACTGTTTAAGCTTTGGAGTTTCCACTTTCCATTAGCTTATTCGCTTACTAAACCAAATCTTGTAAACATCTTGTATATAGCTCACGCCTATCACCCAAAGAATTAGACATAGATTACTGATTTTCATATGGCACGTCACGGCCTAGCCGAACGAACTTTCGCGAAACCCACTTTTACTACGATCGAAATTAACGAATCGAATCGAAAAACTTTTGTTGTTTTCAGTTACTAAGATAAAACTCATATGACTCTCCTTCAGTAAAGTAGTTAATAACTTTCCCTCAGATGGGCAAAGGCTTCTTCCAATGTTTGACAAGGGTTCATGTTCATTGTACTAACTAATAATGTATAGTTTGTGGTAATTTACAACACATAAGATTAACTAGCTGATATTCCGTAACGTTTATTATCTCATTCATATCGGATATAAATTCCGGCACGCGACTAAAAGCGTATTTATTGTGTAAGATGTAAATATTTCTAAATTTATGTTTCTTTTTTTTATCATGGCGTTCCTACGACAATGTGTCGCCAACATATTATTGTCATTGACTGGCGCAATATTTATGAAGATTAGACGAGACACTGACCCGCGGGTCGCTTTTAGCTTTCCAGTATAGAAATCGAACATATTTATGATCATTGGCTTCGAATGTCATAAAAGAATAAACAAAGGTTTATGCATTTGTGTTATGGTCTTAGGTGAAAATTAGTATGTAAAAATATTCAAATTATCGGGCGACAAAGAAAAAATTCTACGGCTCTTGTTTGCTGTAACTGGCGGGTCACATAAATTTTATAAAAACTGAACAGATACAAGATATTAAAATATTAGTAATCTTGATAAGAACGAAAAAAATGACCTCATGAGGAATTACGCTTATTTTTTGAGAATTAAAAACCCTTTTGCAATATTTCTGCCAAACGCCATTGCGCCATCGTACCGACAAATTGATCGTTGGTAACTCTTCTAGAACAATAATATCATCGATCGATTTCTTCTATATTTCGTAGTCGTGAATCAGACTTTTTATATATCGCTATACAATAAAAAAACTAAATCTAAGTACAAGATATCTACTAAGTTGATTTATTAACAAGGCTTATTAACTCCGCTTTTATATGGATTTTCCTTCGCTTTAATGATATATAAACGCACTATAATCATGATATCGAGAGTGTCTGCAAAGCGTTCCATTTTATGTCCTCTGCAACCAGAAAATTAAGAAGCGGTAAATGAAAACATCTACATTATAAATGTGGTTCACTATTATCAAAATAATTTTACAAAAACCACTACAAAAGTACGTGATAGTAGTTAATTGGTACATCGGTCTAGTCTAATTAGGACTTAGTCGAGTGTAACGTAGAATTCTATAGTATAGCAATTGTTCAGAAATGATCTACTTTTATAAAACAGCAAATTGCTTTCCTTTCTTGTGTCGCTTAATATAAACAAGGCTTTGAATTATTATATTGGTAACGAGGTAAAAGAAAAATAATTTTATTCTCACCCTTCTGCCTCGACTTTTTTCTTTTGTTTCTCTCAACGCGTTGATCATGTTTTACGTTGCGCAATTACCGTACCGTATTTCGGGGTTGAATGAATAATTTGAAATGCATTAGAAATATAATTTGGAGTCCTTCAAGATTAACAAGCATTGTGTTTTTTTTCAGTGTAAAGGGCATCCATCTATTTCTCCAACTACCAATTTCACAAGTATATGGTGCATTCGGCTGTTAGCAAACGAGGCTGTGTCGACCGACTGATGGGAAAAAATCCAAAATGCCAAACTCAGATCTCACAGCCTAGTGATCACTAGTAACTGGGCACCGGTATTCCATGCACCGATCCATCTGCACAGCGTGGTTAGTATGGGGAAACCCTCTGAGAAATGTATGCCGGCTTGCTGGCGCTTGGTGAGCTCTATGTTCAACAGAGGCTGATGAAGAACAACAAGAAAAGTTGTATATAAGAAATGGATGTACATGACTTTAAGAAGTAAAAGAGAGAATCCAGTTGTGTTAGTTCCATTGTCATTAGGTGTTTGTCGTGAAGCTGTTTCTAATATAGTAACATACATTAAAAATACATTTAAATTTAAGGACCCGTCGTTTTACAAGCAGAGCTTATGTTTAGAAATTATTGTGTTCACGTGATGTAACTATATATGTTGCTACGTGGTAATGTGATAAGAATTAGAACGCACGAGTGTCATAAGAGACAACTACAGGAATTATTTTATAATCTCATGGCTATCTCCACGCAAACCCGATGATGCTCGCCATTCGTCACTAGCTATCTTCCAGAGAGGCGAGATGTAGTTTGCTGAACCGGTTTGGTGGAAATCTGTTACATTTGGGTAATTCTGTCCCTGTGGGTGGCTTTGGGTATTGTTGCTCCTGTATGTGGCTTAGGATAATACTGTACATAAGGGTGACTTTGGATAATCCTGTCCCAATGGGTGGCTTTGAATAATTTTGTCTATATGGGTGACAGTCGCGAGTGCTTATATACATATTTAAAATGTTTAAAATGCGTACTACGTAATGTAAAATAAAATAAATTCCACTACTTCCCGCTTTTATCACCCACTTTTTTATTTACAGTTAAAGTGAAACAAATTGCACGCACTTGTTTCAGTAGTTATGAGAAAATCTCTAATTGTTATACCTGTTGATCCTTGACACAATTATAGCGTAATTTACAGTAAGCATTCTGTTTATTATGACTGTGAATCATAACGGCATAATTATTTAAATGTCATTACGAAATTAACGCTTTATAAGATCTGAATAAAATATCCGTTTATAAAAATGCCCCTTGTAAGAAGGTTATTATTAATTGGTGGTACAATTGGTACAAAAAAAAGGCTGGAACTGATTTGGATGATTTGGTTTGAAAGAAAAATAAGCGGAGGCATGTGAACTTTTAACAAATAAATTAATCAAACCTGGGAAATAAACTATTTAGTATGACCCTTAATTGTTTAATACCTTAATATTTAATATAACTAACATTTTTTTATAACACTGGGGTCTACCAACTGGTTAGAAGTCAACATGATGGTAATGGCGACTGTAGCACATGGACACCTGGATACGGAAATGGAATGTCTTCAGTCTGAAATTATATTGGTTGACTAAAATAAAAAAAATTAAATTTTTGACATATTACATTAAATTGAGTTGTTACGAGTATTTATGAAATGAAAAATTTGTAATTACTTGAATAAAAATTTATTGATCGGAATCCAGTAAATTAATGGAGGAACGCTCACGGGAAGCAGACACATAAGGGACGGCGGTTCTGCAGCCTCTACGTGCTTTTCACGAGAGATATTCCAAAATACATGAAAGTCTAATTACGCTATTTGCCCTCGACTCTATCATTTACGAATCCGATACAAACGTGACGAAAATATACATTCGTCTCCAAACCATAACCGACGCATTAAGCGACTGGTTTAAGACATGGAGAATCGATGTAAATCCTAAAAAGAGCAAAGCGGTCTTGTTCACTTAACGTTTAAATACGTATAACTACACCCAGATTACGTTTTCGAACTCGCCATTTGAGTCGAAAATCAAATATCTAGAAGACACAAAAAAACGTAAGGCTTCATTCATATTTTACCCACAGTATTTACGGCCTTACTAATAAACATAACAAGATGTCATTGACATAAAATACTACTTTACAAGACTAGTATACGGCGTTATTATTATGTCGTATGCAAGCGTAGTATTCGCTCACGGCCTAAAGATACGATTAAATTCACTCGGTCGGTTGGTCTCGATACAAAATCACTTAATGCCCCCGGCGACCGGAGCACCTTTTTGTATGCGGACTTACAACGTGACTTACTATGGCACTCTCAGATTGCCTTTTCAAAGAAACATCTTTAAGATAAATCGAAAGAATCAAGCCTCAATTTATCCAGTTAGCGGTGGCGTTGAGATTATCCCCGCTATTGCAAAAGAAGTCTGAAAAATGGTGTAAACGACGAAAATCACATTATAACTAAAATTAATAATTCTTTACAGCACAAAATGTCGTATTCACTCTGTTGTATTCCAATGCAATACAAAATACTTCGCACGTCAAACCAATTTAACGAGGGTCGATTTTAATGTTATTAATTCGAGATTCACGACTATAGTACAAAAGCTGTTGTTGTACAGTTAGTATGTTTATATTAATGTATGTAGTTTTATTTAAAATAAAATAAAAAAAATTAAATTTTGACATATTACATTAAATTGAGTTGTTACGAGTATTTATGAAATGAAAAATTTGTAATTACTTGAATAAAAATTTATTGATCGGAATCCAGTAAATTAATGGAGGAACGCTCACGGGAAGCAGACACATAAGGGACGGCGGTTCTGCAGCCTCTACGTGCTTTTCACGAGAGATATTCCAAAATACATGAAAGTCTAATTACGCTATTTGCCCTCGACTCTATCATTTACGAATCCGATACAAACGTGACGAAAATATACATTCGTCTCCAAACCATAACCGACGCATTAAGCGACTGGTTTAAGACATGGAGAATCGATGTAAATCCTAAAAAGAGCAAAGCGGTCTTGTTCACTTAACGTTTAAATACGTATAACTACACCCAGATTACGTTTTTCGAACTCGCCATTTGAGTCGAAAATCAAATATCTAGAAGACACAAAAAAACGTAAGGCTTCATTCATATTTTACCCACAGTATTTACGGCCTTACTAATAAACATAACAAGATGTCATTGACATAAAATACTACTTTACAAGACTAGTATACGGCGTTATTATTATGTCGTATGCAAGCGTAATGTTCGCTCACGGCCTAAAGATACGATTAAATTCACTCGGTCGGTTGGTCTCGATACAAAATCACTTAATGCCCCGGCGACCGGAGCACCTTTTGTATGCGGACTTACAACGTGACTTACTATGGCACTCTCAGATTGCCTTTTCAAAGAAACATCTTTAAGATAAATCGAAAATTAACGAAGGAGTAAGCAAAGGTCTAATTTCTAGGTTGGGTTGTTGATCTTAGAATTACCAACACATAAACAGGTTATTTATTATGAAAGAGTCACGAAATAACATCTCGAGGGAAAATAAACTTTAATAATAAATTACGATAAAGATTTTTAGAGAGTTGCCACGTGAAATATAAAAGAAAAACTACTTCCGCACACTATCAATAAAGCGCGTTATCAAATCTTTACCAAATGTACATAAGTACACCCTTTAGGATGAAAATAATCATCCAAATCGGTACATAAATGCTGTTTACAAATCGTTTCAAAAATTAAATTTTGACATATTACATTAAATTGAGTTGTTACAGTATTTATGAAATGAAAAATTTGTAATTACTTGAATAAAAATTTATTGATCGGAATCCAGTAAATTAATGGAGGAACGCTCACGGGAAGCAGACACATAAGGGACGGCGGTTCTGCAGCCTCTACGTGCTTTTCACGAGAGATATTCCAAAATACATGAAAGTCTAATTACGCTATTTGCCCTCGACTCTATCATTTACGAATCCGATACAAACGTGACGAAAATATACATTCGTCTCCAAACCATAACCGACGCATTAAGCGACTGGTTTAAGACATGGAGAATCGATGTAAATCCTAAAAAGAGCAAAGCGGTCTTGTTCACTTAACGTTTAAATACGTATAACTACACCCAGATTACGTTTTTCGAACTCGCCATTTGAGTCGAAAATCAAATATCTAGAAGACACAAAAAAACGTAAGGCTTCATTCATATTTTACCCACAGTATTTACGGCCTTACTAATAAACATAACAAGATGTCATTGACATAAAATACTACTTTACAAGACTAGTATACGGCGTTATTATTATGTCGTATGCAAGCGTAGTATTCGCTCACGGCCTAAAGATACGATTAAATTCACTCGGTCGGTTGGTCTCGATACAAAATCACTTAATGCCCCCGGCGACCGGAGCACCTTTTTGTATGCGGACTTACAACGTGACTTACTATGGCACTCTCAGATTGCCTTTTCAAAGAAACATCTTTAAGATAAATCGAAAGAATCAAGCCTCAATTTATCCAGTTAGCGGTGGCGTTGAGATTATCCCCGCTATTGCAAAAGAAGTCTGAAAAATGGTGTAAACGACGAAAATCACATTATAACTAAAATTAATAATTCTTTACAGCACAAAATGTCGTATTCACTCTGTTGTATTCCAATGCAATACAAAATACTTCGCACGTCAAACCAATTTAACGAGGGTCGATTTTAATGTTATTAATTCGAGATTCACGACTATAGTACAAAAGCTGTTGTTGTACAGTTAGTATGTTTATATTAATGTATGTAGTTTTATTTAAAATAAATAAAAAAAAGAGGATACCTGCGGGTGTCAGAGGAACTTTATTAAGAGAGGACAACTAAAAAAATTATGAGGTCCGACAAAAGAAATTTGAATTTCATCCATTCATATATAGGGCAGAACGAGCTTCTATACTTTTAGTTAACCTAAACTTAAGAACTATTGCGTAAGGTTTTTCTACGCGCCTACTAGGAGTTAACATAATAGGTCTTTATAATCACAGCCCGTGAACAGTATGCCACTTCCAAGACCGAATTTTTGGATATTAGCCCCGAGATGTCTCATTGGATTAGTAGTTTTTAAATGTTATTTTAGCCTCAGTGCCATAATTTCTTGTTCTTGTTCGTTTTAATATAAATAGTAAAATAAAAAATAAATCGAAAATTAACGAAGGAGTAAGCAAAGGTCTAATTTCTAGGTTAGGTTGTTGATCTTAGAATTACCAACACATAAACAGGTTATTTATTATGAAAGAGTCACGAAATAACATCTCGAGGGGGAAAATAAACTTTAATAATAAATTACGATAAAGATTTTTAGAGAGTTGCCACGTGAAATATAAAAGAAAAACTACTTCCGCACACTATCAATAAAGCGCGTTATCAAATCTTTACCAAATGTACACTTAAGTACACCCTTTAGGATGAAAAATAATCATCCAAATCGGTACATAAATGCTGTTTACAAATCGTTTCAAAAATTACCGAATTGGCCACAAAATCCTCAATATGATAACTTCGCCTTTTTTTAAACTCGTTTATAAAACCACCACAGCAACATAATACTTATCGCTTGCCACCATTAAAGGGTTCACGAACGCTGCGCATAATCACCCATCTCAATACTTCCTATGCGAGATAGGCTACTTTCTATTAAGCATTTACGTTAATTATCATGAATGTTAATTATGTCTCCAGAATTATTATCTCTTCTATAAAAGTTTAAATACCAATTACCGGGAAAAATTGTGTTTATTTATTGAACGTGTACGAGTAACGCTAAACTTTGAGTAATTAAAATTAACTCCACGTATGTAGTTCATAAAAAAAACCTCTTTATTTAGGTGATAAAGTAAACATAAATACGACTTTATCATCTGACGGTCAATGCCTTTTTTGATGTCATAATTTTCAATTAGAAATCTGGTTATGGGAATCACGAGTCTAAAATAGTTACTATTAATGCTACAATCATGAAACTATTTTAAATAGATTTTGCAACTTTGCATTGTGGCGTATGGAGTTTCTTTAATGCTATCTACGTGGTTATAATATTATCGATTATGATTAGTTACATATGTACGTCTTTATAGACAGATTGTTTAACGTATATTGCATTGTTATTTTTCTTCTTCTACTTTTACTGCAAAGAGTTCACTTCTGAACTCTGGCCTTTCTCATATAGAGGATTTGCTATAATTACCACACATAGCGGCGGCGGCAAGCGGTCGTCTGTCCGTCACAGGTGTACATACTATCAGTCTATCATTTTTCGAAATGGTTATTCCGCCTTTAGCCATGAGATTTTCCAGGCCTTCGTCGATTTGTACGACACCCACGGAATGAGACGGGTCAGCAGATTGGCTTATGGCGTAATCACATGATATTCTTATATGTAGTTTCAAATGTAATGACGATTCATTAAATTAAATTAAAATAAATTAAATTAAAGTTATATTCTTCATTCTTCATTTCGTATGTTTTAGTTTCAAAGTTATATTAATATTTCTTTTTAATCAGTTAGTATCTATACGTATCTACTGCTTAAAACAGGCCTCTCCCAGTGGGAGAATCTGCCATAATCGCGACCCTCGGCAGGCTGGTGGGCAATGGCCAAGTCAGTACCAGACATGTCGAACCTTAAACGCTGCTCCACGTCGGCGCTATAGTTAAATAAGCTGTGATATTCTGGAATATATACACAGCTTACCAATAATGATAATGAACTTAAAATGGTTATTGCGCAATCTGTAGGAGGCCATCGATAATTTTCCTGAATTTTTCTAATCCCTTTCCGACTTTTATGACACCCACGAGATGAAATGCGGTATCAGAAGCTCTTACGCCGCCTGCTACCATATGTTTGACCATATGTCAGCTACATATATTTTAAAAATCGAGATGTGTGTCAATTGCAACATTGATCGCAATACCTCCCCATTAATATCTGTAGGTGACTTTATTAAAGACTTTTTAATTTCAAGTGGCACTAATTGGATTCACAGTTGCCGTTGGCATTTTTAATAGGTATGAAGTACATATTGCATAATAGGCTCGTTTATATTCTGTATGGTTTGATGATTTATTGCCGGTTTAGCTAACTAAAGATAGATCTTTTTTTAATTGATAAAACGTAGAAATGTAGGAAATTCTTCTGTATCTTGTTCGCAGTTAACAAACATAAATTGCACATGGACAAACATCCAGAACAATTATTTGTTGCGCATACAAATACTTATCTCTTGCGGGAGTCGAATCTGCGACTCCCATTGCCACGGTCAACTCGGATATTAAAAATCTCTCGACACAGACATCAGTTTATTGAATAACAAGAGGAATTTCATTACTTTACAAACACAATTGGTCGAATTTCGGCCACAGGCGATACTAGTTTCTATAATATGGTACGAACAAAATGTGTACGAAAATATACAAAATAGTTGATACCTATGGAACTCCGTAGGTATCAATTATTTAGTATTTTTACTAGAAACTTCTTTCGCTTGTTTTTTCTCCGTTAGAGGAAATTCATTACGAAACGGTGGTTGACTGTGTAACAAAAAGACAATTGACAACCGAAAATTGAATTTCATTCGAGAAATAAAGAATTTTCATTCATTCATTCACCGGTCTGAATGATTATGGTCTGGCAGACACTTTTACATAATCTAGTTACAAATAAGTAATACATGTAAGTAAAATTTCTCACAACTCAGCGTTGCCAAATAGGCATATGAAACCCACTTTATGATATAATGATATAATTTGAAGGATGTCGGGCCTCAATGGCGGGTTTACTTGCAAAGCTTGGCTTTTCCCATATATATGTGGTAGTTTTGTTTACTGATATCTAAGTAAAACTCACTTATTCAATAATATAATAGCGAACTACACTCACCACGCTGTGGAAGCGGGTTAGTGATCGCAGAGCCGGTATGCTCGCAATTGTGATGCTGCTCCACAGTACGATATATAGTATATATTCTATATATCTTATACACTATATATTCTCACACACATAGTCTATCTGTGCGAGAATATACCGCCACTGTTTGGCCGCCAGAGCCTCGTTTGTTTGGCATGTGGAGAAAGAGATGATATATTCCCCCCTTACATCTCTATTTGCGTGGTTTATTCACGATCATTTTCTTCATCGCTTAAAAATCGTCTTTATCTTGTCGTATCTGTCGTAATATTCAGTTGCGCCTCGAAGGGAACGCCCGGAACCTGTACTGGGGATCTTCCCCCTCCAGTGGTCTCTTGTCGCTGCCTATCAATATGGCCAGCCTCGCGAAGTTTTGCCGAGGCGGTTCTAGATGGTATTTTCCAGGAGTTTATTGGCTATTCGGTTGGCTAGCAAGATCACGGTGGAGCACCTTCCTCTCGGGAAGTTGAACATGCAGTGGTGCTAGATTTTTGACGTGCGGTAATTGGGAGGCATCAGTACGGTAGAACAAACTCGCCGCTAGGCGCTTGATGTATACGTTCAAGTTTTCGTGCTTCGGGTTCCGCCGGATGGTTAAATTTTTCATATAGACGTCCCTCGCGTCTACGATGGTCTTTAGGGTGAGATTTTCCTGAGTTTGTAGTGTATTTCTCCCTGATCAGCAGGAATTCCAGACTGGTCCTGCATATGTGAGTCGCGGTCTGACGTGCACCTCGTGGATCCTAAGTTTTACGCGCAACGAGAGGCGGGAATTCCCGTATCCAATTTATATATATTTCTACGCTTATGCGATCGATACGATCGGAGAAGGGATGACAGTGTCGGGAACACGGAGCGCAATTCAATATAACCAGACCCAAAAATCAGTAATTTCTGTCTTACACAAATATTGACTACGGCTGGTATTAACAAGGCTTATGGCTGAATAGTCAAATATGCTAACCATTAAGCCACGAGGTCGCGGTATGGCTTAAATTATAATAACAGGAATATATATATATTTTTAAATATTTGTGCATGTATCTCATTACTTTGATACCAGGCCATACCGGTCTCGAACTGGTAACGGTAACCTCCGGGTCAGTATCTCGTATAATAATCTTTACCTATGATATGCCTATCAATTACAATTTTTAAGGCGACGCATTGTCGTCAAAGCGCCGAAGAAGATAAAAAAAATTGATAAATTAACCGAATGGCATCTACAAATTCAATTATGTGAAACGCTCAGTCAGGAGCTTGGTAATTTAGTCGCGTGCCGGAATAATGTATGAAGCAATAAACGCTACGAAACGTAACGCAGTATATTCAATTAAAATATTCATTTACAGCCACGATAGCCGAGTGGTTATTTGCCTCCGAATCAGGAAACTCGAGTTCGATCATTTATGTACGAGTATTTCGATATACGACGGTACAGAGATGTTAACGGGCTCAGCTCCGGTCACGTTGTCCCAAATGAGCTCTTATAAAAACTGGGTTGAAAGGACTAAAATGTCCGTATCTCTGAATATTTTGTTCAGTTTTAGTGGGCATCCGAATGATGCTGGATTAACTATCTCAGAAAATGTCATACCCAATAAATGCAATCCGGTGATGGGTGGGTAGCAGTGGCTATGGTGCGACGCGTCTGGTGCTGCGAAATTGTCAATCCACATGATTCGAATGTGATTGATTCGCCTGGTGAGTCTAGCGAATCCTCCCTTCGATTGGAAGAGGCCTATGTTCAGCTGTGGACCATTAGCAGTCCGACGAAAAAGAGCTTTGTAAAATGTCCAAAGAGTGTTAAACGTGGCTCGGGGCTCTGCGGTCTGCGTTCTAATTAATTGGTGTATTCAAGGCCGTAAAGGCCTCGGGCCAATAGCGTTACACATATCATATCAATAATACGGCGGGTCATTAATATTTTGGGTTGCTGCAGTGGGTAAGAGGCACACGAAACAAGTATTTGTATAGTTCTCAGATAATTGTCACATCGACAAACACCCAGATTTGTGTATGTCCATGTGCAAGACAAGTATGTAAATTGAATCTTACAATATGTATATATCCGGCGTCTGTAGTAACCATTTAGGTGAATTCATTAAAGAGTATATAAATAGATAACAATTTTTGTAATTATTCCTTAATATATATATATAACTTAATAATATAATACAACAGGTATTAAAGTATTGGATAAGCTTTAAAACCAATTCATACTATTTTTTTATTACTAAATGAAATCCATATTGACCTAAACATCAAAAGTAAATGAGCTCATACGTTTGTATACCATTCAACTTTTTAATTTTTACACGTTGATTGAAAGCAATTAAGACTGACATGTCTCGTGTTCCAGATACCAGTTGACGTTTTGTCGTTGAGTTTATTTTTTTAATTTCGTGGGTTTTACAAAAGACGTCAAAGTGTAAGGCCCAGACATTTGACAAATTGAGATTATTAGCAGAGCTTATTAATTTAGATAATTAGCAAGGTGCGAGGTGTCAGTAATTGCTATCGTTAAGGCAGTAGACAATTTTAGTGACTGCGGAAATTAGTACACACAGGCGAATGTTTCGAATAAAGTAGTAAAAAGTATCAGGTAGTAAACTCCAACTGCTGCGCAAAGGCCTCCTCTCAAATGTTTGTGAGAGAGGTTTGCGAGCCGGCAAGGGTCGCCACGCAGCTCTAGTGCGGCTTGGTGGACATTTGTTTCTGTCTCTCATAATAACATATTTTTATTTCAGAAATGTTGGGATTCCTCTCGATGTTTTTCATCTGCGCCGAGCACGGGGTAAATTCAGCACATTTGCTTTTCCTTATATAAATAAATGTAAGACGTTACGTAAATGTAACCTGATACATCTGTATAAAACTGTTAAATATTTCCACTTTATCGAAAAATTTTACCACGATTGAAATGAAATTATTATTTTCGGATTTTAACACGGTTCATTTTAGTATTTATGTTCCCGACGTTTCGGGGGACTGAGGCGTTAGACATCTTGATGTTATAGTGAACTCAGGTTGCCTCCTACTACATCGGGCTTTTAATTATGAACTTTTACCACGGTCGAATTATTTTGTTCATCGTAGGCGACTGCGTGCCACAGAAGAACCTCAATTTTCAGACTATGTTTGTATAAAAAGTTTTCGGTACTATAGAAAACTGTTTTTTTCTTTCGTAACTCAACTTTTTTTAATCCCTGTTTACCTGACATTATATGATTTCTACCATCGGATAGTATGAGTGATCAAATGTTTCAAGGTTATACAGTTAAGAAATTATAGTTGGGAGAAACCATTGATTATAGATTTGGTAACATAATTTAAAAAAAACAGTAACTGATTATAAAACCTTGATTTCGAAAGTTTTTGAAACTGTTTTACTTGAGCGGTTCTGCACAATAAATATATCTCCTTTGTACAGGTATCGAGAGATTCAAATTCAAGATCTAAGTCTAATCTATCTCAATACGAAAGTACCCGTATTGCAAGTGAAAATTGATTACATTTTATAACTGTATATCTTGAAATATCAGCTATATAGCTGTAATTTAAATTTTTTAATTTATTCTCGTTCTTATTGGTCTTTTATTTAAAATTACCTAATTTTTTTAACGTTATGTAAGTAAGAGTTTTAGTACGTTTGAAGTACACAAATTATATCTTACGATGAGCGTTACTCTGATATCAGAGATATTATTTCTAAGTCGCCTTAATCCTCTTTTATGTAATCAGCGTTTGCCGCTCCGAGTTTGCACCTAAGGGACGCGGTGCAATTTCACAGCTTTATTTCTCAGCCAATGTCTCCGTAATAAGAGTTAAGCTTCTAACTTTTATTCATCTCCATAGATTAGTTTTTTGTTCCGGAACTACGCTTAGTCGACTTTTAGACTAGATTGAGGATACCTACCATGTATTTATTTCCTTTTTGTTATGGGAAAGTCGGCAAACGAGCAAGGGGCACACCTGATGGTAAGTGGATACCGTCGCCCACGTACAGCAGCACCTCTGGTGTTGTAGATACCAGAGGTGCTGCAGGTGCGTTGCCGGCTTTTGGGAGTTGGGAGGGAGAATGAGGAGAGTGACGGGGAGGGGGAGTAGGCCTTCGGTTACCTCACTCGCCGAAAGAAATGCAGAAGCACAAGATGGCTCTTCTTCACGCCGGTATTCTGAGAGGCCGTGGTACCAACTCGGTCGAGCCGGCTCATTCGAGCAGCAGCAAGAGCCGCCGCCTGGCTCTTACAGAATTCATTAACTGGTTCAAGATTAAGTCTCGACGTGATTAAACTATTGAAATTCTATTGTTATGCACGACAAAGGTTATTAAAATACTTTATACCAAAATAATTAAATTGAGGCGGCGCAAGAAAATACACAACCTAGCTCGTCTCACATGTGTGTCACGAGAGTCTTCACCAGACTATAAAAAATCCACTGCTGTACATAAGTATCACCTAATAGGAGAATATTCCGTAACCACCAATTACACACACACACATACACACACACACATATATATATATAAATAAGTACTCGCTAGGGTTGGCGAGTACGGTATACCAGACCTTCCTTGATGCAATATTCTTTACAGACGGTGTGCAGAGAATATGAAGTAAAATTTTAGCTTATTTTAACATTTTAATAGATTTTACTTTACGAACACTTTTGTTAGTAAATACAGCTTCAAATAATCATCGAATAATTGGTACATTGGTTATACTTAACCTTTAATTTATAAAAAAAACAGCCAGGTACATGGAGCGGAAGCGTCGGATTTTTTTTGTTTTTATACTCATGACTCATTCGCGTGATACGATTTCTACAAAAGTTGCCATTGAATGTGGACTAGGTTGTTGGCGTAAGTTGCTTAACGATTGCAAAAACTCGTCCCGATCGCATTTCGATTCAATGATAGAGCACAGGATGTTGAAACGTGCTCATACACACTAAAAGTACTTCAAATTAATCTAATGAATGCCCTTACTTACCTTTTAGTACTTATCAGTGGTAACTTCTTAAGAGATGTTAACTATGCGACAAAATTGTATGAAACACACGAATTTTATATATTTTAAAATCATAAAGTTAATTGACAGATAATGCGCTCATTGAAACCCTTAGCTTAAGGAGTGTACAAATTAAGAATAAATATAAGCGTCCCTTGAAAATCTCATGTCGTCCGTCTGATGGAGATTAACCATCTGAAACATGGCAAAACAAACCGGAGACGGGCAACAGCATCTGTTTAACGTGCGAGGTATCTGTTACTGCGATTGTCAACCGGTTTGCCAAGCGTGGCGATTATCGCAAATCCTTCCATTGGGGGAGGAGGGGGAACTCCCCCAGGAACTCTTTGTACTGCAATGGACTGATAACTAATGACGTGTTGCACCAATTCTATTGTTATCACATGTTGAGTGTTAATACGCTAAATAAGAAGATGAAACCCCCCATAGCTGTGTTCCCTCATTTTTAAGAGGATACGAATCCGCGAACACGATACGAACAACATTTCCTGGATTTGAAAGCAAGCTCATGGTTACCAGTACCTTCTACACATTTTTTTTCAAATTGTCTTCTTGATATGCTTATTTAATCAACGATAGTTTAAAGAATAATGACGCCAATGTTAAGTAATTTGATATTTCTGCGATAAATGAGTGTCTTTTATATATAAGTATTATTATATTATATATAATATTTAATATAAGTACAGGTATAGAAACATCGTCAAGTGTGAGTTGGACTCGAGCATCGAGGATTCCGTGCAACCACACAATACATATATGTATTCTTCAAAAGAAAAATGGATTTTCTTTCATTCAGTTCTTTAATGAGAGCCCGACACACACTTGGCCGGTTTATTATTTGTAGCTTTACTTTAGGGTTCTATAATCATAACAAGTTTAACGCATGTATATTTTACCGTTTTTTCGATAGAGTAAAAAAAAACGTTCAAAAATATTCCTTAATATTTACATTTTGATTTTTTATTATTTGTTAGGATATCCATCATATTCTCTAAGAAATTTAACTGACTTCTAGTTACGGTTTTTTGAACCTTAAAACCTTTGAAGAACCTTTGAAAGTGGCTCACACTGACGGACAAACGGCGTATGCTTAATATGGCTCCCTAAGGAACTTTAAATGTGACCTCACATTTCCCTAATGAAGGGGCGTATCACCCGTTCCCGCATTAAGAAGATAAGAAACGCACCATCCTCTCTCACGCAGATACGTGCACTACTTTTTCCTCACCATGCACCTTCACCAAAACAATAACCCATACCAGCACTATACTCGACACCAGTAATATACACCATCAACGACGATATCGCTGAGATCTGTTAATATATAGTATTTAATTAAAAGACTATGTTTAATTTTACCTTTTCATTTCGAACTGCTGACATCATATTCAACGCGTAATTAAATGATGTGGCGCAAATCATATCACATTACTGAAGGTAACTTGCTGCCCTTCGAATTATGCAAAATAAGTGATTCATCGTTCATTCACTTCAAATATCATGTCCATATTTAGTTTTGAAGATCATTGCCAAGCAGTTATCGTCTCATTCAATGAGTTTTATTTAAGTTATGTCACCGTAATTATGGCAGTGACCATAATGAATATGTTCACTTCTGTTTCCAGCATACTACTTATATGTAAATGTTTCTGAGGACTAGGTGTCTTCTGTGGTATTAAATTCGGATAGTTTGAATGAGCGCCAACCAAAATAACGTACTAACACTTAGTAACTAATACTTGAATAGGAACTTGAAGGTGGGGAAAGTGGTGTAGCCCAAAGCAAACTGGCAAACGTGAGTGAATTCATACAAGATTATAAAAAAATATTGCGGTAGTACATTGTACGGTTTAGGGACGTGGTTTCGAAGGTAGAAAAGGCAGTAAACGTTTTTTTAAATTTATTGTTTTATTAAAAGCAGAAGAAACTAAATACTAAGATAACGAAATGTCCTAGCAACCGCCACCAATATACAATTTTTATACGTGTTATAATTTATAATTTATTTTTATAAGCGGCGGCTTATACTGTCTGCTCGAATGGGCTGGCTCGACCGGATTGGTACCACGACCACGCAGTATACCGGCGCGAAGTAGAGGCATCTTGTACTTCTGCGTTTCGTTCGGTGAGTGAGGTAACCGGAGCTCTTCTCCCCCTCCCATATTCCGCCTCCCGATCTTCCCTCCCATCCTCCCAATATCGTTAAAGGCTGGCAACGCACCTGGAGCTCCTCTGGTGTTACACATGTACGTGGGTGACGGTAATCACTTACCAGCAGGTGAACCGCTTGCTCGTTTGCCGCCTTCCCCATATAAAAAAACAATGCCGTAGAAAGCAAAATGCCTATATCTACCGCCGGCTAGGAGCTTCCATAAGGCCCACATACAATACCAGCAGATATACAGATATCCCCGGATTTGCGCGATAAACCAGAGCTATAATGATACAAGCAATGAACACTATGCTAACTCGAACACTTTTGCGTTCTTACATTCAACTTCATCATAATACGGTCTTTTATATGCTGTTCACATTTAAATTTTAAAAAATAATAAAGTTTTATTCGTGCAACAGGCTATGGAGATGTACTTTTTACAATCGTTAAGGAGATGAACACATTCTCGTTGAAATCTTTGTAGCAGAATTATTATACAGAGCTACGTGCCAGGACTTCATTACAAAATGCTTATGCAAGTCTCTGGTAATATTTTTGTTAACTTTTACTGTAACAGAAGTCCTAAAAAAAATTGCAACCAAAAAGTTTTCGATTTAAATTACAGAAAATAATTAGTTTTCTATATTCAGAGAATACTATTATATTCATAGACAGGAATTATTCTTCTAATATCTTTGATGCAAGTGGGAAGGTCCATAAATGCAATTTCAGTATTAACTAGTGTTATATAATATATAAGTAGTTTGACAATTTTTTATTCTTATATTCATACTTGGAATTCCATTTATTACGTAAGAAATTTGTGCAGTTCTGCCGCCATTTCACATATTATTTTTCACTGTGATTGTTGAAAAAAAATGCAATGATTGCATCACTTAGTGGCCGACAGTTATTTTTTTAGTCGTTTTTAGAGCTAATCATCAGTCATATGATTGTGTATCACTCTATCTATCGCAATAGGAACCCGTACTGATAGGACCAGACAGGCTGTGAATGCTGTCAAAGCCAGAAAGACTTCGATGAAACCCGGTAAGGAAACAAAAAATACTATCGCGTGAAATGAAGACTCCTGCTCGGACCCTGTCGCTAGGTGCTTATCGTCGATACACAGGACATGCCCTAAATCAGTCGATGCAGCTTAAGCAGGTTAAGCTTAATCGAAACGCATGCTGGGACAGCAAAGATACACTGTTGGAAGACACAGAAATGTATTCTTTGCAGAATCGTTAAAAATATTATCGATCGAAGAGTACAACAAGTAAAATGATAAAGAGGTTGCGCATAGCTCTAAAGAAGTTTCGCAACTTATTGGAATAGTTCAACGTGGTCATCATCCTGCACTGAGAACTCCGTAAAGGAGGAAAAAGTAGTAAAAGCTTCGACTAAAGTTTATCAAGACTGAAGAGAAGAAGACTGTTCCGTACTTCATAAGAGCTGGAGACTGGGCTTTGTCTATTCCAAATCTGAACCCGTTGGATTACAAACTAGAGGACATGGCCGGCTTAAAACGTTATTCCAACATTGAGACTCTCAAAGAATCTTTAGTGGTTAAATTCCCCAAGGAGACAGTGCCAGACATGACCAGAGAGATTAAAGGCTTGTATCAAAGCCAAAGGCTACTACTTGGATTATATTTAAAAACGATATCCTTATTAATGTGTCACAGAACATATGGTATAGCTAGGTGTATGCCCCCATGCATTGTTTAGATATCTGGTGTTAAACATACACAACGAGTTATTTCTTTAGACACACATTAACCTTGGATTAACAAACTAACATCATCCGAAGTAAACTATTACGTGATCGTATTAAATTACACTTATATAGGTACCGTTATAATGAAAGACAAACAAAACTCTGACAATGTTAAGTCATTAATAGTTGTTAGGTGTAATGTGTTTCCACTGATTGTTTTCATGTCAAGACTGAGGCAATCCGGCAATCGGCGACGATATCACTTACATACATTCTCTTTTTAGTAACTCTGATGAGGTGTTTGAGTGAAAGATGCGTTGTCCAAGATATCAAATTTATTCGAATAAATATAGATAATAGTGCTAATGCTTTTAATGACTTCTCAGCAAACACCTGACTGCAAACCACTGTACCATAATCTGTGTATAAATAAGGCTTTAAAAAATTGGTGTTACAAGTTCTTCATGATCAGAATATGTATGAGATCCACTGCTGGCCATACGCCTTTCCGTGAAAACTCCAACAGAAGCTGGCAAGTCATGAATGTCAGATTTTGGGATACGTACCATAACCTCGCATTATTGATGCTACTTTCTATCACTAATCATCAAATTCGAATAGATTGGACATCCTGTGGTCGCCAGAGCTTCGTTTTTTAGCTAGCACGTTTCACCAAATGCCAGTGAGTTAGAGATTTGAAAAAAAAAATTCCCCATCAAGTCACATTTTTATTTTTTACGCATGCACTACAACTAAAAAATTATTTGTTTTCAAAACAGTTATTACAGCGTAATAACAAAGAGACATAGAACTGAGGTAATTGAATTAGACTTGTATAACTCATGACACTAAGCCTTCGGAAGCTGGAACGCGACTTGAAATGGCAGTCCCCAGTAAACAAAGACGGTTAAGTCAAGATTTATCGGTGTAAGTCACGGGAGTGAAAATTATTGTAACTTCATATTATTATGTTATTTAAAATAACTTTATGGTATACTATCTGGTCCATTAGTCATAGAAGAATAATATTCTAAATGAGACTGACATGTCTGAATGTCTGGTTAAAACTAAAGAATAATTAGAATGATAATATAGCTACGGTTTTGCTGCTTGAATGGGTCGGCGCGACCGGAAATAGGGCCCCTTGGGCCTCATAGACCCCCCCCCCCTCTTCTCACCTTCCCATCCCTCTCCCTAAATATCCGTCTAGGCCGGAAATCCACCTGCAGCTCGTCTGGTGTTGCAGACGGGCTGCGGGTGTCGCTGACTCCCCCTGTTTTTACCCCTGTCCCATTAAAAAAATCATAAACTTGTAGTCGTGGATATCGAAATTGTTATTATTTCAAAGGATACGTTAATATATGCTTTACCTTTTACGTAAATTAGAAATGTTTAAAAAGGATAGAATATGAGTGAATGATTTCTTTTATGCGTTTAGATATCAGAAAAAGACAGAAGAATATTAGGGCACGAAATCACATTTCTTATTTAAAATACCGTTGAGTATTGTGAGTGGGTGGCAAAAGCTTATTTCCGTTTGTTCTTTAAGATTGTGCATTATATTTACGCCCACTTAAATATGAATGAAGAGCTTAACTTTCAATAAGATTGCGAGTGCACTTTTTATAGCAAGGATAAAATTAAAATTAATGATAGAATCATTTATGTACCTTCTGGGTACCTTCCATGGTATGCATGAAGATTTTCATAGCAAAGTAAAGTTACAGAAGGTTTAAGTTGTAACCACATTAAAGAAATATGCAAATAACACCGAACTTTTAAGCCGAAGAAAAATATCATGTGTGCTTTTCTATATTTAATAAAAAAAGGTTTTACAATCTTCTAGAATAACGTCTCCTTTTTATCTGCCAGTCTACTTTTAATAGGTCTTTGTATTAAAGCGCTAACAAAATCATGCATGAATGTATTTCTCAGAAGTTTTACACACACAGGCTAGGCAGGTTAGTGGTGAGCACAGTGCTGGCAGCCTGCCACTCATGATGCTGCTACCCATCAGTAGACATTTTCAGATGATTTTCGATATCATTCAGCAAGCCCCGGTTATTACCATGATGGCCTATACATGACCATAGCTTTCCTGGTGAAGTTACAGGAGTTTGGACATACTGACTGTCGGACAATTTAATCTACCCAGTATGTATTTAGTTTTTTCTTCACTAATAGGCTTTAAACTTAACCTAAGCAGAAGTCTAGGAAGACATAAACCTAATAAAGATATATGAATCTCGTAATCAGTACGCCTGGCAAGCAGATTGGGAAATGGAACACCAAACGCATCGCACCTTGGAGGCTTCTATACTTCACCAGTCTGTTCGATTAACATCGTGGCTATTTACCTCAGTCCACTTTTATGATTCCCAACGGGCGGTAGTCTTTTGGACTGTCATCACAACGCAGGTTTTAATTCCGTATATAAAAAAAAATATTAAAGTAAAAAATAAAAACAGTCGCAGATTTGTATCTGATGTACTAAATTTTTGGACATTAGCATCCTATTATCATATCATTTATTTGCGTCGTTTTGTAGATTTTAATTTACAGTTTTTAGTATTGTAAGTTAGCGTACAAAATTAAAATAAGCTCTGAGGTAACATTTATGTAAATTGATGGAAGTGATCAAGGTACACGGTATCGTTAAAAAAACGTTTACATAATTTATACATAATACTCAAGTTTGCTGGTCTGAAGTAATAACTTGTCCATTCCCCTCTTAAATTTATATCAAACCGTAGATATTTTAACATAGTGGATTTATTTTTACTCTCTCATTATGGAAAGTCTACGGACAGAAGCCTTTTTTTTCATGTAAGCGCCATCAAAAGCCGGCATACCACGCTGAGCAGTTGGGTTCGTGATTACGAAGCCGATTTCCTCAAACCAGTGATGCTTTCTATCTGTCTGTGGTATTCAGATTTGATATATTCGGAAGGATTTTCCGTCACCAGTCGGTCGCCAGGGCCTCGTTTATTAATCAGCTGGGTGCACCACGTGCCGGTGTTGTTGTCATTTGAAGAAAAGTTAAATAGTATATTTCTCCTTAGACCATACAATTTATTGTTTAAGCACTTGGCTATAATGCGTGAAAAGTGTATTAATAAAATAAATTGTGAATGTAACAGTAAACATTTGTAGCCCACCGAGTTGTAAGGTAGTGATAGTTGCCGGACTGTACAGTTCCTCGAAATGTTTGACATTATTTCTCAGACATACTAGTTTCCTTACAGTCTTCCATTCATTACTCCAAAAAATATAAAAATGGTATATAGTACCTAAATTGATGAGAAAAAGAGCACCACTATCCCTCCCACAAATTCGTGCACTGCTTCTTTCGCAACGTGCAACGCCACAACAACAATCACCCTCACAAGCTCTAAGCTCGCCACTATATACACCACCAACGTTTAAAACTTGGCACGCGTTTTGCCTCCCAATAAGGCAGAATTGGTCCTGTAGTTATAGGACATAGAATGAAATTAATAAAATGCGCATAAATTTAAAAATTCATGTCTGCCAACCGTTAACGCAACGCACGGTCGGTAGTCCGCCGGCGCCCCAGCGCGACAGACACGATGCAGGGATCGGGCAGTTATATCCCCGGAAATGTACTGCTCCTACCGACAGATAGCGGGTTAATCATCTGGATAAATACCAGATCAAAGATAAGCAGACTGCAGACCTGCAGTGGTCTATTTACAGGCTGTAAGGAAGGAAGGAAGGAAGGAAAACCTAAGTGAAATAAACTCGATCGAATATATCCAATTAATCCTCATTTCGTCGATCTTTTCTTAACAGAACACCAATTAATTATCTCAACAATGTGGAGCGAGTCCTAATTGATTAAAGGGCACTTAATTATCTCACGCAGACCGGCAGATATACATGTACGTGGGCGGCTAATCGGCATCAATCAGTGATGCTGCAAGCGCTGCGTGGAAGGGAGTAGGTAAATTTGTTGACATTATAAACGCGACATGTATTTTGCCATTACCGAAGTATTTCAATAAAATAAGAATACTTATTGTGGATCATGTGAATCTCTATGAAAATATTATAGAAAAAAAAAAGATTTCTGAATGTGCAAATCACGTGACATTACATTAGACGTGACATGACATTACACTAGAATTTCTATTGTTTCAAAACGTCATGAAATAGATAAGATCATGTTATAAGCAGTGTAAGAGTTTCATAAAAAAAAACTTTGCTTTGGCAAATTCATGACGCAATTCATGACATCTGACAGATGGCAGATTAACCGAGTCAAAAAGTTTCCAGGCCGGAAATAGACACGTACAGATTCGCACAGCAGAGTCTTAGGTCATCTGGCCATGCGATCGCCAATCCAACTGCCAAATGTGGCGATTAAGGTAAAACCTCACAATGAGAGAAGCCTATGTTATGCAATGGACTATAGTCCATATAAGTATCGCACTCAATCATAAGGAATAATGTTTACGGTCCTCATGCTACTGGAAATTAACAAGAATCCACATTATTATGTTTTACGAGTAAATTATACAAGCTTATAGGTTAGTGCGTGGGCAGCGGCAGCTCTCATTTTGTAGTTTGTGTATGAAGTATGATAAAATATTAAAATTTTTTGGGCGTTACATGCAAACGTTCTCACACATGTTCCAACCATTATTTTTTATTGTTTTCGTATTATTTTTTTTTTAATATTCAACCCTTTTAATTTAGCGCCGAAGGGAGGCTATGCATCAAAATGATGTTTTACTAAACTACAAGAATTGTTTAAAAAAATCTGAATATCAAAAATTCTCAAAATTATTCCACCACGGCGATATCTTTCCTTTATTATTATTTCAACCACGACTTCTATCAGCCATCGTAAACTGTACAGGATGTATAATAGTACCGCAGGTACACGTACATACTCACTCGTCACTTGTGCAATGAGATCAGAGGATGTGAGATATATCTAAAAACTAATTATTTGTGTATTGCGAAAATATTTGTCGTGCCTGCGAGTTAAATCAAGACCCATGTTAACTCAACAGTTAACTTGCCACAAATCCATGCGCATGTCCTTATATACCGAAGTAGTAGGTACGGGAGAATACAGGTACCACCTTTATCTTTAGTGTGGTGCGATACCAATCACAGCGTGGTGCACCCAGGGAAGCTCTAGCGATTGACCATTTGAGATACTTACCGAACCCAAATCTCTCAGATAAGTGACAAGAAGCAGCATCATAAGTTCGCGGATACCGGTGTTACCCTCACCAACCTGTCTGTCCATCGCGATCAGTGTGGGCATTCCCTGTAATAAATTTATGTCGGCTTACTGTCGCTTTCTTATAGAGGCCTACATTCAGCAGTCAGATCAGTGTCAATATCGCAGAGATATTGATTTTATGCAATGGGCATGAAATAAGTATCTTTTGAGGCGCGTATGGACGAATATACCATAATTGTCTTCAAATACCAACCCTTCACTAACCCGCTTTCGCACTAGATGCGGGATAACGTATTTTATGAGAATATATAATGCGTTACTGCATGGTTATGTTATTTACTGCGGCGTTTATTAATCAGCGCACCTTCCTGTGGAGTCATCCATCCCGGGAGAGAATCCCAATCGCGGACAATGTTTAATATTTTTTTTTTTTTATGAAAAAATAGGCCTGCGTTTGACCTCAATCTTGCCCGATGGAAAGCGAAGATGAGGCCTAGGATGCAAAACAGTTATGATTACTCGTATATTGTCACCCTCCCCACCAACACAATCCGCATGCCGAGCGTGGAAAATCACACTTATAGGAGAGGTCTATTTAATAGCTGTCAAGGTAAGGCAAAGTATTGTGATGTGTACTTCTTTAAAACCGCATCGGGTAGTTTATTCACTAATTTGTGGACGATGAAGGTGATTTATTCTATATATATATACATACATTTAAATTTTATGGCCTGCGCAAATGGTAATTTCTGAATTAAGGCGTATTGTCAAATCTTAATTCAGAAAATAAAGGTCTGATTTGGCAGGGATTAATATTTAATATATTATTAAATTTTTAAAAGACATACATTCTATAAGGAACGAATATAAATTATGAACGTAATACGTAAATGACAAATGTATAAATGTTAAAAAGATATTCTTCTCGTTGCGTGTTAAGAGTTAGTTAATAAAATGTCTTGCGTGGGCTTTCAAAGTTCGGAGTTATTGTGAAAAATGTTCAAACAACTCAACATAAGACTCACAAACTTTAGGTAATTTCGAAGCACGCTATAAAATTTTATCTCCTGAACAGAAGAAAAATGTTTTGCGGAAGCTCTTTTGCCTAGACGGCATCGGACCGTGCCTAATGGAAATCCATAAGGTCTGCATATCGCTATGGGTGACAGCCGTAAGTGCCTATGCATATAAAATGAACTGAACATAATTATTTCTCTATATCCCTACATTGCTCTAATTATAAATACATTTTTTTAGTTCACTTCTCTATGTGGAGAGCTCGTACCAATGATATTTTCGAAATATATGTACGATTTGTATCGTTGGCATGGACACTGAGACAGCGACAGGCTCACCACCTGTCACATTGTTCCAAATAAGCTCTAGTGTAAAGTGGGTTAACGGGACTAGTGTCTAGACCTCAGACCACCCCATTACCACACACGTTATTAGGTATATTTCGTGTTCGTAGACAGAACAAATTTTTTTTCTGTTTTTACTATCAATATTTTATATCAGAAACGCTATAAAAATATATGTTGCGATAATGTGGCAACATTACTGCAGTAACCTATAGTTTGTATAATTGACATCAAATGAGAAAATAAATTTTCTTTACCTAGGTACAGTATTTGACTAGGTACTTCACAATTAGCAACTACCTAGACAGTTGCTTATTGTAAAATAACACAATAAAACACTTCTGAACTTTAGAGAACGATTATTAATTAACGTAACAAAGGGAGCCGAGTCCTAATTAACTAAAGTGCACTTAATCTCGGGCTTGCAGACCAGTAGATCCACGTGGGTCGCTAATCCGATCAAAGAAGCATAAGCTATGTCCGCTGCTGTGTACATCATACGTGTATCGTATTTATAGGTTATATTTTCCCTAAGCTTAAAAAATTACACAATCTTTTCAATAAGATTTACGCTTTTTCATACAAACCGGGATTTATACATAAGAAATAATAAGAGATTCTACAGTTTTTACATACATGCCCTGTTGGAAAGACTATTAATTAAGGTAACTATTTCTTAACAAACAAAATTATAAATAAAACATCGCCAGACTCATAGATTCTACGTGTATGGAATCGCGGCTAAAAGTTAGTGTGCTATAAAATCAGGTTGCCTAACAGTCGTTATGTGTTTAAGATTTTCATTTTAAAGGAAACATGTTAAATAAATACATTATTACAGGAACACCTGTGAAACCAAATGACCAACATCAAACCATCTTGATATTATTTAAATATTTATATATATGGATATGTATGTGTATTTACGTATTATTAATTACATTTGGAAATAGATTTTTCTCTTTTTTTCTCTTTTATTATCTACACCTACTTCATTTCATCTCTGCACCACCCAAAGGCTGGGTGGTAGAGAATGCCTCCGGCACTAAGTCCACCTACACAAAAAACCGAAGCTGATCCTTGCTCCTGGGCTGTGTTAATCCAAGAAGTGCAAAATTAAGCATTCATAAAATTATAGATGTTTAAATACAATCAAATAACACTGAAATAATGACACTTGTTTTATTACTTCTTTCTTTAATTTAATAATTCTTCCCATGTGATTATCTAACTTCACATAACTTCCTATGGTTATCACTACAAGCGACGTAAGAAATTTAGCATTTCATTTCGAACGGTGGGTATCGTAAAAGGGTAATGAGTCCTGAAAATCTGATTGCTTCAATTAAAATCCTCTTACGCAGATAAGAAAGCATTGCTGCAGTTAGCACATACTTGGCACTTAGGTTAGCAGTCAATATTAGAAGTACGTACTAATTTATTGTTGTTTGTTAAAATCTTGCACATAATAGAGGCATTGTATGACACCATATAATCAGATCCTCACGTTGAAATAAAATTGAGCTTTCAAATTACGTTGTCTGATATTTCTGGTATCGAACGCAAATACCACAAACAGATGAAGGAGTGCAACAACAATGGTGCGAGGGTCCCAGAACCGCGCTCACCAACCCGCTCCGCAATATAGGAAAATCTTCCATGGATAGTATGCCGGCTTTTGTTAGTACTTTATGTCGATGCAAAAGATGTTAAAGTCCACTGCTGGACTGGTTGATAAAGTAAGTATAGGTAAAGTATATTGTTGAATATGTAATAAGTGAATTTGAAATTCGTAACAAAAATAAACTTTATAAATGAAAATGTTGCCTGTATTCTCTACAATTTTCCGACCCGAAGATAGATTTTGATTTTGAGGGGGAGATTTGGCTTTCATAAGAGCTTTTAGTAAGCCTTCCTTTTACGCGAATTTTTAAAAAATACTTTGATGTTCGTGGGTACCTGCAAATACTCTACCCGTACGTAAACACGTAATAGGAAAATATTGGCTTTCCCGAGGGCAATAAAAAATGGGATAACAACTTACAGAAATTTGTGAAACGATGCATTTGTTTTAAGCAAAGTTTATTTACAATAAATCAAATTAAATCAAACCATTTGTTCTTTGATATAATTAAACTTTACGCATCGGCATTTTTAAATCTATCAACATACACTCCGTAGGTTTCCTCTTTTTAATTTAATTTTTTAAAAAGCAAAACGATAAAACTTTTCCCTATTTCGATGATTCGTTAAACGAAATAAATGCTTAACAGCCGATTTAAATATTTTTATTTATTTTATTTATTTAACTTCATATACATGAAAATGTATATAGGCGGACTTAATGCCAGAAGCATTCTCTATCAGTCAACCTTTAAATATCCTGTCTTCGGCCTGTTTTGATTACTAAAGACAAATATTTACGTTACGTACTTACGTAACTTGTATCGGAGTTTTATCAAATATCTATCTTGAGCAATTAAAACCGGCCGTAGATAATATATTGAAAAACGATCATGTTTAACGTCATGTCATAATTTGTGTAATAAAAACATCATATTTTCGAGTTGATATTGGTATGGCGAAAAGAGCGCCATACCAATTTAAATGGAACTATTATTTTCGGATTTTATCGTATTTCATTTTGTTTTTGTTTTTGCTTTACACCAGCCGTGGTCAGAGTGCAGTATGTGCTCACAGTATCTTGAGGTCGTGCAGTGGTGATCCAGTAATAACCAAAAATCCAGTAATAAACGAAATTAAACGCGATAAAATTCGTAAATAATAATTAATTTCAAATTTGTAGTGTTCGAGTAAATATAAGAAATCATTATGAGACATACCAAATTTTTTCCTAATACCAATCTAACCTGTACGTGGCTAACAAAGGAGGTTATGGGGAATGAATTTTGGCGAGAAATTCATCAAAATATGCCTAACTCTCCAGCGTGCTGAGTATGAACAAACATTATATGAAATTGCCTTGAATCCGCTGACTAGTGATGGTGCACCCCTGCACTGCTATGTAGGACTTGATTTCGGAAAATTCGGATAGATTTTCCGACATCAGTCTGTCGACAGAAGTTTTATCGTTCATCAGCAGGCGTACCGCGTGCACGCGAGGTTGACCCTTGAAGAACAAGGTTCGCCTAAATCATAATTAACTGGTCTCTACATTGTAACACTGTTATGTTATTAACACAAATGTTGAAATACTGTGTTACTTCAAAATGCGCGTAAGAAGTTAAACTTCGAGTTTAGTGGAATGACCCCGTTTACTTTACAGTATCAAGATCACCACACCAGATGAAACACTGATTAGTGTTGCTTCACTGACGCTTGGCAGAAAGGCAGCACGAAGCTTGAAAGCGAAAGTACAGTGGAGCACTGATAATTTCGTTACCCTCTGCCCGTCTCCTCTGGCACTTCCCCTACAAACTTTTCTCTTTTCGATGCGTATGATACAAACAGATAGCACCTGCGAAAGCTTATTATATGAACCCATTGTCAGTCATTGTCATTAGTGCCAGCAAACATGTTCTATATAATAATTCCAAAAGCTGTACTACGTAAGTAAGAAAAGTCACTAAAGGCTTATTGAATACATTTCTTTGTTTTCTTTTCTAATACGGCATTACCCTTATTACAGAAATCGCAATATGTTTTGTTACGACTATTTTCCTTTATCCTGGAGTATGTACCATACAACACTATATTTGTAAGCAATAAATAAGATATCAATATTTAAAAAAAAATTAAATAAAGAAATTATTTTGTGTGCTTGCTGTTAAAAATCTTAAAATATTTAAAGTGTACCATTTCGTGCTGAAAATTTATCCAATTTCTTGCGATGTTCAACGTATAGGGTCACAAAAACGCATACGTATGAAATATTCGTCTCGGATTGCATCAATGGAGGATAATGACTTTAAAAATTCATTTTAAACGTGCAAACCAGTTTCGGTACTCGAATTAAAAGGAGTTATTCGTCGCGGTATTTGAGAATCGATACAAAACCCAAATCTTTCGTTTTAAAATTCATACATTACAGTTCGAGTGCCTCGTTGGATTTCGCATCAAGTGAATCCTCGCTCCGGTTAATATTGAACGATAATAATATATAACTAACTATCCAGAAGTGTAAAGTCCGTCCATAAATAATAAAATGTTTTTTTTCTGAATTCAAATATGGAATGCGTTTATCTTCAATCGATTTGCCGTCATTTCACATAATATTTTTCTCCGTGATTGTTAAATTAAATTACGAGTGGAGCGTTAAAAACCAAAACGATTACTTCCAGCAAAGTGAAGCCGTCAGTCCCTGTCGAGAATTCTTAAACAAGACCAGAAGCTAGGTGCTTGCCGTAGTTACACAGGACATGCCCTAAATCGAGTCCCTGCAACTTCAAATAGTGGATCGTTGAACATGTTTGCTGTCCCGATACGCTGGTTAAGGACACAGACATGTGCTCTATAGGTATGAAAAAAAAATCACGACTGAAAAGCACTACATCAAGCAAAATGACAATGTGTATGCTCAAAGCTCTAAAGAAGCCACGCTTTCGTCCGTCGGTTGTTGGTTAAGTTCAAAGTGGTCATCGAACAGCATCAATCGTGCTTTGATGGGAGGTGTCCTATAAAGGTGTCACGAAGCTTAATCTTTATGAAAATGGGGTAAAGATTTCGGTCAAGGTTTATCAAATTTTTGCGTGTTTAGTAAAGCCTCTCAGAGACACACTGTTCCAAAAATGTTGTGATTTTCGAGTATGACGCAACTCCTGGTCACACGGCACAAACAACTCAAACCTGTCTCGGGAACAATATTCCGGACTCCACAAGAGCTGCTGACGCCCAGTATGAACCTTCTATGTTTAGAAGTGGCAGTGGCAGTGGCCTGTTGGCCACTTTGAATAAAATTATTTTTAATTAATCGCTCAGACTTTAATAAGTACATTAGTTTTACTGTATTTAACAGAAGTTATGGCCGTACTGAGTATTTCAATTTTCCTTTCCTACCCTACTCTCAAAACTGAGAGATTGGAACGGGTTCGAATACCGGGGTAAACTTTTATGTGATGAATATGAGACGTTTGTTGGCTGAGTCATTGGAGTTAATTCAATAACATATGAATTATCCGTGTGCTAATGCACATTCCTAACACAATTAAGGATTTTATAATTGACTTCATTGTAAACCTAGTAAATCCAAATGAATTAACCTAATTATGGCTATTTACATATATTCGGATGCAGGTGGCTCAGGACCGACCTTTGTGGCGATCTTGGGGAAGGCCTATGTTCAGTAGTGAACTTGTGATAGGCTGAAATGAGATGACATATATTCTCTGAAACTAAATTAAATTCTTGCAGATTTCGACCACAGTCCTTCTTTTAATTACCAAAAATACAAAAAGTATTTACTCGTATCTGAGGCACTCAGAGTTAGTTAGTCTAACAGGTAGTGACCTAACTAGTTAGTCTAACAGGTAGTGACCTAACTAGTTAGTCTAACAGGTAGTGACCTAACTAGTTAGTCTAACAGGTAGTGACCTAACTAGTTAGTCTAACAGGTAGTGACCTAACTAGTTAGTCTAACAGGTAGTGACCTAACTAGTTAGTCTAACAGGTAGTGACCTAACTAGTTAGTCTAACAGGTAGTGACCTAACTAGTTAGTCTAACAGGTAGTGACCTAACTAGTTAGTCTAACAGGTAGTGACCTAACTAGTTAGTCTAACAGGTAGTGACCTAACTAGTTAGTCTAACAGGTAGTGACCTAACTAGTTAGTCTAACAGGTAGTGACCTAACTAGTTAGTCTAACAGGTAGTGACCTAACTAGTTAGTCTAACAGGTAGTGACCTAACTAGTTAGTCTAACAGGTAGTGACCTAACTAGTTAGTCTAACAGGTAGTGACCTAACTAGTTAGTCTAACAGGTAGTGACCTAACTAGTTAGTCTAACAGGTAGTGACCTAACTAGTTAGTCTAACAGGTAGTGACCTAACTAGTTAGTCTAACAGGTAGTGACCTAACTAGTTAGTCTAACAGGTAGTGACCTAACTAGTTAGTCTAACAGGTAGTGACCTAACTAGTTAGTCTAACAGGTAGTGACCTAACTAGTTAGTCTAACAGGTAGTGACCTAACTAGAGTCCCTGCAACTTCAAATAGTGGATCGTTGAACATGTTTGCTGTCCCGATACGCTGGTTAAGGACACAGACATGTGCTCTATAGGTATGAAAAAAAAATCACGACTGAAAAGCACTACATCAAGCAAAATGACAATGTGTATGCTCAAAGCTCTAAAGAAGCCACGCTTTCGTCCGTCGGTTGTTGGTTAAGTTCAAAGTGGTCATCGAACAGCATCAATCGTGCTTTGATGGGAGGTGTCCTATAAAGGTGTCACGAAGCTTAATCTTTATGAAAATGGGGTAAAGATTTCGGTCAAGGTTTATCAAATTTTTGCGTGTTTAGTAAAGCCTCTCAGAGACACACTGTTCCAAAATGTTGTGATTTTCGAGTATGACGCAACTCCTGGTCACACGGCACAAACAACTCAAACCTGTCTCGGGAACAATATTCCGGACTCCACAAGAGCTGCTGACGCCCAGTATGAACCTTCTATGTTTAGAAGTGGCAGTGGCAGTGGCCTGTTGGCCACTTTGAATAAAATTATTTTTAATTAATCGCTCAGACTTTAATAAGTACATTAGTTTTACTGTATTTAACAGAAGTTATGGCCGTACTGAGTATTTCAATTTTCCTTTCCTACCCTACTCTCAAAACTGAGAGATTGGAACGGGTTCGAATACCGGGGTAAACTTTTATGTGATGAATATGAGACGTTTGTTGGCTGAGTCATTGGAGTTAATTCTATAACATATGAATTATGCGAGTGCTAATGCACATTCCTAACACAATTAAGGATTTTATAATTGACTTCATTGTAAACCTAGTAAACTCCAAATGAATTAACCTAATTATGGCTATTTACATATATTCGGATGCAGGTGGCTCAGGACCGACCTTTGTGGCGATCTTGGGGAAGGCCTATGTTCAGTAGTGAACTTGTGATAGGCTGAAATGAGATGACATATATTCTCTGAAACTAAATTAAATTCTTGCAGATTTCGACCACAGTCCTTCTTTTAATTACCAAAAATACAAAAAGTATTTACTCGTATCTGAGGCACTCAGAGTTAGTTAGTCTAACAGGTAGTGACCTAACTAGTTAGTCTAACAGGTTGGTCAGGGGGATAGTTTTTAGTTTTTAGTTTGGTTTAATTTTGATGTTTCGTCAGATTAGTTAGTTTGACAGATCGCGTCATAGACACTTGACATTACTATTAAAGATGGCATAAATAGTGAGGAAAAAATAATATTCAAATAATATATTTCTTAATGTATTTCTTTCTTGTAGTTACGCGAATACCACACATAGTTAACCCGGCTACAGAAAGCGTTCTAATTACGTATGACATTAGGATGTCAAACTCATCAGTACCTCTGTGACCACGGGTGCTATAAAGCACCCGAAACGGCGGAAATATAAAAATGTAATAAAACGGATAAAGTAATATCCGCCGAATTTAGGCCTGGGGCATGCATTCTCTACCTGTATACCTAGGGATAATGCAGAGATGAAATGAAATATTAGTAAAGGTGTTTCGACAACAAATGCTGAGAATGTCCAAGAATACTTTAATTTTATATTATACTCGTAATACTACATACTTTAATATAATATATATTTGATAGAACTTAAATTACATGTCCGGAATTATAACTATAGTAGAAATAATATATAAAATACATATATTTATATATACATACAAACATACTTTCACATTCATATATATATATTACTCACAAAATATATATAACCTACCATACATTACTATAAATGTCATTACTTAAGTATTTACTATTCAAATTTCATTAATATAAATTAGATACAATTTTTTTCTACAAAATTTCGATAAGGACAATTAAAAACAAAAAAAAACTGTCTGCGGTCATCGTCAATTCCGACCCACACAATACGACCGTCCGAGACGAGGTCCGAACCTCCCTGGAACGGTCCGTAGATACCATATCGAAAGGAAGAAAAGGAACAGTAATAGTAGACGTGCAACTTTAGACCTGCGTTTAAAAAGTTAAATTAAACTTACGGGCCTCGACTCCGTGAGTGACGATTAAGTTGTGAAAGCCAATAATGGCTAAACAGCCCAAAACAGCACCGAACATAACCGTACTCCAACTGTTACAGTGCGACCTACGCGTAGGTGGTCAATCGTCATCAACAATGCGCATAAATTATGTACTTGCGTGAAGTATTGCATTCACAAGAGCAGTTAACACGAAATCTAAGATCCACTTATAAAGTATCTAAATTCCTTAATGCTATATTTGTCTGTAACACTCTGTACGTTGAGCGCACGTTTCAATGAGGCACTTAACATACATTATCGACGCAAATATTTACTGTAGTGTAAAAATCGAATACCGGAAATTAACAGCATTCTCCTAAAAGTTTGAAGCTCTCCATAACATGTTTGGCGGTATTTCCTGAGCGGTAGGAGAAGTCCAGTTCGGTTTGTACCAGCGTCTAGTCGTCATACCGCGATCATATAGCATTTACTAATGTGTTTTCATTTAAAGGGTCCTGATGTCATGAGATCACTGATCATATGAGACTTAGTAACAGATATCTTACAGTAACGAACGCAGTAGGGAGCTTCACGGGACTTTGCGATTCAAAGTACAAGTTACAGTTAATTTAAATAAACGTTTTGTTCCAGTCTAAATTAGTTTTGTATTAGAAGTAAAATAATTCTTGACTTGTTGAAGTCGGACGTCGCCAGCAGAGTCTATGACCATCCTTACTTTCATGAAGAATCGGGACTCCAAGTGTGCTTGAAATATATTTTTCTTAGATTTGAGGTTTCCTCGTGCCTTGTGTACCATCATGCGGTAAATTCAGCACCGGCTAGCACCGGGAATAGAACTCAGGTCACTTGTACGACTGTTTAAAACGAGAACCCGATCTGTTAAAATATACAAAAGTAAGAAATAAAATTAAATCTGTTTATAACAATCCAGTTTACATGTGTAACTTTACTTTAGATCAGAAAAAGTATTTCAAAACAATCAGAAAAACTTTTTGAAAGCATCGAGCATTGAGTAATCCACGAACGAGAGCAATCCACAAACTAAAACCATCTACTTAGTACGACTAGAGTCGTTTTATTTGTTTACTCTTGTTAAGAATTTTAGCTTCCAACTCATTGAAACTTTAAGCAGGGCTGTAAACACGCTTCTTACTGATAACTTTATATTAATTGCCAACGAAGACTTACTAACGTTTTTCTTTTAATTCAAACTGTCCACTACTGGGACATATGCCTTATGGAGGGGAGGTTATATCACATATTTTTTTATCGGAGTGGCAAACGCAAACCAGTTAGCGGCTTACCTGATGGTAAATGATTACCGATGCCCACATACTTCTGCAACATCTGAGGAGCTGCAAATGCGTTGCAGGCCTTAAAGGATATTTCGGGAGGGAAGGAAGCGGGGGAGAGAGGAGAGGTCCTCCGGTTACCTCACTCGCCGACCGATGCCTCTACTTCACGCCGGTATTCTGCGTGGCGTGGTAGTTCCTGATCTTGTCAGCCCATTCCAGCAGCAGCAAAAGCCGCCGGTTGGCTCTACCACTACAGATGCACTCTAGTCACAGTAAAAAGGTGGATGATTTTACTATCACATATCGAAGATTTTTTTAAACTTAAATTTTTGGAAAAGTATTAAAAATAGAAAAAAACTAATGTCGTTGGGATATTAAGCTTGTATGATATAATTACATCTTAATGATGAGTTCCTCTTGGCCGAAAACGGCGACAATTTTCCAAATATTATCGGCAGTTGTCCACTTTGCAGGTGATATTATAGTGGCGTAAGCGTAAACAGAGACACTCGTACTCGTCTGTACCTACTATGAGACAGGGGACAACACCAAACAATCAGAACCGTAAACCAATAATTTGTGTTCTGCACGATTAATGGTTTCGGCTGGGATTTGAAACTTGACTTCTAAATCATGGCACCTACCCATGATTTAGAAGTCAAGTACGCAAACCACTAACACACTTTCTTCAGATTCAAATGGACTTTGGAGTCTAATTTTATATCCCTGACAGGCGACAATTGAAGAGTAATTCGACTGCGCAGGGTTGTGTCAAATGGATATTGCTCTTGTTATCTATATCGTCTTTGTAAACATAGGCGCTAGTGCTCACGTAAATCGCAGTTAAATTGTAGAATTCACAGCATTAGGTACACACAGCAGTATTTAACAACGGCGCTATATTTTGCGGCAGATCAACGTTAATGCACATTACATATGGTTACATTGCGATAAGTTCAACAATACCACATCCCTTATTTAGTCGCATTATAATCAAGTTGCATGATCATGCTAACGAAATTAAATTCAATAGTTAAAAGAAAAAGATACTTGACAAGTAGCAGCTTATATGTCTAATAATATGTTTTTACCAACCCCGACTCCCGCTTACTTGTCAGGTCTATGCCTAGAGTGTTTTTGTAAACCCGGAAGCGCGGAGGAAGAGCAGCCCTCCTCCGCTCCGCCCAACTCCGCACTTCGAGAGCCGCAGAGGATGAAACTTCGGAGATGATAAAGCTCAAGCTTCGGAGGCGAGCATACTTTCTAATACAGGCTGCCGTTACTCCCCGTACTCCCCGTACTGCTGGAGAAATTGCAATCTTAAGTGGGTTAATGAAAAAAATGAGTCAAAAAGTTCTCCCTGGTTTTAGAGAAATAATGCAGACATAACCTCAAATACTTTTCCACCCGAAACGGTGCTTCTTCATGCTATGATTTTAACGCAGAACTTATTATTATATTACAGTAATGATTAGGGGACCTATATCAGATTATTCTTGAGTAATGTTTCCATAGCTTGCTATTTCACTCCCGTGGTTAACAAAACTAAAACATGAAAGTAACAAAGGTTACAAATTACTACAACAAGTTTTGCCAAATATAGACAAAACAAGAAAGCGTCCATACCTCAGCCGCGAAAGCTACAAAATTGAATGGTTTTATATTTAAATTTAAAATTCAGTCGTTACGCATGATCAGCTATTGAAGCGACGCATATATATTCCAACATACGAGTATGTATCGTGTCTGGCTCGAAAGTTTTTGCTAGTACGCGATGAATTGTCCGATTGCCGAATACACCTTCCACTTTGAACTTGTTTGTAGATCTTAAGCTAAAATAAAAAAATATTTTACGAAACTACAAAACCCGTTATTAAATATTTTGTGTGTCTATTTGTCCGAGAAGAAACACGACGGATGATGTGCGGCAAGATGCGAGATGTATGGTGCTGCGTTCGCCTTCCGCTAGCCGAGCGTGGCGATTATGGCCAATCCTCCTTGGGGAGAGGCCTATGTCCTGCAGTGGACTATTTACAGGCTGTTAAGGTAAGGTACGGAAGGTAAGGTTACTTATGAGACAATCTTCTTCGCAACGTTCAACTAAACGTGTCCATCAACGTCTTCTAACCATTTTAGATCAAATACGCACTCGCGCATGTCATTCAGGGTTGACTTATAATTGGAGTGTTATTATTGGACCGTTGCTGTAAAGGCCACTAGGCCAACAGCATATCTGCCGTGGGGGTTTTAGTCGCTCCGGCATCTTCAATGCTGATCCCGACATAACCAGTCACCGGAGACGGTGACGGGTAGGTTCGAACACCTTTCCCCGGGCGTTAAACTAAAAAAAAAAAAATTCTAATATATATTATAATTATTTATCTGATGCCCTTGTATGGCGAGCTTAACACAGGGCTTTGCATTTCATAGCCCTAGATGCTATTGCAACTGGCACATACAAGAAAAGTCGAAATTTCATGAGCCATTTGAATATAGAATCTGCGCTCACTAACTTACGTGCCCAGAGTGGTGAGTGAGCAGATCTGCCGTTAATGACATGAAAAATACCTGAAGAGCCTTATGAATAAGTATGCCACTACTTCGGCGTACAATAATAAATTATATACAACCATATGTTTGTACAAAGCCTAACAGTTTACATCGTTCCATAACTTTACAATCACCGATCGTCATCACTTAAAATTCAAATCGCCAACTGCACACGCCTAATTTAATATAATCGAATAAATTTTATTAATCACCTTCTTCTGAAAAGAACAAAAAGAAATATATAAATACACACAGTACGTAAGGAATGTGAGTTTAATTCTCTTTTGCTATTCGCCATCACCGCAAATACTATTTGAAGATATTTTATGTGCAGCAGCGTATCCCGCCAATCCCAGTAATGATTCGTTAATAGCTGTTACTTATAGAAAAAGACTAAATACGTCATAAATAAACTATTTAACTTTTCTTATGTCAACATTATTCTGTGTGCATTTCTATCTTTGTAACAATAATCATTGAAGCTCCGTTGCTGGTGAACTCGCTGGGGTGCCGCAGACGACCGCATCGCAGCTGTTGGAGGGATCACTTTTCATTCGCTGATTCCCAGATGATACAGGTAAGGTCTCTGAACACCCAATCACCCGCTGGTTACAACCTGGCCGGGTTATATATGTATTATAGACTTACATTATGTATTATATACTTATATTACAAAAAGTTTTTAAGTGTTTTTTTTAAATTTACCAGATTTTTTGATGGTTGATTTAGACAAATAAATAAAAGTTAATAGTTCCTGATATTTCAGTCCCAATAAATAAGTATTAACGTTAATTGTATGACGATTGACTTAAACTGCCGTAACGCAGTCCCAATAGGAACGTACCCGGCCCTGTCGTCCAGTCGTCAACTGGTTGTTGACCCGAGTTTTCAATTCCGCGTTGTCTGCCTCTCCTCGGTTCGTTTGACACGCAGATAAGATCCGGGTACTGAAATTGCCTGTTTCGCTAATAGTACTACCCTTCATTATTATACATTATAAAAAAAATCAAGTCCAATCTTCTACAATCTTTGATTTGTTTTAATTGTTTTTCTGGTTCAAATCATGATAGTCTTTAATAGCCTGTCACTATTGGATGTAGGCTTCTTAGAATAGGAGGAAAATAACCTAGTAGGGGGGATTCGTTCTAATCACCACACTTGGCGTGAAACGGTTAACATCTTACCGTCACCGGCACACAGATGTAGTCCACTTCTGGACTTAGACTTTCCATGATGTCGTCAACGTAAGCCGGCATGTATTGCGTGGAAAATTTGCGCATAATTTGTATATTTACGACAAATGTTTAAGACTGTCACTTTGTGAGCACTTATCTCAAAAATACTGTACTGTCACACCTGCATTTGTCTATTTCTACAATATAGTCATCTTTCGCTCAATCTGATGTTATTAATTGTTCGCAATATAAGAAAGTGACGTAAGTGTAATGTTGATCCCAAGTACATTTACTCATCTATCGTTCAATTAGACGGCTCTGCTGTAATCACACCTCTTGGCATGTTGGTTAGCGATTGTAACGGTTGGCAACCCGCTCTAAATGCAAGTGTGGTAAGGTATAAAGTACGAGATGTGATAACAATAATGAATAAAGCACTAAAATTAGTTCCAGACAATTGAAATCAAATGTTGTAAGAAGCACCAAAATGTATAGCAAGTTTTTTTTTATTGAAACAGCACTAAGTACAACTTGTTTAAAATAAGTCGTGAATATCTGTCGAATAACTTGTTATGTGTAGAGATTTCTTCATACGTTTCAGATAGTTTGTGTGCCTTTGTCACAAAAATAATAATAGCTTTTATAAGTGTATGAACTAAAAAATTTTGAAAGCGCTTGTTGGTTTTTTTGACATGCACAACCCATTTTTCGACTGTCTGGGAGATAGACGGGTGGAGAACTACATCAACGACTTTGTTTCCGGAGATTGCCATGAAGTTTTCAAGGCTTTTCGCTTAGTCACATTTCACGTTACCCACAGGTGACAGATTCTTACATTGGAATTAAGATTTTCTACATTACAGAACTCTTCTCTTCAAAGTAGGTAATGTAGATCATTTCATTACTTTTTGAGCGGAACAGTGCGTCAATTAAGAAGGGATGGAGGTAAGCATTAAGCAATTAATATAGATTTCGGTTAGATTTATTTAAAAAAAACATATTTCAGTCTATAAATATAAATGAATGGGAGGCAATGACGGTATATTTAATATTCCGTTTACTTGATTCCAAAGAGCCGCAGGGTATGTCTACTCTGTAATCTCGATCCCTTTCATGTTATCTGAGTAAACATAGTGGCCTTTGGTAGCTCGAGACACCACATTTCGTTAACGTTTACGTTTTAGTGCTTATTCAATTGAGGATTTCCAATATTTTACTTCTCAAGTTATGCATATTAGAAGATTACAAAGTCAGTTTACATTACTAATTTTTTTTAACTCTAAAGTGGTAAACAGCTAATAGCAGCAAACAACTTCAATCTAAGTAGGTTACATCTGTATAGTGCTGAAGATTAAGATGGAGAGTCAGTATAATTACAGCCTGTAATTATACTACCTCTATGTACCCTCCAAACTGTAACACAATAGTGGTTGCCCGAATGATTAGCGGTAGAAATAGGTAAGAAGGTGGTACCTATCTCCTAGGCAGAAAAGGTGTCCTGCCACCTAGTGAACTATATGTATGTGGTATGTAGTAAGTATATGTGAGTTAAGACGTACAATCACTGAACCTTTTTTTAGAATATTGTTATTCCGGAGGCATGGAAAAGTATCTACTTTGAACTTCTTAATTACCATGTTTATTGTTTTAGCGCCAGACACTAAAAGGCAAGGACATTCAGAAGTAAAAATAATGAGTTTTAAATAAGTATCTAATTCACACCGATAGGCCATAATAATCAATTTGCCCTTTTAAATAAAACTCGTTAAATAGTATCCGATGATATAAGTGTCGCCTGACGATTTAAATCAATTTGATAATGTTTTGATACCATCGTTGTGATGGAAACGTGTACTGAAGTACTTAGTCCTAGACTGAATTTGTTGAATGGTCCATTGAACAACAACAAAGGTTACCTATCAGTGAAATATATTTTTTTTATTACTGTGTACCGTGTATCAGTACAATGTCATATTGTTATAAAGCCTACTAAATAAACTGATCAATGTAGACATATCCATATATAAAGTGGAGGGATTTGCATATAGAGTAAAGAAAAATGACGGAGGACATTTTGTTTATTCGTAATCCGGAAATGTTTGATACCCTTTACTTGTACTATGTACATAAATTTCATCAAATTCCGTCAAATTTCATCTTAGTCTTTAAGTGTGACAACAAATCTGTAACCATGTCCGATTGGATTGATAGCTCGTTTATCAATCCAAAATCATAAAAAAAATTTAAACATTATAAATTCTGAAACATCCACGAAAACATCATATTGGCTATTACTGCACAAGCATGCATATGCTTCGATCAAATGGCGCGTGATTTAGGTCAGAGACTTCCTCAATGCGCAGTTCAGTTAATAGACTTATTTAGCTTTTATCGCTTGGAAAATTGATCTCATCTCCAGGTCTGGTAATCAAATGTTTATAATCAAGCAAATTCAGATTTTTCGATATAGATGGCTGCTATTAAATTACTATTGCTGGGAAAGGCATATTGTGGTCAATGAAATATTTTATTTCACAATTAATTTAATTTAACAATTATGTTACCATCTTGTTACGTCGGACAAATTGGTAGTTTGCGTGATGTGGAACGATTATGTTTGAATGTATTAACATACCATAACATAACATAACATGACACAACCGTCACCTTTTACTAAAGGAATCGTTTATTTATACTAGAAATACGCGATACCCATAGTGTATAATATTCTATTTAAAATTAAGTTATAAAGGTGTTAACTGAGACGACCAAGTATTTATTTTAGTTCTATATTAGTATTAAACCGTGTCTCTATGGTATCGGCGTAAAAATATCCGCCACTCCCTTTCTATTACGTGCTTGACGTAAGAACTAAGGGAAACTCCTTGAATCTGGTCCACCGTAAAAACTTTAAAGACTACATTATCTCTTCTCGTGTCATAATATTGGAATTTCCAAAGTTTCAACACGTCAAGACTTGTATGATCGAACAGATTTTACGTCCTGTATATTTTATCTGCTCCTTTGTACATATATTCCAGCTACGTATCGTTAAAGGTTTTATATGCTGACAGCACGAAATCATCAATATATGAACAGACCAATAAATTGAATCGTATGTAACGAGGCCAGTAACGTCGGAAACGTAACGCAAATTAAACTGTTGATTTATTCTGCATGTTTGCCCTTTTTTGCGTCATAATATTTGTTGTACTCGTATTTTTCCATTACATTGAAACAAATAAATCATGAATCTTTATTATAAAGTACGTAAAATTTTGATTACTTTTAATGGCAGATATCACGGATTTTCGTTTGACACGATGAGTATTGCCAATCGCGCTTCCACAAACCACTTTTCGCCTCTCTAAGAGCTTCAAAGTGACGGTGGCGAGTTTCAGTTTCTGGTACGCTCCCAGGGGAGTTTTGAGATGGTAAACCCGCCATCTATCGGACGTTTCGAGATTTTTAACGCTTATCTCTTAGTCGACTCTTACGACATCCAGCAAAGAAACGGGGCGGCTGATATTACACCGCCATAACATTGCTGAACATTAATATTTCATAATGGTAATTGAAGATAAATTGATCATTATCAAACTTTACTTATTCCAATTATCACCATCATAATCAGAACCTGTTCGGTTCAGGTTTCCATACTGTTAGGTTGTCACATCATCTAGTAATCCTAGTTTCCGAGCGTGTAGTCATTCTACATTAAAGGCAGTTTCCACTCGATGTACCGGTAAAATAAATCGATTGTGACTTGAGGAAGTTCTATGTCTAGTAGTGTTATGTTGTAAAGCATATGATTCTTAAATGATAAGAGCAGTCAATCCATAGCCTCTGGCTTTTCGCGCCTATATATTTTTTTATACTAAACATTTTATGGCTCGGATTATCAAGACTAAGCACAATGGATGAAAGCCCAGAGAAAACAAAATAATACCTCCGAAAGCCACAAAGCTTTTTAAATACTAACGTATTACCATTTATATAACAAATCACCAGAGATATGCGAAGGAAAGAGCTCTTTTGTATATCATGTAAGCAATTGTACAAATTGAACGTAGACGCTCGAGCTCGCTGCGCAAATGACGCGTAAAAATTGTCTCAGATACGAAGCACTTGAGTTATTCTATCCGATACTCGATTCGACTTCGTATTATTTAATAGACGCTGGCAACTCCGTCGATTGTTATGTAATACGATCTGTGCCCGCGTCTATGTTCGCATGGTATACAGAGTTTGTTTAAACCGAAGAAGTTTTTGTACATATGTATGATTACGTCATGTAACTGCACTTGTTTCCACGTGTTGTCCGTAGAAATAAGTTCAGTTTCATTGTGTGTCAAGCAACGTAGCCATTCACGTAATAACAGAGCCCGGCGTTATGAGTAACGACTCCACCCGAAGTCGAGACAATAGACTGCATGAATAAAATATTTTGAAAGCAGGCCACGTTCTTTAGTGCATTCTGTTATTCTGTTGCATGAGGGATCTGCATATTGCGTAATATGTCCTAACGCAGGACGATTTGCTTTTTATTCGTATTAATTGTGATAACTTTTAATGGCAGATATCACGGATTTTCGTTTGACACGATGAGTATTGCCAATCGCGCTTCCACAAACCACTTTTCGCCTCTCTAAGAGCTTCAAAGTGACGGTGGCGAGTTTCAGTTTCTGGTACGCTCCCAGGGGAGTTTTGAGATGGTAAACCCGCCATCTATCGGACGTTTCGAGATTTTTAACGCTTATCTCTTAGTCGACTCTTACGACATCCAGCAAAGAAACGGGGCGGCTGATATTACACCGCCATAACATTGCTGAACATTAATATTTCATAATGGTAATTGAAGATAAATTGATCATTATCAAACTTTACTTATTCCAATTATCACCATCATAATCAGAACCTGTTCGGTTCAGGTTTCCATACTGTTAGGTTGTCACATCATCTAGTAATCCTAGTTTCCGAGCGTGTAGTCATTCTACATTAAAGGCAGTTTCCACTCGATGTACCGGTAAAATAAATCGATTGTGACTTGAGGAAGTTCTATGTCTAGTAGTGTTATGTTGTAAAGCATATGATTCTTAAATGATAAGAGCAGTCAATCCATAGCCTCTGGCTTTTCGCGCCTATATATTTTTTTATACTAAACATTTTATGGCTCGGATTATCAAGACTAAGCACAATGGATGAAAGCCCAGAGAAAACAAAATAATACCTCCGAAAGCCACAAAGCTTTTTTAAATACTAACGTATTACCATTTATATAACAAATCACCAGAGATATGCGAAGGAAAGAGCTCTTTTGTATATCATGTAAGCAATTGTACAAATTGAACGTAGACGCTCGAGCTCGCTGCGCAAATGACGCGTAAAAATTGTCTCAGATACGAAGCACTTGAGTTATTCTATCCGATACTCGATTCGACTTCGTATTATTTAATAGACGCTGGCAACTCCGTCGATTGTTATGTAATACGATCTGTGCCCGCGTCTATGTTCGCATGGTATACAGAGTTTGTTTAAACCGAAGAAGTTTTTGTACATATGTATGATTACGTCATGTAACTGCACTTGTTTCCACGTGTTGTCCGTAGAAATAAGTTCAGTTTCATTGTGTGTCAAGCAACGTAGCCATTCACGTAATAACAGAGCCCGGCGTTATGAGTAACGACTCCACCCGAAGTCGAGACAATAGACTGCATGAATAAAATATTTTGAAAGCAGGCCACGTTCTTTAGTGCATTCTGTTATTCTGTTGCATGAGGGATCTGCATATTGCGTAATATGTCCTAACGCAGGACGATTTGCTTTTTATTCGTATTAATTGTGATAAAAACTGTATGACGTTTATGTTCTCCTGGTCGATTGCGACTAAGGCGACAACTTCACATTTTTTTCTACAACCGAATACTATTTGTGGTTGTCAACTGCGCACTATATATAATACCAATGCATGCGTACGCGCCCACACGCACAGAGGCACTTAGTCATCTTTACCTCCCCGCATGTAAAACTTAAGTTAACTTAAGATAAGTTCAGAGGAATGGCCAGATTTAACAGGTGGTAGACTCCTTCTCTGCTCCTTCTTTGGCACACTCTTACCCATTTCTGTCGTCAAACAGCAGTGCAATTCAAGTTGTGTGCGGGTACGAAAGGTATATGATCGTGATTTTTTTAATCATAACTGTTACAATAAGCGTCCGACTACATGATTTAGGACTTGAAGCGTTAGAAGGGGTGGATTGGAGAAGAGTTTACCCGCGGCTTCAGTGCATTTTGTCGGACTTAACATTCTGTTATTCTGTTGCACTAGGCATCTGCATATTGCGTAATATGTCCTAACGCAGGACGATTTGCTTTTTATTCGTATTAATTGTGATAAAAACTGTATGACGTTTATGTTCTCCTGGTCGATTGCGACTAAGGCGACAACTTCACATTTTTTTCTACAACCGAATACTATTTGTGGTTGTCAACTGCGCACTATATATAATACCAATGCATGCGTACGCGCCCACACGCACAGAGGCACTTAGTCATCTTTACCTCCCCGCATGTAAAACTTAAGTTAACTTAAGATAAGTTCAGAGGAATGACCAGATTTAACAGGTGGTAGACTCCTTCTCTGCTCCTTCTTTGGCACACTCTTACCCATTTCTGTCGTCAAACAGCAGTGCAATTCAAGTTGTGTGCGGGTACGAAAGGTATATGATCGTGATTTTTTTAATCATAACTGTTACAATAAGCGTCCGACTACATGATTTAGGACTTGAAGCGTTAGAAGGGGTGGATTGGAGAAGAGTTTACCCGCGGCTTCAGTGCATTTTGTCGGACTTAACATTCTGTTAATTTTAAAAATTATGATGTGATTTCAGTGTATTATATTCGGTCTGGCATTTTTTAAGATGGTTAGTTCGACATCTATCAGATAGCTATGATTTTCAAGACTTTTCCCAAGAATCTAGAGGCATCCTCAGGAAGATGAGTTCTTTAAAAATGTATAATTGTCACAGTTGACACAGTTTGCTGAATTATCGGTTAATATTTTTAAAGCTATTCTTACAAGACATTCTTTTAAGAATAGCTTCAGTGAATAGTCCGGACTGGACAATAGAATTAGAAATAGAAACCCCTCCCAATGGAAAGATTTACCGTACCTTCCACGCTTGTCAACGTTCGGAATAATTTAGGCCTGGTACATTTAAGATAACTAATCGTAGTATCGCTTGTGGCCGAAATTTGTTCGATTAAATCAAAGTGTTTGTAAAGAAATGAAATGCTTTCATTTGGTTAAAGAGTTTCTATGGAGAAATCATATGCATATGTCAACTTTATTCTATCTGCCTTAATGATAACATAGACACATGATTTCTTTTTTATGCACATCTATGGCACAGTACCTTTCTAATGATATAAATTTTATTCCTCTCCTGTACATAAATACTAATAAGGCACTTCAAATTGTCCATGTTCATGTATTCATATTGTTAGATTTATTGAAATTCATGGTGTTAAAAAGATACTGGGTAGAATGATAGTGGGAGGAATGAAAACGGGCTTTAGGACGGGATGGGATGGGGTTCATTACGTTGGTTCCCTATTATTTCGTCATTCAGCATTCAATCGTTGAGGTGGTGCTGCTTTATTACATAGAGATCACATAATTGCGCTGTGAGTCTCTCGGTTTGCCTATTTGATCTATTTCTTTGTGTAATGTGTAATTTACCTAGGTATATAACAATAAATAGAGGCCACAAGATTTATTAATTATTAGCTTACTTATATGACTTAAGCATTTCAATAATCGATTTTTACGACAGTCATAATCTGACTACACGACAATTTTTATTACAGGCTTAACTGAAACGCGTCTTTTTAGACGTTTTCTATTTAATTTAGGCTTGTTAGCAAAACATGACCTCAGAGAAGAAAAGGCGAGAAACACTGGGCTCTTTTATTTAATGACATGTTAAAGTGCAATTTTCAATTGATAATAAAATCAATACAGTGTCAAATATATATTTTTTTTTTTAAATTTTAATATTTACAAAATATCAGTGGTCTGGGGACTTGCAAGTTCAGACTAAGAGTTATTTACACACCTCCTGTCAATGTACAATGTTACTATACTGATTATATAGTAAGCGTTTCCTTAACAAGTCTTTTAAATTTTGTGTCAGATGTGCAAAAACACTAATTTCTAGAGATTATTGTAAAATTTTATGGCTATTACTGAAAAAAGACTTTCAAGCCTAATTTAGGAACCTCTGGGATATGACCTCGACACGATCTATATCTCTTTTTTGTTTTTTATTTCTTTTCAGATTTTTCCTTTATTTCTCCTAAAAATAAATATAACCGTGACACTGGACAATGCATTGGATAGGACAGCGGAAATATTAGAGATGTTACTAATATATATATGCTACTACTGGCATTGCGAGTATTCTATATGAAAACAAGAGACTCCGTTACGCAATCTTATTGCCATAGTAGTCTTAAGATTATAAAAAAATATAAATTAGAAAATGGGAAGCTGCGCTCTTCTTTATCAGCTATAATCTAAAGCGCCAACCATAGTTGATAAGTTTAGCCCACACTCACCGTCACACTAGAGATGTTACCCCATTTAACCTCTGAAATTTGGGTTTTGCATATTCGCAACGATTTTTCGCCATTAGTTGGTGACCTGGACTTCGTAACTCACACCAGGGTGTACCGCGTGTACGAGAGGTTGACAGTTAGATAACCTGTTGGTACCGGTGTCCCTCTATATGCGTATGAATTCTTAAATTAACACGGATTCCATTTGTGATAACTGTGCTCTACCAACTATGGTGAAGATGATGATGATGTTTATGGTGGATATCCTTTCTTAACACAGAAATTTTGAAAACAGGTTTTCAAGAAACAAATTTACTTATTTCTTTTTTTGCTTACTATTGTATATAGGATTCAATTTAAACAAACGCGCGTGTTACGTGTCAAATGAAACAATCATCGTATGGTACAGAGTTTATTTCCATAATATAAACACACTATCTGTCCAATAATATTTACAAATCGTTCGAGATACAATTCTTATTAACTTTCTGATGTCACACAATTTACTTTTGTTCATTCCAAATTTAAAATTGTTTTTTTATATCGGAGGTTTTTAACGCAACTTGTAGAAGACTTCTAGGGTACGGTCAACACAAATTTTCGCTATCAACACACTGATGTAAATTATTTGACATCGTCAAAAACTATCGGTTAAAACGTTTCGAACATACGTTTCGGTCATACGTTCCATAAATTTGTTGAAACAAGATTCTCATTCCATATTGTTTTAGAATAACGAACCAGTAATAGGTTATATGCGGTTCAATGGTTCATTCATGACCATAATATATCAAATAAATGTACAATATACTCTGAGCTCATCATTAAATGATGGCAATCGCATATATTTGTTTCTACATCAAATAGCTCAATAATTTTAATCAATCTTCAGACAAAAAAAGTCTATTGATACACATTTAAGTAGATGACAGTATAAGAATTGCTTTGCACACAATTTTGATAACCAAAATGTACAGTCGGCTAAATATCAAGAAAAACGTCTTAAATTGAATTGTACTAACTATTTATTTTCAAACGTTTTATTTTACGGCGACTGTACGTTAATTAGTTCGCCATTAAAGTTGAATAGTTTTCTTGATATTTATGTAATCCATGAAAGAATATTAAATCGTCTTCTATAGAACAAAGCGTGAAGCTGTATTCGAGTATCTTAAATGTTATGAACCTAAGTAGAATTTGTATGTACAATATATAAATAATAAAGACAGAAAAGAAAAGCAAAACGTTCAGAAACCAATTTGTCTTTTCTTGGCTACACCAGACCAAAGACGATAATAGTATAAACACTTTTTTTATTCACTTACGTATTTTAATATTCTTTAAAAAGTAAGAAATACTTTTAAAACATAAAACCAAAATGAATGTAAATTTAAAGGTAGCTTTAGTGTCATTGTGAGGAGTTTTTTTTTAATCACAATATACGATACTTCGTCATAGGCCAACAATATACACATAATTCAGATTATTCACTACAGATATTTATTGCCATTTAATTATAATGCATATAATTATAACATTATACATAATAGATTTTTAAAATAATAGTACAATATATAAATAACGCAACGCGAAAGTCACATTAACTTAAAACACTAATTCTGTATCACATAACATTATTCGATTAAATTATGACTTAATTAATATCATAAATTATATTATTCGTAACATTAATATGGCAACAAAACATGTTTCCTAGCTAAGCACCTAGACCAGTAGGATTTTAGGTATTTACATATCTGTACAGTCGACCCTTATTAAATCATTATCACTCTCGACTAATCGTTATACTTTTCTCGTAATAAAATTATTGCCAATCAGCTACCATTTAACATTTATTATAGATTCTTTAAATAATATCATATTATTCCGACAACATTTTCACAACGTATTTAAATGCAGAAGTAAAAGCTTCTGTTACAAAGTATATTCAACTATCACTACGTTAATTTAGAATAATATGTACAAAAGAATATAGTAAATACATGATATGCACTGTACAATTGCAGACTTTAGAATGATATAGGGAACCTTAGGTGTTGTCGATTTGCATTAACTATGAGATTTGTAAACAAACCCTACATACTTTGTGAACAAGAAAGCTCGTGACGGATTAGCGCTAGTTTCGGGACTAGCTACCGTAGGGCTTATTCTAGAGGTTCATTCGAAATTTTGTCATTTATAAACCAAGGAATATGTCACGTGTCTTTTAAGTCGCACTACTACTAAAGTCGAATAACATCCGAAGCACACACCACTTCACGCAAATGATATGGGGACTCGTACACGGATCTGTTGTACTGGGGTACTGGGCTCGATTGGGCCAAAATGGGGTCACAGGGGTCAAAGGGCCTCAGTGTCCAGATTAAGTGAGGCAGCTGGCGAGGCGCGACAGCACGGTTGCAGCAAACATGACTGTGAGTAGAGGTCGCGTCTTAGTAGCCGCTGATGTTTTTTCCGTCGACGAGTATGAATTGTCTTCGCTGACATAAGTTTTGCTTCCTGTTGTGAGACAAAGAATAATATTTAAAAAAAAAGGACTTGATCAGTTTTAATAAAATAAAATTCCAGATCTTTTTTTCATGATACACTTTAAATTGCTTTTATTATACTACTGTTATTATTCGTCTAAAAATAATGTTCGTTGCTAATTCAAACTGAAATGAAGTATTTGAGAGAGTACTCAAATACTTCATCTCGTAATTTTTAAAAGCTGTTAAAATATCTGGTAAAGTAAATGTTTATATCCTGGACAGTGCCTGTGTCTAGCAAGACACAAACACTGTCCTTTTGCTAAGGATTATTAGGCAGGTGTCGTCCACAACGATTTTCCTGTGCAGATTGACATGTACTGTTTTGACTTGCTAGTTTTTATTGAACCGGCTCACAAACATGCACACAATTCACTGTTACTGTCACTATAGCTCATAACTCATATGATGGAACTGCTTGTTACTAGCAATTAGCCACCCACTCCTTAAACCAACGTGGTCTTTCCCCGGTTGAGTCGTCATCTGATACGCCATTTTATTTCCTTTTCATGATTCCTCAGGTTTACTTATACTTATTATTATTTCCGAGCATGTGGTTAAGCCTGGACGACTTTATAGTACTAGAGTGACAAACAAGTAAGTGGATACAGCAGCCCATGGACAACAGAAAACAATCCCTGAGGACTAAGACAGAATGCCTCTCCGTCCCCAATTATACTGGCTTTCTTTACTCTTCAAATTGGAACACGACAGTGGTTGCACTGATAATTGGCAGCAGAAAACAGAAAAGAGCTAACCACCCACACGGTCAAAATCAAATCAAAATATTTATCTGTTTTCTACTTGTAAATAAATTTACACAAATATGTTTGCAGTACGGTGGTGGCGAGCAAAGTTTATATAAACTTGTCCGAGTACGGTTTCTGCGCTATCTCCGACTTCCAATATGCACATACGATCATATTTTAAACAAACACCTGAGCACTATAAAACTTTAGCCGTAGTCTGAACCACAAACGCTGCTAATAAGGTTAATCTCCCTTTACTGATACTCACCAACATCCTGTGCGCCGGAGCCTTCTTCTCCCGAACCCTCTGCATCATAAGCCGCATCGTCGTCGGTGTAGCTGCGGCCCGAACCCGATCCCTCGTCGCCAGCCTCATCGCCTTGCATGAACGCCTCGGCTGCCGGAGCACTGCCCCACGAGTGGGAAACCAGCAACTAAAGAAAAGAACTCGTTAAATTTCACTGTTATGCCAGTTTCGCGCTTATACAAATGAACTAAATTCTAAATCCCGATTATTAAAAAAAAAAATACTGTCAGTGCTATTAATATTAGCAATATTTCTCTTAACCATTTCGAGTAAGCATAAAAGCTTGTGCTGGGAAATGGTTCACGAAAACAGTCGTATAGAAGGCAGAGGCCTGCAATGTTAGTTAGAGTCAAAGTCAAGACGTTATTCTGCAGAAAGTGCACTTTGCACAATTAGGATGACTACACAATTAGGACTGATAGTTTGAGTCCCACTTCACCGAACGGGTTCCCGCCTTGTCCACCAAAGGTAAAGTGAAGATAAACCTACATAGCCGGCCTAACTTAGCGGGCGGAGTGGGCTTGTCAATCCCACTTCTGATACGAGTTTGTGGTCTGTGGGGAAAGGATTGGCGTCGTTTCTTTTTGAGGAAGTGTTTGTATTACGATACGCCATTCTTCCTGTCCTCCGAGAATCTGGCCGCATTGCTCATGCGATCATAGTGGCGCTGCGGGGGAAAGGAGAGACCATATTGAACGCCGGTGGCCGAGGGAGCTTGTACTGTAGAGTGCTCGTTTTTCCGACCCTCATCGGTGGCGTAACTCTGACGTAACAGTAATCATGACCTGACTGCGTCGTAGAGACTTGTCTAGTTTATTACAATTAAGTATGTCTCATAAACAACCTTCTTAGGCGCCTGGGGTGTGTAAAAGTCGACTTAGTTAAGCCATGTACAGTGATGAATAGTTTTGCGGCTGATGATAATCACACGTGCTATAGGCTTTAAAATACGACCAAAAAAATAAATAACAATCTTCTACGATCCAAAAAGATGGGGTAGACCGCGTAACAAAAAAGTCTCAAGATGTAATAACATGTTTAATAACGATACGTCATTCAGCATCGTTAGATCAATGAATGTAATTCGCAAACTGGTTATGCTTTATTATATCCAGTATTACGTAGCACAAAAAGCTAATTTATTTCCTTGCGCCTTTAAAGCTCTACGAGATTACATGACAAGAAGATATTGATCAAAGTAATAGTATAATAACTAGTTATCTTCTAAAGGTCAGTAGTAGACAGTACCATGTAATTTGGACATTTAACAGTAAATTTAAAACAAATAGGAAACGTAATTTGAATTACTAAATCAAAACTTTGTGTAGAGATTGTCACCTCCGTTATCTAAAATCTATTACAAAAAATGTATCTGATAGTGGCTTATCTCACCGTTTGGTGGAGTCCTAAGAGAAACTGCCACCATATATAATCCATTAAAGGCCCATGGTTTGGAAGAAGGTAGAAAAACAACAGTGATTATACATAATAATGGAAAGGATATAATAAAGTATCTTGTGACATGGTTACTCAGACACATCTGCAGAAATACCTAACGCATACCCGCACTCAAGCAGGGACAAGGACGGGTTATATCGGACTTGCACTGTCTAAAACCCTACGGTATTCTGACCTTTGCCACATTTCGTTAACACCTATTTAATGAAATACCAGAATAGGCAAAATACGTATTATCCAACAGCAGTGTCTAAGAAGCGAGTCGTCTTTGGTCTGTCCTTTTGGAATAAGTTGACTATAACAGATTTGAGCCGACCTCGTGGCGCAGTGGTTAGCGTACCTGACTGCTAAGCGTACTGTGTTTGAATCCCATCCGACGCAAATATTTGTGTAAATGTAAACTATTGAATTTATCAAACACCTTAACGTATATAAGACCGACGTTGGTATAAAGGATATCCTGTGACATAGCAATTTCATACACACCTGTCTAGCTTGTCGCAACTTGTCTCCCAGCGCGGCTACTCCTAAGTCCTGCTTCGAGCCTGCAGTGATCTCCGAATTGTATTTTTGGTCGCTCATCGATGCTGACGCCACTAGAGGCTTCGTGTACCTAGATCATATACGTTTATATTATTAACTCACAAACATAAATCAAAAAAAATTTGTTTTCCTTTCTTGTATGAAGTAAAGCAATCCGAATTCAAAAAATAACGCTCAAACTCACGCCTATAATTCATTACGGAGTATTGCCTAGTCGTGGCAATAATAGGTGCCAACAATTTCAACAGTCATAGACTAGAGTTGACAAACGGAACACTTTCTCTTGACTATATATACAGAATCAAATTGCAGTTAAATGCTCACAGTATGCAAAAAAAAATTATCGAAACCCACGGTCAAATAAAAGTGCACTGTGTACTTATTCTTCAATTCCGAAAACTAAAAATCATCACTAATATATCTTTGAACATCATTTATTATTTTAAGTAGGACCACTAAATCGCCAGAGCATAGTCCACCAGCACCGTGCACTACTTGCAGGTGGGATTAACTTCATAAACATGGTTTATTATCTTCCAAGAATTGAAGGTCGACTTGGCGCTTTGACAATGCTTTGCGCTTGCGCAGAAACGCTATGTTTAGCAGTGAACTTCAATAGGTTGATGGTGATATTATCGCTTACGATGGTATTAATTTAACCTAAAAATGGCATAGGCGGTAGTCACCTTTTTTCCTTAGAGTTATCTGGGTAGGAACCACTCTCTTGCTTATTTCTACCACCCATCAGCAGTGTATCAACTACTGTGTTCCGGCTCGAAAGGTATAGTGAGCAAATATTGTTACAGGATATGAGGCATACCATCTCAGAGCTCAGGAATATTCACGCACCTGTAACCTTCCTCAATTGAAGTTGTTCACAGCTGTCTACCGACTGCAGTAGCCGCATACTTACACCAGGTGGACTGTTAATTCATTTATCACCATTATTTTATTTAAAAAAAAATCAATGTTTGATATCTTCATTGCTGGTTACTGTTTCTTTATAAATTTGAGTTCAGTTTATTTGCTGTGGTGAATGATTTCTCTTAACAATACTTACTCTCCAATAGACTCGCCATTCCAACATTCTGTATTCCCTTCACTCGCAAAGTTTGGTTCATCGCACAGCTTATCAGCTAAGCCCGAGAAGAGTTTTTTACTAGAAGCCAGCGTAGCAGCAAATTGAAGGAGTTCGGTATCAGGAGGTGGAGCTCGTAAAGCATCACGTCTGGCTGCTCCCGGTGTTGGTGTCGGCGATGACAAACCAGAGATTTCTAACGTTGTTGGAGCACCGCATTCTTGTCGCACCTGTAGGCAAAGAAATATTTAGAATTAGAAAAAGTTTAGTATTCATATTAACACACTGTTGTAAGACGCGCGATGAGCAAGTCTACCTCCCATAATAGTTACAATGTCACCCATCAGCAAATATATCGTACTTATAAGCACTCTCGGTTGTCATCCAGAGGGGTAGACAGAGATAACAGATTTCTATTTGGCATGAGCGTAAACAGACGTGAAATGCACGATACATTTAAAAACATGAAATGATCTAAAACATTAGAAAATAAACTGCTATATGAAGTGTAGTAATTGCTGGCTAAGCAGGTTGCAAGCAATGCGAATATTATCAGAGCGAGATCGGTATTCGTGCGGAAATAGCACAGGCGCTGGCGCGACGACCGAGTGTACGCAGCTAGTAAAGTTGCCAGCAGATATAGTTCAATTAAATATTAAAAGTTTGTGAGTTTTTAATGTGTTTATAAATTTTTTTTTCGTCTTGTACTATGTATAAAATATAAATGAGTTTTATTACTTTTTAAATCAACTTTATTTAGTATGTATTTAAATTAAATTATGTATCTAGTAAAAAGTAAGGCTGTATTGTGTGTGTAAGAAAACATGCCACCTTCTGTCTCACCGTGTGCATCACAAGAGTAGTTTAAGGGAAAAACATTTAATATCTAATGCGGATTGACCGGGAGCGTCTAAGGTGCGAGGCGTCTGGTACTGGGATCATAAACCCACCAGGCATGGAGCTTACGACAAATCCTCCCATTAGGAGAAAGCTATATTTAGTAGTAGACTATTAGGGGTGATGAAGAAGAAGGTGACAAAAGAAAATAAAATTAACCTTCTTTTTTCCTATTACGTTAACTACCCGAATATATTGAATATAAAGAAAACATAAACTTAAGTTCTAATTAATTATTACTATTTAAATACCTATTAAAACTGTTTCCAATAGATCTAATATCCTGGATCCAATTAATCCAATGTAGCTGCATATTTACCAAATCATTCGGAAATATAAATACAAACAAATGATCTACAAATATTAAAGTACAAACAAAAATAATAAATTTTATTTATATATTATTGCTTTTTCTATTTATAGTGAAACTTGTTAGAAAAGAAAAAGAAACGTAGTATTTATTTATATCAGTAATTTTCTTTTAAAACATAAAAATAGAAAAAGGTTAATATTAATACTAAACATTTGTCGCAGACACAGATGTTTCGTTTGTTAATATTGACGTCTGTTAATTTATCATCTTCGTTCCAAAACGGATTCCTATTTAAAGAAGATGGAAAGGGAAAAAAAGACATCAAGTTTCTTAATCTAACTTAAATGTCATGAAACAACATACTTTTAACAAACGAAAAAACAGAACAAACATTTTGTCTTGAAAAAGTTTTACTTTACAAAAGTAATTGTAATTATTAAGATAGGAATTTGTTCATATTTAAATGTAAAACATAAATGTAATAGTAAGGTCTTAGTAAAGTGATTAAAATGTACTTTTAAATATAATGTACTATTGGTTTGCCATTTTTCAATGATTATAACACCATAAAAAAAAACTCTCGATATCTATGACATATTTAAAAGATGCTAAAACCACACATTAATTTTTAGCCTTCGCTCTTACAATTAAAATCAAATTAATTTACTTACAGCAGCGAATGAACAAAACATTAATTAAATTAACAGGCTGACGAAAGAGTCGGCCTTTGCTATATTGAGTGAAATTTTTAAAATGTCAGGCAATTTTCCAGCCTGTTTGAAGCAATGAAGAGAGGAATTAGCTGGCAACACTGCGACCGTGTGAACGCCCGCAGCGACTCGCGACACACGCAAATAAACTACAAAGAGCACCCAGCCCTGCAACTGACGCAAATAGGCGCATAGTTTCTAGTGTAATACAACTACTAATATAATTATTATGAAAAGTGCCAGTACTCGTGACCGCTTTTTTGCCGAGTTCTTGGTATTTTTGGAACATAATTAGGCCCTTTGTAGAAAGATTCCGACATTAATTACTTGTTCAACATCAATTAACGGAAGAATCGCGTGCGTTGTTTCTTGTATCTGCATTTCTTATGGAATCTGCGCAAGACTTGTTATGATTATGTCATAAATAGTAAGTATTATTTCTGAAAACACTTCTGGTACCAAACTAAATGCAAGGAAAGGCAGTCGAAATTAAATTTTGTAAGAATGCATCCATAAAAATAGCTCCTACCTAGTTGAAATTTATTTTAAAATTAAAACAACATTCAGACAAATAAATTTAAAAAGTTAGGTGATCATTAAACAGTCCGAGTTAAGTTGTATAATTAGGTTTCTTTTTCTCGTAAGTGCGTGCTTAATAAAACAAGTAAAAAGGAACCGACCGCTAAATACAGTAAATATTCATTAGTGGCCAGTCTTGCACGTTTGTAACCAGATTGCACCGCATTCGATAAAAAAGTTTATGTAAAAACTTTTTGCGTTTACATTGAAAGCGTTGGCTAGCCGCGGGTGGCCGGGTTGTAATTACAGAGGAAGAAACACTTGTAATATATAGAGCATCGGATACAAACACCACAGGCAGGCGGCACACATATATTGGATTAGCAAGAATAAAATTACACCGTAGCTATTTATTGTCATCAATAATGAAATTAAATCTATTTCTTTCTCTAGTCATTCTAAGGAATAAGATTTATGTCGATTTACGTCTCACGGATTACGGTAACTGATGTTCAACAGTAGTCCGTTTAAAAGCTATTATGAAAGAAGATAGTAATGATAAAATAAATCAGAGAATGAATTACAAAGAAGATATATAATAAAATGTAATAGAATTTTTATAATCAAATTATTTTGAAGGCATCAGCGAGTAATCCAACGCGCTTTTTCCTTATATTTACAAAATGTACAATAATATGCAATAAAGCGTGTAAAGGAGAGATAAGATTAATTTGCGGAAATTTTAATTGGTACATAGATTAAATCGGTATTTTCTTGGTAACTTGAAAATTTTAGATGAATGCCATGCTGACTTTTATTAGCGCTGTCATGGAATAGTCACATACAACAACTTATACAGGCCGATGAAAGCTAAGCAGAATATTACTGTGTCTCTCTCTCTTCGAGCTACTGGCATAAAGATTCCGTTTACCTATATCGTACGTGTGTTTAATTAGATGTAGATGGTTAGTGTGAGGGTTAATTAATTTTATCTACGGCCTCTCCTACGCATGTTCGTTGCAAACAATCAATGAGACTTCCTATCGTGGACTACAATGACTAACGCCATTGTTCGCTGTTTAATTATATTAATTGTAACATCAGCCGTTCTTTGTTCGTCCTTGCATTAGTCACGGGCATACATCAATTTATTATCCCGACGTTTGACATTCAAAATTAAAAGAAACGTCTTGTTAAGTGACGAGGAAAGAATGATGTATGTGAATGATCTCTTATAAACAGAGAAGATGAACGATTTGAAGTTAATTTCGTAATTCGAATTCATAATTTGAATTTAAAGTTCATAATTCATCGTGTGATGCGGCTTAAAACAAAAGATAGTCTATTACCGGCGTCTATTATATCGTAAATATAATAAAAAAAGTATTTTTGTCCAAACATTGCCTGTTATGAAACAAAAAACAAAATGGGTATTGATATATAGAGAGTGTTTAATTGAACAGCATTTGTTAAGGTTCTGCGAGGTAGCGGTTTACGAATCTGACAGCCACTTTCTTCCCGTGCGTGTCGTAAAAGGCGACTGAGGGAAAAAGAAAAGAAAACGGCTATATTCGGGAGAAAATCCGCCGACCATGCACGCCATCAGTCACATTTTATCTCCTGGAAAGGTGAAAAGTTAATTGTAATTGAGTCGAACAAAATGTAAATCCTAGAGAGATCACTGGCAGAGATGCCTACCTCTATAGACGACAGGCGTGAGTGCTCATATTGCATTTTTAATCTAATGAGTGGTTCGTGTATCAATCAATAACAGTAACGCGGCTTTTGTGGATGCCGTCACACAACTCTCAAAACTAACAACAAAACGGCACACGTGGGCGTTTGATAAGTGACTATAATTAATACGTACGATAATCGATAGGCTTTACGTCCGGACTTACGCAATATCGATAAAGACAAATGTGATAGTCGCATTAGTCGTGACCATTTTTTCTTTAATTAAAAAACGAGCACTGCGGAGAATCATAAATAATTTGGAATAAAAGCAAAGACTAGAGCTGGTTAGGATTATAATAAAAATTATTACTAATATAATATAAATAAAAAAAATTACTAATATCGGATTTAACTACCTATCTTTTATATCTTTATTGATTCAGGATTCAAGGCTCAACAATCTGGTACGCTACCCACTAAGCTACGTGATCGTCAAAGTATTTAGTAGTAAAGTACCATAAATAAGTATTGTACCAAAGAGTTACTTTTGAGGATTGCGATGGAAAGTTACTTTCCGAGCTGTGAGGGATTTCATCTCAGTTCTTTGAAAACACAACGCAACTGTTTATTGGCGGCAATAGTCACTTACCATCAGGTTGAGTGTTAGCTCTTTTATCACTCGTATGTTATACGAAAAAGCCACCATGCAGGACAGCTCTGCTCTGTACAAAAATACGTCAGCGGTCGGAGAATTGCAACCATGCAAGTAAATTAGATCTCGTCCCAGGTTATGCCTTCACCGTACTGACGGCGACCCTACCTTCCGTCTTGATGTTCCCCTGGGCCTTGGATTTGAGCCATTTGACGTCAATTTCTTACTATACCATTCGTGGTCAACAGTATATAATCAATGGTAAGTAGCAAGTATCAAAGTATATACACGTTTTTGCAACGCCGTATGTTCCTATCGCATTGAGTTTCACAGCTCTGGCACCAGCCAGTCATTTAGATTTATGGAAACTAACTTTTAATATTAAATTTATACGAGTTTTTGTTTATTTTCCTTTTTAGATACGTTACCTTTAAGGGTTAAATAAGCTGAAATGAAAGGTATAATTAAGAAACATATTTATTTACGTCGAAACCAGAATAAATTTAAGTATAAAGTGAAAACCATAAACATTGCAGTAGCGGCCTACATGAATGCCGTTTAACAAACTTTCGAGATTTTAAACAATTTTGTTTAACATGAACCCTGTAATGATTTGTTCATTGAACAAAAAAAAATGAAACTCCACAGACCATTTTCATTCTCGACCAAACTTTCTATCGCAAGAAATGGCACAAGTTAACACAAAAGGACTACAGTTCATTATTAACTACTGAGGCTTGCTACCACTTTATGGAAGCTGCCAATTTAACAATAAAGAAATGTTCCACAAAACAAATACGCAATCTCACTGCAACGAGACATTACCTTTATTGTTGGTTTCTTTGATAAAACTAAAGAATATGTTTATGTATTTTATTTCAAATCTTTGTATGTAATGGGACCCGTAACGCCACAAAAATTTTCCCCGTGAAGACATTCCTCGATAAAATCATACCATACTGTAATACGGTAACAAATCCATAGCATAATTTAGCTAATAAAGGCTTTATTTACCTTACCTTAACAACCTAGAAACAGACCACTGCAGGAGGACGCCAGCCTCTCCCATAAGGAGGATTTGCCATAATAGCCACGCGGATTGGCGATCGCAGTACCAGACACCTGGCATCTTAGACGCTGCTGCCCGTCATCTGCCTGCTTCATTTTAGTCTGGTATTTATCGAGATGGTTATCCCGCCATCTATCGGTAGTCATTGCTATTCAAGGGTTTTCCTTAGCCACCTCTTACGACACTCGAGGGAAGTAAGGGGGTGTCAGAACTTACAACGATACCATACTGTACAAGGCTTATTTACCTCGACAATATTATAAAACTTTGTTATCTAACCAAACAATTATACTTGTTTATTTTGCCAACAAAGAATAAGTAAAACACCGTCCTATTGCGAATTGGTTCACTCAAAGCGTAGGGTTCAGATAGATGCCGCCGGCGTTTGCGTTCATAACTCGATTTTTTTTTAACCTAGGACACGCGAAATAGCAGTACAGAGACAGATACAGTGAATCTGCTACGACCCGTCGTAGACGACATTCGACAAAATCATAAAGGAACGTTTTTTTTGGATAAGTTTGACTTGAAGAAATTCGCTATTTTAGAAATCGATGATTACTAATGTAAACGACTCAAATAAAACAATTTACATATTCCAATATCCTTGCATCAATAAAATGCATATTATTTACAAATCGTACAATCCCGCAGTTTCGAAATATATCCCACTATAAAATTTGTTTAGATGATAGCTACCTTTAATAAATGTAAAAATAAAATCATTAAGCAATAAATTTTAACATACACCGGGATTAGGTAAAATGGATATAGTTGGATCACCCGAACATTAGTCAAACGTGCCGTTTCCAACTTGAAACAGTTTAGTGTCTTAATGCCGGCTATAAATGAGCATCCGGTTGTCTTTTCGACAATAAAATTATCATACCGATATTATTGTGTAAATTCGAAGTATTCCAAGTTCAAATTATTGCGTTGAGACGGCCGTTCGTTACCGTCAAACAATTTATTATTGGCCATAAAGGTCAAACATTCTCCGCTTTGGTTGTTTGTCGACATTGTGAACCTACGCTATATTACAAATCATCTACGAAATTCCGAAATTTGAGTTGACTTTGAGAAAACAATTTTTTTTTATTATATTTTTACTGAGTTTATACTAAGCAATTAGATTGTGTTAACTTTTTTGTGAATTATAAATGGTCAACCTTATTTTTTTCCAAATGTCTGATCTCTTTTTCCAAATCATCGTGCTTTCCCGATCCACTGATAATGGATAAACACTTACCTTTGCCGAACACAAATCCCATAGACTAGTAGTAGGAAGCCACGTCACTACCTGGGCAACTGTGCAAATCTTCCTCATTAAGTATGCCAACCTTTCTTAGGTGCTTTCTTAGAAAGGCGTAATCCAACTAAGGACTTAGACTCATATAATAGATGATGTAATTTGGAAATATTGTTATGTTTTAAACGGAGAGTATGCACGGTGTTACTAATTACGAACACTTGGGTTTGCAATTTACAACGGACATACAAACTTTATAACCCCGTAATGATATTCCTTAAAAATACATTGTATATAAATACATCCAATAGTGGCAATTATTATAAACTTTTGCAGTAGTTTTATGAAGATGCCGTAGTACAATTGACAGTATTATGAAGTTTCCACAAGTGACAACAATCTCTTAAATTATACATCCAATTATCTTGAAAAAATCTTTAGAAGGAAGAAAATTTGGAGCTCTTAGCCAAAAAATAAAAGCGTTCCAAATTTGATTAACCCTGGTATGAGTAATTACGTGTACTACATTATAGAAGCAATAAACAACAGCTTATACAAATTTCAATAAATTAAAAAACAAGTGTAGTACATATAGCACCTTTAGAATGTAATTAAAATTCTTCTTTAGATAGTTGAAACAATATATTCATTCGTCTATACATTTTAACTATTAATCAAACGGTTAAGAATGCTGCCTCGTTTCAATGTATAATCGACAAAGAAGATATCTAACACTGATATACGAGTAACACGTAGTTAAATTGAAACTGCAATAAAAAATCATGTCAATAAAACACAAAACAATGTGCAATATAAATCTTTAAGTTCTTTGAACTGTATAAATCAATTCGTCTAATTATTGTTGCTTTTATGAGCTTATGGTCCCATGATTATAATATATTTTTCTTTTAATGTTTAGCTTAGTAATATTTGTAAGGTTATATGCGAGTAGTAACATTTATTTGAAGTTGTTTAGTAGTTGTAGTAGTTGGCTGTAGCCCTAAAATTTCTTCTACGTTGATAACGAACACCAAGTGTAAAGGACAAAAGTCACGATAGGCCAATGGTTAGGGGATCTGAAACAGTTCGATCGATCTGAGATACGAGTTCGATCCCCTATGTGGAGAGTTCGCCCCACCCAGTTTTTGAAACTGAATAGATTTTTTTTTTGGCTTAAACGCAAAGGTGAGGTCTTTGCGTTTAAGTTGCTGTCACGTTGTTCCAAATAAATTCTGGTTAAAAGTGGGTTGAAACTACTAAAATAAATGCCAGAGCCCTAACCATTCCATAATTGGGCAGGTTGTGAGATCTTATTTTTCTATAATAAAAGATAAGTTCTTAGGAGGCTCTTTTTTTAAAGTCCTATCAAGTCAAACATGGGAATAAAATCTTTTTCCCTAACTAATATTTTAACATGTCGGTATTTTCGGTACTGGCATCAATACCAATAAACAAGATCGTAAGCCGACAAAAACATTTATCTTTTCTATTTCTAAAAAAAAAATAGGTAAAAACACGATTACAAAAATTACTCATTGACATGATATGGCCGCCAAACAGAACAGCTGTTTCGAAGCCATCGTCTTTTATCGAGGTATTTTGAAGTGCCAAATAGTTAGTGCCACAGATTAAAAGCTCTATTTTTAACATACTAGCGGGGGCCTTATCCGATATGAAACAAAAATATTTCATGAAAATTCCGTGTGTCGTACATTCTTCGATAAAATCATTTCTTTTTCGTTTTTTTTTCACATCCTTGACATGGTTTCGTTTTTTGATAACCATTTCTTGGATAAACGAAATATAACTTGAATATAAAAGTAACTGTTTGATTTTATCGAGGAATGAAGTCATATTACATTTTCGTAACATTTTAATTTTGGCATGATCAAAAACCGTTCGCCGATTAATTTTTAAAAATGGAGTAGCGTTCGCATTTTTGACTACCACCGCGCGTAACGGTTACACACACAAATTTTTGTCTCACTGTCTGTTGCTCTGATATAAACGACATTAAGGACATCTTTTTCTGTAACGGATGAGTGTTTAAATATTTTACAATGTATAATTTACAAGACACCAAAGTATACAAAATATAAAAAAAAAAATCATGTATTGAAAAATTAATTTATTAAATTGAATCCGCGCGGCGATTTCGTCTGCTATACCTATACATAATACACAAGATCACACTTGACCGCCGAGTGCCGGCAAGTAGGTACTGATGAGGAAACGTAGAGAGCGGAAAGCTGTGTGCGGTAGCGGAACATCGCCAAGTATGCGACTCGAACGCAGTATCTTACGCATCTGGTAAGGGCAAACATCGTTGACGGTTTTCGGTGAAGAAACGGATGAGAGCCCTATCAAAGCGCCGTATTGTCACCTAATAAGTTTCACCCCCCTGGTTGTCTCATAAATCTATGAAACCAGAAATAATATTGACGAATTTTCTTGCTTAATCGAGGATTTATTGCGTAACGGTTATTTTATTTTTTTTATTTGTTTCAAGTGTTTTATGCACATTGTAAGATACTAGCATAGTAATTTATAACTGCTAAACAATATTCATGCTATGCTACCTTTTAACACGATTTTCGCGTTATACCAAACTTCCTTTAAATTTTGGTCTCGTTTGGTTTTAATTTAAGCGTTGAATTTAACGTGTACTTAATTCTTATCTGATTAAGATTAATGAATCGAGCATCGTAAAGAGTAAAAAGAGTTTCTTTCTTTGCTTTGTATTTTCTTTAAGTTTTACTGGTTTTTATTTTATTGGAAAGGCGACAAATGAGCAAGCGGTTCATCTGATGGTAAGTGATTGACGTCGCCCACGTACATCTGCAACACAAGAGGTCCTGTAGGTGCGTTGCTGGCCTTTGAGGGTATTTGGGAGATGGGAGGGAGGATGAGGAATGGGATGGGGAGGACGAGAGAGCCTCCGGCTACCTCCCTCACCGAACGAAACACAGAAAGCACAAGATTCCTCTACTCGGAGGGGTAATCGGAGGCCCACTCCTCTTTCCCATTCCCACTTCCCCCGTCCCAAAATATCCTATAAGGTCAACAAAGCATCTGCAGCTCCTCTTGTTATGCAGATATACGTGAACGTCGGTAATCACTTACCTTTCAGGTTAGGCGTTTGCTCGTGCCTCGCGCCCTCGTGCTTGGCTGTGAAAGAAAACTACGAGAGGAAATCGGCAAGTCTGAGAAAAAACAAAATAATAGCCTTTAGCAGTGGAAATTTTACAGGCTGCTACAAAAGAATCTAGACTCTATGTCAACTTTACCTGCACGCGTTGGATCCTGATGACTGACGAACGAGGACTCTCTGATGATAGACATTCCATTCGACTTTGCCACACCTCAGACTGGTGATACGGCGTAACATTTCTATTGCGGTGTCACCGGCACTACGCTCACCCACTCGCCTTCCCAGCGTGGTGAATATGGACAAATTTTGTTTGCGCTTTCATGGAAAGACCTAAGCCCAGCTGTGTATGCTTAGGAAGTTTTAAGTGCCTACTGCTTGGAAAAGACCTCCCTCTCAAATATCTGAGTATTCTCCAAAATCCATGGAGCCGGGAAGGGCACACCACGCTGCTCCAGTGCGGGTTGGCGGGCTTCACATATCCTCTAAATTATATTTTTATTATTTATCAGACATGCAGGTTTCCTCACGATGTTTTCCTTTACCGCTGAGCACGTGGTAAATACAGCACTTAAAATTGCTATTAACAATTTTAGTGGTGCCGACATAGAGGATCGAACACAGGTCAATCGCGCTTTTTGAAGCTAAAATGACCTGGCCACTAGGTTACCACGGCTTTTAGATTAGTTATCAAGTTTGAAAAATATTCAAATTAACTCAAGAAGTACAAAAATAGTACACATGATTAATAATTCTTAGTAACTTAAAAGAGTACTGATCTACGCTCAATGTGTTACTTTCTAATAAAACAGTTAACATCGAAACATTTACATAAAATAACAAATACTTTATCACCCTTTCGTCACAAGATACCCGTTACAACTTTCAAAACTTAAATGATACTTATTATTTATTCAAATTCAAATATCTCTATAACAAAAACAGTAGTCGCCGGTCGGACTTATCGCGGTTGTAAAGAAAGTATTGAACTTCAATAAATAAGTATGATGCGGCAATATATCAATAAATTGCGTCTCCGTGGCTATCAAAGCTCCGCGCCCATCCACGTGGGTGTGGGTCGTGACCCAAGGCACGAGCGGTCATTCTGCCCACACACCTCACCGGTACATTGTATTAGAATGGTGCAAGATTATATGCTATTGTATTAACATATGTTTTACGGTTGTAAACTTTGCTGCATTTCCATGAAATGCATAAAACCTGAAACTACGCTATGAATAGTTCTTGTAATAAATAACCTACTCGTATACTAATGTTTTCATTTTACGATATACAATGCATCGACAAATTTCTGCGACGAGGCTCGCCACCCTTACCTTAACTTAACAGCCTGTATTATATAGTCCACTGCAGTACATAGGCCTTTCTCATAAAGGAGGATTTGCCACAATCGCCAAGCTCGGTAATACATTAGACGATATATAGATACCCCCGTGCAAAATAGGTTGCGGGAGCCAGTTTGGTTAGGCTGAGTTATGCTTATTTCTGCCAACCTTTATAGGTGCCGCGCGTGAATTATATATTTATAAATAATAACAATTTCACACATCACATATAATGGAGTCTGTTAATTTAAATTTGTTTCCTAGAAACCGTAATTAACTATTTTGTTAGTTTCACAAGTTATTGTTTTAAAATATCAAAAATTAAGATTAATAACGTTATTATTTGACTATATAATTGGTTCGTAATTCTCTTAAATTTAAAAAAGATCACTGGAAATTTAAGTCCATAGCAATTTTTTTTATTTATTTAAAAAAAATATTCTTAATCGATGGAAATTTATTTTCAAAGTCCATAGCAATTTTATTTATTTAAAAAATATTCTTAATCGATGGAAATTTATTTTCAAAGTCCATAGCAATTTTATTATTTATTTAAAAAATATTCTTAATCGATGGAAATTTATTTTCAAAGTCCATAGCAATTTTATTATTTATTTAAAAAATATTCTTAATCGATGGAAATTTATTTTCAAAGTCCATAGCAATTTTATTTATTTAAAAAATATTCTTAATCGATGGAAATTTATTTTCAAAGTCCATAGCAATTTTATTTATTTAAAAAATATTCTTAATCGATGGAAATTTATTTTCAAAGTCCATAGCAATTTTATTTATTTAAAAAATATTCTTAATCGATGGAAATTTATTTTCAAAGTCCATAGCAATTTTATTTATTTAAAAAATATTCTTAATCGATGGAAATTTATTTTCAAAGTCCATAGCAATTTTATTTATTTAAAAAATATTCTTAATCGATGGAAATTTATTTTCAAAGTCCATAGCAATTTTATTATTTATTTAAAAAATATTCTTAATCGATGGAAATTTATTTTCAAAGTCCATAGCAATTTTTTTTATTTATTTAAAAAAAATATTCTTAATCGATGGAAATTTATTTTCAAAGTCCATAGCAATTAAGAATAATATGAAGGTAACTAAAAGTCCCATATAATTTATAGGAAATTCTCCTCCTAAATTTCATCCCCAAATTTCCCTAAAGGCCGGCAACACACTTGCAGTATATAGATTCAAAGCAAATATTATCGTGTTAATAGAAAGTTTATCAAAGTTCTAAAACATCAGAGGAAGTCTAATAAACTTTTTTTAAGCAGTACTGAAGAAATTAAACGCGCAAGCTTAAGCCTTACTTCAATGGCTATCTTTCGCGAGGTGAAAGCTCGACTCGCGTAGGCTGGCGCCGGCGCTCACGCACCTACAACTTGATGGAATATGAAACGCAGATAGTGTACACCTCTTAAATGAGCTTTTAACTCGCTAGGGATTTAGGATCAATGACCTTCAATGTGAATTTAACATTTATTGGTTATTAACTTGTCTTGGATGTTTTGAATGGATCATGTCTTTGAAGGGCAAAATAACTCTTTATGATTTAATAGACAATGACATGTCATGGAATTTTTGTGTAATATTATGTGTCACAAGGCCCATGCTATGTTTTGAGATGGTTAACTCGCATCTTATTGGACCCAATCAAGTTTCAAGTTTTTCCCTTTGAAGACAAACAATCATTATGCTATATACCTTTTACTGTCTTAACAGGTAGGTTACATAATATGAGCAATAAAAGAGTGCCATCTAACGTTAACACATGGTATTCGATTTTTTAATATATTTAAAGCGACTTAAATAATCTTGCAAAGTGGTGTGGGATGTGACAAAATTGAAGTTAATTTCACTTGTAAAGTCAGTGGCATCATCACATATCAATTTGAAATTAACAACTGTCACATTGGAGAAGTTGAAACTGTACGAGACCGTGGTGTTCTCTTAGACAGAAAACTAACTCTGTTAACAATATACCCAATATGGGGAATATTGGGTATATTGTTAACAGAGCGGTATAAATGTAAGGTTCAGTTAAAACAAATTTCTAAGTTCCAGAAAAATAATATCTTGTATCCTTGGTAAGAAGCAAACTTGAATATGGTTGGAATTGAGAGGAATAAAAAATTATTCATGTGGCATTTAACTTACACCGCAGGAGAGGCTTAAAAAGATGATATCCTTTGAAGACAGGTTGAATAAATATTACATGACAAATCTGAATAAACGAATAGATGTACCTAAACTGTTTTTATCTAAATCCTAAATTGAACACGTTGCACGCAGCTTCTTAGCCAATTAAATTTAAATGTTCCCCATCGATATCCTCGTAACAAAATTAGTGCTCCATTGTGTATGCTATTCCGGAGAATAATTTTGGGTCGTAACTTACCTATTCGAAGTTTTTGCAGGTATTTTCACAAAATTAAAAAAAAACTGAAATAAGTTCTTATTCTAAATTATGTACCAAATAGTTATCTAACATTTCTGTTCTTTTAATTATTTCTTAAAATTATTTTAAAAAGGTCTGCAATTAGAATAATTTTCAAAACATGTAATATTGTGTTGTAACAACTGTTACAAAATAAATAAAAATCGTATTTATCACACAACTCTGCTGATTTCAAATTCCAACAAACATTACCCAGAATATGTAAATAGATATCCGAACTAAGGCAAAACAAGCTAACAAGGAATTGTATAGACTAAAAGTAAGATTGCAGTGCGACCGAATGAATGAAGGCACAGGAAGCTAGCTACATCAATGCAGACTCGTTACGAGATCTTGACATGGTTTCATTAGATGGAGCCTTTGTAAAGGTGCGAACGTACTTGACTTTAAGATTACACACAAGATAAAAAGAAAATTGTTCGTGGGAAATTTAACTGGATGATCGCATCCAGTTTATCGAAATTTAATAACATTTTGACGTATGTAAACTTTCATGGGATAAACGGTGTCAAGGCTTGTGTTAAAAATATTGATAATGATGTTCTATTGGCCGACTTCGACCACAGCAACAACTACCTAATAATATAGGTAATTATAAAGTGCCGCAGGTATCCCATAGGATAGAGTCGAATAATAACTCTCGAACCTCAAATATACCAGACCAAATATATTAAATATTCATATGGTAGATGAAAAGTTACAGGAAATGTGTTTCGTGATTTGTAAAATACGTTTCCTCCAGTTTGAGTACGAATTATGATAGCAAAATGTACGAGTAGGTCGTTTTGTTATTTTTCCAGAATGAATGTCTGCAATCTTTGAGCTTCTCATGCGGTGACACAGATGTCGCCACATTCAAACCGGTGACGGAGAGCAGATGAGTATTGCAATCGAAGAACCGATTCGCGATTACGGCAAATCATTTCAGATAGCGGATTAACCATCTCGAAAAACAGACCGATGACATGAAGCAGCTCCTAAGATGCGAGGCGTTTGATACTGCGCCCGCTAATCCGCTCACCAATCCTCGTCATTGTAAGAAGCTTTTGACCAACATAATGGCCATTAAACCGAGCCAAAACAAAAACAAATTGTGACAGAGATAGGTATCTCTAGTCAATAACTACGCATAATGTAAAATAATATATGTAAAGTATGTAGGTATGGGTACATAAGTGATCGATAACGTTGATGTTAAATAATTTTAAAAGCCAGCAAATTGGACATAGTTTTGCTTAATTAGAAATAAGTATTCGTTAAATATTAGTAAAGATTCAGTCGAAAATTTAACACTTTGTAATGTTATTAAAAATTGTGTGTCAACATTTAATACTAGACTACCCGTTTCTGAAGTTGCATTAAACTTAATTTGAAAACAACTAAGAAGTTAAGCGTTTCGGATTCAATTTCCATTATTTTTAAGGCGTAGAACCTTAAATTTATTCTAAAAGTTTTCGAAATGAAGGTAGATTCAATCTCGATTCAACGCCACAGCGGAACTTGAACCAATGCCATTACTATGAAAATTGAAAGTCAACATTACTCAGTCTTCGACTCCCGTCTCCAGCTTTTACGATAAAATATCCAGCTCCTAAAAGTGCAGTTATATTCAATATAAATCTGTTTTAAGTATGTCACTGCAATATGTGTCCCATATAGGTTTTGATGGGATTTGTTGACTTTTTCTTCAGATACTTATAAAACGAAATCTTATTAAGTTTCAGCATCTTAAAAGTTTATTAATGACATTTCTTTTTTTTACTAGGTTATATAAGCTTTCGTTACCACTTTTATTTTTAAACTCCGACGCAAAGAGGGGTGTTATAAATTTAAAACCTTTGTCTGTCTTTCTGTAGGATCGTAGCTACCAAGCGAATGGGCTGATTATTTTTATTTGAAGGCTTGTTTAATCACAGTGGTTCTTAGCTCGAGGGGGATGAAATGATTTGTGTAAATATTTCGCAGTACACGTGCGGTTGGTTCTGCGCAGCTTTTCTTGTTAATCTCTGTATACTAAGATAATTAAATGTTCTATACCAATGAAACTATAATAGTGTCTTAAATTACTCAAATAGCCAAGTCTAGATTTGCACTTAAATCGTAGGCATAAGAAAAATACGTAATTTAAACTTCACGATAAAAAATAACATCCTAACGAAATGCACTTATTTATCAAGAGTGTATATGATATGATCTCTTTTAGATGTAAGCAGAAGATACGGATACTTCTATTTAGCAGCACAAAATATATCTCATCTCCGAGCGATAGCATGTGATGGGTGGCGAGACTCCTTCCCTGGTTAGCTTAAGGAGATCACCATGAGATTTTAAGGCTTTTCCGTAAGTCGCCGCCAAAAACACCTACGGATTCTAACGTCGCCATATGGTATATACTGACCATCTTACGAACGATTGCAAACAGTAAAGTATTGTGTTGAAAGTGAAAATAAGGAAAAGATGCATAAAATGTGCACATTTATCTACTAAATTAACTTTTTCTTTTTCTACGTCGATACTCGTTGTTGGTTCATTTTATAGCATGAATAATAGTTATTTAGTATGTTATAATAACAGAAGAGCATCGATACTATGATTCTAATTTTCTTACAGTCGAATTTATTCATATGCGCGTCTTAATTTAATATAGGTTCATTCGCAAATACAGCGTGTAAACGAATATTCGACCCTTTATGTTATAAGCATTTATTCATTCGAATCATATATAAACTAACAAAATCGACGGTGCCTAAAAGCGGAAACTTTGTCCTTGGAGACTACGAATGACATAATAATTTCGTGACATTACCACTCATGACTCAACGGGATGTGTCTGGCGCTGTGTCTACTCATTACTATAGTAATTTAGTTGTTTTGTTTAATGAGTTAGTAATGAAATATAATATGATTATGTAACTGCCATTATTGTCGCTTTACTTTGTGGTTAGCGTACCTGACATGAGTTCTTCGTATAAATTCCAGCATGTGAAGCTGTCGAAAAGGGTTTTTCAGATCTGGATGTGTTGATTTCGTTTTGGGTTTCTGACATTGCATTCGACCCTGTCTCCAATTTTATTACAAAAAAGCGTTACATCGCATACGGGCAGATAAAGACAAATAAGTGCCTCTGTGTTCGCACGTACGGTTACGGCACTTATATCCTGCACAGTTCGCAACTGCCTGATAGTACCCAGAAGTGAGTAGCAGCAAAAGCCTGAAGACCTCGAACTGAACTGAAGTTCTAAGTTAATTATACTACTGCAGGTTTAACATTATTCTGTGATTAATTTTATAATGTAAACTGTATCAATTTAAAAACAATATTCAGTATGTGGTTGGGTCGTTCCAGTGCATAGTCGTTTTTTACTCTAAATAACAATAAGGTATCATCGGCAACCAAATTATCTCAGACCTTTTTTGTACCATACAAGGAAGATCATTTACATAAACCAAGAACAAGAATGAATCAAGTATCGATCCCTGAGGGACACCCATTTTTACCACACTACTATTACACTACACCGTTGATTGATGTGGATCAAAGACTTGTACACAAAAGCTTTCTGCGTAATTAATACGACCAGAATAGAATTCAGAGTGATGGAATCAATCTACGACTAAAATTGTAAGTCATCAGCCATTAGATACGAAGTGACGTGGCTGCAACAAACTAAAATAACATGTAAATTTTTTTTTATGGGAAAGGTGGCAAACGAGCAAGCGGTTCACCTGATGGTAAGTAATAACCGTCGCCCACGTACATTTGCAACACCAGAGGTACGTTGCCGGCCTTTTGGAAGATGGGAAGGAGAATGAGCCCTCGTGCCTCATCGGGCCACAGGTTACCTCACTCATCGAACGAAACACAGAAGTACAAAATACCTCTACTTCACGCCGGTATTCTGCGAGGCCGTGGTACTTAACCGATCGAGCCGGCCCATAGAACTTTTTTTATAAGTAACTTTTTTTATAATGTACGAGAAGTTTAAAGCAATAAAGATTATTTTCTTCTAATTTGAGTAATACTAACAATATTTCAAAAGCATATTTCAAATGCTCTGCAATAAATCGCTGATATTTCAAGATACCAAAATCGATCATTTAAGGTTCAATAACTTCTACTTAGAAATTACAAATAAAACATTACAATTTATAATTTAAGAAAAAACATGCTTCGCCAAGATCGCGTAGAATTCCAATATTCATAAAGTAAACTAAGCTCGTATTTATGATACCTGGTCTAGCGCAGGCAGTAGATTAAACTACAGGTTTACGATCGTTTCTCTTTACTTAGATCTAGACAGCGTCACGGAAATTTTACGTTGACTTTATTACGTTTATGTTACATTGGCTCTTACTAAAGTCTAAAAGTCATAACTTTCACGCATTCACTCACTGAAAGATGAGAAGGGAAATAAGATATCATTAAAAGGTATTTCTCCTGACAACCAGATAATAATGAACAAATTATTTTATAAATTTTTGATTTTTGTCTTGTTTACACTTTCATTATGTCGTTCAGACAACGAGGACATAAAATATCTGAGGAAATCATTTCTCAATTAAAGCATATTGCCTCAATAAAATAATTAAGATGACGTACAGATTAGTGAGGATTGACATACACACACATACAAACGCACATATACACACACATCTGTTCACCATCCATTTCAATAAACATCATTAGTAAATATATTCGTAATAACAAAAGTACGAATACATTAATTAATATTTAACTAATTTATGTATTTCTATCAGTATAGTCGTTACGGCAATATAATTAAACTTTTTATGCCCACAATGAGATAAAAACAATGTGGAAACTTCATAAAATGCATATTACTATGTTAATTTATTTAAAGGTAAAAGTCATGAAATCTCACAGGTATCTCCGTGAGTAAACCCGGCGACGAGTCTTGCCATCCGTCATGTTCAATCTCCCAGAGAGGCGAAAAATGGATTGCTGAAACCCGTTTAGCTAAGTTATGCCAATGGAATTTTGTAATCACTGCCTATCCCTATGGGAGATAAGCGCGAGTGCCTATGTATATTGATCTAATATGGTAAGTAAAAGTTGATAGACACGTTTAGTTGCATGATTTTAGATTTTATTAACACAACTCGTCTCATAAGTAACCTTACCTTACATTACCTTACCTTAACAGCCGGTAAATTGTCCCCTGCAAGACATAGGCCTCTCCCATAAGGAGGACTTGCTATAATTGCCACGCTCACGCATTGCAACCGATTTGGCGTTCGCAGTACCTGATATCGCACCTCAGACACTGCAGCTCGTTATCGGTCTGCTTAGTTTTACTCAGATATTTTTCGCGATGTATCTCGCCTTCTGTCAATAGCCATAGCGATTTTTAAGGCTTTTATCCTTAGTCGCCTCTTACGGGAAATCCATCCAAGGGGAAAAAACAGGGTAGCAGATTCTTAATCTGATATCACACGGCCATAACCAACGTTAAATTCGATTAAGGAAATCAATAAATTTCATAACTTCTGACAAATAGTGAAATAGCCATCTCAGATACGCGACACCAGTGTAAGGAAGCCACGGATGATTTACTAGACATCCGGTACAGCCGTCATCAATCCAACCTTGGATTGGATCCTATCACTAACCTCAGGATAATCATTTGACTATGTTAGGTTAGTTACGAAGTCCGTAATAATGTAAAATCTATTTACATTAAATAGAATCAAATAAATCATAGCATAAACAATCTCATTAAAACTATAGAGTTTCGCCACTAAGTAGGAACGGATGTCTTGAAAAGGTGTTCACGTACCAATCTTTTCAACGATAACTTACTAGACGCTTTCCTAATATCTTCAGGCAAGGAATTCCAGAGTAGTGCAGCCTGAACAAGAAATGAGTTGCCAACAAAATCGGCGAAGTGTGGCGGCGGTTTGTTGTCCGCTTTCTTTTATAACTGTGTTACTGAAAACACAAGTATCGACGACGCGGTTCAGTGGTTATATAGTTGTACAAGTAATTTTTAATGCCTTGATTTGCAAAAGAAATAGATGTCCAGTATTTCTTTATCAGCCTTTTTTAATCCACTGCTGAATATCCTCTCCATGAATAAAAGTTCGTATGTATTTTTTGAATGGTTTGCATTCTCACCAGTCACCATACATTAGAGCGCAGTGCCGGTACTCTCGCACTAGTGATGCTGCTCCCCATCACAAGTTTTGGATTTGGGTTCGGCTTATTTATTTGGATGTACTCCCATCGGTCGCCAAAGTCTGACTATTGGCTAGCAGGATACACCACGTGCAGGTGAGGTTCTTCGAAGCATACTAGGAAATCATCCTCATTGAAAACTATCAAAGCAGTCTGACCTTTCCGCCCACGTTTGACCTGTGATGTCGCAATACCTTCTTTAATTTACCTCATCTAATTCACTTTTACGATCCCGTAATACGGCGTAAACCTAATCTAGGATTAGATTTTCCACTTTACGACTTTTTCCACTGATGGAGCCGCACCGTGATAGTGTACGAAACTTTTATTACCAAGAGACCTGAATGCAAATGCTACAACGTAAAGGCGACGATAACCGGAAAATAATTGAATTGTACCACTAAATGGAATTCGAAACATTGATGGCACGTTGCCAACTTCGAGGACGGCGTCAACTTCGAAACACTTTATAACTTTATATTCCACATTGCCGTATACCGCGATACTGTACCGAATGTACGATGTTTCTACTAGAGTATCGTGTTAGCAGTAGCGTGGGTTCGATGACCTTACAGGCAATTTAATGCTAAAATAGCGTGCAAAATTCTCGACTGCAATTAACTGTCACCGCGACAGTATATCAAACAAAATTATAGCGACACGGTCTGGAGTAGAAGCCATAATTTAAAGACTAGAAATTATCTTGTTCCGCAGAGGCAGAGCACCTGTCTATATTTCTTAAATAAAACCGTAAACGGTTTTATCGTTTTTAAATTAAACCTACGGACAAATTCAGTAACGAGAATATCTCATAAATATTTTACACATTACAGAAGCAAAACCCAACTTTAAATTATTATTCAACGTTTATAATGTTCATGCATAATAAGCATTAAATAAGAATTATAATATGACTGTGACAAGCTTTAGGGTCATAGATGAATTTTAGCATACTCCATTATATAATCGTAGTGGAGATTGCAAAAATTCATATATCCCTTTACGGAAGAGTTGAATAGTATGTTGCACCGTCTACTTTATATCTGTAGCTTTGAATCTTTACGCCCTTGGTTACCTGGAAGCGATCGCTATGCAGTCTTACTTACTCTTTGAACTTTTCTGATCCTTTTGTTTTGTGTTGTACGATAAAAGTATATTCATAGATTTAAAGTAGATGAATCCATTAACTAACCTTTTTCTCTAACATGGCGTGATTTTCAAGAGCATGCATGATGGCCTCCGATACCCTGGCGTCGAGCGCCCTCAGGGCTGCATCCGCGTCCGCCCGCGCCATTCGTTCCACGCCCTCTACGTAGCCCGCCCACGGCGCGTCGAGTTCCGCCACCAGGGAACCAATGCACCTGTAACGAACGATCGATTTAACATTCTATTAAGAAAAAGAAAAAACTGAACCTACATTTCGTTCATTTACAACAACCTTTTTTGTCTGTGTAATAACTAGAGAGTTTGAAAGCTTAAATAGTCAGTGCAGGTTATCAGTTATCTTTTAATTGTATTTTTCGTGTATCCTTTTAAAATCCGACGGAAAATAAACACACATTACAGATAAACTATATCTTATCACCAAACGCCATACCGTAGGTGTGCATAACTATAATGATTTACATATACTAATTAAAGAGACCTAATCTGAAAGACACATTGATTTTTTTACATTTTACAGTAATCACTGATTTTCACTGAAGGTGAGTAAAGTTTCACCATTGAGATGTTTAATAATATTGTTAATTGTAAAAAATAAATAACGAAGATATCAAAAATACTCAAAATGCATTAAAATAGCATATAGTCATGATTTTAAATATCAAAGTATACGATTTCTTGTATTTACGCGAACACTACACATTTTAAATTAAGATATTATTTACGGATTTTATCGCGTTTAATTTTGTTTTTATATTCCCGACGTTTCGATTGCTTTACAGCAGCCGTGGTCACAGAGGACTCCCGTGGTCGGAAATATAAAAAAAACTTAAAGGCGATAAAATCCGTAAATAATAGTTTCATTAAAAATATCAAAGTATATATTGAAAATATCAAGAAAGTTTTTAATTTTTATTACAGATTATAATTTTAGAAATGTTTTTTTGGATATACAGATACAGATTTGAAAATACAGTTACTGACATTTGCAAATTATAATTTTAAATTTTAAATTCTAGCGAAAAGTGTGGAATAGCATGTTCGAAATAACTACATTTAGAAAATCGCTACATGTAGATTATCTATTATGACCGTATGTACTCGTAACATGTAGTCGTTACTCAACGCTTTGTTTCCGAGTCAGGTGCATTTGCAATGCGCAGTTAATTAACATTCGTCCAAAGAGAGACGGAGCAACTCGTTCTCACAGCTCTAGATAGAACTGTAACTCATGTAAATTCAATAGTTTTGTCGCAGTACATAGAATGGAGAGTTTTGCGAACAAACTGTTGTTGTTTCGCAGAATAGGAAACAACACTGCAAATCGGTGAAAATTATGGCTCAGTGGAAGACCGAACGGGACTAGTGGCGAATCTGGTCGTCGGGTTTGCTCCCAAAAATTTGGCACGAGATTTTCAAAGCTTTTACCTTAGTCGCTTCTTAAGACACCCACGGGAGGATAGGTAGTGATTCTTACTCCGTTGACATAGGTACGGCAAATGTTTGTATGGCATTTAAATAATTGTTCCGCTCCTATGTTTTACATTTAATTTTATATCTACCTTGACGTTCGATCATGGTGTATTCGAAGTAAAATTTCATCTCGTAAACTTCAACGATCTAACAGTCTACATAAGGTCCACAACTAAACATAAATTTCTAAAATATGAGCGTCATATGTGTAGATAAATACGTCGATTAAACTCATTTCAATGTTTTTCTTTGATGAAACTTTTCGCTTGATGAATATTATTCAATCAGTATCCAGAAAAAGCAAAAAGTTACCACGTGCTTAGCGTTACACAAAAATCTGAGGAAACCTGCATGTCTGAGAAATAATAAATAACATTGTACCGAGGACATGAGTAGGCCGCCAACCCGGACTGGAGCCGCGTGGCGGACCTTTCCCGGCTCCAAAACTATCTTAAATATTTGAGAGGTGGGCTTCACCCAGCAGTTGGTATTACAGGCTGATAATTAATTATTTTTATGTATTCATTAATTTCCCGTCCTAACGCCTGTAATATTCCGTATACAATCGGAAGAAATGTTTGATGAAGTTTCATTGAAGTGGGACGGAACACTACACAAACTGATCCGAAAACCATTAAATTGTGTTGCACAAGTATTAGCTTTGGCTAGATTTTGAACGGGGACCCTGGACTCGACAGTCGGATACCCTAATTACTAAGCCAAGTGGTCGTCGAGCCAATTATTGCATATTTTTATAAAATTGTAAGCCATAAACTACAAATATTTATTTTCAATGACAAAACCTCCTCGTTATAATAGGTACAGTAATTTCATGATCAGACATTAAACAAAACTGTAGGCCGCGCAGCGGGGCATAACTGTTATGGTCCCATAAAGTTGTATGCACATTATATTAAGTCTGGCGGCGTGTTTTCTATGAAGATGACATTAAAGTAGCAGGTAGAAAATTGTATATTCAAAACAATTAACTAGTATTTTAACTTTATGCTGCGGGTCAATTTCTAGCTCGCCAATTCTGTCCCCACAAGCTTCTGAAGAAGAATTTATTTAAAAGTAGAAAAGTTTTTATTATTTATTTAGGTAATTTCGGATTAACTCGATGTTTTTTTGTTATTAAAACTCAAAATTAAAACCGACCGCGTGGCTTAGTGGTAACCTGTCTTAAACTGAGCCTATGCTCATACCAAGTGAAGCCAACATTTGTGCACCAAATATATTATTGTTTATTGAGTATGGTTGTGTGTTCCGTTCCATTCTGACAATGCATTTTACCGTTTCTTAGCATTTATCGCACAAGCGTTACATCGGATACGGGAAGGTAAAGAGGAGTGAGTGCCTCTCCGTTCGCACCTACACTTACGGCACTATAACGATATTCTGAGCAGTCAAGCGATGGCCGTACGTTGTCGAAGTGAGAGAAGAGAACATTACTATAAAAACTTTCTTGTTTTGTTTTAAGTATTTTTTGTGTAGAGAAATAACATTTACGAGTGTAAAATGTCTAAGAGTCTTTTTTAATAGTGATATTATTTTGAATTCTCCTTATATTAGTATCAGGGAAACATGAAGCCCCTCCGTCAGTCCTTCCACTAACTCTAATTGTCGTACCAATTAAACTCGACACGGCTAACTCTCGAGAGGCTTATGTAATTCACTAGCGCAGACTCGTTCCTCAGTTTTGTATAAGCTTTTGACGCAGTCAACAGTCGCTTCAACTTCTAATTCTTTACTCTGTAATTCGATAACTTATAACTAGTTTATGATTTTCTTTACTTTATGATGAACTTTAACAAATTCGTGCTAAATATGAGCTTGATTTTTTGATTGATTAAATGCAATAAGTTGGCTCATACTTTACAATGATAGAAAAAAAGATAGTATATTCGGCACAAAACCAATGACATGCACACATAGGTATGACAATTTTACTAATAATACACAAAACATACAAAATGTATTTAACTTTCTGATTTCGCTAATACTAAATAAATTATTTATATATCCTTCTGAACTGACCGGTAACGGAACAACATTTTCAAAAATGCCAGACCTAAATTAACCAGACCTGTGACTGGCAGCAGCGTATAAAGTGCGAAGTGTCTGGTAACGAGTAACGAGCGTATAAGGTACGATTACGTTAAATTTTTAAATTAGAAGTTGCCTATGTTCAGGGATGATCTGTCTAATGGCTGTTGAAATTAAGTAGAAAATGTCGCTAAAAGAGCTCAGGCTATTTTAATAACGTATTAAAAACTACTTAATTATTGCAGCATTAAATTAGTAAAGTAATTCATTAACACTTACCCTCTCGCGATATTAAGACAATAATTCTGGCAGGGGCTGACATCGTGTCCTTGGCAGTATGAACAGCCCCCAGCTCTCAGAATCTTGGTCTGGCATTCTTCATTGCTGCTTGTCAGCACTTGTTCACTGGACGTCAACGCACTTGCTCCCACCGCCAGTACTTGGAGAAGCACACGAGCTGCTTCCAATGACCGCGACAACGATGATCCAAGCTGTAGAAAAAGCTGATGTCAAAAATTATGATGTTGAGAAAAATAATGGCTTTAAATGGGCAGACATACTGACATTTGTTGTTAGTGTAGTTAATGTAGAAAATAGAACGAAACATTAGTCCCATTTCCACCTTACAGTAACTTACATCGATTCATATGAAAATCCTTTTAAAATTCTTAGCGTGACTATTCTATTTTAGTAAAAATATTTTGTAATACAAAATTATTTGCTACTTGTGATAAATGATTTTAAACATTTTGACAAAAGTATAAATTTTTCTCTTTATGTTTAAAACAAATTTTAAAAGATTTATTGATTTTTACAGATCAAACAGAGGCCTAAAATCGACTCCGGCATTTCATACTTAACGTTAATATCAATTTAACCGCTGAATATAAGGCCCATTGATTACGGAGTCTGGTCGATTTGCAAAAAAAAGATATAAAAACGCTGAAAAATCTTACCTGTTGCGGTACTTCACCGAAAGGCTTTACAGCGTCATACGCGTCTTGTAAGCACGCTTCGTATTCCGGTGTAAATTGCTTCGCATCCAACTTCAAAACGTTTTGATATGCCACTGGGAACACGTCGCGAAAGAATTTCCTGGTGCTCGCCGCCAAATCTTTCGGCGGTGAAGAAATTAAATCCATACTAGTGACGTCACGTTCAGAGTCCGACCGCAACAAGATTCTTATGTCGTCGTACAGCGCTGCCAGTGGAATTCTTGCCCGCGAAGCGTGAACCCGGTAGAGTTGCAGAAAAAGTACAGATGTTTTGTTTTGCGATTGATGAGAGAGCGCCGTTAGGTGTTCTGTAGGACAAAACGAAGTTATTTTAGATTATGTGTTATAACATAAAAAAATCTATATGTAATTTATGTTATCATCGGAGGATTGAAAACACGCCATCTCTCATATGTCTTCTCTTTCCTGTACTCGATGCGTTACGCTCATGCGATAAGACTTGAGAACAGGACAGAAGCAGCTTGAGAGACCAGAAGCTAGATGAGCGTGTCACTAATCTACGAAGTCATCAAGTGCTATTCCCGATGAGTATTACGACGGCCGCCATCAATAAATAATCAAACTTAGTCGGTATTTATTCTAACAACCAAAGCAAGCAATACTTTTACTCTCTTTGAAAACTCACTCAAGAGAAAGAGAAATAAATCCTTCCCTGTCAGTTAAAACGTTTTTAAACAAATAAGAGTACGACAAAGCCATCAAATTTTCTGTGTACTCAACATAGAAAATCTGATGATGAACTATTACGTCAAACGGGAATTAAAATGCAAATGTATTGGAACCCCTGCGGACTAAGATCTCCTGGTTACCAGTAAATGGGTTTCCGATTCAATCATTCACCATACAGTAACATAGGCATAATGGTACTGATTTACGCTGCTATTCGGTAAGAGTGTCATTTTTCCCCTGAATGCCATGCTGTAATACAGCTCCAATGTGGCATTCATTCTCCCATATGAATCCCTATAATATACTACTATAGTGAAGTAAAGTAAAGTAGAGTAGAGTAGCAACCTGTAAACGCCCATGGCCGGGCAAAGGCCATGGAAGGGCAAATTTTCAATGGTGCCAGCACCAGGGATCGAACACAGGTTACTCGCGTACTATGAAGTTAAAGGGAGCGCCCTGATCACTGGGCTACCACGGTATAATTATGCGACTATATTAATTACCATAATTTGAATTCAAAATAAATGATTCCATAATTTCAGGCGCTACCTAAAAGCTCTGACACACTAGTAAGATCATACACAAATAGATGTTAAACTATCAAAACAGCAATAATACATAAAATAAAGTGACTTCCCAAATAACGTACGAGTATAAGTATACTTAAAATGTCGTCACAGTAAAATGGATGTATAAAAGCTTCGCCTAGCATTTTATCGGACGGAACGCAATCAATTTCTCGCAGATTTGCTACTAAATCAATAGAAACGATATGTTTGTGTGGAAAATTATATTCTAATATTAACAGAGGCCGAGTAAATAGACGTCAGTTGCGTCTTAGCTGTTTGATATAGTTTAACAGCAGTTAGATATCCAACATTTCTCCGTGTTATCTTCTTGGAATGCGGAGCGCTGCGAGATGGGATCAACGCCTTACGACATTCCACCGGCGGGAAAAGTAAATAAATTTTTAATGATTAAAGGAGTATGACTATCTTTCTATTCAAAAACACTTTATTTGCGTGGAGTTTAAAACTCGGAATATTGAGATAACGTAAAATAAAACTTTAAAATTGTTTTTTGCGCATGGACACTTTAGAAGGTAGAAGGAAAAGAACTCTCCTTATCTTAACCTTAACAGCCTGTAAATAGTCCATTGCAGGTCATGAGGGAGAATTGCTATAATCGCCACGCTCGGCAAGGGGATTGGCGATGGCGGTACCAGACAGCTCGCACCACAGACGCTGCTACTCGTCACCGGTTCGATTAATTTTGGTCTTGTATTTGTCGAGATGGTTATCCCGCCATCCGTCGGTATCCATTGGGAAATCCTAGGCTTAGTCACCTTTCAAGACACCCACGGGAAAAAGGCAGTAGCATATTCTTACGTCCATATCACACGGCAAACAATGAACCCTCACCATGCGTTATTTACACACTTTTTTAATATTCATTGCTCCGCTCCACCTTACCGGTTAGTTTATGTAAGTCGAAGGGATACAACTATGTTATAGTTGTCGAGGTTTTCTTACGTACCATCATACGTCCATCAATTGCACCTGTACCAACCAATCAAATAATGAATATTACATTTTAACCATACAAAAATCTACATTATTAACACTAACGTTCACGTACTTACGTAAATAAAATATGAGTTACAAGCGTTTCTAAATATTTACGAGCAGGGTGAGACCCGGCTTTGATGTACGAGTCCTCTTTAAGATGCTTTTCAGTGAGTTGAATGATGTCGGAGTATTCAAAGGCTTAGCGTAAAGCGCGATGGTGGTAAGTTTGAATGTAGAATGAACATTCGCCCTCAAATATTATAAAACTCGACGTCACGCTCTTTATCCTTCCGAACGCGTACATTTATTTTCATTTAAAAATGCGAGTCATGCTTTTCATTTCGGTTTTTCCTAAGAACAAAGCATTTACAGTAAGACTCTAACAGCTTATATACGTACTATTCGCGGATAAATGCCTACTGTTATATTTAAGAGAAAGCAGCTAGGCAGAGTTCGTCGCACTGCCAGTGCGGATTGGTCTCTCGAAAATTATTTAATGTTTAAATTTTCTCACGATAATTTCCTTAACCAGATAGCCCGAGCTATATGTTTTGAAAAAAAATTGTGAATCTTTTTTCAGGTTTTTGCGTTAGTCGTCACAGACGACACCTACTGCACCACGGTTGCAGATTTCCTTACCTCGCACCTATTCAATATGATGATATGCCTATTTTTAAGTTTATTTTAGACTATATTTGTTAGATATCTTAACCGACTTCGAAAAACTCAAACAAATTTCGAGGTCAAAAAGAGGGCATAAAGCGCAGTAAGCCCATTGACATTCCGCAATAGCATCGACCTCGTAACATCGATTTTCACTCATCATTTAACCTCCACAGAAGGTCGTAACAATAAAACAAAAGGTGTAGGGTTGTTAGTAGAATAATTTAGTTTAGATAGTTTTCATCACGTCTTCGTCTTCTGGTTATAAAACCAAAAGTTTTCAGCTGTGAAATATTACAGAGCGCGTCACATAGAGGTCAGAGACTCGTAACTCTCTGAACTCTATGTGACGCGCAATATATGATAACATCGGAAGCGTCGCAGTGTATGACAATCTTGGGAAATGTTTCAAGCCCTGGAGTAAGTGCTCCTTTGACCGTTAATTAGCCACGTAAGTTAATCAAGGATAGCGCATCGATAACTTATATTTAGTTACCCAAAAAAATCATTTACTATCATAATAATTAATGTAAATATAATAAATAGATACCTATAAATAACTATAATGACACTGTTAACATGGCCTCACGATTTTTCGTACAAACTTTCAAGTCCTTAAACGGAAAACGTGCAAAGTTTTATTAAAATCTGTTTATTTAACTCGAAAATCGATTTCACTACCGAATATTCAGACCATTAATATATAATCAATCGTTTTACCACAACAAAACAAAACTTAAACAGCTGTTTTGTAATTAAACTTCCATTTATTTATTGACACACTTATGTTTAAACTATAAGTGCGATATAAAAAAAAATATACACATTATACTCAAAACAATTTAAAAATGTTTTCGATGCTAATTAGAAGAAAATTTATAACACACTCTCCATAAAATGTTACATCTCTTTAACTTATAACACAAATGCGTTCGTATTTTAACAGATGACAAAATTAACGATCAAGGGCGTATTTTCGTTAACACGTTTTTTGCTATATTTCAAAAATAAATTCCTGGAATTTAGAGTTTCAGACGCCTGGCTGACTCGATAAATAACGAAAGTCATTCGTCTTTTCAGTACCGGCCGGGACCTCCAGACGTCCTTCATTGCGCCCGAAGAGGCGAAAATGTTTCATACTTTGTGAAAGTACGCTGCAAACTTGACGATAAGGCTAGTAGGGATAGATTTTGCAATGTGTATTTTAAGCACACACAGATTATTAATACATAATGCGAGATTTATAAAATTAATATAATTGTATTTATTGAAAATTTAAGAGCCAAAAAATACGATACAATAATTATAGTGTGCACGAACCTATTCGACAGATGTGAATCGTACATAATACAGAACGCTTGGCTATCTGTCTGGGCCCTGTCGCAGTAGAGCTGTCAGACGCAGGTCTAAACAAGTCGAGTTCCTCTCAAGAAAGTTAATTCAAAGTCAGTTTCTATGTTCTCAAGTCAGACTTTTTATTTTGCAATTGTTTTGCGACTTGGTAACAACGCCTTATAGTTGATCAAATATAATTCAATTAATAATATTATGAAAAGAATGATTATTTTTTAGTTTATTTTGGTCATTGTTGTAGTAATATATTCTATGATCTCACAGTTACAAAGCTCCAACATAGCAGGGGGACACTGGCTATATTTTACTTTAAAATATGAAAGACCCACTAGTAATAAATCTACCTGAATGTAGCAGGGGCGGGATGTAATTGCAATTTTCGAACTGAACATAGGTAATACCTAGTTCAAAATAAAAAGGTCTAATATTTATTTTCAATATATTATATTACAAATAAAGTTATCTATGATTTACTGAAAAAATAAGCGTGACGTTGAATTTAGCTTAAAAAGTGTTTCAGCACTTCTTAAGTTAAATCATTCAAGACATGCATTCAAGACAATTACGTTGGTCATAAAATAGTGTATAAAGAAACCAAGAGCTGTGCTTCATTTGAGAATTTTCTGGTCTTATATGGAAATCGTGTTAAAACTCGTCACCACTTAAAAATCAGGTGTAGTGCACCAACCACACCTGGTCCATGAATGGCCCTGCTCCAGGGTTACGGAGAGTATAATTTTAGATTCATATTTCTTAATCAACATTTTCTTCTCGCATTTTCTCTTGAAATGTACAATTTTCGTTTTCCAGCTTTTGCTTTGAGAGCGACGTCAAGTACTGCAATTAGCTATGTAAATAGTGCAGGAGAGGTTGTTTCGACTAATGACTATCATTGTGTTAAATCACTTTTTGAAATAAACACACATTTCATTTCAAACAAGACAAACCTAATGCAGTAAGTATGAGGGGGTTATTAGAAAAATACCTGTACCTTTTTTGGTCTAAATTAGTAATATTAAAAATAACAAACATTATTTTTTGTTTTCTCCGAAGTCTCACATTTCTTTAAAATTAAAGGTTAAAGAAAATTTGGATGTTCTTAATTTTATTACTCTTATTTGGTGTGATCCCATTAATTCTAAATTTAGATTATAATTTTTTTGTTAAGTAACAAGTAGTAGAACTGTCAATAATCTTAATTAAATTGTAAGGGGATGTGAGAGAGGGGACGTGCCACATAATCAGTGGACCGGTAAGAAGTAATTGGAACATTTTATTGCAGGATCATAGGTTTTAGAGCACTTAAAATCTAAACCCATAGATTTTAAACCTAATTCTACAATTATAAAATCTTGATTTACAAATCAGTTATTCAATTAGAAATAAACTGTAGGAGTAACAACTTATTTTTATTTTACGCAATGCGAAAACAACTGGAAGATTTCTTTAAAACATTAAATAAAAGAGAAATATTACAGAAACTGTCAAAAACAAGCAAAGAAAATGTGGCGAATGAAAAAAATGTGCAAATGGCCATGTATTCGCAAAACATCTACAAAACAGTCACGTAATGTCGACCCGACGGTGAGAACTTTGCCACGCATACAAATATTACGATAATCGACGGTTTAAAAACAGAAATTGTATTTATAAATCGGTTATTATTAATGTATAACTTAGGATATTTTAAGTAAATTTACAATGAACCTTTGTTTTTAAACTACCACCGCTGCAGCATTTGCTGTCGGTGCACTTTGTTAGCTGACAATTCCGAGTATCTGTCGGATTTAAACAATTTGACCACCCATATCTGATCGTCGGTGTGATAAGTAAACATATAAATATGTTTATATAATTGTGTTGTATAGAAAGTCGCATCGTTAGCCTATGATAGTCTACTGGACAGGCCTCTCTGACGAAGCGATATCGCTGGCGGTATTCTAAGGAGGATTTGCGTTTAATCGCCACGCAGGACAAGCTTGTTCGCGACCGCAGTTTCGGAAACCTCGCACCCGTAGCGATGCTGCTCTTAACCGTCTCTCAATTTTAATAGGTGTTACAGATTTGCATCCAGAGATGAATTTCCATCAGGCGTTTCCTTCGAAGCCAATGGGAAGAGACGGGTGGCAAAACTTCTGAGACAGGCATTACACATTCACTATCTCATAATAACAATGTGAATAACATTGGTATTCAATTTTCATTTAATTCTTAAGTTTAACAAATTTCTTAAAAAAAAACACAAGTGGACTGTCCGTTTGTGTTTTTTAAGAAATTTACATCAAAGTAAATAGAAGACATTTAAAGTGTTTGAAAACCAAAGCTGTCATTTATCATCGAACTTTATAAATGTGCTAAAAGGAAATAAATGTTTCACAAGAAAATGTTTGCTAAACGACTCTTTTATGACTTTGTCGCGGTATTAATCAACAACAAAGTTTCGAGTTCGGTCGATATTTTATGAAAGTCAACTTTTGCCACGGTGTCAAATAAGCGGGGTAAATGGGCAACACTGTGGTCTAATGAGTTGGATACGTTAGCTTTTAAATGTCAGATTGAGTGAGAAACGCGCTTTCGAAACATTAATGCACGATTTATCTAGCAAAAACAGATACCAGTTCTGTGAGTTGTAGGAATATGTGGTAAATCGATCTCAGAATCATAGCCACTGAAGGTTCGTGCTACACATTTAAAAAAGATGAATCATCAGAATTTTTATTTTTTCAATAACACCAAAAATAATACCTTTTATCCTGGAACAACGAATTATTTAAATAAAGAACGCTATAAATATTTTTGGGATGTAACGGCAACTAATATCCGTATAATATATAGCGATTTCGTGGAATTTATGGATTTTATGGAAAAGTTGCAAAAGCGAACTTATAACGACTGACGAAGAAACATATAATATCATGCATTTAAAGTTCATTAATTCCTAAAAATAATAAATAATAGTTATACGATTATAATAAAGCACTTGGTAAATTTTCATAAACCAGACGTTTAACAACGAGATTCATAACCGAATTACTTTTTAAAAAAGTCACATACTACGAAACATTAGACGGAAACGAGTCCACGAAGTTTATTAATATTAAATTACTGCATTAACATTATTATGCGGGTAGTGACGGCACCTTCACAGGACACAAAGGTAAAATTATTTTAGTGCCCTAATGAGGGTCCACGAGGGAGGTCTCCGGAGGCTGCTGGTTGGGGCACAATCATGAAAAAGGGGACTCCAAGTCTAGCACACTTAGATTATTTCCTTTCCCCGTCTAACCGAGGGTGAAGAGTGGTGCGCTTTGTTCTGCCTACCCTTTATTGCAAAGAGGTCGTTGCTCTCAGTAATGTTATATTTTAGTCTCAACTAGTATAAGCAAATAACACTCAAGCTCCCTTTTTGTTTATTCACACTCCGGTATTTAAAAGGTAATATTTTTAATTAAATACTACCGAAAAACTGAGCCGGGCTAGCCTAGTGGTCAGATCGCTTGCTTTCATTTCAAAGAATGCGTGTGACCTGGGTTCGATGCCCAGTGCCGGCACAACTAGAACTTTCAATATCAATTTTCAGTACATTTACCATGTGCTCAGCGATGAAGGAAAACATCGTGAGAATGCATGTCTGAGAAATAATAAAAAAAATGTTATTTCGAGGATGTGTGAACTCCTCCAAACCGCACTTGAGCAGCGTGGTGGACCCTTTCCGTCCAATCTCTCAAAAAAATTGTGTGGAGACCTTTGACCAGCAGGGGGCATTTGGATGCTGATACTTTTACTACCGAATTAAATGGGCCAGCCCACTTCAGATGCGAATTGGTGCTAGAGGGGGAATTTATGTTGCAACGTTCTTCCTTCCCTACACTTTCGAGATCGAGTCGCAAGATTGTCTTGCAGAACTCTCCTTTCCTCTGCGACTCTGGCGAAGCCACACCACTGATACAACAATGGTGGGGCTGTTGCGATAAAGGAATGTTGCTATTACAAAGCGCCTATCCTCAGCGGCTGTAATGTGGTCGACAGCGGCTCAGCCCTGCCATGGCCCAAATGGTGGATCTTTTTTTTTATGGAAAAGGGGGCAAACCAGCAAGCGGTTCACCTAATGGGAAGTGATTACCGTCGCACACGTATATCTGCAGCACCAGACGTGATGAAGGTGCGTTGCCGGCCTTTGAGGGTATTTGGGAGATGTGAGGGATGATGAGGAGGGGGGAAGGGGGCCTCTAGTTACCTCACTAACCGAATGAAACGTAGAAGCAGAATATGCCTCTACTTCACGCCGGTATTCTGCGAGGCGGTGGTGCCAACCCTGTCGAGCCGGCCCATTCGAGCAGCACCCAAAGCCACCGCAGTCTACGCGTGGTAGAGCCAAGCGGCTCTACACGTGGATCATGGTTCCAGGAAGACGGGGCTGGTCTAAATACTACTACTCTATAAAGCTTTTTTCGCATTAGAACACTTTATTACGTTAATAACCATTATCATTACAATCCACTACATTTAAAAACTCAATAAACAAACCTAATGTTTATGAGGAAGTAGCATCGAGCAATAAAACGTTAATACATTTCTATGGTGAAACCAATAAATTCCTCAATTTCGTTTTAATGTAACTTCAGTTAGTTACAATACATTGACTACCATTTTCATTGCGATGAAATATATCATGAGATATTGCAAATTGTACGTTTAGTACAAAACTCACATAACGGACTACCGAAATACTACTGCTATAATGTACTGCTTAAGGAGCAAGGAACCGCCTGTAGTATTATTCAAGTAATATTTTATTAATAAATCTGGCTAAATAACTATTTGACAGCACCGTTCCTGATTTGTCTTGGTATACAACTCATTCACATCCGGCAACACACAGGATTGCTTCTCCAAAATAATAATTGAAGAGAAAAATAATTACAAGATTAATGCGACAGTGTTAGATATTAGAGAATTAAGGATAACAGTGTGCTAATCACTTGTGTGCTAAATATGGCTATGTCGGTTACTCCAGTTCTGCTGCAGCTATCACGGTTTAGATTGTTTCAGCAGAGAAACACGGTTCATTGCCCGCTGAGCAACTTTGGGAGGTTTGGTAGGAACTAGTTTAGATACCATTACTTTTACATAATCAATTAGTAGGCAGTCTCAAAGGGATTAAAATATTGTCCTTATTACGAAAATAAAACTACAGTTTTGTAACTATCTTGGAATATAACTTGAAATTAAAATAAATTAAATCACGTTATTTAATTGTGCCAATTGAATGAAAACGAAATAAAAGTATCTTTAATTAAAGAAGCAAACTTTATACAAAGTTAGGGGCGTGTCATATAATATCTCTTAGATCAAGTTCTCTATTATCACTGTGTTCATTGTTTACCGAGCACGGGCCCGGTGATGCCCCATATATACAAAGTGTCCAATTTGTTGGCGCTTCGGGAGTGTTTGTCAAACAACTGTTCACTGATGAGTCTAGCCCTGGACCGAAAACATTTATTGTTCTAAACGTTCGAAACGCCCCATGTTGCGGTAGGGCTGCCCTCGGGGGGAGAGCTTTGATCCGTTCCATTTGGAATGGTTGCGTAAATCTTCTTTAAATAACAAACAAATATATTTATTATACCGTGATTGAATCATCGACGGTTGCGAGTATACAACGAATCTTACGAATTGTTTGTTTTCACTTTAGTTTAAACTTGAATTTCATTGTTGTTGATTGAAATGTTACAAACGCGTGTATCATTTAAAACAGCAACTTATATCAGTTATTTATGTGACTATAGTTATTTTAGGAACGTTCACTTATTTATTTATATATTGAAATTTTATCTGCACACTAAACGTGAACTTAATCTCAAGACGCATTCTCCACCTGCCAACTATTGTGTTGAGCGGGGATATTATAGACGGAGAGTGCAATGGAGATTGTTGTTACAAAATCATAATATATATAAATTTCTTCTTCAATTTTCTTCGTTATGTAATATAACAAAAGAAACATCTGATCTTCCTTCTTCAATCGACGGCTTTCTAACATCTGGAACTTCTTCCGATCGTATCTCATTAATTAACTGGTATATGACGGAAGGTGGCAATAAGTGAGTGCCTCAGTGTAGGCTTTATACTGCCGGCACTATAACAGATGACATTACCGCATTCTGAATTACCGCCCTTGTAATCATCATCAAGTTAGGCAACAATAGACATCCCGTTACGGTTGGACTATACGCTAACGTAAACCTATATTTCAAAAGATTCTATGGCGTTTTTAATGTACAGGTCTTGCAGTGGCAATATATATTTAATATGGTAAAAAGGCTACCGAATGAAGCCGGAAAATGTCGAACTCTAATCCGGCAGACTAATAATGTGAAACAGAATCTTTAGTGCGATGGTATCGGCAGTCCGCTCACAAACCCAACTGCACTGCGTGGTGAATATTGGGAAAATCCTCTTTGCATCGCATGCCGACTTTTGTTTTGACTTTTGTCTGGCTGTTAAAGAAGAAATAAAATTGTTGTAAGAAAGATTTATTACATTTTAAAATTTATTTCATCTCAACACTTCATTAATTTAGGATAAAAAAAAGACAAGAAATCAAATTTCTAAGAGGAGGAGTACTATCACACCTTGTAGACACACTCGTAATAATTTCCTTTTCGCCATTTAATCTCGTAATGGAACTGACTCGTCGGAATGTAATGAATATTACATTATGACCCAAATGTGAATCTACGTAAAGCTGGCTACGATTTAATTCTACACTTTAGCGCATGACAATAAGACTCATATTTGCTTATATTTGTTACAATGCAGTAAGCAAGTTTTTTTTTATGCTGACAGAATATTTTTAATCACAATAGCCTAAAACAGCCAGCTGTGGTGACTTCAATATCAAATTCTTTTCTTTCTCATTAAGATTTTCCTATATTTTGTAAGGAAAGTTAGTGAATATTCATCTTTGTATGGTAATTTAGATATGACCTTCAAAATATGTTATACAGACAGAGACTGAAAGAGAGAAAAAGTATCGTCGCCTCTGGAACCTACCAGATCCAACCGATTACAGTAACTATTCAACGCAGCAATGTCACGAATTTGGCCAACGCTTTTGGACCAGTCCTCACTCAGGGCCAAGTAATTATTCAAATGTATAGTAAAATAAAGAAACAGCTAGCATATATACGTGCGTGTCTCGCTACAATACAAAGGCTCTCACTTAGGTGTGAGGAAATTAAAAACGAGAAAAGCCCGGCACGCTCATTTACGTTTGACGGACTTCGTAATAATTCTCAAAATATTTCTTACATCTGTAAGTTTCTTCGACCGTCTTTAGTGGTTAGAGGTACCTGACTACTGTGAGCCATCACTTCTGGATTTGAATACCAGCTAAAACCAATATCTGTCTAAAACACAAATTATTAAATTTCGAGTCTGGTTGTATCTGACGTTCTGTTCTGTCACAGGACATAGCCCTGTGGCCTGGCCCTTCCTATGATCTTATCGCTTTATTGTTACCCGGATATGGGAGGGTAAAAACGAGCGAACGCCTCTCGTGTACTTGCTCGTACACTTGTGGAACTATAATATCTCCTGTCCAGTTGAGAACTGCTGATATTATATAGAGGTTGTCGCCGTGGTCGAAATCGGCGATGGATGACATGATCGAGTTTTCTCACAATATACTACAATATACCTCTGAAATTTTTGATTGGAATTGAATTTAATAAATTTATGTTTCTTGATTATAATGATTAATTTCAGCAAATCGCAATGACCTCTGAACTTCTGCCATTTTATTTCATACAGATTCCATTTGATTATTATAATCTATTTAATCAATATGATTTACAACGGGATTTACTTTTTATGCATGAAAGTCTTCGCAATTAAATTTTTAAAAAATTACAAGTTACAACTAGCTGACGACACAAGATATTGTCCTTGGTCAGCAGATAACTAAACAATTATTTACAATATCCGCGCGCATAACCATTTAAATGTTTGGTTGTGTCATTGCCTCCACAACCCTTTCCCAACAAGTGTCTCAAAATTTAGAGTGCGAATTATAAATAACAATAAATTTAAGAACATTTTGTTTTAATAACAAATTCGTTATCCATAAATTCATTTATTTAATTTAAAACTGCAAATTATTTATGGACATTTTACCTAAACAGAAAGCGCCATTTGGAGCCCAATAAATACACTATCCATGTACGTTATGTCTGTAAAACGCTTACATGACGCAGGATAAAATCAGTCGGACGTACATACTTACCTCCCAGAAGTGTGTAATATATAATCATAACCAATATACACTTTTACAGGATGGCAGAATGATTAAGCCTTAAAAATATCCATAGCTTATGTTTAATCACACACGACGAAGATCTTAGAGCAGATTCTGACATAACTCATATCTTAAGATACCAGCGATATGGGACAGATATATTAAGGTATAAGCTCTGCGTTACTACTGTTATAAGATTACATTTAATGTTAGGGCAAGTACACTTTTAAAATATAATGAGATATAACATATTATGTTTCTATCTCCTCCGTTAGAGAAACATCTTTACGAAACGGTGTTAGGTTGTACAAAAATTATGACCTTGACTTATCAAGTGACATGTGAAATTTGTATTTCTTACATCAAAATAAATTATTTGATTTGATATTTTTTTTTTATGAAAAAATAGGCTTGCGTTTGACCTCAATCTTGCTCGATGGAAAGCGAAGATGAGGACTAGGATGGTACACGCTTGCCTAGATGTCTGTTCACTTTGGCCTTGATATATAGTATATGTATTAGTAAAATAAATGCTTGTTACAATATGTAATTATAATCATGAGTCCTGTTTGCTACTCTAGTTATCATACTAATTAATATTTTTAACAATAACAACTTCAACATTTATGTGATACATTTATTTTCTGAGATCCTTGTAATGATTAAATTCACTTCCATCACTCTAACCAGATTCTACCATTTTTCTATTTATAAGTCTGTTATAAAAATGCTTTCTCTTTTATAATAATAGGAAAAAGAAGTTTAACAGTCTTAACAAGAAGCTCCTCGTACTTATGCTTCAAGAGCTTTCGTACAAAGATAATATTAATTCTAAAGTTCAATTTCTATGTTCTCTGAAGAAATTATTTAATTCATATAAAACTACTAGGGAAAGAAAACTAAAATTCTTTCTATTTTCTCCTTCTAATTATGACTAAATAGAAATAAAATTTATTATATAAATGAAGAATAATTTGGTAAAAAAATTAGAAAAAGTTGTGTTTAACCTAGCATCTGCAATCTCTGCTTGGTATCCGGGATACCTGATACCCTCGTACTAGGTACCGTGGTACTTGGTACACTTGGTACAAAGCGAATATCACTCGTCGATAATACCACACGTCTTTGTCATTATTAAAATTGATTTTTAATACATCTAGTAATTACCTTGTAATGTTCGCCTCGTAGCCAGCAGGAGTTCTGCTATGGGCCTTGTGGTCGATTTCGCCCGGTCTTCTATCATTTTTTTCAAAACGTCCTTGAGCTGCGTTTCACGTTGTCTACCGCAGCATTGTCCGCCGCATACTTGCCCTGCGGAAAAAAATTGGTTACTCGCTGAGAAAATTCTTAAACTTATTTTAACACAACTAAGAATTATAATTTAATACATCGCGATGTAGGCTCGTAAGAAAATCTGCCATCTTAAAAAGCGCCAGACAGACAATACGCCAGTGTGAAGATGAAGTATTATCTCTAGTCCATCACAGTATACATGAAAGAACCAAACTGACAATAAATATAAATTAAATAAAAAAACTTACGACAGTATTGTACCCAATACCAACATTTTAATCGTTTCAACCCAGTTATGACAAAGTTACCCTTGGTAATCAAAAATCTGTTGTATAGGTATTTCAGTATCATCATCATAATCATAATCGTCATCATCATTACAGACTGTAATAAGTTCACTGCTGAATAAAGACTTCCCTCAAAGATTACAGCCAGCCTGTTCTGTGCCACTCGCATCTATCAGCCTCTCGCAACATTGTTCTTTTATTATTGACTGTAAATTAGTTACGGACATAAATCATAACAATGATGGTGAAGACAAACTTTTGAAGCAATAAAATCCTATATTATTTTGCTTCTTAACTACCTAGTTATATTTTTGAACCGTGGTAGAGCCAAGCGGCGGCTTTAGCTGCTGCTCGAATGGGCCTGCTCGACCGGATCAATACCACGACCTCGCAGAATACCGGCATGAAGTAGAGGCATCTTGTGCTTCTGCGTTTATTTCGGTGAGTGAGGTAACCGGAGGCCCACTCCCCTCCCCATTCTTCTCCTTATCCTCCTTCCCATCTCGCAAATACCCTTAAAGGCCGGCAACGCACCTGTAGCTCCTCTGGTGTTGCAGATACTACTGATATGTGGGCGACGGTAATCACTTACCATCAGGAATCTGTTGCTTGTTTGCCGCCTTTCCCAATAAAAAAAAAGTAATATAAAATGAATATGAATTATCTACGTTTGATATAATTAGGCCCAAAAAGGAACGAGAAAGGACGACATGTATACAGTAAAGAGATGTTCTACATTCATACATACAATTAATATAATATACTTAGGAAATAGACAATTTATAGAAGAGCGATTATTTTCAACGTAAGCACATAATAGTATTGCGGATTGCGAGGAACGTATCACCACTTAATGGAAGGTAAGAGCATAGAACGCCGAGCCACTCCTCTGCGGCTTACGGGTTAGGGGACACTCGGACAATACAATGTAATGTAAATTAAATTTAACGCTATGTGCACATGTGTATTGAGATGTAAGGAATATAATAGAGCTGAAAATTACGCAGAGCTTGCAAACATGTGCGGTAGACAAATCGATAATTGTATTTTACCAGTATTACCAAATACAATAAGTATTTGCTGAGTGTAGTATTCGATGTTAAGTATAGGGATTAGGTGTTAAGGGTGTATAACAACAACCATATCATCTTTTTTTTATGGTATACCTCACGTGCACGCGCTTGAAAATGATGGAAAATCTTGAAGGAATTCCACGAGAACCAAACAACAGATAATTCCAAGCTGGCTGTGCAACATTCGGAAAACAATATTTTATCTCGTCGTCCGGAATACCCTTTCAGTAATATATTCACGAAAATAGTGTTTCGGTAATAAATGTCTGATATTCAACTACGACGTGCCTACTGTCTTGTAAAGCCACTGACCGACGTAGAATTTTGGTCCCTCTGCCGAATAAGGCTTCTATAGTTTACCACACCCTATCACTTAGGACTACTAAGTCTAAAGCTTCCCTTTTATCTTGACCGGGAATTTAGCAAGTGACATATAAAGCTTTTTTAAAAGCTTGAGAGATGAAATGAGAATTGTTCGTTCATTACAGAATCATCTAAAGCAAAATTATGTACGTAATGAATATCTATTAATAATCTTTTAGTTTTGTATTTAGTATTTATTCCTAATTCTAGTTCTAGCTCGCCTTCTTATTCCTAATGATTCATTGACATCGTCATCATAACGTGTTTACTGGACTTTCAACTTGTGACGGAAATTACAGAAAATACCATTTTACTCTCTTCCTATATCCAAAGACTGCATGCCACAATTTGAAAGATAGAATAACTCAAGCAGCACGTTACGACATCTTATATGAGATGCGTTAACTGTAAAAGCGTATTCAATAATGAACTTAAAACCCTCTTTACAAATTTTATGTTATTTCAGACACAATTGTAAAAATGCTTTATGATAAATTAAATAAAATGTTAACCGTCCTTTCTTTTGACACGACTAATCGTAGCAATTTTGCTTTGAACATCCGCTTCGACTTTTCGCCATTCCGGGAAGAGATAGAACATGACCGGTGGGGAGCCTCGTCGCCGTGTACCTTCGGCTCATACGACACCGAAAATAGAGGCAGTTTTTCTTACAACTCTTGCAGCAATGTGGTATCTGAATCTAAAATACCTTATTTTTATTATTACGAAATGTACCTCACATTATATTTCTCTATATCTTAAAAATACAGGCAAAATTACAAAATATATGCAAAGATAGAGAGACACCTTCATAAAATACTGTACCATTCAAAATGCTGAAGATCACGGTAACCTTTGATATCATAATAATGTCCGAAGTCGTGAACTTAAAGATCATAATATAATAGGAGTGATAATGACAAAGGCGTTCGTAAATTAGGTAGCAGAGACTGCTCTGCCAACTGTGACAGGTGACAGTGATAAGGGTCTAGGGATCCCTGTTAACAGCAATCCACCCTCTAATTCAAGTGCGTAGGTACTTCTTCAGTTCTAAATTAAATTATTAACTGTTAATTAAATTATAAGCCTCTCATTAGTCAGTTACTAGCGAGCCACAATGGTTTCTCACGGACCGATTTATAATATCTTTTTAGGTAAAATTATTTTAAATTATTTTTCTACTACACATAACAACATATAAATTTCTATCCGAACCCCATTATATGGTAAGTCAAGGTTGTTTTTGACTTTGAAAAGAACAAGTACCAAATTTTCTTACGGATCCTAAGTTTTTTTTATTTGGGAATCAAACAGAGTTTACCAGAGCAGACCATCTTTCATGTTTGAAAAAGATTTTAAAATGAGTCCAGTAGTTTATATTCTGTATTTCTTTCTTTATTGTTTCGGTGTCCTACCAATATGATGACCAGACAATAAGAAATGGTAATTTTATTTCAAATAGTATTTATTAACTATGGTGTATCACATTACTCTCTCAGAATGAGGCCTATTCTCAGTAATAGGACGTACGTAAATTGTTAAGATTCATTATTGAGTTCAGTTTGTGTGTGTGTGTATGTCTGTGCGAATCTGAATACTGTACTGGAAATACTACTAAGCAATAAAACATAAACATAAGAATGTACGTCTTAAAAAAAAATATAATTTATTTCTTTTATGCATTTTGCACGATTTCCAAATCAAGGTAGGCCTGACGGTGATCTGCGAAGAATTGTTATTATACTTTTTGAAATCGAAGAATTTGTAAATTTCGCATCATGGAATGTCATCATCAGCATCAGCCGCCAAGACTATTCTGCGTGTACACATTTTCTTCATCTTCATTATCGCCTGATATTGAAAGTTCACTACTGGACCTATGCCTTTCCTACTCACGACGCTGGCTAACTATTGGTGAGTATAGGTAAAAGGAAGGAATATTGGAAGCTCATAGGAATAAGGGCGAGTGACTGTGATTCGAAGTCCGGTACTAATACCATTTAAATTGTTAATTGTAATTTTAAGTTCTTAATTTACCACGTGCTCGGTGGTGATGTAAAACATGATGAGGAAATGGGGAGGCATGAGCGGAGGTAGGCCTCCGGTTACCTCACTCACCGAACGAAACGCAGAGGCACATGATGCCTTTACTTCACGTCTGTATTCTGCGAGGTCGTTGTACCAACCAGGTCGAACCGACCTATTTGAGCAGCAGCAAAAGCCGCCGCTTGGGTCTACCACGTATTAAAATCTCAATCTCATGTCTTGCGATAACTGACGGATCGACGATTACGAAATAGACAGAGGTAACAAGCTGCAATTCGTAGCTGTATTTGGTAAAGTGATTGCCAATGCACCTATCAAGGGGATTACGTCAAATTCTCCGCATAGGAGAGACCTATCTAAGAAGACGATATAAAGGGCATATCGTGTGATTTTAAATAATTATTTCTTTCTTTTCATGTGGCCCACAAACATTTCTGAAAAACCCTTTAGATTAATAAGAGAAGAAAAAAAAACAAAGAAATTTCGCCAAATCTACACGAACATAAACTTATAATATAATGACAATACTTAAGTACCTATGTTAATAGCAGATAAAATACTTGTGAATATAGAATTATGACCGTGTGCCCGCGGGGATTCCCAGCGGCAACATCACAGGAACCATACGACTTTTCTCCAATGCCAGAGTTTTCATCCTTTGTGGTTTCACCCCAGAGGATGAATTTTTCAAGAATCCTTTCTTGGTGCTTGCCTACGTAATACTTATCTGCTAAGCTTATCTGCTAAGTTTCATGCTTATAGACCCACCTGTGTTATCTATCTATTAGTCAGTATTAGAGTTTTTAAGTAGAATAATAGATTACTATGCATATTTTACTAATTCACTGCACTCGTAAGATAACTAAATAAAAACGAAATTTGAAGTGTAGAAGAATGAATGTGAAGTATATCTATTTTTAGAGTTAAAATAGGAAAATACATTTTTCAACGTCAACATAGTAAAGCGTGTATTGTCGAGCGAATTTATTGCCTATTTCATCTGACTTATACAAAATTTTATTGCTGTGCTAAACTACAGTAGAAGTATTCTTCACAAGATTTTTTTTTTTTTTTTTTTTTATTATTCTTTATTGTACACATTATGAAAAAAAATTACAAGTTTAATAATATACAAAATAAATGCACAAAGGCGAGCTTAACCCTAAGCAGAGTTCTCTTCCAGCAAACCCATGAGGAAAGAGAAAACTATTATTATTATTCAAGTAGGTAGTTGTGTACTTAATTAACATAATAACTTAACTAACATAATTGGCAATGAGGAAAAAAAAACTATAACAAAGTAGCTGCCTGTAAGTGCCCACAGCGGGGCAATGACCTACACATATTATACAATATTACTAAATGTTTAAATATAATGTCTAAATATATATAAATATACACACATACAAACATATAAACACATATACTTACCAATATTACATTAAATATTTAATAGTAATTATTTTTGTGTTTGTATTTTATTTATATTTTTATATGTTTATGTTCATAGACGTGTCAGAAGAAAAGATAATAAAACACTGCAATAAAACAGCCGCAGGATATAGTACGTGATTAACCTGGGCACAGATTAATTATAATTGACCTGGGTTCGATTTCCAGTGCCGGATCCGCTAAAATTGTTAATAGCAATTTTAAGTGCTGAATTTATCACGTACTCGACCGTGAACGAAATCCCCAAAAAAAATATATATATTTTAAGAACATGTCAAATACCGGATCCAACATTCAATGGCTACTTTATATACCTACTAGCCATGTGGTGACGTAAAAGAAAATATACCACTCCGTCTCATTCCGTGAGTGATATAAACGTCTGCCCAATAAAATACTAGAAGAATCTTTGGGATTGCGGATTAACTGACGGAATAACTATTTAGAAAATTGTCAGACAGAAAATAGACACACGTGAAAAGCAGCAGCGTCTAAGATACGTAGTATCTGGCAAGGTGGAAGAAAATATCGTGAAGATAACTGCATATTTGAGAAATAAGTAAAATAAGTTATTTCGAGGGTATATGAAGACCGCCAACTCGCACTGGAGCAGCGAAGCGGACCCTTCCCAGCTCCGAAACCCTATCAAATAATGTGAGAAGGCCATTGCTCAGTAGTGGAGCCTTAACGGGATATTATTGTACGACTACACAGACGAATATGCTAGGTATGTATACTAAAGTACGTACGTAGTATTCAGTAAAAGTAGACGGGGTCGTCATATGGAACAGTGAGTCTGAGTCAATTCATTCACAACATAAGTATGTATACCTCACAAAGTAAACATTTACCACTAAAGTTTTTGTTTAATTAATAAAAATCTCAATACACCTGACCATTAATAAATATCTACAAGTTTGAAAAAACTCGTTAACACGCGCAATGTATATGAATTTTGGCACAACGTCGCTTTGGGAGCGTCGACCGTTTAGGTTCAAGGTTCTCATTTTACGCCTCTCTCACAGACTAGACATGACGGAGTCTGGCCGCTCGCCGTTCAGTTTCAGATAAAAAAAGGAAAAAATTGTATAATTGTCCAACTCGCCAGTCCATCTGCGACGGACATACGACAGCCCGGCCTGATGACTGATGTAATCACTGGATATAGAGTTATAGATTGAAGATAATTAATGTGCTTGCTATTACTTTGTATTAATATGCAACACATTGTTATACATTTGTGATGCTATTTGTATGTTATGTATTTAATAAACATTTTACACATAACATACAGAAACATTTTAAAGTCATAAAAATAACTAAACTTCAATTATACTGCTTTTAAATGCAAAAATAAAATTCTATTACTTTCCAAGAGCTGTAAAATTTTACAACTAACTACATAAAAAAACGTAAATTGCGTCAAACTGCTCCACATACTCGTACACACCTTGTGTAAAGTTGTAATTACCCGTTACTACATATGTATTAATCTTATGTTTAATACACACGTCTGTTAAATTATAGCAGACAAATGCTTTGAACGGCTGGTCTCAAGGCCGCCGTCCCAGACCACTGGTATACGGAGCCAGTTCGACGCCTGACTAACCTTGTATATTGTATAGGTTAAAGCACGAGCACGTAAATCTTAATTCACGTTAACAGCAACTATATTACAAGTTAACGGTATATCTATACAACTAGTGCTTCAATGAAGCGTACACCTACGCTAGAGTACGCTTACGTCAGAATAATAACGTCATTACCTACTATACAGGTAATAACTTGCTACTCTAGCACCCTCTTTTTAATAATATATGACCAGGAAATTACCACCTTTTTTACAACACACCTCAGCTCAGCAATTAATTGCGCTAACTATTTGATGGTAATATTTTTAAAACATGAATCGTTCTTATACAATAAATGTTACGCTGAAAGCGTTTGAGATTATTTTGGAGCCGGTAATAACACGTTGTGAAATTTGGGTTCCGCAAATTCAGATAGATTTTCTGTCATCAGTCGGTCGCAGCGCTTTGTGCACAATCAACGCTTTATGCTGAATGTCAGCCAGTATTTATTTACTTTTTGTGTGCATTTGCACTTTGCGTACTTTACGCAGAGCTACTCATGTTTCTGCTAGATAACAGGTGAGGTTATGCTAATTGTGGCAGAAAGTGCACACATGGAAATTTTGCCTTACATATTATGTTCAATTAAAATATACCAATTATTTATCATCATCAAGTCCGCTGCTAAACATAGGCCTCCGTCGGTCTTGAGCCACCTGTATCCTGCATAATGCAAAAGCGTATTGTTACCAAATAATTATATTTTTTTTTAAATGTGTTGTGAAACTAGGTACTAGAAGTATTTATAATTGTCTCTATATATATATATATATATATATATATATATATATATCATAGTAGAAAACTGTGCAAAACACCGAATAAAAATTGAATCAAAGTATAAAATGCTAACAAAACAATTGCTATTGTAAAATCGTATGTATTTTAAAAGGGTTCTGGAAACTACACTAAAAAAAACAACAAAATACATTAGTCATGTTATGTTCATTCACTATTCATCAGTTGAATACAACGCCAGTATTCAAGTTATTTGCATTTTTGTGAAAGGATATGTAAACAAAGTAAAAATCCATAATAATATTAGCATAACGTAGTTATCATGTCAAAAGCCTCAATAGTTACAATTAAAATAAAGATTAGTAAGCCTAATTAGCTACGGGCCGGCCCCTCATAGATCGCAGAATTGACAATCATTGAGGAGGAAGGGTTTTCGTCTGGCAACACCGTTCGATGGATTGACTTTGCGGGAGACTGACTAAAGTCTCGCAGCTTCGCAGAGATGGCGATATAACCACCTCGACTAATTCTAGTCTGAAAATAGAGAGAAGGGTGTGACGTCTGACATTCGAAGTTAGGTGCTGCGATGGCCATCTCGTTCTCGTCCCTATGGGAGATGGAATTTTCGAAATAAGGTGTATTATGCATATTTATACCAACATTCACGCCTGTCACCCATAGGAGACAAGGCCCTGTTCAGCGTAGACAAAAGAAGGCAGCGAACCACTTTTCTACTCTTCGGGAGATAAACATGACAGGTGACGAGCCGAGCCTCGTCGCCGGATTTGCTACCGGAGATATTATTCCGTGATTTTTAGCTCTCTTTAAAATTTACTCAAATCCACGTACTATTTAACACTAGTACTACGTAATAATATATCTATACATTATTTTAAGTGAATGAAAAGTAAAGCTTCTATTCCAGTACTCGTATTAAACACAAATAACAAGCCCAGTACAGAAAGTGTGTGTTTAGTCTCTCGACGGGAAAGTAAATATTGTGGAAAGTATTGTAAACTAAGTGCGAGTAGAACGTTGTTTGCGTATGACGTTTCTAACCACATTTAATCCTTATTTATCGTTCTCCATTAAAAAGAAACAAAACAAGTAATTTCTGACGCAGATGATCCGTTCACTCATCTTTTTAATGTATAGAACGTGATGACAATATTTTAACGCAAATTTTGTAGCATATTGCTTCTGTTTCTTATGAGGAATGAAAGAAAGAAAAACCGGCCATGTGCGAGTCGGACTCGAGCGCTGAATATTTCATACAACCATACCGTACAACATCTGCGTTATGTAATTTACTAAAAAATTTGGTAGTCTTTCATTAAGTTCCGGATCTTGAATGCGAGCCCTACTCACACTTAGCCAGTTGTGCCATTATTTGTAGTTTCACTTTAGCAAAAATAATAAAACTTGAAAAAAACACTTTTCTTGTATGTATTACTCAGTTTTACATTTTGTTCTTTGTTCGTTAGGATATCCGCCAGCTAAATATTACAGTTAGAAGATACTAGATAGATATATAGATATTGGTAGGATAGGATTATACAGTAATATGGTTCCGAATACAAATATACTAAAATTAACTGTGTACCACATAAAATAATGCGGTACCAAATGAGTCTCTAACTAGTAGTGAGTGATGCTGTAAGATTGCAGTGCTGGTTTTCAGAACCAAGTGACTAGTAATTACAGTGACTTCACCGACAAGCCCGTGCACGATTGCAAATCAAAATTATTATGACATGTACAAATTATTATAATTCCCATAAGATGCCATTCGTAACAAATAGTTTACTACTGACCTCAGCAGGATTTCTCTGTCGGCTCGTGGTGTGAGTTTTATCAAACATGCTGTATAATTAATTTGCATTAAATAACCCAAGGTCAGGTAATGGAATAATGCGAAAGTAAGATACGGAAGCGTCAGGGTACGATATTATTTTGTCGATAAAGTTTTTAACCTAGATCTCTAAGGCCTAGTGAACTATTACTACTTATAGCGCAAAGTTTTCTTTTTAGGAAAGAATGCAAACGTGTCAGCGGCTCACCTGATGGAAAATTATTATGACATGTACAAATTATTATAATTCCCATAAGATGCCATTCGTAACAAATAGTTTACTACTGACCTCAGCAGGATTTCTCTGTCGGCTCGTGGTGTGAGTTTTATCAAACATGCTGTATAATTAATTTGCATTAAATAACCCAAGGTCAGGTAATGGAATAATGCGAAAGTAAGATACGGAAGCGTCAGGGTACGATATTATTTTGTCGATAAAGTTTTTAACCTAGATCTCTAAGGCCTAGTGAACTATTACTACTTATAGCGCAAAGTTTTCTTTTTAGGAAAGAATGCAAACGTGTCAGCGGCTCACCTGATGGAAAATTATTATGACATGTACAAATTATTATAATTCCCATAAGATGCCATTCGTAACAAATAGTTTACTACTGACCTCAGCAGGATTTCTCTGTCGGCTCGTGGTGTGAGTTTTATCAAACATGCTGTATAATTAATTTGCATTAAATAAATGTCTTGAGTCAAAGTAACAAAAACTAAATAAATATATAGATATTCGTAGAACATGATGCTTAATTTAATGTCGTAACGTCTTATTCATCATATAACAAGTTCTGAAAGTATCTTAAATAATTTTTACTAAATATTACATATATTAAAAAAATATTCGCTTGGGCTCGTAACGTAGATTTTATTAACTCGGTGACCATTGCGAACGAAGACGTTACTATACTATCAGAAAAAAAAACACTGTTAAGCTTCATTCGTGAGAAATTCAATTTAAAAAATAATCTTGAGTAAGCCTCGACCGTAATTTAGTGCAGACATTTACGAGAATTGTCATTCTAAGTAAAGCAAAATAAATATAATGGGAGTATAAAGTACACGTACCAAACGATATAATACTAGGGGTTCCCGGCTTCAATTATACATGAATTTAACGTTTCTTATTCGAATTATACTAAAACAAATGGTTGATATGAACGTGATATTTAGATTACAATTATTGTAAAATATAAACACATAATGGTAGAAACAGACAACGGATTTCTATTTGACACGAGCGCAGCTGTCCAGGCTTCCGCAACCCACTTTTCACCTCTCCAGAAGATAGAGGCGGTGGCGAGGCTCGTCACCGGATTTGCACCACTTTTTCTTAGTCACCACTTACGACACCTGCGAGAAGTAAGAGGGTTCTAGATTTTTACGCCGCTACCACAATATATATTAAGTACATAATAATAATTCCTCTGGCATTGTTGCTTAGGGATCAGAGACCTGACTAACTATGTTCCGGGTTCGAAACCTTGTTAAAGTTTATTTTTGAGCTTGCCTGTTTGTCAGCTTATATTGTTTCTATGTTATAGTATATCCGTGAGTGAATAGTCTTTGAGTACCTTAACTGCCCCAAAACACACTCTGTTTTACCCAAGATTAGCTGGTAGAGAATGCCATACAGCATTAAACTCCCCTTTTGTACAGTTTTTTGGTGCAATAAAGATTAAAATAATAATAAATAATAATAGTAATCATCCCCAATTTTATCGCGCAAGCGTGATATTGAAATTCTCGTTTGGTTGCGATATATAGAAATACAAGTTAATTATATAAAAAAAAAACCGGACGGACGAACAGACGGAATAGGATTCGTAATAGAGCTTCGTAAGCAACCCTAAAAATTATAAAAATGTATAACATTCATTAATATGTATTATAAAGTAATAATAAATAAAACTGAATATTATGGTTATTCTCGTCGTTTTCGTCGCAGTACCACTTCCATTCGATGTCAAAAGAAATTACATTCATCAAAAGAAATAAAATATCTGGAAATGCAATAATGCAAGCTTTCGCGGGTGAATGATATTTATTTTATTGAAATAATTTTGAATAATAGGATGCAATATATTAACATTGTCTCCAAACGTCAACCTCACCCGCACGCCGAGCATCCTGTATAGACCTGTATTACATTATCAGATATCCTAAACCTTTAATTTTGCTTAATTTATTGCATGTTGTAACATATGATCATATTTTTGTTTAATCGGGTAATCAGCGTTTCGTTTAATTTCTTTCAGTATTCATTGAATTCAGAATTATGTAAGCATCACATTAAAGATTTTTTTATTCGTAGTAAAATTGCATGGAAAATATTGCTACGTCAATAAATAACAAAAATTCTTTCCCGACCCGGGCATAGTACTCGTAAGTACAAAATGAATAAATAGCAACGAGGCGTTCTCGACGCCTAAACAGAAACCCGCAATTATGACTACGAGGGTTGAGCAAAAACATTGCATGCGTGTTGAATAAACATGACGAATGACGCTAGTCTATAATTAAGAAAACGCAAAGTGAATTTGAACTGCAAGAATTCTTTCTAATCCTATCCAAATCCAATCTGTATTTACTTTTAACCCTTAACGTGACATAATAATAGAATTTGTATTGTTGCATGCTTTTACTTATAGTAAAAATATTTTATTCAAATATTATTTAGACGTGGGGATTTGGCGAACCCACACAACGATGCAATTGACCGGTACGCAGTAAAATATCCAATCGATATAATACTGAGGTATTCCTTTAATCCTTTGTGCATAGACGCCAAAACGCACCACCTGAACGAACATGGACAGGACGCCCATGGGCCGTGTTCCCGACGTCCATTGAATGTGGCACGGGTGCGAAGAATTTGTGGGAGCAAACTTGGCGACGACGCTTGCCCCATGTCACGTGCCACATGTGTCGGAGCGGCGAAAAGTGGGTTCCAAATGCCCGTTTGGCTAGACTGTGCTTACTAGTATTATCTCTGTATACCCCACATTACATAATTTTTCATCAAAAACTAAAATCCAAATTTATATTATGAAAGTTTATAGGGTGTTTATATTAATAAGCAGAATTTAGGCCAAGACTAAAGCCCCTGTTAAAGTCCAATCAGACACAGTGACTGAGTGAACTAACTGCAAAAAAACAATTTTAATAAGGCCCTATAAAAATAAGAATAATATAAAAATAATTAATGTACGATACATTTATTATTTTTATATCATGGTATATAAAAAAGTGGTTCCGGAAGAATTTTCGCTCTCGATCTTCGCGAGTGTGACGTAAGAAGCGACTAAGCGATAAGCTTTGAAAGTCCAATGACAGCCGACAGATGGCGGGATAACCATCTCGAAAAATACCAGACCAAAATTAAACAGACCGGGCGGCACAGGCATCAGCGTCTTAGGTGTCTGGTTCATGTATGGCAAATCCTTCTTATGGGAGAGCTTATGTCCTACAGTGGACTTTTAGGCTGTTAAGGTTAAAGTAATCGTCCGTTTTTTTTTTGAAAATTTGCACACATTCAATCACTTTTAAAGGCATTTAATATAAATAAGGGTTAAACTTGTTTGCAATTTCTATATTTTATCGATATAAAAACTTTATAGCACAACGGTACATCATGTTAGCAATATATAAAAGCAGTTTGGTTAATAGATTGTTGTTAATGAACAGCCGGGCGAGCTTTATTGCCGTCTTACTTAAGATTAACGACTTGTGGATGCCTCTTGTGTAGTTAAATAACTTTAAAGGACGGCATACAGTGATAAAAAATTGTCTATCTGTAAAGTCAGTCTTCTTATTATCTATCAGCTAGTATTAGCCCACAGCTGGACATAGGTTTACCTATTAAAACGTCAACGAAGCCTGGCATAGCGTGGATGAAAGATTTGCTCCTGACTATACAATTCCCTACCAGGTAGACTCCTTCCCTGCTACTTCTCTTACCCATTTCTGCCGCCAATCAGTTGTGTCACTATTGTTATGTTCCGGTTTAAAAGGCATAGACAGTATAATTACACAGTATAATGAGGCATTCGTTCTTAGCTCTGAGGGGTGACAACGCATTTGTAATTTTGTTCGATTGAAATTGTTTGCAGGTATCCATGGGTTACAGTGGCCACCTATCTTCAGGTAGACTGTTAGCTCGTTTGTCAACCCAATACATTAAAAAAAACGAAAACGCCCGCTCAGCAAACACGTATTAAACAAGAATAGGCACGAAAATCGGATAAAAGAGCATTACAACGATCTTGCACAGGTGAAACGACTACCGCCGCCAAGAGCGTTACACACGCTAGGCTTTACAATCCGTATTTTCATAGCTAGCTTGCGACCGCACCTTCGTCAATTTCGAAATTGCAATGCGGCACTGATTCGACCGCGCGCTGCATCGCATTTAATAGCTGCATAATTCCTAGTACCACAAGAGGACTGTAATAATATTTACTAATGACATTTAGTATCTCTTCCGTTTGAATCTAAAAAGGAAGAATATTTAATTTATTGCGATGCTCTAAGACATTTATTACATCTCTTGTGTTCATTTTATTGTACTGGAAACGTGAAATATAACCAAACACAATATGAACATAATACTTAACAATATAAAAAAAATCAAATCGAATTATAAATTTCATAAACGTTTCAAGATAGTGCTTAGGCGGAACATGTTCGAGTGATGATTTTGTAAAATTACATTTTAATTTTCTTAGAATTGAATTAATCTTTTTAAATTCAATTGTAATTTTAGGGCCACCTCTACGAAGCAATCGTAACGAACAAATTTACAAATACTGGACCAGAATAGATCAATGTGCTTGTACGAGGAATATCAATTGTGAAAGTTTTAACATACAAAATACCTTCACCTAAACTATGTTATAGTCGTCACGTCACGTTTATAGCCGGTTAAATGTGGGTGATTTGTAATTGATTCGGCTAATAAAGAGGCGCCTACACGGCAGCTAGTCTTCGTTTTATCGACTTTTAGGGCGTTTACATATTAATGGTATGCGTTGCTCATTAACAGCTACCTCTAATATTCATCACCTATAAGATTAACACCCACACCTTTAATTCTATCGAAAATATGAAACTGTTGATTTCGAAATCTCTGGGCATTATGCATGACAATTAAAGAACGTATGCCTATTAAAAAAGCGTTTTAACGATTTTAAAAATACCGAAAAATCATATTCTTGTAGTGTGTAAAATCGGTGATAAAAGTGTACAGTTATTAGCGTAACTGTGTACAGTCAACGATATTATTTTATTGGGTAAGACACTTCTATCTATATACTAATTTCGTGGCGTGGAATTGGGTAGTAGTCCAACTTGAAAATCAAAACATGAAAATTTTGATCAAGAACTAAAATTTCAGTTTAAAAAATTTCGAGTAATCCACGAAGAGGAATACGAAGAATAAGTTTCAATAAATGATGAGCAAATAGGGACAAAAATATTTATTTCCATATTATGTATAAATGAAAACAGAAGTTTACATTTAAGAGTATTTAATTAAGTTGGCTTAAATTTTTACACAAAAAGGACATATATTACAACAGTGTACCCTACTTTTCCTGACAACGTTTAAAATTATTTATATCCTATGGGATGATATGTGAGGTATCCTTAAGTCAACGACTACATTCTTTATTCAAACTCTTAGTAAAGAGTAAAACCTTTTCCTACTTCGAACGTTAATCCTGTAAGAAATAGTTTTTTTTAGTGGCCTTCTACAAGGATAATTAATTCTTAATTTACTTTCCGAAAGCCCTGTGACACTTATATACACAGTATTAGATATATAGATTATATCCAACAAATTGTATGGTACCGTGATAATAAACACTATTGGAGTTTCAATCCCACAATGCTTATTTAATTATACGTAAGTATGCCCACGAAGCCATTGTGTTTAGGGACTGTAAACCTAAAATAGGCACAAATTGCAATGTAACCACCTTAGACTTCAACGCCTTATATGAGTGTGTCATTTACATCAGCAGGGTTGTCAAAATTTCAAAATGACTGAAAATTATCAGAGAGATTTGCATATAATGTACATTCTTATCAATATATACAGATATAAGACTTAAATGAAAATTACACACACTTAAAAAAAATTGCACAAATTGCAAAAAGGTTTTAAAAATTGTGCGATTTAAAAAAATAAATGAATGAAAAACTATACAGGCGAAAATCGGGTTGCGAATATCCGTTTGACTACGCTGAGTCAAACAAACGCCAAATAGAAATCCATAGTCGCTGCTTACCCCTAAAAGGGTGAGCAAGAGTGTTTGAATGATTATGTATATATATTGTATACATACATAAACTCTCACGTATGTCCCATCCCCCAAAGTAGGCAGAGACTACGGCCTTCCACATGGCACGATGCTGACACACTTCTCTTGCCTGTTTTACATCCATACATCTACGCATTCGTGTTCGTCGATTACTCGTCGTACTGTTAGTTCGACCCATCTTCAATATACATTTCATCAAAAGAACCAAGCACCACAGTACGTTGATAGAATACGACAACTGACAACCCTACATGGTAATGCATGCAGGTGCCACTTGCACTAGAGTAGTACCGTACCTGGCGGCACAGCATTAGCATTAGATTCTGGCTTTGCGCATGTGTCCTTGCAAATCCAATCATGGCATAAAGCACGTATTAAGGTATATAAACAAAAAATTATAGAAATATTTAAAAAGTTTAATTGCGTTTTGTAATTTTTTATGATACTACAATAACGTAGAAACGTAACGTGGGAAATAAAATATTTTATTTCAGTTTTGGATGAAAAATGTGTAGTAATCATACTAATTCAGTCATTAATTTTAGATAATTTACTGATTACTATTTAGAGAATTCATTACTATTCGACTCGTATGGCTTAGTAGTTTATATATTTAACTGTTCAGGGATGGGTCCTGGGTTCAAATCCCACCCGGATCAATATTGGTGCTACTTACAAATTAGTGGTTTTCGGGTCTGTTGGTAATCTATTGTGTAGTGTCTCATCTCTCTGACGCCGTATCTGTCCCTTTCTGCGATCTTATCGCTAAAGCGTTACATCGAACACAGTAAGGTTAACGAGTAAGTGCTTTTGTTACTGCGCGCACACATGCGGCACTATAATATATGCAGTGCAACTAAACGATCTTGATAGTTGTCGACGCAAAATCGGCCTGAGACATCATCATCATTGAGATTAAAGGTTGGAGCTATCTTTTGTTTCGTATTTATAGTGTTGTTTAACACTCATGCAAATGCCACGTTGCTATCGTGAATATAAACTGCAAAAAGGACGCGCTAAAGCATTAAAATTGCAGTCTAAAAACAAGCGTATATCGTTCCTGTTTTTAAAGGTGTACAGAACACGAGTTGCTCTTTTATTATGCGTTCGTACAACCATTAATTGCGTGATTCTTTATACAAGAAGCGCAAAGCAAGCTTGTGCCTTTGTCGGTGTCCCGTTTGATTTTTTCTGTTTTTAATAGTTCTTTAAATTATCAAAATTGCATTGCACTGTTTGCAGATATTTATTTTTTGTAATATGCATTTTGATGTGTGGCATTGGCGTAGGAATGCTCTTACGTGGGTGTCGTAAGAGACAACTACGGGCGAAGCCTTAAAAATCTCAAGGCAGTACCAGAAGATGCCCGATTCGACGAGGCTCGCCCCCCGTCATGCTCTGTTTGTTACGGAAGCTCGTGGCTACGAGTGACTGGTGTAAATGGTTTTAATTATATTCAATGACATACGGCGGTTCTAAGTTAACACATAAACGTACCAATTTACTTAAATGTGAAACAGTTAACTTTCAATGTAAAAATCGAATAATGAGATGAATGAAATACATCTTCCATAATGGAGTTCATTTGAGCTTAAAAATAAAACAATACGTTTTAAAACACAGACAGTTTTTTTCTACTTTCAAAAGTATTACCAGTAAAGAGAACAATGCCAAAAATGTATTGAAAATAAAAACCATTTTATACGTCATATTTATTAAACAAACGCCAGATTAAATTTCCGATGCACGAGGTAAATTAGTGACGTGATTCATGCGGGACTACAGACCCGTAGCGCATTGCAGTATTCATTTTCAACATAAAAATGAAGCCCTCAGCGAAAGAATTCATGATGCGTTATTTATAAGTATCATATCAAATAACCCTTTGACAACATATTACACGTTTACTTTGCCGCAACCCGAGCCCCATCCTCGGGACATCGCGTGTCGATGCACGTAAAAAAATACGCATATGCAATTTTTTTTCGTAAAAGCAAACCGGTTTGTATTAGTGATGTAACGTTACGTAAAATATTATTCCAATTTAAATAAAATCTGGTACATCCATAGATAAAATTAAAAATCAATTCAATAGCTTAAATGCTTCAAAGCATTTTTAAATTGATATTCGTAACAAATAAGTATAGTCAACTTTTAACCAAAAAACATTTTGAAATATAATTACATCATAATTTTGTTTTATAAAAATTTATTCTTTTTTTGTTTTAACATTTTTCGAAGGTTTTCTTTATATGCAATATAAAATACTTCCTCCTGAAACGCAAACAGGTCATTGGTAGGCACTTTTCACAAAATATTAGCTGACGAATACTATTCACTATTTCGCTTAACCCTTCATTTAATTAATAAAATTAATAACAAAAACGTTCGCCAAGACAGTTTTCAGCTGTACAGCGATTTTAGTTAATACGCGTACCGTAAAAGTAGATTTCTCGGATGTCCGTACACTGCGTAATGGGACACAGCTTTGCGAAATACATGAGGAATTTAACAAGGAATCGTTTACTCAGCCATTTCAAAGTAATACGCACAAAATAACAAACACGTAGTGCTTATTATTTATTAATTTTTTTGTTGTCTCAAATCACACTTTGTCACATGTGAATAGAATATTTAGATTTTTAATAACGTAAATAATAGATAAATAACGGCGTATGCGTACAACCTGCACTAGAGGGCCCAGATTCTCATCGCTTTCGAACCCCTCTCAAAGACCAGAGAAGGCCTGTGCCCAGCAGCTCGACTATAAATGATGTTACTTCCCAGGTGACTAAAGGATATATGCGACTTCGTGCGGGGACAACAAGGGAGAAATTCTACAAACAGGCAAATCTCGAAGGATATACTCGGATGAAGTGTTGTCGGTCACTAACCCGATAGTGGCGGCGCTGGGTAATTATACCCTCGCGCGAGAAACCCCACTATATCAAAAGGCGCCCTAAAAATTCATTCACAACACACATACACACATACACTGACAAATCGCATGTCGCGTACAACACTCTCGTATTACGTTCGCTGGCAAACGCGAGGTCTCAGGTTCTCGGTCTGCACGAGATATGCTCGTGTGTAAGGTCGTTTTTGAAAGTTCGACTGATTTTCACCCTTATCGACCTAGAGCTGCTGCAAGCCCGCCTCCACTTTTTCGGAAGTAATTTTTAGGCCGCCAAGCCAACAGCATATCTCTCGTCGAGGGGTTTTTAGTCAGTCCGACACTTAATACCGATCCAGACATAACCTTTGCCCCTCGCTAAAAAAACGGTCACACTTAGAGCATCCCGTGTATTATGTATGTACAATAAATTGTGTCAGTAAGACCGATACAGTCTTCAGTGAGTTCAGAGCTGCTATGCTCCTTGGGATGAACAATGTGTGTGTTTTACTGATATCAGATTTTAGCTCACAACTCTGAAGGTGCGCTTATGACTGACGTAGTGGTTAAGCGTCTGGCTGCGAGTCGCTGGATTCGATTCCCGTACGGGACAATTATTATATTTGTATGGACTACAAATAATTGTTCCGAGTCTAGGTGTACGCTTGCGTGCATGGAAATGAAAATGGAAAAAGGTTTTAAATATTGAGCACAAATTCGTTACTCCATACTAATATGTAATTTATACTTATGATTGTTATCATTTGGTGAAATTTCATCATATTGACGATCATTATTATTTACGGCATCTTTGGGGTATTCAAAATCATTGAACTAAAGAAATAAAATGTCTTGTGAAACTAGTACAAGAGTTAATAATATTAATTGTACATACTAATAGTATAAATAAATGAAATTCCTCTGAAAAACCGATTTTAACAAAATATATTATGTAGTTATTATAGATCACTGGAGAATATCAGTGATAACATAGACTACCTTAATTCCGGAGAAAGCCGTGAGTAAATTTTCCACGCGGACGAAGTCACCGTAAAAAGTTAGTTTAAAGAAAATAAATAAAAATTAAACTACCTAATTTGAAGAGCTCTCGTTCGAAATGCCCATGACTCGAGTGAACTCGTTCTCAGTAATCACATTTCCAATACAATTAGCCGCTAATGTTTCGGCTAAGGGTGAGAAATGTGGGGTGCGGTAATGAGGTGGCAGGTTATCGATGTCCGATAGGACTAAGTAATGGGCGAGGATGAATCAAGGTCAGAGCTTTCTTACCTTCCACATTTATGCTTCCCTTAGATGTCTATTAAAGAAGACATTTTGATAAATGATTTCGCAATATTATTTTATGGCCTAATATTTTGTATTATATATATTTTATTGATGTATCTAATATATATAATGTAATAATATACACTACAGTACTTTAATTTCATAGTATGCGAGTGACTACGGTTCGATACCCAGTGGCATACCTTACATTATCTTACCAGTCTGTAATTAGTCGACTGCAGAACATAATGCTTTCACACAAGGAGGATTTACTATAATCGCCTCACTTGACAAGGGGACTGGCGCTCGGAGTACCAGACACCTCCAACCTTAGACGCTGCTGCCCGTCGTCGGTCTGTCTAATTTTGGTCTGGTATTTTTTCGGGATGGTTATCCTTCCATCTATTGGTAGGCACTCCGATTAACGACACCCACGGGAAGAAAAGAGTCGGCTGATTCTTACGCCGATACCAAGCGACCTGTGATAGGCACGACACAAAAATTGTTAAATTTTAAGGGCTGTATTTACCACGTGCTCGGCTGTAAATAAAAACGTCTTGAGGAAAGCAGCATGTCTCAGAAATAATAATAAATATTACTCGCATGCCGAGTCCACCCACCTGTAAATATGAGCATTTACAGGCTGTTTTTCTTCTACATTACTTTTTACAGTAAAACTAGTCTAAAATAGACTCATATTATTGTAATTCTAACATTATGTTTACCTTAAGAAAGCAAATGAATCATGAGTCCATGTTCGAATTCAAAATTCATACAACACATTGTTTGTTTCGAGATCCGGAACGGTGAGACAATGTGATGTATTCGAAACTTCATTTGATCCTTCCTCAATATACCTATTATTACATATTTATTAGATATAGTTACCTACATACGATATGGGAAAACGAAGATGAGTGCCCTCTAATTAAATATAACGTCTATAACAAGTTCCGGTTGTCATGTCTGCTAGCCGGTTGATGCCATCGCAATCTAAATTGGCCGGAAGGAAGATTGACAGAAATACAGATAAGAAATGTCTTATAACATAAAAAAAGCTTAGCAGCGTAAATAAAAAAAATATTTAACGTTGATATTGAATAGGCCTGTCGAAAATTTTAAAATGATTAGTCAAGAGTAATGAATCTCGTTATACAATCATAAGTATTGTCAAAATTACATTTATTCTATTTTTTTTGTCAGACAAAGATCTTTCGTTCAGTATTATAGGTTTCCTTTGTTCTTCAATCCCCTTCCATCAAAAGGATAGTTTGTTTGGAAAAGAGCCAAAATCGACCGGAGGGTGTCTGAAAAAATAGAAAGTACGGAAGCTTCCAATGATTAACCAAAACATTTTTAATCACTGCGTAAAGTACCAGTAAACAGAAACCAGTACAGTTTATTAAATTCTAAATATTTTCAAAGATAAGTATTAGATGCAAAAAAATAATACGAGTAGTAAATATTCCCTTCCGTTCCCCTTGTGACCACGTTTCGGGTACTATAAAGCACCCGAAACGTCGGGTTTAAAAGTAAACGCGACAAAATCCGTAAATAATAGATTCATTTCAAATGTGTCGAGTTCGGGTAAATACAAGAAAGTATTCCTCTTCTTTTTTTTCAGCCCGTTAATATTCCACTGCGGGATTCAACACAGTATCAGATACCTTGCCTTAGTCGAGTTTTTACCGTTCTCCTATACCATCCTCGACGAGGTGAATAGTGAAATGTAGTTTGAATTGAGATGCCAAACGAACTAACAGCCTACCTGATGATAAGTGGCTACTGAAGCCTATGGGCATCTGCAAACGGCTTATATCGAAATAGGTTACAGATATATTAAAAAAGCCTCTAAGCTTGTAATTATACTTGGTCAGTATACCTTTAATTAGATAATTAGATAATTAAGTTTTTCGTAAATATTCCGATCACTCATTGTGATAAAAAACACATTTTTTTATATAATAGTCAAATAATAGTCTAATGGAACCAATTTGATACAAGACTTATTGATAAACAGAAAAACCTTAAAAATATATAAATGGCTTAATAAAATAGCGATGAAAGTCGTGACATAAAATTTATATCGATATTTGATATTAAACTCTTCATCGTGCATGTATAGACAAATAATTTAATGGTTAAAAAAGTAGTAAAACTCCATTTATAAACAATAAATATCCTATTCCATAGTATTTTGACTTAACAGTGACCCGCCCACCTCTATCAAACCACAACAATAATAATATATCTAATTTATACATCAACAGAGAAACTTAACTAAAACACCTTTTTGGTATACGTCGTTGTATCAAAGAATATAGGGGTCTAAATTCCCCATTGCTATTAAAGAGGTCGTAAAAATTATTTAATTACTTGAAAGACAATAGGGAACGTGCTTAGACTCACTAAGCGATATAACATGAAATTAATAGGCGTATAATTTAGCCTATAAAGTTTTAATTTTACCGTTTACTGATCTGATGAAGAGATATTAATTTATAGCTTTTCTTACAACTTTACTGCATTTAACAGTGTTACAAAATAGTAGCGATATTATCAACTTAACTAACAACTAGAATCAGTAAAATCACGCAACAGTGGCGCAATTAAGAACTTGACCCTGACCTTAGGTTTAGCAGTTGTCATTATGTGGTTTGGTCATTGGCATTATGCTTTAGGGTCCATTTAGAATTGTTTTAAACTTTTTGTTAGATCACTAAAATCCTTTAAAGGCTTTCTTAGATCAATTCTGCTTGGGAAGGACGGTAGTCTAAAATAATAGCAAGTTTTCCAAATAATCAGATGCATCAAGTATTTCAGAAGCCCTTCTACCCCTAGCATTGTTTCACTAACGAGCTTTACGCTAGTCTCAGCCGAAACTATGACATACCAAATCCAGCTTTAATGGGTACATTTATAAAACTTAAAATGACTCGACATTAACTGAACTCCATGCTCTATTTAACTTCAATGCATTGTTGACGTCTTTTGGATATTCTAGACATCGCCTACGCCTAATTGGGGAACTGTTTATTTTCCGCTCGAACTGTACGCACAATGCAAAAATAGAAATACTAAAGAAAAATATTTTCTAATTATTTTGAGCGAGAAATTCAATTAATAATATTCAATTGCAATATTTTTAAAGCGTTTAAAGCTTTATCTCCTTATAATATAAAAAATCGGAATATAATTGCGTTTAAATACTTCAACACGTTGTCATGATCGAAATCAGCAAAAAGGACATGCTCATCGTCACCACACCATATACAACTGGGGACTTAAATTTGATGTTGATGTTATGATATCGCCTTCAATATCTTGTTATTAGAGTTGAAGTTGAAGTTTAAATTAAATCAAATTCTTTATACCCCTTTTCGATCTGTTCATTCTGTTCCTTACATAAATATCACTTGTATTTTTTTTTAATCCACCGTGTCGTAATGAGGATGACAGAGAAAAAACGGCGAAATAAACTCCGTAAGTATCCTAGTTTATGTAATTTTATTTAGTTTTTTAATGATACAATAAAACTTTTAAAAATTGCTTGGGAACGATTAACTTATTCCCGGGGCGTTTTTAACATCCACGTATTACAATTACATATTATTAAAAAAAGCCGTTCAAAATGTTTGAGTAACTATTTCAATGGAATGAAATAATTTATCTTTCAGTGTTTAAAACCTTTGTCTGCAATGATAGCACAAATGCGGTTAGTGCAGTACTCACATGTAAAACATGTGGGTGTTTATACGAGTTTTGTTCTACCGAACAGCTTAACAAAGGGAACTTCATCGAATATTATAGAACACGAGACTATAATTAACTGATCATAATTTACAGGCGTAGCCTAGTTGCTTGTCCCCACGATTTTGATCGCCAATCTATCCGCTGACAGCGTGGCAATTCTGTCAAATTCGAAGTCCCTAAGTATTTACGGGCTGCTGTCAAAAATGAATAAAGAAGTAGATTTTTACTACGATTTACCATTTACGAAGCGTAATCATTTTAAAAATATACCTCTGCATAATAGTATGAGAATGTGGCAGGTAATCGATTAAGCTACTGGATTTATACAATTTACTTTCTTTACTGTGAATGTTAAAATGGAACTTGATAAAAACTATCACGGTACGCCTTGAAATACAACTGAATTACGTGACCACACTCAATAGACAAAAGGAAAAAATATTATTGTAAAATACGCAATTAAATTGCAGCTATACCAAGACAAAGAAAATATAATACCTTTTCAAGCAATAATTACAAATAAAATTTTAATAATAATAAAACAGTGTTTTGTCCGTGGAATTATTGTATTTAAATAGTTATAATTTAGTAAATAATATAATTATAGACCGATAGTGGTATAATGGCATGATATGAATAATGGCGTGTCAAGTTATTCATTAATAAGATATCACACACTAAATTTCAGACTGATAAATCAAATCGAATAAAATACAATAACATGCTAAAGCCGAAGATACAGGTTGCCTTTTACATCGGCATTTCAAAGTGGGTGGGAGGGGGACTCGTGGATCGATCGCGACAGCCTCGTCTATGGGCTATAGCCGTACTGTTAAGTCATTATTTATGTATGTTTACTGGCGAAAGAATAACACTCTCACCCTGAACAATCCTTATTAATCCATCAAACAATCCTGAGGACTTGTTCATTTGTTATGCGTAATATCGTTAAGTTTATTTAATGTTTTTGCATTACATTTCTAAAGAAAAACGTAACTACTGTCGGACTTCCTTTCATTGCAGCCGGTCTAAATTTAGGAGATGGGAGGGATTACGGGAAAGGGGGGTAGACGAGTTGACCTCCGGTACCCCATTCCTCCAACGAAACGCAGAAGCACAGGATGATTTTAAATGACGCCGGTATTCTGCGAGGCCGTGGTGCTACTACTTCAGTCAAGTCGGCCCATTCGAGCAGTAGAGCTGCCGCTTGGCTTTACCACATAACATAACATGACTTTCTGTAGGCATTCTCTATCGATCATCCATCATGTGTAATGATTGGTGATATGAATTTTTTTTTCTCGATAACTAAATAAACCGGGGACAAATGAGTACTAAAAAAATTGGAACCAGCCAAAATTTATTTTAGTGGTATAGGTAAGTTTAAATTTAAGTACTGAGATTTACCAGAGGCACGGCACGAAAGAAATATTAAAATATTGCGAGAATAACTCTGAGAAATAAAAAAATATTGGGGACATTCCGGACAAGAAACGATTTTGCATACTTCTTCTTAATAATCATTAGCCTGTCAATAGTCCATTGCTGGACATGAGCATCTCCCAAAGGGAGGACAAGTCGTAATCGCCAAGCTTGGCGGGTTCGCGACATCAGTACCAATTACTTCTGCCCGTCATCCATGAGATAAGGCAAGGGAGCAAACTTTCTAAAGCTGCGACCACAGACCGTTATTTTTAATATTAGTCTTCATATCATCAGCCTATTTAAGTCCATTGCTGAACCCTTTATTCAGAAATCCCTCTCCAAGAAAGCGCCTTTTGGCCGAGTTTGCTACCAATTATTGTTTTCTGTACTTTTTTTGCAAAATAAAATATATTCATTGCCATGAATATTAATTAGTCGCCTTTTACGATTGTGTGAAAGAGTGTAGCGAATTCTTACGCCGCGGCCACACGGCGTTAGTTATTCAACGTTTATTTACATAAAGGGTATAAAAATCGCAAATACAAACAAATTGCAAGAAAGTTTCTTGTAAACAATTTGAGTTGACAAGAAGAAGTTAATGACATAACAAAAAAATTTAATTCGCTAAATATGTCTGTAATTGCGAGATAAATCATCGAGCAGATGCGTATTCCTTATACGGACCCCAGAGCTCTTACCGTGCGTGGTGTGATAAGCTCCCACTGCGCCGCCTTCCTTATTCTCACGCCTTTTTTGTTGCTACTGTATAGCAACTTAATTAGACCTCCGAGCATTAATATCTGTACGATGTAATTTTTTTATGGCTTTTTTTTTTGGAGGAATTATAGCATAATCAGATCAGTATTCGTTACCGCTAAACGGGTAATTACCTGAAATAGACAAAAACAGCGATTGTAATAAATGACATTGAGCATATAACAGAGAGCCGAGAAAAAGAAACCGCGGGTATGATTGATAGGAAAACTTATTTTCACATTTGCAATATTAATAGGATACTAGTAGAATGAAATTGGAATGCATTTTGTTGCAAAATTTACATGTAACGTACATATAACAGTTTAATAGACCGTGTGGAGATCAGGACCGCATACTGGCTAAATTTCTAAATCGGTATCGCCAGCACAGCACGCAGTACTTCGCTCCATCGGCGTATCGTTACCCCGCATTGATTTATTTCGAGAACATTCGCACATGAAACGCAGAAAACTCCGATATAGCTTAACGTTTACGTTCTCCATCGCTGTACAATTAGCAAATGCTTTGCGTTGAACTTTCCCGCCAACGGGCACTTTATTGCCTCCCTCTGCAGTGCAAGTATTGACAATGCAGCGATAAATTTCAAGGCTGCCAACTTTTGTTACGCAGCTACGTATTACATGTGGATGTGTTTAGCAGAAAACTTTGTTTTATTCTTTAGCAAAATGACAATAGGTTGGATTAATTACGAGATTTCTCATCATTAATATTCATAAAATATTCATTCATCAATAATTACAGCCAGCCCACTATTGTACTCTTCTCTCCCATAAACGGCTGAAGCTATGACTCTGACCCATTTACATCTGTCATATTGCCGTAGAACTAACGCGAATATTAAAATAATAACAAAACAGTCGAGTCTCAAATTATGTATTACGAGCGAACCTCGTCGACTTCGTTGGGATGTCTATAATATTAAAAATAGATGAGATATTACAGATAATGATTGAACTAAATGTATATGTGTCTATACCACATAAAATTTCGTCATGAAATGTTCTAAATGATGGTGAAAACTGCATTGAAATCCACTAAGAAGTTTAAAAGTTATAAACAAATACACAGAAAAACGTAGATTACGTCTTTATTCTATACTATTTAGAAATATGGAATTTAAAATAGCTTGTACCTATTAAATTACCCTCTATTATAAGGGTACTTCAATTTTTAGGAGCCAAATTGTAAGTGTTTGCATCGAAAAGTTTTTAAAATTCCAGGAGTGACATCCAACATAAGGTCGGTCCAACATAACATTCTTAATAATAACGAAAGCCTTGTAACATGAATGAATAACTTGTAACATGATCATTATGAATGAATAGGGAAAGATTTCCAAAGTGCTATTCTATACCGGAAAGACGATTGGCGTTTGTCTGCAAAATCTAAGCGAATAATAAATTTGTGTCCCTTTTTTATTCAATATTCGCTTAATGTTTGCGTCAATTCTTAAGTATGTGAAGGCTAAGATTGAATATAGTCTCATATTGTTTTAAACAATAAGACAACAGCGTCGTACATGTCCTTTTTTCAAATTTTCGAACAGCGGGCTGCACCGGCACCGGACCGCGCGCGCCGACTCATTCGACACAAGGCGGCGGCCTTTTTTTGATGATCGAACTTCGCGCAAAAAGTCCACCAAGCGATATAAAAGGCACGCGGATTAGTAAAGGAGCAATAAGAGACCAGATGACCGGCGAAGGAACGAGTTCCGTGCGTGAGAATGCACGTTAATGTATTCGACATAAAACACAATGATACTGTCGAAGCCGCACCCGTCTCGGCGCCGACGCCTCCGTTAACTTATGCGTCTTTACACATGTCACTTAGTTTTTGGTTGATGTCAATCTGAAATTTTACTGATGCGAAACCTGCCATCAAATGTATTACATGTAAGTTCTGTGGACCGGTTTTGTAGCGTGGTTTGTCGTCTACATTGCTGCATCAGATTAATAAACAACGAAACTTAACTTGGATTTGGATAAACATCTTTCTGTTTTTGCTAGAATTTTCGAGATTATTTCATTACTATGTACAATAGGGGTTAATTCATTTTGAAAGAAGCATAAACCGGTGCACGTATGTGGATCTGGTTTAGGTACATAAAACTTGCTACCTGCGTGGCGCAAAACACGGGTCTAAAATTGCTAATGATTCATAGTCCTATTCTACCACGAGTATCAAAGAAAATGTCGTGATGAAAACTTTATCTGACTACGAAAATAAATTCGACGACTGGTGAAGTCTGCCAATTTGCCCTAAAGCAACGAGGTGAAGATGAGCATCAAATTAGTAAAGGGGTACTGGACATTCATGCGTTACCTAATAATGATGAAGCTACTATTTATGTATCATCTACACTTTGTTTATAACCAGATTTAACGACCGCGTGTCTTGAGTCATCGTTAAATGTCCGCTGAGTCACACATGACCTTGATTCCTAGTCGAGGCCAACAATGCAACACGGTTTTCGGACCTGGTTGTAAGGGTTGTGTCTGACATAGAGTCTGACCCTTTCTCCGATATTATTGCATAAGCGAGGTAGCGAATAAGGAAGGGTGCTATGCCGTAAATATTTCAGTACAATTGTGTGTGAAGATATTCCTCGATAACCGTGCTATTTTTCACAATCGAAGACAGGGTTTCCTATATTATTATGTCTTGAGTATACGAAACCATGATAAAACATAACACTGTATGATTTTACATGAGATTCATGACACACAATTTTTGTGGAATTGTTTTGCGGCTCTGAAGAAAATAATATTTCCCTAACAATCGATATTATATATTTTCTACCTGTGACTTTTGGGCGACTAAGAAAAAAGACTTGACGATTTTATGGTGATCACCGATATCATGCTCAATGGAAAACCGTAATGGACCGAAAAGCAAAATGGTTTTGAAAGTAAGCAATACCCGATTATGGAAGTCGGGATGATGAGCTCAGCGCTTCAGCGTTATGATACTAATGTTTATCGATCGATTTTTCGACTGAGCATCGTCTGTTAGACAGCTGGGCACAAAGCGTCAAGCGACAGCTGAAGTTGAAAATTGTAGGAAGAATTAGTGTACAACCCCCATAACAACTCACATAAAAATACTATAGTTTTGTCTCCTTAATTCACATGGCAACGGCAGGAGTATTCTGTAGAACAAAAAAGATTATTTCGATATTACGAAACAATTGTGATGCAGCGTGCTTTAAGAAAGCGATCCAACAACAGCTGCACATGCCTCACCAATCGTACGTAACAAGAGCTCGGTTCGTTAAAGTCGCAGATTTTAAAATAAAACTCTCCGGTCCCGGAACAAAAAAGAAAACTCTTCAGCGATATAGCGTACACGCTTGACTTGGTATCGCAATGTCATTTCATCGATTTGCAATTGTGAAAAACTAAATCTATTGACATCTGTGATAGGTATTATTTCAGCTTGACAGTGTATATATCAACTTTTTACATTCACGGCACCTCGTAACTGCACCAATGTTTTATTTCAATTGTCACTGCGGACGAATTGCCCTATTTCAAGAGCGTACTCGTGTAATTTTTTCGATTAAATCTGAACTATTAGCTCTTAAAACGAGGTGTTATATTGTCTTCTTTAGCAATTTATTGTTATTGTAGTAATTAAAAAAGAAAAAAGAAACGTACTAATGAATGGTAATCACATTACAAACGAGGGTTGTCTTCCATTGATTGAGTTAAATTAGTTGTGATTGCGTATCGGGTTTCTCAGGGCGGCAACGGCCATTTTCAACGGGCTTTTGTCCTCCAGACAAAATGGCGACGGTCGTCATTGCGTATCACACGTCTGGATTATGGAAATTGATTGAATTGTACATAATTATTTATTAGTCATGGAAAAGAAAACATATAATAAAGAACTATTATTATTCCACCATTTATCAGAACTTTCAATTTAAGGTATTTCTGATACTGCTTTTAATCGACTTTTACAATACCAACTGGATTAGGAGCAGCAGATTATCTTCCACTACCATGCGATTTAGCTTTGTTATAATAAGTAACTTATAAAAATAGTTATGTACCACGTAAACATATTTACAACATACAGGCACTTTCCTTAAAGATCAAACCTTATTCGAAGACAAAACCTTTAATTCTTATTTTAAAATTTGTTTTAAAACAGCGCGATGTGTGCTGCTCTATACTCGCGATGGGATAACAAAAAGCTGAACAGTTAAATCAGCGCACATGGCAATTATTTACACGACGCGGCGCGTAGTTAAAAACAAACAGCCGACGATCATAATAATGGGTACGCGATTTGTTTTAACAGTCCAATTACGTATGCTAATAAAAGTCGATTAACGAATATTGATGCGAAAGATTATATTGATGATGTAAAAACACATGAACATGACGTGTGGCTCTGTGCACCCGTACTGAGATGTGGGGCCAACTAGCATCGGAATATAATATTTGACCGCACGTAAAATACCGGGTTTAAGCCTCCAGTTCTGCTTTGTTTTATTATCCGGCTCTGTACCGGGTTTGACCTTTGTGAACCGATCTGCAAAGCAGGGGCGGATTTAGTCCCGCAGAAGATAAACGTTTCTATGTGGCAGACCTAGTATCTGTAGCATGAATGGGTTGGCCCCACCGGGATAGGACCACACTTCATGTGAATACCAATATAATGTAACAGCATTAAGCTGCTGTGTGTCTCGCTTGGTGAGTGATAGCATCTGCATTTAAATTTCTCGTTGGGGATGGATGCAAATGTCTGTATATCTGAAAAAATAATGTAAAGTATATTTTCAGGAACATGTGAAAACGCCAATCCGCACCTAAACGGTACATAACTCTTTGTCTAGTAGTAAAAAGTTTACAATTTAATTTAAACGTTTCGTACTATGATTTTTTTGTCTTTTTGTATTCAACTTTGACATATCAACGCTGTAGGAGTCCCGCATCGCAAACTCTTATATTATAATAAAGGTACGCACTCCTGGTTATTCAAACGCGGTGTTGTATCCGAGCCTTACATTGAAAAACTTATATTGAAAAAGTTTTAATTGGTACATTAGTTACTGGATCACGGCTTTCGAATGATATCGATCATGGACGATGTTGAATATATATCTTAGTGCAGTAATAATCGAACTATATCAATTTTTATAAACTGATTGATATCTTTCAATGATTTTCTCAATTTAAGACATTTTTATGGACATAGCTAGGATAGTTTATTTTTGTTATTTCCACAGCGTAATATCTTATGGTGTTGTACTGTGGGGACATGCGACTGCTATTGAAACAATATTCGTTATATCGAAGAGGGCAATAAGAGCTATCTATAATCTTAATTCAAGAAAATCTCTTAGGAATAAATTTAAAGAAACAAATATTCTAACCTTAGCTTCGCAATACATATATGAAAGTTTTATGTATGTACATAAAAACATAAATACATTTAATAAGAATAGAGATATTCATAATGTAAATACTAGAAACGTTTCTACAACAAAATCCCAGCAAGTGCGCAAAGTCTTCCAGGAAGAACCCAGGATTCATTGAATTCATGCAACAAGAACTTGCTCATTAATAATTGTATGAGCTAAATCTTAACATGCAAATTCATGTCCAAAAGCTTTATTGAACCGTTCATTTCGACGCAACCTTCCAAATTCCTATAGAGTCTAAGATTCCAGTCAAGCATCGTTCACAGTAAAATATTCCTTGCTCTAAAGTGTTAAGGCCGGTGTTTGCTCGTGTTTGCCTTTTTGCGAGACGTCGGACGATTTTCAAATAGAACCAGAACTAATCAGGCAATGGCTTTGAGCATGCGAACGCTCGCTTGTATCCAGATTATTCCAAGTCTGCGAAAATGATTGCTTAGACCGAGTTAGCATGTATTTGCAGATTTTATCGTCCTAAGCTTTAAAAAAATTAGGTAAGATACTTATACTGTAAGATACTTTGTTAATTGTTTATATTTTTAATAATTAATGTAGTTCGTCGTATGATCTGGTAATTTAGTTTATTTATTTTTACTTATTTAATAATTTATGTACACACAAGTAAAACCGAATAAAAAGAAATTTGATAGAAAGAAATGGTCTGTACAAAGGTACAGCTTATTTCTTAAGAAATTTCTTCCAGCAGACCTGCGGCAGGAGAATAGCTAGTCAATGGTAGTTGCGCGCGTACAATACAAAAAAAACATAAATATATGCGAAACGTTCTAAATAAATCTACATACACCTACTAATACATAAATATCTACTTAAATAAATATATAAATATATAGATAAATACCCAAAATTAAATAAATATATACATAATAGAATAGTGCCATTAGTTCATACTGCCAATGGCATATAGTGGTCTTTGACTCTTTTCTTAAATACAGAAATAGTTTTGCAGTAACGTATATTTGGTGGGAGAGAATTCCACAATCTAACTGCATGCACAGAGAATGAGTGGGAATATGAAGCGCTTTTATGAGGAGGGAATTTAAGGAGGGATTTAAGATAGGTTCTGCAGGGAGTAAAAGATGACCGAGCGAAAGAGAATCGAAGAGAAAATTTATTTTATTCGGATAAAGAAACTTAATTTTGAAATATTTGTTTTTAATAACGAGAGATTCGTTAGATATAGCAATTCCTTTAAGAAGACACAAAGAAAAATTCTAGAATCTTGTGGCAATCTAGGAGTAAATCCGGCGGAGGCACGCCATTAGTAATGTTCTATTTCCCGAAAAGGAGAAAAGTGGGTTGTGGAAGTGGAGTCATAGAGATCCGTAATCTCTTCGTACAGTTGTTTACAGAGTTACAGTTTGTTTGAGGATTTAATGTGGGTTTTATTTTCATTGGTTACGTCATACAGACAAAGATGACATATTTTTTTTGTACCTTTATGATTCTAAATTTTGGCTATTGTTAACTTGGATGAAGTAGTGCTCATATAATTCCGAACGCTTTTGGCACTACATTCTATTGTATTATTAGTCAATGCCAGTTACGTAAGTATCAGAGCGCCCGCAGGTGATCATTACTCTCTACCAATTTTTAGTTCAATTCATTCTTTGCATTGGGAATAACCCATTTTACTGAAAACTATTTTTTCAAGTAGAAACAATATAAATAAGGTAATAATGCGAACCGATAAAATGGATGGTTTTACGCCTCGGAAGACCACAGATGGTAGGAATCGATTTGCAATTAAGGCCGATCGTACATTTAACTGCCTATTGCTTTTCTTCCTATTCATTAAAATGTTGCTAGCATCTGACTCCGCAGTTTCATTTGACTGTAGCTCTTTTTTTAAAAAAAAAACAATATAATTAACGCTTTATCGTTTCTGTTCTAAATCGTGCAGCTAATTACCTGCTTAATCGAAAAGCCTTATAGTTTAGAGACGTCTGAAACATTAAATTTTTATTTTCTGCGTGTCTCTACTAGGTGGTCGATTCCTTTTCTGTCTAAGAGTTGCCTAGGTAGGTCTTACGCATCTCTGCACCCAGAGAGCAGTGCAAGTACTGCTGTATTCCGATTTGAAAAGTATAGAGAGCCAGTATAATTACAGGAATTCCATCTTAGTCCTCAGGAGCCACATCGCATCTGTAACTTTCTGTGCTTAAAGTTGTTTGACGATATCGATGGGCTTGCAGATCATAGAATGTTAGCTCATTTTTCACCCCAAACTAATTTAAAACAAATCACAGAGATCGTCATACAAAGAGGTTATATATATTTTAGACCTTCAAGGAACGACATGCTCTACATAAAAGTTTTAGAATCGAGTGTGGATTTTATATTTATATCGCACATATGACTTTATAAGGCTAATTATTTATTCAGTATAAGATTACGTCTAAGCAGAATTCTCACGATGCCCACAAAATATATATTTTGTTTTTGCGCACAGAAAACGAGGATTAATTTTCTGTAAGACAGAAATCGAGGTCGGCTTTTGAATACCTTTTTATTTTTAATCCCGTCGTTCGTAAAATCGTTTCTAAGTGGTGATGCTGTAAATAAAGTTTTACATGTTACGTATTTTCATTTGGAATGATTCAAAATGGAGTATCGCAGCCCACTTTTTCCTCCCCAAATATCCTTAAAGACTATCAACGCACCTGCAGCTCCTCTGGTGTTGCAGATTTTCCTGATGGCAAGTGATTACTGTACTTACCATCAGGTGAGCCGTTTGCTTATTTGCCCCCTTACCCACAAAAAAATACAACACGATGAATGGAGAGCCGCTGCGATAAGTTTGCTCTCGGAGATTGCTTTGAACTTTTCAGGTTTTTTCTCTTAGCCACCTCTTACGATTCGCTGGAAGAAAAGAGGTAACAGATTCTGGCGCCGGTATAACACTGCGTAAACTTTTGTAACAGATCGATACATAATATGCATACAGTGAATCTAATAATTCAGCTTGATATTTACCATATAAATGCATTTGCATACAGACCTACACGAATCGTAAAAGGAAACTTAAAGCTTTTGCTACATTACATATTTCATACGGGAAGTGAAACGGACGCGTTTAGCTTCACAATACAAGCGCACTTTGCAGCTTAACGTTCGGCCAGTTGAACAATATTTCAGTTGAATATTTCGCAGAAATTGCCGCTTGGAATATTATCACAGTATATCAAAGCCTAGCTCGTTTGGGAGAGCAAAGTTGTCGCCTGCGCCGAGGTTGTAATGTTACATTAAATCTCTACGATATCTCTAAAGGTTAACCGTTAAACCGTTATAATCGCAAAGCTAAAATGGCCTTTATATTTTATGCGATCGCGTGAATTAACGTCAAAGTATTTACCAGCTGAGTGGTTAGAATTCAAGTTGAAAGCAACATATTAATGTTGCTCACACTGTTAGTTTACGGATCTATATGTCTAGAGATGAATAATCTCAGTCGTGTTACACCAAATACATAGCCAGTGAGTGACTCTGTGTAGCGTTTGTGGCGCTTATATTAAAATTTAAAAAAAGGTTAGTGAGTAAAGAAGCGCATTTGAAAATAATGTACTATAATAAGTAAGTATGTATATCCAATCATCAGCGCAAATACATACATATAAATATGTTACGAGGCGAAACACGTGTCACGTTTTCAGCGTAAACTGGGTGTGTATTGTCTAGTGTGGTGGTGGTTCTTACCCGTGTTCTGTGTGTTAATGCATGTGCGAGTGTGTTGAGGGGGGGGTTATTTAGAATTATTATCTCTTTGCATCTTAAGTCATCGTCATCATTAAATCGATACTTTCCTCAAGTTGTAATGCGCGAAAGCATCATAAATTAAATTAAGTGATAACTTTCTATTTCGCTTGAGGATATTTAGAATCATTTATGCAACGATCGCACATACAACCACAGTCTTTGTTATAATATTGTAACTGGTTTTCGAATTTATATAATAAAACACTAGGACTGAATTGAACTTTTTCGCACGAACAAAATTGTAATATATATAAACTAAATGTGAATGTGTTATACATAATATAAATCTTCTTAATGTTCTAAATGATGGTGAAAACCGGATTGAATTCCTTTTAGATGTTTATATGGAAATACGCAGAGAAACGCTGATTGCGACTTTGTTTTTTACTATTTATAGAAGATTTAGGAGTAAAAGCTCCGTATATTGCAATAATTCTATAAATATTCATGAATTGTTAAAACGTTGCATAATACAGAGGGGATGTACTCGATTTAAATTGGAAACTTTTAACTGTCTCGCTTGCTGTCCCTTGTTTTGTCACTGCACTCGAGAACTGGGTCAGTACTGCAAATGAGTAATTAATGCCACCGGAACGTACGTGACAAAACATGAAACGTAAATGTCGTTTTATTTTAAATTGTCATCAATTTTGCTGATGATGTCCGACTGCGTTTTTCCTTTGACAAACAGGAGCTGAAATAATTTCCATGTAATGGCCGTATCACAGAAAGAAATATAATACGTTTATTTGTTACGAAAACATTTGGCATTAAAGACGTATAAAATACATAGTACTAATCGGTACTTGAACTGTGTTCCGCCTTCGCCGCATAACCTCAGGGCTACGGGAACGCTATCGCACACATCCGCGACCCCAGTAGCACCAGTCACCCTAAACAGCCGTATCTCCGGAAAGGGCATTTCATTTCCCTCTACCTCCTGGCATAGCGCACTGGAACACGGACGCGCCTTCCTACTCGGCCTTCCACGTGGGCAACGGACCCCCACGTGTCCGCCACCTGGAGGCCACGGGGATCATGAGCATTAATGGTCGGAAGCACCACTTCTCGATCACGAAGATTAGGGAGAACGGCGTTTCTTACAAAAACGTAACGCAATACCAGAACTCCTCGCACAGAGAGCGGTGCGAAACAACTACGCAAACACTCCTCTCACAGTCCACCAACCCGTGTTTTTACTGGTATATTTTGGCAAGGTAGTGAAGAGAATTATTAACAGAAAAAAGTAAAACGAAATGAATTCAAGCAACAATTAAATTCAAAACGTTTTGAGAAAAATCGAAATTATTGATTATGTATTTGCAACTCTCGCGGTGAGCACAACAGATAAATACGAGTAATAAAATAAATTTTGTATCCTGTTCACTGCATAAGTTTGAGATCTTCCGATGCAGTTCCCCGGACATAACGGACGGTATAGCATAGTGCATCATGCACCGAATGCTTAATTACAAGATATCAATCGAATCTTTATGCATGCAAGCGATCGCGTTACAATGAATAAATAAAATCTAAAAAGACTACGATTTCCCTACGGCACGCCTTCTAGTACATACCAGTAAGGTTGCAAACGTCGAGGCGTAGTGGTTTTTCCAGTCTGCGATACTATATGGTTAACAATGTATGTACCCTGTGACTTCTGGGATTATTACGCCTGTCACAGATTTACATCTGACACTACTCAGTCTAGCCGAAAGGTCCATAGCAACGCACTTCGCGCCTCACCGGGAGATTGAGCGCGAAAGGACAGGCGCGGATACAAGGGGGGCAGAAGGGGAGCAATTGTCACCCATGTCACACTTGGAGACGAGTGCGACGACGTATTGGTTAATAATATTATCCATCGTAAAAACCTATTAGCTACATAGTTAAGTTCATTCATTATCATAACAGACCGGCATATGTACACTACTGAATTGAGACCTTGCCAATATATTGCCGTGAATAATTCTCTAACGTGGTAGAGCCAAGCGGCGGCTTTAGCTGCAGCTCGAATGGGCCGGCTCGACCGGGGTAGTACAACGGCCTCGCAGAATACCGACGTGAAGTAGAGGCATTTTGTGCTTCTGCATTTGGTTCGGTGAGTGAGGCAACCTAAGATTCACTACTCCCTTCCCAAACTCTTCTCCCCATCATCCCTCTCATACCCCAAATATCCTTTAAGGGCGGCAACGCACCTGCAGCTCCTCCGGTGTTGCAGATGTACGTGGGCGACGGTAATCACTTACCATCAGTTGAGCCGCTTGCTCGTTTGCCTCCTCACCCATAAAAAAAGTCCTGCTTTTAACCCAATATCGGATCCATCAAATTATTATGATGTAGTCATTCCATCTTTAAGTAGCAATGTTGTGACCACATAGCCACTGAAAAGCCTTTTTCCTTCGACTCGTTTCACTAGTGCATTCAGTTTTTTTTTTGCACTTTAATACTACTTTAATAAATTCACTATTGGCTAAAGCGTGTACGTAGCATGATACTCCCCGTCCGCCATTCAATAAAATCAAACCGAAATGTCATGTAGTGGTGGAGATCACCTCCATATGACTATATACTACATACCAACTATAAGCTTCCAAGAAATATTAGTCAGCTTTTGTTAAGGCATTATTGGGACACACACAAAAAAAAAATGAAATATCTATAATTGATACTAAAATCGAATCTTACTGTTACTTATTATAGAGATGAATTGTATTGAAATATATTCGAATTTACGAATACATTTTTTATTAAATTAACCCAAATTTTTTGTTTAATTCTTTTATATTTAATTTAAAATCTATTAGTGGGTAGGGCATAGACTGATTAACATGGCGCCACTGCGAAGGTGAAAGGTTTGACCATTTATAATGCTATGATAAAATTATTCAACAAATTAACGGTCTTTTGTCGATTTACATGATATCAATGGACGCAACTGGCCGTGGAAGGCAATAAATTATTTAACATTAATATTTTTTTTTAATATTCATTGTTGTATTTTACTTGATTTTTATGCCATTCTAAATTGATAAAACTAAGGTCATTAACATTTAAAATCAGTGTTTGTGTTAATGCCTTACTTGTTTAAGCTTTCATAATTAAAAAAAAAAACTATCGGCCATTGTTATGTCGTTCCTTTCAACGCGAACATCGTTACGATTCTATCACTAAATCTGACCAGATATTGTAAGGATAGTCAGCTACCAAATAAGAATAAAGTCCCAACTACCTCACTCCCTGAATATTTATGTTATTGACAGTTGTCATTGTTTACCATTTAGAAGGGACACGTAAAACTACTAAAGAATTGCAAATTTGTCGCAGGGTAACTAAATAAAAATAAAAAATAACCAAACGGCCCACTCACTCCCTCCCGCCATATATTCTTAATAGCCGGAAATGCCATATAACCGTGATGTAACCGGAGTCCCACTTCCCGCCCTCCCTTATTCTTCTCCCATCCCCAAATATCCCTTAAGGCCGACAACGCATCTGCAGCTCCTCTGTTGTTGTAGATGTACGTGGGTGTCGGTAATCACTTACCATCAGGTGAGTTGTATTACTGTTTGGCCCATTTACCATTTAAAAAATCAACTTCACCATTTTTACTAACTTTTGAAACTACGTATATTTATATACAAATACATAAATATATAAATGAGGTAAAACATATTTATATAACGTCAAACCCGATATCGAGAGAAATTATATGGTCATTAAAATTAATAAAACTCATCAGTAATAAAAATAATTTGGTACGAGTACGTCCCGAATGCCGCATCAATAATAGGACATTAATACAGTTCGATTTCGAGTAAGTAGTGGTAACGCGCACCCATTTGGAATATAAACACTAGTAACTAGTGGCGTGCAAGTGGCTCTAAACTCGCGTGTAAATACTCGCACATCTTGTGGCTACTTGTTGGCTTGTTTTAATTTAACACTTATCGAATGACAAACGATAGCTTATGATGAAAACCGTTATTCCCTTACTGGGTTATAGCCGTCCCTGTATATTGCTGTTTTATGGGTAATTCACTCTCTTTACACACGATCGACATGCAGCGATCCATTAACATTGACAATACTGCTAAGTTTATTGCGCTGTTCTAATAAGAACAGCATTACATGCTAATTGAATATCAGATGTATAAATTATATATATTTTTTTAATTACGTTGTTTAGTATCATATTGTTGTAAAAACTGAGGTTTTTAGCTCTAAATTCTCTTAGAAAAGAAAGCACTATTACTTTTTCGTAAATGTACAGTGTAAGGGAACATATTCCTGTTGCTGCAAAACATTAACTGTACCTGGTACTACCCTGGTGACCAACGAACGAGACTCAACTGATAGTAAAAAACCTAAATCCCACCGGTAGGTCATCTCTAGTGCGAGTGTACCGCCACTGCGCTCACGCCCGCCCAGCGTCGTGAGTATGGGTGAGTCTTCACACTTAAAACTGAAACGCAACAAAGCTTGAACACTACTGCTGGGCGGTAGAGTACCTCGCATTGCGGTAAACCTTTTTAATTGCGGTGGACCACACGAATCGACTCACGTGATTTAATTTTCAACAATTTTCCTCAACATCTGTAATGGGTTAGTCCGTTTTATGAAAGAAAATGTATCTAAGGAATTACAAATGAAAATACAAACCATCATTAAAATGAACTTACACTTCAACCATCATCGAACTTTTACATATCAAAGGACGTACAGATTATATCGTGTTCTAAATTCAACGTAACAATGGCGCTCTTATGTAAGTGGCGATCTGTATGCTGTGGACGTATCGTTGCAAGTGAACAGTGCATTCGTCATTCCTATCTGTGCCAAGGGAACTTAGAGCACACTATACATAATTAAGATTCATTCCTAGGAAAAATAAAACTCTTTAAACTTGAAGGTGTGGCGAAAAGCTAAAAAGTTTATTGTAACTATGTACCTAACGTAAATTATATTTATGCTGACTTTTATTTAAACCTAGCATAATCTGAAAGAGACCATAGGTCATAATGAAGAAAACTCATTGAATAAGGACAGAGCTATTAAGTATTAGCCAGGGTTATTTTTATTAACCCTTCACGTGTTATCAATGCGGGTCATAAATTTTATATGTAAGGACCAAGCATTTACGTTAATACCTTTACTCACATATTTAACAAACCTAGTACCATAAATAGGTAGGTACCTTCTATCTATCACTAATAACTATCCTAACAACTTCCTTATAGTTTTTAAAAGAAACTTAAAAATGCACAACTGAAATTATTAAAATGCCATCGGTAATATTATTCTAATATTCTATTAGTGATCATTAAAAGTCTTTAAAAAATAATATATTTATCGCGATGGTCATTACACATTACCTTACTAAAAATAAAGTTGCGTAAGCTTAGTAGCCAATTCAAAAAGTAGATGAACCTATTAAAGCTTATCTGTTTATGACCGTTCTATTTACGTCCCTATCCGTATTAAAATACAATTTATGAAGTCATAAGAAGATTTTAAGTGGTTTATAAGTTGTGGAGGTTACTATGTGTAAATTGCAGCGAGTTACAAGTTCATTCATACAAATGATTTTTCTGAGAATGAAACGCGCATACTTACAAAAATGTAATACTGCGCTTTACGTTGAGCCAGGGAATTACAAATCATTCCGGCATCTTTTATCCCTGACCGATTCATGCGCGTCTTAAGGGAGAGTTGGTCTTCGCCAAGACTATACTAGACTAGCCGTTTTGTACTTCATATTCGCTTATAAAAATCAAGTATGATTGTGATGAAATATTCATACTGTTACTAGTCCACTTTTGGAACGCATCTACTACGGCATTTCAGTATTTACAAGGAGTAAGACTTCTTGACCCTTAATTTTGTATGACATAACAGATTTAAATGAAATAAAGACCACTCAACATTTAAAATAAAACTTGAATTGTGATCGCCTATATGCAGTAATTGTTTTTTTAAATGAAGTGGATCATCATACACCACACATGCGCGCTTTAGTACCAATTTCTTTGTAATCTATTTAAAAAAAATTATTTCTTTAGTTTTTATCTTACCTTCTGTGTTATTTTAAATTCTTTGAAATTTTTTACACATATGTTTATTATAAGGTGATATTATAATAATTGTTATGGAAGAGCGAAACCTTCTGCTACAGGTATTTCTTTACTTAATAGAAGTTCTCAACCCTATATCACATATGTATGAAGATTTAAAACCTAATTTCAGTTTCAATCATTGATCATTCCTTGACCAATGTATAAACGATAAACTCCTTGATAATCTCAAAATTATTCATTTAAAAATATGTTCGCAATAAAGTAATTAGGTATTATTGCTATTTTCATTATTCTTTAAATACTTTTTGGTTTCGTAACGAGTATATACGTGTGCTTAAAATTCTATCTCTACTTTCCAATTCTATTTTACCGTATATACTGTGTGCAGAAGATACTTCACAACATAAACTATTACAAAAAAATCATATACCCATCCCGTGAAATGGAAAAAACTTTTTCGAAGTCGTATCGCAATATTAGTTTAGTACAAATGGGAATATTATTGGACACATGTGAACTTTATCTTCGATCTCGTTATCCTTGCACGGGATATTGTTAGGAATTCGATAATAGGCGAATATTTCGCGCGAAACTCTGAAACGACGACCGACGCTGGCTTGCACTCGTTGTGAATAATTAATATTACTTCCCTCTCCTCGGCCCGCTTCTGTCTCGAACAGATAAGTGGAATGTTTTATTAAATTTTCGCTTATGCCAACTTAGTTTTTTTTCTCGCTCGTTTCATTTATATTTTAAGAGAACTGAATAATACATAACGGCAGTAAAGCAAAAAGCTACTGAAATAAATTGATTCACGCATCGTGATATATAGTAATTATATTTTGATAACAGCGAATTTAAAACAAAGTTAAAGAGTAGCAACTGACGTCTACACCCATTTTCCCACCTTTAGAGGTAGATATATCCCGGTCGGAGTTGTACTATATGCAATTTCATGCATTATAGTTTCCCACAATTCTACATTAAAAATTCAGAAAACTACAAAGTTCAGAACAAAAGCAAGCCATAAACAAGCTCTCAGCGTTATAAAATATAAAGACACTCCATTTGCGTTGCTGTGCTCTGTGGTGAACGACATATTTACCTACACATTGGTTCAAAGCGAGCGTGGAATATCGGAGCTAATTTGTATTCCCAGAAAACGTGTGACCCTGTTTTTTTTTTATTTGAATTTCCGTCATAGTGAAAACTATTCACTGCATAAACGTTTAATATCAATTGCGATATGTCCTTGTTAATCAAAAGAGTATCTGATAACAATACAAAGAAGTTTCTCGAATGGTAGAGGACAAGGCATTTTGTTAATTTTTTAATGTAATACCTAAAAGTTTGTGTGCTACTCACGTTATTTGTATTTGCTTTAGCTTTGCATTACTGATAAAGAAAATATCTTCCTTAAAACGAATAGCTCAAATATTCCAACTTCTGGGCAGAACAAAAATAACAAATTCAAATAAAAACAAAAATAATTTTTTTTTATGCTAAAATTTATCAACTTAATGTTCACACCGTATTTTCAAGACGTTTTGAATAATTTTTAAATCTTACGGTAGTTACCTGAAAGAAAGAAAAAAAATTAGCTAGCGTCTTAGTAATTAGCTTTAATTACGCCTGAAGATATAAAATATATACACGTATATATTGTCCTTGTTCAGTTCATAATGAACTATAATAAAATGTTCTATAACACTTTTTGGTTTTAAAATATATCAATAGAAAAAAAGTATTATACTAGAGAGGATTGACAGTAGTTAATCATCATCACTACCACTGCTACAGCGTATCAGAAGGCGACTTGTAGAACAGGCTTCCCCATAGATTGCCACATAGTAATAAATTCTGACCGCCATTTGCATTCATCGACTTCCCGTCCCCGTAATACTCCGGCAGGTCGACGTCATCATCCGTGAAGAGGACGACCATCACCGCGGTTTTCTGTATGGGGTTACTACTCGAGAAATTCTGGTGCAGATATCATAGTTGTAAATTCTATTCGCGGAGTGTTCTTTTCCAAGTCCGTAGAGAGACTTTGTACTTCCCTCGCGCGCTATACGTTGGAAGGACTACGTCTCTGATCCGACAGACCTACGATCATCCTCGATCACCAGGATCACGGGCTAGTTGAGGTTTTGTCTTTTACTTCTATTTATAGCCTAGCAGTTAATAAGAAAAGATAAACAAACTAACAATTTTAGCATACCATATCAAGTCACACATGTACGTCGATCATAGTACACAGAAGTGCAATGTAGATACGGATGCACGTACAGTGCGCCGGCGCATCGTCGAGTGCATCACCGATGGCCTTAGCATTTATATCGTCCGTCTGTCATGCGCATGTCAATAGACATAGCTTTGGAATTACATAGTGCATTTATTTCTACGAATGCATATTTTTAAGTTGCCAATGCACTATGAGGCTATTTACTAGATACTACTCTACAGAGCATTATCATTTCAAGCTTTTTTATTCATTCATGTGTTGACGAATCACATTTAAACAAATATACTATAGCATTTTACAGATAAAAGTTATTCGACATCATCTGCTCGTAGTGCAATGGCTACTAATTATCTCTATCGAAAGCACTACAATGTCACACGCATATATAGTTTATATGCTTGTGACACCTTTTGGTTCTTACCCGAAAATGCCTATTTATTTTAAATTAGTTGGTACGACATCATGAGGCATAATATAAAAAAGCTTTAGTCTAATTAAAACAAAATCAATAATGAATTTTACAATTATATGAGTTTTGTTAACAAAACATAACGAATAATTGGTATTGAAATAGCCACCAACTAATTAAATTTCCAACAAACAACGATAGCAATCCTAAACAAATTTCACAAACAGCCCAACTTTAACACAAAATCCATTATTAACCATTAAAACAAACATTTGTTAGGCGCTTATTAAAATTAATGTAACAGCCCGCATTTTCACAAATTAGTAGAGATAGCAAATGTTACATACGTTTTAGTTTACAAGACATACCAAGTAGTATACCATATTCTACAAAAAATGTTGAAGCATGTCCACAATTATTTTATAACTTTAATAAAACATTTTAATTGAATTCAATTCCGCAAATAATTTTGTCAATTAATGCACTATTATTATTTCAATTGTCGTAACTTTATTTATATTTGGATCTTAAAACTTCGCTAATCCAAAGCTTGTGAATTTTATTTTAAAGCTTTATAGTATTTTGGTATGCATTTATTTATTTAATCTTTATTGCATTCCTTTATATAGGAGGATACAAAAGGCGGACTTAATGCCTATAGGCATTCTCCACCAGTCAACCTATAGTGTGGTGAAATTTTATTGTGGGCTCAACAAAGAACTAAGAAAACCATAAAACAAAAAGCTTAATCACTAATAAATATTTGTACATATATGTCATAAATGAAATCTAGTGAAATGCTTAAAATACATATACATACTTACATAGATACATGCATTCTTTCACAGATATATATATCTTCTTATATATATACACATATCCTAACAAACATACATACTTTTGACCGTAGCAATCATAAAATAAACAGCATCATATCACATTCGAGATCTTCAATAAATGCTCGCGAACCAATCTTTTAAAAGAGTACTACTTAGTGTAGGCTTGTCTTATATCTTCGGCCAAGGAATTCCATAGTAGCCTGTGCAGTGAAGGAGGGGCATTCGAATAATTATGCAGAGAAAAAAACATCTATTTATACTCAAACGTATATTCTCAAATAAACAGTTGGGCAATAGCTATGCACATAGGCTTTTAGTTGACATTAACACACATAATAGTCAATCCCAAGAAGCGTTACGTAGTGAGCGCAAACTCAATGTAATTGGCCAACTTTTCCTGTCACGCACTTGCTAATATTAACACCAATTAACTACTCGTTATTCTCTCTGTGACATATCATGAATATTTGATGTACTCGTAGCTCGTGCAGAGATATTTCGCCGTACACGGCGCCGGAGTCGACCCAACTCAGTGTGACTTAATTATAAAAGTTCGCACAAAATGCAAAATAAATAAAAAATCCGTCCAAAAAGGCAGTTAATTTGCATAAAATTTGAAGCAACGTTAAAGAGCACATCGTATATGGTTCTGCGAGTCCCTCGAGATAAGAGGTATCTGATTAAGCCAGTGAATAGTATGAAATATGTGGCTCGGCAGCTACCTGACGAGGGTTGTTTTAATTTAATTCAAAGGATATGCCGCCGCGCGTTGCAAAATAAATCGTTTGCAGATAATGAGGAGTGATAATTCACGCCTCGACATCGACGCTGAGGTGAACGTACCGGCTTGCATCTTTGTACCTCTTTATACAGTGATCACAATAACATTCCAAATTACACATGCTTTGATATTATTATCGAAAGGCAGGAATTTAAATTCTTTATTAGCAGGTTTTTGTGTCCGAACTGGAACCTTTTTTTCCACTTTGACCACTCTGTGCGCTTACTAAGAAATTTGGTGGTTATGGTTAAAAAAAACAAATAATTTAAGTGCACATTATGATGTCCTCCTGGTGGATTTAATGCATGGAAACTACTAACAAATTGTATCAATGGCGCAGGATATACGAGTCTTACAGATTACAGACGTAGACATAGAAGTATTCACTCGTCTTTACTTATCTATATCCTATTTTACGTTTATACAAGTGCATAATTTAACTACTTAAGCCATTGTTACTATCTCAACAGCTACTGATAACATTTTTACATTTAAACTATTGAATGCCTAATCCCGTGTAATAAGTATAGAATTTACACAGTTATGAGATGTCATAAGATAAGCAAAATGTTGACCGCTATACTGCAACATAAAACTTTAATAATACGAAATTCTCAGACGGGATCATTATACCTACGTCCTGCGTGATTGCCCTTCACTGACCGCCCTAAACAAATACAAATTGACGTTACACGAACGATTGGGATCTGCTCGAAAGTTTATCTCTGTAATCTGATAAATTGCTTGAAAGTTGTTGCTAATTTCAAGGAAAATTTAAAAAACAAAAACAAAATCATCGTTCAACACGCTTCCTCTAATTTCGTGTAGGTGCCATGGCACTACAGAACTGACAAATATACTTAGTTTATGTAGATTAATGTCGAATAGATTAAAAGTTACGTACGCGAGTGAGTACGCAAAATTAAAATAGTTAATTGCAATTTTAAGTGCTGAATTTTCCGTAGTTCCGTGTTATGAGGAAATCTGCGAAATATTAAAAAAAAATATGGTATGTGACGTTCGACAACCCGCATTAGACCCCTTCCTTCTCCAAAATCTCTCAAACAATTCAAAGGCCTCCTGGGATGACTTATGGGACATTAATAGGCTTACTTGCGTACCATGTGATAGCGGCTTAAGAAATTCTGCCATTCTTTCTCAAACCGTGGGCGTCGTAGGGTCAACTAAGAAACAAATTAGAAAATGTAATGTGCGAAATGTCAAGTACCCGTCTAGTTGCATAGTTGAGACATACTAGGCGTTTTTTCGCTATGTTGGTATAATTGCATTAATATACATAAACGTAACTATAAATATTACTCTACATCAATTTTCTTTTCTGATTAGACCACTTATTGAGTTTCAAATCAAGTCACGTCTAGAAGAGATCAAAGTCTCGGTTTATCTTGTTCGACTCTAACGACATTTTCATTGTTCAACGCCACCGACATCAGTTGTAAACCTATTAAGGAATAAGCTCTATGTTGCTCGTTGGGAGTGCTCAGCGAGGAAAATTAATTTTAAACCAGCAAGCGCGTCAATAATGTCACGTAGCGTAATGTATTACTCCGTGGCGCCTGTTTCCTTGCAATATATTTTAAAGACGCTTTTTCAAGCGCTATTAAGCGTAGCTACGATCTTGAAAACATTAATAGTACTTTTTTACTTGCGAGTAGGTAACTATAAAAAACAAGAGTTTTTGTATGTCGTCCTATCAATAATAATTATAGGATATAATGATCATTTATGGCATAAGATAATGAACGTATTTTTCCTATTCACGTAATTTTTTTTATTAACAGCCTTCACCACCAAAACTGTTTATTGTACTTAAAGTCCTTAAATTATCAGATCCACCGCGGGAAAGGAAAACTTTGCGAGGAAACGTTCATATTTTAGAAATTATAAATAAAATCTATTTAATAATAAAGTATGTTCCATACTGCTACTCGTAGTTTGCATGAATATTTTGTATGCATGTCCGACCATTTATTTGAATACATATCAACCACTAAAATACAGAAGACGAACAGAAAATAATAATTACATTTAATGTATAAAAAGGTCAAGTCGTGTACATTTTTATTTAAATTTATCACGAAAAAGGCTAATGCAATATGTGAGTATCTCCCGCCTACGGCGTTCCAACAAACACACGTTTTTCGTATTGTGCATAATAAATTAGTTAAAGAGTTCTCTTGCTGGGAGAGAATGTTAGCTGTCTTTAAATTAACATTTTTTTCTGCCTCGATTTTATTTTTATTTAATGGGAAGGAGGGCAAACGAGCAATCGGTTCACCTGATGGTAAGTGATTACCGTCACCCACGTACATCTGCAACACCAGTGGTATTTGGGAGACGGAAAGGATGAGGAGGGGGTGGAGAATGGGCCTCCGGATATCTCGCTCACCGAACGAAATGCAGAAGCATAAGGTGCCTCTACTTCGAGCCGGTATTCTGCAAGGCCGTGGTACCAACCCGGTGGAGCCTGCCCATTCAAGTCGTAGCAAATGCCGCCGCTTGGCTCTTCCGCGTGGAAAATTGGTCGATAAAATTATGTAACGTTATAGACAATCTATGACACTCAATGCGCTCGAATTAAATTTTTTCAATCAAATTGAAAGTATGAGATAAAGTTTTTTATGCCAAGCCATTTCGCTTGCGAAATCGTGAAGTATCAATTACATGCATATTCTAAGATTTTGCGCCACGTTTTCCCTATTAAATAAATGATTCGAAATATGTGTGCATGAGATAGACAGATCGATTCGAGGATAAACGATCTATGATTCATATGCTCACTCATCCAGCGAGTATGTAAAAACCTAAGACGATAGTGCAATGACCCACACTACAGAAATCTTGATAGAACCTTGAAGCATGGCTATTAAAGACCGTATTATTTCAGAATGTGCCTTGCATAACTAAAGCCTCTCGTGCTCTTATTTCGAAGATATGTGAAGTCCGCCAATCCGCACTGGGTGTTCACATAGGGTTAATAATAATTAAACTATTTGTTTATCAAATAAAATCATTTTAATCAGTAACAGAACTTATGGCATACTATGTACTATATAACGTTATTTATACAGATGCACAGAGCCTTGTGTCAAGAGATGCTCACAATTCTGCGTACAGTACGTACAATATCTTGCAAAGCTTAAGAAAATTAATGTTTCGAAGCTTACATTACACGCATAGTCGAGAGAGAGAGAGAGAGAGAGTTTACGAAAATAGCAGGATGGTGCATTATTCATGTAATACCTGCAGTATATAGAGACATTACATAAACAATTTATAATATCGCTACATAATATAACTTGCCGACACGCATAATGAATGCAATGTTTCAACGCAGCGTATGCTCTGATGCATTGTAGGACGACCATTGTTCAAAAATAAGCGGGGACTGTTCGCGAATGTATGACATGAGACCTATGAATATTTAAGGGCATTTAAATCGTTTAAGCATTATAATTTTCATGTGGGATGACAGAGAGATACGTCCTCGGGACCAAGTTTGTTCTATACATTTTATGACAATCATTTGAAACAAATTAAGAAGAAAATATTTGTTCATGAAATTAGAAGAAAATTGGGGGTTTGGAGTTGGGAGAAGTCCACCACGGTGGAAGTGCGAGTTGGCGGAGTTTACATGTCTTGGAAATAATAAATATTTTTTTTAATATTTCTTAGACATGCCGCTTCAAATCTGGTATTCTGCGAGGCCGAGCAGCAGCAAACGCCGCCGCTTAGCTCTACCACGTACAACCGAGTACGTACCAGGTTCATGTACGTGGATGCACGTACGTTCATGCAGCTGATTATTGCATTTTGCAGAAAAAACTTTCAGAATAAGCTAAAATTAAGCTTTAAATTAAGCTTTTATTTTTTGAAAAGAGTAAAAAAAAGACTATGGTATGTTTGTATTGTATGGTGACTTATTTATGTATTACATGATATGTGTTTGCGTGTCGCATGTTGTTGTATTACGTGTACAAAGCGAGGAATTTTGTTTGTTATTAGTTTCAAAATTGCAAAAAAAGAGTGATCTAACAGAAATATAAATTAAACGTGGTAGAGCCAAGCGGCGGCTTTAACTGCTGCTCGAATGGGCCGGCTCGACCGGATTGGTACCACGGCCTCGCAGAATACCGACGTGAAGTAGAGGCATCTTGTGCTTCTGCGTTTCGTTCGGTGAGTGAGGTAACCGGAGGCCCACATCCCCTCCCTATTCCCCTCCTCTTCCCTCCCATCTCCCAAATATCCTTAAAGACCGGCAACGCACCTGCAGCATCTATGGTGTTGCAGATGTATATGGGCGACGGTAATCACTTACCATCAGGTGAACCGCTAGCTCGTTTGCCGTCTATTCCATAAAAAAAAAAAAAAAAAAAAACATATAGTATTTTGGCGTACTGTATATTTCGTCAACAATATATAGTACCCAGACCCGAAATACAGTACAATATTATATATTATAGTACAATTGGCAACCCTAGTTACACTGCTGATGACGGTAGAGATATTTGGTACCTATCCAAACGGCTCCTAGAAAGAAAAAAACGGAGCCCTGCCACCTTATTAATGCATTTTATGGCGTATCAAAGCAAAAGAAAATTAATATCTACCTCTCCGGAGTCACGTAAACGTAACAATGGTCCTCTGAAATAATTACACATGGATAAATATTACGTGGGTATATTTTAATATCTGTACATAACTATTAAGCACCATAAATAAGACTGCGTCCTCTAACAGATTGGATGTGATTTTAATTAACTGCGATTGTCGAGAGCAACTGCCCTGAAATGAATGGAACGAGCCGATGACCAAACACGCAGGACAGACTAATTACGAACGCGGGTCGCAATTAATGCTGTACGTCGGTGTGCCTATAAATGCATGTACTTCTATATATTCCATACAAAAACACGATGTTATGTTAATTATTATTGGTCATTGAAATGGCTAATAATTTAACGGAGCCAATATTTGTGCAGTACAAATTATTGGTCTTGGTGACCTAAATGAGTTTCAAAAGCATGTGTATCTAAAACTATCACAGATCTATTAATTCGCTAACTCTTAAGCAAACAGCGTACTCGTATTCAAACAAAGTGCAAGTTTCACCTGGAAGTACACACACGTATAATATTCAAATAACTAACCAGCTTCTGAATTATTAATAAACAGATCAAAGGTTCCCACTCACGCCAGATCATCACGCAACTCAATACAAAGCGAACTCACTCCTCTTAGACTTGGAATGAATAAGGTATCAAGTACAAGAGTACATTTAAGCGAATCTTCTGCAATTTACGCTTCAGATAGGCGCGACGTTGGCGTGCGTCCACTGCTGCGATGCGGTCTATTCTTAAGTAAGGTCAGCACATCAATAATCTTAGAATAGACATAAAAGTGTCACACGATGTTTTGCTCCCGGTGTAATATTCTTTAATATACAATCATATTGTATTTATAAACATTCGCTTATCATTTAATCACGACGACGAAAATAATATTACAAAAAAATTATGTGTTTATATTATTTTCCTTACTTCCAAAAGCATGAGTAATTCTATTATTTTAAAAAAAACATTTAAGCCAGGAAGATACCGCTACGATAGACGGTCAACCTGTGCTTGTATTTTTTTTCTTTCCTAAGCTTTCTCTTCTATAATTTTAGTGATAGCCACACTGAGAAACGAACTCAGTGTTTGTATAGAAATTAGAGAATGAATGATACATGTTAGCAGCGCAAAATCTCTTGTCTTAAAACTCTTTAATATTTTAATACTTTGTTGTAAAAAAATCTACATCTTATTTCTAATCAAATTAGTGGTAAACACTAATCAGCGCTTGTGTCAAACTTACATATATTATGTTATCTTTACTCTAATACTATCGCTCATAATCGCAGTAAGCGACAGCGATTTTGCTTCTCAGTTTAGTTTATTAATATAAGAGTAATAGTAATCGGGTAAAATTCCCACAAACATGAATTGGTATAACGATTCATAAAAAAATTCTTTTCCCGTCATATATTAATTGAAATTCAACAATTTTGAATTTAAAATATCATTATAAAAGTAAATAGGAACTTCTTCTGGCGTTTTAAACGAAGTGTTTGGTTTTAAGAAGCAATATCGATCAGGGTCCTGAATAAGTCAGCGATATCGTTTGCATTTTACCAACGTTTCGCTTTTCACAAAAAGTCGTATTAATAAACCCCCTGGAGACGTACCGTAAAGATGCCTCCATATCTCAGGGAATACATTTACAAGCTGACTACAAGGATACAAAATGTATGGTGACATAATACTGCTAAACGTTACTTTAAACATTTTACAGTGCTTGTTTATGGATGAGGAGTATAAACTATAATACATTTGAAATAACAAAATAAAAAAAATTAGCCAAAAACTCATACATCTAAAGATTTTATATCATGGGTGACATTGAGACAGTTCATTAAATGAAACAAGAACATAACTGTTAAATAATTCATGAACTCCTCATACTAATTTCTAAACGAAAATGCATTGTTGGAGTCAACATGAATCCTGCGAATGTTTTTTAATGTACGAATGTTTGCCAGAGACAGAAATATTTTATTTTATTTTTAAATTATTAATAACTGAGTTTTATTCATTATAGTTTCAATTACAATACATACTCATTCGCATCGATTTTTAACGTAGAGTTATATATATTTTTCATTTATCACTTTATCAGATTTATACACGTTACGTTAGGCTAATTTTACACCCCTAAGGGTTATTTTTTCAAAATCTTCTTGTACAGATTATTTAATGTTTAAAACTATTATCCTTAATTCCGATTTTAATAACAATAATATTTATACAGAGAAATTTTTACTTTTACAAAGAAAAGTATTTGTACAATTATAGGCAATTACGATTCAAAATATTATTGCAATTATGGTTGAACTAGGCTTTTAAATAAACCTGTATTTCAGCAACAAAATACAAATTAAGAAGATAAATATCACAATTTAGTGTGTGTAATTGAGAAAGTAAAGGTGTACATTACATGAGAATATTCATAAAAAGACGCAGTCAAAATTTGTATATAACACAACGATTTGCTTAATGGGAATGAGTATCTGACATCCGATCCTTTCCCTGGTTGTATCGCATTGGTGTTACCTAATAAGGAAAGGTGGTGTCGAATGAGTTCCTATGCATTTGGGTACTTCATCATCATCATTTCAGCCTATAACAAGTCTACTGCTTAACATAGGCCTCCCCCAAAGATTGCCATAAAGCTCGGTCCTGAGCCACCTGCATCCATTGACTTCCCGCAGCACTGCGCAGGTCTTCAATCCATCTTGTTCTTACGGCACTATAAAATAAATGTCAGATGTCTCGTGGTTTGGTTATCTTTGTCTTAAGTACGATTAATTTTTTTTTTACCTTGAGTAAGAACTTTTACTCAAATACATCAACTCTTATATAAAAGCACTAAAAGTTTATAACGGGGACTCTCGGTGTAGTATAGATTACAAGCAATAATTAAACAAATTTTGATGGTGCTACATAGAAAATTACTTTCACTGATTAAAATTTAAGCACAAAGTATCATTATTAAAATTTCACAATTATAGCTACTTAATGTTCGACCTTTGCTAAAAAAGGACTTAATAAAGCCTAATTAAAAGAAAAGAGCTTAAATTATAGATGTTAAGAACCGAACTTTTTCTTAACTAATACATAATAGTCGATGAAACATTGTTAAGGTTCCTTTATAGAGTGTTTTTATATTAGTAATTCCTTGAGAATTAAAAATCTAAAGTATCTAAGTAGGTAGACATGCCTAAGCAAAGTTTCGGTAGCTTTTTATTAATTTGCTAGATGGGTCTGCGTTACGATTTTGACAACTTTACTTTTAATTTGGCCTAAAACAATTTAGTTTAATACAACAAAGAACTATTTAATACAAAAAAAAACGTACAGTATTAGCATTATAGATTATAGACAGCATTATAGATAAGATAAGGTCCGCATTCAAAATTTATTTCGAATTACCGGTTTTATTATTTTACAAATAAAAAATAAAAATAAATAAATACTGTAACCCCTGTACAGCCCCTGTATGTGATCCAAAATATATTTAACTTAATTCTTGTAAAAGGTTGTATTTAAATTATTTCTATTATTTAAACAAGCGCCCAGCCCAGTAAGCAAATCATTTTTACCGCCCGCATGTATGAACTGAAGTTAGGTGAACATTATTTTTTAGAGAGATCTCACATTAAATTAGTTCGTATTATTAGTAAAAGGTTTTTTTTTGTATAGAAATACTTTATTATTTAAAGACTTGCGGCATATGCGTTAAGTTGGGAGATTGCACCCGTTGTACCATCACTTGTCCGCGCCTGATCTATACCATCCAAATTAATAATTGAAAGTCTGTGTACCTCTCACGTGTGATTTTATATTATTGTTAATACTAGGTATTAAAGCCGCACCGTCGAGAGTGTGCCGTGTGATATCGGCGTAAGAATCCACCACCCCCATTCTTCACGTGGGTGTCGCAAGAGGCGACTAAGCGAAAAGCCTTGAAACTCGCAATGGTTACCGACAGGTGGCGGGACTTTATTGAACCGTTCCTCAAAGATTTTTTTCGTGGAATTATTCTGCTCTGAATGTAACCTAGTTGTACATACATTGCACTATTTGCTGGGGCTACCGAGCTTCGTTCGCGACCACTCGCATTTAGATTTGAAAAACTGTAGGTCAATGATAACAGTCCGCCGGATTAAGTAGCAATGACACGAGACAATCACAATACTATAATTTGGATAACCATCTCGAACAATACCAGACTTAAATTACGCAGAACTATGATGGATAGAAGCGTCTAAGGTGCGAAGGGTCTGTACTGCGGTCGCCAATCCTAGAGGCCTATGCCCTGCAGTGGACTATTAATAAGCTAATGAGATAAAGTAAGGATACGAGATTAATTCACATTAAACTGTATGTTATATCTGCGATGACATCACACGGAACATTCATGTCCTCTTATGAATTTTAACTTAAAAATTTATGTTTTTCGCGTCCCTACACTTGAGTGTCAAAGTCACCCAAAGGAGGTCCGGTCCATAAAGACCCGAAACGTGTCATGAATGTAATGAAGGAATGTCACGATGGACACCCGGCTGCTTGTCCGCCCACTCGAGCGGACGGGAACGAATTACTCTATATCATGCTCTCCCAGTCCCTACAATAGCCTTGTTAGACAATATTGTTTTAAGAGCTAAACGAATGAAAATCATACCTAAAGCTGTGTAGCACACGGTCTGGAATTAAATGGATTGAAAGAAAATTTTCGTGTGTTGTAACGTCGAGAATTGGCAATAATTGCTTTGCGTTCAAAGTCCTTTGCTGACTGTAATAAAGTTACATGTTACACTCTCAATGAAATTTAAATTTGAAACCTCTGCGTGTTCAGTTTTTGGTATGGATAGAGTTAAACTTTTTTTATTTAGTAATGTTAGATGTGGTTGCGTACTAAATAGTAATTTAGAACATCATTTCTAAGGACATAAATAACAAAAGAGAAGAGTACACTCGACGTTTTGCAAGGAAAAAATATAATCTCTATGTTAACCTAGTCCGACATGTAGACGTTTCACCTCTTAAATAAAATTACATCAGAGAGTACATCTTTTTTATATTAAGAGAGATTTATTGCGAGATTAAAGGTCAACTACATTAAAAATCGTGAATGATGTATCCTAAAAATATATATTTTATATCAATATTATCAACCCGTATGTTATAAGATCCTTTTCAAGTAACAGAAGTTTTTTTTTTGGGACAGATGCAATAATTCTACTTCTACTGAGGAACACTTTAATAATGATTAATGTAGTTATCGGTGTAAAGCATCCTGCTACGTAGCAAACGAGACTGCCGACCGAGTGATGACGGAAAATCTATCCGAATATGTCGAACAGCTTTCCGTATGTGTTTGTTTCTGTCGATGGTCTTTACCATAGACTATTTATGAGGAGAAGCATCTCTGGCGCGAGGATACAGCACTTACCAACATACCTGCATAGCGTAATGAGAATAGACAAATCTTCGACGCATGGCATTTTAACGTAGTAGAGCCAAGCGGCGGCTTTAGCTGCTGCTCGAATGGGCCGGCTAAACCAGATTAATGCCACTACCTCGCAGAATACCGGCGTGACAAGGAGGCATCCTGTCTTTCTGCGTTTTGTTTGGTTAGTGAGGTAACCGTAGGCCCACTCCCCGTCCCCATTGTACTCCTTATTCTCCCTCCCATCTCCCAAATACCCTTAAAGGCCGGCAATGCACCTGTAGCTCCTCTGGTGTTGCAAATGTATGTAGGCGACGGTAATCACTTACCTTCAGTTGAACCTATTGCTCGTTTCCCATAAAAAAAAAGGCATGACGGCTTTTTTGATGAGATTCTTTTGATGTACGTGGCTAAGGATTACAAATATCATTTAATTGATTCACTTTAACGACACTCACGAGATATTATGGTGTGATGTTACTCGCGGTCACCACACGGCATAGCCCCAGTTCACTACCTAATAATAACCGCGTGAACCTTCTGAAATTAGAACTCACAAACTTGTGAGTACTAATTTCAGAAGTTCTAGCCTAAACTAATATTTATCTATGATTTGTTTCTAGGTTAAGGATGTATTGTGATTGTCTAGTGTCACTGCTACTTAATCCGGCCTGTTATCATTGACCAACTGTATTTCAAATCTAAATGCGAGTGGTCCCGAACAAACCTCGATAGTACCAGCAAATAGTGCAATATGTCTACAACTATGTTACATTCAGAGCAGAATAATTCCACGATAAAAACCTACGAGGAACTGTTCAAGAAAGTCGCGCTACAATTTCACATTGTCCCTCATCACCTACGACCGGACACGCCGCGATCGAACCAGATAAGTACAATATCAACACGTGTCAGTTTTATAAATGACTTTTGTCCCTCACTTTGATGGCCGCCGCGACCGTGGGACAGAGGCGACGGACAATCGCCCAAACCGGGCCGTACCTTCGACACTGATTGATATTGATAGAGGAAAACTGTCCGACACTGCGGACCCAACCGGCCATCGCCCGGACACTATCTGATTGCGATCAAAATCACCTTAGGCCCGTAATGTATTTGCGTTCAGAAAATAATTGTACCACAGGCGTGAAGCAAAAACGATTATTACAAATTCATATCAGTCTGTATTAACCCGATAAATCATACACTAATTATTTTCTACATACAGAACATTTAAAAAAAATTAAAAGACAGTTTCACTTGTCATAAATTTATATTGACGTAAATTATTTTTTTACATTAAATGGTCAATAATATGGATATGTAATTATATTTGAAATTAAACAATTTTTTGCGAATTTGTATTCGCGAACACCTTAGTGTCCATGTGACCACGGTTGCTGAATAGCATCTGAAACGTCGGGATTTAAAAAATATAATTAAACACGGTAAAATCCGTAAATAATAGTTTCATTTCAAATGTGTAGTGTTCGCGTTTTTTTATATTAAAATTTTATATTCAATAAAAAATTTATATTCAAAATGAAAGGACAAAATGTAATACTGTAATGTTTTTAATATTACCATCTAAAACAACTTTAAAGACCCACAACATTCTTTGATTTAAATTAAACAGCATAACATCTATTCCATTTTGTCGCTCAAAATAACTAGAATCAAGTTAACATGAAGCCTCCAATCGTAAATAAAACTTACTTATTTCTAACGATACTTTAATGGAGCATTATCCTAGGCTACTATAAAACTGGGAAGTAACACAACAAAGCCGTTTATTCGAGTTAAAAGACGTAAATACAAACAATAACTTCAATGTAAATTCAATGTTACTCGTTTGCTTGAACATGCCCTTTGAATCATGCTTATTATGTAAGCTATTTTGAAAAAGCTGTCCAAGACCCGCATAATGTATACATCCGTAATATTTAGTTATTTTTTTATAGTTATCATCCATTGCAAGTAACAATCTACAATATAAATATTTACAAAACGAACATAATAATCATGGGCCATTTTAAATCTATTAAAAAAAGTTACACTCACTGTTTGATTAACTATAAGGTTAACTATAAATCTGAAATTTGGAACATAGTTTATCTCGCACACAATAGGAACATTATAAAAGTTTTAAAAATCAGATTCGCATGATTTCTAAACTAGCTTTAACTGTATAATGTAGAATTCCGGATAAACAGCAGAGACGGGAGACAGCAGCTCGTCTCGTTACAAAGTTAACGCTGAACCCACAAAAACACACCCATTTTAAATACTTATAACTTGACACTAGAATACGGCTGGTCATGTCCATTACAGTGTAATGGTGATGGATGGCTCACATCCGCAATCTCGTAATATTTGTAGCAAATAACGAAAAATACTAGTCAACGACCTGTACTAATTGTGTGACTTGACAGTTTCACTACCGAGTGAAGTTTATATTTTACATGGAAGCATATTCATATTTATGTTGGATAGAGACCGGGAATATCCACAGTGTACATAGATCTACTTAACCACAAATTTCTCAATTAAAAAACTTTTGATGAAACTTATTACGTACACAAAATAGCAAATTCCGTACCTAAATTACGAAGTTTTCTACCGAAGAAGACTACATGAAAAGGAAGCTTTTGCGTATATTTTTTAACCGTACATACTTTATAGCGCGAATTTAGAAATACTAATTTTATCAGCATGTAAAAGTCCACAGACTTGGATAGACCTTTCCATAAAAGAGCCAGCTTAAGCCGGCATGCTATACGTGGAAGATATGCCCTACTCACCACGCTGGGTTGGTGAGAGTAGTGCCGGGAATTTCGCTCCTCGTCACAAGTCATAGGTATTTTCCGCCATCAGTCGGTCGCCAGAACCTCGTACGTTACACTCCACCGATGCACCGCGTGCATGTGAGGTTGACATTTGGAAAAAAAGTTCGTGTATTCAAAGTCAAAACTTTTTATACTATTTAGGCTTGTTTAAAGCTAACCCACCAACCGTATTCCGTATAACCCAACCCGTTATACGGAATTTATAATTTTATACGTAACAATTAATAGTTTTCATTTTTCTGTTTTAACAATGAATCCATTTATATAAATAATTAATTATGACTTACACCACGATAGTTTGCATCTGGCAAGACGAAATTCACCTACATCGACAGACGGTCAGCATTGCGAGGATTTTTATCTTTCAACGACAACTAGTAATCAGTTTTTAGTATTTAATGGTAGCTTTTGATTATGTGCTCAACAGAAATAAACAAATAAATTAATCAATAACGTTTCTAGATTTATGGTTGCGTAGAATAAATGCAATTACGGTGGCATTATATTATGTTCTGCGAGCAGTCCTATGTTTATATGTCTAGACCCTGACCATGCCAGATTATACTTAAATAAACGAGAGTCTTTAAATGAACTGTTTATTTATAATCACCATCATCATTATCTACTACAAACAACCCATGTCTTTTCTTCCTTCTTTTTTCTTAAACAGCATGTATAAGACTACTGGAAAGGAAGTTTCGCTGGCCGCAGTGCCGATACCCTACCCTGGCACCTTAGACTTAGATAATATACTGGTACTCCGATCGCCAATCCGTTTGCACCCCATTGGGAGAGACCTTGATCAGCTAAGATATGGGTTTCATAGATGGAATGGCTATGCCGCTGTGCGCCGGTGGCCTCATTTTCAGTTTACAATTCTACTCTCAGGGTTGGCAGATTCTCCTAAAACAACAACAACCTACGTATATCGGTAAATTATTATCAACCATATCATGATATTAAACGTGTCATTGCTGAGACACAATACAGTGATTCACTGGCTCTAGTCCAAAGAGTTAATTGCAATCCGTATATATCGAAACAGGATAAATCTTCACTTGTTAGCCTTAGGTCGCCACTTTTAACGGGTTGTATTAGTATCCTAAGGTAACAAACTTCTATGAATCTTTTTTATTGTTTTACCGGAGCCTTGTCCGTTGATCCACTAACAATAAATTATTTATACAACCCAACCAGATGAGTAAATATAGAAATACCACAAAAAAATAAAATAACTAAATAACAATTACACAAATCGGTGAAATGTCATTACCCCATAAAATCATACAGTGTTATTTCTTAACACGGTTTCGTTTATTCAAGACATGGTTACCAATAAACGAAACGATGTCTTGAGTGTGAAAGATAACACGGTATGATTTTATCGAGGAATAACTTCACACGGAATTGGTGTGAAATATTTAATGGCTTAGCGGATGATGCCCCTGGCTCTGTAATAACGATCGATGTCAACAACCTTGAAGTTACTACAAACGTTCAGTAGCGGTTATTGAACATTCTCATGGCATAACTCAAAGATAGTGATCTCCTCAGTGGCTTTCAATTGAGGTCTTGTCGAAAGCTGAACGCTGATCATTTAAAGCATGTCAATCGTTGATGTGATCGCATATGACTTGAAATGAACAATATACCAATTAAGCAGAAGTATCTAGGGCAAGGGCCTTCTTTACACGAAGATATTTATTATTTTGTAGTAGGGTATAGATATAGAGGTAGTCTAGTGGTCAAGGCGCTCGCTTTAATTTCATAGTACGCGAGTGGTCTGGGTTCGATCATCAGTGCCGGCACCATTAGAATTGTTGTTAGTATCAATTTTAAGTGCTGAATTTGTCACGTACTCGGCTGTAAAGAAAAACATCGTGAGGAAACCTCGATGTATGAGAAATAAAATTATACAAAAGAATATTATTTCGAGGATACATATAAAGTCCGCTAACCCGCACTGGATCAGCTTGGCGGACTCTTCCCGGTTCTAATCTTTTTCAAAAATATTTAAGAGAATGCCTTTGCTCTGTAGTGGCCATTTACATTCGAATCACATCCGATATATTATGGCTAAAACATAAACTATAGGCATTCTGCACATTACACTTTGTACAATGCCCAATTGCACGTGAACTCTTAAACTACTTTTCAAGCCTTTTAGGTGTTAACTAATATCAATATCATTAGAAGCAACATTTTTGTTCGAGACTCCTTTTAAGCAAGACATTTTTCAAAAATTTAGGGTAGATCCTTTTGACAGCTCTAGATTTCCAATAGGATTCCTACGCTACACACCGAGCCTTCATGATCAGTAAATAGCTACGCAGCGCGCGTTCGATCTTTGATACGCCATTCCCTGACAATGGTAAACCACAACCCTAGTGTCAAAACTTTCTTTAACAAAGTTAAATTCGAATTAATTATAATTTTATAAAAAAAAATCACTTAATTTTGTTACGTCGTAAAAATATTAAAGTATTCTTTTAATTATATTAATTATAATCTAAGAGTGTGCCGGTATTTATCAGATAACCCTGTATCAAAGGTGTTCAAATCTGTCCCTGCATACTTTCATCATACTAAAATGTCCTCCTTAAAAAAGCATAAACACGATCGAGTGCTAAAAACTCGAATATGTAGCCATGTGAGAAATGACCGAAGACGCGTTAGAATTTTAATATTCCTATCCCTACTATGACCCACGTTCCTATATGTAGGTGACATATGACAGTTTGTAAAAATTTCAGTTAAAACCTCTCTCCGGCCTTTTGGTTTTATACCTAAATAAAACCTTAAAAAAATTCTAATTATAATCCAAATTAAAAACCATCCTACGGTATTTGATAAATGTAATAGGTGTTTTGAGATATAAATTGAAAATGAACATTTAATTAACTTATTAATGTACCTAAACTAATTTATTACAGTTATTGGTCGTTTACAAATCCTAAAAATATCCAAGGTCATGTAGTTAATTAAAAGCGTTGAAAGAACAAATGTTTTAATTTTGTTTAATTTAATATCGCAGGCGAGAAGCCGCATCACTATTCGTGGTATATATTACTTGTTGCCGCTTATCGCCTGTAGGGGTAAGCAGATATTACAGATAGTTACTTGGTCATTTTTATAAAAGACATTAAAAAACGTGCATGTATTCTCGGTCAACTAACAACGGTTTACGATAATAAAGCAAACTAAATAATCTAAATTTTGAAATGTACAATCTGTAAGATTTTACAACTCAAATGCAATTAGGTCAGTTTCGCGTTTGTTTGCTTGTCTGTTTATCTAGTCGCGCGATGTCTGTCAACGGTCGGCTCATTAGCATTGTTACACGGCCCTGTAGCTTGTAGCCCATTCCCACAGACTACGATAGCGTTCAAATAGGTGTGGTGCAGACAGGCGACATGGCACGGCTGACATTATTATTATTACTAAGAAAATAGGCCCCGTTTCACGTTTCGTTCTGAGACTTTAGATATTGTTGATTATTTCTACAGAGACCTTTCGTAGGCCTATCACCCACACGTCGTCGTATCACTTTAATCATACCACTCCATATGATTAAAGTAAAAACTGTAAAGGGCCTCCTCTAATTTTTGAGAGGGTATGGCAGATGAAGGCAAAGGGTAGACTACCCGTCTGGTCGGATGTTCGTGACCCGGGGAGGACGTCTTCTACCAGGGTGTTATTTGGATTTAGTTTATATATAATGAGCCTTAAGAACCCTTAGAAACCTTTCATAGCGCAATCAAATCCATGATTTATTTATTCATATTTATTCAGTCGAGAAACTAATATTTTTATCACTAATGTACTATTTAGTTAGAAGTGCATAATTTCAAATACTACGGTTTAATATGCATGGACGTATCTCCACATTATTAACTTCATCAATAAGAATGGAAAAACGAAAATACTAAGACTTAAAACTTTTCTCTGACCTAAGCTCTATAGGCTATTAAGGCCACTGCGGTAGAGCGGAACTTTTAAAGCTTGCCCAATAAGAGTAAAAAGTTGAGAACTGCGGTCTCCGTTGCCGCCTCGTGCCACACGATCCGTACCGAAAAATGACATGTCCGCTCCAGCGACAGAAAAATCTAGCGTCGCACTTTAAAATCGTTCCGAAGTTCACCCGAAACGTAATTAAAACTTGGTAAATTCTAGAAACGTCTATTCGAACCACATTTATCCAAATATGCCCTACCGATTTTTACATTCCCGTATGAAAACTAATATAATGCTACATTCATTCGACGTTTGTAAGATATTATACGCAATATGCGAATACGATTCTGTTCTCTGATGTGACAGTTGTCAGAATACATTTAGAATTACAAGTGAAATATGTTCTGTTGTATTAAGTTTATTTTAATATGAATTCATGGAAAAAGAAATCTTTTTTGCGCATCATTTATTTAAAGAATAATGTGAGATGATAATTTACATTATTAAGAGAGACTATAAATAAAAAAAAAGTTATTTGAGTTTCACAGGTTGACTTAATGTTTATGATTTACAGATTGTCTTGAGGTTAATGATATGTTATTTTAATCCTTAGATAAGACTTTTTGGATAAGATAGTATCACTAGCCTTCGCTTTTGTAAATATATGTGTATGTATAGCTAATTAAAATAATTTAATCTTTATACATAAATACAAATGTTCAATTCATAAGACGCAATGACCAGATGATGTACCTAATACATAGTAAGTACTGTAGTAATAATAATAAAACTTATGTATGTACATATTTATCAAAGTCTAAGCGATTTTATTCAAAGTGGTCACCTTAGGATTTGGGTTGTTTAGAACAGGCCTTTAATCTTTCTGACCTCGAATCTATGAATTCACACACTGTCACCTCCGGAATTGAGCCACTGCTAGCTCTAAAGGATTCTGTGTCTTCCACTAGCGTATCGAGACAACAACTTTTTGATCTGGATGGATATATGTATAGCATAAGCATGTTGATTTAAGACATGTCCTGTGTATCAACTGTAAGCACCTAACTTCAGTTCTTGTTTAATAATTCGCGACAGGGGCTTAGTGGGAATCTTTATTTCACGTGATTTTTCACTCGGTTTTTTTCCTTATAGGGTTTCGTCAAATACTGACTTTGCCAGCGTTCACAGCCCGTCTTCGACAGAGGAAATGTTGGCCCTGTCCATTGTGCACAAAATACACAAACATACGACAGGGGCAGTTTTTCCAAAGTAATCACTGCAATTTCGTTTTGTATTTAACACCCCAGTCCTTTATGTAATTTAACAATCACGGTGAAAAATAATGTGTAATGGGTGAAATTCGCAAGTTTCTTACCTAATAAACGCATTCCAAATTTGAATTTAGAAGAAAGAAAACGAAAACTATTTCAATTATTACGAAAATAATTTAATTTGAATGATTCTAACGTTATAATAATCCTTAGTCGCAGTATTATTTTTATTGTTAACTGATTTTCTTTAATTTAGTTACACCAAAATACCTAACACTTTAAAATAAAATATATACATTTTGATAAATTGTCATTCAATCACCGGAAGGTGATGATGATTTTATTTTCACTTACATGATATTCTACGAGTGTGCACCATCTGATAAATGGTTTGAACTCGATTATTCAGAACATTGAAGCAGACAAATCTTAATTAATCGCAGCCGGCGCTCGATTCGATCGGCTAAAGCTCCATTCTTAACAACGAAACAAATGAACTAAAGAAGATTTAAGATTCGAATGTCTGAATTTATGGTCAGGATTATTGGAACTGCTCACTGAATGAATCACTCTATATTCGCGCATGGAAGATTAGTTAGTAAGAAATCAAGAAACACATACATACATACATGGGTACTACATACATATATAAAAGAATTGTCTATTTTCATCATTTATTAATTTTGTTAGATTTTACTGAAAAAGTTAATCTCAACTGCACGTGGTGCACGCTGCTGGCTACCAAATGAGGCTCTAGCTACCAACAGACGGTGGGAAATCGATCTGAATATGCCAACCCAAATCCCACCGTCTATTTAGAGGGATTATTACTAGGGCAATAGTTCCGGCAAAACGCTCACCAAACCACCTGGCCGCGTGCAGTATAGATATAGTTTTCGCCTGTTTTAATTGTTTTTTTTTCCTTTTCTGGTTCTATAGAGGTATAGATGTATAATGGACTTAATTCATCAAAATCGTGTCTTCTGCATCTTGATTCATAATCAAGGATAAATGCAGGTATCTATGGGCCGCAATGACCACTTTCCATGAGGTTGGCTGTGTCCTTGGTTGGATAACAAATAAAAAATATTGAATATATATATTTTATTTATTATCCAAACGACGAGGAGGAGGAGTCGACCAACGGCTAATTTCAATTATTTGTAAACAAATATGGCTAGATTTACTTACCTAAAGATCGAGACATAGTTATAAGTATATCCCATTAGACATAACTTGTACGGAGTTTCTGTCAAATCTTTTGTAAGCTAATCCCGAGTTAGATAGGTTATAGAAATGCCTAAAGGCCGTAAACGCACTAATCATGACGTTCAACAGATAGTGGAATAGCTCTCTTAGAAATGCTAGATCAAAAACACACAGATCGAAGAGAGCAACGTCTTAGGTGATTGTTGTACATTCACACTTGTCTTACAAAGATTTTTTTAAAACAGTGCACGAAAACATCTTAAGAAAATTGCGGTCAACCTCACTCACGTTATCTAGTTACGTTTTAAAAAATATAAAATTTTGAAAGGTGCGAGGCGTCTTGTACTGCGATCGTCAACCCCCTAGCCTAGCTTAGTGATTATGGCAAATCCTCCCATCAAGAGTGGCCTATGTCCTATAGTAACTTTTCATCGCAGAGTTTCGTTCGAATAAACTTTTTGTCATATTTGACCGTGCAATTTAAACAGTTGCAATATTTTTGAGTACGGTTTATTGATCACGGAAGTGGTAGTTGAAAATGCATGCACAAGTTTTTTAATTATTCTTTTAAAAATAAAACCATAACTCTTACAATATACCATTTAGATAAATAAGTTAGTTCTACAAACATTTACAACAATGAGCTTTATTCCACATAATTGTCCGTCAATGAATAACAAATCGTTTACCTGGCAAGGATGACTAAACACCACGAAGGCACAAACAAAAAAGTAGTCCCTAACAACGCTTCACGGAGGTAAGTTTCTGATGATAATAATAACAATACATTTAAGAATATTATATCTTAAAAATATTATAGCATACTAAATATCTTAAAGAATAAGTTATTCTTTCAAAGTAATATGTTAAAAACTTAAAAAACGGTCAGAACACTAAAAATTTCTTTGATTTATATCTTTCTTGATGATTATAAAGTATACGTTTAACAATAAAGACCTTTAAATTCTATATAATGCTTAATTTAAACAATGTTCGCGGTATTTACAGAAACATAACAATCAAGAAAAAATTTTGTAAGTCAGCTAAAATATGCTTTTTGTTACTATCAGTCTGTATGATTTGGCGTAGTATATCTGAGGAATTTTTTTGTTGTTGTTATATTAATGGCGTACTAATTTTTTGTTGTACATACATTGTTTTAACGTGGTAGAGCCAACCGGCGGCTTTCTCCACATCCTCCCTCCCATCTCCCTAATACCCTTAAAGGCCGGCAACGCACCTGCAGCACCTCTGGTGTTGCAGATGTACGTGGGCGACGGTTATTATTTACCATCAGGTGAACCGCTTGCTCGTTTGCCGCCTTTCCCATAAAAAAATAATCATCGTCTCTATGTAGTAGCTGTGGGTAGGGTTTATGAGTGCGTCGTGGAGGCGTTCAACACACGGTGTGTGTGTGTGTATCGAACCTACGAACATTTGCCGCAGCCCGACGTTTAGCCACTCCGCCAAACGAGATGTCAAATTAATAACAATTTTTGAAATTGATTACATAGTTTCGCATTTACAGGTATTATTTTAGGATAAGGGTTTTAAAAGAGAACATCTGTAAAAAACAAAGATGTGTGTTATTATTTCTATACTTGATGGCATTTCTACTATAGCAAGAACTGACAGATAATCTATTACATTAATCATTATAACTAGACATAAATTACGACTGTGCCTACAAATATATATACTAAAACAATATATACTAAAAGAAGATGGAAAAAATTACTACGAGCAATTATTCAAAATTATAGATTTCCGCAAAGTAAAGTCTGATTCTATTTATTATCTACAAATATACACGGTACAATCTGACATAGATGATCTGCATAATGCTGTGACAAAACAGAACAACAACTTCAAAGTAATCTATGATTGGGGTCATTGCGTTTTGAAATTTCAAACAATCCAACGAAATGTTAAGCGATCCTCATAGGTAACTCGAAAATACTGCCTAAAATCAATCTTGGAAGTCTACCCGCAATTCACTACAATGGCAACTTAGAGCCATTATCTGATTCAGTGAGAAATCTTGGCCTGTATATGGACAAATTACAGAACTGAGTAAAAAAGATAAAAAGAAATCTGCCGGAGTTTCTACCAGCCCAGAAACACTATTGTCTCAAACACTTTCTTCCGTACAAGATAAAGCTAATGCTTGTGCTTGTTATGCCCCTTATTGATTATGCTTTTGTTTGTAATCCGAATGTCAAAATATGTTCGGTTTATCTTTGGCCTTTGTAAGTATTCGTAAGATTAAATTTCGAATTCACTTTTAACGACTCACTATACAACAAAGGCGTAATTTTAGAACTCTACTGCTACTGCTCTTCACTCCATCCAAAATAATGTTACTTCCCCATCTTACCTTCAAAAAAAATGTCGTTATCTTTCCTTAACTCACTATATGATTCTTTTTTCTTCATCTAATCTTAGGATTAGTGTTCCGCATCACTTCACCGGATTTATCGGCAACTCTTTTAACGTGCAGGCTATTCTTCTCTGGAACTCTTTGAAGATGTTAGTAAATCATTAAACAAGAGTTCATTTAAGATAACAGTTCGAGAATATTTTTCAACATTAAAAACTAATTAATTTCGATACTGCAATGTGTTACCATAATAAGTGAGTAAAATTAACAATGTATGGTATATTTTTGTGGATATGTATTTATTATTATAAATACTTGTATAGTATAAATGAAATGTTTATGATTTATATAATATTAGTACTTAATTTTACAGAAATTTATTATTTAATTGTTTTTGTAGTTTATATACAGCCCTAAATAATTTTGGTTTAAATTATTTAATTATTGCACCCGCCACTTCATTTCATAGCGTGGTATGGGTTGACTGGCAGAGAATGCCAATAGGCATTAAGTCCGCCCTTTGTTACCTTACGTTAAGGTGAAAACTATAAAGATTTTAAATAATAATAATAGTTGCAATGGTCTAGATCGCACTAGATGCATATTAATATCAAGAGATCGGACGTACATTTCTCAGAAAATGCTTCAATAGCACTCCGCATCGCAGATCCTCGTTGCCATTCAACGAGTATGAATGTAGATCCGGCGCTTTTCGGTCGAATTCTTAACGTTAACGAGCTATAATGTCAGGTTCCGAAGTGGCAGGAAAAGGGCCATTTCACTGTCATGGATAAATTGATTCAATCTAATAATGCGATAAATTGCGTCGTAACCGATACGGGAGCGCGTCATGTCTCGAGTAAGAATTGCTAACGCTTCCTCGCCTCCATTCCGTCTCGCATTCTTGATCAAATTAACTGTGTAATCATATTTTAATTACAGATATTAATTACGTGAACGCTGTTTACGGCGCCGTGGAAAAATAATTTTAGAGATACTCAATGGAATCACTTATTTACGTATCGTGTGATGATCCTTCGCTATAGGAAAATCAATGAATCCATTTTTTTTCGGTGGATAGGAAAGGAGATTTATTTAACGGGGGCAAACGCACGTGTGCAACACCAGATGAGTTGCAGGTGTGTTGCCGGCCATATATGTATATATGATTGTATAATACATTTCGGGCTCTACCACGTACAAAATACGTGAAATACGTACAACGAAATTGCGCAGTAAAAGTTCCATGGATCTTCTTACACCCGTTTTAAAGCTGGTAGATATAATTGCGGGATTTGAAACATTCCACCTTAGTCCTCTGTCTGGTGTGATAACGCATTTAACCTTCAGGTGGACTGATTGCTCGTTCGTCGCCCCAATCCAATAAAAATAAAACAATAATAATCAATAATATCCATTCATGGAACTAAATTATAAGAACTTAAGAATTGCATTGCAAACTATATAATTAACTACACCTCAGCACATTGCAGCAAACGCGTAACTTCAACGATAACTAGTCACGCGCTCCTCGACGTTCGCTCTTGCCTCGCTGCCGGCCACTGTCATTTAGTTGCGACGGACGCGACGTAAAATATATTTAGCACATCCGGTGACGTCACCACGTGCTGAAAAACCACATGTGAGCCAGTCCGGCTTCTAAATCTCTTAATTCGGATTAAAAACAATTCCAATTGTAGAGTGTTGGTAACTTTAATTGTATTACGGGTCATTCGCCTTGTCTTTTTTGTTTGTAACTTTATTTGTTACTGACATCATGCTTTTAGAGGTCATTTGTACCACTTCGTGGGTAGGCTTAATAAGTCCTGTAATATGTGATTTATAAATGTTACTCTTATTAAATTTAAAAAGTTTTGGCCGATAACCATTGTTTAACTTGCTTTTTATTTTCAACCGTTTAATATTTTGAATCGCGGATCCTAAAATGTGTTAATTCGTGCATAATTTTTAAAAAAATATACCAAGAAAACATGAGAAAACCTATACATATTCTAAACTACTAAAATCATAGCCTACCTTTGATGTTGCTGTAGTCGGGTAAAAAGAAATGTTTAGGCCAAAGTCATGAAGTTCTTGCACAACATAATAAAAACGAGCTTTAATGAACTTTACAAACAAAGACACAGGGGTGGGTAATATAGATAAAGATAAAATTCGGACCACCCTGCTCCTGTGGTACGCAAATTTTTTATTCTACATATACTTATTAGAAAACCAGACTGCATTTTCTAGAAGATAGGACTCGTTTATAAAATACGCAATCTCTAATGCCTGCTGAATGCCTGGACTTTCCTTAGCCAACATGGCCGAAAAAATTATGTACTGCATGACCGTGTGTACATAAAACAATATTTGTTTAAAAGTAAACAACACGTTTCCATTATAAAATAAATATTGGCATTCAATCCACACTCAGAGACATAGGAAGCGTGTGTACCACAGTGACGTACGAACTTCTATTCAACGAAAATGAATTGACTCTTTGAATTGTCATCGTGTTCATTCATATATATTCACATTCGCCAGACAGCTCCGTTATCACAGACGAGACGATGACATTTGACTGTCACCGCAGCATCAATTGATTACGACTCTTCAATTACATATTATTGCGATAACGTCACTTTTAAGGTAGATAAAGAACATTCTTCGATTCGTATAACGATTGTTAATTGTGACTAAGTTCGCGACTCGGCTCGTTTATGGCACTGGCAGACCGTCATTACTTTTTTGTCTTTTCTTACATCATTATTTGTTCGATTTTATGCTAGTTGATATACCATGACATAATGATTTGTGGTGTGACCCTGCATTCTGCAGGTAATTGTTGCGGGTTCGCATCCTGCTAGGGCAAATATGGATATTAATTTATTATATCATTCCATCCAGTGTCGAAAATACAGAAAATCCTAGTTAGGGACTCCAGGATATGTGTGAACGCGATACATAAAACATAAGAATATATAATAAAGTAATAGTCGAACTACTCATTGTTAAAAATGTGACGGACTTCGGACTTCGGAGTAAGCCCCTGGTTTTGAGAGGATTTGGAGTCCGTCATGTTTTATTCCACGACTTAATCTACCTTCATGTCAAATTTTATTCAATGGGCATGATTGAGTTACATTTTTCTTTCACATCTATACTATAAAAGCTGTACCTTGCCGTTTTACCTGCGATAAATTTGGATAATACATGCCTGTTTAACACACCTAATGAGTACTTGATCAAGGTTTATGGTTACTGCTCCGCTCCTATGGATTGTAATCTTCCGCAAGAAACAGGCTATCTAACGCAAGAATTTTTCATATCGGACGATTAGCTCCGGAGATTAGGGCTTCGAAACATACAAACTCTTCAGCTTTATAATATTAGTATTGATTAGAAAGATATTAAAACTAGGACAAACAAGGAAATTGTTGTTATTTCAACATAATGCTTCAAGAAGATTGATTCACATAAATCCTAACCGTGCGCAGTTCCTTGGGTAATAAAAGGTAAAGATCATGAGAGCAAACGGCGTGCAAACTGGAGCGTGACGAAGCCAGGGCGGTGCTTGCTCGCGTAGTGCCACTCGATATATCTTCGCGATAACACGAATTCTTCGTTCCGAGTCAGTTCCTCCGACATCGGTATTGTCGCATTCCAATTATAAAGGTTCAAACGTCGCTTCCTTTATTTATTGCAGACGTACGATGAGAATATCCTAAGGATTTAAGTGAACACTTGGATAGCAACACTCAAAAGGAAGTGTTATGAAATGTGAATGCTATGTAATATCAAGAACAAAACAAAAAACGATAACATATAATCCACCAAAGAATTTTTTTTTTTATAGAAGAAGGGGGCAAACGGGCGTGCGGCTCACCTGATGGTAAGTGATCACCGACGCCCACGAACATCCACAACACCAGAGGAGCTACAGATGCGCTGCCGGCCAGAATACCTAGTAAATAATACGAGATTGTCATTTCTAGTGTGACAGTACCGGCAGTGCGCTCTCCAACCTGCCTGCCCAGCATTGTGAATATGGGAAAATATTTCATGCATATCATAATGCACCTACACAAGACACAAGAGGAGCTAAAATTGTATTTTTCTTTAAATGTATCTTTGTTTCCGCAATTAAAAAAAATCTTCATTACATAACTAACTCACAGATATTTATGGGAAACTACAAGAAAATATGATTTGATTTTTTATGAATATAGGATAGGGTATATTATACATAGTATATATGTGATACACTAGGATTTCTTATATATCATGAGTGAGTTTTCAGACATACGTAAATTAGTTCTACATAAACACCCAGAACAGTTTCCTCATACAATTTTTTTTTCATTCTGGAATCGAACCCATAGTGTTGACGCTAATCACAAAGAACCTGCACCAAAAGAGCAGTTTTAAATAACGTGTAATAGAGATACATAGACATAATACTAGCTTTATTATGTATCTTTTTACTAACAACCTGATGTTGAAAATATCACACCTCCACGGGGTACCGTTAGTCCGTGTGCATAACACAGAACTCACGACTAGCCAACCAAAGCTATGAAATATTTGCCTGCTTTGCCCGAGAAAGAAAACCGTATAATTTCTTGCGCATAAATTTAAGTTTCGTGACTTGATTCTCAGTTCGGCCTGATTATCAATTCACTAATACATTGATCTAAAAAAATAATAAAGGATGTGTCAATATCCTTCTATTGACGCTATAAAGATAATATAGCTGGCATGTGAGTCACGCGTTTGCGGCGGTCAGGGTAACCCGATCTAGGAAGCCCGCGGCCAGGGGTCGGACGTGAAACCGATAGCGCTGGGTCATAGCCAACTTAACCACCTGTTCCACAATAGTATACCAAGACTTATTTTTAAATCTCACATGTTACATAATGATCTTTTAAACTAATTAGAGCATAAATTTAAATGAGTGTAAAAAAAAAATTATTTGACATACAAGGGTGATGTTTTATTTTATTTTTACAATATTTAGTACACTTATTGTAGTATAATATGTATAGGTAATATAGTTATTCGTAAAAAAAAGGTACATACAAAATTAATAACACATTAAAACTTTTAATTTTTATAAATACTAAAAGTTCCCTGAATATTAGGATGTCGTATACTTATCCGTTCACAAATTGTACATTAAATGTTAATAAAGAAGCTTTTAAAGAAATATACAAAAAATTGCATTGCAATTTTGTACTCAAATTGCGATATAAATTATTCACAGTGTTTATAAAACCCCTTATATTTGTATTCATTTACTATAAGACAGCCATAAAATCACACAAGCCGTTGATAAATATTTATTAGATGCGTTAGTACTTTTTCTCAGATAAGGCTTCGATACGTCGATTTCGGAGTGAACGTAAATGGATAATGAATTCTAACAAAGGTTCTAAAACCAAAAATTGGGATAGTACTTGAATAGTAACCCGATTGTCAAAGATAGTTAAGTGCTGTTCAAAACTTTAAATTAATGGAATAGTACAATTGTTTATAATCTTTTAATCAAAAGTATTATCAGATCTCCTACAAATTTAAATAGAACCTTAAGTTAAATAACCTTTGGGTGAAAAAATAATCATCAAGATTGATGATTTAGAAATGGCCGATCAAAAGAATACATACATATCGCGTACATAAAATACAGACGAATTGATACGCTCCTATTTTTAAAGTTGGTTAAAAAGTGCTTTTATACATTCAATAGGTTGCATATCATTACACCTGCATATCTCCTTGATAAGGCAACATCAACCCGAAATTACCTTGATAAATTAAGACATGCTGATAAATATTCCACCAATTCTATTATACTAAACTATTGCTATTGCTATTATATACTATTAACTCTCAAAAATGCTATTAAATCTATATATTATATGCTAAAAATCACTTCCACCTCTCCATATTGAAATTACGGAACTGAACCTACGACGTTTATTTTAGTGTACACCTAAACCATTACGCAATGTGTGCAAAGAAGTAATAACCTATTAGCGGCCGCACTTAAACACACCGCGACACACAAATAGAATGACTCATCTATTAAAATATATTCCACCGATAGACGAGAACGCTCATCAATAGCTTCGACATGTTCCAAATTTTGTCTGCTCTCTAACGCCATCTAGTATCTAACCAGCGGAGAACATAAGAACTTCTCATACAATTTGGTCAGGTCGTGCCCATTAATCTCTGATGACGGAGATGTCAAATTTTTCGTAAATTTCTACATTTAAAATTTATATTCAACACGACATTACGTCATAATACATAGGTTTTATTGTTATAATGATAAGTTTCTAATAAGAGTATCGCTGTTAACAACTTTTATGTAAATTTATTTGTAAAAATAACAGTGAAATAAATTAAGCTTGCTTCAATGAATTTTTTTGTCATTGGCACGAACTAACCTAATTGAGTTGCGGTACCGCGACATACTGTGACATTTGTACTTAAACTAGTTTGTAAGTACATAAAGATCGAAGGTCCAATCCTTATCATAAGATATTGAATAGATGAATAAGTACCTACAATAATGATGAATCTTCGAATAAAGAAGTATCAAAAACATAGGCCATGGTTGAAATGTCGCAAACAAAAGAACATCGACAGTTTGGTGAGTAGCTCTAATATTGATTTCGGCCATGCCTTCGGTAGCAGGTGCAGTAAGTTACTGCTACGTGGTCGCCAAATTACTGAAGCCTGTCAAGTTGCTGTGCACCCAAATGTTTAATCCATTAAAGTAACAGTGAGTGATGTCTGTAGATAAAGTCAAGTAAAAGATGTGAAATAAGTGATAGAAAACTGGTCTACTTAACAAAATTCAGTATGAATTTATGTTTCTTTTTTAACTGACAAACATATTTGCTACTTCGGTCAGTCATTTCTTCTGAAGATTAAATTTATTAAAAAAATTAACCCGATCAATCAACCTGTATGAAAGAAATAAAAAAAAGTGCATTAAGTAAAATAATTGTTAATATGAAACATTATTTAAAAATACAAAAACGACAAAAATATTTTTTTTACACCGAATAAAAAGTCTCACTTCCAAAGTTTGAGCTTTGCTGAAACAAAATAACTTTTTTTTTATAAATATTTAAACCTGTTTGCGACAGGTAACAGAGTCGTACTTCCATTCAGTTCCCGGGAGAGAGCATCGAAAATCCCTCGTTATTACATGTCGTGTTACTGAGTTCAACATCATGAATATGCCAAGTTTTCACTTTCTAAATCTATTTGGAGTTGTTGTTAGCCGAATAGTGCAAAAGCGGTGCTTATGGCTAATGCATGCGTTATGCTATTTACATATTTATCCTCTTAATAAATCTGGGTGTACTAATGCACCCAAATTTAAACAAGTTCGAAAGGCACTATCGTAATTTTTCTTGATGGGTATTGACGTATTTTAGAACTCTTATTACTAAAGCAAAAAAATACAACCCTGTCTAAGCACTTTAGTTTTATTCTTTTTACTCTGCTACTTAACATATTAGGCAAAACTTATTGTTATTACAAAAAAAACTTCTCTTTGGTGGGTGCAAAAAAAAGCTTTTAATAACTTTATGGTATGAAATATTTAGGTTTTAGATGTCGGTGGGCTAAATTCAAGTGATCGAAATATATTCTTGTTTCTCAAACATGCATATTTCCTAACGATGTTTCCTTCACCGCAGAGTCGTTTGCACTCGATTTAGCACTAAAAAATTGCAATTAATATTAAGCACTTAAAACCGTTTGAGACACGCCGGCACCAGTATTCGAACCTAGGTCACACGTGTATTACGAAATTGAAGCGACCGCCCTCACTCCCAAGCTACCACGAATCTATTCATTAGTTATAAATTAGCGCACGAATTTCTCTCCCATTAAGCTGTTTTATTATATTCTGTTCGGAAAAACTGTCGCAAAACAATTCATTTAAAGAATATGAGTTCCTTGACAAACATTGTTAATTAAAATAATTTAATCTATATGATGTGAAGCTACCGCAAATATTATTATTTTAGAAAAAAGTACTATACCCGAGACTACCGAGACTAACGTTGTTCCTTTAGTTAATGAACTATAATATCATTAACAGGTGCTGCAAGTGATCATGATGCGTGCAGATCACTCGTGTTGATATCGAACGAAGTGGGATCGTGGACCTCTCGAGATAACCCTTCGATATGGCGAGGAAGCGGCGCCACGTAACGGACGCGCGGACAGCGAAACTAGGAGAATAATTAGCAACAACTTATCTCCTGTTAATTAATTCTAAACTGCAAACGAATCGGTCAAACTCCATTTCTATACCGAACATTGTGTCTGTCTCTGTCATCTGTGATCTATAAAATAATTCTGCCGCGTAGCTGTTGCGAGATAACTCAATTTTAGTCGCGTTTATTGACTGGTGAGGGAAAATTGAACAAAAGTTAGTTTACTCAACAAATGACTTTTAAACGTGTCAGTGTTTGACGTTAATTTATTTATAAGTTTACTGCCAGTGTGGTGCCGTAAGAGAATCTATTTTGTATTTCGGTGTAAGAAGTGACACTCTGTACTTTAACACTTAAAAGTATATGCATCGTAGTCTACTCTAACAGGGATTCCAGAAATAAAGAGATTAGTGAATTTAAAGGAGGATCTTTTTCTCCAAATCTCAACATCAACACCTGCACGTGATGCATCCTGCTGTCTAACAAACGAAGCTCTAGCGACGAAGTCATGAAAGAATATCTCAAAAAATTCCAGAACGAATATCCGTGCAACAGCGTGTTAAGTGCAATATTTCTGGTACTGCGATCGCCAACCCGCTTGCCTAACGTGACGAGTATGATAGATGTCCAGTAATGAACTATTTACACGCTGTTCTAGAAGAAAGAAAAAGAAGATATAAACATTAATTTATTATTCGCTAATTAAACAGCGGTTTCGGCGGGAACTGATCCTCTATCTCATTAATACCAAAACAGGTATTCTGACTGGTATGTAACACATCCATCAACATCTACAACGCACGATAAAATCTACAAGGCACTCCTTTAACAACTCGACGTTAACAAATTAGTTTGTTCCGTAAACTCATCAAGGACTCGAATTTTGGACCTCTTAATGAAAAACATACACTGGAAAGAGCAGCGTTATCAAAAAGGGCGTTAGAACTAAGAATGGGATAAAAATCAAAAGGGACCAATATAAATGTCAGAAATTTTATTTAATGACAAAATTATTTATTTTAGTTGAGTTTAAAAATAAAACAATGTTTATTCATCTTCTTCGTCAACCTGTTGTCATCAAAGTCCTCTACTGCATAGATTTCCCATAATTGTCATGTGGGCTGACAATCCTTATACTAGACACCTTACCCTGCTGTTCGACACTTGTCTGTATTATTTTGAACGCCATGAGATTTTAAGGAATTTTTCCTCGCTTGCGACACCCACGTGAAGATAACGCTGATTTTTGTTTGACTGATTATTGAATTTAATCATATATAGTACCTATTTGTAAGAATTTACATCTAAGTGCAAATGTGTAATTCCACTGTTGAAACACAAACATTCTATTTTCATCACCTGGGTTTTTCGTAATTCTTCAAAGTTTTGAACGTTACGTTAAGACAATATAGGGCCAATGTCAACTCTTGTTTTTCTGTTGCCGAGTCTTCCACTAAATTAAGAGTATTGTTATACAAACCCAAATTTCCCTAAAGTTTGTAAAGACTCAAAAACAAAGTGTCGGGTATGTCGCGGTACCTGCCTCCGCGCAGGTAAGGACGGTCACAATGGCATTCCGGGCATCCGAAATGAATCAAAATTCGACCAACGAACTCCGATGACTAACTCGCTCCGCGGGTCCGCACCCGCCTAATAAATTACAATAATAATAGCCGTCACTATTATTAGGGGATGTTTTCATTAGTCTGTGGCGCTTGCGCAGGTGAACTCATCCCACTACTAAGCGTAGATATTAAAAGTTAAATCTATTATTTACGAGTATATGGCTCTTTCTATGCATTTACTCTAAGAAGTTGTTTGATACTCGGTATCAATACGAGCGTAATAAATTGTTCAAATGTTTCTCATCGTCGATTAAAGATAAAACCAACTTTTTCATCGCAGCTCAAACTTGCCTCGCTCACCCTAAATGCCGCTTATGGATAGTCCAAGCGTGTTTATTAGAGTGCGCCAACTAGTCCTCCCCACTTAACAACTGGTTCCATTATAAATGTACGTGCAGCGGCGACCTCCCGCGCCGACAGGAACAATGAAAGTGAGAGAGGGCAGGAATGCGTACAGGGGTAAAGGGGGCCGGTAGGAAAGTGGGGGGCAGCGACAGTTCCCGGTTCCCAGGCGAGGAATGCCAATGCGAGCAACAAAGCCTACCCGCCGCCATTCACCCCGCACCTCCCCTCTCAACCCGCCGCGTTAGCGGTTCTTTACTCCGTAATTTTTCGTGGCTTTCCCCGAAAGTAATATTTTACGATTGCGTGAATTGAAAAACGATTCAAATTCGATATTCGAATCATCGAACGTTTGCATGATTTATGAAGGTACATTGGAAGCCGTTAAATGTATTTAATGTTAAAAAACTGATGCAAACTTGTAATACTTACAAGAGCTAAACAGTGTCTGTCAACTCGATATACGGTTACGATATATCAGTTTCCCTCCATTCATGTACGGTTCAAGGTCCAGGGTTGAGTGTCACATCGCGACTGGACAGCTGACTTCACTTTATACGTTCTCTCTTCTCATTATAACTGTTGAACTAATAAGTTTGTTTTGGACTTTAACTCTTTACACAAATTCTACTTATTTTTTTTTTTTTTACTTAGGTTTTTAAAAAAAGGTTGTAGTATTTTGTTTTGTAACTAATTTCAAACAATTCGTACTTCAGATATTTATTTTTAATGTTATTCGCCTATTTTCTTATCAAAATCAATTAAACACAACAATGAATACGGACTCTGTTTTCTAGATGGTAGGACACCTATTTCTGCTGCTAATCAGCAGTGCAACCACTATTGTGATCCGGATTGTACAGTGTAGACTGCCAATATAATTACAGGCTGACAACCCATCTTTAACCTCCTTCGATTGAAATTTTTATCAGAAGTTCATGTATAGCCACATACATACTGTCAGCATGTTTGTCGATAAAAGAAAAAAATATTTCATAGGTTTTGTTTCATAACATAATATGTATCTTATGTGCAGAAATGTAGTCATAGTTCAATACACCTTGTATGAAAACATGCGTATTGTAGAGGATTTAGTTACATTATGTATGGTGTTGGCATTTTTTAAAAATATTCTAATTAACTTTCATCTATTATAACACTCCAAGATATTGCGAGAAACTTCGATCAAATCGTATCAGATTTTTTTAAGAGTGTGAGAAAGGTACAAAGTAATTAAAGAATTCGCATGATGTTATTAAATATTGCACTTGCTATGCCCATATCCATAGAATGATTAAAATTTCTCTTTCTTGAATTATTTATAATTTTCCGCGTGGGTGTCGGAATTAAGGATTGCACCACCGCTATCTGACCGTGGGTGTCATAGAAGGGGGTTATTGGAAAACATACTTAAAATATTAAACGAAAAGAGCGAGGATGGCCTGAAAACCCTAAGTTTTAATGCTATACATACGTTGTCTATTCTTTTCAATAGTGGATGCTGCAACAGTCATGGAATAATAATTCAGTCCGTGCACTGCAGGAATTATTGAACTCTCTGCCAACCCCGTGAATAGTGGGAAGCGTAAGTTATTGTTGTGTGGACACGATAACTATTTATTTTATATACATAAGCTCACACGTCCGTCACCCAGCCAGATATTGCGGATTTTCAATTTGATACTCAGGCGCCTCAAAAGGTCTTCTCGCAACTAGGGTTGCTAACCGTACTGTACATTGTACTGTATAATATAGCATTGTACTGTATTTCGGGTCTGCGAACCATATACTGTTTAAGAAATATATCGTACACTAACATTTAATTGTGATCCGTCGTTAATTAACTGCTATTAAAAAATATTTTCAAGAATTCATAAATGAAGAGCTATAAATTTTATTTAAGCTTTGAATTTGTTTTATGAAAATAAATTAAAATGAAATGCCATGAAATCAGCCAAGTGTGGAAAGTACGATATTACTAATTAATTCAAATATTAGGGCGTCGAGCTCTTATCTCCTAAGTAGGTACACGCCACTCAAGATATTATTGTTGTTTTTTTTATTTTACTTCCACAGGTAATGATCATAATTTACCGAAGTATAAAACTCACACAATATAAAAATCCGTTAATTTTAAGCCTGAATTAAATTTTACTAAATAATTAGTTAATTAATAACCTATTGCTCAGAGGTGTTTGACGGTTACTAAAGCAACTCCTTTATAATTATTTAATAAAACATTGATAAATCGTTAAACATATGCCTTATATTATTATACTACAATTAATGCCTTACTAAAGGATATGTTGCTATTGATTCTCTGGTTTAAAGTCTACTATTTATCTACTCATATGAGCGCAATATGCGTACATATAACAATCAGACTCCACGATAGAATTGGGAATATATTTAAGTTATTTCTGCTAGAAACTACTCTGCGAGTGTAAGGTCACCATATAGACGCCAGCTGTCTGTGGCGCGGCGCGTGCATCGGCCATCCGACACCTTCATTTCCAGCCGCTCAAGATATCCGAGACCTATAAACGCTCCTCCACATAAGGGCAGATACGTATTTGTGTGAAAAAAGTCGGCAATCTTTAGACACATTCGTGAAAACTTAGCTAGTATGTAAGGGAAATGTAAATAGACATTAATTTCAGTTTATGTTACCTTAACTGCCTGTAAATAGTTCACTACAGAACACACACACAACACACATAACTTTCCCATAAGGGATGGATGATTTGCCATAATCGCTTTGCAAGCGGATTGGCGATCGCCGTAGCAGACACATCGCACCTCAGACGCTGCTTCCTGTCCTCAGTCTACTTTTGAGATCTGTCGGTAGCCATTGAGTTTTTAATGCTTTTCCCTTGGTAGCTTCTTGCGACACTCACGGGAAGAAACGGGATGGGAAAATCTTACCCTGATACCACACTGCACTAATTTCAGTTTAATTATAAATAATTAAATACATCTTGTATGACTTATTTTGTGCAGAATTTAAAACATTGTGGTAAATAGAAAAGTCTATGACCAGTTTTTTACATAAACATAAACCCCAGCTAGGATTCGAATTCAAGGCCTATGGTTCCGCATGGAAGTGCGCTGACCCTAAACAATGCGTTCGCGAATACGGCTCATAGTTTAAAAACTCATTGTTTACTGAAAGTACAAAAGTATATTTTTTCGTATGTACTTAGTAATTTCTAATGGTGAATTTTACAATTTACTTATCATGAGAAAATGTAACTTTATAAATACAATGTAGAAATAAAACAACGAACGACCCAAAATAATCGAAAAGAAGAAAAGACAGGGTTTCATGTATTTAACAATAGACAGTTATTCATATTATATTTTGTAATACAATATTTGTCAAATATGTATAACAAAGTTTAATTTCAGCAAATCTGATCAATTCATTCCTAGTGCCGTATAGCAGCGGCGTATGAATCTACAATATTCTTCTCGAGGTTAACTTAAGAGAAAAGTAAGGGAAAAGCCTTTAAAATATTATGGCCATCTCCAGAAGCAAACCCGTCCTATCCCCTAGATAGGCGAAAAATAGAGAGCGATTTGCCGTTGGGCTACGCGGAGCCGTGGCAAATGGAAATCCTTTATTTTTACCTTAATTTTTAGTAAGGAATAGAACCCAAATAAAAAGAATTACGTTTAAACAGGTAAATGAAATACGAAGTAGGTACTTTTATGGACAATTACAATTACACTCAACGTCGCGTAACATTATAAATCATTGGAATGTTATATAACTAGAGCAAAGAAGTATATATTTCTTGACAGGACCAATAACATTGTGTATTGTATAAACACAAGTCTTTGATAAGCTCTAGACGGTCGTAAACATTGGTCCTATATAAATACGAGAATGTTTGTTACTAAGTTTTATAGCCGGCAAATTATTTTACCTAACCTTTTCGGCGAGTTAAAAATGTTTGCATTAGTTAAGTCTTCTGTCATCAAAGTCTCAAAAATATTCTAATACTCCATTGATATAAAAAAAAACGAGCAACGTAAGATGCTACTTCCTTCAATATAAAATTATCGATGTTCACACAAAGCTACAATATTTTACATTTACTTCGCAAGTTTTATAATTTTGTATTTAATTGTTCATTTGTTCATATTGACAATTATCACTCGTGTTGGTAACCTAAGATGATAATAATTGCTATGAAGTCGATTAAAAAAATGTACATACATTTATCTGGATACTTTTTCACAAAATTTTCCGGATATTTAAGCAATACTTCGTTTCCTTTAGAAATGCATACATTTCGTCTAAAATTATTTATCAAGCACATTGTAAAGTAAATTAATTTAAAAAAAAATTATAGGCACCTGGTCCATCATTATCATCAGCTGATATGTTATGCCTCGCAAAGTATTCCTGAGAGCGGATACAGGACGCGGCGGCGGCGTCCACTGTTCCCGCGCACGCCACCAAGGCTACCAACACTACAACACACTTCATGTTCACCACGGCCACAGAAATACGAATGTTTTTTTTAAATAGCGAACTTTTCTTTTTAAATACACACTCGCGAGCACGCGATCGTCGTATTGGCCAGTGAGCGACGCGCGTCCACCCTCATCGGTGCGCCTACCCGAACTGACGACGGCTATATAGAACTATAGAGTAGGCGGCAACATAAACGACCGCCGCGAATCCGCCGTTTTAAATTAGTAACTGAAATAAAATTAATAGAAGTTGCCGAACTCTTTGAAGCGGGAATGTTGATTTGCCAAATTGATTAAATTCGCCAGCGCAATCCGTAATACGATTCAATCCATATTAGAATGCTTTGACATTAAGAATAGCTGAAACATTCAGTGCGTTTTATCTATATTAATTAAACTTATTGCATACAGTCTATTCATATATTCATTTCCAATATTTTAAGTTGGTCTAGTTTAAAAAAAAAACATGTCATACGTAACTATTACATTAGTAAATGTCGTACCAAGTTAGTTTATAATAAAATAAAACCGCGCCGGCATCTAGACAGCAACACAGGCATCCGTGAAAGCCAGTGGACGCGTGTATGCGGTAGGAATGCGCGCGCAGTGTATCGAGCGCCGGCGGCCTGAACGCGACGCTCAACTGACTGAGGCACCCAATAGCTAATAAATTTACACTTTAAAAATTGGTATGCAAATTTGCAATACTAAAACTTCATGTGGTATTTCAATAATGCTTTACGTGGTACATAGTAATTGATACTACTGGACTGGAGGACTGTAGAGTTAGAAAAGTTTAAACTCTGCGATCATACACAAAGAAATTGCGGAACGTAAAAAGTTAATATATATATAATTCGGCCTACCTCTCTGGGAAGCAGGTGAAATTATATTTATGATAGTCATTTCTAAATTGGCAAAACCGTCGGCTAGCGAAACATTGTGTAAGTAGCGACAGAGCTATCAAATTGTGTTCTCTAGATAAGAGATTTAGAACCCTGTCTAGTGGAGTGAATGTATATAAAGAGTTATAACTAAGTGAAGCAAGGGAAGTCAATAAAATTTTGATTTAGTAATTTCGGTTCATCTCAAATAGGATCTGATGCTTATATATACTGAAGCTACCGAATTAATAGCAGCGACAATGAAGATTTTCTTCGACGAGTCGATAGATATGATTGAATTAACTGTAATAATATTGAAATAAAAAAAACACGGAACTGAACAGGTAGACAACCACATGTGTTTTTCCAAAGAAAGGAAACGAGCATGCGGCTCACCTGATGAAAAGTGATCACCGATGCCCACGAACATCCGCAACAGCAGAGGAGCTACAGATGCGCTGCCGGCCTTCAAGGAAGGAATAGGCTCTTTTCTTGAAGGTCCCTAAGTCGTAACTGTTCGAAAAACCGCTGGCGACAGCTGATTCCACAAAAGTCGAAGTACGTGGCAGAAAATTTCGATGAATGGCGTATTCGCATAGTTTAGCGATCAATGTGTCGCCAGAGCCCCGTCTGTTCTAACATAATTAATCAGTATATTTAGTTCCTCCTAGCACTGAGAATGATGATGCATCAAGTTAAGGTGGTGGATGTAAGCATATCTTAAAAATACACTAGTGTATTTAGTACGTGGTAGAGCAAAGCGGCGGCTTTTGCTGCTGCTCGAATGGGCCGGCTCGACCCGATTGGTACCACGGCTTCGCAGAATACCGGCGTGAAGCAGAGGCATCTTGTACTTCTGCGTTTCGTTCGGTGAATGAGGTAACCGGAGGCCTCCTTCCCCTCCCCATCCCCATCCACATCGTCCCTCCCATCTCCCAAATACCGTTAAAGGCCGGCAACGCACCTGTAGCTCCTCTGGTGTTGCAGATGTTCCTAGGCGACGGTAATCACTTACCATCAGGTGAACCGCTTGCTCGTTTGCAGCCTTTCCCATAATAAAAAAAAACACTGCGCTTCAGAGATTAGTAACATATATTATATACATCATAGTACCTGGACAGTGCTGCGGGAAGTCGATGAATGCAGGTGGCATAGGTCTGTGCTTTGTGGCAATCTTTGGAGGAGGCCTGTGTTCAGTAGCGGACTTGTGATAGGCTGTAATGATGATGATAATAAGGTAGGGTATAGACGGAAAAGAATCAGCCATCTAGTACCGTGGATATCGAGAAAGTTGAAAAAGGACTAACTAAAAAGTCCGTAATATCTTATAACTTCCGACAGGTGGCGGAATAAACGGCTCAAATCACCCAAACCTAAATTAGCATCTAAGGCGCGAGGGGTGTAGTAGATGCCGAAATTTCCGATCCGCCGGCCAAGCGCGGAAATTACGGCAAAGCCTCTTAATTAGGGAGGCATGTGTTCAACAATGGACAGTAAAGGTTACTAGAAAAGAAGTTAATTAATTGTATACGTCTTTTTATTATTTTCAAAAGGTTTTGACGAAACACATGTTACGTTCACAAAATGTATCGCAAACTTTGAACCTATGGGTCTGAGTTACGAAGCTGCTACCAACCAGACGCACATTAGGAGGAAGCTTTTGCAAATATTTTTTTAACAGAACTTATTGAGAGTGTTGTACGATCACGAAAATTCAAGAATACTCGCTAGGGTAGGTTATGTACGACTTAGTGCTGTTTTCTATAATGGTATTCTTTTCCCATACAGACATTCAATGAAACACCTTGCTTATGGACCACACTATGATTTGAGAGTTACACATTGGCCATAATCATAATCGTTTGTTTGCGGAATGTAGGTATGTCACAGATGTGAATTATACACTGCACAGAGTGTGCAAATATTTAAATGTTTTGGTGACCTTGCGTTCTCATTAGTCATAGAACTTTCCTCATTTTTAATATCAAGGTCACGCTGGTTTATTCACTTATTCTACCCATTATGCAGATGCACGTTACCCAGATCCACCGCGATATCTTCACAACAAATTGGAGCGCCATCTAAATAATAAGATTAAAGTTTGACCACATTTCCTTTTATCGTTCAATGCTAAATTGACTTTTTATTCGTTAAAGGCGTAGCTCCAGAATCTTATCGTACTTTATGCTATTTTGAATTTGCCTAATTCCCCTACTTATCTGAGGTATAACTTATATTTTCTTTATTCGAGTCATGACCGAGTACCTCGATCTTCAAAAAGTCTGAAAATCATTGTTCCATAACATAGTACTGATTCCTTTACCGTTCAAGCTACACTCCTCTGAAACGTCCTCTCCGATGATATCAAAAAAGGACCGAACAAAAACTTCTTTAAAACCCTGCTCCGTCGTCACTATCTGAAAGCAAATACTATCTGATATATTCCTCTCTGTATCTTGTTTATTTGTCTATATATTTTAAATGTATGTATAGTATATTAGGTATGAAATATGCATGTAAGTACATTGTACGTTTGCATATGTATTTAGAAATGACTATACCTATAATATGTAAGTATTTCATATCAATATTTAAGTGTCCTTATTTTTAGTAGGTACTGAAGATTATTTATTCGAAAGTGTGCCTACATGTATTTCTTTTTGGGTTGACTGGCAGAAAATGCCAAAGGACATTAAGCCCGTCCCATTGTAAACTTGAGTTTAAGATAATAACAATAACGAATAAATAAATAAATTTATATTATGTATACAATAAAACTAAACAAACAAATTAATCATTAAAAGTAATAACGTTCATGACTTATTGTTATATGCTGTAAATGCAATGATAATGGTACAATTTGTTTTAATTCAAAGTGTATATGACACATAGCATGATTATGATTAGACAAACAATTTCTAGGGCCTTTAAATAAAGAGGAAGAAGGGTGAATATACCAACTTTTTTTCAAATGTCAACCTCACCTGCTCGCCCTGCACCCTGCTGACTATCGGACACGAATGGACTGGAGGCTGAAAATCCATCCGACTACGCCGAATCCAAATCATTAGAACTAGTGATGTGGAGCAGTGTCTCTAGTGAAAGTGTACCGGTATTGGGTGTAAGTAAATCTTCCATGCAAGGTATGCCAGCTTTTGTTGGCGCATGCCAAGAAAGGCCATTGTCCATCAGTAGCATTACACAGGCTGACAAAGAAGAACAACAACAACAAAATTGATGAGACTCGATTAATTTTCGCCTTCGATTTCAAGTGAAACATTTAGGAATCGTATTTCCAAGTAAAACAAAACAAGACGCGCGTAGCATAGAAAGCACCAAAAAAACCTTAGACAATAGCAACACAAGGTCGGAATGACCCATTCCGATGATGAATGCCGTCCAAACGCCATATTTTTAATTTATCACTCGATAGATAATCCAGGTAGGTGCTTCATTGAGGTACTTTTAGGCCGCCCCGCCGCCCGCCGCGTTTTGTATTGTACTCGCACTCAGGCGGTCGATTCTCGCACCTCGCCCCAAGCGATAAGCTGAGGCACTTCGCACGTAAATGCCACTTATCACCATTCGAAGGTGAGGGTTAGTTGAAATAGCCAGGTAACAGCTAGCAGAGTGCATAGATCTTGCTTGTATTTTACTATGAATTTTATCTGCATTAAAAGTATGTGAGAGTGTACTTTAAAATTTTAATTGTATTTTACGTGACTTTTGCTGGTATTAGTTAAAAATATGTAATTTAAAATCTGTTTACAAATAAACTTCTTTGATGTTTAACCGAACTGTAAAAGCTCACAGACTTTTTGAATAATAATATGTTAATTCTTCTTCTTCATCAGCCTTTTTTAGTTTACTGCTGAACAAACGCCTCTTCTAGAAAGCGCCAAAAAAAGTTGCTGGGCTAGCGGGTTGGTGAGCGCAGTTTGTGCCTGTATCCTCGTACTAGTGGCGAAGCTCTCCATCACTAGTCATGGAATTTGGGTTCGGCGAATTCCGATGGATAAACCGCCATCATTCGGCCTGTTGGCTACGAGGATCCACTACTTGCAGATGTGCCTTCCATTTGGAGAAACAGATGGTATATTCTCTCTCGCACTTAGTTATTATAAGTTACTAATCAACAAACTGTATGGGAACGAAAATATGTTTCTCCTCTTTTTCCTTAGACAAGAGACAACAAAGGAAAAGCATTGGTAAACCCCGTGTCATGCCAATCTCCGGGAGTAAACCTGGAGACGAACCTATCTACAAGGTCCTTTTCCGAGTTGCCACAAAAAATTACAAAAAATCTGTTTTTTTTATTCGCCGATAAAATCGTACTGTTTTATTTTATCGAGGAGTGACGTCACGGAATTTTTGTGAAATATCTTGTGGCCTAGGGGATAAGGCTCCTGGCCGTTTATCAGCGCCGCAACTCGGTTAGCAGTCGTATCGAATGGGTATCGGTAATCTCTATCTATGATCGACATACGAGAATGATTTTATTTACAAAATCTTATTTTTATTACATTTAGCCTTAACTTAATATTTCAACATCACATCACTTAATATTTAACTACTGATTTTGGTAAGCACATTTAAATAATGATTTTTATAGATAAATTATGTTAATATTTATTAATTATAACTATAAGTTGTACTTATTAATATTAATATATTTATGTATTCTTAGGTGTATGCGTTTTATTTTCTAATATTAGAAATTAACGTAGTTAATAAATATGTAATCAACATTTTATTTTAGCTCTTGTGAATAAAAGTAAAATCATATTCAATTACAACCCAATACTTTTACTATTTCGATACTGAACCTAATGTTGAAACTTTCTTAATATTATGGAAAAGATTCTTACTTTTTATTACCCATTTTTGCACAGACAGCAACCTCGTCTTTCGACTATTCCCGCTCAACTCTTATTCCCTAAGCCCCTAATTTATTTATATGGTCCCAAAATACACTACGGCCTGCTATGAATGCTGGCAATAAAAGGGACGTCTCATTTACTATTGACAAATATTTCGCGCCAAAAAAGTTCTAAAGGAGCCTAACGGAAGGCGCCAGCTTCAATTTTATTTCATTTATTACGTACAACGAATGTGTCACTTTGTCGGTAAATGTTGTTCATAATTCCGTATACTTTTTCAAATTGTTAATTTTATTCAAATCTTCGAGTATATTTAATTATTGGAAATTGCACATTATGTTGATATATTTTGGAAGTCGGGGTCGGGTGCATTCTATTGTTTCATAGTGCGCAAGTGACCTAGGTTCGATCCGCGGAGCCCGCATCACTAACTGTTGAAAGCAATTATAAGTGCTGAATTTATAACGTGTTCGGCGATGGAGGAAAACTTCGTGAGGAAACCGGAAGGCCTCAAAAATAATAAAAATATAATTTCGAGGACATGTGAAGTACGCTAACTCAGCAGCATGGCGGACCTCTCCCGACTTCTACACGTACCAGAAAGAGGCCTTTGTACAGCTGCGGGCATTTACAAGCTGCTACTTACTTTACTTTATATTTATTTGAAATAATTCATCGTAATCAACATAAAATCAATGCCAGATTAGGTATCTTTGGAATTTATCTCTGTCTTAAAATGAGAATAATATGAAGTCTTTGACGAGTTGAAACAATAGAAATTTTATTGTTGTGATAAGTGAAGGGTGAAGAGAAGAAATGCAAACTTTGCATTGCAAAGCCACTTGAGTAAACATAAAAACCACGGACGTGCTGATATTTTTTTAAATTAAGCACATGAAATCACTCAAAGCATCTGTGTGACAGAAACCTCCGGGCGCAGACGTGTGCGCGTTTAAGTCTATTGTATGTAAGTGCGTTTGCGCATTTAATCGCAAATTTTGGCCAAGAAACTGCATATATATGACATCTTTAAAGGTTACTCGAGTTCAGAATAAACTTAATATTTTACATATTGTTATAAAAATTTAATTTTCAAAATATTGTAGTTGATTCCTTAGTGAATGACGAGATAACATACATCTTAGACACGCGGTCCACTAATAGTAGCCTACCGAGATAAGTTTTATTATCGCATAGTAAAATTCGGATGCTGAAACTGATCCGTGCCTGAGAGATATCCGAGGCGTGTCGCAGCTTGTCGACACAGGTCGAAACGATTAGCGCTGCTCCGAAACCGTACAAAAAACATCTACAAAAACAAGCGTGCACAATGCTATGTGATACCGTGAAAAATCCCCACAAATAAAACAACCTTTGAATCACCCGCCGGGGTCGATGTTTTATTCGCTTTTATCGCATAAAAATGTACACATTATCCATTCAAAACGCGACGTCATCATTTACCTACGCGGTTGGATTTGGTAAAGTCATACAATTGGCCGTATAATGTTAATAGGACCCTTAAAATTCTACCTGTCGGCACTAATTCGACGAAACCTCCCGCATACCGCACACGTATCGGGAGCATCTGATTTTAATGAATCGGTCGATATTCAGCAGCTCACCCCGATTTGTGCAACTGCCGTGTTTCAATGCGAAATTACATATTCGCGGGGACTTATGAACAGATATATAACTTCCTGTATTCAACGGGCGCCAGTACACTCGACCGTTTAAAAGAAATAAACAGTCTATTTTATTGTACGACCGAGATTCAAGTCATTAATAACGCAAAGACAGAAATCTGCAACAAAAGAAAATAATGAAAAGAAAAATCTGCCCTCCGTTATTCACGCGTTGTCTTATTTCCGAGATAATGTTTTTTTCTTAAGTTTTATTATCACATGAATTCCTATTAAAATAAATTTAATATTACACACCATTCAACATTAAAATTTGCATTTAAATAGCATTTCGGACACGTTCTAACTTAAACATGTAGTCGAAACAACTGTGTGTTTTATTACACTAACTACAAGTAATAGAATAAAGTCCACAATTGCGTGTTATAATATCGTAGGTTTATTTATGAAGCACAACAACGCGTTGCCTAAATTTCAAAGCTCATAAATAAACAAACAAGCCCTAAGTTTCTCTATCAGCAAGTATTATATTACGTTATCGTTCTCAGATCTTAAATTATGATCTCGAAATCACAGTTTTATCTGTTATCTCACTTACCGCGTCGTGAGGAATTTTATAGAGCAAACAAATCTATGCACACAGCGTCGCTGGAGGCGGAGTCGATTCCCACCCTGTCAAAGATGTCATCGATCAAGAGATAGAGACCAACATATAGGACTAATTTATAACGTCGCCGCCATATTGATAAACGCGATAAAAACTAGATCACTTGATCATTAGGAGAGCATTAAAACCAATACAATTAAATAAAATAGGTAGTTGTTTCCCATTTGTCTGTCTGTCTGTCCAAATGGAAATAACTGATACCTACTACTAAGCTTTAGGTATGAAATTGGCACTGATAAAGTGTGGAGGGGAGGCTTAAAATAAATTACCACCTCAAGGCGTCCCGTAGATATCCTAAACGTTGGCTTAGAGAAATATCATGAAAGTATGATGACGGAATAATATCTCACAACCGGCAGAATGTTATGACCATTGCGACAACTTCTGAACACTATGGGCAGTTGTCTACTGCGCAAGATATATTGTAACACTGGGGTTGTACACGTAGTCAAGTAGTCATCTCAGATATCGTCAAAACTTAGACGAGCAGCAGCGTCTCGCTATAGATATATAAAATCCAAAAATCGCGCAAACAAAGTCGGCAGCATAGCTAGTTCGAAATAAATAAACATGTTGGAACCGTGATTAACGAAAGTGATATATCTTCCAAATAGGCGTTCAATGTAACTAGTTTTTTTACGTGGACGAAGGTTGCCCAGAGTCCCACTTAATATGAAATGGCGATAATCTTAGGAGAGGAGCACTAACAGAAGAATGAGCCTAATAGAATATAATGACAAAAAAGCTGCTATTAATAGTTTGATTAAAGCACATAATAATAAAATATTTAAGTTTTCGTCTATATCACCAACTCACTCATTTTGATTATAATACCGGAATGGTTTTTGAAAAAAAATATTTCTTTGTAATACAAATCTCATTGACACTTTTGAAACTTAAAATTGTTATACAGTAAATATTAATAATTTAATCGATATCATCTCCATCTTAATAAGCCTGTAAGTAATCCACTCCTAGACTGATTCCTGCCCGAAGAAGGATTCGCAGTAATCTTTACTCTTAGCAGGTAAATTGCCGATCAAAATACCAATAATCTTACATATTGCCGAAGAGCAAAAAACAGAGTCGTTATTAAAGATTAGCTAACGTTATAACGCTTAATCAGTCATTAATCTTTATTTTATATCACCATTTTACAATTTATAATTTCCGCTACATTGAAACAATAGTTTGTCATTTACATCACGTTTGAATCACTAAGATATACCATACTATTTCGAGTCTAGAATAGGTAATGTCGTCAATGAAATTATTAGCCTCATAGAATATATGCGATTTTTATTGTGAGTTTTTCACTTGCGATGCACAGCATTCGTTTGACTTCTGCGTATGAAGTGTGCCATCCCGCACCAACCTATGGGTTTCGAAAAATATGATTAATTGAAATGAATTAATAATATAGTGCTTTCCGACAGTTGGCGAAATGGCGATCTAAAATGCTTACATAAAAATGCCAGACCGGTGACGGGTAGCAAAGACTACGGTGCAAAATATCTGATACTGCGTTGGCCTTTTCGCCTGTGTTGACATTTAAAGAAATGTATGGTATATTCCAGGCCTGGAAGCATACAAATTCTAATACAATTTAGAAGATTTCGCTAGAGTTGTGTGTGAAATCATCTAGAAACATATCATGATATTAAAATATCCTAAAACGAATGGAAGCAACAACTCAGTGTCGGCTTCCAAATGGTCGCAAACAATAGGACTCTTTTCTTACTTGCGAGAAATATTTACACGCGTGCTGTGCGGTTCGTGCTTATGAAGGCCTTGGAAGCTGCTATAAGTATTTACAGTTAAGATGAATTGGCGCATTTTTCATTTGGTAAATATTTTATTTCGATTGTTTTAAACTGTAACTAATATAATTCTACAAAACAGAACATGTATTTCGTAAATACCCTTCTTATTCTAGACAAGGCCTATCTAATAAATTCTATTGGAAATAAACTATTAATCATTCAATCATAAAATATTTTTTTTTATGAAGAATAATAAAAACTTTCTTCTCCAGCCTTTTAAGTTCATATCTGGACAAATGTCTTTCATGCAAGCATTAACAAAAGATGACAGGCATTTTTTGGCGGTTAACTTACCTCGAAGTACCGCTACCAGTGCACTAGTGTTGCTACTCCTTATGACGGATATGTGTTCGGCATTTTCGATTACTATTAGCTACCACGTGCAGTTCACTAAATACCTATCTGATAACTACTTCTGGTTGCTATCAAGGAGATTTCATTTTAATAGGAATCGACCCGGTAGATTTATTTTTAATTTAAGGAGTGCAAAACTAGCTTATGGTCCACCTGATGGTAAGTGGATCCTACGCCCCATGGACACTTGCAAACAAACTTCAATCGCAGAAGGTTATATGTACGTTGTCACCCCTGAGGATTAAGGTGGAATGCCTCGGAGCACGTCATTTTATTTTTCATACTGGAAACTTTCTTTTGTGCTACTGTTTGGCGGCTGAGGATTGAGATTAAGTGAGAAGAGTGTGGTGTAACAAGAAGACTAGTATTTTTAAACAGTCTTCATCGTTATCAGAATCTACATACTTCATGCAGAGTCCAATAAAGATATTTACTTAAATATTATTTAAATCTGTTTGCACCTTTTTAAATCTTTGTAGCATATGACTAAAATATTCACATTTCTACCTTCAACCTCAACATTTTGCGTGCAAAACATGAGTAGTATATTTTACTCAATTTCCATAAATATTTTACATAGATAAAGAGGCAGCAAAGCGCGAAAATCTCCTGAGGCGAAGCTTTGAAGCACCGGCACGCAAAGCTTGCCAATTTGTATTGTCAGAGATCGGAACTCGAATGTGAGAAAGCGGCATATGTTTATTGTGGTGTTTAACGATGACAGACGAACCGCCCTTCTGAGTATGAACAATTCAAAACAAGGCATATTTCTTTTCACGTCAGCGTCGACCATATCACGGTGAAATATAACGTTGTGAACTTACGTTATTTGTGAAGTATTGCTTTTATGATGATAATAATAATAAGCCCTCAGCCCTAGAGGGAATTTTGCTGGTTATTTTACTGGGTTCAACGCAGAGCTTATTTTCAACAACATAACAGGTGAGGTTGCCTGTTGGTTGTTGGTGGCCTGTCGCCGTTTTAGTTTTCAGGACAACGAGACATATCCCTGGAGAGGGAATCAAACTTAAGTCTCCTGAATCAAAAATCCTAACTAATCGGTGATCGTGGCTATGTGTTTTTATGAATAGAGACAAAGTAAATAAAATAGTTACATTTAAAAATATCCTCGAGCCATATTCCTCGTAGCATACCTACACCGCTGACTGTATTTCCTCGCAGAATGGTATAACCTCTGAACGAAGACTATTTGCCGCGTGGTATCATAACTAAGGGATAGGCAGTAAAAATCTGCAATAGCTACCGACATATGGCCGGATAACCATCTCGAAAAATACCAGACCAAAATTAAGCAGACAGTGTCTGGTACAGAGACCACCAATCCGCTAGAAAACTCGTGATGGCTGTAGAAAATCATCCCTCTTGAGGGAGAGGTCTATGTCCTGCAGTCGACTATTAAGAGGCTGTTACGGTAAGGGACTATGTATTTGCCGCAAAGACTATTCGGTCCGTGGGGTCCCTGCGCGGTACAATTCCTAAAAGAATTATTTCATATTTTATGACTAAACGTAGCCGGCGGTTACAGCGGAGGGCTGGTTCTCTACCCGCTCAAAGGTTAAGTTTAAAGACATGTATTTTAGTGTGTAACAGAACTTATGCCAATACCAGGAATAATATATCAACATGTACCATAAAGTTCGAGTAATGGAAAAAAATTCGGTATCAAAAATATGAGTCTTTCAAAATTTTCGTTAACTATTTCTTGTAACCTCATTACACCACTATCCCTTAAGAAAGCTACTCCGCGAATGCTCGAACAAGCTTGTCACTGGCGCAAGCGTAAGAGACGTAACTTCACGAGTTTGCAGGAATCAACTTTTTGGTAATGGCTTAAGGTTCACTGTAAAATGGGGTGTGAGGAGATATGTTGTTTGAACTTGGCGGTGTTTAAGGCGAGCAGGTTTCTCCATGAC